>BSBN01001398.1:150000-2550000 GCA_027924645.1 Cunninghamia lanceolata
ATTTATTGTTTGATAAGTTCTTTGTCAAAATCTTTGGTTCTAATGTATTTTGCAGCATTTGCAGAGCATGGGAGGCTGTCAAACATCTTATGGTGGGACATGAGGCTTTCTCTAAACTAGATGGAATTTTCACTAGTTACAGGTCTATTTGGTGAAATCTTGAATGGAACAATAAACCACTTGCACTGTTACAAGGCTGCTTTGCTAAGTTTTGGGTATTTAAAGGTGTTAAGGATTTTAAAGATATCTTTATTAATAGTCAGCTCTTGAAGTGGGAACAAGTACAATGTCTTTTCTCAATACCTAAAACTCATAGAACCTATTCTGTACACTAGAAGGCTATGTTTAGTGTCAACTTTCCATAATCTCTGAGATTGAATTCTGAAATTATTGAGAATTTTTCTTGGACTGATGGTACCTCTTTCTCTAAAGTCAATTCCAAGAAAATTTATGCTATATGCTGGTTGACACCTAGGAGGTTCTTAACAGTCTTAATCGTAAATAGAATCTAAACTTATCTAATGATTATTGTTCTACTATTTTAAGAGTATTTTGGTCAAGTATTCTAGAACCAAAAAAAGTTTGTTTCAGGTGGCTTCTCCTCCTTAAAAAGTTAGCTATTGACTCAGTTCTATTTGATGCTGGTCTGTCCCCTCGAGTATGTGATATGTGTAATATAGAGTTTTTTGAACATATTTTTTTGATTGCAAGTATGCTCATAATCAAGTATGCTCGCGATCTCTGGTATGCATTTTTTGTCAATTGTATGGGCTGGGCCAATAAGAATGATTTTATATGGCATTAAATCTTATTTGGTTATATTAATGATTTTAGTGATGTTCTTAATAATTTTTGGTTAGTCTTGTCCACCAAAGTTCTTTGGCATATCTGGAGAGGTAGAAATGACAGAGTATTCCTGAAAAAGAGAAGATGCCTTATGGAGTCTCTTAGTGAACTCACACTTATTCATATTGTGGTGTAGGTTACTATGAAAAGGGAAATCCCCAAAGGCAGGTTTTTCGGGTTGCTGGAAGATGGTTTGACTATTGTATAGAGAAAGGAAATAGAAAAAGCTCACTTCTGGCCTAGTGACAAAAGAGTGGTAGATGAGTAGTTTGTTAAAGATTACATGGAAAATCAAAAAGAACATTTAAAGATCCAAACATATAATATTTCTGAGCTCTATGAAGAAAATATGTTCCCAAAGGATAAAGATCAGGTGGATCTTGAAATTGTGCATCAAATTTCAGTAAAGACTGTTAAACATATTGGAGAAGAACAAGAACCCAGTGCTGATGAGGCTGAACTGGTTATTGGAACCTTTGACTGTGATTTCTACAAATGCAGTAACAACATAAAATACTGCTGGGAATAGACTTTCTGTCCATTGACCAAGTATGTTGAAGTTTTTTTTTTTTTTTTGATGGAGGTCATCCACAAATTTGTTTTTGCTACCCAATTCGGGAGCACGAGCCTTAGGCTGAACCTCTTCGGCTGAGAGCCAAGGATTGAGGGGTATCCATTCCGCCAATTTTGCCTAGGGCACGATCCTGGCCTCATCCCTTATGGTGTCAGGGGCCTTGCACTCAGCAAGACTTGATCTCTGGTGGGCTCATTGAGAACCTTTCAACTTCACCAGTAGACCAAGAGCCCTTTGACGTATGTTGAAGTTTTGAACTATTGTAAACATAGTTTGTTAAGTTGTTGAACACATTGTGCTGTCTTTACACTCCCAAGCTTTTTGTAATGTTGCCTGTGGAGGGGTCCTTCTTGTTTTGGGTCCTTGCTTTGGTACAATCCTTGTTGATACATTGATCTTTGCTGGTGTGCTGTCCTAGTAGGCCACCATATATTTTAACCTGCTTTTTAAAGTAAATTATCTTTGATTTAAAAGAAAAAGTGTTTAAAGCAAACCTATCCAAGAGCTACAGAAAAAGCAGAAAGAAAGGAACTTAAATCAAATCTATCCTAAAACAACTAATAAAATACAAACTAACTGTTGCCAATTGATCAACAATGATGAAAAAAATAGTGTGCTACTCCTTCAACAGCCAAACCTTGCATACACAGCAGAGTTGCATGCCTGATGAGCTTTCCAATGCTACAGAAATCTTTCCTTGAACACTCCAACCCATAAGGCACACTCCTACATTGTCTTGGCCACCAAATACTTGTCCAATATACTGCCCATCCATCCAACTCTGATGTCTTGCCACTCAGCTTGCCTTCAAAACATACCAGGCGCTTCTTAATGGTATGTTTGCCAGTTTTTATAAAACTCAGGCAGAATTGTTTATACCTAAGCCACTATGGTGGGAAAATTAGATGGTTGAACCATCATCAAAGTGTGCTTAAGTCACTTAGGCGGAGAAACATGTCACTTTAGCCATGTTTTAGATGTAGGTTTATCATGGTTCTGCCACCCTAGGTGTGTGCCAAACTCATTTGAGCCAATCTTTTCAGATTTGGGCGGAGTTTCATGATGGTTTAACCATCCCTAAAGTGCGTCTGGCTTGTTTGAGGCGGGATACTTCACTAACCTAACTCTGTTTTTAAGTTGCTGGAGGAATTTCAAGAGACTTAAGCCAACTTTGTGCGTGCTTGAGCCATCTAACCACTCTGTCACTTAACATTTGGGCAGAATTCTCAGACAATTGCCAGGTGGAGATCTTCATGACTAGAGCCCACAAGTGGAATCTTAGGATGGTTTAACCACTAGAAAAGTGTGCCAACATGTTAATTTTACTGCCTTCAAGTGTTGGGCGGGATTTTACTGCCTAAGTCTGCATGAATGCTTGGTAGAAAAAATTAACACGTAAAGCAAATTTGCAATTGTTGTTTGGGCAGAATGTAGAGCATGCTTAACCCTTTTTCCTAATGCAAGTGGAGATCATTGTTGTCTTAACCATTTTGTAAGTGCAAAGCGGAGATTGTCTACAGTTATGCCATCCTTTCCAACCATTGCTAGGTGGAACTCCGAGTCATACTTGCCAAGGTGGAGAAAACAACTGACTTAGCCATCCTTCCATTCTTTCCCTTTTGCTGATGCCTTTGACACTATCTCAAACATCATCATTATTATTTGTCAGACTTGAGGTGATCACCATCATGCTGCAGAAGTCGTTGGTCAAAGAATAAAGACCATGACATGACAACCTTGCAAACTGACCAACGAGACCATGAATTGAGTTGGATTGGTACACAAATGACGATCAATTTGATGACAAATGAGCAAAAGGTAAGTACGAACATTGAGTTTTGTATGGGTACAACACTATCAAAGAAGAGTACTATCCTGTTAGGATTTATGATTACTGGTACAAAATTTTGTACCAGTTGTGCCAGGGTTTGGTCAGATGATATAATATTATATTGACACAGTTCACACCTTGTTGGCAAAAGTTGATATGCTTGACAGTGAGCGGAGTAAAATTCTCAACCACTACAATAAGATGAAGTTTTACATCCAAGAAGAAATCAAGTTTGCAGACCTCAAAACATTTGGAGAAGCCTACAGTTATGTGTTCAAGATTGAAGATAAGTTTAAATGAGAAGGTAAAAAAGAAACTAATCTTGGTAGTTATAGCATCAAATCTAACAGTAAACAATAGGGCCAGCAACTTTGGTCAAAGCCTCTATCAGAGAAGGCTTTCCTAGATAAGAGTCCACAAAATAGCACAAGAAAGTGTGTGACATCCACAAGAGTGAGTGGCACTCAAACAAAGAATGTCATGCTAGACAAGCTCTATTGGATGAGTTACAAATGCCAACACCTGATCTAGAACCAGCCCTTGCATTAGCATTGATGCCACCATTCATGATGGACAAGAGAAAAAAACCATAGAGGCCAATCCCTACTCCATTGCCTCCACAACATGAGTTTCTCACTCAAAGTTGGATGTAGAGTGTTTCTTCCACTCAGTTATGGGTGGAGGGAACATCTGAGCACTTAATTGTGGACAATTGTATTTAGAAGACATTATCAAGAGGTTGAGTCTTTCCAACAACACCTCACCCTCAACCACATACAATGGGTTCAGTGAATTGGAATGGAGATATATGTGTTAGACAATAGCACCGTCCCATACACAATCAAGCATTCCAAGATGAAGTGCTCTGTGATGTGGCACCCCTAGAAGTGTGTGATGTTTTAATCAGTCAACCTTTTGAGTGGAAATGACATGGTCTCTATCAATCCAGAGTTTGTACGGTCATTATCACCTTGGGTGACCATTCTTACAGAATTGTACAGGTGGCTCCTTCTAGGAGAATATATATGATAAGTTTGTAGCTTTTTACCAGCACCAACCTGCACATCAGCCTTGTATGTCTTAAAGTGAATACAAGTTTTATCTAAGAGAATATTGACAAGAACCAACAGTTGTAGAACAACTCTAGTCTCTTTTTAGATATAATTCTGGGGTAGTCTTTTTTAAGATATGATTCTGGGGATCTCTTATGGGCCCCCAACCCTTAGGCAAATGACAGTGACAGGATTATAAAGCAAACCAGAAAGCTTGCATGACAACAACATTATTTTAGCTTCTTATGAGCATTAACATTAGATAACAACTTAGATATTAACACTAGAAGCCAGCAATAGAAGACCAAGAGTCACCACTTAGAATTCCACATTAGATTCACTTGTGGGAATTTGAACTTGGGTCTCCACGATGATAATCCAATGATTTAACCAATTGAGCTCGACCCCTTGGATAATTATGCCAGGTTTCAAAATTATTGTGCTGATAAAGATAGGGCCAATAATGACCCTGGTAGCATTGGCCATCTCAAAAAGTACTGGCTATTGCAAGCATTGGCTTCCCTGCAGTGGTTTTTTATTTTGATGTGGTGGAAGTGTGGCATAAGAGGCATGCCACTTCAATATTCCCTTCTATAAGATTGAAGCAGAAATGAGGTTTTTATATGGAGCCTACAACTAATTGGGAATTTGGGCAATCACTAAATTGAGAGGTTGTTTCATCGTTAGTCTCAAAATCAATCAATAATAAATATGTATTACACTGATATCCTGATAGCAATATAGCTTTTGTTTGAAGGCTAAAATATCACATTGTGAAGAATTGATTTTCCCTTAGAAAATGTAATTTAAGACATGACCCATGACAAAGAACTAGTGGGATGGTCCAGAAATTTAGAACTATCCTGTTTATGAAAAGGCTTACAAATCATCTATTGAAGGACTAGCATTTTTTTTCTTATACCGACTGACCAGATCATAACAAGAGTTTGATCTATAAATTACAGATGCATTTGAAGTTGAACATATTTGGGACAAAGTCATAGTGGTTTTGGTGCTAATGAATCTGAGAATCGCTTGCTTTGTACTGCATATTTTACAATCCACATTTATGCTGCGTGGTATGCAGCAATGAATGAATAGGTTGGCAAAGGTACAAATTTGCTTCTCAAAAGGTTTTATGACCAGAAAGTCACATAATATGTACAGACGAATTTTGCCAGAAACACCACCATTACTACCATCTTCAAGGTGGCAACAGTATTTGTAATTGACCTCCATTAGATTTAGATCCACAATCCATACCATGAGATCATCGTTCACAGCCTCTTCTGTTTTTGTTGTCTTTCAAAATTCATTTGAATTTATTCCGACATGTGGATATGTTGTAGTCATGTCATGTTGTAGAGCTGATTATCTTTTTTCAATACAGGAAATCTTAGAAGCACGAGAGAGGGATCAGCCACACATTTGGGAATTGCGAACTGTTGAGGAAGCTTCAACGCACTGGAATGAAATGTTTGGTCATTTATTCAATGATGACGATTGGCAATGAATCTTCACATAATTTAATAAGGAAATTGGGTTAAATTCAAACATGGTTGGATTTGGTTATCATATTTAAAATTGAGGAATTTGGTTGCTAATTGTTAAGAGAGAATCAATTCCATACAATGCTAGTGATGTATTTTCAAATGCAATTTGTGTACTTGTTATTTGTTTTGTATCAAGAGCAATTCACTCAACTTACCAAAATATTTCTGTGTTGTTTCTCTTACTATCTATTATGACTACTATTATTCTTTCCCTTGTTCCTCCAAGCCTCAAGTTATAAAGCTATGAGATTGGAGTTTAATGTAACAACTTAACAATCTGATGTTAGGGACGTTTTGTCTTATTCTGCTAAATGACAACAACAAACTAGTACAGAAATAACTATACATAATTACAAATTATCATCAAAAGATAAATCATCAGCTGACAGAATCAACATTTCACTTTCACAGCTGTCCATAAATGAAATTTCTTGTGTTTACTGTAGTATTACACAACAGTCCTAGACATTCAGCAGAATTCTCCCTATTCCACAACAACACTTTTAGCCATTTAAGACAAACAAGGACAACTCTGTAGAAGCAATAAAATAAACCCTACCCAGATTCTCATTTATTATCCATTTCATCCTAGAAAGCTATTTATTTCAACCATAGACATACAATATAGAATGGAAAATCTTAAAGCACCAAATACCAATTACAAGGTAAATTTATTTCTTGGGAAAGGGTTTTAGGCATACAAAATAATGATGCAGATTGATAAAACGTTATACAACAAGAACCAATTACAGTACCCATCACCATGTTTTTAAATTCTAAGTAGTTTGCCTCAGGCAACTTGATTTTTAATATCCTAATTGCCAATTACAGATTTATGATAAAAAATTTGCATTATCAGAAGTGTTATGGCTGTCAATTATTTTTTGAGTGATGTCCAATTATAAATTTTTTTAATACTGCACACTGCTGTACTAGTTCTATTACACTATCAAAATTAAAGAGGTAGCCGGCATTTATTTTAACAATTCTATATACACGCACACGCACACGCACATATGCACACACACACACACACACACACACAAACACACGTGTACACATATTATATATAATTTAACAGTAATATTTAAAATTGCAAGTTAAGGTAGTGTCATGTTTCGATACTTTTCAATTAAAGATTGGAAAAACCCATTGATGAGGATTGTCCAATTCACAATATTTCCTACCATTTTGAATGCTAAGTGTTAAGCTATCTCCATTACAAGAAGAAGAAGACAAGAAAGGAATAAGACAAAAATGACTTGGCATATAAGACAAGGGAAGTAAGACAAATTACAAATAATAAACAAATTACAAGAGCGCCGATCCTAGAGGAATCGGGGATTCCTTAAACTTATACAAACGAAGTAATTCTGAGCGCTAGAGGCACGATGGTCAAGAGAGGCGACTCTTGGAAAGATGCAACCCATTCGGGATTATAAAGGAGGAGGTTGGCATCATAATTGATCATCAATCAGGGATCAAAACAATCTTCGTGGGATCTAGTTGATACGTCTGCACTCTCCATCCTCAGCAAACATACTTTGCAACAGCATTCAACGCAGTCTTCGTTAGACTCCATCAACATATCGAATACCAATTCTGAGTTGTTATTGATACCAGTCGTTTGTCATAACAGCAACAGCGCCAAAGGTATGTTGCATTCCTATGTGTTGTGATGTTCACAACACGCCCCATTTTACCTCTGGGCAAACTGAGGACCCTTGCCGTGGCTGTTGCTTTTGGTTTGTGTGTGGTGGTGCTTGGTGGTAAAGAGAAAAAGAGGTAAGTTTTACAAATCATGTTGAAAATTGAAAATACCTAACAGTAGGTATAGTTTGGAAGTATTGGTGAATTCTTTGTGGAAAATGAGTAAGGGTTGTTTTTTAAATCAACGTGAAATTCCCAGTATTTTGAGAGATATGCTGTTTGTTGTGATAAAATGCAGTATTTTGGGGTTTGTATCATGCAAAGTCGTTTGTATATGAAGTTGTTGTATAAGTCATGTTGAGTACAATCGGGTTTGTATCTTAGTGTTTGCATGTATATGCTTAATGTTTGTGCCCTTTGTATGCAAGTTGGACCCGATAGGTTTTCACGAGTGGAATAAATAAAGTGTCAGGTTTGCTTTGTATGTTGGTTTGTATGTATTTAAGATATAAGCGCAAACGATATATAAAGTGATATACATTCACAGACTCAAAGGAAGTATAAAATACGGTTCATTAAGGTAATTAAAGTGGGCATTCGCGTTCGCGTTTGTTTTTTTTCATCATTTGTATGTGTTGTTTTTTGTATGTATAAAATTGATGCACATTTTAACATACATACAAATGATTGATACAAATGTTTCATTGTATATGCGAAAGTTAAGGAAAAACGAGAACATACATTGGCGGATTTTAAATCGGATTTAAATGAAGCATAAGGCGTGATGATAGAAAAGTATTGTATAGTCGAATTTAAGGGATTGAGTGTTAACGGAATCAAGAGTTAAATTCGAGAAACTAGACCGCGTAGATACAAATGCAAAAAAAAAAAAAAAATCTTGAAAGAGGGTTAGCAATCACATAGATACAAAAGTCCGATATATACCATATTGATTATGGGCAAGGTATGCACAATAAAAAAAAGGCCGTATTTACAAGCTATATTCAAAATCTGAAGTTGCGGTAAAAACAAAGGACTAAAATATTCACAAAAAAGGGGATTCTTCGTGCCTTAGGGATATCCATAAAACAAACCCATTTTGACTATATCTGCAAAATGGCCAATCCAATCTAAGGTTTGTGATACTTCCAATCCTCGAGTTAACCTTAGAAAGCTGAGGCCACTTCTGGACCAGTCCCTGTGATTTGCTAAAGCCTGGTTTGAAAGTTGCATGAGAAAGGGCAGCCTGGTAAATTGAACACCAGGAACATGAACAAACTGAAGCTCTCACGCTCGTGGAACGCCCACCCCCAGCTCAGATGCTAAAAGGACGTCCACATCTGTGACGCGGTAGTCTGCTTTAAAAATGTCCTGTAGCAATAAGAAAACTTCAATCTTATTAACACTTATATCTAGAACAGAGGCCAAAAACCACGAGACAATATTGGAATTAACTCTATAATGATTATAATTATTCAAGAAACTCTTTCCCAGTATCATTTTGATGGCCTCTAGTTTGTGAAACAGGGGATTTGCATGCCCCAAAATTAAACCTTTCGGACGAGCGTCTGAAATTGGACTAAAAAATGATGTTTGTCGTCTAGAACTAAGGAGACAGATAGGAGTAGTCATACTTGCACAGTTTTCTTTGAATTCTGAGGTGAATAAAATGATGTTAAATGGGTTCTTAAATAGAAGTTCCGCACGAGTTACAGGTTTAATCGCCATTAATGGTGGCCGAGAGAGATTGAATAAACATAAATGTGAATGATATGTCGCGCGTGCTGGCAGTCTAGTGAAGTGAAGGTTATTAATGTATCGGATTTCCTTTAAGCATGTCTTAAAGATTTTGGTATTAATTACAAGTGGGTAAGTAAGGTGGGCTCCACAGTGGTTGTCTCGTGATCGTATACTAGAGATACGAACAGAGATACAAATAGAGATACAAGAGGAGATACAAAAAGGAAAAGGTGAGATACAACGTGGATTTCAAAAAAGGATGAAATAAGGTTAATGCTTTGTATGTATGCGTGATTGCATGTTAACGGCATACAATTCCGATATACAAAGAAATAAAAGACACCGTCGGGAATACAAAGGTAAAGGGTTTGTATCGGATGCATTTTCATAAATGGTTTGTATCTATCCTATATACATCACGATATACAAACGCAAGATACAAAGTTGAACATTAAGAAAAGGGTAACATTGTTTATAACCCGTTGCATGTTTAGGCTTGTATATTGATGACATACAAAGTAACATACAAAAAGCGATATACAAGGTGACATACAAAAAATGATAGGTATGCAATGGGCAAACTAACGGATACAATGTTCAAAATTAAAAACCTAAATAGAAAACTGAAGTCGTATGTGCATTAAATGCAACATTTATTGCAGAACTAACATTGAAATGATGAATTTTAACAAGTTAAGGTAAATAAAGGATTGTTTTGCTTTCAGAATTGCATCGTTAGAATTGAAATTGTAGAGAAAGAGGATTATTGCACAGATTGAACCGAAAGTTCATTGCTGGACGGAATTTCAGAATGGGAACGGATCGGAAAAACAATAAAGTGAGTCAACGCTTGTAAGGTTGAGCTATCACGAATACATGTATTTATCTTGAACGCCGTTACAATTTAGTTAATTGAAAATGCAAATAGCTTATTAGTAATTTCATTTAAAAAATGCAAGAAAGCGACAAATTACTGTATCTGATTAGGAAATTAGCTGATTTGGGTTAAGTAATATGAAATTCGAAAACAGAAAAGGCAAAAGGGGTTAGGGTAAATGTTAAATGTAAAAAAACTCATAGTAAAACCCTAGGTAAATGAGGTAAAAATAGGTAGTTAAATATATAAATTTTCACAGGATGGCCCCGAAACAAAAGAAAGTAGATCCAGGGGGTGAAGAAAAGGTGAAGAAAGAAAGAAAGCCGCGAAAGGAAGCAGAAGAAGAACTGTCGACGCACAGAGGATATTCAACTTTACTTGGCATAAGCGAAGTCGACACTGATACAAATGTGGGGTCCTATGATGCAGAGGGTATTTTTCAGAAGATCACAACAATGGATGCTACCTCGGACATGAAATGCATTTGGGATAGGCTACAGGTTTTCCGTTAGCCATGGAGGCTAAGGATTTGGTTATGAAATGCATATATAAGTATGATGTAAATACTAGAAAGGTAATACATGAGGACCAGGTGATTGCAGATTTGACTACAGAGGGGATAGCAAGGACATTTGGTTTCGAAATTCAAGAGAAAATGGTGGATATAGATATAGACCAATACAATGAGGACTTTAACAGTAATGAAAGAGACTGTAAGAGTAAAATCTTCTACAGCTGGTACAATGCAGAAAACAAACCCAAGGTAGTAGCAAGAGTGCCCAGGAATCTGCACATAATAGATTTCAAGGAAGAAATACATCTAATGATAACAATGTTGAGCAGGCTAGTAGGTTTGAAAGATGCTATTAAATGTGAGTCCTGGATGTTCACTGTCATTCAATTCATAAGGGAAGTAAAAAGGGAAGATGGACAAATTCACTGGGCCAAGACTATTAGTACCGCCATATGGAAGCAGGCTATGTTGAGAAAACAAAAGATGATGCCTTTTTATTTGTCTTCACATGTATTATACTCATGTGCATCAATGATTCGACCATACATAATTGGAATTGACAGAGTTGGGACCATGGGGAATGGCCCAGGTCAGATGTTAGTATATGAACATTATCTAGACTTACAGGAAGATAATGCACTGAGGAAATATGCCTTGGTCAATGATGTATTTTATACTTACATGGTCAGAGTTTTAAAAGGAGAAAATGACAAAATATTATCTGAGGATGCAGAGAACACTATTGGATTGCACAGTTCTTGGTATATACAATTCCAAAACTTTACGTATATTAGAACTGAAGGTTTTGAGGGAAAGCCATTCATGCTGCCTAGATATCCATCCAATAAGTTAATTGTGTTAGAGTTCTCAAGACAAAATTTGAATGCTTTTAGGATGTACAAGAGGAAATATGGAAGAGGGAACCTTAAACTTCCCTGGGCAGTTGGAAGATATTTTTGCTATAGTGAAGAGGTGGCTGGATATTCAGAGTCTAAAGAATTGAGATATTATGGCTTTGAGGAATTTGAATTAGCAAGGCGTTTTGATCCTTTTCACAGGATCCAAAGAACCATTGATTCCAAATTTAAGCATCAAGTGCATATTGAGGACTACTGGTCAGATTGCAAAAATGATAAAGAAGTGAGGAAAAGGGCTCATAAAAGGCTGACAGTAGAACATATGAGGACCATGGGAGAAATGTATGTGCCTCCAGAGGTTGAAGATGATGATAAATTGTTGCATCATAGTTATGAGAGTGCAAGGCTTGCTCCCATTGGTGAGCCTGATTGGACACAACCATGGAATACATCATTGGATACATTATCCAAACCAGTGATTTTATTTTCCAAAACATGGTTGAAAGATAGAATAGAAGAACTCAAGGCTAAGGGGATTGAGCCCACATTTCCAAAGAAAGGTAAGAAAAGAGTAAGGGAGCATCAAGATGAGCTCCAATGTTTTTATGAGAAAAAGAGAAGGGTTGTAGAAGCAAAGATTATTGAAAAGGATAAGAATGCCACCCTAATGGATCCATATGCCTTAGGGGTGACAATGGCAGTATCTTCAGGTACATTTATGGAGGCAGAATCATCTAGCCATAACATCAGTACAGAACAAACTCAAGCGGTCAAGAGGCCAACATGACATAGGATCATGAGGGCCATAACAGTAGAAACATCAAAAGGAGAAACATCAAAATAGGATGATGTTATAGGTGCACAACAAGTAGGTACTAAGTTGAGTAGCATACCTAGTGAGGCTATATTGGAAGAAAAAAGACAAACATATACAAAGGTTAAGAAAGAGTTGGCTGAAGAAAAGATGCAAGAGTCAAGATTGCATGAAGCCAAAAAGGTAAGTGAAACTATCAATGTAGAGGATGACAGTAGTGATAGTGAGGTTAGGGAGGTAGATCCCAAGACAAGAAAATAAATTGATAAAGATGAAGAGGAATTAAGTGAATACTCTGATACAGAGGAGGGGCAAGATACTCAGACATATATGGAAATTGAACAAAGCCCACAATCTGAAGAGGAAAATGTACAAGACAGATCGGAGACAATGGACCCTTTTGGTACACTAGTGTCACCTGAAATCATAAAGGATGTGCAGAATGTAGCACAAGAGATAGAGGAGTCTAAGAAAGAGGACACACCAGAGAAAACAGTGAAGGAAACACTAGCCCATGCTGAGAAGGAATCAGAGATAAGTACTTCTGGCGTTGATGTGTTAGATATCTTGAATATGTATAATGAGCATAGTGAGGAAGAAAAGGATACAAAGAATAAGCATGAAAAGGAGAAAGATACAGAGGAACCTGAAAAGAACACAGGTTCACCTTCACAAATAGAACAAACAAATATCCCTGAGAAAGTGCAAGAACAAGGTGAACCAACAAAAGAATTAAAGGGAGTATCAGATATGCCTGAGGAAGGTAGGGATGATGTAAAGAATGTTGCTGAAGGTAACATTGAACCTGAGAAGCAAACAGGAGGTGAAGGTATGGAGAATATGGAGCAAGAAAATAAGGAAGAAGAAGAACAAAAAGAGTCTTTAGAGAAAGAGAATCCAGAGGAAGGTGATGAAGAGGGAGGAGACACTGAAATAGAGGAGGATAGTAATGAGGGAGAATTAGAACAAAGGGAGGATCCAATTACTCCAGAACAGGGCCCTCAACCTCCTCAACAACAACTAGAGGCACATATGGAACAAACAGAAATGGAGAAACCTCAAGAGGAGGTGATAGATGAAGAAAAGGCAGAAAAAGCTACCAAGGAAGTTCCAGCCTGGTTGGGTTAGGAAGTCAGGAGAGAAAAGGTAGAGGTACAATTGATACCTATTGATATTAAAAGCCTATTAGGTGGTTCTACACCATAGAAAGAGAAGAGAAAAGCCAGAACCATGTCATCCATACAAAGAGATCCTTCTGGATCTACGAGTTTAAATATGGCAATACCCCAAAAAGATAAGTCAAAAGGATAAATAACTATTGAAGATTATAAGATAATTAATCTGGACCATAAGTGAATGGGAAGATATGCATCAAGCCACTGCAGAGATACTGAAAAAAGATAAGGATAAACATGAATACTTGAAGGGACACATTGTCCAATTACAGCAATTTATCAAGGGGATGTTTGATTCCAGTGTAAATGTACCAGAATTGCCTACAGAAATGACTGTATTATCTAGGGAAAAGGTAAAGGAGATGGGGAATAAGAAGATTGAAGCCAACATTTTTGAGAAATGGCTCAAAGGCCTCATACATAAAGGAGAAGAAATAACAGGGCAAGCAACAACTAGTTGGGAGATAGCTTTGGCAGAAAAGAACAAATGCAATGTAATATTACATAACTGCCAAATCAGAAAAGAAGAATGTAAATCAGAAATAAAGCAACTTGATGAAATAAAAGATAGAGTAGAGGAACTAATAATTGAGGGAGCCATTACTCCTCGAATGGTCAATCAGTTACCACAGGCCAAATTGGAATTGAAGTATGAAGAAGAAATTCTTAAGAGATGCATCACTAACACGAGGGACCTAGAAGAGGTCGCAGACAGTATGATAAGGATACATATGAAATTGATAGAGAGGCTTATTGGGCATGAATGCCTAGACGTACCTGCATATGGAGTGGAAAAAGCTGTGAAGGAATTTAAGGCAATATTCTCACCATGTTTGGAGAACCCCGCAACACACCTGAGCATATAAATGATTGATTCTATGATGGAAATAGGTGCCAAAATCAGATAATATCAGAAAAAAGTTGAAGACTTGGCAGCAAAAGAGAAGAAGTTAAAAGGAGTCCAAGCACATGAATTCACATGGGAAAAAAGCCAGGAAAGTGATCGTACTTTTATCAAAGGAGTAATAGGTAATTTTGCACAGTACCTGAGTAAATAGAAAGTATTGAAAAAGGACATGCAGGGTCAGAGTGTAATTGAAAAATAGTGTCGCCCAAAGTCAACAAATGAGAGGAAGTCAAAGGGGGTATCTTTTATTTTGAAAAGATTCCAAAAGCATCCTTTGAGTCGAGTAAAGATACCATGGAGATATTTTGAAAGCGGTTAAGAATTAATTCCTACCATTGATCTAAAGAGTTTGAATGAAGACCGTTGATTGTATTTTGTAACCGTAGCAGTAGGAAGCTTCAAAATCTATATAAGAAGCTCTGCTACTTGTATTATTTACACAGGGATTTTAGAATCTTAGCTGGAGTTTGTAATTTGTCAAAGTTTATTGCAATAGTGAGATATTTCTTTAAGTTTAGAAGGGGAGGTCGCTTGTGTTTGCATTAAAGAGTACGTGGAATGTCTGGTCTCTTTAGTGTATCTGTCAAAACATCTGTAAGTTCTCTGGTAATTTGATTATTGAAACATAAGTCATTCTTACATTGTATATTTTGTATGACTCTGTACTTTGAATATAAGTAAAATTCAGAATTCTGCATCTATTTCTGAGTGTTTCTGATTTCGACTTGTATTTGAGTATTATTCTCTGAAGGCTTGCAATCTTTGGTGTATGTTTATGAAAATGTTTAGGACTTTATACTTGTAGATTTGAATGTGTTGATTTGATCAATTTACTGTATTCCTTAAAGCGTGAGTAACAGAACATTTAGATCCTGTGGGGAATGATACTTAATTTGAGTTTCTCTAACTTTTCTCCAACAATTGAAAATAACTAGCTTAAACGCAGAAATTTGAAGGAAATTGTCTTGTATTCGAATAAAGAACGAGTAATTACACTGATATTTGGCAATTTTCATATTAATTTGATAGACAAAGTTTGTTTCATAGAAATTCATACAAAGCTTTGTGATACAATAGCGAATTTATGCAAAAGAGTAAATACTTTGATGATATTTTGAACAATTTGCATAATTTGAGTCCAGTAAGTCACTGATTGCTTCAATTTACGTAAGGCCCCTTGAACATTACAGCTTCACATTAACCTGCTGAATTATCCACAAGGTCAAGAACTGACCATAATATAATGAAATCATAATGAAAGATAATGAAATCATCATGAATAAAGATAGTTCTATTATAAATGAATGAATGAGATAATATAAGTCATAGTGGAAATAGATGAAAATGAAATATCTTACCATACAAATACATTATGGAAATCATGTGAGAGATTATGGCAAATATGATGCCAACTCAAATGAGAAATAAATGAGAAAGAATGGAATGGTAATAACCATGTAAATATGACGATGATAAGAATAAACAATACAATAAGCAAATCCACAATATACTCGAAGCTGACAAACGGACTTGTCCTTTAACCCCTCTATCACCATTCGAGTAGGATTTAAGTTAAGGAAGGACGGTATATGGGACCTAGGCGACCCTCAACTAGGCGAGGAACGCTGGATGTGCGTGAAGTCCCTTAAGCCAAGAGACGAGGAACACCGGGTGTGTGAGAAGCTCTTGTGCCTAAGGTATAACTTGCATAGTTATATATAATGTGCCCTACGATAGGTGACCCTCAACTGGATGAGGAATGCGGGTGTACATGAAGTCCCTCGAGCCAAATGGTGAGGAACACCGGGTGTGTGTGAAGCCTTTGGGCTTCCGTATGGGATGGTTAAACTAGCGCCTTAACAAAGTCATACTCACATAGGGTGGTGGTGTAGAGCTGGTTAACATTCGAGTCTAGGTGATGTCCCTCCCGAGATATATCATAGACAAGCTATATGAGAAAGCAATGTGAATGTGAAATGCATTTAAGAAATAGAAATTATTATAGTTTATGACTATGAGGTTACTAACCCTAAATGGCAAAATGAAAGTATATGAATTTTGATATTGATATTGATAAGTGTTCATTAACCTTAATGGTAATATTTTGAAATATAAGGAGAATTGAATACTAATGTTCTCTTTTACTAAGTTGAAATTGTGTAAGGTTGTGAAATTTTTTGGCTTATTAGAAGGGGACATTACAAGTAGATAAGCTAGTCAAAATTTTGCAAATATTTTACAATTAAAAAAACACAAAACATGTGAATAGGCTTCATTTTAAAACCTTGGTTACACGTGTGTCATAAGTGAAGTGATGTAAGGAGCATGGCTCGAGTTGCATCTTTACAAATATCAATTATATTATATTTCATATTTTTATGATTAAAAAATCATTTCAGATAAGATACGTGTAGTAAAAAAATTTGTCACAAAGGGAGTAATGGTAAACAATGTTCTTCCTAGAACTTGGCAGACTTGGCAGTTGTCCAAGTAATATTTTTCATTCTTGAATGAAAGGAATGAAAGATAATGGCGATGCAAATGTATTGAAAGGGTTTAACCCTAGATATACTTGTGAATAAACAACCCTTGACTTTTAATTTTACCAATATCTATTTGGTCCTTGTGATTTGTTTAGTTTTAGCCGATAGGCTTTTTTTAATTGGACTTGCAAGTCCACAATTGACTGGAAAACTTGTTTCACGTCAAGAAGCTGGGAAATTTTGTCGATGAACAGGTTTCAGTCATCACTGTAAAGTCTTTCAATACACTTGAAGCTCCTTGGAATGAATCTACTGCCCATGTGTTTGGGAAATTGAAGTCTTTAAAGTTGCTTATGTCTAAGGTCCTTGGAATAAATGTGAATAGCAATCTTGTTAGATCTGATTGCTGTTGGCAGGCATAAACGTTTAATTACAAATCTCTTTGTATCTGATTCACTACTCGCTAGCATATATCATATAGGATGGTGTAAATACATGCATTTTTATGCATTCATTCTTCTTTGCGCTTGATCATTGCCCAGGCTGTCTAAAAATATTGTTGGATTCCAATAACTACTATGCAGAAGAATTTTTAGAGATAAAAGTAGTTACAGACAATGTGATTCTTCTCAATATAAAGAGTGTGTTCGTTTTTCCATGTCTAGTTTCTTTTTTCAATGTACTTGTTTGTTACCTTTTCATCACTAGTGGTATTGTATAGATTCTTGTTAATGCTTTAAGATGGCAGTTGAGCTTGAAGTTTTAACTTTTTTGCTTATGAAGCCTTAAATTTACGATGTCATACTGTTGCATGCCTTCCCTTGTACTGTTTTTCTCTCTTTGGTGTGGTATTAATTTGTTTACTTTGAAGTAATTTCAGATGAATTTGTTTTTGTTGAAGGAAATCCAGTCTTATTTGTCTTTGCTAACGTAATTCCATTTAATCTATTTGTGTTAAAAGTAAATTCCGTTTGAATCTGTTTGTGTTAAAGTATATGTTAAATTATTTTGTGCTAAAGTAATTTTAGATATATTTGTCTTTGTTAAAATAAAATCTGGTAAATTTGTTTGTGTTAATGTAATATAGGTATATCTGGCAGTGTTAATGCAAATTCAACGAAATTTATTTGTGTTAAAAGTAAATTCAGGTAAACTTATTTGTATTAAGTAAATTCTATGGACCAATCCAAAGAACTGTATGGGAATTTATCATAGTCAAGAACAGAACTATTTTTATTTTTCCATTAGGCAAAACCAAACTGTTCATGTCTTGGTTGTGGATTGAATCGAGTGAGTTTTGTCTTGAAGTAAATTCACCTAAATTTGTTTGTTTTTGATTAAGATAAGCAGCAAAAAGGGTCTTGATCCCTTTACAAGCAAGCCCCCAGAGCTGAACAAGCAAGTTTAAACAGACCAGAAACAACAGAACAACAACACAGGCACAACAACCCAGCTAGAAAAACCAACAACAAGAAACTACACAACACCAGATCCTGACCTAGAAAATCTAACTCCCTTGACTCTAGGGTGCAAAGCAGCCACAGAATGAGGAAGTCCTTTTTTCGTTGAACCACTGTCCAGGAAGGCTAAGAGTGAAAATCAACAGAACGAGGAGAGAGGGGGTACTCCCCCAAAGCTGCAACCAAAGAGGACTCACGGTGAACCTCAGTAGACTCTAAAGCCATAGAATCTGTATGCAAGGAAGTTGAGCCTGAAGTAGGCAAAACCGAAGAAGAAGCAGCCGGAATGGAAGAAATAGTAGTATGGCCCGGAGCAGAAGGAGCCGACATGTGAGCAGAGCTATGATCAAAAGAGTCTAAAGAGTGCGAGGGAATCGCATCAGCAACTACCACCACCCCCTCAAGAACAACCCCAATAGGGAGCTCATCCTCCCCAGAGGACACGTCCTCCTGAGATGAACAATCCTCCTGGGAAGCACTGATAGTCAAGTGATCTAGAAGAGCATCTTTCCACTAAGTCGTAGCACCCTTGCGACGCAAGAGAGGACAACCAGAGGCCAACTGACCGATTGCAAAACATCTTCTGCATCTAAATGGGATTCCCTCATAATCTAATAGTTGTTTCAAGGCCTTTTTCTTACCAACAAAACCACATCTTCATGAAGAGGTTTGGAGATATCAGTATCCACTAGGATGTGGGCTACTGTGGAATGTCCCATGAAAGAGGTAGTAGAATCAACCTTCAGGAAATGACCGATAGCATTGCCGATGCCCTCGTAGCAAGAATCCTCCCAAAGCTAAAGAGAGAGATTTGGGAGACGGACCCAAATAGGTCTGATGTTAAGTGGCTTAGTGAGAGGATTGAAGGACATAGTCAAGGGTTTGATGGAAAGGGAATGTTCACCCCACATCCAAACCTTGCCATCGAGCACTAAGTCTCGCTGCTCAAAAGAAGCAAAAGTCACAATAAAGAATCCTCGTGCACTGGGAAACAATTCAATCTTACCTTCAACAAGTGGCTTCCATGATTCCATGACCCAATTGTGAAGATTGGGCAGAGAGGACCAAAATACATTGAATCTGCATATCACTCCTCTATTGCGATAGAATTCCTCATTTTCTGTGACCTCAGAGCCACACACCACAATAGGGGAATCCCGGGTGCAAGTGAATGGCTGAGAACCATGCTGGGGTGAGCGGGTCCGAGCACCTGAACCAATCACAATAGCAGGGAAGGACTTTTGAGGGCCCTCAGGAACCCAAAGCCCCACAGATGACCTTCCATTAACATCATCCCTGACTACAAGAATGTTGTTCACTCTCTCATCATTGTTCGCATCCCCACCAGAGAGAGGCAACGCATTAGGAACCCCCTCCTCAATAGAAGCCCTAGCATTAACATTTGCAATAGTGGGAATCACACACTTAGAACTGAGCACGCCCTTTAGGGCAAGTTTAATTGAATTTATTTGCATTAAGGTGAAATTTATTTTGTATGTTGATCATTTTAAAGAATTGCCATTGGAGTTTATTTGAGAAAATTTAAGAACTTTAGTAACTTTTGGCAGATGGGCAAATTCGAATTGTTCATGTAGGGGATATGGATCAAGTTGAGCGAGTTGTCATCTTTTTTGACACCTATAGTCAACACTTTGAGAAGAATGTTAAGACGCTTCTAAAAAACAAAACAAACAATGGTAAAAGAAACCATCCCACATGTTTATCGATTCATACCCTTAGAACATGTTTATAATAAGTAGTCATTGGGATTCAATTTTATTTATTGCTATTCCTTTTATTATGAAACTGGGTGAAAACTATTTTAATAACCAAAAGAATGCGTCATAGAGCAGTCACAATAGGTATGGATCTCAAGGATTTCCAAACCTAGGTCACAATAGCCTTCTTATATTAGTCTTGAAATAACTAGAACCAAGTGAAATTAGTAGTACAAGGTAGAGTGTAGAGGTGACCAAGCCACTGCTATAAGTGTCAAAATTTATTTTTGATATTAAAAGGCGGCAAACCAAGGGCTGATCCCATAATACAAAATAGAACCCAAGAAGGGTAAAAAAGGCTCAGAAAACAAAAAGAGCTCAAACAACCACCGACAGCTTACATATGGCCAATAAACAGCAAAAAGTTTCTAACAGTAAAAAGCCAGCAAACAGAAAGAAAAGAAAGACTAGGAAGAGATGTCCTCCTCTTCCTTCGAAAGAAACTCTAGCATTTTGTCCATTTCTTTAACCCTGTCATAATCAGCTCCATGAATGAGAGCCTCCTGCTCCTGAAGAAGAGAGAGATTGGCCATAACAGTCTTACATAACATGTTAGAAATGAAATTGCTAAGAGAAGAGACCTTATTTTCTAGGAACTCCACCCATTCCTTTAGCTGAGACAAATCATCAACAACATTAATTTCCTCAGTATTGTCTTCTTCCCTACCATCTCGAGTATTATTATCAGGATCAACAAGAACATAAGTGAGAACAGAGTAGATATCTTTCCCAATGTCCTCATCAATATCAGTCATTTTCGCCTGGGTAGTAATATCACCAACATCCACACAGTCACCAATGGGGATAGGATTATGAACCCCAACATTATCTTCAGTTCCAAAGACCTCCATAGGAATGCCCTGCCCATTAATTTCTTCTTCACCACCAGAGTCTTCAATAGCAATCTCCTGAACATCAGTCTTGAGATCTTCCTCCTCATGGGTAGAGGCTTCTGAATTGCTTTTAGAATAGTCAATCAACTTCAGTTTGGGAGCCCGTTTACCAACAATTCGACCCGACCACCTAATGACAACAAATTTACCCTTCGTTTTAGCTTTTTTGAGGGTTCGTAAGGGTCCCTCCTTACCCTGACTCTGCTCAATTTGGGTCCCAGAAACCCCAATATCATCCTTCAAAAGGTTAGCCTCCGTGCCCACATTTGAGAGACGTCTTTTAGCTTTCAATTTAAATCTGGAGGGAGGGTTTTGAACACTCTTGGTTGAAGACTTAGAAATACCAGAACAAGGATCACCAACAGGGAGTGACTAGGAGTAGCAAGAGTTGCTTTCACAGAGGTAGGGGTATCCTGACCAGAGGGCTAAAGAGAAGGAGGAGACAGGGCTAAGTGAAACTGGTATAAACGATGAATGGGCCCTTGGTGTAAAGGAATAGGCTTTTCATCAGGTTTTTTCAGCAAAGTCTTCTTAACATGTTGCACAGAGTGTTCAAGAGAAGAAAGCAAGTAGAAAGGGAAACTAATTGTGGCATTCCTTCTAAAATGATTCAATAAAGGGAGATGGTAGTGATAGAACTTGGAGAAATGGCCCTCAAGGGTGAAATACTTCATCACCTATAACACATGTCAGCCCATGATTCAGGAAGTTGAGCTCTTTCAAAATCATCTTGGTAAGGCACCAACTCCTCTCCTTCACCAAGAAACAATTTCTGATTCTGAACATCTGAAACCCTAGACTTTTTCTACATCTTCGTTCCCTTTGGAGAGAGACCCATAGCCATAGCAATGTCATTCTCAGAGACCACAAAGCTACCATTCCCAATTTGTACCTTGCAGTTATCCCAAGACTGAGAAAATTGGATAGACAGGTTTTCATCGTGTCCATTCAAACATTCAAGGAAAGGGGTGACTCCTTCTTCCTTACAGTAATGCCAGACCAAGGCATTTTGTTTAAATTCTCCGCAGTTATTGGGTTCAGTTTGAATCCTATCGCCACCCATGATAAAAAACTAGTGAAGCCAAATGAGCCTGGGAAAGGGGTAGATAGAATTGTATTCCAGGAAACTTCTATCAATACTGTGAGAAAATTGAGAGACTTTGAACACAGTGTAATGAGTATACACAACAATAAAGAAGACACAATCAGAATTAGGGCAATCATTAAAACGATAACCCGAGGTCCTAATATAATCTTTCCAAATTAATCAGCTATCTTTCACACACATGAAAGACTATCTAGGCTCACTCCCATCATTATTAGAGTGTCTAATCAGCATGCCCTGAATTAAAGAATTGGCCATGTAGATAAGGTAGGTGAAATGATGAGTAATCATCATATAAGCATTTGTTCTTTTTGAATGATATCCCGAATCTGACGTGGGATATTATGAAGTTGGCACTAACATCGCCAGTTTTGAAATTGCTAACCTAAATTAGCCAGGCCGTCAGCAACAGTGTTGCCCTCCTTGTAAATGTGAGAGAAAGAAATGACAGGAATAGCCTGAGAAAGAGTTTGAATATCAAGCACTATATCCTTAAGTTGCCATCCACACTTCGAAACTTTAGAAACAACCTCAATAATAATTTTTGAATCATCCTGAACATGAAGCTGATGGATGCCAAGAGAAATGGCCAACTTAAGACCCCATAAAAGAGCAGAAGCTTCAGCAAAATTATTAGTTTGGTTACCAATTCCTCCAGCATAAGTAGCAATAAGAGCTCCTTTGTCATTCCTTATAACTCCTCCAGCACTAGCCTTACCGTTAGACTTAGCAGCTCCATCAAAATTTAATTTGGACCAACCTTGATAAGGGGGAGTCCAAATAGTGTTAAGTCTTTTAATGTGTTTAGAATCATCAAAAGCAGGAATTTGATTCACAATCCTCCAGTTAGAAGCCACAAGGACTTCGTCCTGAGTAAGACGTTTATCAACAATTTTGATGTTTGAATTTCACACATTTTCCAGGAGAGCCTTAGAAAAAGAATTGAAACCCTGTGAAGAATTTCTGACATTTTCTCTAAAAATTCTATTATTTCTTTCTTTCGAGAAGAACCAAGCAATGAAAGGAAGGGTTTGAGTCCATAATTCAATTAACTAAGGATGGAATAGAGGAGGGATCCAATTAAGAATGAGATCTTTTATTTCTTTGTTGCAGACCCATTGTAACCCAAAATTTAGAAAGACTTTACTCCATATCTCGGTTGCAAATTCACAATCCAGGATAAGATGGGAGATATATTATTCCTCTTTCAAACACAAAACACATATGTTAACCAGTTGCATACCCCTTCGTTGAATATTGTCCTGTGTCAGAATCTTATTATGAATAGCAATCCACCAGAAAAAGTTAACCTTAGGAAGGAGTTTACAATTCTAGACCTTCCCAGACATCATCTTTAGGTTCCTCGATCAACAAATGGTAAGCATATTTAACTAAAAAAAACCCCTTCCTGTCAGCAGACCAAAAAAATTGATCACTTCTATAGAAAAGAGGAATCCTGGTATTTAGAAGAATTTGTTGTATTTTACTTGCCCTGTGGAGGAGATTCGGATTATTATTACAACATTCCAGAAGATTTTTCTAAATTTTAACACCATGATCTTGATGAATGTAGTGACTAACTTTGTTGCCAAAAAATTGTTTAGCAAGGACACTAATAGCGTCATTACCCATCTGTTTAGAAAGAGGCCCATGAGCCAACCAAGGATCTTCCCAAAAGTTTATAAGCACTCCATCACCAAGTTTTCATTTGATACCCTTGTTAACAAGGCTTCTGGCTTTTATAATTTTATTCCAAATAACAGATCCTTGAGGAAGGCCCTCTTGAATGAGGAAAGAGTATCTGTCAGTATCCCTTAAGTACTTGGCCTTTATAATAATACCCCAATCCGTATCTCTGTTTAAGAAGTTCCAAACAATCTTTGACAGCAGAGCCTTATTCATATTTTGAATGGTTCTAATGTTAAGCCCACCATGAGACTTAGGTAGGCAGACCTTATCCCATTTAACCAAAGAAATTCTCTTTTTTTCTTTTGTTCCTGTCCACAAGAAAGTTCTCTGAATTTGCTCCAGTTTATCAGCCAAATATCTAGGCATTTTAAATAGGGATAAAAAGTAGGTAGGAATACCCTGAAGAGAGGCCCTTAGAAGCTGCAATTTTCTTGCACTGCTTAGGAGTTTTCCTTTCCATCCCAATAATTTCTTTTGAGTTCTTTCAAGGATATTATGCCAAAAACCCGAAGAAACTTCCTTAGTAGTCAAAGGGAGACCAAGATAGACTGAAGGAAGGTCAACAGCCGCACAACCAAGGATATTAACAATTTTTCTTTGGAGATCCCCTGGGGTATTGAAAAAGAAAACATTGCTTTTTTGAAAATTAATATGCTGACCAGAAGCCATAGCATAATCATTCAGTAAAGATTTCCATCTAGAGGCTTCTAAGACAGAGGAAATGCCAAAACGAATGCTATCATCCACAAGCTGTTGGATAGACATAGGAGACAGAGAGGAAGCAGGTTTAATCCCAGTTAAAACTTTAGAGTTGATCTTACTGTGAACAGATTTACCAAGTGCTTCAACTATCATAATAAAAAGATAGGGGGACAAGGGATCTCCCTATCTTAACCCCCTAGAAGGAGAAAAGGAACCTCTTGGAACTCTATTAACAAGGACTGAGTATTTAGCAGTAGTAACAGCTTCTTTAAAGAGAAGAGAAACTTTATCATTGAACCCAAGCTTCTGAAAGATTTTAAATAAAAATTGCCATGACACCCTATCATAAGCTTTAGAGATATCAAGTTTGAAAACCATACCTGGGATAGGACTCTTATCCATTGAATGAATAGTTTCATGAGTAGTAATCACAACATCTAATATATGTCTCCCAGGAACAAAACCCTTTTGTGAGGGAGAAATAATTTTGTCAAGAAGAGGTTGGATTCTGACCACCAGAAGCTTGGTACAAATTTTGTAAATAGTATTACAAAGGCTGATAGGTATGAAGTCAACGAGCATCTTCGAGTTGAGCTTCTTAGGAACAAGGGCAATGAAGGTATTGTTGAGTTGTTTCAAAAGTTTACCAGTTCTGAAAAAGTCTCTGACAACAGCAGTGACATCATATCCAATAATGTCCCAGAACTCTTGGAAGAAAAAGGGGGGAAAGCCATCCAGCCCCGGAGCTTTAAAAGGCCCCATAGAAAACACCACTGTATGAACCTCTTCCTCAGAAATGGGCTTTAAAATTTCAGCATTATCTTCCTCAGAAATCAGAGAAGGGATATTGTTTAGAAGCTGATTCACAACCTGTGAGTTATCAGCACTCGGTCCTTGTTTAGACAACAGATTGTGAAAGAAGCTGACGACATGATCTCCAACATATTACCATTCTCCAATCTTATTTGAGAAATAGAGTTAGATTTTCTATGCCTTAAAGCAGAAACATGAAAGAAGGCAGTATTACAGTCACCTTCTTTAAGCCATTAAACTCTAGATTTTTTGCTTCCAAAATAACTCTTCTCTACTCATTAAATTCTTCCAATCTCTGATTAAGTCATTTTCCAATTGGACAGAAATATCAGAAGTATCACCTTGAGCAATCTTATATTGAATATCTACCAGCTTATTGGATAAGATCTTTTTCTGAGAAAAAATGTTACCAAAACTATATTTATTCCAACCATAAACTTCTCTCTTGACATGCATCAATTTTTTAAAAAGTCTGAACATAGGAGTACCCACAACCTAAAGTTGCCACCATCCAAAAAGAAGATTCCTGAAATCATGATGTTTAGTCCAGATAGCCTCAAATCTAAAAGGAAAAGGACCTTTTCTCTTCTGATTAGCCCATTCCAAAATGAGAGGATTGTGATAAAAAATAGTTCTAGGCAGAGCAACCAATTTAAGGGCAGCAATGTTTGTCCAATTATTGGAAATAAGAAAACGATCAAGTTTCACTTGAATCATTTGGTCCCCTTTCCTCCTATTAGTCCAAGTAAAATTTTGGTTCATCAAATCAATATCAATAAGCCCAAAAGTGTTAATCAACTTAGCAAAGTCCAACATACTATCAAAGTAGTCCAAAATTCCCCCAGACTTTTTAGAAGGGTAAAGAGGGGTATTAAAATCACCCGCCAGCATCCAGTACGAATGAGGATAAGAAGAGAGTTGGTTAGCCAAATCTTCCCAAAGATTTTTCCTTAAGACCCTAGTGTTGGGGGCATAAACATTAACTAGACTCCATCAAAATGAAGGCAAAGAGAAATCAATCACCAAGCAATTTTTACTAAAGAAAGAAAGTTTATCAGGAAATTTGGAAGCATTCCACATAGTCACAATTCCCCTAGAGGCACCAACAACAGGACTTATGCAGAAGGAAGCATTAGGCCAAATCCTATCAACAATCTTTTTGAAACCTTCTTTAGACATTTTAACTTCCTGAAGTAAAAGAATATCCACTTTGTGATAAAAAATACAGTTTTTGACCTCAAATTGTTTTGAGGGGTTATTAAGACCCCTCGTGTTCCATGAAAGAATTTTCATTTAAATAACTTTCTAGAGTGATTCTCCAGTGTCTTTTGCTTTCCACTGGCAATCTCCCTAGCTACTTCTCTTTGCCTAGTTTCTCGCAATAAAGGTCTACCCTTCAAAGGATCTAAACCAACATCAGCTGACTTTTTTGGTTTACAACTCTTTTTCTTTTGAGATGTCCACTCTTCATGGCCACTCATTGAAGCATTAGCTACTCCCAGAGGAGCTATAGATTGATTAGAATGCTTCTTTGGGGAATAAGGAAAAAGCCCTTCTTTGAGAAAACCTGATGTGAGTTTCCCAGGAGAAGGGTAAATCTTATTTTGATCTAAAGATAAAGGCACAAACTTTACCTCATTATCCTGAGTCTCCAACACTCTGTCAAGACCCAACTGGGTCTCTTTCATTTGTTCAAATCCCACCTATGACTCTACCTCTCTTTCAAATCTCATTTAGGTTTCCTTAATATTGTCATCTCCTATTTGGGTCTCCTCAAATCTGTCAAAACCCATCTAGGTCTCCTCAACTCTGTCATATCCCATCTGGGTCCCCTCAACTCTGTTAAATCCCAACTAGGTCTCCTCAACTTGATCATGTTCCATCTGTGCCTTCTCAACCCCATCAAACCCCATCTGGGTCTCCTTAATTTAATCAGTTTCGATCTGGGGCTCTTCCAAGTTACCAACCTCTAACTGAATATTCTTAACTTGATCCAAAATCTCACCTTCTTCCAGGGTTGGTTATGGAATCTCTTGAGAGTGAAGGTTCTGATCCTTCTCCTGATCAATAATAAGAGTGGAATCTTGTTTTGAGTGATTAGCATTAACCAAGGTCGCCTCCTTATTCTCCATAGTGATTTCCTTATTAATATTTTCCTCAACTTTCTTGAACTTACAATGCAAGATGAGATGCCCCTTTGTCTTACATTTTTGACAGTAAGTTGTGGAATTCTCATATGAAATGGGCTGCCTCCAGACGCCAAATTTTGAGCTAATGTCAATAAACATGGGTAGAGTCTTATTGATTTCTACATTAACACAAAATTTTGCATAAACAAAGCGAGATTTGGTGCGTGTGGAGTTATCAAGGGTAACAAAGTTACCAAAAGGTATTAGCAATAGAACTAAAAATAGATGCATCCCAGTATTCTAAGGGAAAGCCAGGCAGACGTGCCCAAACTGGGGTAGTTTTATTGAGGTCAGTACTAGGGTCAAACCCTGGTTTCCAACAACCCAAAGAAAGTGAATGTGTACCGTATAGCCATGGTCCTCCAGATAAGATAGCTAGCATGTCTTCTTTGCTGGTAAAGTAAAAAAATTGTTAATCAAAGTGCGGGTGTAAGATTCTTAAATTTGAGTGCTTGAGGGAAAACTAATTAAAGTATTTTATGTTTGATAGGGTTCTATCTTTTTGTTAGAATGTAATCCTACAATACCTGTGGCATTTGAAAATAGAATTTAAAAAAAATAACTCAGTAATATAATTACTACAGTTTAGTATGTTAACGTACAACATTTATTCTTGATTAGGACAAAAGGAGATTTTAACCTAATTAGCCCATTTTATATTTTATGCAGTCATAAATTATGTGTAAAAGAAATTTTAGTTTTAAAAATTATAGATTTTTTTTATTAATTTACTATTTACAAGATATAATTTGCTGTAAATTTTTTAATAGGTATGTCATGAATAGTTTCTTTAAAATGCTATTTGTAACAAATACTAATAACTTTAAGTGTTCTAATATAAAATTAAGACAAATCAATAGCATTGCTTTCTTGCGACAGTTTAAACAAATTTGATATGTATGTAGATGTTATTGTAAGTACATGGAGCTTCTGTTTTAAATAAAAAGATGGTTTTGGTATATTGTAAATTTATTTGTTGATTAAAACAACCATCTCATCAAAAAGTTGGTTAAAAATGAGCGTAAGTTTGTGGCAAATTTTACTGCCATCTTCCTTTTTCTAGAGCATCTTTGTCAATCCATTTGATTCTAATGCCACCCATGTGAATAGGTTTTTTCAATGTTCTTGCATATTTAGGTCTTCAAGTTTGTTGCTTGCTTAATTTTCCTCCTAATTTCAGAAGCTTCTACTGTTAAATTTTTCTAGCTTTTCCTTACTCATGCAAGTCTTTCTTGTATTTGTTGGCATATTTTAGTGAGGTTTAGCTTGATCTACCAATATTGTGAAATAATGTCATATGATGTAGATTACTAGACAAGCATATTTTGTTAAAATTTTGTCCAAGGTAAATTGTAGCTTAATGCCATCTTTGTTTCTTAATTGTATTCACTTTGTTACTATGTCCAACAAGCATAGATAAATGATGCATTAACTAAATGGGCTAATTGTATAAAGCCACATAGAACATAATGTTTTGATTAATTAAGTTGGGAAAGGGTCCTAGTCCCTTACATAGTAGGATAGATTAACATAACAATATAGAGTCTAAACATAAGCATACCAACAAAGCACCGTCTGGGTACACATCCAGACCACACACCAAAAAGACAAGACACAACAAAAGGATAGCTAAATAACAACACACTAGTAGCTCGAAGATTAACTTTTAAAAGAACAATTATATCCTATGCTTTGAGACCAGGGAGTGCCAATCCATATTCAAAGTCTTTAGTGTGTCTTCCCAGTTGGCAGTAGGTAGTATCCTTTAATCCTCAAGTCTTTTCTATTTTTTCTTGGATGCTTTGATCTCCTCCTGTTTCTGTTTCCTTTTGTTCTGCTTAGCTTGAAGGGTAAGGGCACTGGACACCGCATTCTGCATCATATCATTACTTATTTTCACCAACAAAGTCATCGCTTTCTCCACTTTCACCAATCTATTCTGGTAAATCTTCAAGGTGTCATACATATTATCCCATCTCTCTGCAGAATCATCATTGCTCTTATCTCTTCCCTGCAACTTTGCCAACTTGTTCACTTTGATAATAAGGCCCTCCAAGGTGGCCAAGATTTCTGCAATATCCTCATTACCTTTAGTATCAATACCCTCCTCCATTTGGTCCTTAGGGTCTTTGCTCTCCATAGTCAGATCTTCATTGTCATCCTCCTTATTACTACGAAAAGATAATAAGTCATCCACCTCCTGAACATCTTCAGCATCCCCCGCCTACATATCTTGTTGGCTTAGAGAGTTCGAAATGATTTCCTGCACCACTGGCTTAGCAACGTTCCCTTTACTCCCACTATCAACAACAGAGGCCTTAGCCAACCTGGCAAATATCTGACCACCCTTGATAGTGCGGGCATACACTTCATCAAGATTGCCAATCTCTTTAGGGTTAGAAGGTTCATAGTCCATATCCAAGTCTAGATCCGCCTTAACAGACTTAACTTTTATGTTCTTTCTAGGGTTATTAGGTGTAGCAAAGCCCTTGTTCACAACATCTTTCTTAAGGGAGAGAAGAATCTATTTAGGGGAAGAAGCACTTTTGCTTTGGTGCCCTTTAGGAGTAGACACAGGATTAGGGACCAGGGGATCATCCTTAGTGAAGTCCACAACATTTGGGGAAGGTACATTTTTAGTAAAGCTAAGTTTTTTCTTAACCTTGCTCTTAGCAGAATGAGACGAATGAAAAGCATTCTTGTTTTTCTCATTAGGGTCTTCCTTTTCAATGACAGGGGTATCCTCAAAGATAGGCCCACTATTCTTATTTCTTTTACCACTCTTGGGATAAGAGGATTAGCTTGGGTTTTCACTAGGGTGTTAGTATTAGGGATTAAGGATGGGGTGATAGCCAAATTGTATTGATATAAGGTGAGGATACGACCTTGATGAAGAGGGGGGAAGCAACTACCTTAATACATTTTTCAGGAGATGACAACAAGAAGAAAGGGAAGCTAACAATGTTCCTGTGCCTAAGATGGTGAAGCAACAGAAAATGATAGCCATGTATAGTAGTGAACCTACCTTCCAACATGAAGTATAACATGAGATGGATGCTCACCAGTGCTAAGGGTGGGGGAAGGGCCATTCTTTCATAGTCATTCTGATAACGGACAACTGATTCTTCTTCCTCCAGGAATGAATCTATAAATTGCTTCTCTTTACTCTTACCAAGACATGGGACCTTCCTCCCATTGCAACTTAGCCATGTAGCTAGCCCAATCATCTCTTCTGTGATTGTGAACTTAACTCCCCCAATTGCCACCTCTCTATTACGCCAAGAGTTCACAAATTGAGAATTAAGATTCTCATTGTGACCCTTCATGGCCTGGAAGTACGGGGTGATCCCTCCTTGATCAAAGATGCCCCAAATCTCCTCATTCTTTTGCAAATAAACATCGGATAGAGGCTCCACGTGCAAGTGTTGTCCTCCCATAATTTCTTGTAAACAATCACCACAAGAAGACCTGCTAACAATTAACAACTCAAGAGAGAAAAATCCCCAAGCTTGAGAAGCTGACTCTTCGAGAAATGCCTACACACAGTCATAAAAGAAGTAACTCCCCTACTGCCATTGAACAAGTAATGATTATTACGCATAAGGTAAGGAATGAGCTTAGCACAAGTGAGCGAGGAAGAGCTCAACATCTTGTGATTGTTCATCACATAATCCGTAAGGATAATCTTCTTGTCATAACACCATTCCTTTTTAGTATCCGCACTGATTAGATTAAGGACCCCCTTGAAGGTGGTCGTGTTCAGGCAATAATACACCCTATTAACAAGCTTCATCATTAATTATAGCTCCCAAAGGCATTGGGAGATCTTTGACATTATATCAATACTTCCAATTTTCCTCATCTATACCAAGGTTGGCCAAATTATCAGCAAATTTATTACCTTCGTGGTAGATGTGGCTTATCCTATAATTTTTAAAAGGAAGTTAATTATCTCTTCTATGTAATCCCTTAGTTTCCATGGGGGAGTTTTATTTCTTTTGACCAAGTCTAGGATGACCATAGAGTCTCCTTCTATTTCAATATTTTGGATCCCATGATGGATAGCTTGTTGTATACCCCACCAAAGAGCCATAACTTCTGCCTCATTATTTGTCTTTATGCCAATACCTTTAGTAAACTCTTCAACCATAGTGCCTTTATCATTTTGAATTATACCTCTTGATGCAGAATTACTTGGATTGCCCTTTGAACAACCATCAAAATTATGTTTCCGCCAATCCTGACAGGGGCTTTTCCATCTGGTATGCTTTCTGACTAGGGCCTTCTGAATATCAATGTTGTTTAAATTCCTTTCAATCCCCCAATTTTTATTAACTCTGATCTCCTAAGCAGTAGGAGGTTTTTTAAGCTAATCAGTTGTAGCAAAACTCACATTTTCTTGTATAGTATGGCACACCATCATAGCAACAGTTAAAGCATGTTTACAGGTATCCCATAATATCCTATTGTTTCTTTCTTTCCACTCCCCCAAGCAACATGAGGAGGGGTTTGATTCCAAAGCTCTCTAATAATATGATGTCTAATAGGAGCATTCTTAATCCATCTATTCATTAGACTAGTAATGCCTTTTGTCATAATCCATTGAATTTCTAATTTGGAGAAGATGACCTCCCAAATTTCTTGAACAAAACAACAATGAAGAAACAAATGGTTGACAGTTTCCTCATTTTCCCCACAAAGAGTACATCTATTAGACAAATAGAAACCCCTTTTAATGAGATTATCCTTTGTCAAAATTCTATTGTGATTGGTATCCCACCAAAAAAATTATCTTGGGAATAAGCCTATGATTCCATAGACTCCCCCAATAAAAAAATATATAGAGAGATAGATTTAATGTTTTTAATTTTCTGTTGGGTAAATAAAATCAGATTACCCTAAGGAAAGTATGATAATTAAAAAGATATACACTTGAATATTCTTAGCTCAATAGCCAAAAGTAGCTTATTGCTGATTGTCTTTCATATAGTATGTTTATAATAGTTTTACTATTTTTGATTTTTTTGTTAAGACTTCATTTAAAACACAAGAGTGTCATCTTTTTTGGCTGCTTTTGAAAAAAATGATCCACATGTTCATATGACTGCTGTATCATATGTGGCTAAATTGGGATCATTAAGATATTATTTGTGCCATTACAATATCAAGCTAGAATTTTGTTCAAGCATTTCACGAAATATGTATTTAATTTTCTTGTAAAGTATTTCATCTAACTCTTACACATTAGACTAAAAAATAATCTAGTTTATTTTTCTACAAATTTAATATAATGTTTTTGTATTTGATTTTTAAATTTTAAATATGCATTTATTAGTCTCAACTAATCTCAATTAATTTGAATGAGTTATTGTTATATGTGAAAAGGCGATAGGTTGAAATGTAGTTAAGATAGATTCAATCAAACCCTCCCTTCACATTAACATTCAAGGACATAAACTGAGCTAAGTCACTACTGTTGTAAGAGGACTTAGTACATGTTTGATGCCACTATGGAATGATAAGGAAAGATAGAATAGATTGATGAATTTGTTAAACCTTAGTTCAATTAAGCCTCAAACTCTAATTATATGAAATCATATACAAACGAATGAAATATGATAGATGATCGCATAGGAAGGCACTAAATATAGATTAGAAACATACCAGGGTTTGGATTTTAGAGGCGAAAACTTTGGGGACAATGGGGCAGGTGCCCAAGTCTGATAGGGCAACTTTTCTGTGGATCTGGAACAGTGATCTATGTCAGATTACAACCTGCTTCAGAGTTTCTAGAAATTCTAGTTGGGAGGACTATGGGGAAGGTGCCCTAGTCGAGCAGGGCTAATTTTCTACACTTTTTCTCCAGATCTCGATTCTCTATCCTCTACTTTGCTTCTCTGTAACTCCACTTCACCAAATCTCGCAACTGTAAGGTTTGAGGGTTGTGGTGTTTAGGAGCTTGCCTTGGTCAAGCCCTAGAATGGCATTCAAGCCTTCCAACATTGTTGTTAGATAGAGTGCATGCCATTGCAAGGCAGAGGCCAAATTCAATGATAAGATAAATTGATTAAAGCACAAATAGATGTCACTTTAGAGGTGAAACCCTCACGGAGATGAAGAGCCTTCAAATCATGGGGAGATGAGTTTATGAAGCCAAATTTGCAATGAACACAACACAATTCTGCTCTGCAACACAATGAATGTCTTGAATGCTCTTTGCTTGATAATCATAAGTTTGCCTTAATCGTCTAGGAGTAAAATGAAGTCATAAACCTATTTAAATATGCTTTCCCGCTAACATTCGTAATTCAAATTGAAAAGGCTGATAGAGGGAAACCTTTTTAAAGGTCCTATGCTGACACATTTAAATTTGGGTCTTGACAAATCATCTTGGACTTGGGTGTGTGCGCCCAAGTCCTAAGGCAGGATTTGAGTCTTGATTAAGCATTAAAGTGGACCCCTAAACCACATTTAACATGGGTTTTGGGGGAAATTGATCTAAGATAAGTTTTAAACATCATGCATAATAAAATTAAGGGGACCCAGGAGCTAAACTAGGAGGTAAAAAGTCATAGGGAAACTTTTTCTGACATAAAATTTAGCCCCCACTTTAATGTATGTCATTGTGATATGTTGTTCCATTTTGGGGACTCACACCTTGAAGTTGTATTCTTTCTTAGATCTTCTGTCAAATTACACAAATATCCTGTATATTGTACCTGATCTGCATATATTCTTGACAATTGTATCAGATCCTCAGTATGTAGTTGAGATTTAAGCATATAAGTATGAATTGAACACAACTTTGATCAATTCTTCTGAAACTATCTCAACTTTGATTAGTTCTTCTAAAACTATCCCTAACTCTGATTAGTTATTCTGAAACTATCTTTAGCTAAACTAATCCTTGCATATATATCATGAATTTACTTAAAGATGTTCTTTACTGTAATTCACTGATATTTATGATTATCTGCATAATATTTGCCATTATTTACAACTTTTACTATGTATGCTCTAGATATGTCAATTATTTGCATCAATTCAATGTGTATTGCTTAAGATATGTCAATTATTTGCATTTATCCATTGTATTTTGTAAAATGAAGAGTAAAAGATTGAGTTAAAGAAATAAGATCCTAAACTAGCTAGATTTTACCAATGATCCACACATATACTCTGACACAGTCATGAAATGAAGCAAAACCAAACCATACTTACCAGGAAATCCACAATTACGTATGATCGATACAAATTTTTAAAGGTAAGTTGATGACAACATGCAATAAGTTGAATGGACTTCAAAACAAACACAACAATTCACCATTACAAGTAAGAAATCAACAGAAGATTACTTGAGATATACGTTTAGATGGTAATCTACAACTTCATTTTTATTATGTATGCAAAGAAATATATACACATTTACACTGATTGTGAGAAAGAACCATGAGAAAGCCACAAAGTTGTCAAATTTACAAGCTCAGTGCTCAAAAGTTCATCAATTCAGTCTCCCTAATAGAACAAGGACATGAGATCAGCTACAATGATCCTATGGTTAGGATACCCCTCAAAATATCAACGGTCAAGAAACATGGCACGTGATTTCTAGTTGGCAATCATTGGTGGAAGACAACTGGCAAAATGGAATTTTCTTTAGTATCTTCACTTTGGCATCATTGAGAATATTTTATTCCTCCTCCTCCTCAGACAAATCTTCTCCAATCATCATGCCCCCAGAATCCAGTTTCTTATATAACTCATAGGCCTTTATAGCTACATCTATTTCTATTCGATCAAAGTGTTATGCCTTAGCTTTTGCATATTCCTACATTTTCAGTTGATTACTGATGGTCACCCATCGACTTGTCCTATCCTCCATTTTTCCTTTGTATTCCTTCATTTTCATGGATAGTCCCATTACCTAATCTATTGCCTTCTCTAAAAAATGTGATACCGGATCCTTCATCATAAGATCAAACCTAGTTGATGAGTGCCAAGTTGCACCCATGAAATACATCTTTTTACCTCTCTTTTTCTCCTTCCCGATCCCATCTTTCCTAATGTCTGCACCCAAATAAGCTAGCAAGATCATTCTAGTTAATGATTAATTAAGATAGATTACCTAAGATTATAATTTCTGATTGAGTGACTAATGTGCATGGAATTGATGGAAAATGCAAAAACTTCTCTCTTTTTGAATCAACAGGTGTAGATGCCAAGAACAACAATTTTGTGCATCTCCGGAGATAGTCTTCAATGATCTCTGGAGACAATACCAAAGTACCATGCCACCTTAAGTTTTGAAGTAATGAGGAAAGCCTCTTCGAAGCTGGGCGGGAGTCGGGAGCATCTCCGGAGATGAACAAAGGAAGCTACAGACATCTCCGGAGCTACAAAGATATCTCTGGACCTACAAAGATATTTCTAGAGCTACAGAGACATCTCTGGAGCTACAAACATATCTCCGGAGTTGCAGACAGGGACATATATCTCTGGCGCCTCCTAAGAGCAGGGCATATTTCCAGCATAAGCTGCCGATCAGGCACTCTTAGCAGTGATCTTAACACCCCTCATTTCACTCAAATCATCACCTGAGTGGTGAAGGGTCATCTTTAGTTAAATTGCTAGAGTTTTTATCTTTATAAAGTTTTTGCATGTGTTACGGATAGAACTAATTCAATACCCATATTTTCAGGGCCTTGCTGCCCAAATGTATTAAAACTCAAACTTAGAATTCTGAGTGGACTTCTATTCCACTCAGTCTTCTTTTATTTGCATGATTATTTTCCATAGTTAGATAGCTAGTGTAATAAAGAGATGGATGTCATCTCATAGAGGAACTGGTAGATAAGATCAGCGATAGGTCATCACTCATTTTGATATATACTGATAGAAACAACAGAAGAAATATACAATGATTGAATTATTCTGATTCTCGGTAATCTCAGTTCGGTGATATCAATATTCTTTTCATGAATGCAAAGTGAATGAATTGGATTAAGTTTAGTTGTGATCTTCTTTTGTGTTGATTCTCCACTGTAGCCTTCAGCCCCAAAGGTGTGGAGCAAGGGCCCACTCTCACCACCAAGGCGGGAGGCTAGTACCATTGCTTTACTACTTCAGAATTTGTTGTGAAAAGTATTTACTGATTTTAATAGATAGATGCATGTTACTATTGTTTTTTTAAGATTGCTTTATTTCCTGTTTAAATTCTGTTTCAGCATTCCTTAAATTTATTTAGTAAGTAGACAGATTAATCTTTTCAAATTGATAGAAAGCTGTTAAGATTAGTTAGGAAAACTGGTAACCGTAGAATCCCTAGTTGCAAATAGCCAAGGACACAGCCCCTGGATTATTGACATCTAAAAATAGATTAAATGATGAGGTACATCGACATCTCACCACTGGTCCTGAATGCTTCTTTGGAGACTTATTCATCATATGTCTCCTTATCATCCATCAAGGTCCCTAGCAATTCCTCTAGGATATCTACTTCATCTGTTAGCAACTCTTGTGCTTTAGTGCTAATATCCTTTGTTTTATTTCAACATCTCTTCAAGATATCCACTTCAAATTTCATATCCTTTATCCATGTGGATATCTTTGATATGTTTTGCACTGTCAGGATGTTACACTTGAGTAACACTTGATCATCTAATTTCCTCATGCCTTTCAATTTAGGAAGGTCTTGATCATTCAAATCAAGCCTTTTAGCACACTCTTCTTTTAGCATATCAGCTTTTGTCCTAATAAATGCTAAAGTATCCCAATTGGATAGTGATGTCCCAACTATTTCTCCCCTTCTAATATGAATTGGGTGAACCACTTCTGCATAACATTTGCTTAATGCTTTTGAGCATCTAGACCACTTATTTCATCCTGACTGACTAATGCAAGGGCAGTTGGTGCCTCTTTTATTTGAGTACCTTTGGTGACCAATCTCCTAATGAATGTCTGGAGTTGGGCAATGTGCCCTTTCAACTCCTTATTTTTTATCTTAATCTTATGCATACAGGCAACCACTATTTCAATACTCCCTTTGAGTTCTTCAATCTCCTATTCCACAGTAGCATGCCTTAAATCAATGGTTGTTACTTGATATTCACTGGCCTTTATCTCTCTCCTTGCCTTATCAATTGTGGGCACCACCAATTGGGTTGTTCTTTGCCCAGTTGTAGCATCTCACTTTATTGCTGACACAACCCTAGCTTTATGTTTTGGCTTGGCATCCTCAATAAAAAATAATGATTTAAAATCAAATGGAACAGTATTGATGGAAGGAGGTCCTGTTACCTCTGATGATAGCTAGCTTGGTACATCTTGTTCTACCCCTTCTTGGTTGGGCTGCTCAATGTGAGCATCTTTCATTGCTGTATCATCATCTTTATCTGAATCTCTTCCTGTTTGCAACACTTCTTGCTGGTGAACTTCCTCCTGATTAGGGGCATCATCCTTAAGGATTTCTTCTTGATGAACTTCCCCTTATTGTCCATCCTTAGGATTCTCAACTTGCAGATGTCCTACATCCATATCCTATGGTAGCTCCTTTTCAAGCCCTTCTTCTTGATGCTCCTCTTGTTGAACTTCTGTATGGGGATCCTCTTGACGAATATTAGGATTCACACCTGCTTCAACCATCTGCTCATCTCCTTTATTTATTTGATCTTGTTGCTCAGATGACTCTATTTGTTGCTCAACTAGCTACTCTGATTCCTTCTCCATATGCTCTTCAAATTGTTGATCCTGTCCATCCACATGGATATCCTAAGCTACTTCACCCATGTCTGTATCCTGGGTAGTCTCTCCCCGTCACTTTTGTACTTGCTCCTACTAGATATGACAAGTCTACAACTTCAGGACTTGTAATTGTATCAATCAAGATATCCAACCGCTCAGGTTTGATGCTCTCCTTAGGCAATCCTTCCTCCTTTACATCAGAGACTTCCTACACATCTGGATCCTTTGTCTCCCCTTGACTCTTTACAACCTCTACTTGAGACATCTCTTGCTATGTAGATTTGGTTGGTGTGAGCAAGGATCACATTGGGTTATTAGTCACATCCCTAGTGACTTCATCATCTGTTAGATCAATGATTTTATCTAAGGGAAATGGTTTCTCACTGACCCTTGCTTGTTCTGTAGCTTTAGCCTCCTCGGCTAATTCATTCTTCACCTTTATGATTTGAGGGACTGGGATGTTATGCTGCAACTCTTTCACTATCGCCACTGTAGGATCAAGCAAGTTCTTAACTTGCTCTGTCAAATGCGTTTGAAGCATGGCAGGTGGGGCAAGTGCTAATGATGACCTTACCTTGGGATGGTCTTGAGAAAACATTGATTCCATTCTTGTAGGTCCCTCTTGATATTTTGTTTAGACATCCACAAATTTAGAGGTGGATCCTCTCATGATCATCACATTTCCTCTTTTTTGTTTTGGGATGCTTACCCTTTTCAATAAATATGTAAGCTCTGGCTCCTTTGTAGCTATGTTAATAATAGGAATAGCTGGTAAAGGCACATCCCTAGGAGGTGAAGGTTGGGTGGCTATGGTTATACCTTCAAATGTAAACTCTTCTCCTTCTATAGAGGGTCCTGGTTGTGCCAATTTTTCTTCCATGACTTGTCTCTTATGGATGATAAAGTCATCAACCCCCAAGTCATCCCTCTCATTCAACTTCCATTTCCTGTCTTGGGTGATAGCCACACACCTAGCTTTCAATTCACCTACTTTCTTCTCTATCCATTTCTTTGTAATGCTCATCACCTTTTCCGTTATGACATCTATGGATGTCTCATCAGGTTGGCTCCAATCAGGAAAGGATAATGGCTCTTTGTATATCTACTTCTCCTCATATTCTGGGTCCAACAGGTTCCCATCATCAGACATGACTTGGGGCAGGACCTCCAGGAATCCTAATGTCTTGATTTGATTCAGAGTAATTCTCTAATATCCTCTTTCCATTACATCTTCCTCATGATCACAGTCTGCCCAATAGTCCTCAAGGTGTACTACATGTTGCAACTTCTTGCTTACCCGCTTCTCCATCCTATTATATGGATCATAGTATCTAACCAGAGGGAACAAATGTAGATGGAACATGTGCAAAGAAACCTCAGATGTCTTGGCCACATCAATTGAGCCACATGCATACCAATTAATCTCCATAGGAAATCTGACATTCCCCTTCTAATTCTTCCTCATATAGGCCTCATAAGAGGGGATAATTTGCCTCGTTACTTCTAACAATAATACCCTATCAGTGGGATATATGGGTAGCACGAATGGATTTCGCTCAAAACCCTCCATCTTGACATATGTGTAAGTGAGGAACTGGATAAACCATGCCCCATTGCACTATATCAGCTCTTGTGCTTCCTTTGAGAGCCTTTTTGCTCTGTCACCCTCCATCAATCTAACAAGGTGCATTATACAAAAGTCATTAACTGCCTTGTAATGTTGGATGGACATCTTTCTCTCCAATTGTGGGTAGTGCTCCCACACTATTTACTCATTTGGCAGATGTCCCAGCTTTCCAACTATTTGTAGTCCATTGAGTGGTGACTTATATGCACATGCATATACAACATAGGATGTCATATAAAATAACCTTCTTCTCTGCCTCCATTGTACCATTCCATTGTGGATATTGTCACTTATGAGTTTGGCCCATCCGACCACTTTGTTTTTGTCTTTGACCATCTGAATAAGGCCATACATCCATGGCTCGAATGTTCCAACATCCACCTTCCCTGCCATCTTGCTGAGGAGTGTTATCATGTATTAAACCTCAGGGCTAAAATCATATTTGAACAAATATTGGGGCATTTTAGCTATGGACTTGACCTTATTGTCTGGAGCCCTCCATGAAGAGAAGATAATTTTCCTACAATCTACATAATTGTTGTTGTATTCTATAGCTAGGGCTTCCAGATTTATCTAGTACATATCCCTATTAGTGGGCAACTTGAATGTCTCTATAATGCCATTCACAAAAAAGTCAGCATACACGTGGCCCTGATGCTCTACTCTCTTGGTCACCACATTGTAATTGTTTGCACATTCAATGACGAGTTCCAGAGCTTCGGCTGCATATGGGAACCTTGCTACGTGAAACATCCCTATTTGTATAATGTTTCTCAAAATTGGGTTATTTTCACCTGCAAGAATCCGTGCTCTAAAGACATCTAGATCAATATGCCCATAATGTGTGTCATCTGTGCATCCAAACTTATGGCATATAGGCCCTGGCATGGGGAACATAGGTGCCTTGAACTCAGCATCCCTACGATCTTTGTGGTTCTACATCTTGTTTCGTGATTTATATACATCCATAGTTAAGCTTAGGGTTTAGGTGCTTAAATGCGTTGATTACCTTAAGATTCACAATGTAAAATGAAATCTAGTTTAATCCATATACAACTACAAATTTACCAAAAGATTTACCCTCATAACGGGAAATTTACCTTCTAACCATGTAAAAACATATTGTAATGGTAAAAATGACAAAGAGGGCTTGTCGTATTCTTACCTAGTGGTTACGATCTCAACCTTAATGTGCAGATGCGGATATGAATACCATTTTAGTTGTTCTCATCATTTCCATTCTCTATAACATCATTTTCTAGTTGCTATAGAATCACCTTAATCGCCTATAGTTCACCTTTAATCACTTTCAATTCCTTATAATTTTAGCTTCAATTGCTTTGGTAATTAACAATAAGTGATGAATTTAGCTTTTATACTTAGAAAATTTGTTGATTAGGGCATATTAATTACCCTCTCTATGATTAGGTGAGTATTCATCATTTAGGCATGAGAGGAACTAACAGCTGTCAAAAAGCACACTTTGAATTCAAAAGGTGAACGACACTTATGTATAGTCATTAAATGCGAGAAGGGATCAGGATATGTATATTTGAAATTTGAATATCTGGTTCAGAAAGTCCATATGAAAATGTCCATTTGACTTTGACTAGGATGAGGATGAATATCCTATCAAAATATTCAAGTGACGTCAACAAAAGCTTCGGTCAACCATTGTTGGCTAAAGGAGTAAGCATCGAAATCTCACTTGCTCTCAAAAGGTCAGGATATGTGAAATATCCATTGCAAAACGTCCCCTGCGAAAGATCTTGTTGAAAAGTCAATGACTGGACACGAGCGATATGCTGACTCAAGATATGGATCTGGATATTTGCATGGACATGGACATTTGGGCAAATGCAAAATATCCAATCACAGATATCCATTTGAAAAGCCAAGGTTTGGGTATGCGGGACATGATTCCTTAGTAATGCAAGTAATGGATATGGATGCTTGGACATGGATATTTGAAACTCAATTATATCCATGTTTACAATATCCATGCATTAGAAATCTGTCAACGAGAATATATTTGGCGACCGTCATGGGCGTGGATATGGACATTCAAATGGATATGGATATTTGGCAATCAATTAGATCCATGTGCAAATATCCTACCTGGTGGATGTTTTCATGGTTTGCTAAGATGAATTTGACAGTTTCGTAGGGATAAAGATATGGATGTTTCAGTAAAAGACTATATCCATCTAGTCGGGGCAGTTATTGCTTTAACTTGATCTAATGATTATTTTGGGTTTGGATCTATGGTTTGTGCCTTTAAGTGTTGGTATAAAGACCAGACATGGCGATAGATATGGACATGGATATTAAGAATGGATAGGATATTGTAAGCATAATATCCATATCCATTTGACCAGAACTTTGAACAGGTATAACTTGCTCATTCTAAGGAATTTTGACATGATGCAAGAAGCAAAGTTGCTTAAATTTGATACTCTATCCATTGATGACCTTCACAAGGAGAAAATCTTGACTTGACTTTTGACCATGGATCACGAGATGACATTTTACCATACCGCCCAAAAGGGAAAACACACAAGTAAGACAACAACAAAAAGTTGGGTCCCTATTTTGGTAAGGTGAAATGGGACATGTTGTGAGACCACACAATAGTTCCACCAGAGATAAATCTAAGCTCAAAGCTATGAGGGTGACAATCTACCAAAGAAAGTGAGGTACAAAGAACACACACACACCAACTAAGAAATGCTAGGAGTCTAGCTATCTTTAGGGCCATCTTCTACTCTAGAGCTTTTAACATGATGTGTGGTTGGTTGGTATGAAGTTAAGGGGGATGACACATAGGATGGAGATGGAATTTGTTGATAGTGTTTGTGTTTGTTGGGTTTTAGACTGGTGGGTGGCTAGGAGTTGTTGGGTTTCGACTAGGAGTTGTAGTAGAGGTGATGGGTTGTGTTGAAGTTGTTGGATGATGGATTGTAGTCATTGTAGGGTTTGTTGGTCAAGGGGTTGTGGCATTTGGGGAAGTGTTTGGATGATGTATTGTAGGAGTGGTACTAGGGAGTTGCCTATGTGTGTAAGTCTTCGTCTTTCGGCTTATTCCTCAAAATAGGCATCATGATCTACAAGGTGCTCACCATTATTGGAGTTAGAAGGATATCCTCCTAAGATGTGGATTTTGGGTTTTTGATTTGACCTAGGTTTGTTGATGATTAGAACCATTATGTCAATTGATGGATTAGATGGGGGTTAAGAATGCATTAGATTCTGGTGAGAATTAGAAGAAGTTGGATTGAGTTAAATGATTATTATGATGATGTGGATATGTTAGAATGATGTAGAATGTAGTTTATGTTGAAGGCTTGACTTTGGCAATTTTCAATCAAAAGAATTCACATGTACATGCATGAATCACACACACAAGACACAATAGCAAGTTTGTATTACAAGATTGATTGCGATGATTATGAAGACACGTCAACAAGCCTAATATTAATCAAGTGGGTATGACCAATAGGTCTTAGCCTAGGATACACAAGTGGTCTAGGGATGTCCCCAATATACTCAAGGTATGGGGGGCCCAATTCCATGAAATGAAAGCGAAATAATGTCACACAACCGGGAGAAGAGGGTAACCCACCCTTCACCTTCACTTCCCCAAGGTATAAAGTTCTTGGGGGCTTAGCCCAAATGACAAGATTTCAACTTCCATGAGGTGTGTCTTTCGATTCACTCCTCACCATTTATACTCCGGCGGAACACAAGAGTTGAGGTCGTCCCTTGGAGTGGTGTGTCTCCAAGCAGGCCTCCTAAGAAAGGTGACAATAGAAAATCAAGTGGTGTGTTCAATTTCACACACTTGACTCACACTCACAAATGTTAATTGACCCCTTAGAAATGGAAATGTGTGTGAAAATAAATGGATTAAGGGATGCTTTTGATTCTCAAGATCATACGAAGTGCATGAGAAGAGCATACACACCTTTAATCTCACTCAAATTCACCAAGCAATGCAAGTACTTGTTCATTTTAAACCAAAATCCAAATGTCATTCTGAAGACACATGTTTATTTTAAGCCCAATTTGAAAGATGATGATGCAAACAATTGTTCATTTTAAGCCCAAATCGAAGTGTGATTGCAAACAAGGTTGTTGATTAAATGAAAAGACAAAAGTTATGTTGAGTGCACCTGGAAATTGGTCTTCAAATTTAATGATGAGGCACACACCGCAAGCCACAATCAGGGCCACAAGATAAAGCAAGCACAAGGTTTCAAATGATATCTTTGACAAGCGAAATCTACAAGCTACTTGTGAGTAGTTTGATAAAAATTGTCTTCAACAAATCGATATGGCTGCAATCAAAAGAGTTAGTGACAGGAAAAAAAAATTTAAAAATTGACTATAATGCCTATGAAAACACAAAAAAAACTATATGATGGAAAATAAAAATGGACTAGTCTAATCTAAAAAAAAATTGACTAAAAATTTAAACTATGTTAAAATCTAACTATATTTACATTAGAAAATTAAAGTAAAACTCTATCATAATGAAACCGAAAGTAGTTAGCCTAGATGAAAAATTAAAGTAATAGTAAAAACTAATTTAGAAATAAATTAATATCAAAATCAAAAATCTAATTAACAACTAATTTAAAATTAACTATGAAATTAAAATATAAAGTAATAGCTAGATTTAAGTTAAAATTAAAATCTAAATTTATACTAAATTAGAATTAAAACTAAAATCTAAATTAAGACTAAAATTAAAATCTAAATTTAAACTAAAATAAAAATTAAAACTAAATTAAAATTAAAACTAAATTAAATTTAAAACTAAAATCTAAACTAATACTAAATTAAAATTAAAACTAACATATTTATACTAAATTAAAATTGAAACTAAGACCTAAATTAATACCTAAAGGAGAATTGAAAGCTAAATAAAATTGAAAGGTAAGACTAAAGCTAAGTCAAACTAAATCTAAAGTTAAGAGATCGACAAAAGCCGAAGAAGGCTGAATGACCAATGTAATAGAAGCAAGTCGAGACCATGAACAAGGCTAGTCAAGACTAAATAAAATGACAACGAAGAGTTTGAAATAGTCAACTAAGTAGTTGGAAACCCTCAACCAGCAGAGGAATTGGACGATTGAAGCCTAGTCGCAATTCTTCTTGTGAAGAAGATAGATAATGTTGATGCTCAAACTGGTAATGGCGATGGGGTGGGCAGGGAGGGTAGTAGTTAGGAGGCGGCCCGAGGGGCCAGTAAAACCAAGCCAAAAAAATAGTGGCAATTAAAACTATAGCCAAATTTTAATTTTTTATATTGTTTGTTAAATGTCTGTTGAATTTGCAAAACCCAGCGAATTGAACTATGGTAGGCCTGCAGGTAGCCATATGGATCCGTATGGTACGACCTGTGTAAGGGCTAGAAATTCAAAAAAATTTAAAAAAATTATAGTGACGAAACTATAGGGTGTTATATGTTGATGTTCACCTTTGAGGCCTCCTAGACTCACCAGTGAGATCCGATTGAGCGTAGGAGACTGTTCGTGAAAGTTGATTTTCAAATTTTGTCTAAAAAATACTTGAATCTACAACAAGAAAACCTTAACAAATGCTCACAAATAGGAGGGGTCAAAATACCGGGCATGCCAAAATGTGATGGGAAAAACTTGCAATGCAAACATAACTGAAAGATAAACCAAATAAGTACAATTTACCTCCCTTTCGCACAAACAAATTGCCTACACTGTGTTACCTTTCAATCCGACTGGATGCTTATTCCCAGTTATCCCTACAAGGTAGCCATCAATGATTAATAGGATTCCTGGGCCAATGGCTAACAGTATAGGAGATAGACTCTATAAATATCTCTTCTTCTTTAGGCTCTACAGAACCAAGGGGGTTATTCCCTATTCAACATCTACAACATGTGCACATGAAACTACTCGGATGTTGAAACAAAGTAGATAAATCCTCTATGATGCAGACCAAAACTGTGGAATAAGTGCAAAGGGGCTAGCTTTGGGCCTATGCTCAGTTGTAGACAGAGGATTTCGGTCCTAAAATTACTTCTAAAATCCTAAAGGTTTGTATATGAAGTTTAAGTTTAATTTGTATTTGGATGCAAAACTAGGACCTTGGGCTGTAACCTCAATACAAGACTAGATCAGTGCCTATCCAAGGCTCAGAGTCAATAGATATACACATGTGAATGGCCAGCATAAACATATACTAAAGACTGGATATCAAGGGGATTTCTAGTATCTGCCTTATAGATACTTCCCAAAACAGAGTATCCTGTTATCTCTACTCACTGATATCCTCATTACAATGTCTTCTTCCCAATACTCAATCTAAAATGTTTAATCTACTCCTTGAGCAAATGTAAGAAACCAAGCATTCAACACAGTAAACCTGTATTCTAGAATCACAAACACCCCTTAGATGTTTAGATTCAAAAGAACACATTCAATTTGGAGACAGATAACATAACACATGCAATATAGCATTACTCATTTAAATTAGCATGACATCAGTAGATTTATGCAGAAAAACATACAACATGAGACTGATAAACTCCTGAGATAGCCAAGACAGAGCCACCAATGAAGCAGTACCTTATTACAGCACCAAAAATTCGTCCAGTATTCAACAACACAAAATGAGTAACACAGTCCCCCTTATACAACAAGGAAGTGTACTCAACACATTAAATACGTGGCAACTCAAAAATTTGCCAGATACATGCATTATGAGAAAATGGTGCTGAAAATCATAAATGTAGCAGAGGACAAAATGGGAAAGAGCAGGAGAAGGGCGAGGAGCAGTTGAGCTCGAGCCCTGTGCCGCCGCTGAAAGACTCTCTGTCATAAACCAGGTACTTGTCCGTTCAACCACCATCCCATACCTGCCTGCACCCCGCCATTAATGGTTCAACCACCCATAGCGCCTCTTGAAAACCGTTGCAGCGCACCCATGGAGTTTCCCGCTCAAAAAATGCGATTGCATACGCTTAGGAAAATCCTTTGATGTAGGTTCAAAATCTGACCATTGATCAAAAATCCATCGCTGAATTCAATGGTCCCAAAACATGTATGAAGAGCTACCAGCCAATGATATCGTGCCATGTAGGCACCTTGACCCTCTATCGCTGATCCTTTCTCCTTTTATTTTACCTTTATCGCTCTTGTATATGCAACCCAAATGCATATACAACTTACAAGGCGGACGTCAAATGTTATAGAACAAACTGGGATTTAGTTTGGGTCCGGCTTGTATCCTCTTCCATGCATATTTCCTTGTATATACGCACATACAATCGCAACATACATACAAGGCAAATCTCAACACACCTGTGAAGCAAATTAGAATGGCCTTTGAAATCTACTTTGTATCTCCACTAATGCACATCGGCTTGTATATTGGCATATACAAACGCTTTATACAACCTACGGCCCTGAAATATTATTTATCACATTTCAACTCCCATGTCGCATCCGCGTTGTATGCCTCTTCATTGTATATCCGAATGTACTTTGTTTGTATGTTGAATATACATCGGCATACATACAACTGTCTTTGTATACAACTGGTGGGCCCGACCATTTTCTCTCTCCTTTGGACTGTTCACTTTGCATGTCGCGAGCCTTTGTATAACTTTCAATGTACCTTCCCTTGTACATACAAACAAGGAATCTTCTCTAGAATATTCCTGCAATGTATCTAACCATTGTATGTGCGCCCCGAATGTATATCGCATATACATTCCACCTTGTATATCCACGGGCCCCACCACATGCATTTCTGCCTCACCACTGTAGCAAATGTACATTTGCACCTCCTTGTATATCTTGCTTGTATATGACCTGATATACAAAGCGGGAATATTCCTGGGAATCTACAAAAGACTCCCCCTTTGTATATGCACTTTTTAAAACCCGATATGCATTTAAAATGCATCTAACTCACTTTTTTCATCACTTTATTGGAGGCCGATAGAGATTTCTTACCCGCCAATGCACATATGACCAGTTTGTATATACAAGGACACTTGCACGTTAACTGATTTTTTGCATTTTTAACTACAGAGGCAAAAAGTGTTATAATTTTTGGACTTTTTTGGGAAAGGGCCTGCATATTTAAACACATGAAACCAGACTGCTCATGCAGGCGGTAACATAGGCTCCGATTGGGGACGTGCAGGTGCAAGGCTGTAGCGAGAACCAGATCACTCTGGGGCAAACTAGACAGAACACAAAATGCAAAACAGCTCCGACTATACAAGGCGAGCACAGACTATTTATACCTAATTTACAAATGTGCACAGAGGAAAATCACTTATGAGAAATAGGGCTTCAAGAACTGACCGTGCACTGGCAATTCCAGCAATTCACCACTCAGGGTCTAGAGGAAATATGAATTTTCTCCATGAATATTGCTATTTTGATATGGACCCATCCATAATGCCTCAAATTTATTATGTTTACCCCTATCTTGGCCCCTTGTATTCCAAACAAGGACCAACTCACTTATCTGAAACTTTCTCTCCGTAGTCTTTCTATCAAACAAATATTTCATTTTCTGTTGTTTCTTAATATTTGTCATGTGTGCCTCTCTTCTAATTTCATCCAATGCAACTAGCTGATTTATCCTTTCAGTCATTGAGTCCTCAACCTCTGCATCATTTTCTTGTATGAATCTATAGATTGGCAAAAGGTTATTCACAGGTAGCCTAGCTAGTGCACCATACACTAACTCAAAGGGTGACCTTCCAATTGATTCCTTCACTGTCATTCGGTTGGCCCATAATGCCATCTTTAACTTCGAATCCCATGCCCTTTTGCTCTTATCTACCATCCTCTTAATGATTCTCATGAGGCTCTTGTTGCTTGACTCTGCTTGACCATTTCCTTGCAGATGATATGGTGATGCATGTGACAGACTGATCCCATACTTGTTGCAGAAATCAACAAAATCTCCAGATTTGAAGCACATGGCATTGTTTGTGACAATTGTAGCTGGCACTCCAAATCTGATAATAATATTTTCTAGAATAAAATCTATCACCACCTTGCTCGTAGCCTTCTTAGTTGGAATGGCTTTAACCCATTTGGTAAAATAATCAGTAGCAACCAGAATCTAACTATGTCCTCCACTCGATTTTTCTGATATTTCTCCTATAAAATCAATTCCCCACTGCTGAAATGGGGCCTCTACAATTACAGCCCTAAGGGGCAATGCACCTTCATATTTTAGCTTCCTTGAGAACCTTTGGCAAGGATCACATTTTCTTACCAACTTTTGGGCGTTTGAGAAAAGAGTTGGCCACCAATATCCTACTCTAAGGATTTTGTGGACTGTTGTATGGGCAGCATAGTGTCCACCACATCCTCCATTGTGGATCTCACTTAGGATATCCTTAGCCTGATTTTCATCTACACATCTAAGCAATACACCATTAGGATTTTTCCAATACAACTTTCCTTGGAGAATTATGTATTTGATTGCATGTAGCTTCAAGGTCCTTTTCTGACTATCACTGAAGTGGGAAGGGTAATTCAAGTTCTGCAAGTAATATACAATGTCCCTATACCAATCAGATTTTGATATACTAACAGCTTTATTTTGCTCCATGTTCACTTGGCATGCCTCTAGATTTGACTGTGTCATTAGTTTTGCCAAACCCTGTCCTCTCACTAGCTTTGTGATCTGTATCTCTATGTTGAACTCTTGTAGTTTGTTTATCCATTTGCACCTTCTTCCATTTACCTCCTGCTAAGTAAAGATTTACTTGATTGCCACATGAGGCACATATACAACTATGTGAGAGCCCACCAAATATGGCCTGAAACTTTTGACTGCTCTAACCAGTGCATATGCCTGTTTCTCCATTATGTCATATTTCAACTCGGCAGCCTGCAATGACTTGCTAAAGAAGGCAATAGGCTGTTCAAAACCTTCTTCATTCTTTTGCAATAAGCATGCAGCAATAGTATGGAAAGAAGCAAATGAAAACAATTGAAATGGTTTAGAAAAATTAGGAGATTTTAACACAGGAGCCATCTTAATAGCCTCTTTTATACTTTGAAATGATTTAGTTGCTTCCTCCTCCCATTTGATAGTTGCACCTTTCTGTAGCATCTTAGAAATACCTTTGGTAGTCTCTGCAAAGTTAGGCACAAACCTCCTAAAAAAATTAATTTGTCCGAAGGACTGAACACCCTTCACTATTTTAGGGATCTGAATTTTGTCAATTGCAGCTACCCTTTCAGGATCAATCCTGACTCCATCCTTGGAAACAATATGTCCAAGCAACTTTCCCTCCACTACCCCAAAGACACATTTCTTTGGGTTGAGTGAGATGCCATATTCCAATGCTCTAATAAGTATTTGTTCTAGGTGCATACATTATTGTCTTCCTTTTTTGAAAAATCTATCAAATCATCTTGATACACAGCCAAGATTGAATCAATTAATCCTGCAAAAGCAACATCCATAGCCCTTTGAAAAGTGGCACCTACATTTGTCAGTCCAAATGGCATCTTCACATATACATAGGTTCCCCATGGAGTGGTGAAAGCAGTCTTGAATTGTTCGGATTCTTTTACTTTCACTTGATTGTACCCTGAAAATCCATCCATCATGGATAAGAGTTCACAGCCAGTCACCTTCTGTAACATGGCTTCCATATTTGGCAGTGGATAATTGTCCTTCAAAGAGGACACATTTAGATTTCTAAAGTCCACACAAAGCCTAATGTCACCATTTTTCTTTCCGACTGGGACAAGATTGGACACCGAAGTTGAGTGTCTGATAGGCATAATTATTCCAGCCTCCCTAAGCTTCATGAGTTCTTCTTGCATTTTAGGAGCTAAAGTTGGGTTGATAGGCCTTTGTTTTTGTCTAAATGGTTTAGCCCCAGGCTTCAAATGGATTTCATGTTGGAATAAATCCTCTCTATAAGCTTTCAAGTCCTCATATGACCAGGCAAAGACATGTTTATACTTTCTCAGCAATGCAATCAGCATAATTCTGATATGTGGCTTGAGTTGTTTGCCAATGTATACCCTTTTGGGGGCATGAGATGTCCCCAAGTTTATCTCCTCCAGATCATTCTTATTTGTTGGAGATGCTTAGTAACAAATTGGTCCCTATTGTCAAAAGCTCTCTCTAGAGCAACTAGCCCTCTAGGGATTTTATTTATCTTGAGTTGAATTACCTCTTTCCCTAAAAGAGTCTCTTTTCCATCTACAACCTCTAGAAGGTTTTGAAAATCCATTTCCTGGTTCTCATACTCATCAATGCAATGTAGAAATCTCAGTAAATCCTTGTCATCATCAAACACTTGCCAGCTGTATACATTGTCTGGCACTACAAGTCTAAGTTTGACCTCAACGTTTGTAAAATCTGATAGAGTTATGTCATCTGGCCTGATGGCTACATTAGCTAGAAAATCTGCCCTGACATTTTTTGACCTCTCTATCCAATTTATTGAAAATGCATCAAACAATTCAATTGTGTCCCAGACAGCATGCTTATATTGTTTTAACCTTTTATTTTTTGATGCATACTTATCTCTAACCTGGGAAACAACTAACTCTGAATCCCCAAACAATTTGAGCATCTTGATTCTATGTTTCAGAGCAACATTCAATCCTAACAACAGGGCTTCATACTCTACAATATTATTTGTGTAGGTAAACTTCAGCAAGAATGAGAATTTTAGAAGCTTACCAGTTGGAGACAGAAATACAATTCCAGCACCAAAGCCTTCCCTTGCACAAGCTCCATCAAAATACATGGTCCATAGACCCTGTTGGTCAAGCTCCTGAATGCACACATCTCTCCCCTCACTTTCTTTAACATCTGAGACAACTCTGAAATTTTCATAGTCAGTGTCCACAAAACATATATGCTCCTCAGACTCTTGATCCTCAACTATTTCTGATGATCTTTCTTCTCTGATCAGTTTGACATCCTTGCCATTCATAGGAATCATAGCATATGACAGATCTAATTGCATACTCCCTCCAATCAATGCTGCCCATCTTCTTGACAACAACATGCCATACTGTGGCTTGATATCAACAACTGTTATGTTCATCTTGTAGGCCTTCTCAGGATATGCTGCCAGTCTGAAATCTACATCTTATATAATCCCAATGACAGGTACCTCCCTAGCATCCATGACATAGCATTTCCCACATGCCTTATCTATCCTTAATCCAGCTTGCTGCATGATAGACAAAGGCATGATATTCATTGATGCTCCCGAGTCCAGCATACAATTCTTAATCACCTTTCCATTTATGACCAGGGAGACATAAAATGGTTCAACCTATGAAGGACATTTTGTCATGGTCACGCCTAGATATACTTCAGGAGTCTCATCATCATCAGTACACAAGACTTGTTTCTTACCCTGAGGTTCATCATTCTTCTTGGCTTGACAAGGCACTCCTGAAATCAAGGATACTACCTTATTTCAGAACTCTTCAACCTTCATCAGCTCCATTAATGGAACAAAAACCTTTACCTGGGACAAAACTTGAGTTATATCAAATGGAGCATAATTTTGAATAACAGTTGTAGCCTGATCCGCAGTTTTATTTTTATCTTGATGTAATCCAACTTTAATTTTTGTAGCTCTCTGACTGTCATCTTTAATTTGAAAATTTCTATTTTGATCCTCAACCTGGGGAACTCTGTTTTCTGGTTCTTGAGAATCATGACCTGCTTTTTGCCTAAGGTTTTGCCTATTATTGCTCCATTGCTTCTTTTGTGGTTCAGTCCCCTTATGACTATGCACTGGCCTGTCCACAAGAATGCTCTCTAGTTGGTGTGAGTTACTTACCTGAGCTTTACCCCTGAGATTGTAATTGCTTTTGACTTAAGCCATTGCCATAGCGGTGAAGGCTCTTATCTCTTCATCAGATGGTCTCTTTAAGTTATTCAGGAAATTGTGTGAATCCTGAGCATAGGCATAATTATCTTCCTCATCTTCATCATAGGGAAACTGCTGATAGGCCTGAATCTCATCATTTACACTTGCATCAACATCAGGAAACTCTCTGTTTGTAGACAACATATTGACATTGTCATCTTCCATGCAGTGCAGCTCATTGCACTCATCACAGGCAACAACATTATTGTATAGAGACTGAGCAATCATACATTGTGACTGTGAATGAGGCATTTGGCATGTGATACACCATGGGGTGTCATTAACAATACTAATAGTCTTCTTCAAAGGGTCAGGTATTTCCTTAACATTTTGAGTCCTTTGACCTGGGTTGCTGTTTGGGAGAATAGGTTTACCATTATGCCAATTGGTATTATATGGCATGTCATGTAATGATGGTCTTCTTTCTTGCCTTTGGTAAACCTATCTGTCAGGACCTATCCCCTTTTCATTCTTAGCCATTCTATAACTAAGGTCCTTGACAATAGTTGTCAGCTTGTCTAATTTATCCTCAGAAGTAGATGCATTGCCTTGGACACTTTGAGATTTAGTGTTTGGATTTTGCAAAATCTTCACATCATCTCTTCTGTTTGTCTTACTAGACACTTTTCTGTTATTTTCAATATTTGTTGCAATTTTGAAAGCATCCCTGAGGCTGTGAGGGCCTTTATCCCTCAATCCATAAGCTGTCTTGGCATCAAATGCATTTATGTATAACACTATGCACATAGGTTCATTAGATCTCAGTTGATGTGGTAATTTGTTCAACACCTTTGTGAATCTAGCATTGAAATCAGTAACCTGTTCATTTGAGCCTTTCGTAATGCCAGTGAATTCATTAATGAAGAAACTGGGATCAATTTTGTCACCATACTGTTCTTTGAATATTCTCCTGAAATCCTCCCATGATGAAACACTTCTATCAGGCAGACCCTTGTACCATTCTCTGGCCTCATCGACTAAGGATTGCATGAATAATTTCATGAAAACATCCTCATGCTCAACCTCGAAGTTATCCATGATGTTTTGAAAAGCTTTTAAATGGTCTTCCCCTGACACAGTATTGTTTCCTAAAAATTTAGTACTTGCAGCCTCACATGTTTGTCAATAGGATTAGGGTAGCCAGGAATGCCATCAAAAATAAGCTGCCTGAATTTGTCTAGCTGCATCGGCTGTCTACCAAACTGATTTACATTGGCATTTCTGTTCGCATTCTGATTTCTTACATTATTGAAAGGTATTCTAGCATTATTTGCATTCTGTCTTTGATCATTACGCTGATCCTGCACTTCATTTCTGTGCTGATTTATCTGCATTTTTGCATTTTCAAGGGTAGGAATTAAATCATTCTGAGCAACTCTCAGAGCTTACACTTTCTGTCTCATGTCATCTTTGATCTTTACTACCTATAGGTATTCTAACTCTGCCTTCAGGCTCTTGATTTCTTCAGCTAATTGTTCCTCTTTGGGCATAGAGGAGGATGGTCTCAGTCCATTGTGGTCATCGTAATCATCATCCCTTGGAGATTCAACCTCTTCAAATCTGTCACTGGGATCTAAGAAAGGGCGCTCTTGAAATACTTCTGACCTTATTCTCAAAGCACCACCCTGCTGTTTCTCATATACATCTTGGATTTCAGCTTCTGTGTTTGAGAAATAAGGCTCTGTCCTCTCTGAAGACCCAGGATTGTTTTGATTATTATCATGATTTCTGGGGCTGGGAGAACCTTCTTGACTGGCCTGAATAGCCCCCTTTTTCCTATACATCATTTTAATGGGTAATTCTTCAAGCAGAGGGTTATGCTGGGATCTTCTCCCTTGCATATAAATTTCACTTTGACTGGTTGGGAGATTACTTGGAGTCGCCACCTTTCAAGTAGGAATTAGTTTTATCAGAGTTCTTACAATAAACTCCCTAGTAGAGTCACCAAATCTGTTACCTTTCAATCTGATTGGATGCTTATTCCCAGTTATCCCTATAAGGTAGCCATCAATGATCAATAGGATTCCTAGGCTAGCGGCTAACAGTATAGGAGATAGACTCTATAAATATCTCCTCTTCTTCTTTAGGCTTTGCGGAACCAAGGGGCGTATTCCCTATTCAACATCTACAACATGTGCACATGAAACTACTCGGATGTTGAAACAAAGCAGATAAATCCTCTATGATGCAGACCAAAACTGTGGAATTAGTGCAAAGGGGCTAGCTTTGGGCCTATGCAATGTTGTAGACAGAGGATTTCGGTCCTAAAATTACTTCTAAAATCCTAAAGGTTTGTATATGAAGTTTAAGTTTAATTTGTATTTGGATGCAAAACTAGGACCTTGGGCTGTAACCTCAATACAAGACTGGATCGGTGCCTATCTAGGGCTCGGAGTCAATAGATATACACATGTGAATGGCTAGCATAAACATATACTAAAGACTAGATATCAAGGGGATATCTAGTATCTGCCTTATAGATACTTCCCAAAACAGAGTATCCTGTTATCTCTACTCACTGATATCCTCATTGCAATGTCTTCTTCCCAATACTCAATCTAAAACGTTTAATCTACTCCTTGAGCAAAAGTAAGAAACCAAGCATTCAACACAGTAAACCTGTATTCTAGAATCACAAACACCCCTTAGATGTTTAGATTCAAAAGAAGAACACATTCAATTTGGAGACAGATAACAGAACACATGCAATATAGCATTACTCATTTAAATTAGCATGACATCAATAGATTTATGCAGAAAAACATACAACATGAGACTCATAAACTCCCGAGATAGCCAAGACAGAGCCACCAATGAAGCAGTACCTTATTACAACACCAAAAATTTGTCCAATTTTCAACAACACAAAATGAGTAACACAGTCCCCCTTATACAACAAGGAGGTGTACTCAACACATTAATTACGTGGCAACTCAAAAATTTGCCAAATACATGCATTATGAGAAAATGGCGCTCAAAATCATAAATGCAGCAGAGGACAAAACGGGAAAGAGCAGGAGAAGGGTGAGGAGTAGTTGACCTCGAGCCCCATGTTGCTACTGAAAGACTCTCTGTCATAAACCAGGTACTTGTCCATTCGACCACCAGCCCATACCTGCCTGCACCCCGCCATTAATGGTTCAACCACCCATAGCGCCTCTTGAAAACCATCGCAGCGCACCCATGGAGTTTCCTGCTCAAAAAATGCGATTGCATACGCTCAGGAAAATCCTTTGATGTAGGTTCAAAATCCGACCGTTGATCAAAAACCCATCGCCGAAATCAACGGTCCCAAAACATGTATGAAGAGCTGCCAGCCAATGATATCGTGCCACGTAGGCACCTTGACCCTCTATCGCTGACCCTTTCTCCTTTTATTTTACCTTTATCGCTCTTGTATATGCAACCCAAATGCATATACAACTTACAAGGCGGACGTCAAATGTTATAGAACAAACTGGGATTTAGTTCGGGTCTGGCTTGTATCCTCTTCCATGCATATTTCCTTGTATATGCACACATATAATCGCAACATACATACAAGGCAAATCTCAACACACCTGTGAAGCAAATTAGAACGTCCTTTGAAATCTGCTTTGTATCTCCACTAATGCACATTAGCTTGTATATCGGCATATACAAGCGCTTTATACAACCTACGAACCTGAAATATTATTCATCACATTTCAACTCCCCCGTCACGTCCGCGTTGTATGTCTCTTCATTGTATATCCGAATGTACTTTGTTTGTATGTTGAATATACATCGGCATACATACAACTGTCTTTGTATACAACTGGTGGACCCGACCATTTTCTCTCTCCTTTGGATTGTTCACTTTGCATGTCATGAGCCTTTGTATAACTTTCAATGTACCTTCCCTTGTACATACAAACAAGGAATCTTCTCTAGAATATTCTTGCAATGTATCTAACCATTGTATGTGCGCCCGAATGTATATCGCATAAACATTCCACCTTGTATATCCACCGGCCCCACCACATGCATTTCTGCCTCGCCATTGTAGAAAATGTACATTTGCACCTCCTTGTATATCTTGCTTGTATATGACCCGATATACAAAGCGGGAATATTCCTGGGAATCTACGAAAGACTCCCCCTTTGTATATGCACTTTTTAAAACCTGATATGCATTTAAAATGCATCTAACTCACTTTTTTATCACTTTATTGGAGGCCGATAGAGATTTCTGACCCGCCAATGCACATTTGACCAGTTTGTATATATAAGGACACTTGCACCTTAACTGATTTTTTGCATTTTTAACTACAGAGGCAAAAAGTGTTATAATTTTTGGACTTTTTTGGGAAAGGGCCTGCATATTTAAACACATGAAACCAAACTGCTCATGCAGGCGGTAACACATTGATTGAGCGAATTGAAGTTGCACCCAAACTCAATTGATTGCTCTTTGCTCTTTGATTATGTGGATTGCTCAATTAAACAACATAATGTTGTGATGAGAATGATAGGATCTAGAATGATTTTTGCAAAGTAATGTTGTACGAAGATCAGAGAGGATTAACATGGCGAATGAGGTTCAATTTATAGACTCTCAGGGATGGAGATCAACGGTTGTGAATGATCTTAGAGATCAGTGGCTAAGAACGGTTGAGAGGATGTGCACAAATGAGAGAGAGGAAAGTGTCCTTGTCCTCTCATGCATCAAGGGAGTTAACAGATCTGGTTAGTGAGTTGACTAAGTTGATTGCTTAGTGAACTCAATTGATTGACTAGTCAACTGAATTGATTGATTAGTTAACTAGATTGACTAACCTGTTAACTAATTTGATTGATTTAGTTAACTAATTTGATTGATTAGTTATCTAAATCGATTGAGAGTGAACTATGGATGAGAGGGAATAATAGAGAATTAAATAAATAAATTATTTAATTTCATGCACATGTGATAAATGAATTAAATATTAAATTTAATTCATTTTGGAGGAAAAAGACTAATTAATCAAATAATTTGAATTTACTTATTTATATTGGAGGGAAATTGATTTAATTAAATAATCAAAATTATTTAACCAAATATGGAGGATAAATTGAATTAATTAAATAATCAGGATTATTTAATTAACATGGAGGATAAATTGGATAATAATCGATAGATGAACCTAATCAAATAATTAAGGATTATTTGATTGATGCAGATGAATGTCTAACCTAGGAACGGGTCAATTTTAGGTGTCTACACCATGAAACCAATATGCCTCCTAAAAAGAAAGCACCACCACTTGTACTTCTTCTATCATCAACACAACCAGTCTAATCAACATCAGTGTAAGCTCTCAGATCAAAGTCATTACCTCTTAGATACCATAAGCTATAATTTGGAGTTCTTTTCAAAGATCTAAATATTCTTTTTACTACCTTCTCATGAGTTTACTTAGGATTAGCTTGATATAGGGCAACCAAACATACTTCGTGCATAATATCAGGTCTATAAGAAGTCAAGTACAATAATCATACAATCATAGATCTATAAAAAGTCTGATCGACCTCAAGTGACTCATCAGCCTTGCTCAAGTGACAACCAGTAACCATATGAGTACTTATTAGTTTGGAATCCTCCATACCAAATTTCTTCAACATCTATGTAACATACTTAGTCTGAGAAATAAAGATACCATCATCTAGTTGAGCAATTTAAAGCCCAAGGAAGAAAGACAACTCACCAATCATAAACATCTCAAACTCTTTCTATATCTCTTCTGCAAACCTCTTAAACATATTATCATCTCCACCAAAGATGATGTATCAACATATACAACTATCAAAATCTTGTCTTACTCTACCTTAATGTAAAGATTACTATCTACAGTACCTTTCTTGAAACCTTTCTGAAGTAAGTACTTATCCAACCGAGCATACCAAGCTCTAGGAGCTTGTTTGAGTCCATACAAAGATTTCTTGAGTCTGCAAACCATGTCTGGATCTTCTGATAGCTGGAAACCATCTAATTACTCAATGTAGACCTCTTCCTCTAAATCACCATTCAAGAAGGCTAAATTGACATCCATATGATAAACCTTGAAGTTCTTGTGAGCAACAAAGGAAATAAACATCTCGATTACCTCCATTCTGGCTACCAGAGGAAAAGTCTCCTCGAAATCAATACTTCAACTTGTGAATGACCCTTACACACCAATCTTTCTTTGTTCCTTACAACTTCACCATCTTCATTCAGCTTATTTCAAAACACCCACTTTGTTCCTATAGCATTCTTATCAGCTAGTCTGGGAACCAATTCCCATGTCTGATTATTTTCTATCTGATTCAATTCTTCTTCCATTGCCTTCAACCGTCCATCATATTTGGTAGCATCAACAAAGGTTTTAGGCTCTACCTTTGATAGTAAGCACAAATTCACTTGCTCACTTGCTTTTGCAAGCCTTCTCCTAGTCTGCACACCTTCATTCTTATCCCCAATTATCTGATCTGTTGAATGATTCCTTTGAACATACTTTGCTAGAGTTTTAGGGGTCTTTTTTTATTCTTCTTCTTTCTCTTCTTTCTCCTCTTCTTCTTCTTCTTCAATGTAGGGAGGTATATTAGATCTGCAAACCTTTGGTTCTTGTGAGATCTGACATAAATCTTCATCTACTTTAACATTTGTGTTTTCAATCATCTTTCTCAATCTCTTGTTGTAGCATCTATAGGCATTGCTTCTTGTTGCGTAACCAAGAAAGATCCCTTCATCATTTGAATCAAACTTTCCAAGGTCTTCTTCATCTCTCCTGATGTAGAATTTGCTACCAAAGATCCTGAAATATCTGATAGTGGGAGGTCTTCCATACCATAGCTCATAAGGGGTCTTAGAGCTATTGACCCTCAATTGTACTTTGTTAACCAGGTAAACAACAGTGTGAACTGGTTCCTTCCAATATATATCAAGCAGATTTGCATCTTTCAACATTGTCCTAGCCATTTCTTGCACTGTCCTATTCTTCCTCTCCACTACCCCATTCTGCTGAGGGGTCCTAGGAGCATACAGATGTCTCCTAATACCATGATCTTCACAAAACTTTTCTAATTCATTTGAAGTAAATTCTAGCCAAACATATCCATGTCACCATTAACCATTATGCTAAAGATTTCAACATCTTATGCTTTACATGGGTTTGAAAAGATTTACAATTGCAACTCACCCTAAGCCAATACTTTATTTTAGTTGCCAAAAGATCCATTTGTACCAAGTAGAGTTACAGATTCATTCTTTACGTCATTTTCTTCCTTCTTCTTCCATATCATGTTCATTTCCTTCTTTTATTGATCAATTTCAGTCTTCTTTTGAGGAGCAAAAGATCTTACATTCTTTCCCTTGTAGAACCTTGCAATGTGTCTTGATTTATTGCAATTGTAGCAAGTGATACTAGATTGTGGAGCATAATCACCTCTTCTCACATTAGATCTACAATTAGCAGCCCTATGACCAAACTTGTTGCATGTGTAGCAGTAACCATAGAAGGGTTTAGAAGTCATAGCATTATTCTTATTCATGAAACTATTCCTTGTCACTTTACTTCTGCATTTATTAGCCTTATGACCAATTTTATTGCAAGCATAACACTGTCTATGAAATGATTAAGAGTTCATAGCATTGTACCTTGGAGATCTAAATGAATTCTGACTCATTTTACTTCTACATTCAACAACCTTATGACCAATCTTATTACAAGCATAGCAATTACCATTGAAAGCTTGAGAGTTCCTAGTAGGAGTAGTTTGTGTAGGAGTAGGATTTTTTAAGTTCTTCTTCTTGTTCTAGACTTGTGTGGAGTTATTCTTCCTTTCTTCTATCTTTTTGGATTCATCATGTGACTTTTATTTTTCCTTCTCATTCTTTCCTTCAACCATATTTGTTTTAGAGCTTTCTCCTATTCCAAAACCAAGACCACCCTTGTCCTTATGTGGTTTTTGATAACTGGGTATTTCATTAAGGAGATCACTGCCACCTTTGAGTTTTAATCTTTTGTCTATCTGCTCTTTTGCTTCTTCCAATTCTATTTTTAGATTGACAACCTCTTTCTCAAGTTTTGAACATTCAGTTGCTTTATCATTGAGCTTGGTATTTAAGCAATCTTCAATCCTCTTGCCTTCTTCAAATTTATCTTTCAAATTAGAGATCACCTCTTCTACTTCCTTGAGTTTAATTTCACATCCTTTATCTCCTTCTATTTGAGCTTTTAGTTTGCCAATTTCTTCTTTTGATTCTCTAGCTTGTGTCTTCAAGTTGATAATTGTCTCTTTTAATCTTTCAAGCATGATCTCATATTTCAGATTTAGTGTTCTTGCTTCATCCAGATCTTCAAGAGATGATTGGAGTTCTTCTTCAAAGTATACCTCACAATCATCTAGATTGATGTCCCAACCTTCAGGTTCCATTGACTCTAGATCCAGTTCTAGAGAAAACATATCATTAGACATTGTTTCAGATTCCATGTGTTCAAGTGCAAGATCTGCCTCAACTATTAGGATTCTTAAATGCACTTGGCTCTAATACTAATTGTTGAACACACCCAAATACTGAGAGGGGGGTGAATCAACATTCAAACAAATCTCAGATCTTCCAGAGAAAACTAAAACTTAATCGGTACAACATTAACAAAAACATAAAAGATCAACACAATGCACAACACCACATAACACCAGATATATGTGGAAAACCCCAAGGGGAAAAACCACAGTGAGAAAAGTTGCTAGGAGATACTATCCTAATCCAACCTCACAAAAGAATCACCGTTACAAATTTGTTTTAGGGCTACAATCCAAGGAAGCTACTACTCCCTATAGAAAGGTTTTAGGGTCACTCCCAAGGAAGCTACAACTCCCTATAGACTTTGTTTTAGGGCTTCAACCCAAGGAAGAAACTACTCCCTGAACTAAGAACAAACTTAGAAAATATTACAGCATGGCATTCCTTCTACTATTTAATCTGAAAATGACGCTCAATCCTTTTGATGATTGCAATTCTACTTTGACAACTTCTTCAAATGTCTTCTCTGCAGCTTACTGACTCGCTGCTTTTAGCCTTCAAGAAGTTTTTCCTTTGGCTCACTACCTCCAGCAATTAGTTGGGCACACTCTTCACTTCCCCTCTACTCAAAAATATCTTCAAGATGAATCCGAACAAGATCTATTACTTCTACTCTTTCTCTTTCAGTTGCACATCATAATGCATTACACATCCACATTCAACTTCTTTCAGTCACACTCGCAATCACACCTCACCTAGATCAACTAGATTTATAGTATATACATGATATTACATTGATTACTTTACATTTCGGCCAAAGACAACAAGAATATTACAATTACAAGTCAACCAAAGATCAAACAACATGAAATGTGTAGAGGGAAAGCCATAAAATGAAATACACACAACACCAAGAAGAGGTATCAGACTTTGAAGAATAACATCTGCATGCTTCACACATTTGAAATAGGTCGACCTTAAGCAAGAAAATATGAAGCTTGTAGTATGTCGGCCATTACAACTTGGCAATACTCATGGAAGATTAAGCATTACTTGCGCTTCTCCTAGATGAGTCAGCATGACCCATACAACATCTCCAAACACTCCTTTTCAAACTCTCCACAACAAAGACTTTGTGGCACACACCTTCAACATACCTCAGTTAGCCAAGCAAAAGCATAACCCAGCAACACCTTCATTCTAGACCACACCCTGTTCCAAAGAAACTAGAAAACACCTTGTGGAGCAACATGAAACATCACAAGATCCTCAGGATCATTCTCCACCAGCCAATTCACCACTTCATACATCAAAAAGTTGGCACAAGCCAACAGACGCTGAAACTAACCACCAGACAATATAGTCTTGCACTCTGTCACAACTTTGACTGCGAAGAGACAAATGATATGAAACTTTGAATGTAGTACCTTCACAACACATTGACCTTAACTTCTAAACCACATGACCATGTCTTCAAAGGTGGAGGAATGCAAAGAATTATCCCAATCAGTCTTTAAGGAAACTTCCTATAGCAAAAACCTTCACCAACATCCATAGACCAGAGCCTCCTTGTAACAACACATACTTCCTTAGGAACAATAGGAGAGCATATAGCATGCTATAGACCATAAGCAATATCTCCCCAATATCATCATTACTTCTAATCCTCATCTTAATGCTTCTAATTCTCACCTTAATATATCATCATGATATCATCTTTGCTGACAACAAACATACTCAATACAACTTTAATTGGCATTAAACAAGGTATGACATCCAACCATGAACATCAACAACATCACTGTTAGCACACCATCATAGTATATCATCAACATAAGCATCAATAACAACCCAAATTGAGTGTTGACATCAATGACAACCACATTAGTGACAACCTTAGGTAACATATGGGCAACAATGATAGGTTATGACAGTTGTAAGAATATATTCTAAAAATAGCCTAGAAGACCATCATTAGGAAAAGTGTCAACCTTGCAACTTCGAAAGATTACTATTCTTCCCAATTTTGATCTTTTTGAATACCCTTTATCTTTGAAAATGGTCTAGAACCTTCAAAGTTTCCAAAAGTTTCCAAACGAGCTTAAAATAGTGAGACTTACTATTTTTAGTAAGTCCTTCAATTGAGCTTGGGTTGACCTAAATTTTTCCCATAAGGTGTGGAATAGCTAAGTAAACATCTCGGGTGAGTTTCGACTCAAGATCATATTTGGATTGTGAGATATTAAAGTTTCTATTTTTTGAAACTACCATAAAAGTTTTAAACTCAATTTTTGGGTATCAAAACTTCTCTAAACATCTCAAAAATTGTTGTAACCAGTGAAATGGGTTATAAGGTGATAGAGCATTTCATGAGCTTTTCAACGCATAAAACGGTTCGTCAATCGAACACCCGGATCAAAAGTTATGTCCTCTGGAAGTTGGACCTTCAGTTTTGGGAAATGTAAAAACATGTTGGACACATAAAAGAGCTATAAAGGGGAAAGTTACACATGTTGGTGTGTGGTTTGACACATCACAAGGCATTTTTGATTGGAGATAATTTGGGCGCCACTTTTGGGTGGTTTTAGCTCATGGTTTTGTAATTACCGTTGGCGGTGTAATGTATTGTATCTCCTATATATCAAGAACTTGAGATGGAGGTTGCATGTAAGAATCTTATAGATGTTGAGTTACCTCCTGGATCTTTGGTTGGATATACTCTTATAAAAGTTTGCTCTGCAAATATATTGTAATCTTCACGATTCTTGAATAATATATTGGGCGGCTTTGGAGTGTGAGGTTTTTTACCTGAAAGGGTTTTCCCCACGTATATCTTGTGTTGTGAGTTTTGTGTTTGCATTTGGAAGTTGTTATTATCTTTCTGTTAATGTGCATCTTAATTTGTAACTGTAAAAGTAAAAATTTGCATAAGTCTTTCCTCATTAGATCAGTGTAGGAAGTAGTTTCTGTATACCTTGCTTCCTTTCAACCATGACCAACTTGGGTGTAGGAATTTAGGCCAAACATGGCACCCATTTTGGGTCATTATTTTGTCCCATTATTTTGGTAAACCACTCTTGGTTTTTAGTTTGATATTTTCCTATATATTGGTGCTTGGGGATGGAGTATGTAGCTGAGTTGTTTGGATATTTGTAAGTACTATTATGCTTCCAAGACTACTCCAATTTTGTATGTTGGTGATACTCCTATAAGGGCATGTCCCTAAGATTGTATTGTAACCTTTTTAATACAATTAGTTCATGCTTTGGAGTGTAGGGTTTTTAATCTTGAAAGGGTTTCCCCGTGTAAACTCATGTTATGGTATAAGATTTCATTGCATATTCTTTCTTGTAATGTTAAGATTATTTGTTTTTGCATATACCTTCTTTCAAAGGTTAGTTTTGGAAGCATTTATGCATTGTTGCTTTCTTTCAAACATTCCCACCAAAACATTACCATTATATCTATATCTAAGTATAAACTACTATTACATTCATACATACATATTCACATGAATAAATGTTTTACCTTTTGTGCCAAAAGTAGAGGTGTTGTAAAATTTGTTATACATGATTTTACAATATTAGAATAACATTTCAATTTAGGTTTAGATTTGAATGGGATGATTTGTTATATAATTGCACCATATAAGTACTTTGTGAGTAGGAATACTATGCACAATTAAACTAACTCAATTTTCCTTCTCATGGATCTATTTTTATAAATAACCGTGAAATGTAAAAGTGTTAGATGTTAATTGTTTTATAATATAGGAGTTATATTCTTTAGCAATAGAGATGCATAGAAGTGAGGATGCCTATGGCAATAATTTTATGCATTGATAGAAACCATAATTCACAAAAGAAAATGTAGCTAATTACACACTAATGCAAAATGCACCCATAATATGTATTTTTTTCCAACTACCAATCATGCAGATAGATAATCACAATAATAAGGCTTACACTAGGCTAAAAAATATAGTGGGAGGATTGTGTAGTGATAAAATGAGTAAGAATAAAATCACAACCCTCCAACAACCCAATATTTCCTACAAAGTCTAGATTGAGAAAATAACTAGAGTTGTATGGTAAAACAATAAGATATAGGATATCATTCACTATGATACCAAAATTTTATAATGCAATTTCCTAATTTTTAATATAAATTTAATATTAAGAACAATACGAATAAAATAAATTGTTGAAAATTACATTCTAGAAGAATAACGATGAAGTAATTGAAATTGTTATAAAATATTTAAATTATTCCAAAGCTTTAACATGCATTTGAATTATTCATGATATCATTCCAAAGAGGAGGAATTTTGGAAACAAAGGTTGAGATCTTTATGGCTTAAAAGTGGTAACTGAAACACAAAATTTTGTCTACTCTAAAACACAAATCTACCAATAGAATTAAGTCCATTCAAATGAATGGAAAGAGAATTAATGAGGAAGTTGATATAAGGGAAGTAGCCACATGTTTCTTTAAAGACCTTCTAACTATTGATGAGGATCTAGACATGGACTTTAATCTGCTTGAAACTATCTTGAAAAATCATAAAGGAGGAGGAAAATCTAAAGCTTACCAAGATTCCTTCTGATGAAGAGATTAGGAGTGATGCTTTTCCTTTTGAAGGAAACAAAGCTCTAAGATTTGACGGGTTCCCTCACTTCTTCTTTTAGAATTTATGGAGTATTGTGGCTAAAGATGTGATAGATGCAACTAATGAATTTTTTGATAGTAGACAAATTCTAAAGGAACTAAACTCTACCTTCTTGTTCCTCATTCTGAAGAAGCAAGGCGATGACTCGTTTGTGGATTTCATACCCATAAGCCTTTGAAATTCTATCTACAAGATCATATCTAAGGTGATAGCTAATAGATTGCAAGAGGTCCTTCCCAAGGTAATTTTTGTTCAACACAGTGGTTTCATACCTAGCATGCAAATTTTAGACTCTATCATAGTTGTTCATGAAAATATTCACTCTTTGGCTTAGAATAAGAAAGAGGGCTTCCTCCTCAAATTAGATCTTTTGAAGGCTTATGATAGGGTGAGATGGGACTTCTTAAGGAAGATTATGGCAAGGTTTAGGTTTAATGAAAGATTTGTGGATCTTTTATCTCAAATGGTTTCCACCCCATGTTCTTGGTCTTGATTAATGGTACTCCTTCTGATCTCTTAAAGAGCTCAAGAGGTCTAAGACAAGGAGACTCAGTCTCCCCTTTCCTTTTTATCATTATGGCAGAAGCTTTGGGAAGGAGTATTCTCAAGAAGGTTAAAGATGGGAAGTTGAAAGGTGTGTACCCTTCTTCGGTTGGAACCCCTTGCTCACATCAACAATTTGTTGATGACACCATCATTTTCAGGGAAGCCACGGTCAAGGAGGCTATAGTCCTCAAATATATTTTATTGAAGTATGAAAGAGCTTTGGGTCAAAGAATTAGCATGCCTAAGAGTACCATTCTATTCTTAAACACCCCAGAGAAGAGGCAGGTCAAGATTACCCACATACTCTAATGTAGTGTGGGAGTCTTCCCATCTAAATACCTTGGGATGGCCCTATTTGCTAATAAGGTTCCTGAATCTTTTTGGATGGATTTAATGGGCAAAGTTCAATCCAAGCTTGTTGGAAGTATAGGGGCAATTTTAAGCCAAGCAAGTAAGATTTAATTAATAAAAGCTACCCTTCAAAATCTACTCGTGTATGCAATGAGTCTTTTTAAAATAACTTGTAAATTTGCTAAGAATTTGGAGTAGATCTAAAAGAAATTCTTATGGGTAGGGATGAAGGATAGAAAAATAATTTCTCTTGTGGCTTGGGAGAAAGTGTATAGAGCTAAGAATAAGGGAGGTCTTGGGATAAGGAAAACAAATGAGTTTAATATGCCTTGATGACTAAGGTCATGTGGAGACTCATAAAAGACAATAACGAATGGACTAAAATTCTCAAAAATAAGTATCTTCACAACAAGAATCTTTAAGAGAATTTGGACAACTTAGACCTTCTAGTGGGATCTTGCATATGGAAGAGTATAATAGATAGTAGAGCTTTGATCAAGGAGGGGGTTAGATGGAAATTAGGTAATGGGGAAGATATTAAGTTTTGGGAGGACACATGGATCCTTAATGAACCCCTAGACTCTATGGAATAGGCTAAACCTATGGTTGAAAAGAGAATTCATAGGTGTGGGAAAATGGTGGTTGACTACATTACTGAAGGAGCTTGGAAGGACTTGAATTTTCTTAGCTTCCCTCCTAATTAATGATATCTCTAGACTTCAATCTCTTCTTTCCAAGAAACATATCCCTTTGTTCCCTACTAAGGATGAGTTGGTTTGGAAGGAAAATAATAATTGTGCTTACTCTATTTCTTCTGGTTTACTCTATGTGTAGACAAAATTTTGAACCTCCCTTTTGGGCTAAGCTCTGGTGGCCAGATCTAACTCCCAAAGTCAATATTTTTTTCTGGATTTTTCTTAGAACAAAATTCTTACCATTGATAATTTATGTAAAAGGGATTTATCTCTTCCAAATATATGTGTTTTATATGAGAGGGAGGTTGAAACCATTGTGCATTTACTAATGGAGTGTTCCTTTACAAGGGAATTTTGGAGTAAGCTTTTGTCTTTATGGAATGTGGGATGGGTTTTCCCTAACTCCTTGAAAGATTTTATGCATTAGTGGTTATCCCCTCCTCTAACCCTTCCCTAAGATTCCTATGGACCCTTTTACTCCCTTATACAACTTGGGGAATCTAGAAAGAAATAAATAACATGATCTTTAGAGAGAAGAAATACATTGTTCAGATGGTGGCCAATCAAATTATAGCCAACACTAAGGAGAACTTCATGCTGAGAATCCATGAAAAGACATCTAAAGATCCTAGTTTAGATGTCACTTGCTATGACCTTCAAATTTCAAAGGAGTGGAACCTCCAAGTTGATATTGCTACCCCTTCAAGAACATGAAGAAAAGAAGAGATGGCATTTGTTGGAAACCTCCACCTGATGGATGGGTTAAACTCAACTTTGACGGGGTTGCCAAGGGAAATCTGGGCTCATATGGGTGTGGGGCTATTCTAAGAGAAAATAGAGGCAAGTTCTTATCTACTATGGCTACTCCTCTAGGTTCTCAGATGAACCATTATGCTGAAGAAGCGACTATTTACAATGACATTAAAATGGCTTATAGTAAGGGGTATAAAAGAGTTATGGTGGAGAGAGACTCCCTAAATGTTATCAATTGTTTTAAGGGAAACCAAAGTCCTAGTTGGACTATTGAGTCTTTAATAAAAGATGCTTTGAATTTAGCTAAATTCTTTGAAGAAGTGAATTATGCCCATGTCTATCAAGAGGGCAATAAGATAGCTAATGCATTCACCAACGTGGGAGTGAATCAACATAATAGAAAAAATTGTGAGGTTTTTGCAAATATCCTTGAGCACATAAAAAACTTGATTAATGATGATTACAAGGACGATGACGTCCATTTTTCGTAAGAGGGTAATGATGAAGAGTAAGAAGCTCACACGGATTATGGGTGGCACTTCGACTAACTTCTATAGTAATCTTGAATTTACCTTAAGGAAATGCAAAAGTGTGGATAAGCGAAAGTCTTCTATTTGTGGGGAAAATTATAGTGATTTGAAGGGTGAAAATAGGGGAAGTGACTTGATAACAACCAGTGGGAAGGTTTTGTTGAAAAAGATGGGTGGTGATAGGAACAAGGTGGAGTTGGGGGACTGTTCTGGGGTCCACAACCTACCTCAAGTTTAGAATGTGCTAAAAGAAGGGGGTTTAGTGCCATATATGGAGAGACTCCATGACCATGACATGAAGGAAACTAAGTCTTTTACTAGAAGCTGGCGGAAGCATAGAGTCATATTGTATGGTCGAGAAACTTGTATTAATGAAGAGCTCATAGCACAAGTGACTAGTATGCCAATGGATGGAAGGAAAGTGTTCAAGGATCGAAAGGTGGGTGATGAGGCAATGGAGGTGTTCTTCAAAGACAATCAATGCAAAAAACTAGTGAAATTAAATTTTGGCTATGAATGGGTGTCTCTTAAACCATTATGGGTTGTTGTTGCAGAATGGGTGATGCATTACATTACCCTTGAACATAAATATCGTGCCATCTATGGGTACTACTTTACCCTTCTTAATCATTTTATACATAAGATGAGAGTTTCCTTCTCATTTTACTTGCTTATTTCTCTGGAATATATTAATGATAATGGGAAATCCCCCAAGATTCTAGTTTTTCATGAGGGATTAATTCTGTTAATTGTAGAACATATAAAAACCCTCACTCTGAGTAAACCTATTCAAAAGAAGAAAGGGAAGAAAAGGCCTAGAGTGGTAGATTATTTGACTCTAATGAGTCAGGGCCTATGGATGAAGAGGATTCTGAGAATGAAAGTGAGGAGGGTGAAGATTCTGACCAATTCATGGAGGTTTCTTCTGATCTAGAGTATGTAGAGAATGAGGACAATAAAACCCCTGTAAGGAGGACTAGGAGGAAGCTCCAGGTGGAAACTCCCAAAACCAGTGCTAAGAAAATGATAACCAAAGAGTCTTGGTTGGAGGGTTTTGAAACTAATGGTGCAAAGATAAAGGAGAAACAAATTGAAATTACCTCCCAGAAGAAGGGTAAAAAGGCAAAGAATGTCCAAAAGGTAAGGTTAAGGTTCATGAGAGTAAGGATTCTGAATGGGAGGATGTTGATGCTCAAGGGCAAAAGGAGGGAGAAGATGCCCCTGCTAATACTAATATAGAAAAAGGTAAAACCATAGCAGAACCTAAGGTTGGGCTCCATTTTCCACCTATTCTGGATGTCACTTTACCTATCCATGAAAACTTCCTTGATTGTGTTGCTCAAAGTGAGACTACAGAGGAAGTGGTGAGTACTTTAACTATTGTCAAAGAGGCCTTAGCTACACATAATATTATGTCAAAGTGGTATTATCTAGAGATTAATAGGATTAACTTGAAGCTGATGGTTCTTCATAAGATTTATGGGAAAGAACACAAAATTACTACAGATGAGGACCTGAACATCCTCAAGAATTGGGATATAATTCCCAATGTGGAAAATTTGGAGAAGGAAGTGATGAACCTGAGGAATGAGCTGGGGAAATGGGAAAATTGGAAGAAAGACATGGAGGAGAGGCTAGAAACCTAGGAAAAGGAATGTAAGTTCATCAATGAGAATTTATAGAAATTGTTGAAGGTTAGTCATGCCACCATTAAGAATAGCGCACCTGAGATCAATAAACTTATAGATAAACTTAAGGAACTGTGGGAGGAGGATATACAGGAAAAAGGTGGAGATGCTAAGAAGGTTAGCCCTAGTGCTAGAACCAGGCTAGGAAGAAGCCCTTTCAAAATGAGGAGGAGTTGATTGGTTTTGTTAATCTACATGTTGAATTTAAGAAACAAAAGTTGAAAGCTACGGAGACTCTTAAGCAACTTTGATGGATTGTGTCTTTCTTTTTTTAGTTAACGGTATCTGTATGTTTTATTGATATTTTTTTTTCTTTGTTGCACAGGGTTGATGTTTATTATATCTATACTTTGGACAACTTTAAACATTAGGTTGTATGATCCTTGTAAAACCTACTTTTTGTCTTGTTGTTGGTTCGTTGTTGGCAATGGTTTGGCTGTCGGTTTATTAAGCTTATGTTTTAACAGCATTTTGTACAGGGTTTCAAGGACCCTTTAAAAACCTTCTTTACCATTAATCAAAAACATGTATTTGAATGCTCTTTTGAAATTAGTTATGCCCTCCCTTGGTGATCAATTGTAGAGACCCTAAGCTAATGGATAAAAAGAGGAAAATATTAAATATAACTATATTTTCCTTGGCCAAGAACTATCTAAGGTATACATTGTATCCTTGGTTGGACATACACTAAATGCCCCTTCTCTAATGTCCATTATTTTCCTTGTGCTTTCCTCCAAGTGCTTCTTATGCTAGGATTTCCAAATACAATAACATATATATAGTTTTTGAAGGTAGTTGAGAGTAACCAACACAACCATTCATAACAAATTACACTATATTACTCACTAACTTTTAATCCCCTTTATCATACAAGTTAATTTACATAACCTTTTCATATTTTACACTTGGGGTAAATTTTTCATAATAGAAGTGAGAGAGTGGATGGGAAATAGGTGAGCATTCAAGCAAGATGAATGTGAGATTTTGTGATTGACATGAATGAGAACTCATGTGTGCAAGACAAACATGTCATAAAAGTGAGATAAATAAATGATTATGGAAGTAAAATAAACCAACAATGGAGGATTCATGTGTATTATTGAGATAGAAGAACACTAAGAATTAGATAAATAAGCTAGTGAGAAGATAGAAAAATGACTTAACTTGTGAGTGAGATGATTAGGAGATAATGCAAGAAAGATGAATGAGGGATCCTTCAAGTAAGAAAAATGAGATGTTGTTTGAGAAAGATGAATAAGAGACTGTGCAAGTGAGATGAATGAGAGATCAAGTGAGTGAGACAAATATGCCACCTCATGAGTGGGAAAATGATTGATCATTTGATGTAGATGGATGGGTGAATGATTGCATAAGAAAATGAACAAGAATAATTTATCAATGAATGTTAGGGACTTTATGAACCAATCTCCATAATCATATATCCACCCTTCTGGATTCTTTTGAAAATTATTTTTCATATGATTTGTCCATTCCCATTACCAAAGTTTTAATGAATGCATTGAATTTACTCTCTTATAGTGAGTAAGATAGTTACCATATTTTAGCCAAGGAAGGTTACTATAAATAAGTTTAGTGGGATCATATTCACTCACTTTTTCAATCTCAAGAATATCCTCAAATGGGCTAAGTTTTATACTAGATATGACATCATATAATTTTTATGCATCTGAGCAAGATGACACAATTGCTAGTGTATTCTTTCACTGACAAGAAAATCCCAATCAATCTTGTAGGTTGTAGTCCTAACCATGTTCATTACATAAAACATCCAAGGAGAAATGTCCTTGCCTTTGGCCTCCCTATTAGTTTGCTTAATAATGTAATTATGTCAACAAGAATACCGTGAAAATCATCTCTTTTGAGAATTTTACATAACAACCTTTCAAAATATCTTTTTGTCAATCAACCAATGGTGATAAACATGTTTCAAATATGCATTTCCAATTGAATTTCATTGTGCTTGAAATTTAGCCATAATAATCTTAACAACATTTGAGGTGAGAATAAGAAATAGATCATGAAAGACCTCTAGAGTGAACCTAGCCAATATATGCCCATCAAAACCTCTACCTTCCATTGTGTCCCAAAATAGTTTATAAAAGTTCATAGCCATGAGAACAAGTTTGGGAGAATGTAAGGAGTGAGGAAATGCCATGACTTGCAAAATGCTATAGAACAAACTTTTTAGTTGGTTCACTCCCCATGTAGACCTTCTCTATCATATTTTCTTCACAAATCCATATGCCCTATTTTGGTATCCCTAATATTTATCAAAACACTTTGAATTAAAATGGGTAAGGAACACCACAATATTGATATTTCATTTGGTAATAGTAAAGAATACCAATTTGTCAATCATTTATAATAATCACCTCTACCCTGATTTTTGATAAAATAGTCAAAATCCTTTACATTTACAAACTATGTTTTATAATTCAATTATATACAAATATGAATAGGATTTAAATAAAAATAACTTACATAATATTGTGAAGGAGAAATATTATCAAATTTTAAATTAAAGCACTTAAAGCAAGCATATATCTACCCTCAATCTTCCTTGCTCAAATGCATTAACACACAATTCTCTTCCCTTGTATTGAGATTGAAAACATAACAATAAATTTCCCTTTAGTCATCTTTGAGTGAAGTTTTTTATTTACTAGATGATCGTAAATGCATTTGTTGTAAAAAAAATTAATATTTCAAGCTTCGAATGATGAAAATGGTGGGATAAAGCTACACTTTGAACCTCAACTATGACCATTGAAGAGTTTATATTTTTGTTTTGTAGCCGAGTGGGCAAGAGGCATACACGACACACCTTTTGACATGCTTTGTAGTGCTAAGAAGCCAATTTGGGTTGTGTTAAGTAGCTAATTTGGGCCATATGACATGCATTAACACTTTTTTTTTTACTTTAAATTTTTTTGGTGTTGGAAATATGCAGTCATATAGGCTAGTTCTTCATAACCCAATAAGAGATTCAATGTGTAACAAACCAGAAATCCACATGCAAAACAAATAGACAATCATACCATCAATGGTAACACAAGATATACTTTGGGAAAACTCTCATAGAGGGAAAAACTCAGCCTCCAAAAGCATGCATCTCCCATGTATTATTCAACAATAAACAACAAATACATATGTAGAGATCACCATTAAGATCTCTCTACCTGCACTCCATGTGAACAAGTATGTAACCATACATCCCATGCCATGCCTCAAACCCTCACACAACCAACCTGCAAGAGAAGCTACAAACTCAGCCAAAGGCAATAAGCCTTCCTCAACCTCTTCTTACTACAACAACTACCCGTGTGTTTGCTTTTATAGACATAATCTCACACAAATACAACACGTGGTATTGTAATATCATTTTCCCCAAAACCATGTCTCTATCAAATCGTTGACCCCCACATTTGATTATTGGTACTAAGTTTTCCCAAATAATCAAATAATTACAAATAAAGTAATTAATCCAATGTTACATACAATAATTACAAATGGCGTCTACATGAATATCCAATGTGGCTAAACACATAATATGATGCACCACAATTAAATATTTATTTTACATAATAAAATAATACCAATGTTATACAAGGTGTACAACACACCTACTCCAACATTCCAATATTTATCATAGTAACTTATTAACATGAGTCCATTGGATGGTAGGCCATCTTAGCATCTGTTACCATTGCACCAAAACCCAATGAACTATATTTAATTATTTATTACTTGAAGGACCATTCAACATTTTTGATTATTTGTTAAAAGTGTCATTTTGTGCACTTCTTTTGTCAAAATGCCATTTTTCTCTTTATTTTCCAATGTCACTTTACTCTCTCATGGGGCACATTATTGACACTTTAAACTCAAATAACTTTTTTTCAATAATTCAATTGTATGAATAAATAAATATTGAAACCCCAATAAGTTTCTTCTTAAATTTCATCATAATCAAACAATTTTTTACAACATTCTAACACAACTAATTTAAAACATAAATTAACAATTTTATCTTTTAAATCCAAAACTTGATCTTTCCTTGGAAATTATTAATTTATAATTACATTAAATAATAATTAAGAAAATTTCACAATATTTATTTTAGCTTTAAACACATCCAAAACATAAAAAAGAAGCCAACAATATCCTAAAATAATGAAATGAATAAAACAGTACTAGGATAGTAATAACAAAGGTGTATGAAATTGTTTCAATGGAGACAACAACAAATCCCTTTCATCGTAAACCAAAGAATTCTCAATATTTGGTAATAATTCTTGTTAAAACTCACAAGCAATTTCTTGTGATTGCATACATCCATTCATTGATCTTTGTTTACCTACCAAGTAATTCATATTTATGTTTGTCATTGGAATGATGAATGTCTTTGATTAAATATCTATTCTCCTTTTTTGGCATTTTTTTATGATTTTTAATATCTTAATACATTTCAAAATAGTTAAATTTAAATACAAATTTATAAGATATTTATTCATTAAAAATGTTTACATTAATTTTTTTAAATTATATCTAAGTTGGGCTTAGAAAGAATTTGAAGTAGTGCTTTGAGTCTCAATTTTTTAATAAAAAATCACAAAAATATTTTATTTAAAAAAATTAAGAAGTTTGGTTAAATTTATTTAATTGTAAGTAAATATAGAACAAGTGTTAGTTAAAAATAACTTTAAAATGGAAATAAAGTTTTACTAGATATTACATTAAAAATATAAGATTTCTATAATTTATTATTTTTTTATGTAATAAAGGAAAATTTTAAATTTTTTGTATGATTCATCTTCAAAATGAAAAAATAATCAAATATATTAAATTATTATATTTTTCTTTATTGCTCATTTTATCTTAAAACTATATTCTTTAAGAATCCCCTTCCATTAATATATTGTTAAAAAAACAGTCCATAAGTGCCCAATGTGGTGGTGACTTCACTTGGTTGTTGTGATTGTCATCTACTCGCTAACAGTAACCCACATCAGAAATATATTGTAAAAAAATAGTAAAAACTATTAAAAATAGTAAAATTTCACCATAAATCTATATTTTTAGTTTTTTTTTTTAATCTTTCCATTTAAAATTATTCTCTTATTCTTACAATAAATGAGAGGTTAATTTAATTTAATTTAATGAATTTAGATTACATTTCCCTTTTTAACACTCATCCTCTTATTGCTCTTGTAAAGATAAGAACAAAATATTCTTAAATTTTAATTTATTAACTATATTTGATAGGGGAGATTTTTTTGTCTTGGGTAAAAAGAACTTTAGGTTTTTAATTTTTCTCCATTAATAGAATTAAAAGTTTAAAATTTATAGACAAGATAAAAATTTTACATAAAATAAAAAATAGACAACCATTTAAATTAAAGTTCACTTTATAAGAATATATCAACTAAATAAAATAAATTTTTAAAAATTAGATTAGATATATTATTTAATTTTGTATATTTAATTTAGATTTTCTTCATTAATAAAACAAATAATTAAAATTTATAAACAAGACAAATATTTAAATTAAAAAGTTTAGACAACATTTAAATTAAAATTTAATTTAAAATAACATATTAATTAAATTAAAAATTAATAATTTTAAAATTAAAATAGACATATTATTTATTTCCAAACAATATAGAAATTAAGTCTTCCAATATTTTATACTATTGTGTTATTCAACTTCATTGAAGGGTTGCAACTTTTGGAAAAATGCTTGATATCAATAAATATGTAATATTGAGTAAGGGATTATTAGACTCGATATTTTATTCAATTATTTTTGTCTGTCAACTTATGATAGAATTAAAAAAGGAACTAGATTCAACATAAATAATAATAAAAAGAATGTCTGAAAGCCAGCAGAAGGAAGGGCCACAATCAACTAGTTTGGAAATTTACAAGACTACATTACTTGGGAGGGCCCTGGAGAGGACCATAAAATATTACATACAACAAGGAAATATAGAGCCTTATGAAGGAATGTTGCTAATGCAACAATTGGGCAAAGTATAATTATGCTTTAACAAGGCTTTATTTCCTCTTTTAACACAACGAACATTTACCATTGTAATAATCTTTTTTTAATGATTTTGATTTGTGGGTATTATGATGGATATGGAGCAGTGTATGTATCAATGCATAAGAGACATCTTACCAGAGACAGAGCTCAAAATTGAGGTAAGAAACAATAGTTTATAATATATTTCTGTATGAGTGACAAGTAATGGAATGTAAGTGGAATATGAATGCAGGGTAAGTTGACAACATACAATTTATTTAATCGAATGTGGAAAGTGGAACTGGAGAAAGCTAGAGTGAGCATGGGTAGCAGAGAGAAGAATATTCAAGGGCCTTTGAGAATGATTGCAAGTCCTTACACTAAAGAAGTTGCATGTGCTTACACTGATAAAGATATTCTTGAGAGGGCTGCCACTTCTGACCATGCTGATCTTTTCCAACTTGAAGAAGATGCCCCTAAAGATAAAAGATATACCAAGAAAGGAAGGAAATAATACAACCACTCCAAAAATTGTATATATGAGATTTCGAAGAAAAATATTTTTATAAGTATTATGGATAATGCAGACATCCATTTGACAAACAAGCAATAAATTTTCATAAAATGTTGAATGTTTAAAAATCTTTACTATATAAAAATGATAAAATAGTAAATTCTTTTGATTTGATCTCTCAACCAACCAAATCACACAAAAAATAAGTCTCAAAGAAAATCAAGTGCTTCTAAACCAAGCCAAATGGATATGGATATGTGTATATGTATATGTATATATATGTATGTATTCAAAGAGACAACACTACTAAAATAGAAATTTTCAAGAAAAACAACAGAATTAAAATGAAAATCCTAAACCATGTCAAAAAGTTAATATCAAAATTATAAATTATAAAAATATAATAAAAATTATTATATATAAATGTATTGAAAGTAAATAAATAAATATAATAACTTAAAACATTATAAAAAATATATATCTAAATATAATTCTTAAGAGATACAATATTTTTTAATAATATTATAGTATGGCGTTATAAAAAAACAGTACAATCAATAAAATTATAAGAAATACAATAAGTCCAAATGTAGAACTACAGTTTTAAACGAAAGACTCCAACACAATCACATAAGATGTAATAGTGATACTGACAGTCACTACTAAGATACCTAAATCTAAAGATCATAACTTGTGAACATGTTAACAGCAGCTTAAACAGTATGAAAAAAATCATGAAAACTTTAATTATATATTTAAAAAACATTTTTTAAATAATTCTAAAATTCACAAGCCAAAATTTCCACCTGTACGAAAAAGAAATTATAATCCGACAGTGTTTCCTTCATACTTGATACCTTCCATGTAAGAAAGTATGAATTGTCCTCAAAATTTAATTTGCAGTATGAATTATGTCATAGTTAATTATAGGCTTTAAATCGTGTGTGCAGCAATAAAGTAATTGTTCTATTAAGGAGGAAGTCAGAAGTGCATATATCATGTGACCTTTACTGGAATTCATAGTAAGGCATAAATAGATATTGAACATGCGAAATATGCAATCTACCAAGTATGGGCATTAGTAATTGCATGCATATGTACAGACAAAACTCGCATTATGGGTTTATTAATAAAGATCTTGTTATCATGGGACTTATTGAACTTTAGTTTAGGTTATTTTATCTATATAGGTATAATAAGTTTAGAATAATTAATTTAATAGATTGAGGTGTTGATATTATGATAATTAGTAATAGTTATTTAATGTGGGAATGTAAATATAAATAATGTACTTAGTTTGTAGTTAAAGAATGCCTAAAGATTAATGTAGTTACAAAATTTGATATGTTTTGAGATCTTAAATAGAATATCACATCCTTTTAGAATCCAAATATTCTTTGTTGATTGTGTAGGTATGAATTTGGAGCTCACAAACAAGTCTATTATTGCAGATTTGTCATATATCCATGAACTTCTCCTATATAATCTACAGTCTTTTTCTTCACTTCACCTAATGTATCTCTGCGTGGTATCTAAGAGTTGGTAGTATTTATAAATACCTAGATAGAGCTGATGGTATGTCACAAGCGGACATATTCTCCTAGGTCAACCCATAGAAATAGGTACTAATGATTGAAGACAACACTCTTCAAACATGTATTGTATCAAAGCACTATCCTCAAATGTGCCCAAAACTAAATAGAAAATGGCATGGGTATGCAAATTTCACCTGTATATTTTGTGAATCTAGAATTATCATGCATCTAAAAGTATCTAACACTCACAAACATGCATGCAAAGTAAATATCTTACACATCAAAAGGATATCATTGTGGGGTTCATTAAAGTAATGGACACTACAAGATGTGATCATGTAAATATGACTTCATGTATACTCTCTAATGGAGCTAAGCGTGAATCTCTACAAGTACTTGTAACTATCTACAAAACTCATCATGGAACCATAAGTGACTGAATATGTCGTTTGATAATTGGTTGTATTCATAGGCTACATAGAATAGTAGGAGAGGAGAAAAATAGTACATGAAAATTAAATGTAATCTAAGCATGTAAGCATTTATGTATATATAGCAATGATTGTAAAGATCATGTAAATGACTCAAATGATAAGCATGGTAAGCACATGGGTTGGAGATGATATGGCAGAGAAATAATATTGCCCCCATCATGGGAAAAGGATGGTGGTGTGACACTTAGTGGCCAAGAACACCTATGTCATTAGAAGATATGGCATGAAGCTAAGGCAAGAAGACACAACAATGAGGCAAGTCCCCAAGATATAGGAATAATGAGCACAAAGTGTAAAGGGGAAGTGTGGTGCCCCTAAATATAAAGATATGTCCATGAAGGCACAATAGATAAGGGTAAGGTATGATGGCCCCCATGTGTAAAGATACAATGATAATAGCTCAAATGAAAAGGAGACAATGCATGATGTCCCCCCAATGTAACTCAGAAGATTTATCAATGTAGCTTCTCATAGTCAAAGTGTAGTAATGTGACAAGATATCCTAGAATGGATTAATAAATATTGTGTGATAACCAATAATGTGAAACATGTTAATTGATAAGTGTAAAATATATGTGAAATCATATCTCTATCCATCAAGAGTTTGGCTATAGGTCCAAGAAGGACAATGCAATAAATATGCAAGAGACATGACCTAAATGATAACATTAATGATAGATATGCACATGTGATCCTAAGATATGTCAATGTGTATAGATAAGTTTCATAAATTAATATAGTCCCTCAAATTGTCATAGGTCAAAAAGTGCCATCTACATAAGAAAAGGGTTGTAATAAATGCACTAAGCATGAAAAATGAATCTAAGTGCATGTGAGTCAAGTATCAATGTGAATAATGTATGTCATTGTGCATGATTGCATTAGTTTAAGAATGGAGGTCACATGATGCATAGCGTACAAATTGCAAATTTCACATGTCTATAAAAGGGAGGGTGAATAGTAAATATCACTTTCATTTGTACATTCACTTTTCCAAAACTAGTACCTTTAGAGCTCTAGAGTATTCTTGCATTATATGATGATGGTGGACTAATGGATTAATGTGTCTACCACAGTGACTACATGTGAGTTCAAGTCAAGTGTGGAGAGGCTATTGACATAGTAAGTCATCCCAAAGCCCTAATTCTGTCAAAATTTTCAAAATTGCTTAATAAATTCACTATTTAAAATGATGTATTTTTCATTGAATTTGTGGACCCATGGACTAGTCCTTGAGTTATGGACTTGTCTTGTGAGTCTATCCCGACCCACATACACGTCTACTATTAGTACAATGAAACTTTTAGCATATGATATGTCATTTCTTTAATGATTTTTAGGATTGAATTGTGTTCTAGTAACTTTTATTTTATAATGTAGTTAGAGATATAGATCCTCAAACATTCATGGAACCTATAGGTGGTTAGTCTACGTGCACTGCCTATTAAGGATAATAGAAATTGAGCACTCCTAGAGGTGATAAACCTTAGGTCATGGTCACATTACTGACACTACATTATGATACATGCATGGCATGCTCACTACACCTGAATGATGGGACTCAAACACAACCATATTTCCCTCTTTATAGAGGTGAGATGATAGTGATAGTCAAGGATGTGTATAGGATTTTATGCATTCTCATGAGGGGGAAGAGAGTGGAGGTTAAGAGCACCACCCTACAGGAGGATCAAGAGCAATATTTATGGTGCATGGGTTGAATGGGCTACCAACATGGTGGTGTATCATTCACTAAGCATGTCCTAGAAGTATAAGTGGATGTTGTTCATTGTTGGTAATTTTTATTCTCCTAGATGGTTAAGGCTCACATATAGCCTAATATAGTCTCAAATAGTTATGTGGTGGGAGGCTACGGATTAGTACATAGTGTTTGTGTGGAGTCATCATCTCCTGTTCTAACTCTACAATGATCTACACACATTTATTGATGAGGGAACTATCTCTCTCAGGGGAATCTCTACTTTAATGGTGGGTTTATGAGAATGTATGGGTACCATGTCCCTAGGGTTACCACTAGTTGTAGTAGGTCAATGAGTAGCCTTGGTAGCTTGATAAGACACTATGTGTGTGTGTGTGTGTGTTAGTGGAGAGATAGAAATACCATTGATGCATGGAGCCATGATTTTGACAAATTGATCCCACACTCATCACTTAAATGCCATACAAACAATTGGCTATGGATGTAGATGACATGATCCAACTAGGTCACATCAAGTGGTCCATGTGGATATATGACCTAGTGTGGCATAATGATGGATCTATTCCATTGTAAATGTGTGTTTCTCTAATTTAGTCTCCAACATATGGTGTGCCTAAGCTAGTACTATATAGGAGACATCATATATCACTATTCAAGTGAGAGAAGAGAGATATGCCCCCATTTATAGAGCAATTTTATGTAGACATTAATGATTTAGACCTCTAGGGTAGGTAGTAGACATGGATGACGTAGGGGTCTCACCTAATTATGATGTATGGTGAATGAGAGAGACCACCCTCATTCTATTCTCCTGATTTATTTATAGTTGCAACCATAGGAGGAGCTAATCCACATGACATACTAAAAATCACCCTAGTAGTAGGTGTTAGTTGATGCCAATTGATAGTTTGAAGATCCATGTATACTAATTATACTATTACATTTGAAATTGTGCATTTTATTTTCTTTTATGATCATGTGGCTAAACAAAGTATGTAATCATGTAGGGAGTGTGGCTGAGTGGTTGGCCTTTATCTCTCTTATGATTGAGCATTTGACTTGGGATGTACCAGCCATCCTAGTAAATAAAATAGTGCAATATCATGTACATGTTAGATAGTTTTTATCATACTTTGACCTTGTGAGTCAAGCCATGATGGGATATAGATGAACCTAAACTGAGGTTGCATTAGTATCATAGGATTGAGCTAGAGTAGAGGTAGATAACACAGATGTATAAATCCAAGAGGAGTGAAGACTTTGGATAGACCTAGATGCTAAAAATATAGAGGGACATGCTTGAGCAAGAGGTTGTAGACTTTGAGAAACAAAGAGCCATGCCCACATCATCAAATGATGCCTTCATTGTTGATTTGATGGGACAACTAGATAGTGCATAGACCACCATTTGTGAGAAATAGATGTAGATCAGTACATTATGAGAGGAGGTTGGTCAACTACATGGGATGACTAATTCTATAGGATAGATCCATGTATTGATCCTAGATGAAGATACATGACAAGAATAGTGTGGGGAAGGGGTCACTGGGAGCAACCCCCCCCCCCCCCCCCCCCCCAAGAGATAGCCTTATTATAATTTGTTCACATGTATGTATTTTGACATTAGATGTATATAAACATTTGATCATCTATATCATGAGACACTTTGTGTTTTATGGCTCTGGGTGGAAGCATAAAGCATTATCTCACTTGTGGGCCATTTTTACAAAATGAGTTTTGCAAGGGTGAAAAGTTTGAACACCTTCTTGAATGAAGGTTTTTGTTTATTAGGACCTTGGAATAAAGGTCCTAAACAAGCCATGTGGCATAGATCTTTGATTGAAGAAATGCCCTTATATTGAAGGTCACCTTCGAATGAAGGTCCTTCATTAAATGTGATCTTTAATCAAATGTTCTTTTTAAGTTAATTTTCTAAGGAATACCAACTTTATATATGATGATCATGTCAAATGACCTATGATTCAAAGGTCACCTTCTAATGAAGGGCCTTTGATTGAAGTTTCTTCATTAGAAGGTGTCTAAATTAATTTGGATATATACAAAAGAATTTATGGAAAATATGTGTCTAAATTATAATTAATCTCAATTAAAAAATTAATAGATAAAATATGCAACAAAAAATATGTGTGTGCTAGACATCAATGTTAACGATCCATGTTTAAAAATTTATTTAAAGATCTTATTTATAGCTTAAGTTATCCATTATGGGGAATTATTACTCACTAAAAATACTATAAAGTATAAGAAAAAATTTATTAAAAAATATTTTAAAATGAGATAAATTATTGATCCATAAATTGGTGTAGCTATATTCCACTCTAGTCCATTAGCATATGGATTAAGTTATATAGCACTCAAAAATCTCTCTTAGATGAACAAAGACATGCATTTTAATTTAATCTATAGAAAGCACATGAATACTACTCAAAATTTAAAATAAGCATGATCATGCACATACACAATTGCAACACCAAAATGCCTTTGGAGAAACCCTCAAATAGGAATAAAACTCTATCAAGAATGATCTTTGGCTCCTCATGCCACTAAATCCTTAGCCTCACATGTGTTTACATCACCTCATAGGCTTTACAAAAGCTTTATATCTTGTACCGAGCTCCATCACACCCATAGATTGACCTAAAGATGACATGGATCAAACTAACTCGGGCCACTATCAATAGCTATCTAAGCATGGATATAATTGATATTGTCTTCACTCTAACAACATGAAGGTCTTAAATGCACTAGTACTTTATTGAATCCAAAAATGTACCAATAAACAAAAAACAATATCTTCATAGAAAAACAACTAGAAATCTATATTATTCTCCTTTAAAAACTAAAAAAGTATACATAAGATTTTTTCCTTTAATAGCAATCTACCACTTTCCTACTATCTAGCTTAGAATAATTGAAATCCCTAAATTTAGAAAACTACTATTTTTAATAATTCTGCATTTAAGCACATATGGACCTAAAATTTATCCCATAACTACTACACAACTAAACGAGTATATAGAATTAATTACAACCCAATATCACACTATCACTAAATTATTAAGTTCTAAAAAGACTAAAAAGGCTAATAAAATATTAAATTACAATTTTTTAGTCTTAGATGGTTGAATTTGGCCCCAAAAGAATGTCAAAATGGACTGTAACTGGCTAGGATTGGTTTTGGTGACATGGAGCTCTCTAAGATCTTAAATCTAAAAAAGGCTCAAATGGCCACTCGAATGAAAATTTATGGCCTCTAGAAGTTTCTACATCATTCTCCTTTGGTTAAAAAAACTCAGCTCCTACAAGTTGTCCTAATTAATTTCTTGCCATTTTATCCTATCTAGTTTCTTCAACTCCTATTCTAATATCCAAGTGTTATCCTCTTGTTGTAATCCTTCCCATTGTACCAAATACCTATTGTAACTACCCTGCCTCATTTTCATTGGATTTTTGTCTAGAACCTATACTCTCTATTATTTCTTGTTTCTAGGTATTTGTTGCTTCCAATCCATTTCTTCTTCCCCTTCATCTTCATTATATTCCCCATAAATAGCATATGAATCTAAAACACTAAATATTACAAAAATGTCAAAATTTTGTGGCAAATTTACCTCATAAGCATTATTAGTTATTTTCTTTGGAATTTTACATGGGCTAATTTCATTATACTTCTTGACTTGTATGTTCCTTGGGGAAATCTCTCTTTTCTCAAATATACCATCACTAAATGTCCCTCTTCAAATACTTATGCTTTTCTTGATACATCAACTACCACCTTATACTTATCATTGTTTTCATATAGATTTCTTCTTACTTCATTCTGCAACTATTGTATGTGCTCCACAAATGCCTCTTCATCATTATTGACCCATTCTACAATTGGTAACTAGACCAAGTCTAGAACACCCTTAGGATTCCTACCATAAAAATAATATTTTCATAGAAAAAAACTAGAAATCTATATTATTCTTATTCAACAACTAAAAAAAGCTACATGAATTTTTCTGTTAAAGACAATTTTCCACTTTCCTACTATCTAGCTTTGAATAATCAAAATTCCTAAATTTAGAATATTGTTATTTTTAGTAATTTTGCATTTAAGCATGTATGGACCTAAAATTTATCCCATAACTAATACACAACTAAATGAGTATATATAATTAATTAAATATAATATCACACTCTATCACTAAATCATTAAGCTCTACAAATTCTAAAAAAAATGAAAAAAAATATTAAATTACGATTTTTGGGCCTTAGATGGTCGAATTTGGCCCCGAAAAAATGTCAAAAATAGATTATAACTAGTTATGATGGGTTAAGGTGGCATGGAGTTCTCTAAGATCTTCAATCTAAAAAAAGGCTCATATGACCACCTGGATCAAAAGTTATGACTTCCAGAAGTTTATGCATCATTCTCCTCTGGTTGAAAAAAAACTCAACTCCTGTGAGTTGTCCTAATTAAATTCCTACCATTTTTTCCTATCTAGTCCCTTCAATTTTCATTTTGAGATCCAAGTTTTATCCTCTTGTTGTAATCCTTCCCACTATACCAAATACCTATTGTAGTTGCCCTACCTTGTGTTTGCTAGCTTTTTGTCTAGAATCTATGTTTTCTATTCTTTCTTCTCTCTAGGTATCCACTGCTTCCAATCCACTTCTTTTACTTGGAATATTCATTATATTCCCCATGAAATGCATATAAATCTAAAACATTAAATACTAAAGAAATATCAAATTTTTGTGGCAAATTTATCTCATAAGCATTGTCATTTATTTTCTTCAAAATTTTGCGTAGGACAATTTTCTTATACTTCATCCTATTGTATGTTCCTTAGGTAAATCTCTCTTTTCTCAAATATACCATCACTAAATCTTCCTCTTCAAATACCTATGGCCTTCTTGTTACATCAATTGCCACCTTATGCTTCTCGTTGATGTCTTATAGCTTTCTTCTTACTTCATTCTATAATTGTTGTATGTCCTCTACAAATGCCTCTACATTATCATTGACCCATTCTGCAATTGGCAACTGGACCCAATCTAGAATACTCTTACGATTTCTACCATAAAAATAAAATTTTCACGAAATAACAACTATAAATCTATATTATCTCCTTCAACAACTAAAAAATGATACATGTTAGCACATATGGACCTAAATTTTACAAAATTACTATTTTGAGTAATTTTGCATTTAAGCACACATGGACCTTAGAAAATTTACTACTACAAAACTAAATGAGTATATAGAATTAATTACAATCCAATATCACACTCTTTCACTAAATTATTAAACATTGAAAATTCTAAAAAAACTAAAAAAAATATTAAATTATAATTTTTGGGCCTTGGATGGTTGAATTTGGCCCCAAAAATGTCAAATGGATTGTAATTGGTTAGGGTGGGTTATGGTTATGTGGATCTCTATAAAATCTTCAATCTAAGAAAAAGGTTGAAATGGTCATTTCTACATCATTCTCCTCTGGTTTAAAAAAATTAACTCCTACGAGTTGTCTTGATTGAATTCCTACCATTTTCTCCTATCAAGTCTCTTCAATTCCCATTATGAGATCCAAGTGTTACCTCTTATTTTAGTCCTTACCATTGTACCAAATACTTATTGTAGCTACCCTTCCTTGTGTTCATTGACTTTTTGTCAAGAACTTATGCTATTTGTTCTTTCTTCTTTCTAGGTACCTATTGCTTCCAACCCACTTCTTCTTCCCCTTCATCTTCATTATATTCCCCATGAAATGCATATAAATATAAAACATTAAATACTAGAGAAATTCCAAAATTTTGTTTCAAATTTAGCTCATAAGCATTGTCATTTATTTTCTTCAAAATTTGCACGGGCCAATTTTCTTATATGCTGGCTTGTTGTATGTTCCTTAGTGAAATCTCTCTTTTCTCAAATATACCATCACTGAATACCCCTCTTCAAATACGTATGGCCTTCTTGTTACATTAGTTGTCACCTTATACTTCTCATCAGTGTCCTATATCTTTCTTCTTACTTCATTCTACAATTATTGTATGTGCCCCACAAATGCCTCTACATCATCACTGGTCCCCATTTTGCTACTGGTAATTGGCCAAGTATAGAACGCCCTTAGGATTCTTACCATAAAAATAATATTTCACAGAAAAAAAAAAACAAAAAAAAAAACTAGAAATATGTATTATTCTCCTTCAACATCAAAAAAAAGATGCATGTTAACATGTCTGGACCTAAAATTTAGAAAACTACCATTTTTAGTAATTTTGCAATTAAGCACATTTGGACCTAAGATTTATCCCATAGCTACTACACAATTAAATGAGTATATAGAATTAATTACAACCCAATAACACACTCTATCACTAAATTATTAAGTTTCAAAATTTCTAAAAAAATTGAAAAATATTAAATTGTAATTTTTGGGCCTTAGATGGTCGAATTTGGCCCTAAAAGAATGTCAAAATGGATTGTAATTGGCTAGGACATTTATGGTGACATGGAGCTCTCTAGGATCTTTAAATCTAAAAGAAAGTCTCAAATGACCACTTGGATCAAAAGTTATGGCCCCTAGAAGTTTCTACATTATACTTCATAGACCAATATGTAGCATCTATAAAAGATGATATGACTATCCAAAACCACAACTTGATTCAACATCCAAATGAGATCAATAAATGGTTTTCCAAACAACCATATTGATCACAAGGTCCAATTCCTCTACACCTTACCTTTCTCTCCTTAATAAACTATCATCTCAATCATGGCTTCTCAATCCTTCACCGAAGAAAATAAAGGATGCCCAAACTTGCAGCATTGTATATAATTAGTAAAGGGAAGACTAATGGTATCCAAAATAATCATTACATTGAAGAAAACAACTTTGTTTGCTACTCTATTCTCTAATTTAAACAATTGTCACCATCATGGCTACCAACCACCATAACTTTATTATAAAAGCACAAAACACTCAAGCTTCTATAATTCTGATGCTTGTTTAATAACCAACTATAGTTCTTTGTAAATTCCAAACAAATGTACCTTCTAACAAAGTATTTTGTTCATGCCAAAATTGAACCTCTCCAATGAGTCCTCCAATTTCTTTTCTTTATTTACTATCTTTCTACTATCATAGGGAGGTCAAGTGACCCTAGGCATATGGATAGTTTCCTACAATGTTTGCCTATCTAATCTCCATGAAATCTAGAATACAATCTATAAACACTTGAAAATGACATACCTTACACCACCATTTTCTGGCATCTCCCTAACATCTCCTTCCGTGCTAACTTATCCCCTTACCCATGATTAATTAAATAAACCATTTTATTTAATTAATTTATCCAATCTCCATTATCACTTACCTGCAATTAATTAAATTTTATTTATTTAATTAATTACTCTCCTTAACCATTACCTAAAATTAATTTAATAAATATTAATATTTATTTAATTAATTTAACCTTACCTATAGCCAAACCTTGGTTAATTAAATAAATCTCATTTATTTAATTAACTAACCTATCCCACCAAATCCAGGTACAACCAAAATTAATTAAATAAACCTCTATTTAATTAATTTGGATCACTAATTAAACCAAACACTAATTTTCTACAGCCAGATTAATTAAATTAATCCCCTATTTAATTAATCTAACCCTTCATTAACCCATGTCCCCATAATTAATAAAATAATCTACATTATTTAATTAATCAAGATCACATGTGTCTCCACCTCACCCTTTCCAATTCATTAACTTGTCCCATCTCATCTCACTCATCCATAAAATCAATTTTTAATTCATTCACATGTCTCCATCTTCATAAAAGCAAAGCCTTCCCAAGACCAAATTAAAAATTCAAAAGTATTGTGAGCCCTCCATCTTTATTGATGAAATCCCATCCATTGATTTCACTATGAAATTTCATCCATTGGATCTCATATTTGAATTCCAACCATTGATCTAAAATCCTCCAAAAGTCTATAAATAAAGAGCTTCTCCAAGCATTTTGACTCTGAAGGCTAAGACTAAGTATCCATAAACTCATGCTCTCATAATCTTACCACCATCATAACCAAATTATCCTAAAATCATTGCCAATTTATTACCCTCATTATGTTGGTTCATATTTGAGCAATCCATATTCAATTAGTATTGGGTAAAGCTAGGATTTGCAGCTGGGTGCATGCATTTCCTCCACCTTATCAAGGAGACTAAAATGGAGTGAAGATTTGAAGGTATATCATTTGTTTATGTTTACTTTGTATTTCTAACATCTTTTCACCATTTTATCATCTTCATTTGGCACGCCCGGTGGGACCAATTTGTCCCTAAATTTAACTTTTTGGGAACAAATTTCCATGTGTTTTCTGTGAAGGTGACAGTTTATTGCTTTCGGCTGTGGATTAGCACATAAGCCAAAAGGAATAGCACCTAAGACCATCTATTCAGCGCCTCTGTCTGTCAACTAACAATCTATTTTGCAGGAAGAAATTTGGTACTTTAGAGTCGTCTATTAGTGCCTACATTTAGCCTGTTAGCACCTATGAGTCTCGTATCGGTGCCTACATGTCCCACAGTAGCGCATCTATTTCTAGAATAGTGCCCTTGTTCTGACGTTTGCTGTTTGGAAATTTTTACATCTTTGTGGACTGACAGTGGTTTTTGTAGCTATTCTAACACCTTTTTGCACATCTAACTGTCTGTTTTGTAGGAAATTAAGGGTTTCTATCTAGGCTATTGAATCAATTTGGAAATTTTTTTAGCCTACAATCATTTCTAAGCTTCTAACACTATATTTTGATCTAAAAATCTGGATATCCTACTGTGATAACTAACCCTATTTGCAAGTAATAATCTGATTCATCCATTTTGCTAGAAAGATTAACATTTTTTGCAGGGTCTCTAGTTTATGTGTCAGGACAACACCTTCGCTTGTAGGTTTAATGCATTCGGTTGTAGGTAAAAAGTAGGCATATCACTGTGTTTTAGCAACTCCGCATCTTAGATTAGCGCTTAGGTTTCTTTGTGTAGCACATTTAATGTCTGTCAGTGCTTCCAAAGTCTTCTTTTAGCATCTGAGCTTTTTAATTTAGTGCTTAAGCAGTGTTTGTTAGCATTTTTTGTATATTCTGTCAGCGCTTTAGTCTAGCTTCTGTTAGTGCTTAAGTGCCTTATGGCAGCACCTAAGTGGCTTCTGGCAGCACTTTAGAAGTCTCTATTAGCACTTTTGTCTGATCAGAATTTATCTTATCTTTTGGACACTAATCTAGTTTTTTGTAGCTCTTATACGTTTAGCCAAGACATCATTTGCAAACTACTAACATTTTTACAGCCCCGCAGTCAACTTTTATTTCTTTTCTACTAGTTTTAGTGGTATATAATCAAAGTAGAAGGAAAAGAACTTGTTTGTTGTGTCTTGATTTGCATTAGGATGTATACTCTCCCCTCGCACTTTTTGGTCATCTTGGGGATCAAAAATCCTTTTGTAAATTCTTTGTTTTATCTACCCAAAGAAGCACTACCTTCATGTATGCTCTCCCCTCGCACCTTGTGTGATCTTGGGGATCAAAAGTGAGTAGTTTTTTCTTCCCTAGGAGGCCTTCTTGGAGATACACCCACTCTAAGGGACAACCTCAACCCCGTGTTCTGGTAGGGTATATAAGCATTGTGAGAATCGAAAGACTCACTTCAATAGGGACCCCATCTGGTCTAAACTACTCCCTCAAGACCCTCAATCCACCGAGACTGGAGTGGTGAAGTTCTTGGTTGGATGTTGGTAATCCCTTGTTCACAGATTTGTCCCCCATACCTCATGTATATTGGGACACCCCCAAAAGCTTGTAAAGCCTAGTTACAACCATCAGCCATTTTCTAGTGTGGTTCAAGGGATGCGAACCACCCCCTGAAGTTACTCAATATGTGCCTCCTTGAAGTGGAAATAGAAGTCTTCTTTGGGTAAGGCATAAAAGCCTCCAAGGAAGGGTTATTGGGTGCAATGCCCTTATCCCTAGCTATCTGCTCAGGGTGAAGTGTTCTTAGTTAGGTAAGAACATGGATAGGTATTCTATTGTGTGGGCCCACATTACAAAATCACACCTACTTGAATAATTTTAGGGAATGTTCATGTGCTTGAAGTGTCTTCATGTGATAAACCCATAAAATCCTATCAGCCTTATTCCTCGAAATAATAATCCGCCATTATGTTTTATTGGTTGTAAAATCTCTTGCCAAGAAATCCCTTGAAGAAAACACAAAATAATTCACGGATCAGAACCTTTCAAAGCCTAATTCAACCTTGTCAATGCTTTTGTAGTCTCTGTCAGCACTTTCACAGTCTCTGTTAGTGCCAAAGTCAGTCTTGTCACCACCTTTGTAAACTAGTTAAACGACCAATCATTTGAACATGTTAGTGTATTCACAGTCTCTTTCACTACTTTTGCAGTCTCTTTCAGCACCTATATTTGACCTGTCAGTACCTCCATCTAACATGTCAGTGCCTACATCTAATCTGTCAATGCCTTCGCCAGACCTATCAGTGTCTGTGCTTCATCTGTCAACACCTGAGCTTCCTCTTTCAGTGCCTATGCTTCAACTACCAATGCCTGAGCTTCCTTTGTCAGCACTTGCGCAAACTCTGACAGTGCCTTCACCTGTAACCTTAGACAACCAAACATAACAACTTTCCAATCAAAAATTTGACTGTCCTTAGGACTTCAACAGACTTTGAAAGTGACCTAAGACCATCCATTTCCAATTTTACTAAACCATCCCTACATAAACTCATCCATTTCATCAAAATCTTCAATCCCCTAATCATCCCACTTTCCAATTGGAGACCTTAGAAACTTTGATCATATAACAAATTTATTGACCCACGTTGGACCCATACCTTCATCCCATCAATTTAAACCATACCAAAACCTTATTAACATCAAATCCATCTCGTATCAAAACAAAGCTTCCATCTCATCAAATCAAATCATCTTTTAACCAAATCTACCCCAAATCAAAATTTAGTTAAAGTTAAATCTAGATCTTATCATCATCCCCTAATTTACATTAAGCTTGAGAACTTGTCTATCTTGAATTTTGTGTAAATTAGACCTTATCAACCTTGGATAAGTTAGCTTAGGAGCTTAGACTACTCCTAAGTTACTAAATTTCAAGAATCCCATTTTAATTGGTGTTTCTTGTCTACCCCAAGTGAAATATCATTATATCCTTCTTTTTCTTAGGCTCTTGTCTACCCTAAGTAGGAGAGGATAAATCCTTTGGTATCCACAAGATCTAGATTTTCCCTAAGTCTCTTTTGATTTGAAGTCCAAAAATCATCCCCTAATCAATCTTATCTAGGGTATCATCAAAATCACCCTTATCATCCTTTGATCACTTATCATCCAAGACCACCCTTTGATCATACCAAATCATCTTTCATCCACCAACCAATTTCACTTGGTCCAAACCTTTTGGAAATAAAAAAAGAAACAAAAACAAAGTTTTAAGGTCCAACATCCTTCATATAACTTATCCATTCCAACATCAATTTTTGGTCATTTCTTTGTATGCCCCCAACTACAAGGTTACAAGCAAAGAAAAACAAAAACATGGAACCCAATAGAGAGTTTGGGATGCCTAGTGAGTTTGGAATGAGGGACATAAATGTTCAAATCATGATTGATCCTCCCCATCCTACTCCTTCCAATAATCAAGAAAATTGAAATCAAGATCAAGAAGTGATAGACTTTACACAAGATCCCAATGCCATGGGACTATTAGACTGATTTTTAAAATCTGATCCTAATAGATATCTATAGTTCCTACTTCAAAATGGTGCCCAAGGATCAAGTAATCCTTCCACTAACCCATCACAACCTTCCTCATCCAACAATACATCCAACACCACAACACAACCAACCTCAACATCAACTATTGTAACATCAACATCAACATCAACTACAACAACGTCTAATCCACAAATCTCCCTCAATATCCAAACCAATCAAACTTACACTAGCACCTCCACTAGCATCCCCCAACTTGATCAAAATACTATAGCATTCATATCCCAATTTATTTCCCAATCATTGAATCCTACACTCAACAATCCAGGTAACATCACACAAACATCCACATCCATATCTCAAATAAATTCCCAATATGCCAAATCAACACAGCCCCCTACTTCACAACCACCAATATCCTCTTCCGCCCAAAACCTCAATCACACATTCCTTCAACAAATCCAACAACTCCAACTACAACAACAACTTCAACGACAAATTCAACAACAACCACCACCCAACTTCCTCCAACAACTCATCACCCAACAACAAGATAATACATTCCAACCACCCATAATCGACATAACACAAGTAGTCTAGCAATTGATACAAAGGATGGATGGCATACAACAAGGGCATAAAAGGAAACAATATTTCTTTGCAGATATTTGTCCCTATCCTTTTGATCACTCTCTTAACATGCCACCTTTCCCCAAGAATTTTGAAACACCAAAATTTGACATATACAAAGGACAAGGAGATCCTCGAGAACACCTCAGGCAATTTTACATTGCTTGCTTAGAAGTCTCCTATGAAGATACCTATCTCATGAGGCTTTTTCCTCAAATCTTAGGAGGTCAAGCTATAGAATGGTTTGCACACCTTACACCTAGCATTAAAACATTCCACGAACTTGAAGAGAAATTCGTCAATCACTTCTATAACTTTGAACACGAATTATCTATGATAGATCTTTGCAACATGAAACAAAAGAATGGGGAAACCTCCATTGCCTTCTTGCAATGATGGAGAAGCCTCATAAGCAAGCTCCCTTGGCCCATCCCTGAGAAGCAATTGGTTAATATGTTTGTAACAAATTTAAACCAAGAAATGGGCTTCAACCTTCAAATCCAATGTGCCTCAACCTTCAAAGAAGTTATTGACAAAGGCACCACTATTGAAAGAGCCCTCACTACAAAAGGGGCTATCAAAATCTACAAAGAAAACAATGACAATAAGAATAATAACCACAAAGTCAACAACATCAACAATAACATCAACCAATCCTATAAAAAACACCATTTTTGGGACAAAAGCAAGAACACTCTCAATGATGGTGTTATGGATATCAAAAACATCCAAAATATACAAGCTCCACTACCATCCAACCCATCTACAAGCAACAACAATAATGCCCGTATCCCTAAAGGACAACCAAGGCAAAATAATGTACCTAGAAAGAAGTTTGCACCTTTAGGAGAACCCATTGAAAATGTTTTGCATAATTTGGTTAAAGCTGACTTAATCCAATTACCCGCTATTTGGCCCTACGATAATAATCAATTTAGACCCTCATGGTTCAGCAAAAATGCCTACTGTCAATACCATAGGGTAAAAGACCACAAAACACCCGATTGCATGAGAATAAAGAACTATATACAAGACCTCATAGACTGTGGTGATATTATAATTGATGATCCTCCTAAAAAGTCACCTAATGAGAACTTAGGTTCATACAAAGATCCACTTCCTAACCATGACAAAGGGAAGGTCTCTATCTCAAATCAATCATATAACATTATTCCCCCCTTCTTCTTTTGATTATGTGGTGGGTCGAATAGAATAATGTGCCAACTACATAGCCACTATCACCATAAAAGCCAAGACTCCTAATTGTGATGTCACCACTCCATGGGTGCATCACCATTCAAGGAGCCTCATCCGAAGCCCCACCTACAACCACCACATCCTCAAACAAATACAACATCCTTGATCACCTTGGAAAACTCCATTCCAAATCTCTATTTTGGAGTTACTCTACACTTCACCCATCCACAAAGAAGTCCTTTATAAAGCTTTACAAAAGACTCATGTCCCTAATGATCTTAATGTAAATCAATTTCAAGCCATGGTGGGACATCTTTCCTCACCATATCACCTCACCTTTTCTGAAAAACATTTATCCCCATCCAACTTATCCCATAATGACACCTTACACATTGAAGTCCACGTCCATAAGCATACCATTAAACAAGTCTTGATAGATGGTGGGTCGGGCCTAAATCTGTGCACTCTAAAATTAATAAAATACTTGGGATACTTTGATGAGGTCATAGATTCACATAAAAGCATCACAATCAAAGGTTATGATGACACAGAGTGCCAATTAGAAGGAACAATCAAGCTACCAATTCAAGTCAGACAAAATATTTTGGAATCAACATGTCAAGTACTTGACCTTGACCTCCCCTATAACATCATGTCGTTCCATCCACCTTCCATCAATGCCTAAAGTTTTGACACAATGGGACTGAAGTCACAATTTATGTCGGTCCCCATCCTTTCCAATATTGCAACTTCTTGGAAGGACATGATAGAAACTTTTGTCCCTTTAACAATGCCACAAAACCATCTTCATCTTACATCAATCCATCCAACATTACATCCACTTCCAAATCACAAATTACCATTCCTGAGGTCATGGTTAAAGTAAGTGACATGGGATATGGAGAGTATGACTTACATGGTACCTTTTATGTGGGCCAACTTCCACTATCTTCTAAAGCATTTAGCAAGCCAAAATCTAACATGGTATCTACAGTTATCATCAAATGCAAGTTGTCACCTACCTTTGAATGCAAACACCTGATGGAACAAGATGTTCTTGAAGATATATCTTCTTGGCTTTACAAAGAAAAGGAAGATGAAGAAACTCTTGTTCTACCCATAGAAAAATATGGAAACGGTCTTTGCATTGTGAAAAACATGGGCTATAAAGGACAAGGAGGCCTAGGCCTTCACGAATAATGCATCATTGAGCCCATCCAAGCAACAAGAAATCACCAATATCAAGGTCTAGGATATGGAAAACCCGAGCTTGTATCCTCAAAACTGAATTATATCTTAACTGAGGTTGTAAAGGCCTTTCCCATTATTGAGAACACTAACGAAGGGGGTTATCAAGACTCTTTCAAGGACTTCACTAAGCTCCTCTACAAAACATCCGTTTGTATCATATATGCCCTCTCTACTATGCCATCATCATCCAATGACCTTCCACTCGTATACACCCAACTCATAGATTGGAACCAACAATGGTCTCCTGTACTTGGTATTGTTCAAAATGATGAGGTTGTCACAAAAATCATGGGGGCAATAAAACACATGCCCCTAGGGGACCACAAAGTAGGATACATCATAGAGCTCAACGCATCTATTTACTTTGGGTAGACCACCAAGTCTCTTAGTCAGAAAAACATGATAATAAAAAACACAACATCCCCTAGTGAAAACCACAATGTAGTACTTTCAGATGACAAAAAAGTAAAAATAAAGATGTATCCACTAGTGAAAACCTCCCTAAGGCACCAAAGAATGAGAGACTTGACCTCCTTGAGGTACCAACATTGTATCAAGAAAGATCTCCTATCCTGGTAGAAGAATCACAAGAAATGAATCTAGGTACAAGGAGTCACCACGAATTTCCTTTAGAGCCGCTTCACTCACCCCAACAGAACAAATGAAATTCTCAGCATTCTTCAAGAAAAGAGGCATTAACTTTGCATGGACATATGTCAATATGCCTGGCTTGGACCCTTCATTAGTAGTACATCACTTGGTAGTATATCCTGATGCCAAGCTAGTCAAGTAGAAGCTCAAGAAAATGCATCCATAGATAGTACTTCTAGTGAAAGTTGAACTCAAAAGGCTTCTAGATGTCAGATTCATTCGACCCATTGATTATCCCAAATGGGTCTCAAACATTGTCCCAATAGCGAAAGTCACTAGGGGCATACGCATATGAACAAACCTTAGAGACCTGAACAAAGCATGTCCCAAGGATGACTTTCCTCTACCAAATATTGACATCATAGTGGACTTAACAACTGAACACGAGATGTTATCTCTTATGGACAATTTTTTAGGCTACAACCAAATCAAGATCACTGAAGAAGACCAACACAAGACTGCCTTCATTCGTGCATGGGGTGCTTACTGTTGGGTAGTCATGCCCTTTGGCCTTAAAAATGCTAGGGCCACATATCAATGGGCTATGACTGTTATTTTCCACGACATGTTCCACAACATCCTGGAAGATTATGTAGATGATTTATTGGGAAAATAAAAAACAAGAGCAGGGCACTTAGATGTATTGGCTAAGATATTTAACTATCTTGAAGAATACAAGGTGCACCTAAATCCAAAAAAATACGTCTTGGGGGTCACTTCTAGAAAACTCCTGGGCTAGATCATATCCCGACGAGGCATTAAGGTTGACCGAGCAAAAGTGAAAGCTATAGTCGAAATGCCTCCTCCAAGAAACTTGAAGCATCTTTGTAGCCTCCAAGAAAAACTCTAATCAATAAGATGCTTCATTTCATAGTTAGTAGATAAGTGTCACCCATTCCAACATCTTCTCCGTAAAGATGTGGCATTTACATGGGATACAAACTGTCAGAGAGCCTTTAATCAGCTAAAAAAATATCTTGCGACACCACTAGTGCTCATGCCGCCACAACCAAATTAACCTAGATGTCATTATACATCTCAACAACATCGACAACAATAGGGGCCTTATTAGCACAACATGATGACAACAGAAAAGAAATAGTTATATACTACATCAGCCACATCTTAGTGGGATATGAGCTTAGCTATACACCAATGGAATAGGCATCTTTAGCAGTCATCTTTTCATCACAAAAATTGTGACATTACATGATTAATCACAAAACCAAGCTCATTGCAAATATAGACCCACTCAAATATCTTCTATCAAAAGAAGCTCTTACTAGTCACATGGCTAAGTGGGTGATGATCCTAAGTGAATTCAACATTGAGTATCCAGAAAGAAAAGCAATCAAAGGACATATCATAGCAAATCAGTTAGCTAAGGCACCAATTCCAATAGATCATCCACTTCTTTCAGAATTTCTAGATGAATCCATCTTCACAATTACACCTATCCCGAACTAGGAAATGTATTATGATGGATTATACACACATCGTGGATCAAGAGTAGGGATCTTGTTCATCACTCCCCAAGGAGATTGTATCCCTAAATCCTACAAAATCACATTCCCTTGTACCAATAATGTGGTAGAATATGAAGCACTCATCATAGGACTCATCATGGCTATCCAATGGAGAATTGAGAAACTGCTTATTTATGGTTTAACTCTCAATTGGTGATCAAACAAGTGAACAATGAATACAAAACAAAAGATGACAAACTTCTACCCTACAAGAAAATGGTAGATGACTTCAAAGAGTACTTTTTTGAGATCCAATTTGAACAAGTACCTATATTGAACAACAAAGTAGCAGATGCCATGGCTACAATAGGGTCTCTTGCTAATATGTTGAAAAATAGCCAGTGGTGTGAATTCCTCATTAAGGAATTAGTAACTCCAGCATATGATGTTCCACAATCTGAACTAGTATATGAAATTGTTGGTCCCTTATCCCCCTAGTATCAGGATATATACCTTTACCTCCATGATGACATCACCCCACCTTATCTATCCTCCACCCAACGCTATGCATTCATCCGCAGAGCCACCCATTTCACCATCCTCGAGGACAACTCATATAAAAAAATTCTTGATGGTACCCTTTTAAGGTGTCTCGATTCAGGAGAAGCCCAAACCGCCTTACAAGAGATACATGAAAGTATATGCGGTGCGCACTCTAGTGGACTTGCCCTAGCAAAGAAGATCTTGAGAACATGCTACTATTGGCTGACACTAGAACAAGATGCTCACCAGTTTGTTAAGAAATGCCTTCCATGTCAATAGCACAATGACTTGATTCATGCTCCATCTCAAGAATTGCAACCTATTAATACTCCTTAGCCCTTTTCACAATGGGGGCTCGATCTCATCGGTAAAATCCATCCATCTTCCTCCAATGGCCATAAATTCATTATTACTGCCACTGAATACTTCACAAAGTGGGTGGAGGCCAATCCACTAACATATATCACCGACAAACAAATATCCAAGCTTATCCTACATTATATCATATGTCGGTATGGTATACCCCTCGCCATCATTACCGACAATGGGAGACCATTTAAGAACCAAGAACCTCACACCCTTTGTCAAAAATTTCACATACAACACCATTTTTCTACCGCATATTACCCCCAAGGTAATAGTCAAGTTGAAGCTTCTAACAAAACCATCCTAAGAATCCTAAAGAAAACAGTTAATGAAGTTGGCCATGACTAGCACCTCCAACTTAACCCCACCCTTTGGGCATACTACACAAGCATCCATACCCCACAAAAGCCACACCATATTCCCTTATATTTGGATCTGAAGTAATTTTACCAATCGAGGTTGAGCTCCCCTCCTTAAGAATATCTTTTCAAAATCTCATTAATGAGGAGTGTCGGGTTGCACAACTACATGAGTTGGAACTCCTAGATGAAAAGTGTCTCAATGCTCTCAATCACTTGCAAGCATATCAGGAATCGCCTTCACTGTAGCTATAACAATAAGATCAAGACTCGTCACTTTGAAGTGGTTGACCTTGTACTAATGGAAAATTAGAGGAACTTGCAAGACCGTGACAAAAAAGACAAATTTGAACCAAATTGGCTAGGACCATTTGTTATAACAGCTAGCTATGGATCAGGAGCTTATCAACTAGCAATACCTAAGGGACAGCCTCTAGATGAGCCTATGAACATCATGCATCTCAAGAGATTTTATGTTTGACCCAACAAATATTCCAAAAGTTAAAAAATTAAAAAAGCCAAGTGCACTAAAGTTGTCCAATGGTAAAAACCAGTTCAGTGGTGCCTTGGATAAGTACCATGATGAAAACTTGGCTCAAGCACCTTGAGTAGTGGCCTTATCTACCATCTATTAAGTTCTTGTTCATTCACTTCATACCCCATCATTTTATATCCATACCCTATCATGGCTTAAGCTTGTAAACATTAAGCATCTCCATTTCCCACCCATTATCATTCCACGTCAGGGGCAAAATCCTTGAGTTTAGATAAGAATTAGATCTTTGTATGCATACTATGGATCATTATATAGTTTTTCTCATGCATCTCTTGTACATACACTATATCCAAAAATACCAAAAAAATCAGAAAACCTTCCAAATACCCAAAAAAATTAGAAAACCTTCAAAATACCAAAAAAAAGAAAAACTTCAAAATACAAAAAAACAATCCAAGCAATAAACCTATTGCATCTCGATCAAGGACTAAAGACAACCAAACTAAGCAAACAACACATGCAAAAACAACATACCACAACATCAATCATACACATTAGACAAAATATCCAAAGACCACATAACCATCATATCTTGCACCTATCCTACAACATCTATCATCACAACCTATGCCTTAGGATATATCATTCCCACAAAAGGCATATCCCAATCACATTCAATCCACAATCTTGGCAAGAGATTCAATGGTTGTTGGTTCGTTTGTGAATGGGTCTTTTGTTTTGATTTATCTAGTGATGCAGGGGCATCTAGGGTGTAAGAGCAATCTTGCATCAACCCAAAAAAAATGTTGTTTCTTTTCAATAAGGGCTAAATTTGGCAGGGTTACTATTTTTAGTAAGTTTGCATTTGTGCACGATTGGATACAAAATCTTAGATGGACCTCCAGAATGGTGAATTGAACTAATGGTGAAGAAATCATTTCAATATCATTTGTCATTTGTGAGATATTAAAATTTCAAATTTCAAAAATCCTATTGAAATATTCAAAGTCAAATTTGAGGCACTTAGAGGCTTTGGATGGGCCCGAAATTTGGTGGAAACCCAAGCAGTCTACCTTTACGTACTACTTGTGCACAACCAGGTTTTCGAGAGCTTTCCGAAAAGGTATTATAATTGAAAATCCAATGGTCAGATCGAAAGTTATGGCCCCACGAAGTTGACCTATTTTTGGAGGGAGATGCAAATTTCGAAATTAAGCTGGTGGCCGCCAAAAAGGGCTATATATATGACCATTTTTGGGAAACCTTGGAGTAGGAGAGTTAAGGGGGAAGGTGTAGAGTCAAGAAAAGGCGAGAAAATAGAAACCCTAGTTGATTTGGGGCTACAGAAGGCTGAAGATTCCAGAGTCTTGAGAGAGGGAGCTGTAATGTGTTGCAACCTATAGGGGATCCATCCTCTGATTGTATTTGAGCTTCTATAATGTAATGTTTTTCTCATATTAATAAAATATCATTCTATTTTTTGTGTGAAATTTCTGTTAATGTGTGTTTTATGATTTACCCCCTTCATCAAGTGGTATCAGAGCAAGGGTTCCTAAGTGTGTAGACAGATCGCAGACTGTGAGGCAGTTTGCACCAATACCTGAGGTTGTGGGTTTGTTGCAAAGATCAAGATGCCTCCACGAAGAAACCGTGGTGGGAGGAATGCTTTGATGGAAGAGGGTTTTAGAGCCCTGCAAAGACAAATCGATGCATTGCAAGAGGAGCTGCGAAGAGGGTTCGAGCCAAGAAGGAGAGAGGAAAGTGAAGATGAAGCTGAAGAAGAGCTATCTGAGGAAGAACAAGAAGTTGTGGGAGATCTTGCAGAAGTTAGATTGTTGAGGGCCATTTCAAAGATCGGAAAGAGGCCCAAGATTGAAGTTTCTACCTGTTCTGGAGATTTGAATTTGGAACAACTTCTTGATTGAATCAATGATATGGAGGAGTATTTCGAGTATGAAGATGTGGAAGACCTAGAACGGGTCAAGTTTGCAAAGACAAAGTTGAAGGGCCATGCCAGTATTTGGTGGAAGGAGGTCCAATTAGAGATAAATAGAAGAGGAAAAGCAAAGATTACCAGATGGGATCGGATGGTGGAGAAATTGAAGAAGCAGTTCATTCCTATGGACTATGAGATGGAGTTGTTGAAGAAGCTACAAGGATTGAAGCAAGGTAACAAGTCTGTTAAGGAGTATACAGAAGATTTTATAAGATCACTATCAGGACATGTCATGGAGAGGCCAACAAGGAGAAGGTAGCCCGTTACATTAATGGGTTGAGGCCAAGTATTCAAGAAGAGTTGAGCCTGGTCAGAATGACCACCATAGAAGATGCGTACCAGTTTTCCCTAAAGGTGGAAGAGAAGCTGAATAAGAGATTTGAAAGCAAGCAAAGGGGAAGAGGTCAAGGTGGAAGGACTGGTGGAAGACCCTATGGAGGCCGAAATGAAGATCCAAAGAAAAGTGAAGAAGCTGGAACCAGTCAAAATCAGAGAGGAGATAATACCTACTAACCTCGTGACCAAATTAATGGTGAGCAAAGAGGAAGAGGAAGAGGTAGACCCGGGCAAGGACCTAGAAGAGGAGGTTTCAGAGAAACATGTTTCCAATGTGGAGAAGAAGGGCATTGAGCATCCGAGTGTCCGCAACATCAAGAAAGGATGAATAGAAGACCTAAAGGTAATGCATGAGTTGCACATGTAGATGAAGATGCACAGTCTGAGCATTCTGAAGATGTTGAAAGGGGTGAAACCCTAGTTGTCAGAAGAACCTTGCTAAATGAGGAGAAAGAACCAAATCAGAGAAAGAGTCTGTTCCGCACAAGGTGCAAGTGTGAAGCTAAGTGTTGTGATATTATTATTGATAGTGGAAGCACTGACAATCTTGTTTCAAAGGAGATGGTTAATAAGTTGAAGTTGACAAGGAGAAAACATCCACATCCATATCAGATTGCATGGTTGTAGAAGGACCATAGAGCTTTGGTCAATGAACAATGTTTAGTTAAGTTCAAGATTGGAGATTACCATGATGAGGTGTTGTGTGACATCATACCGATGGATGCATGTCATATGTTGTTGGGAAGGTCGTGGCAGTATGATAGGTGCGCTATTCATGATGGCCATGGAAACACAGATTCCCTAACAAAGGATGGAGTTCATCATAAGTTGAAGCCCTTGAAGGTGGAAGAAAAGGTATGTAGTACTGCTAGAGTTTGCTTGGTGGATGGTAGGAAATTTTTGGAGGGTATGAAGCATGAGCATTATTGCTTTGCATTGATTCCTAGGATCAGTCAAGAGAAATGTAAAGATGTACCAGTAGAAGTCTCAGATATGCTAGAAGAATTTTAGGACATTGTCTCTGATAATGTACCAGAAGGTTTACCATCAATAAGGAAGATAAGTCACCAAATAGATTTGATACCAGGAGCCAGTTTGCCAAATAAGGCACCCATAGAATGACTCTTGTAGAGAATGAAGAGCTGAATAGACAAGTTCACAAGTTACTAAGGAAGGGACTGATAAGGGAGAGCCTAAGTCCATGTGTGGTACCTGCAGTACTAGCACTGAAGAAAGATGGAGAGTGGAGGATGTGTACATATTCCTGAGCCATCAACAAGATCACAACCAAGTATAGATTTGCATTGCCCAGAATGGATGACATAATGGATTGTTTGAGTGGAGCCAAGTACTTCACGAAGATTGATCTGAAGAGTGGGTATCACCAGATTCGAATTAGAGAAAGAGATGAATGGAAGACAACCTTCAAGACAAGGAGGGTTTGTATGAGTGGTTAGTCATGCCATTTGGGCTAACCAATGCACCGAGCACATTCATGTGGCTCATGAACGAGGAACTGAAATAATTTTTGGGAAGTTTTGTTATTGTTTATTTATATGACATTTTTATTTTCAGTAAGACTTGGGATGAGCATTTGATGCATATCAAAAGAGTTTTAGAGAAGCTGAGGGAGGAGAAGTTGTTGATTAATCTGAAGAAATGTAGTTTTGCAAAGAAGGAGTTGGTATACCTGGGATTTGTTGTCTCAGAGGAAGGTCTTAAGATGGACCTAGAGAAGGTGAGAGCTATCATTGAATGGCCTACGCCAAGGAGTGCTACAAAGGTAAGATCTTTTCATGGTTTGGCAAGTTTCTACAGAAAGTTTATCAAAAATTTTAGTAGCATTTGTGCACCCCTAACTGAGACAATGAGAGTGGATAGAAAAGAGTTTAGATGGACTAAAGGAGCAGACAAGAGCTTTAATACATTGAAGCAAAAATTCGTAGAACAACCTATTTTGGCACTTCTAGATTTCAATAAGGTATTTTAGGTAGATTGTGATGCTAGTGGTAGTGGCATAGGAGTTGTTCTGAGTCAAGAAAGTAAGCCCATTGCCTATTTTAGTGAGAAGCTTAATGATGCCAAGAAAAAGTATTATGTTTATGATTAGGAGTTTTATGCAATAGTTCAGGGTTTGAAGAAATGGAGACATTATTTGTTGCCAAAAGAGTTTGTTTTATATACTGATCATTAGGCTTTGCAGTATCTTAATAGTCAAGGAAAGTTAAATCAAAGACACTTAAAATGGGTTGAGTTTTTGCAGAGTTATACTTTTGTTTTGAAGCATAGGAGTGGGAAGTCCAACAGAGTTGTAGATGCCTTGAGCAGAAGGCAAAATTTGTTGACAGAAATGAAGATAGAGGTTGTTGGGTTTGATGAACTCAAAAGTTTGTATCTTGAAGATCTAGATTTTGCAAAGGCTTGGAAAGCTTGTTTGGAACCTGTTACTTTAGATAGGACAAAATGGTTGGATTACATAATATAAGATGGCATGTTGTTTAGAGGAAGCTAGTTGTACATTCTGAGGAGTTCCATGAGAGAGAACCTGATTAAGGAGAAGCATAGTGGAGGATTAGCTAGACAATTTGGTCGAGATAAGACCATTGCTATTGTTGGTGAACATTATTATTGGCCACAATTGCAGCAGGATGTGAGGAAATTTGTGTAGAGTGTGTCAGATGGCAAAAGGAAATGGTTAGAATACAGGGCTATATCAGCCATTACCTATACTAGAGAAGCCATGGGATGATATTAGTATGGATTTTGTTCTTGGTTTACCAAGGAAACATAGAGGACATGATTCCATTTTTGTGGTGGTGGACAGATTCTCAAAGATGGTCCATTTTATTCCTTGCAAGAAGACTAATGATGCTATTCATATTGCAGAGTTATTTTTCAAGGAGGTGGTGAGACTACATGGTCTACCTCAGAGCATAGTTTCAGATTGAGATTCCAAGTTTGTTGGTTATTTCTGGAGGACATTGTGGAAGAAGTTGAAGATAGATTTGAAGTTCAGTTCTACACACCATCCACAGACTGATGGACAGACAAAAGTGGTGAATAGGAGTTTCCTGCTACGATGCTTAGTAGGAGATGAGCCCAAGGGATGGGATTTGATTTTACCACAGGCAGAATTTGCTTACAACAATTATGTCGATAGCAGCACAAGTAAATCTCCATTCCAAGTTGTGTATGGGAGTAGCCCAAGAACTACTTCTGAATTGAGGAGGATGGATAAGGGGCAGAAGAGTAGTGCCGAAGCTAAAAATTTTGCTAAGCACATGAAGAATTTGCATGAAGAGGTAAGAAAGCATATCCATAAGATGAATTCTCAATATAAGGCTAAGGCAGATCAGAAGAGGAGACATAAGGAGTTTCAGGAGGGTGATGAAGTCATGGTTCACTTGAGAAAAGAAAGATTTCCAGTTGGCACATATAATAAGTTGAAGATGAGGAAATTTGGACCATGTAGAATCCTGAAGAAGCATGATTCAGGAAATGCATTTGAGGTAGAGTTGCCTGATGACATCAATATTTCACCAGTGTTCAACATTTCAGATTTGATAGAGTAGCATGATGATGGACTTGATAAAGGAACACAGTGGGACATTCCAGCATCTACTTCAGAGAAGGAGGAGATAGAGGGCATTCTGGATAGCCGTGTGGGTAAGAGTACAAGGAATAGGCAGTATACAGAATACTTGGTGAAATGGAAAGGAAAACTTGTTGAAGATTCATCATGGTTCTCTGAGACTGAGGTTAACCATTTTGGTTTCCCTCTAACTCATGAGAAGTGACAGGGTCACTTTTCAAATTACCCTGGGTGTCTGATGTAGGAGCACCCAGGGTGTAAGAGCAATCTTGCATCAACCAAAAAAAAATTGTTTCTTTTCAATAAGGGCTAAATTTGGTAGGGTTACTATTTTTAGTAAGTTTACACTTGTGCATGGTTGGATACAAAATCTTAGACGGACCTCCAGAATGGTGAATTGAAGCTAATGGTGAAGAAATCACTTCAATATCATTTGTCATTTGTGAGATATTAAAATTTCAAATTCCAAAAATCCTATTGAAATATTTAAAGTCAAATTTGAGGCACTTAAAGGCTCTGGATGGGCCCGACATTTGGTGGGAAACCCAAGCAGTCTACCTTTAGGCACTACTTGTGCACAACCGTCTTTTCGAGAGCTTTCTGAAAAGGTATTATAATTGAAAATCCAATGGTCGGATCGAATGTTATGGCCCCACGAAGTTGACCTATTTTTGGAGGGAGATGCAAATTTTGAAATTAAGCTGGTGGCTGCCAAAAAGGGCTATATATATGACCATTTTTGGGAACCCTTGGAGTAGGAGAGTTAAGGGGGAAGGTGTAGAGTCAAGAAAAGGCAGGAAAATAGAAACCCTAGTTGATTTGGGGCTACAGAAGGCTGAAGATTCTAGAGTCTTGAGAGAGGGAGTTGTAATGTGTTGCAGCCTATAAAGGATCCATCCTTTGATTGTATTTGAGCTTCTGTAATGTAATGTTTTGCCCATATTAATAAAATATCATTCTATTTTCTGTGTGAAATTTATGTTATTGTGTGTTTTATGATTTACCCCCTTCATCATTTTGTTATACCCCTTCTACACTTACCCAAGAACCACCTTGATCTTCCATATCTTGGTGTGTCATTGGAAGGAGGATTGAGGTTCAAAAATAGGAGTGATTGTATAGATGTTTCTAGCACCATCATGTTGTGCCTTCAAATCATACTGCCATGGTCTACCAAATAAAAGATTGCAAGCATCCATCGTGGTAATGTCAAACAACAACTTATCCTTATATGCTCCAATCTGAAATTCTACCCAAGCCTGCTCTTCTACAGTTGTCTGCTGACCTTGGGTAAGCCATGAGACTTCATATGGGGATGGGTGAGGCAATCTCCTAAGCTTAATCTTTGTCACCATTTCTTCAGACACAAAATTTTCAGTAGAACCAGAATCAATCAAAACTTTACATGCCTTACCTCCTGCTTTGCAAATAGTCCTGAAAAGAGACTTTCTTTGAGGGGATTCTTTGTCAGGTACCTTCATGGTAGTCATTTTTCTTCTCATCATTAGAGACTCTCCACTTTCTGGGTATCCATAATTATCAGGAGCATTCACACTCTGAAAATCATTAGAGCCTGTCATACTTTGATTATCAGGTTCTTGGATCAGATTTGTTCTCCTTTCTCCTATTGAGCTTGTGGCCTTTTCTGGACATCTGCTGGCTATATGGCCTTCTTTGTTACAGTTATAACATCTGATGGATCCTCTGCCCTGGGATTTTCCACTGAAAGGTCTTCTACCCCTGAAGTTTCCTTGCTGACTATAGTTTTCCCTCTGGTTCTGACTATTGTTTCCCTTACTATTGTCATGACTGGATTCTCCTTGATATCCATGTCCATGTCCTCTACCTCTAAAAGGACCTCTTCCACCCCTTTGTTGTCTTCCTCTTCCTCTATTGTGTTGTTCTTGTTTTCTCTTTAACTTCTCTTCCACTTTCAATGCCAACTGAAAGCATTTCTGAACTGTATCTGGATTATGCAGACTTAAATCTTCCTGAATGTTGAACCTCAATCCATATAAGACTCTTACATCCTCCGCAGAATGATAATAAAATGTCGGGTGATATTATACATATCCTGATGATGACCTTTAAGATCCTGATGACGACTTTTAAGAACCTCCTGTCCTTAGCCAAAATGATTTTTCCCTCCCGCATACGATAGCGATATGCGGATGATGGGTACACACGAAAGATGATCCTGACGACGATATACACACTGAGTATATATCTAACTTATATCATCCTGATGCATTCAAAACATACAGTCTTCGTCAGCTTTATAACCCAATCCGGATAGCGATATACTCACAGATGACGATGCGATTCACTCCGTTTGGAAAAGCACATGCAGATCCCTGTATATCCGTCAGCTGCATGCAAACTCACAGAACCGCACAATTTTACAAAGAAAATATGATGATCGGGCCGGATCACCTTCAGATCAAAACTTAACAGTTTATCTTCCTAAATCTAGCACATGAGGATGCTAGGTTGATTCACAGCATGCGACCAACTGATCTCTCACACAATGAAATGCATAAACAAAAAACTAAAATGCAAACTAAACTATCATACATGACCATTCCACCGATTCACAGAATCAACCGGTGGAAGGGTTGAAAGAATCCATTAACCTGTAATCAGAACAGAAATCAAAACATAAACAACTGATAAACCAGATAATGCAATTGATGAGATCTTATTTAGATGAAACACAAATGTCCTGTTTCTACAACAATGTTTCACAAATGTCTGGACTGATCTCTGGATTTCACTCAATCACCAGTACAACATAACATAACTACTACTCTCTACTACTCTCTCTGATATCATTCATAGTCTTTGGGGTTGGCCAAGACAATATGGCACTTACCTTCTCCTTATCGATTTGTAACTTTCCTTGTGAAATGACAAAACCCAAATATGTGATCTCCTCTTGCATGAACAAACACTTATCTAAATTTATCATCAGCTGCTCTTCATGTAACCTCTTAAGAACCAAATCTATGTGTCTGAGATGTTCTTCTTTTGTGTTGCTGAAAATCAGAATGTCATCTAGATATACTATGACAAACTTACCAATGAACTCTTTCAAAACCTCATTCATCAACCTCATAAAAGTACTAGGTGCATTAGATAAACCAAAAGGCATAACCTTCCACTCATATAACCCTTCATTAGTTTTGAATGCTGTTTTCCATTCATCTCCTGGTCTAATCCTGATCTGATGATATCCACTCTTCAAATCTATTTTTGTAAAATACTTAGCACCTCCCAAACAATCAAGTAAATCCTCTATCCTAGGGATTGGAAACCTATACCTGATTGTGATCTTGTTAATAGCTCTGGAATCTGTGCAAAGCCTCCAAGTACCTTCCTTCTTTGGTGCTAGTACAGCTGGTACTGCACATGGACTTAAACTTTTCCCAATCAGACCTGAATCCAATAATTCTTCAATTCGTCTGGCTACTTCTGCATTCTGTTCTGGAGTTAGCTTATAGGCTGCTTTGTTTGGAAGTGTTGACCCTGGAATTAAGTCTATGCAGTGACTGATATCCCTGACAGGTGGTAGGGATCTTGGCATTCCTTCTGAGATGATACCTTTGTACTTATCCAATAGCTCTTGGATAGCTGGGTCTATGAACCTTTGCTTCTTCTCTCCCTTGACTTCTTGCTGCTGTTCTTTATTCACCCGCATACATGGGATTAGGGCATATGCAACTGCACCTTCTGCTGCTACTTCTTTCATGAACTGTTTACCTTCCATCAGCATTACCTTCACCTCTTTTCCTTTAGATTTTCCTCCTTCTCCGTCAATGGTAGTAACTTTATAACCTTACCATCTTTAGTGATTGTATAGATGTTTCTAACACCATCATGTTGTTCCTTCAAATCATATTGCCATGGTCTACCAAATAAAAGATTGCAAGCATCCATCGTGGTAATGTCAAACAACAACTTATCCTTATATGTTCCAATCTGAAATTCTACCCAAGCCTGCTCTTCTACAGTTGTTTGCTGACCTTGGGTAAGCCATGAGACTTTATATGGGGATGGGTGAGGCAATCTCCTAAGCTTAAGCTTTGTCACCATTTCTTCAGACACAAAATTTTCAGTAGAACCAGAATCAATCAAAACTTTACATGCCTTACCTCCTGCTTTGCAAATAGTCCTGAAAAGAGACTTTCTTTGAGGGGATTCTTTGTCAGGTACCTTCATGGTAGTCATTGTTCTTCTCATCATTAGAGACTCTCCACTTTCTGGGCATCCAAAATTATCAGGAGCATTCACACTCTGAAAAGCATTAGAGCCTATCATACTTTGATTATCAAGTTCTTGGATCAGATTTGTTCTCCTTTCTCCTGTTGAGCTTGTGGCCTTTTCTGGACATCTGCTGGCTATATGGCCTTCTTTGTTACAGTTATAACATCTGATGGATCCTCTGCCCTGGGATCTTCCTCTGAAAGGTCTTCTACCTCTGAAGTTTCCTTGCTGACTATAATTTTCCCCTTGGTTCTGACTATTGTTTCCCTTACTATTGTCATGACTGGATTCTCCTTGATATCCATGTCCATGTCCTCTACCTCTAAAAGGACCTCTTCCACCCCTTTGTTGTCTTCCTCTTCCTCTATTGTGTTGTTCTTGTATTCTCTTTAACTTCTCTTCCACTTTCAATGCCAACTGAAAGCATTTCTGAACTGTATCTGGATTATGCAGACTTAAATCTTCCTGAATGTTGAACCTCAATCCATTAAGGTATCTGGCTACCTTCTCTTCTTCACTTTCCTTTACCTTTGTTTTCATACAAAGTTTCATGAATTCTTCTGTATATGAGCTGACATCTAGCTCCTTCTGCTTCAGGTTTTGCTTCCTCTTGTGTAATTGGATACTGTAATCCAATGGGACATAAGCTTCCTTTACTAATGCCATCATCTTCTTCCATGTAGTGACTCTACGCTTTCCTTCCTGTACTCTATCATCTTGGACGAAATTCCACCATGTCAAGGCAGCTTCTTTCATTTTTGACTGGGCTATTTTCACCCTCTGTTGTTCTGGTATCTCCTCTGTTTCAAAGAAATTGTTCAAGGAGTCTATCCACTCCATCACTGAATCAGGTTCCATCTTTCCTGTAAACACTGGCAAATCCAGTTTCACATCCATGGTTCTCCTCTCCATGGCCTTGAGGGCATTCAACAGTGGTCTCTGGTCTGCAGGAACGACTTCCTCGTTCCAACTAGGGATCTCTTCTTCTTCCCTATCTTCTTCTCTACCAAAACCTACTCTGCTCCTCAACTTCGCTAACTCATCCTTCAATTCCTGATTCTGAGCCTTCACGGCCTTGCTCTCTGCAATCTGTTTCTTCACCAGAACTGCCAACTCAACGTTGGTCATCCTTGCCGGAACCTCAGATGTTCCTTCGTCACCTGACATCCTGCTATATCCTTATCTTTTCCAGAAGATCCTTCCTTTGCTCTGATACCACTATGATGCAGAGGAAAACGCAACAGAAGCTTACAAATGGGAAGGAGGAGTCATTAACACAACCAGCATGTTAAAATCCTATCGGCTTATCATCATCATCATATTTCTTGCTAACACAGACAACATCATCATATTTCGAAGGGGCATGAAATATCCTCCTGCTGTCTACTATTCACTTCCTTATCGCCTTTCGCCGAGAGATGGTTCATCGGCCAAGGGGAAATGTCTTACCCCCGATGACTAATGTCACCCCGATGAATATATCGGTCCTATACAGATCGGCCAGACTTGGCTTATCGGCCGGACCCCAACACTCTGTCCCGATGTCCGATATCACCCCGATATCTCTTTTCATCGGTCAGGTTGCCTATCGGCAACACTTCTTCTATCGGCCAGGTCGAAAAAGGTCTCCCCGACGCTATTACTCCTACCGATGCCGAAACACTTAACGTCAGCAGGATAAATCTGCATCGGGTGATATTTGCAATATCCTAATGACGATGACGTCACATGCACCTGATGATGATGTCAATGCACCTGATGATGATGTCAACAGGATATAAGACACTTATATCCTCCGCAACATGATAATGAATATCTGGGTGATCTCTTAATATCCTGATGATGATCTTTCCGGTCAGCCAAAAAAATGAACTTTCACTTCTGCATGTGATAGCGACATGCGGACGATGGATACACACGAAAGATGATCCTGACGATGATATATACACTGAGTATATATCCAACCTATATCATCCTGATGTACTTGAAACATATAGTCTTCGTCAGCTTCATAACCCGATCCGGATAGCGATATACTCACAGATGACGATGCGATTCACTCCGTCTGGAAAAGCACATGCAGATCCCTGTATATCCGTCAGCTGCATGCAAACTCACAGAACCGCACAATTTTACAAAGAAAATATGATGATCGGGCCAGATCACCTTCAGATCAAAACTTAACAGTTTATCTTCCTAAACCTAGCACATGAGGATGCTAGGTTGATTCATAGCATGCGACCAACTGATCTCTCACACAATGAAATGCATAAACAGAAAACTAAAATGCAAACTAAACTATCATACATGACCATTCCACCGATTCACAGAATCAACCGGTGGAAGGGTTGAAAGAATCCATTAACTTGTAATCAGAACGGAAATCAAAACATAAACAGCTGATAAACCAGATAATGCAATTGATGAGATCTTATTTAGATGAAACACAAATGTCCTGTTTCTACAACAATGTTTCACACTGTCAGGACTGATCTCTGGATCTCACTCAATCACCAGTACAACATAACATAACTACTACTCTCTCTCTCTATGATATTCTCTGATATCAAACCCTAACTGATCTAAGTTATTTATAGCAATATCCTACGAGTACTACCAACTCGATTCCCAGCGGCTGGGAGCTTCCAAGCGGCTAGGAGAAGATAGCTCATACTACCTGATCACGAGCTCTAACTACCTGCACACTCTCCTAGGCTGATCTAATACATATGCATTGGTCCAATGGACCTTATTACATTATGAAGTCAAACATGCTAAAAATAGACTAATGTCCTGTCATGCGGACAATGAACCTATATCTTGTCTTGTAGGGGTGCTCCTGCACCATACTCCCCAGAAGAAGAAATCTCAAGTCCACTTGAGATGAGAGTATGAAGATCTGCACCATGTTTCTGGATCTGCTCTTCAGTCATCCATACTGCTTCAGAATTAGGTTTTCCCTTCCAAGAGACTAGATACTCCAAGTACTGTTTGTTCCGAGTCTGTTTGACCACTCTGGTGTCCAAAACCTCTGCAACTGTGGAGGATCATGCTTGGGAATGTTATCATTGACTGTATCCTGTAGGAGTTCCTGATCTACATCTGGATAAGACTTGTATGGAGTTAAATCACATACATTGAATATAGGGGACAAACCAAGATCAGGGGGGAGTTGTATCTCATAAGCAGTCTGTCCATGCTTGTGCAAGATCTGACATGGTCTAACTTTTCTCTGCATAAGTTTAGTATATTTTCCCTTAGGAAGTCTGTCCTTCTTCAAATGAACCCATACCAAATCTCCAACATCAAACTGTACATCCTTCTTCTTTTTATCAGCATATTCCTTATACTTCAAGGTGGTTTGCTGCAGTTGGGCCTTGACTTGATCATGAACCTCTTTGATGGCTTCTGCAAAAGCTTCTCCTTCTGCACTAATAGGGTCTACTATAGGTAGATCTCTCAATTCCAAAATTCCTCTTGGATGCATACCATAAACTATCTGAAAAGGTGATTTCCCTGTGCTCTTATTGACAGTATCATTATAGGAAAATTCAGCTTGAGATAGAATATTATCCCACTTTTCTCCATGCTATTTTGTCAAACATCTAAGCAAATTTCCTAAGGAACGGTTCACTACTTTAGTCTGTCCATCCGTTTGAGGATGATATGCAGAGGAAAAAGACAAATTTGTTCCAAGTTTCTTCCAAAGAGTTCTCTAGAAGTGACCAATAAACTTCACATCCCTATCTGACACTATACTCAATGGCAATCCATGGATTCTGACAATCTCCCTGAAAAACAAATCTGCAATGTATGAAGCATCAGCAGTGGTTTTGCATGGCAAGAAATGTGCCATTTTGCTGAATCTATCCACTACAACAAAAACACTGTCAAATCCTTTCCTTGTCCTTGGTAAACCCAAGACAAAATCCATACTTATGCTTTCCCATGGTCTGGAAGGAATGGGTAAGGGCTGATATAAACCTGCATTAGTCGACCTGCCTTTAGCTTTCTGACATATCACACATGTCTCCACAAACTTTCTGACATCTGATTGTAACTTAGGCCAAAAGTAATGTCTTCGGACAAGATCAAGAGTCTTATCTAGACCAAAATGACCTACCATAGCTCCACAATGTTTCTCCTTAATGATGTTTAACCTCATAGAACACCTTGGAATACACAATTGTCCACCTTTGAACAACAATCCATCCTGAATCAAAAATTTAGAGAATTCAGCATGATATTTCTCTCCAAAAGAAGTACATACATGATATATCTCCCCAAAATCTTCATCAGTCTCATACATGGTCTTTAGTGAATCAATGCCAACACTTTCTAACTGAATCTGGTTGACTGTTAGAACTCTCCTGCTCAAAGCATCTGCAACTTTATTCTTGACTCCTTTCTTATGCTTCAATGTAAAAGTAAAAGCTTGTAAGGTTTCTACCCATTTCATGTGTCTGTGGTTCAGCTTTTCCTGACTGTTTATGAAACTCAGAGCCTGGTTATCTGTGAATACTATGAATTCCTTTGGCATCAAGTAATGCCTCCATTTCTTGAGTGACTGGACTAAAGCATACATTTCCAAATCATATGAGGAATACCTCTTTTTAGCATCATTGAGCTTCTCACTGAAAAATGCAATAGGTCTACCTTCTTGGCTGAGTACTGCTCCAATGGCCATGTGACTGGCATCACATTCCACCTGAAAGATTTTGTTAAAGTTTGGAAGTGCAAGGATTGGCTGCTGTGCCACCTTCTTCTTCAATGTTTCAAAAGAATCATCTGCTCTTTGAGTCCAAACAAATCTGCACTTCTGTCCTCCTTTGATGGTATCAAGCATGGGTGCACAAATATGACTAAACCCTCTTATAAACTTCCTGTAGAAGGTTGCTAACCCATGGAAACTTCTGACATCATTCATAGTCTTTGGGGTTGGCCAAGACAATATGGCACTTACCTTCTCCTTATCCATTTGTAACTTTCCTTGTGAAATGACAAAACCCAAATATGTGATCTCCTCTTGCATGAACAAACACTTGTCTAAATTTATCATCAGCTGCTCTTCATGTAACCTCTTAAGAACCAAATCTATGTGTCTGAGATGTTCTTCTTTGGTGTTGCTGAAAATCAGAATGTCATCTAGATATACTATGACAAACTTACCAATGAACTCTTTCAAAACCTCATTCATCAACCTCATAAAAGTACTAGGTGCATTAGATAAACCAAAAGGCATAACCTTCCATTCATATAACCCTTCATTAGTTTTGAATGCTGTTTTCCATTCATCTCCTGGTCTAATCCTAATCTGATGATATCCACTCTTCAAATCTATTTTTGTAAAATACTTAGCACCTCCCAAACAGTCAAGTAAATCCTCTATCCTAGGGATTGGAAACCTATACCTGATTGTGATCTTGTTAATAGCTCTGGAATCTGTGCAAAGCCTCCAAGTACCTTCCTTCTTTGGTGCTAGTACAGCTGGTACTGCACATGGACTTAAACTTTTCCCAATCAGACCTGAATCCAATAATTCTTCAATTTGTCTGGCTACTTCTGCATTCTGTTCTGGAGTGAGCTTATAGGCTGCTTTGTTTGGAAGTGTTGACCCTGGAATTAAGTCTATGCAGTGACTGATATCTCTGACACGTGGTAGGGATCTGGGCATTCCTTCTGAGATGATACCTTTGTACTTATCCAATAGCTCTTGTATAGCTGGGTCTATGAACCTTTGCTTCTTCTCTTCCTTGACTTCTTGCTGCTGTTCTTTATTCATCCTCATACATGGGATTAGGGCATATGCAACTACACCTTCTGCTGCTACTTCTTTCATGAACTGTTTACCTTCCATCAGCATTACCTTCACCTCTTTTCCTTTAGATTTCTCCTCCTTCTCTGTCAATGGTAGTAACTTTATAACCTTACCATCTTTAGTGATTGTATAGATGTTTCTAACACCATCATGTTGTGCCTTCAAATCATACTGCCATGGTCTACCAAATAAAAGATTGCAAGCATCCATCGTGGTAATGTCAAACAACAACTTATCCTTATATGCTCCAATCTAAAATTCTACCCAAGCCTACTCTTCTACAATTGTCTGCTGACCTTGGGTAAGCCATGAGACTTTATATGGGGATGGGTGAGGCAATCTCCTAAGCTTAAGCTTTGTCACCATTTCTTCAGACACAAAATTTTCAGTAGAACCAGAATCAATCAAAACTTTACATGCCTTACCTCCTGCTTTGCAAATAGTCCTGAAAAGGGACTTTCTTTGAGGGGATTCTTTGTCAGGTACCTTTATGGTAGTCATTGTTCTTCTCATCATTAGGGACTCTCCACTTTCTGGGTATCCATAATTATCAGGAGCATTCACACTCTGAAAATCATTAGAGCCTGTCATACTTTGATTATCAGGTTCTTGGATCAGATTTGTTCTCCTTTCTCCTATTGAGCTTGTGGCCTTTTCTGGACATCTGCTGGCTATATGGCCTTCTTTGTTACAGTTATAACATCTGATGGATCCTCTACCCTGGGATCTTCCTCTGAAAGGTCTTCTACCTCTGAAGTTTCCTTGCTGACTATAATTTTCTCCCTGGTTCTGACTATTGTTTCCCTTACTATTGTCATGACTGGATTCTCCTTGATATCCATGTCCATGTCCTCTACCTCTAAAAGGACCTCTTCCACCCCTTTGTTGTCTTCCTCTTCCTCTATTGTGTTGTTCTTGTTTTCTCTTTAACTTCTCTTCCACTTTCAATGCCAACTGAAAGCATTTCTGAACTGTATCTGGATTATGCAGACTTAAATCTTCCTGAATGTTGAACCTCAATCCATTAAGGTATCTGGCTACCTTCTCTTCTTCACTTTCCTTTACCTTTGTTTTCATACAAAGTTTCATGAATTCTTCTGTATATGAGCTGACATCTAGCTCCTTCTGCTTCAGGTTTTGCTTCCTCTTGTGTAATTGGATACTGTAATCCAATGGGACATAAGCTTCCTTTACTAATGCCATCATCTTCTTCCATGTAGCGACTCTACGCTTTCCTTCCTGTACTCTATCATCTTGGATGAAATTCCACCATGTCAAGGCAGCTTCTTTCATTTTTGACTGGGCTATTTTCACCCTCTGTTGTTCTGGTATCTCCTCTGTTTCAAAGAAATTGTTCAAGGAGTCTATCCACTCCATCACTGAATCAGGTTCCATCTTTCCTGTAAACACTGGCAAATCTAGTTTCACATCCATGGTTCTCCTCTCCATGGCCTTGAGGGCGTTCAACAGTGGTCTCTGGTCTGCAGGAACGACCTCCTCGTTCCAACTAGGGATCTCTTCTTCTTCCCTATCTTCTTCTCTACCAGAACCTACTCTGTTCCTCAACTTCGCTAACTCATCCTTCAATTCCTGATTCTGAGCCTTCACGGCCTTGCTCTCTGCAATCTGTTTCTTCACCAGAACTGCCAACTCAACGTTGGTCATCCTTGTCAGAATCTCAGATGTTCCTTCATCACCTGACATCCTGCTATATCCTGATCTTTTCCAGAAGATCCTTCCTTTGCTCTGATACCACTATGATGCAGAGGTAAACGCAACAGAAGCTTACAAATGGGAAGGAGGAGTCATTAACACAACCAGCATGTTAAAATCCTATCGGCTTATCATCATCATCATATTTCTTGCTAACACAGACAGCATCATCATATTTCGAAGGGGCATGAAATATCCTCCTGCTGTCTACTGTTCACTTCCTTATCGCCTTTCGCCGAGAGATGGTTCATCGGCCAAGGGGAAATGTCTTACCCCCGATGACTAATGTCACCCCCGATGAATATATCAGTCCTATACCGATCGGCCAGACTTGGCTTATCGGCCGGACCCCAACACTCTGTCCCGATGTCCGATATCACCCCGATATCTCTTTTCATCGGTCAGGTTGCCTATCGGCAACACTTCTTCTATCGGCCAGGTCGAAAAAGGTCTCCCCGATGCTATTACTCCTACCGATGCCGAAACACTTAACGTCAGCAGGATAAATCTGCATCGGGTGATATTTGCAATATCTTGATGACGATGATGTCACATGCACCTGATGATGATGTCAATGCACCTGATGATGATGTCAACAGGATATAAGACACTTATATCCTCCGCAACATGATAATGAATATCCGGGTGATCTCTTAATATCCTAATGATGATCTTTCCGGTCAGCCAAAAAAATGAACTTTCACTTCTGCATGCGATAGCGACATGCGGACGATGGATACACACGAAAGATGATCCTGACGATGATATATACACTGAGTATATATCCAACCTATATCATCCTGATGTACTTGAAACATACAGTCTTCGTCAGCTTCATAACCCGATCTGGATAGTGATATACTCACAGATGACGATGCGATTCACTCCGTCTGGAAAAGCACATGCAGATCCCTGTATATCCGTCGGCTGCATGCAAACTCACAGAACCGCACAATTTTACAAAGAAAATATGATGATCGGGCCGGATCACCTTCAGATCAAAACTTAACAGTTTATCTTCCTAAACCTAGCACATGAGGATGCTAGGTTGATTCATAGCATGCGACCAACTGATCTCTCACACAATGAAATGCATAAACAGAAAACTAAAATGCAAACTAAACTATCATACATGACCATTCCACCGATTCACAGAATCAACCGGTGGAAGGGTTGAAAGAATCCATTAACTTGTAATCAGAACAGAAATCAAAACATAAACAGCTGATAAACCAGATAATGCAATTGATGAGATCTTATTTAGATGAAACACAAATGTCCTGTTTCTACAACAATGTTTCACACTGTCAGGACTGATCTCTGGATCTCACTCAATCACCAGTACAACATAACATAACTACTACTCTCTCTCTATGATATTCTCTGATATCAAACCCTAACTGATCTGAGTTATTTATAGCAATATCCTACGAGTACTACCAACTCGATTCCCAGCGGCTGGGAGCTTCCAAGCGGCTGGGAGAAGATAGCTCATACTACCTGATCACGAGCTCTAACTACCTGCACACTCTCCTAGGCTGATCTAATACATATGCATTGGTCCAATGGACCTTATTACATTATGAAGTCAAACATGCTAAAAATAGACTAATGTCCTGTCATGCGGACAATGAACCTATATCCTGTCTTGTAGGGGTGCTCCTGCACCAGTATAGAATGGGGCAAGAGTCATTTGTTGTTGTATGCCATGTTTGTTGGATGTTCTTATTACTCTAGTTGGTATTCATATCTTGTGTGTGTTGGAATAACTTTTTGCATAACATATGTCCTTTGTATCTAAGGATTATACCTTTTGTGCACTAGGACTTCAATGCTCTATGTCTCTTTCCCCACATGTCTAGACAAGGTTGTACTATGTTGGGCATGTGTAAGCACACCCTCTTGTTTGAATGTCAAGTCCATGCAAATTTGGATATATATCATCACCTTGATCTCCTATACCTTGGTGAAAAATATCCTTTTTGCTATATTAAAACTTAGGATTTCTCTAAAACATACTAGCATAATCCCAACCCTTATCTATCCTATCATGCTCACCCACCCCTATCAAAATCCATATCCATCTATAATGCTCCCACCTTTGGTTTTACATTAATAAAGATGGTGACTCATCCTAATCCACTTTCCTCCCCCCAACAAGTGTGGTTCATGACACTTCCCAACTAATTTTCCATCCACTTTCCCCCCCCCCCCCAACAAGCGTGTTCATGATGCTTCCCAACTAATTTTCCATCCACTCTCCCCTTCCCAAAAAGTGTGTTCATGACGCTTCCCAAATAATTCTACATCCACTTTCCCCCTCCTAGCAAGCGTGTTCATATTGCTTCCCAACCATTCCCCCCAAATAAACCTCATCCCCAATCCATCTAATTATCCACATAATGACACTTTGTATCATGACCTACAAATCAATGCATCATCATCACGATCATCCATTGCATGTACACCTACATCAACACATTAGTACCACATCATTTTCATCATCATATCATTTGACTAAATCCACATCATAATTGCATAAACATATCATTACAATTACAGTAACTTAACGAAACAATCACTCAAACACATAATTTGATTCATACACACATGCAAATTAAACCCAACAGAGTTTCCGCCAATTATCTCCCACTCACCGGTCATATCATAAACATACCACAACCTAAAAAGATTGAATCCTTTTTTTAAGTACACCAAAGTCTCATCGCTTATAAATAGCAACTATACATTTGACATTAATGTGAAATTAAATAACTTTAAATAGATTAAATCTTGATCTAGTGTACAAAGAACAAAATTAAAAGGATTCAATCTTGCATTTCACCCATAACACCTAACCATACATCACATCATCATAACATATGCATAAACCATCCACAAAACAAAAATCACATAACATAGCCATCCATACATTGCATACAATAAATACATCTATAACATAATCCATCACACATCCATCAAATCCATCCATACAACACAAGTGGTCATGTCCAATGGAATTGATTTCCTTCTAGTATATCTCTCAGAAGGTAGCAAGTGAGCTTGTTAACTATTTCATTATGCACCTCTACATGTTACACCTCATAATACATAATCAAATAAACATAACATCATCATAATCCATTCATCATAAAGCATACATTATATATTCCCCCTCATAATCCATCACAAAACATCCATAAACATGTCCACATATAATCCACATCATAATCCATTCATAATCAATCCATAAACACATCCATACATTCATAAACAAAAATCCAGCATCATCACATACACATCATCATAACCCATGACATAGCATAAATCCATCATCATAAACATAAACAATACACCTATCCATATATCTATCATCAAAAACATAAACCATAACATCATCCATCACATAATTTGTCACATGTCCACCATATAAGCATCCATACATAACATAAACCATAAAAACATCCAACATATACATCATAAATAATCACATCACATCATCATGTAAGCCACCCACAAAATACTCATCCCATATATACATCAAAAATGGTCATGATACAAAATGTGCCTGAAGGCTTAGTACATCAATGTCTGATACATAATACAAAAGACCACTATGTGGTACTATCACCAAACTCGGTTGAAGCCTGAGGTACTAGTGCCGATAGACCTGCCCCTGTAGCATCTGGTGGCACTACTACCCCTGTCTTGGTAGAGATATCATGAGAGGAGGAGGCATGACTAGCCCTATAACCGAGGGTGTCCTCATCCTCATTAACTTTCTAGCCCTCGACTGGCTCTATGCACTGAAACTGAGTTGTCTCTGATCTGTAAGCACCACTATATGATACATGGTGTGATAATACTGAGCTCTCTGCAAACACTCTACCAGTTCACCCTGCACTCGCACCAGATCCCACCACATATCGGATAGCCCAACTCTTGCTAGTGCTCACTATGTTGTATCCCACTCCAGATGGCATTATGCCAAGCCTATTGCTTGGCCCTCAGCTACAACACTCTAGATGCATCCCTCTCCGTAATAGCAGTATCCCACTCTTGGATAATGTGGGCTATCTCTACTCTATCTACCCCACCTCCTCCAACTGTTGTCAACTCAACAATCTACCCCTAGGTGACCCTCAACTCTCCCTATAACCTATCCACCTCTGCCTTCACGACAGCTCGCTCTACCTCGCTCTGCCTCCCTCGTATCTAGCTCCATCCACATGGTGGCCAACTCATCCATCAGGCTCCTAATCTTCGCCTCCTCAACCCTCCTCCCCTTGCTACCACCTCCACCCTTCGGTGCACCATCATTCCCCAACAACCCCAATAGCCCCACCAACCCCACCATCTCCTCCATCCTCCTCCTCTTCTCCTCCTCATCCCCCTCATTACTCTCTACCACCACCACCTAGCTAATTGAAATCATCAATCTCGTGGGCTGCTACTTCTACCACCATATGTCATAATCTGGGGTGGTCCCAGCATCAATAACAATAGATCTCTAGTCCCAAATGAATGGCACTAAACCCTGAAACGCCATGATCACAGTGGCAGGATCAATCAGGACACCCCATAGACATGCCTCCCTCATAACCCATGGAAACACGACCTCCACCTATGGCTCTCCCTATCTAAGGCTAAACTGTCGAAGTACACGCTTGGGCATGTACCGATCAATGATGTTCTTCGTACAGCCCATCAAATATCTACTCTGCTGAGTATAAGGTAGATGATCTTTATCATCAACCCACGGCTCACACCCTTGCCACAGCTACCAAAAAATTGTGTCAATCTCATCAAAAACTCATCGCCAGTATGCCAAAGCACCCAACCGATGATGCTACAAAACTTCAGTGTAAGAAAAGACAAATGATCGCCCTTCTGGCCTCACATATCCACATACTGGCTGCATCATGGTGATATTCTCCCAAGCCTAGACGTGAAGCAATGTGACGCCACACCCTTGACTGGTCCCCTGCCGATATATTGCAAAATGCATGTCATGGTATAAGTGTGCTAACATGCACGACCCCCAAGCATCCACTGTGCCCTACTCATACATCTTCTCTAGCACTACTCCCCATCCTGTAGAGAATCTGTGTGACCTCCTATCGGGCATCAATAACCCTCCAATCAAACCTGTTATATACAACGACAACCCCTCCAAAGACTCCATAGCCTCAAACCATCTCATCTCCATACTCCTTGCATCCATCGGTGGGAGATTTGGTGCAAAAATGTGCCTCAAAGCTACCACACCTCTCACCTAATCATACACCATCAACTACCTGTGAATGGGGATCTGTAAGATCCTCAAGGGTGATCATCATCTCACCCATCGGTAGCAGAAAGGCACAACACTCACTTTGCCACCTCTCCACTAACATCATCATCATGGCCCTATGGGCCCAAATCTCAAGAATATATGCAACATGCCTCAAACCAATCCGCTCTAAAAGAACAACATATGTAGGTCCAAATCCCTCCCTCAAGGCCATCATAGGCAGCCTTCGCTCCCTTGACTAAAGCAGCAGCAAATCCTCCTACATCCATCACACTACTTCATTAGCCTTTTATTAAAAAAATTGCACAAAAGCACTAAATCCATTTGCACAAGCGTTGAAAACTGCTTATGCGTCAAAAGGCATGCAAGCGCTAACAAAACCCGCTTATGTGTCGAAAGGCATGCAAATGCTAACAGAACCCGCTTATGCGTCGTAAGGTGCGTAAGCACTAATAAAACCTGTTTATGCGTCGAAAGGCATGCAAGCGCTAACAGAACCCGCTTATACACCATAATGCATGCAAGTGCTAATAGACTTTGCGCAAATGCCATTTGGCACATAAGCACCAATCCACCTAACTAATGCACTAACAAAGTGGTAACAACCAACCATTTTTCATGCGACGCAAGCACTAATCCACCTCACAGGCGCTAATCACCCCATCGGAGGCGCTACACGTGACTTGATGGCGTTATCCTATACTTCAGCTCTTTTTCTATTCCTAACCTACTCTGCATTTATTGTGTATTAATTACCCAAAACCCAAAATCCAAAGCATGAGATAGGACACATACCGACTCACCAGCCTCCGGAGGTTACCGATACTCCCAAACTCACTCCGCTCAATGCTTATGATGTGGGATCTAGGCCATATCTTTCATGCTCTAATGCTCTCTTCTCTCCAACTCACTCAAGCTTAGGTGTGCAAATGAGGAATATGGGCCCCCATAGCCTATTTATAGCCTCCACCTAAGCGCTAGCCCTATTTTTTTTTCCTAGCCTAGCCCTAAATTTTTCATCCCCAAGCCTCATATCATATCCATTTTCCCTGTTTCTTTTTCTTTTAACTTCATTTTTATCCTGAATCCCGCTTTCCCCACCATTTCCTTCTTTTCGAGAGTTCACTTAGAAAATTTATTTTTTTCATTTGATCTCTCAAGGGGGCATATCCCATCTATTCTTCCCCTTCCCTTCGGTCAGCTGGGGAAAGATTCTAATTTTCTTTGATATGATGCCACTCTCACTCGGTCATGATGCCACATCAAAGAGGGGCAAAATGTAGACACCTGAAAATGACATACCTTACACCACCATTTTCTGGCATCTCCCTAACATCTCCTTTTGCACTAACTTATCCCCTTACCCACGATTAATTAAATAAACCATTTTATTTAATTAATTTATCATATCCCCATTATCACCTACCTGCAATTAATTAAATAAGTTTTATTTAATTAATTACTCTCCTTAACTATTACCCAAAATTAATTAAATAAATATTAATATTTATTTAATTAATTATCCCTCTTTGCCATTAGCCCAAATTAATTAAGTAAAGTCCATTTATTTAATTAATTTAACCTTACCTATAGCCAAACCTTGGTTAATTAAATAAATCTCATTTATTTAATTAACTAACCTATTCCACTGAATCCCTACAACCAAATTAATTAACTAAACCTCTATTTAATTAATTTGGATCACTAATTAACCCATCCACTAATTTCCTATAGCTAGATTAATTAAATTAATCCCCTATTAATTAATCTAACCCTTCATTAACCTATCTCCCCATAATTAATTAAATAATCTACATTATTTAATTAATTAAGATCACATGTGTCTCCACCTCACCCTTTCCAATTCATTCACTTGTCCCATCTCATCCTACTCACCCATAAAATGAATTTTTAATTCATTCACATGTCTCCATTTTCATAAATGCAAAGCCTTCCCAAGACCAAATTAAAAATTCAAAAGTATTTTGAGCCCTCCACCTTTGTTGATGAAACCCCATCCATTGATTTCACTATGAAATTTCATCCATTGGATTTCATCTTTGAATTCCAACCATTGATCTAAAATCCTCCAAAAGTCTATAAATAAAGAGCCTCTCCAAGCATTTTGACTCTAAAGGCTAAGACTAAGACTGAGAAGACTCTAAGCTCTAAGTATCCATAAACGTGTGCTCTCATAATCTTACCACCATCATAGCCAAATTATCCTTAAATCATTGCCAATTTATTACCCTCATTAGGTTGGTTCATATTTGAGCAATCCACGTTCAACTAGTATTGGGTAAAGCTAGGATTTGTAGTTGTGTGCATGTATTTACTCCACCTTATCAAGGAGACTAAAATGGTGTGAAGATTTGAAGGTATATCATTTGTTTATGTTCACTTTGTATTTCTAACATCTTTTCACCATTTTATCATCTTCACAATCTTTGCTCCAATATTTGATCACCCTCCAACAACTACTTGTTACTATCCACATGGATGGGAAACAAATCAATAGCCCTTTCCATGTCAACAACCACCTACATAAATTATGCATCTACCCTATCTCCACAACTCTTCTTGGAAACTACTAGTCCATGGTTGTAACTTAAATAAGTACCTAAAATGCATTCAACACTTGCCATGTTGTCACCATGTCCACATGAAGACCAATAACACAATCTTTCCCAAGTCAAGAAACTATTAAGGATCAAACATTTACTCTACCATCTATTATGCACTTCATCAGCCTCATGCTTACTTCTACAAGCAAGCTAACCACGAATTCAATAGAAAGGATTTATTCCATAACACTTTGTTGGCTAATACCAACTTCTATAGCCACTCATAAGTTTTTACACAGTATTTCATCAACACCCTCAAGACTTTGTTAGCAAACCCAAATAGATTTCTATAGCCAAGTTGTCAAATTCATTAGTACCACGTGGTCTTCATCAATAAGCCCAACCAACTTTTGCAGCCTAGCTTCAACTTCATTGGCACCCTATGGACTATGTCAGCAATCCCAAACCGGTTTCTACAACTAAGTTGTTAGCAAGGGTAATTGACTATCATCTTCAACATCTCCATGACTTTATCAGCAACTACCCATGACTTCATCAACAACTTCCCATGAGTTTGTCAGCAACTGTAACCAACTTTTGTAGCTTGGGAAGCTTTGGTAGAAAAGGCCTACTTTTGTTTTTTTTGCAACAACTGTCAACTTCCTCAACAACTATTGACTTTAGTAGCAAGAAAATTTTATCTCAATCTAAACCGCTAACCATTTTTTAATCAATTATTTCTAAATTTTAAAATATATATTTAGAAGCATAGGAATTCTCACAAATCATTAGTTGACATTGTCTTCAAATTCTTAATGGGTTTCTTTCTATAATTGACAAAAATAAAACATCGGGCTTTAAACTTGATTTGAGAGGCCCACATGAGCTAAAAATTGAGACACACCTTTATTATTCCACCCATGAGCTATATGTTTGACTATTGTGGTGCTTTGTTTAGATATTATATGTTAATTTTTTTCTTTATATGCACGTTATAATCGATGTTATGCTTTCTAGGGTTCATATGTATGTATGTGTGTATGTGAGATGTACCAATCATGAATAATGTGACACATGCTATCTAGTGTAATTGATGAACCTTACTAATGATATGGAATCCTAAAAGGATAAACAATGAAGGGCCCAAACAGATTCCCAAAAGAAATGTCACATGTGGGTGTAAGTATAAATCCCTATCTCACTTGTGGACCACTTCCAAAAACATGAGTTTTGGATGGATTCCAAAGTGACTACCTTTGATCAAAGGTCCTTAATTCAAAGGTTGTGGATAACCATATAGACACCACTAACACTTGACCTTCGATTCACGGTCCTTCAATCGAAGGTCCTTATATATAGTGTCACATAATGTCACAAAAAACCATTCTATTATATATAATGAAAAATGACCTTTGATCGAATGTCCTTTAATTGAGGGTTGCAAAGAAAAATTGTGGCTCATCCTTTAGAATTAAGGGTTGCAAGAAAAATTGCCAACAAATGGCATTGTTGCCAGGGAATGAAAAGCTTTGGTTCTAAATGATAAATCCATTAGAATTACAATTAGTTATATTTTGAGAGATATTTGTATGAACAAGTAATTATGCCATGTTTGGCTTATGTGCATTAAGGGTTTTGTTTTGCCCATCAACTTGCACTAAAGTGACACCAGGGAAAATCTTTACTAATATTTGAAGAACTACTATTGATTTGAAGTAATTCTAAGGCTTGCTAGTAGATCAAACTCAAAAATTATTTTGGATTTGAAGAGCATCTAATTTGTTCAAAGGTTCATTCCTCTTCGTGAGGTGGCAACTCTACTATAAAATTTATCAAAGATTTTCTTATGTGGTCATAAGGTTCTTGTGTGGATCTACAAAATATTTAGTCAAAGGAAAAAATCATTGTACAACTTGCAAAGTTTTTCTAAGTATTCTAATTTTCCCTCACAATCTATCTTCCAAGGATGAGAGCATCCTTTCATAAGGGTCATAGGTGAAATTATCTTTTGAAAAAATTATTACCCTAATGTGTGTGGACTAATATTGGAAGAAGGGGATTAAAATAAGTAATATTCACTTGCATGCTTTTTAAAGAAGGAAATGCACTATGCTACACTTTAAGTCAAATCTTTGAGAATGGAATAATATTACTACCCTTCCCCTACACATTTTAGTGTGGATCCTCATGGTAGGAAATGTTCAACATGGATATTATTTTGATGAATCCCACAATCCCACAATACCCTTGTATGTAATTGCAAAGCCAAATTTGGTTTCTTATCATATCTTAGAAGAACATCGTTCACTACTTTAATGGAAGACTATGAAATTAAAAATTAAGATATTGTAATGAAACTCTTTGTTCAATCATTAAAAGAGGATGCAAGAGATTGGTTTTCTGATTTACTAGCTCCTATTTCCTCCTAGGAAAACTTCATTGATTAATTTGGTGACAAAGTTTATCTCAATCTATTGATTAATGAAACTCATTAATATTCAGAAAGGTGAAGAAGAGTTAGTCTATAATTTCAATCTGAGGTTTGCAAAAGCTATGAGGGAAATTGTTAAGAATATAAGGCTAGATGATTTGATGGGCTTGGTTTTGTACTTGGGGGCCTTCAACAAAGAAATGGGTTTCTTTTTTAGGAACAAAAACCTTGTAACACTTTAACAAGCATATAATATGGCTATAGATATTAATAAGAATCTAAGGTTTTCAATATTAAAGGGTCTGCAAATACATATAATGTTGAAGCACTCCCTTCAAATACACAATCTACTAAAGAGAATGAAGATTTTTACTATGACAAAAATGAACTTGCAACTAGTGTTAAGTCACCATTGAGGTGTCCAAATTGTAAAGGATTTCATGAAGAGTATGAGAAGAAAGAAGTCTTAAGTAAACATGATGAATCTGAAATACCATCAAAAGTTTATTATAAGACATTCAAGGATGAAGTTAATATAGAATTTAATTTCAATATGGTTGGATGTGGGTCTAGTTGTTATGAGAATGAATTAGTAAAGGAAGATTGTAAAGAACCTTATTCTTCAAATAATACTCATGCAATTGAGTGTTATGAACTTGATGCATCATAGCCTAAGTCCTAGCTTGCAGCCTCTATGACTCATATGTCTAAGCCTTGAAATATCCCTCTTCATACTACATGGAAATAGTTAGACTTATCTTGGGTAATCTATGATTCCAAACTTATGAAAAAATAAGTCTGTGACCAAGTGTCATGGTTTAGTGGGCATGGTAACTTGTAAGGTGAAGCACATGTTAATTTAATTTCAAATTTTTTGGAGTTGTTTTGGTTTGAAGATGAGGACATGTGGATGAGGTTTTCTACTAGATCCTTGTAAGGTGAGGCTAGGAAGTGGCTAGAATGTTTCCCTGAACAACATTTCTCTACTTGGGATGATCTTGTCTCTACCTTTAATGAACAATACACATGTAGTATTGACCCTACCTCTCTAGTCCAACAATTATTTGATATTAGAAGGCAAGGAGGTGAATCACCATCTAATTTTTGCAAAATCTTATAGCTACTTTTTCTACAATCCCTAAGCTTCATAGACCTGTTGGGACAATAAAAATTTAAAATTTTTACTGTATTCTCACTTCACCATATTTGAGCAAAATCATAAAACATCCCAAAATCATAGCAAAAATTTGATACATCCCACAAGATGTCCATGGCTAAGCAATGCAAAATTAATTAAAATTCAATATATCGGCAAGACTTTGTGTTGCTTATACTGATACATAAGAAATCAATGAAAATGACTATCGGCGTGAGAGTAAAGATCGGAAAGAGATTTATAAGAGTTGCCGATAGGAGAAGTAATACCGATGGCCTTTTATCAGTAAGAGAACCAAGCAGTCACACCGATCAGTATGACTAGTAATCATCGGGTGGTCTTTTAAAAGCTACCCCGACGGTATATATCATACTGATGAAATATATCAGCAAGAGTCTCACCGAATATCTTATGGGGACAAAGGCAACAATAACCATCAGCAAGAAATAAACATCGGGATGAAAAGTAAATAAGTCTCCGATACTCCAGTCTCTTGGCGAAACAATAAAAAGGCACTTTCAGTGTGAGTCACACCAATACACATATCCATCAGCGTAACTTAAACATATCGAAATGAAGTAATAATGTCTTGCCGACTCACAAGTCACAGCGATGAAAAGGTGTCGGTGACACTTTGATAGATTCTCTCTGATAAGGAATGTAAAGTAGCCATCGGGGAGATAATTGTGATTGGGTGATTTGAAAAGAATTACCCCGATGGTGTATCTAACTCCGATGGAAATAAAGTCACACCCATTGATAAGAAGTTTTAACCATATCTATGAGATATTAAGATAGTCATTCCGATCCAGAGTATAGAAGATTATCGGGAAGACGACGAAGCTCGGGGAAACATAAATATATTATCCCGATGGTATTGATCTCCCCGATAACAAATTGTTGTCACATATGTCGGTGAGACCCTCACCGATAGTCATATCGGTAGGACTCACTATATCGGAGGGAAATCTAAAACACACGGCGATGAAGGAAGTCATGCCGATGGTCGCGCCCACTTAAGATATGACTCAATATAGCATTGGGAATACAATTGAGGGGTCACGCTGATTGATTGTTCACACCATGAGGAGATATTAAGGTCGCCCAGACATTTTGAAAATCATGTCGATGATAGGAGTTATGGTGGTGTGACATTTCACAGCGATGAACGACATTGAATTGATCAGACAATTAAATGCATGACGGCGATGAAATCTTTTAAGATCATTGTAATTACAATTGACAGAGTTGTTTGAGAAGAGAATACAGAGGAATTCTTGAAGTGCAAGCAGAGGATTTCAATCCCAGCCACAGAATGACAGGTACATACATACGAACCATTGTGTATAGCCTGTGTTTGAATTTTCTGCCAAAATTTGAATATGGATACTCCGGGAAAGGGAAAAGGTAGAAAATCACAAGGGGAAACTAGTAAATCTAAGAAACAAAAAACTGATCAAACCCCTGAAGAAAAAATAAAAGACAGAAAACTCAATCAGGACTTAATTGATCAATTGCCTGGGTCAACTCCCAAGGCTAGAAGATCTGCTCAACTTAGGGCAGAAGTTGAAAAATTAGAAGATAAATGTAAGCGCTTGGGAGATATCTGGACCCCAATAAGAGGATATGAGCTTTTTAGATTCCATTATAATAGAAGGTTCATGAATGCTCCTGTGTCAAACCCATGGCACTTGAATTTGGGAAAATTGGTCATGCCTAATGTATTCCTGAATGTGGAACTCCTCCAACTACTTGCCAAACAATATAGCCCAAGCCTGAAAGCTATATGCAACCCACAGGGGGAGCCAATTGTACATTTGTCAAAAAATGCCATTTGTCAAGTATTTAATCTAGATGATTTGTGCACTGTCCCCATTATTTATGAAGACCTAGAGAGGGAATATTGGAGAATGGACACAACCTACAATGGATGGAGGTTGCCCATTCATAGGCCCAGAGTTGAAGGAGAAGTGATGCCTTTAACTGAAAATGATGGTCCTCCTTTTCATGTAGCTATATTTGAACCATATATACAACACACTTATTATTCTGTGGGCCAAGTCCTTGGTTCAGAGGTCCCTGAGTTCATGACCATCCCTTTAATGTTTATAGCTATTGACATTCAGTGTCATAATGCAAGGCAGTTTGACTATGCTGCCTATATTGTTAATAGAATAGATTTTGGCTTGTCTGCGATAAAAATAGTTCCCTAGCATGCTCTTTTGAGCATTACTCGCTGCTTATGCACATGGTGTTGTATTTCAGCCAGGAAGTAGGGTTATGGCCAAGTGAACTTAAAGTTGTTGCTGCAGATAAGAAGGGGGAAAAATTGCCAATACAAATGTGGACTAGAATATGGGATAGTAGATATGCCCATTCTAGTTATGCCCAATTTGAAGAACACTATGTAAAAGTACTGTACAGATATTTTAGCCACTCTTGTGAATATTCGATCTCAATTGAGATAGAAAGGTTCATCAGGCCGAGAGATTTTGGTGGCCCCCCTACTGTCACTCATAATTGGGGAGACTGGTATTGTTTTGAAGATGCTACCATGATCAGAATATATGGTTTTGAAGACACTCCATTCATATTGCCCAAAACTGTCCCTGACAGAATTGCTTATTTAGAGATAATTAGGCAGATGCACTTCTCAAATGTAATGCATTTGAGCTCACATGATAAACAATCCTTTATGCCCAGCACTTTATGTTTTGGATATTTTACTGTGGTGTCAAAAGAGGGTTATAATCTCATTATGGATAAGTTGATGCATTATAATATGAGGAGTGCTGAGGCAAGGAAAGGGTTTGACCCTGAAGGATTTATTGACTCTACACGAAGAAAACAAAATCTCAGTGGGTACATGCACATACCTTATCCACATGATGATGTGATTAGAAATTTAGAAGAGGATGAGGTGGAGTTGGTGATAGAAAAGTATAAAAGGGATCTAAGTGAGAAGAAAAAGCAGCTAGCAGAGATTGAGGTTTTATCCTCTGAAATTGAAGGACAGGTAGAGCAAGAAGAGCCACAGGACAAAACAGTAGAAATGTCCAAAAGGAAAATGCTACAATATCAGCCTCCTGTTGTAATACATGATGAGGAGGGGTCTGCTGATGAGGATCCACGTCAGATAGCCTATGATTCTTTCATTTATGATGATAAATTTATTCACTCAAAAGAATTTAAGTCATTTTTGTACAAATGCAAAGGAAAAGAAATTAGAGAATCAGTGGATGATGTCTCTGTTGATAATGAAAAACAATTGTTAGATATGCTGAAAGTAACAGTAAAGAAAGAGATACAGGATATGACTCCTAGCAAGGGTAGACAATTGCTTAAAGATGCAGGAGTTATGATTTTTCCTGGTCTTGACTTGAATTCTGCTTTGGTTTTTGATAGTTTTCTAAATAGTGCAGATGATAAGTATAAACTCACTCCAGAGGGAGTTAATGAAGTATATATGGGTACGAGATACAATAATGATGAAAATTCATTGATGATATGAGCGCTATATCCTCCCCATAAGAAGACATCCATCATAGATATTGAAAAGACTTTCGGCCATATCATGACTTTAAAAGCAGGGGAAACTGACCCTCTGATTACAACAGACATTGGCATCAATGTTGCGAAATTAAACAAAGCACAAGCTCAAGTGTTGATCAAGGAAAGGGATGCATATAAATTGAGCTGTGAAAGACTAAGCAAAGAAAATGACTACTTGAAGGATGCAGTTAAGAGTACTTTTGGGCAATCAACAAAGAGATTGACTCAAGGAGAAAGCTCACAAGGCACTCAAGCATTATCCCCGGATCAGGCATTGCAAATTCAGATAGATACACTTGTCACGGTGCTACAGAGCAGACATGCAAACATGATACACTGGTTCAATTTATTTTGGGATAATTACTCTCATAATTACAAAGCAATTAAAGAACGTGAAAGGCTCGAACAGAGAATGCAGGAGAAGTTGAATGAGATACAAAGCAAAGATGCTTCTGACGGTGCAGGTATCTCCAATACTAAAGCATTGATTGAGCAACATCAGAAATACTACGATCAACTCAAAAATGATGCTAAGGAAGGTGCTGAAGCTTCTAATGCAGGAGTGCCCGCCTTGTTTAAGAGTGATGGAGAACTAAAAAGCAAAGAAGAGTGGAATGTTGATTGTCAAACTATATTACATGAGGCTATGGGAGCTCTTAAAGACAGGAATTCTGCATCTGGAGAAGCTTGCAAACACCTAGAAAAGATGGTCACAATTGAAATGATTACAAGAAGTGCCATTGAGCTTACTGATTCCCATCGAGATCAAGAGTACTTGGACCATCTAGCTAAAATTTACTTATGGTTGAATAGAGCCTAATCATAGTTATGTAATAGTTGTTAATCTTGTCAAAATCCCAAAAGGACTTATTGAAGAGTTATGTCTCTTCATAGAAATACCTATATAAGTTCAAACAATTGGTGTTGAAAGATCATCAGCAGTAGAATATATATACATATATATAATTTACAATGTTTCAGAAAGACTATGTTGCATATTTTATTTGAAGAAGTAGATTGAAGTTCTCTGATTCAGTGGTTCTATCTTGGTATCAATTGTTTGTTATAGTTACTCAATTATGTGGTTGTCTCCAGTTCTATATTTCCTTGTTATTCAAATTAATATATCAAGCATATATTTAATTTGTCAATACACATTCGTTGTATCTGTGTGATTGAGTAAATTGGTTTCCGTTTGAGGAATTAAAATCCTTCTGATCAGTCACAGTAGCCTGGAAGTATTAAGTTTGGATTACTAAGTAGAGCCATATAATTAGGATTGCCATTCTATCTCTGAGATAATATTATCTGTTATTCTTGCACATTCATTTCAATTGGTTCCTTCAAGTAAGGATTAAAATACCTTCTGGTGAATTATAAGATATTTGATTATATTGGTTGGATCAATAAGAAGAGTTTGTCAGTCATCTCCCTGCACGTTTATACAAGTTATAAACTAAAAATTGTGCTAAACAGTTAGAATTATTACCCACTATAAGCCACTAGTCTTAGTCCTTCATTTGACTCTATTACCCAACAAGGCACTGGTCTTATTTCCATTCATTTAAATCCTTTTTACCTTGATATTACTTATACAAGTTCTATCGAACCATTCACTAGACATTAGATATAATCAGATAGCAAGCTTTTCATCTATCATACACCCTTTGCCATTGTAGATAGATTTAATTAATCAATACATTTACATTTAGTCTGCTTTAATTCCCAAGGTTCACCCACCTAGGTGTAGCAGGACCTGAAGTGTAGGAAATCAATAAACCTTGAAGGTTGATTTCGTCAAGTTAGTTCAAAAATGTTGCAAATCTAAGCATAGAGCCTGGCATCCTCTTAGGATCAGCAACCTGCATTTTTGAGACCTAACAAGACCCAAGAATTTAGTATGTATTCATGAAGCTTATGAGTCTAGCTTGACTACAGTGCCCAAAGAAATGAAACCTTTTAATCTTGATCAAGTATATGAGTGGATTGTTTGTCTTGAAGAAATAAGGCAAGAATATCTGAATACCCAAGTGTCTTCAAATGTTAATGACAATGGCTTAGTCATCCTAAATAACTAAAAGGAAGATGCAACACTTGTTACTAAGGCTTATAAAGTAGAAAATGAAAATTCTTCCCATGATGCAAGAACTAAGATAGGGGATTCAACTATTTTCTCATATCGGGATAAGCTAGAAATGTCGACATTTCAAAGTAAATATGTTGATGATGATGTAAATGTGGATTTTAGTTTGCATCCAGATGAGTGCACTGTTGGAAAGAGACACTATATGAATTCATGATTGTTGTCATTGATGGCAACAAAGTTCATCCCACACATCCGCATGTCATGGTATGTTTCTACCAGAAGTCAGAGTGAAGAATATTGTGGTCCGGTAAACAAGAACAAAGCATGTGGCAAGGTCCGACAGACAGGTCCGGATCTCTCAGATGAAGTATCTTGGTGAATTACGGATTTGGGGAAGTAAAGAGTACTACCTTGAGTGATAGATTCCAAGGTTTTAGCCTCCGGTGATCGATGAGGTAAAAGATATGAATACTTGAGTATCGGGTTCCTGAGTGACAGTGTGAACAGAAGAAGAACTGACTAACAGAACATCAGACTATTTTTTGGATGTGTTTCTGATGGTGGTAAAGGTTATGAAGACATGAATTATGTTTGGCCGACATGATTAATGATTTCTACAAGTATATGCTTGATCCGCATTACTTGATGTGCAAGGATTTAGCCGACAGAACAGAGTTTGTGAAAAGATTAACTGTTCCAGGTGCCGACTAAGAAGATAATGAAATCACTTGTGCAGATATATATATAGGATGGATTTAGTTGTGAGAGGTGTGTTCGGTGATATGTGGTGTGCGAATAAAAGCATAGCAGAGCAGAAACAATAAGGAAGGTCCAGTATGTGAAAGGAAAGCAGCATAAGATAAGAGGAAAGATGAAGTGCAGCAGATCAGTGTACTGAGCCTAACCGGAACTGAATTCCAACATATGTGGATGCTACTAATCAGTTCAAGTATTGTATAACACTCTTTTGTAGACAGTGTGTCTCTTTGTAGGCAGTGCGCCTCCTTGTGAGCAGTGTGCTCGGGCAGTGAGCCCTAATTGGCAAGTGCCATTTTGTATTTCCATTCTTCTAACAGAGAATACAATCTTGGGTTAATCACCCCGTGGTTTTCTCCCTTAACAGGGTTTCCACATCAAAAATACTGTGTCATGTGTATTTCCATTTCATGATTATGTTTGCTCATTTGGTTTAATATTACATTGATTGTTAATAAAGTTCACAAAGCAGAAATAATTAGGATAACTGATTCACCCCCCTCTCTTAGTTATCAACAATTGGTATCAGAGCCAAGTTCCTCCTAAACAGAGCCTAACAGCTTGAGGAAGATCTGGGAATCCAAATGGATGCATATGGTTTAAGGGAGCAACTCAAGACTACCCTTGATGATCTTGAACAGTCAAACTCTGAAGTCAATGAATTAAAGGAAAGACTCAAACAGGCTGATGATTTCATGAGAGAACTAAAAGACAAATTAAGTCTCTCTATGAAAAAGAGAAAGGAGCTGTTTCAGCAATTGGCAAGACAAGGTGAAGCAAATAATGCAAATGAAGAGCTAAAGGAAAAAACTAAGTTGTGTGAAAAGTTATCAAAAGAAATCATTATGGTAAGACATGAAATGGAATCAGGAGTCATGAAGTTTACCCAAGAAGTTAAAGAGAAAAGAAAAACTAAAGATAATCTAAGACAATCTCTCAAGGAGAAATTAGAAGATTGCCACCAGACATCTTGAATCTGATCTTGAAGATGCTAAAGATAATGAAGAAAAACTTGAGAATCAAATTGTCTCTCTCAAAAGGGATCTTCAAATAGCAAATGAGTATAAAGAGAAATTCAAGATAAGTTCTGCTCAACTTGAAGTTCTTCTTGGAAGTCAAAAGAAGGTAGATGACAAGTGTGGTTTGGGATATGAGAAAGGAGAAAGCTCCAGATCCGGTTAGAAGAGTTTTGGATCAGAAAATCCATGGAACAGGCCTAGAATACCTTCAGCAAAACAACCTAATGCTCAAAGATATCCATCCTTCAATGAATACTGCCACAATTGTAATCACTTTGGTCACAAAGCTAATTAGTGCAGAAAGAGAATGAATTAGACTAATTCATCCTTCTCTGGACAGTGTTTTAACTGCAAAAGGTATGGTCACAAATCTCATGAATGCAGAATTATGCAAATAAACAAATCATTCAATGGTAGATGTCTTGCATGCAATAGAATAGGTCATATGGCTAATCAATGCAGATCAAGAGGATTTCAATCCAATATGCAAAGAAATGTTGTTTGTCAAATTTGCAATAGATCTGGTCATACTGCAAAATTCTGTAGAAGCAAGAATCAGGACAAAAGAGGTCCAGTATATCATGGACAGAATCAAGATAAGGGGAAACAAAAGGTGAATGTGGATGAAGTTAAAAGTGAGATGAACAAGATTTGGGTAAAGAAGAGTACAGAGAATGTAGAGGATGGATCCGCACCAGACTCTGGTGCTGATATTCCTTTCAGAAATTAAGAGATGAGCTCTGGCTCAGGGGGAGACACAAAGAAAAAATTGTTCCCCCAGCCAGTCAATTGGTGCCTAAAATTGGCACATGTGAAGCTGCGGATCAAATGGTTTCTAGAGAAACATGTAAAGAAGGTCAGGTAAAGATCTGAGAGATCCGCAAGAAAATTTAAAAAGTTTATTTCCTTCAGAATTGGTCCGGTTAAACAAGTCTTCCAAGAAAATAGGGTTCTCACAAGGTTGGCCCGGTATGGATCCAAATTGAAATAGCTTGATCTGTGGATATATGAGATGATCAGGAGAAGAAGTGGAAATTGTGATTCATCACTAACATCGATCACAAAGGCATCATAATGATCCGGATAAGTTTCTTCCTCCTTGAACAAGGAAAACTAGGCAAACCAGAATGAATTAGGTTGTGCATTTATTGCAGGGTGAAAATTAGGGCTTCTTGGAATAAAAGAGTTCATTTGTCTGTCATTTACGCACTTGTACACTCACATGCGAAGAAGAAAGAAAAGGAGCTCTGCAAACAACTTCTCCCAAAAGATCAAGGCAACTCTTCATACAGCTCTATTCAGATTTCTTCGTGTGCCCTAACCTGCGTAAAAGGTATTTATCGTATCCTTCAGTAAGATTGTTTGATAATGGCTACTCTGAATATAGTAAAGATCTCTGATAGACCTTGGCCCTCATTTAAGAAACATCCATATAAATCCTTGGAGGTAGATCCCCTAGGAGCATTTTCCAGTGTTCCGCATGGCGTTTTGCATACAGAAGACATTAGGGTTTACATACACACAAATTTTGAAGAGTTTGGGGAATTCAAACTAAGAGATATCTACCACAAACAAATGTTAGATGATTCATTTGAGCTCAAACCCCAATACAAGGTCCTCCGGATTAAGCACTTTGCACAATTCATACATTTCCCCTGTTTTACTGAGGATGAATGGGGCGGGCACGTTTTGAGCAGAATTCATTACAACTTCATGTGGTTAATGGACCATTCAAAATCACAAAAGATGTCATTAGGGTAGTTACCAGATTACACTCATCCGGTGGGATTCCTGTTCTTAAATCTGTGAAGAATCAAACTGTGAGTGAGGCTACCGGATCCAAGTTTGACAAAAGAGCAATGACAATAGATGACATCTCCAATCCGGATGTCAAGTTTGCCTCCATGATCATTGGGTATAAAATATATCATTCTAGCAGGGAAAATTTTGTACCTGGAACTGCCATCTACACCGCATATGAAATGCTAAGAAAGGATGCAGACTATGATCTTTGCCAGCTTCTCTTGAACCAACTCATGGAGAATCTGCAGAAAATAAAGAAAGATAAAAAGAATTCATTCAAGTATGGTGGATTGATATTGTGCTTATTCTTCTACTTTATGAATGAGCTTCCTAGATCTAATGGCTGGGTATGGGAGAATGATAGACCGGTAGCTATCCAAATAAGAGATTATTTACATGGACTTGGTGACAACAAAGCACAAAATACAGATCTGTGGGGATATTTCAAGAACTTTTACAACATGATGCAAGCAAGAGAAAGGATTCCCCAATCTCTTGTTGAGAAATACAAAGACACAATTTGCTTTATGGTATAGACTGATCAGTGCCTAATGGAGGCAGTAGAACCAAGAACTGTATGGATCATGCCCATGGGGTATGAGGTTGATGAACAAATTGTGGAGCTGCATGTTCAACACATGCTAAGTCAGCCTAAGGATCCAAAAGCATAAAGGTTTGGAACCTTTGAGGAGCTGAGTATAAAAATTCATGTTGAACAAGTAGAAAATATTGCCCAAGGCCTTGGCATCTCAAAGGAGGCACTTGATGCCCACAAGAAAAGGATGGAAAGGGCTGAGGATGAGAAGAAAGAGGCAGAAAAGAAAAGCAAGGAAAGTGCTCTGGTAGAAACCTCAACCTGGACCAGATCAACAAAGAGATCTGCACCTGTCACAGCCAAAAGCTCAAGAACATCAAAACTGGAAGTCCAGGCATCCGGCAAAAGAGAGAAAAGATCAAAGACAAAAGCCACAAGGGCTTATGCAAGTCAAAAAGATGAAGAGGAAACCGAATCAGATGAGGGGGTAAAAGAAATAAAGAAGCAGAAGAAGAAAGGATCCGGTAAACCCTCCACAGGCCAAGACAAGGAAGAAATGGCAGAGGAATTTGTTGAAAAGCCCACCCTGTCTCTAGAAAGTGTAATCAAATCAGTCACTGTGGATGGAAACCTTCAACCAATGGCTGAATTCTATGATGAATACAATGAGGCTGACCAAAAGATCCTGCAGGAAGCTACAATCAGGTATCTGAACATATACAATAAGGCTTTCATTGAAATTATATCTCTAATTCCTAAGAGCCTAGAAAAGGAGTTAGAAATGAGAAAGAACAATGCCATGGCAAAAGACATTGAGATCCGGGAACAGATAGCTATTCAGCTATATCCTTCAATCGATCCCAAAACAATGAACATCATATTCAAAGATTACAAGGATGAATTCACAAGCAAAGCAAGGATGAATCAGCTCATGCTTGGTGAAACTGATAAGGTGGCAAAAGAGACTGAAGAGATCCTCTGAAATGCTCTTAAAAGGTTCAACATTCCCATCACAGAGGACTCTGGTAAAGACAAGGGCTCAGAATCCCCTATTCCAGAAGAGGTGTCTCATGGACAAACAAATATCTCTCCTCTGGTTTCCCCTACAGCTTCCGGATCTAAAGGAGAAGACACAATACAAGAGAAAGAAGCAGAGGTGAAGGAAAAAGAAGATGACAGTGAAAAAATTATGCAAGGAGAGGAAGCTCCAAAAGACTGTTTAGTGACTGCAGAAGAGAAGAAACATCTGTCTCCGGCAAGAGACACTGCACAAACTGTCCAAGAATTCCTGAGAAAAGAAATAATGGAGATTGATGAACCGGAGCTTCTACAAGGTCCATTCAATTTTGATTCTCTTTCTCCGGTACAGACAATGAAGATTGCTTCATTTGCCAATGCAAAGGTCAAAGAAAAACTCCTGAAGTCTCACATGGAAGACTGTGAGTTGATAGAAGTTGCTTCCGGAGTGCTTGAAAAAATTATGCCATCAGTTCAGAAAGATCCCACAGCCTCCACTTCCGGTAATCTCAAAACTCTAGTCAGCAGTGTTAATACACATTTTGATTCACTAGAGAAGTCAGCAGAAGATAAGGTCTGAAAGGAATTTCTTGCAAAAAGATTATCAGAGGTACAAGGGTTGATAAGTAATGATAGGAGAAGTATGAGTATAGGGATAAAGAGCTTACAAAATGCTCTTATAGATGGTGGAAAAGTATACAAATTTTGTATTTCATGGTCCAAAGCAACAGTAGAGATTGAGAAGAAAATAAAAGAGCAAGAGGATAAACTACTAAGTTTGTCTCAAAGTTTTGATCCCCTCTCTTCCTCCATAGTCAATCAAGAGTGTCAGACTATTGCAATCACAAATGCAATAAAGAATTTTGAGAAGGAAAAGAAGAACATAATTAGCCAGATGAATGAACTCAGAAGAATCATCATCCCTAAGTTAGAGGCCATGCATGAGGCCATAAGTGATGCTCAGACTACTACCCAAACCAATGATCCGACAGATCTTAAGAGGGCAGAAGCTTTTGCGTTTTTGTTGAGTGGTCACATTTCAATTTTGGATAGAATGAAGCAAAGTTGGGCTACAGAACTCGTCCAATTGCAGACATCCTTTGCAGACATTCTTCAGTTTATGTGAGTATGTAATATGCGGCTAAGTATAGAATTTTTTTTGAAAATTTTGGTGTGCGGACCCTACCCTTTGCCATTGATGTCAAAGGGGGAGTGAGGAGCAGTGAAAAATGAGGAATCCAACTAAGGGGGAGCTCCAGAAAATGTATATAATAACAAAGCATCAGCCAAGGGGGAGCATAGTGTAAACACTTAGTCATTTTTCACTAAGTGTTGCCATCAATGCCAAAGGGGGAGATTGTTGGCAAGAGACACTATATGAATTCATGATTGTTGTCATTGATGGCAACAAAGTTCATCCCACACATCCGCATGTCATGGTATGTCTCTACCGGAAGTCAGAGTGAAGAATATTGTGGTCCGGTAAACAAGAACAAAGCATGTGGCAAGGTCCGACAGATAGGTCCGGATCTCTCAGATGAAGTATCTTGATGAAGTGCGGATTTGGGGAAGTAAAGAGTACTACCTTGAGTGATAGATTCCAAGGTTTTAGCCTCTGGTGATAGATGAGGTAAAAGATATGAATACTTGAGTACCGGGTTCCTGAGTGACAGTGTGAACAGAGGAAGAACTAACTGACAGAACATCAAACTATTTTCTGGATGTGTTTCTGATGGTGGTAAAGGTTATGAAGACATGAATTATGTTTGGCCGACATGATTAATGATTTCTACAAGTATATGCTTGATCCGCATTACTTGATGTGCAAGGATTCAGCCGACAGAACAGAGTTTGTGAAAAGATTAACTGTTCCGGGTGCCGACTAAGAAGATAATGAAATCACTTGTACGGATATATATAGGATGGATTTAGTTGTGAGAGGTGTGTTTGGTGATATGTGGTGTGCAAATAAAAGCAGAGCAGAGTAGAAACAATAAGGAAGGTCCGGTATGTGAAAGGAAAGCAGCATAAGATAAGAGGAAAGATGAAGTGCAACAAATCAGTGTATTGAGCCTAACCAGAACTGAACTCCAGCATATGTGGATGCTACCAATTAGTTCAAGTATTGTATAACACTCTTTTGTAGACAATGTGTTTCTTTGTAGGTAGTGTGCCTCCTTGTGAGCAGTGTGCTCGGGCAGTGAGCCCTAATTGGCAAGTGCCATTTTGTATTTCCATTCTTCTAACAGAGAATACAATCTTGGGTTAATCATCCCGTGGTTTTCTCCCTTAACAGGGTTTCCACGTCAAAAATATTGTGTCATGTGTATTTCCATTTCATGATTATGTTTGCTCATTTGGTTTAATATTACATTGATTGTTAATAAAGTTCACAAAGCAGAAATAATTAGGATAACTGATTCACCCCCCCTCTCAGTTATCAACATGCACTAATGATAAGATGAAAGTGTCCTAGTTAAGAAAGATGAGCTAATCCTAACAAATGATGTGCCTCATGTTTTTCCTTTCTCTATTGATAAATCAAATGCAGATTTGGATCAGTTATTTGTTCCAAATGATTCTATTCCTAGCATTCATTTGCATGATGATGTCAATTCTTCTTTTTCTCTGAAGTTAGAATTGAACACTTTGCAATATAGGACTGATCATTCTACTAAGGGTATTTTTTCAATAAAGGAATGTGTTTCCAATGTACATGTGAGCTTTGAATGGGACTTGAATGTTTGCCTGCAAGAGGTTGAAGAGGAAGAAACTTTCTAGATGTCTAATTGTAGTAGTATTTTTCACTAGCAAGTTGTAGTGTGGATATAAATTAGAGAGGCAAGAAGGGTTTGGTCCTTCACTTGAGGTGCCTTAGGTTGATTCATGTATTGAGATTCTAACAGGTCGCTTAAATCATGAAAATAGCCTAAATGATGCTAGAAATGTTAGCAATTCTAATGTAAATGCATGTCGACATCCTTGTGTCTAGGAACTTAATGAGTATACACATGATAGTTGAGCCTTGCAATCTTATGAGGATCATGTTTCACTTATCGATAAAGACCATGTTGTGCCTAAAGTTGAGTCTCTTATATGGGACATGGGAGCATGCAATGAAGTGACTAGGCTTCAAAGTTTTAGTGAGCCTAATGTTTAGCATGTTGTGGTTTAGTTTGAGGACATACTTGAGATTGAGACTTTTCAGTTGGGTGTGCATGAGGATTATCTTCTTTGTGCAAAGCAACACTCAAATCATGTATTTCTCCATGAACTTACTAGACATGAAGGTTTTAAACTTGATATAAAATTGCTACATGAATTTAATAGTCATAATATCCATCATTCAATGGAGTATGAATGCTTCTTTTCTTTAGTCCACTTTGACAAACCAATGACAGTGTATAGCTCTAATCCCTTTCATGTGAAATTTTGCAATATGAATGGGCATGATACATATAACAAATGCAATTCATAGATACCTTATCAAGAAATGTTTCATCTGATAGTGGATTGTAACATCCAAGTATACTTTATCTCTCCTAACAGTGGCAGGTTGAGACATATATTTGAAGGGATCAACATCACCATTCTACATTTGGGCCATAATAGTGTTCTTAGAGAAGACTTTAGGAAGTCATCATAAAATATGGTTGTTGACATTGCCAAACATTAGTTTCACATTTTTGGTGGCTTTGGGCCACCAAGAAATGATTACAGAATGAAAGATTTAGAATTTTGTAAATTAGTCAGTTTGTTTACCTAATTTGGATAAGGCACTACTCTGCATCCTAGAGATGTTTTTATATTCTTGATGTTCCTACAAGAGGCATAAGTCCCCAACTAGAACCATTGTTGGCACTTGTTCTTGTATGCCCTAGAAATGCAAAAATCTTCTAAGTCTTGTGCCCTCTTTATTGCCTTAACACCATTTTACCTATCACTGATATCTGATCAAAGAATTCCTTCAGTAGCCCCCTTGGTCAATTTGTGCTTAAGTGTTGTGATTTTCATCTCGCCATGTCTTTTTTATGTACCTAAACTTCAAAATATTTAAAAAGTTTCTAAGTATAGGGTTTTTAAGTCAATTCCTAGCCTTGGGCAAGCTTTCAGGTTTTTCCTTACTTTGGTACCTTTTCCTTGAGTTCCTCGTTCCCCATTCCCCTACCCTAACTCACTCACTAGAGTTTCAGGCTTCCACATACTTGTCCTTGTCTCCTTTTCCTCCTTTTCCCTTGTTTCCCCAAACCCTCATTTCTCTTCATTTCAAGATCCTAAGTTTTCTCTTACCAACATGTCTTCCCTCTAAATCTTGGAGTCCTCAAATTCCTAGTTCCCCACTTTTGGACTTTCATACTTTCTCATGTCAGTTTGCCTTTCTTCAAAGTTCTTTCCCCTAGCAAATGTGCATCCCATTTCCCACTTTCTCAATCCCTTGTTTCCCTAGGCTTTTAGAGTTTTGTTTCCTACCTTGCTTTCCTTCCAAAAGAATTATTCACCCCAATCCCCACATTATCGAATATCCCTAGGTTCTAATTCCGGCTATATCACAAACTCTCAAAATTTCCCCTTCCCTCATACCTAAAAGGTATGCAGTATCCTAGAACCCCAAACCTTGATAGGTTTCCATGTTTCTTTTCCTCCCAGCACCATGGTATTGGGTATGTCAAAAACTTGATCCTTGCTTCCCCTTCATATTCGCCTTTGGGACTTTCAAAATCACTCATCCCACTTTCCAAATTGCATAGAGTATCCCAAATATCCAAACCTCGATAGTCCAATAAACTTTGCAAAGCTCTTTGTTCCCATGGACTATTGGTTGCGATTATCTTGAGGCCCTAGCCTCTTTTAATATAATCTCTCAAATGGGTTTCTAAACTTTCTTCTACCTCACATCCCAACATCCTGGCATCCCAAATTTTTGATCCCCACTTCCCACTCCTTTGTATTCCCCATACCTTTGGAGTTTATACTACCAGCTTCCCTTCTTGCAAAAATGTAAGCAAGGATCCCAATTCCTGATTCCCCATAGTTCCACTTTCCCAAGTCCATGGATTTTTTCCTCCTTGTTCACCTTGCATCCTAACTCTTGATCCCCTAGTCCCATGCATCCTTTAGGCATCAATTTTTTTGAACCCCTACTACTCAATGCATTGTGCTAAGATCTTCTTATTGCACTAAGTTCAAGATTCTATTAAAACCTAACTCATGCATTAGCACAAATGAATTAAAAATTCTTTAATGCATAACCCAATGGTGGGCCCACTAGTTGACTCAAATGATGTGTACCCAATGGCGTGACACCATGTGTCTAGAATACTAACTCAAGATTTTGTGTGTTGTCCAATCAAATCTTTCCACATGGCTCTATCTTATTGGTTATGTTGGGCTATTCTTGTTGCACTAAGTTCAACATTCCATTAAAAGGTGACTTAGTGTAGTAGTACAATACCATTGATCTCAAGAGAAAAAGGTATCAATTCAACTAGTATTCTCCATAGCTTCAAATAGGTTAACCATGGTGACCAATTCTAAGATGACCTCATGACTACTCTTTCCATCATCAATATTATTTGCATCACAAAGTGAAACCACTCTCCTTATACCCACTCACTTATGACACTGTAAATTGGTGGTGGAAGGTATGTGGACTCATATCAATGTAAAATTAAAAGTAAATTGTTGTTACTAAAGAGAGAAATTTATTTATAGCAGGATAAATCTTGAGCAAGGACAAATAATTTTTCAACTAGAGTAGGGCATAATGGGAGGTTATTGTTTATCTTATGAGTCTAAATGGGATGAGGAGCTCAAAGATCCATTTGGCATATTCTTTCTATGCCCTTATGTAGTTGTAAATCAAGAGTTCAAATCAGGCCAAGTGTGAGTAGGGTTTTTGCTGCGGGAGCTCAAAGATCCATTTGGCCTATTCTCATATGCCAATTTTTAGTTGAAGACCAAGGGGTAAGATGAATCCAAGTGTCAACATGGTGCCAAATCTGAGAAATTACATTTTCTCTAAATTGTAATTTTTGAGCATTGAGTTGGTTGGTCTTTGTTATATCTCAAGCAAGTCCTTGAACATCTAGGCCAATCTAGGGTTTGTCTTTGTAATTATTTTTATGATCAAATTGTAGGAATCCAAATAAAAAGCTATGAGCATTAATGGAGTCTCATCTTGAGTTGTATCTTTGCATTTGTTACTGTATTTTCTCTTTAGATAATCAATAGTAACACCATTTCTTGTTTATGTGGTTTTATTTGTCTCCATGTTTCTGTTGAGCATTTTAGGGAATCTAACAAAGTTTTGGATACACATTTGTTGTATTCATGTTAAAATATAGTTAGTTTGCATTCAAGTAATGATGAAAATCTTTCTGTTGGGAATGCCCTTGTAGAAAATCTTTTTGACTTAGCATATGGCTTGTTTGATCTGAAGCTAGATTACTAACTATGAATACAATAATTGAGAATAGGAAAGTAGTTGAGGGTCTAAGCTTTGCAAGATAAAACCCTGGTAAATTGGGTATTTCCTTATTTGTCAATTCATGTAGCACTTGTTTAGGTTAACTCATTTCTGACTTTGTTATAATGGATTAGGCACCAACCACTATTAGTTATAACTAATCCAATCTTTGAAATTAAATAATAAATCATCGATACAATTCTAGTAAATTATTTGTAAATTATGTCATACCAACATGCATGTGTTCATTATTATAAACCTTAGCCATATCTTTTGGGAACCTGCAAGTTTACTGACAATTCTTATAGAGCTATACATGTTCATTTCCAAGTCAACGATGAAGTAAGGAGTCATGAAGGTTTTACATATAGAGATTATTACCCAGTTTACTCATGTGATGTTGCATCATTTAACATATTTTTAATTTATCTTGTTGAGAAATCTATGGAATGCAAGAGTAAACTAGCATAAAAATAGAGTGAGTCTATCTTAGGAGTGTCTTTGTGTATAGTGTTTGGTTAAGCCATGTGGCCAATCAATTTTCATTCATTCTACAAAGGTTTCTAGGAACACCCTCATGAGCTTGGTAGAACTCAAAGTGTAGAATAGTCATCCCGCTCTTATCAATTGATTTTTTTCCTAGCCTTAGTTTAATCTTAGACTTGTCCCTTTGTCTAAATTGACTCGATCCCCGGGTTAGGATATTATGGATAATCCCTTAGAATTGAGAGTTGCAAGAAAAATCATCAACAAAGTGCTTGCCCTTTTTTTCTCTAACTTTGAAGGAGGAGAAGATAAATCCCTTGACATAGTTGAAGGCAATTTGATATTGTTCTTCTCTAGAAGATGCTTCAACTCATCAATTTGTTTTCCATAACATAAATGTTCATCATGCCCTAGTTTCTTGCAATAAGAACATTTGGACTTCTCCTTCTTTGATTCCATTTTTGAGGGAGAGGATTTAGAATCTAATTATGATTTATCTCTCTGTGGCTCTTTTTTCTCTTTTTGTTTATTTTCATGATTCCCTAATTCTTTATGTCCCTTAGGCTCACTAGCCACCAAAGCCTCAAACATGGATGGCTTGAGGAGACCCATGGAGAGTAGCTTTTCCTATTCATGCATCAACATGTCTAAAAAAGACTCCATGTGAGTGTGAAAGCTAGAAAAAGGCAACATATTCTAGACCAAGTTTGTCCAGTGCACTGAATACCAATTGTATGTCCTTTTGGTTAATGACAATTCATGAGTTGTGCTCTAAGGTAATTGACCTTGGTGATGTAGTCCAAGATGTCAAAACTTTTGAAATCGAGACTTGTCATATTGGTGTTGATCTAATAGCCCCTAACCTCACTAGTCTAACCATATAGCATTTTGAGTTTTTCCCAAGCATCATGAGGTAACATACATGAGTCAATATGAAACAAAAGATCAAGGGAAGTATAATTGCGAAGACATCCAAGTGCTTTAGTGTTCTCAAGCATCCAATTTATTTTTTCCATATTATTAGTGGATTCCAGAATCTTTTGTGAAACATAGGGAGTATACCCTAGAGTCATCAAGGCATTCCATGCATATTGTTTCCATATTGCATAGTTGTATGGAGTTAACAAAGGAAACTTATGCTTACCCATTTTTTAGGAAAAGAAGAGCACAAGTTGAAACTCAAAGTAGAGAAAATATGCACAATCACACAAAAAATAACCACTTTAAAAAAAATGTGACCCAAATTCGAGTTCATTTGTGAAAGTTAGAAATCTTTGAAGTTCAAAAACTAAGATAGCATACTAGATCCTATGAGAAAATTGACTTTCTAAAAAAGGGAATGCTTGAACAACTAATATTCTAGAAAAATGGGGATATTTGAGCAAAAACAGATTGCACAACTTCAAAATATGCAAAATTTTGCCCTATTTCAAAAAACATTCTAAAAAAGAATTTCATATGGCTAAGAAAATTGAGTTTGAAATTTCCTTATTACCTCAAAGGGATCCAATGAAGAGGGGGCAATCTGCCAAGTAGTACTCCAATGATGGCTAGGAGGCATGTCTAGCAATGATGACACATGGCATGTGCTCTAGTTGCAAGTGGGTGGTGCTCTAGCGATGAGTGGGTGGAGGTGGCTTGGTGGCATGGTCCACAACACTACTAAGTGTCCTTGGGTGGCACACGAGTGGTGAATGGGTCATGACTAGGCTAAGAAATGTGTTGGAGGCTAAGTGGAGGCTGGGCAGAGAAGTCATAGTCGTGGCAACAAAGACCTATTTAAGCCCACAAGAGATTCTTCTATGGTTGAGACAAGGTTGGCTTGGGCTAGTTGGGTAGAGCCCTAGTTGGTGCATGCCTTGGGGGGCCAACAAGGTTGAGTCCCTAAGGGTTTACAGTCCCCTTAATAGGGTCATGCAAAGCCTTTTCTAACTACCACAACCTAAGTGGGCTATGGTCCCTATCCAAAGGGGGTATAGGCCCCTACAAAAAAATATATTTTTGAAATTTTTAATGAAAAGATCCCTATGCAATGTTCACGAGGGTCATACAATTACTTGGAAAAAAAATCATTTCTGAACAACTTTATCTAAACTAAATAAATTTTATATGAAAATGGGGAGTTTTGGGTCATACGGACCCAATGGCAGGATTGGATTTGACCCAAAATGCTCTGAAAGTTCATTTATTGCTAGATTTGGCAAGCACCTCCTTGGTGAAACCCTTTACAGATCTAGCCTCTGATGTCCAACTGGGATTAAATGAAAGGTTGGATTGACTTTTTCAGATGCTCTAAACTCAATGGTGAGCCTAAATTTGCTTTAAGAAGTTCCTACAATACACCTGCAATACAAGTTAGAAAAGGAACCCCCCAAAATTTAGTATTTCTTCCATACTTATATGTTTCTCCAGATCATCTGGCAATGGAAGAGAAGAGCATACTCATATGCTTTGGAAAATATCAAATTTGCATTCCCAAATCTTCTAAAATGCTAACGCTTCAACTCACAATTACTTTGATACCATGTAAGATTTGACTATAGAGCCACCCAAGAGTAGGAATGAAAGAAAGAAAAATACAAGAACAAAAAAACAATATGACAAAATAAATTATATTCTAGTCAATAGGAATGCACAATGTTGGATTGATAACAAAGTACAAAGAAATCTATGCTTATATAGAGCAAGGCAATGCATGGATCGTAGAACCTAACTAAAGGTAGGCATCCATGATAAATGGATCTAACTAAAGCTAAGCATGCATTATAGGAGGAATGTAACTCAACTAAGACTAGATAAGTGTCAATCAAGTGCATAAGACATGGGCACATGATTGATTGACACAACTACCTAAGTGAGCTCATCCTAACTAGATGCTTATAATGCAATATAGTAATAAATGAAATGCAAGTAATCAACACTTCTAGTCCTCTACTAGAAGTTACTTCAAAGCAATCATATAACAACCTTGTGTTCTCTAAAGAGGTGCTCTTACTATTGAATGAAATCTTCGTGATTTTGATAGGAAATGGAAGGATAGATTTGTCATCATGTGGTCTTCTTGCATTGAACTAAAAAGGCTTGTTTTAGATATATGTTGCCACACCAAAAACTCATTGACACTACTCTAACAAAATGTGGCATGCATGTGAATAGATTTCTTACATATGGAGTAACTAAATATGTTAGACAAATTTTCTTTGATTGTCCTAGAGCTTCATAGGAACTCTTATTAGTTACCTAGTCTAAATTTGCTTGCAAAGATGTTAATTGACTCAATATTGCATTTGATATTATTAGTTGTGATAAGGTGTCTATAGTATTAAAAAAAAATGTTGTGGGTAGCCATTTCAATAGAGGTGTTGTAGTTTGTGGAAAGACTAATGGCATTTTTGTATGAAAGAGAAGGTTGTTTATTGATTTCAACATGAATTAATATTTTGATATGTTTCTCTATGGGTTGATGTATAACTTAGAATCCCAAAAATTGAACTGAAAAAAGTTCATAGCCAATGGGATTCTTAAGGTTTACCCTATGTACTTGGTCAATATAGGCAACTTTTCCTAAATCACTTGTGTTCTTGAGTGGGTGTGTGAAGGGAAAATTGAAGTGAATATTAGAGGCAATGAGGAAGATTGGGATGTTTTAGAAAATGAGCACTTTTAGAAGGAACAAGATGTCGAGGGCAATGTTTTTAGTGAAAGTAGTAGACAAGGGACTCAAGTTTAATCAATAAGGATAGATGCTAGGGATGAAACTCAAGGTACTAATGTAGTGACCCAAGCCATTCAATATTGCTATTATCACATTGAGCATAGAGGATAAGAGGTGGTATTACAATTAAATGAGGTCAAATCTTCTAAATCTAGTGGGGTTGGTGCCAATTCCAACAAAGTCAAAATGTACTATTGCCTTGATGGTCTCCTTTTATTTCGTTTAAATCGTGGTGTAGTAACATTTATTACATGTTTTGTGGCAGCTATAGAGATGGTCTAAAATGTTGTAACAATTGCTATGTAATAGTTAGTTTTTATTGATAGTATTTTTTATTGTCATATGTGGACATGTACAAGCTTTGTAAACTTGTCCAATATAAATATTTTTTTAGAAAACCCACTAAGGTGACTCAAGAATGTACTACTAGTTTAGGGCTAACCCTCTATTGTTTACATAAAACACTCACAAAATTAAACCAAGTCCAATCCTTTATTTTTCACTTAAACCATCTTACGTGAAAGTACATTTAGTTATGTCAAATAGGATGAGCCAAAGTAGTTAATCATTGGAGCCTTCATAGTGGAAACTCGTGCTCAATTTCCCAAAAGAGATGTTGCATATTCATGTAACAATATCGAATGTTTAATCAGGGAAACTACCACATCTAATAAAAGGTGCCCATTCAATTCTAGGTGTGACACACCCCAATAGATGAAAGAGATGTTACATATTCATGTAACAAATATTGAATGTTTAATCAAGTAAACTACCACATCTAATAAAAGGTGCCCATTCGATTCTAGGGATGACATACCCCAATAGATGAAAGAGATGTTACATATCCATGTAACAAATATTGAATGTTTAATGGTAAAGTACCACATCTAATAAAAGGTGCCCATTCAATTCTAGGTGTGACATACCCCAATAGATGAAAGAGATGTTACATATTCATGTAACAAATATTGAATGTTTAATCAGCTAAACTACCACATCTAATAAAAGGTGCCCATTCGATTCTAGGTGTGACATACCCACTAGATGAAAGAGATGTTACATATTCATGTAACAAATATTGAATGTTTAATCAGGTAAACTACCACATTAATAAAAGGTGCCCATTCAATTCTAGGTGTGACATACCCAGTAGATGAAGCCAAGTGCAAGCCTCGGCTGAATTTGACATAAGAAATAATCCTCAACGGTATAAGCCAAAGTTCATTCCACGAAGAAAGTCACCAATAAAAATAAGTACTCTGCTTTTTTTAATCGTATGCATTTTTTCCTATATTCTTAGGAATATTACATTATTTTTTAATTTCCCAACTTTTTGTTAAGTTTTTCCTATTTTAAACCCAGGTAAACAAATCCCATTTACACTTTCGCCACTACGTAACAATCCCATGTAAATGGAATGTTGGTATGCTACAAACAACAAAGTCCAACAATCTCACGACTCTGCACTCAGCAAAAGAGTTTGCTCTACGCAATTGGGCACTGCCTTAAATTAGACAGGCACCAACAAATTCATCGATCTATCCAAACTAGGGAAGTGATTGCTATAGTGCAGCCCCACTCAAACAAGACTGAGTGCAAGTCAACAGAGACTTTGAAAGGAATAGATAGTGTGAAAAGGAGCTTAACAATTAACAAAAATAATATATATGCTGCCCAGAGGTTTATAGGGGGTTCGCCCTGTGTTAGAGCTCGGCAGCTCCGGGATGCTGGACAAATCCCTGATTTCCTCTGGTTATCAAAAAAAAAACAATTAACAAAAATTATTTATATGTTAATTATATAGCCTAATTAAGGGGGAAAAATAGATAATCATATATACATATTGGGATGGTAATGTATTAAGCTTACATGTGCAGAACTATAATGATTATTGTGCCATTGGGTTGTGGTTAGCATGGTACCAAGCTAAGCTTTGATGTGGCTTCAATCAGGTACTGATCCATTCTCTTCTGGGTTAAAGAGTGCATTCGAAAATTTCATTCTTATTCATTTATTCTGTTGGATGAATCTTAATGGAAATAGATATTACCAGAAGAAATGCAAGGCTCTAGTGTCAAAAGAAAAAGTGTCTTATCATTTCTATCTATGATTTGAAGTATATTACAGGGCAATCTGACTCGTGAAAGTTTGCACAATGCTCAGACATCATGCACAACAATGTATAATTCAGAATTCTGATGCTTAATCTTCTTCTGTTCCTATCATACTAAGCTGAATTCTATTAAGAATATCTATGACATTCATTACGAAAACCTTGTGGCTATAACCATTTTTTATCCTAAAACAAATTTGTATGGACTCTGATGTGATGATATACAAGTTCAGAGCCAATTAAATATGCATGTAAGCTTGTGCTCCAAGTAATGGCATTTCCAAGAATTCACTTTTATTTACAAAATGGCTTCTGCATTCAATCTCTAAGCTCTTTCACTGTTGGAATATCAAGTGATATCACCAAAAGGTAGCTTACATGACAGCACACTTTTGACCCTTCTGTGACTTCCGATTCTTCACATCTGGACTCCCATTACCTCCACAGTCTTCAGACTGGTGACTATTATGAGAAAAAGAGTGCTGGTAAAATCTGTCGGACTCAACTTCTCCATTCTCAGATGGAACAGTAGCAGCAGTCTCTGTGACATCAATTAAGTGCTTAATTACATCACATTGTTCAGTCTTATGGCATGATGCCATCCGCTGTAGTTCCTCCTGGAGTTTCTCATTTTCAGTCTGAAGAGCCTCTTCAAAGGCCAAGTCTGGGTACCTGCGAGACAGAGACTCCCTCAACACAAAAGAATCACTCAAAGTGCATTCAGACTTTAAAAGTGTCTCATGCATTTTCTTCTCTTCTTCCTCTAGCGTATACTCTTGCTGGTCCTTTTCAATTGCCCGCAGTTTTTCCTGCAAAACCATACAGACCATGAATCTAGCAATTGGTTACTTTACAGTTGACCTCGTGACAAGAGCATATTTTATTACACACTGCAGAAAAAATACACAAGTCTATCCATGCATTGATACAGCCATTCAATATCTAAGTCATAATTGCCTAGAAGAATGTATCATTGAGTGAATTAATAATGGGTCCATCGTTTGAAGTGCAACCTCAGAGGGACCAGCTCCATAGTCAAGGTTGATTGAATTTGGCCAGTGCCATGTCTTATGGATCTACTTTTAGTGAAAGACAATAAGAAAAATTCATTAGCCTGTAACAAACATACATCATCTTTCAACAAGTTAAATTCAACTAAGAAATGTAACCAGATGCTGTCTTACAAAGCAACCTCTAACTCTATTTTCTCCATAGCTCTGTTCTCCACCAATCAGCACCCACGTTTACCTTGTTCTCAACATTGTAGTAGAAAACTCATCAAAACCCATCTCATTCAGATTTCTGAACAGTCTAGCAAAGAAAATCCCTTAAATTATAGACTACAAATGCTTAAGAGTAAGGAAGAATCTATTGGGATACCCAAAGCCAAAACCTATACAACTTAATACAGAATACTTGACCAAACTAACAAGGAAAACAAAGGTCCAACCACGAAAATAAAAAGGCTTATATTAAAGCATGTATTAAAAGGGCATTCAGACTGAAATATCAAAACCATGAGAGACATAGAAGTGTGAGTTCTTGAATCACCAAGGATAGTAGTTTTAGAGTCGTGGCCTTACAAAGAGAGTCCACACTATTTCCTTCTTGTTGCAAGCAAGAGTCTATAACCCATTGCAACTTCTACTGTAAGAATTCTAACAGTCCTGTCTGGCTTCTATTGTAAGTGCATCGGCCATTGCATGGTTGAACTTACTATTGCCTTCCACAGCTCTAATAACTAGATTAGAGTCAATCTTCCAGTAAAACCCTAATTGGGTATATTCAACCAATTTCTGAAGGTTAAACTTGTCATGTGGCAAAATTTTCCCATAACAGCCAATTGTTTATATAAAATATGTCTAAATTGACTAAATTGACCACACTTATTTAGCAGTAATTTTTTATTTTTTAAACAATATCTAGTAAACTGTGCGTTTCTTATAGTACAATGTTAGAGATTCACCAACTACATTACACTTCAATAAAATATTCATTCCTCAAAGTTTCCCATTCTTTAGTAATCAAATTAAAGCTTTGAATTGAACAACACTGTTTGACATTTCAGCCATACCTCCTAGATAAAAACAAGAAAAAAAATTAATGCATTCATTTACTGTTCCTCAAAGCACCAGGAAATCTCAATCTCCATAAATCCTGCTGGGTTTCGACCTCAGTCAACTTATTCCTCAACCTAGATGAGATATGAAGGTTATCACAAGTTTACTAATGTATTTTATTATGTCTATGTTCCTCTCTTTCGTTGTTGTTGAGAGCAGTTAATATTTATTAAAAATTTAAAACTCTATAAGCCAAATTGAAGATCTCTGCAATGTTATCTGAATATTCTCGTCTATGTTGTTGTAAAGAGGATGTTTCCTACTAGCATAGACAGGCTATAAAAAAGAACAAAAGTCCCCATGACAACTGCAAACATGTTTAATCTTAAGACAGGAGTCGTATAAATTATCCCATGCAATTGGACCAGTATATATTAGAATTGAAGTACAAGACCTTAAGCAGGTCTAATGCAGATCTCTTTAACAAATTGACACAATATGCTAAATGATTGTCCCTCCTGTTCATATAATATATATAGAGAAGGGCCATACCAACCTCTCTTCGTCAACTTCTCATGACTAAGAAAGGTTTTGTGCACCAAAAAGCTGCATGAAACGTTCCTCAGAGAGCAGCATCTCGAGGGCTTAATATGTTCCAAATAGGCCTAGAGTCTAATCATTACCTTTGCCCTCTCTACATTTTGCAGTTTATCTCTTCATGATTTTCAGTTTTTCAACCTAGTTTCCACATTAATTTATCCAACTTACCTTGTGAATAGAATAGAGTCAAGCACTGCAATAGAAAGCAAGTTACCATGTGCCTATTTTGGATTCTCATCAAAAAAAGCCCACCCTGAGATGTTTCTCTTTTCCAGTAATTGCCTAGATCTTGTAATGAAACAACTTGCACAATAGATTAATATAATAGGAAATATGCTGCAAATACTTGATAATAATGTGCCACTTCAAGGGGGCAAACTCCTAATCCACTTCGAGGGGGATACCTCCAATAGTCCTCAATAAGAACACAATACTCAATATGATGATAATAACTAAACTCTACCTCCTATATATACCATACTTATGCCATGGATACCACCCAGGCCGACCTAACTACCTATATAAGTCTACATTAATGATTATATAACTTAAGTAAGAGTTAAGGTAGCCACAAGCCGACTACTCATAACCATATACACACTATAGGATTAGGGGAGTAGCAGATCCAAAGGCAGAGCAAAGTGTTCCAGTCAAAAGAGTTTGCACTAACTAATTTGGATGTAAAGTTTGTTAGAATTTTATCCCTGCAGATGGGTACCAAACATTCCTTTTATTGCCTTTGCCTACTGCCCATCAGCACCTTTCCCTATCGAGGTTGGGCCTATGCATATTGATTTCCAGGAGGTGAAGAACAAAAAACAAGAAGAAAGAAAATCTTGTTGAGGAACATGCATAGTAAAGGAAAAGCTTCTTCCAATCTTGTAAAAGAGGGTTACATAATCTCAGTAACAGCTTGGCTCCCAAAGTGTTAGCTATATCAAAGCATGTTAGGAATTAGGATCTATAGGCAACTAACCATTAAACATGAAAGACCAAATAATACAGGAGTAAATAGATAGAATACACAGAACACATTATTTACATGGGAAAAACCTTTTTACTTAAAAAACTCATAAAGCATCATCCATTAATGAGGAAACTTACAATAAGTTTGTACAAATATAGACATAACAAGAACCTGATTATCAGTATCTTCTTCCCTTCTGGATATCCATAATGGCCTCACATGCATATATATTATATAATGCATTCATAAACATACTTCTTATGTAGTCTTGCCTCTTGCACATATCAATGTATATGCAAATCAATCAATCAATACATTTACAATGTACTTTTCCCCTATCTAAGGTAAACCACAAATAGGTTGGTTGATATATTTCTTAACCATTCACATAGGGGTTGCTGACTTTATGCCAAATAAATAATCAATCAAGATTATTTAAGTTAATTAATAAATTAATTAACATTTACTTTATAAATCACTCCTAACTTAATATTACAAGACTAAATCTTATAAGTCAGAGCCTCATAAATGTTATTTAGGACCAGTAACAAAGCAACTCTTCATTCCTAAAACATTGACCTCCTTCAATGAGCATACTTCATCTCATTGAACTAAAGCAAAAAGCTTCCGACTATTTTCTCAAAATAGTTCAACAGCAGTTTAGGAGCCAACAAGACTGAATTTTAGGAAATAGGCACTGAAAAAACACTAATTTATAAAAGTCATTGTCCTGTTCTTTGTTCCTTTCTACCATCTATACCATGGCCAAGCATATTAGTCCACTTAACCTTCAAAACATACCTTGCAGCCTTTATCAATTTCATTATCTTCTAGGGGGTAACACGAGGGACTCCTTTGTATTGCCAAGTTCTTTTGATCTGTAAACTGAGGTGGATATTCCTCCAACAGTTCACCAATTACGGATTTATTAGAAAACACAATTGACTGATTTTAATTAAGCAAGAAATGAACAAGGAAATGTAGGAAAACAGAGCAAAAAACAACACCAAATATACCATAGAGAAACCCACTTGTGGGTGAAAACTCCAGCAAATATGAGCACTATCTCACTTAGAATTACTCCAATGACATTTACAACTAGTCTGAGCCTCTCAGACTCATATTAACAGTACTAAACCAACTCTAGTCTATCCTCTATGATCTCTCAGACCTCTCACAACCCCACATCCCACCCAACATACTTGCAAGTCACTAGGAACTCAGAATACTTACAAATTGTCATTCTAAATCCCTTCTATGCCCTCTAGAATGGCAATTTGTAAGTATTCCGAGTTCCTAGTGACTTGCAAGTATGTTGGGTGGGATGTGGGGTTGTGAGAGGTCTGAGAGATCATAGAGGATAGACTAGAGTTGGTTTAGTACTGTTAATATGAGTCTGAGAGGCTCAGACTAGCTGTAAATGTCATTGGAGTGATTCTAAGTGAGATAGTGCTCATATTTGCTGAAAACTATATAGAGTATTATAATGCTTTGGAAGCTGAAAAGATTGAAGGAAGCTGCCAAAAATGAAGAGTCATCAAAAATTGGAACATCACGGGACACCAATTTCATGCATGATGAATTCGATGCTTTCCATAGAGATGTGATTTTATTTTTGCCCCAGTAAGTTCAAATTTGCTGTGGCGCTTTCACTTTCACCGCTTGTCACAACCAGCAGTTTCACCACAGAACCAAGAATAATTAGTTTTCATTGTTTTCTCTTCCACCAAAATGTGCACATGGATATCCCATATACCACCCTGCACATCCTCCAACTTCCAAGAGTCTATCCGATGTTCCAAAACCTCTTCAAACATTCCATGAAGTACAAAAAACAGATTCTTTTATGGATCACACCTCCCCAATATGGAGGCTTTTGGGACACAGAGTCTCAATGGATGAGGGTGGATGAAACCCTCAACTGATGACATGACTACCACCTTGCCTTGCACCACAAAATGAACATAAGCCAAAATCTGGAACACCTTAGTCTCCAACTGTCTAGATGATGAGATAAAGTGCTTGAAAATGGAGGAACTTAATCAACAATGATTCTCTCCAAGGAAACGATCCTCGTGTTTTCACTCAATATCTTCCCATGAAGATTCAAGACCTCATTAGGCTGCTCTTTCTTGCCTCTACTAGCAAACAACACGAAGTTCCTTCCATCCTTAATGATACAGTACTTGTTTTCCCTTTGGTAAAACACAGCTTTCTAGTCATACATGTAGGGGCTGCCAAGAACAACACCACAAACATCCAAAGGAGCAACATCTACAACCACTTCATCAATAAAAGTGGAACCAAGTGAAAACTTCATTTTACATTGTTTGCTGACTACCTCATTTGCACCTTTTGTGATCCAACCCAACCCATATGGTTTGGGGTTGTTAGTTTTTATAAAGCAGAAATGCATAAGCAGAAAATACAACACAGAACAATGAACACAATATTTTACCCTGGGAAACCCTCCTACTCGAGGGAGAAAAACCCAGCAAGATATTCTCTTATAAATCAGAATAATAAGTGCAGAAATGGCACTCACAATCAGGCCCTAGAAGGGCTGAATCTCAAATGATAAATCTGCACTTGAAGATAGTGCTACTTCCTTTATTACACAATAATAATGAAGCTTCTCCTTGAATCTGCTGCGAACCTGCTGCTGAAGAAACTATATTGGGATTTAATGAAATTGAAAAATCAAATGAAGAGATTCTATCTCTTATAAATACCAAACTAGAGAACTTCTTCTAGGGCCGACTGGTCATGAGTGGTTTTCCTTTTTGGAAATAATCTGCCGACTTGCCTTTATACCTCCCAAAGCTACCAAACATCAACACTCCCTCTTAGCTAGGGAGGTATCCTTCCAGATATCCATGTCAAGGAGTCTCTCAACCTAACACCCTCAATGGCTACACCTATTCGTGGAAAAGAGTTCATCATGCAATCACTCAACGTGATATAGTCATGGAGTCACTCAACATGATGTCCACCATGGCTACTCCCATGTGTGGAAAGGAACATGTGCACAAGTGCCCATCACGGAGTCACTCAACATACTGTCGTTATGGAGTCTCTCAACATGACGTCCACCATGGCTACTTCCATGTGTGGATAAACACAAGTACAAAGGATTCATCACGAAGTCTCAACGTGATTTTGTCATGGAGTCTCTCAACATGACATCCACCATGGCTACTCCCAGAGGGTGGAAAGAACCACATCTCCGTCTCAGAGATGGACAAGGGCTTTCACCTCATATTTCTCCAACTCAGAGAAACATACACTACAAGGGCTTTCACCTCATATTTCTCCGTCTCAGAGAAATATACACTACAAGAAATCTTCATGATGATGTGACTCCCTCTGAAGCTCCAAGTACTTGCATCAACCTTCTGACCTCCTCATCCAAGATTGCCTGCAATGCTTGCCTTAGAGGAACAGTTTTCAACGCACGCCTCCGGCACTACTGACTTGCGAGAGTTCAAGACTGTCCTCCTCGATCTCATCCCAGATCACCCTATTCTGAATAGGTTTGCGAAGCTACCAATGTTAAATTCGGATTGACAGTCTTGTTCAATTCTGTTCTCAGCAGCTGAAGAGGTCTTTCAAGCACTGCAACCCACTTAGCTGACACCTTCACTTCTTCTCAATGAGTCACAGAACTCCCTCTTGATCCCTGCCTCAAAGATTGCAAGGAAATCCTCTAGAATTGAACTCTCCTCCATTGACTGATCTCAAAACCTTAGTCCTTTTCCCAGACATGCTCTCAACTCGTGCCTTGAATTCTCAGAATTTAACTCCCTCTGAATGTCATTTCCTCCTCTTCGAAGTAGCTGATCACAATGACAATCTGTAAGGGTTCTCCGTTGTTTAGTGTCTTCATCTTTCTCAATCTTCTTTGTTGATGCAAATTCCTCATCCAAGGCTGACCCAACCTTGTGCCCTCGAGAGATGTCTCTAGTGAAGTTATGTGCCACCAACTCAGTCCTATGGCTGCAAGCTATGACTCCATGATTCTTCATTTCTCCAGCCGGCATGCCTTCCTCACAAGATGCCTCAAGCTCTTCCTCCCTTTGAATTCCTTATGCAGTCTCTCATCATCCTTTTGCTCCTCGATTCGTCCTGGAAGCATTGTAGAGAGATTACTAATAGTTCATAGAATCAAAATACCCCAAAGAGAAATATCCAGACCAATGCCAGAAGCATACATGATTCACTATTCCCAATGTTAGTGCATGAATTAGCTACATCATTATTCAAAGGTACACACATAAAATACTTTTCTTTTTATTGTGATGCTCTTTTCACTTCATCTTCATCCGCTGTAGAAACAAAACTCAATAGCCTCGGCCTCCATTTGCCCCTTTATGCATCCTGTGAGTTCCTGCTGCTAGGATATGCAATTGAGCAATGCTTTGTCACCTTAAAAATGACTTCAGCATAAGTGAATGTGACTGGCTATCATAAGGCGACTTCTTATCCCTTCGGAGCAGATATGTACCCACAGCAACATCATCATGTAATACGCCACCTGGGACAGCATATAAAATAGGTTTCCTGCAACCTTGTTGATCTGTGCTTGCTCAAAGAGACCCACGACTTGGTCTTTCCTGTAGCCGTCAGAAATTAAATTCATATCAAAAGTGCAGCCCGAGGCAAGAATGGTGACTTCAGAGATTGAATGTGAACAGACAAAGAAACACATCCACATCACACATGACTGAGAACGCAAGAATACCATGAGAGAAACCTATAGAGTTGTTTCATCTTCATCACCTTGACTGCAAAGCCCAGATTTGTTCTTCACTGTTGTACAGGTGACTTGTATCTACTCCACAGATGGTACGGCTCTGACCTTATTGGTGCGACAACTTAGAATTAGATATCCAGCATTTAAGGTAGAGATTGTGTCGACTATCCCTTATCCCTTCTATTCGCCACAATACAATTAAGAGACTAATTTGAGCTTCCTCTCAAAAACTGCAATGACTTTTAGTTTTATTCCCACAAATAATGGTTCAACTTCCATTCAATTTTCTGATGTAAATAATATGATTGGAATGACGCCTGGGTGAAGTCGTCTTGACTAGCAAGGATGATCTTTAAAAAAAATGCCTTCCAAAATTCACAGTAACTGAAGCTGCGTCTATGCAAGATGAAATCGCCCTCAAACATAAATGAAGTCGCACCACAAGTCGCATCTATGATGCCAAGGAAGACCACAAACTTCTACCAGCAAAATCGCCACCCAAGAAGAAATTCGGTATGCTCCTCAAACTGAAATATTTTTCCACAGATCGACTTCTCCAATGACTCCCGAGATAATTCCTTAATGTCTTCTTATCAAAGTCAATTTTTCTTGAATTCACCAAGGTCCGTCATGATAGAATGCCTTAGATAAAGAGTTGTCTTGACTGCTTAAATCTGATCGGATCTTTGCTTAAACCCGCTCTGATACCATGTTAGTTTTTATAAAGCAGAAATGCATAAGTAGAAAATACAACACAGAGAACAATGAACACAGTATTTTACCCTGGAAAACCCTCCTACTCGAGGGAGAAAAACCCAGCAAGATATTCTCTTATAAATCAGAATAATAAGTGCAGAAATGGCACTCACAATCAGGCCCTAGAAGGGTTGAATCTCAAATGATAAATCTGCACTTGAAGATAGTGCTACTTCCTTTATTACACAATAATAATGAAGCTTCTCCTTGAATCTGCTGCGAACCTACTGCTGAAGAAACTGAATTGGAATTTAATGAAATTGAAAAATCAAATGAAGAAATTCTATCTCTTATAAATACCAAACTGGAGAACTTCTTCTAGGGCCGACTGGTCATGAGTGGTTTTCCTTTTTGGAAATAATCTGCCGACTTGCCTTTGTACCTCCCGAAGCTTCCAAACATCAACAGGGGCGTCGATAAGTTTTTAGGCCAATTTTGACAACCAAATCTTGGGAAATCAAGTTAGTTTGAGAACAAGAATCAAATAGTCCATCAACCTTAACATAAATTTTCATGTCAAACAATGCCTTTTTTACTAACAAACCAACTTTCTTAGTAGTGCAAGTAATCATAGAAACAACCTCAAAATTGCAATCAATCACTTTAACCTCTTGATCATTTGTGTTTTTCTTACCCTTCTTACCTTGCTTGTGAGGGTTCTTTTCTCAATGCAACTTCCAACATGAAGATTCTTCATGAGCATCTTTACCACCATGATCACAATATACATATTTCTTTTTTGTGCTTGTGGAATTTGCCTTCTTATTTTTGGTTGTAGCTCTACTTATCTTAGGAGATGATGGAGGACTATCTACTTCAAGATAATAAGCATGCGAACATGCCTCATCTATGTCCACTAGTTTGGAAAGCAATACAAGCCTATAAAAATGATTATCAAGTTCTCCTATATATTTCATTAAGACCTCATCTTGTACATCTTTACCCATTTGGATAGCCCTCCTACAAAATTCACTAATGTAATCTTGACACTTTGTACATCTTTATGTTTTAGAAATTGCCATTCCATACATTTTTCCTCTTTAAGACAAATAGGATAAAATTATTTCTTAATCAATTGCTTACATTGATCCCATGAACTTATTGGAGTTTGTTTTCTCAATGTCATAGAATACAAGAGACTCCTAAACCAAGTTAGAGCATGCTTTGCTCACAAAGAAAATCGTTTGTTCTAAGGTAAAAGAATGCATGCTAGTATACCTCCAATTGTGCCAACCAATTGTCAAGATTTTCCACACCCACATCACCTTCAAATGACAAAATCTCAATCTTAGCCTCCACTTTGAATAGAGGTTTGTTTGGAAGCTTATTTTCACCCTTTATAGTCTTCCTCTTCTTCATTGGAGTTGGCCTTACCTTGGTCAAATCTTTCATGAGAATCTCCATGAGGCCTTTCATGGTTTCCATTGATTGAGAAAGGCTTGCTATGGTGTTTTCCATCTTGAGGAACCTTGCTTCAACTTTTGAAACTCTCCTTCACCTTCCACACTTCTCAACTCTCTTCTCCACCTATTGGATTCAATGTCTCTTTGAGTTTGCAAAGGTAAAATCTCAGTGATTGATGATGACACTGATGACTCCTCCATTTCAGGCCCAAACAGAGATATTCAATGAGACTTGTCTCATATCTCTCCAATACTCCTTAGCTTATGCTCTTTGTGCATCTTCTTCCCCCTATTTGGCTATTTGTATCGGTTTCTTGAACACGTGTTAGTGATTTGCAGCTGTATTGTATTTTTGTTTTTGTTTCTTCCCCTTTTTGGGCCTCTCTAGGATTTTCTCTTCCTAGAACTTTCTATTGTATAGTGGTGTGCTTTCGAGTCCCATTGACCTACTTTTGGTCACCCATGGACATTAATATAATTTCTTTCTTTCTTTTCCACTTGACCTTGTTGTGGGCATGAACCTACAAAACACTCACAACAACTTCCCAAAAGAAAGAAACCACTTGATCCATAAATTAAGGTGGATATTCCTCAAACAGTTCACCAATTATGGATTTATTAGAGAGCACAATTGATTGGTTTTAAATGAGCAATAAATAAACAAGGAAATGTAGGAAAATTGAGTGAAAAACAACACCATTAAAGAGCAACACCAAATATACCCTAGAATAACCCACTTGTGGATGAAAACTCAAGCAAATGTGAGCACTATCTCACGTAGAATCACTCCAATGGCATTTACAACTGGCCTAAGCCTCCTGGGTTTGCATTAACTGTATAAACCAACTCTGGTCTATCCTCTATGACCTTTCAGATCTCTCACAACCCCACAGCCCTGCCAACATACTTGCAAGTTGCAACAGTCACTAGGAACTCAGAAAACTTACAAATTGCCAATCTAAATTCCTTCTAATTCTCTCCTTGATCCTCAATTTGAGCTTACAATGACTATACAGTATATAAAGTATTACAATGCTACAAGAAGCTGAAAAGATTGAAGAAAAGTGCCAAAAACAGGAATGCCATAGGACACCAATTTCAGACATGATGAACTTGCCGCTTTCTGTAGAGAGGCGATCTTGTTTTCACCACGACATTTTTGAATTTTCCATGGGCATTTCACTTTCACTGCCTATGGCAACCGGCGGCAGTGCCACAGAGGCAAAAATACTTATTTTTCGCTATTTTCTCTTCCCCTAAAACCTGCACATAAATGTCCCACACCACCCTACACATTCTCTAGCTTCAAAGAGTCTGTCCGTGTTCCAAAACCTCTTCAAACATGCCTCAAAGCACAAAAATGGGTCCTCTTACGAATCATCTTCTAAGATTTGCTTTTCAATTTACCAAAATTACAACTTTCTACACGAGAAATTTATCAGCTATGTTGCCATGAGTAGCTTTCATCTTAGCTTCAAGACAAGCTTTCCTTTCATATTATTTTCAAAATAGTAACCTCGTCCAATTTCTGATGCATTTGCTAATCTATTTCAGACTCCTCATATATCAAAATGAAGGGTTTCCAAAACTCTCAAGTCCTTATCCTCTTTGATTCTACCATTGCCAGTCTGACAAAATTCAAATTTAGTGAAAATGAGATTTATCAAGAGCTAAACTTGGAAGGCACAAATCAGCAACATCCATACTTTGTAATTTCGTTTAGTCTCTAGAACTTTACTTCACCCTGATTTATATGGTGAAACCATATAAAAATTATTCCCGCTTCAAGTTAGCAAATCCCACCTTAACAATATGTAGGGTGTTCACTGTGAGATAAAATTAAAGGGAGAAGATAAATTGGTCAGAGGGGCCACAGTTCAAGTTAGGGGGGTGATGACAGGAATGTAAGGAGGCATTGTTTGGCCCTGAAGTGTAATAAAGAGTAAAACCAACCCTCCTGCTACCAGTCTCTTCCATGATCATCTAGAAACCTTTTTTCTTCTTTTCCTCTTACGTGAATTGGGATCAGGATCTCTAAACTTATGCATTTAATGGGCCTGGCCTGCTGTTTTGTTTCTTCTGATCTAGTGCTCAACCCTACTTTGATGCTTTGTTGGAGGTTTGGGGGTTCCATCAACTTCACATATCGCTTTGTCAACCGCTTTACTTGTAAGTTCGCTGCATTGTTGGGCCTCCAATGGAGATGGACCAAATTCATGCTCTCCTCAACAATCCGACACCTTCAAGGTCTACTTGGTCACCTTGTTGTCAGTAGTTTCCTGAAACTTCATGGATGCAGTTCTACATGGGCTTAAAATCTCTGCTTGTCCATACTCCAATCTTGGATGAACCCCGAGCAAGCCTTCATTGTTCACCACACATTGCATTGAGGCCCAGTAACCCCTAGTCATTTGGCTTTGTTGGAAAGCCTCTTAACAAAAATCTCAGATGCATACAAACCCCGTTTTCAGCTGAACCACCACTCGGGTCAGGGTGTAGTTGTAGAAATCAGTGAGTTATTGCCACAATGAAGAGAGTCAATTTGTGCCTATCCAAATTGATAAACCACCTGGTCAACACTTGGAATAAATCAGTATAAAAATAACAGCACAATTATCCAGAAATATGTAAAAATTAACTCAGCATGGCAACAAATAAGGTGCAAACACTCAACATGTAATTCAGATACTCATGGAAAACTCACTTGTCATAAAAATCACCATTTTCTAAAAAATTAAATATTTTCTCTTTTTTTTGTTTTCAAACTTTTCCCATGTATTTGTCAAGTACCCTCACCCCTTGGCTTCAAAGAGTCATTTTCAAGTACAAGTTGCATGAGCTTTGGTGAGAGATCACGTGCCATGTCACTCCACTTACAAGGTGGGGGCAACTTTATTTTTATGCCCTTTAGTCTATTTCCACATGGTACATTTGGACATATTATTTGCTTTTCTCAAAATGTCTTCCATGGTCACTTTCCAACAACAGAATCTACCATGCAGAATACTTCCAAATTACTGAATAGTAAGAGACAAATATACAAACTTCACTAAATAGCAAATAGATTACTAAAAGCAAATATACACATTTGAACGACCTCATGCAAGTAAAGTGCCCATCTCATTATTTAATGACATGAAGATAAATAAGCATATCCACCATCCAACAAACACATATTAACCAAAAATAATGACTTCCATCACTCCAAAGGGTATTATATATCCAACACCATGTTCACATATATATCATGTTTAGATTATCCCTATAGCAAGTAAGGTAACAGCCTATCTTCAACATATTTTACTGCCTAGCTGTAGTCCCCTTCGGAACCCACTTCCTAACATGATGATCATGGCCATTAAAGGACAAGGATCATCAAATAGCTCAGTCAAGGTCATATAAGCATATTCTAGATGATCCAGCATGCACTGACTTGGCTCTCCTTCATCTAGGTGAAAAACTCTTAGCCATTACCAAGGCCCTTTGATCAGCAATGGATCAGGAGATTACATGGAGCGAGTCTTCAGAAACAAAACACAAGAAGGTCAATGCCACATTGTGCCACCTAATACATGGAAGCAAGGCAGAAGAGCATAAGCCACCATCATACTAAATTTATTTGGCCTGAAATTTTACTGGGGCTTCTTGGCACTGTAACCCACAAAAAACCAAAATTTAGGTCAAAATTCCCCTGTTTGACTTCAAGAAACGTAAGGAATCAGTTGATCAAATTTTGGCCAAAATTTGGTCATATCAAATCAAAATGGCCTGAAATTTCAACTGTAGCAAACTGACATCTATTCTCATGTTCCCTCAAAATACCGGTCATAATTCATCCCTTTATACTCTCAAAAGGGCAAACAACAGTCTGCTGTATTTTTTCTATAACTTCAGCACATAAGGTCCAAATGACTTGAAATTTGAACTACAGAATCTTGACACATTCCCACACACCCACCAACAAATTAGGTCATAATCCTTCTATTTGATGCCTCAAAACATAAAATAACCATCAGGTCTGCTCATATTCATGGAAGCAGAAGAAAACTTGAGAAATGAAAGGTCGGATGCTGAACCAACAGAATGGAGCATTCGATATTATTTTCCACAGACCACTTAGGACTCAAATGTAGACCCTTCTATTAGCATGCTGGGTGCTCTACCACTAAGAAGCCAGCCCCTTTGCAGTCTGAATTGTGCATTGTTCTTCCAACACCTCCCCTCAAGTCACACTTCTTTGCTTGGAGCTCCCAGCCTGGTTTCAATACCATGTTATTATGGACTGGCTAGGATTCAAACCTAGGGCCTTCTGTTAGAAAGGAGCATGCTGGAGTGCTCTACAACTAAGCTACAATTCCCTTCACAGTCTCCAGTGGATTTTTCTTCCAACATTAAAAAACAGATGTTCCAGCAAGGAAGGATAGAGGAGAACAAAAAAGAGTGTTTAGCAGACCAGAAGAGAGGTCGTTTTAGTATTTCATGCTCATAGTGACCCAATTCTCCATCATTCACTTGCAAATTACATTGTTGCGGAATAAAGCATGCATTTCAATACAAGAAATTTTTTCCTCATAAGAGTTTCTCCAAGGTAATTCTGCTGTGCTCTGTGTGTTGCTTCAGGTTACTTTTGCATAGTTTCCAGCATGAGGAAAAGATGTGTGAATGCTGTTATTAGTCATATGACCATAGTTTGAATTCCAGCGAGCTATGTGACATGTATTTCCAAGATTTAGAGCCTCCATAGCAGCCTGGTAAAGCCTGCAGGACCGATTTGCAATGGTATATCAATGTAGCACAGCCATGGCACATTAAAACCCAAAATTCAGCACATTAAGCAAGCATCATGTAGTGTAGAAGCAGTAGAAAAAGATGGAAATCTGTAAGTAAAGATTTTCAAGGACCAGATGGAAAAATTCTATTGACAGCTCACCCTCTGACTTTTCTCACTGACCATAGAACCAGCTAAATCTTGGTTGGAAATCCAGCTCACCCATATGCCACTAAACCATAGAGCTGCCCAAACTTGATTGCTATGATCAGCAACCAACCAGATAATACAATCCCTCAATACAACCAAGGATTCAACAACAAAACATTGATTTTATCATCCAAAGACATTCCATCTCTCATAACCAGTCTGACTCAACAGTAAGACATCATCTGCAATACAACTCTCCTCTCTTATCTATTCCAAACCCTAGGCATATTGAACAACACAAGAATGACAATACTGCCACACTTTCCTCCTGCGAGCTTCATTAAGGCACCATGAGATTCCGCATGCAGGCATGATCTCTTTTTAGACCACTTCCACCACAATAGTATGCAATGTACAGTTTGATTGTCCTATTCTTTGTTCATTTGTGCCATCTATACCAAGGGCTAGCATATTTGTCCAAACTTCAAAGTACCTTGAGAACCTGCCTTGCAACATCTATTACAATCATTATCTTCAAGGCTATGAAACTGGGGATTCTTTTGTATTACCTGATTCTTCTGAGATTTGTTTTTCAAGTTTCCAAAATTCCCACTAACCACAAGAAAAACTTATCAGCTATCTTCCCATAAGTAGCTTTCAGGTTGGCTTCAAGATAAGCTTTCCTTTCATCTTACTTGCCAAACTCTAATCTTATCCAATTTTGATGCATTTTTTTAAGCTAGTTTAGATTCCTCATGAATCAAACTAAGGAACCTCTTATCCCATTGATTCTACCATTGCTAGTCTTACACAACTAAAATTTAGCAAAAATGAGATCTGTAAAGACTTGAAGTTGAACGCAAAATTCAGCATGATTTGTAATTCATAATTACTTTAGTCTGTAGAACTTTGCTCCAGCTTGAATTGTGCACAACAAAGAAGGAAAAGTCCCACTTACAATACTTAAGGTGTTTGCTGCATGATACAATTGGTCAAAGAAGATAAATTGGTCAGAGGAGTCTCAGTGCAAGATCAGGAAGCCATGATAGGAATATAAGGAGACATTGTTCAGCCCCAAACAAGACCACAATTTCCAAATAACGATATCAAGGTTCTAGAAGATAAAAATTGGTCAGAAGAGTCACAGTGCAAGATGAGGAAGCCATGATAGGAATATAAGGAAGCACTGTTCATCCCTGAACAAGACCACAATTTGCAAATAATGATATCAAGGTTCTAGAAGGGTAACAAATTCAATAACCTACAAATTCCCCTGAAAAGGATTTTAACTTTCTATTAACAAATGCTTTTTGTATCTGCATGGAGAGGTAAGCCAGTCCAAGAGAAGACCAAGTTGGTTATGGGGTATTTATGAAATTCACTAGAACCTTGTTTGAGCCTAAAAGAACTGCAGCCATATAGGCTTAATTCAAAATTAAAATATATAATGTAAGTATTGGAACAGATATCCACACCATTTGTTTCTGATCTGTAAAAGCTAGAGTTCTCTAAAATTTTGACAGTAAGAAGTACCAATGTGGTCCTTGAAAAGTGACCTGCTTTTTTGCTGTAGGATACAGTTCAGTGGTATAGAGATTACAAAGAATTGTACACATGATGGCTGATATACACCAGACTTACAAGTTATGCCATAAGATAGAGCTCACACAGAATCATATAAGTATGTCCATAAAGTACATAGCCACCAAAATGCAAAAAATGACACAAGCTACTGGTACGTTTAACAGTAAACACTAGAAACATACAATTCCTATGTAAGGTTGAATTGCCAAAAAAAATACTTATTGCTGGATTTAACACGATTTGCATTTTTAAGCAGGCCCACTTCCATGAGCCTGCATATGTTGCGGATGATGCCCAATTCTGACTAACAATTGCATTCCAGCATTTGCTGATTCCTAAAGGTTATATGATTTAAGTAGCAATTGTTTGCAATAAATGATATATATCCACAAAACAGAGTACACATTCACCTTGTACTTGAGAAGAAAAACTAGTTTTCAACTCACAAAGGCTAACATGGAGATGCCCTGTGTTGATATGGCTGCAATATTCAAGGCCATGCTTGTTGGTGTAGTTATGCATTTATTACACATTGTTATGTATTTATTACACCTTAGGTTAAGAATACTTAGGTGATTTGTTTACTTGGGTTTAGTTCTGCTTGTCCTTTTTGGAGAGTAAGGTGTCACCTCATTCCTTAGGATTTATGCTTCCTTTTTTGGAGCATGAGGTGTCACCTCATTCCTTTGAAGTTACTTTGGCTTGTCATCCTCATTTACTCTGTATTTTCTACACTGTTTCTCCAAGTTTCCAAGATGGGGGGGCATGGAGATAGGGTTTCAGGGACGGCAAAAAAATTCCTAAATTTTCAGGACAGCAGGGGTGTTAGAAATTGCATGCAGAAGATATCAATTAAATGCAAATAAAGATTAAACAGAGGAATGAAAAATACACAGAAATAATAACAGCGAGAGACAATTTTTAACGTGGTTCACCCAAACTCGGGCTACATCCACCAACAAAGAGTCCAATATTATTATCCAGCAAATCAAACCGATTACAACCACCAATCCTTGCAACTCAATACCGCTGCAAATGCTACAATACCATATCAACAGAAACCCTAACCCTTGGTCGTTTTTATCAAGACCTATGCCGGTTACAAAATAGGGTTTTTTATGTTGGCCAATAGAAAAAATAACTCCCGATGCCTTTATAAAATAATAAAAGTCGTTTGAGGTTTTGGGGGCACCGCCCCTCGACCTCGCCCTGTATCGCGACAAGGGCGCTGCCCCTTGACCTCGTCTTGGGGGCGCTGCCCCTTGACCTCGTCTTGGGGGCACTGCCCCCAAACCCCCGTTAAATAATTTGGGGGGAAACCACGCCGATAAAAGTGGGGAAAATTTAACCTCCGAGTCTGATTAGGCTCCATATAACAACAAGGGGGGCAGGGGGGTGACGGCTATCTATATATATATATATATACACCATAATTTACACAAAATTAAATTGCAGATAATTTTACCAAAATATTAAGTGAGAAAATTTTAGGAAAATTATGTGAATAAATATTTTATAATTATAAAGGAAGGCTTTTAAGTCCTTAGGTCATCAAGTTTAAAGGCTACAAAGATAGGGATATTAGATAAATAAATTTATTTAACTATTCCACAGCCACAGCTGCACTCACCACTTATTTTCCATATGAGTCGAATCCCTTGAAAAAAGCCAGTTTAATCAGTTCAATCAAGTTTGAATGTTTAATTAAACAAAAATATTCCAGTTGAATTGAGCTCTATCTTCTAAATATTTGCAATACAGTTTGCAACACGGCTTTTATGTAGAGGCTGGTATTAAAATAAAAAAGCAATTTGAAATTTCAAACAGCACAACCCAATCAGTCAGGACATGCAGCATCATTATTAGTAGCAATATTTTATCTCCACGCCAGGGTACAAAATATCCACACAGACATGCCCAATGAAATAGACAATTTCCAAAGATTCAAATAGAGGAATTGATGCCACAAAAGAATGAATACAAAACAATCATCCAAATTTAACATGTAAACTGCAACTGGCAATTGCTCCTTAGCAGCTGTACAATCTCAGAAATCACTGCTCCAAAATACAAGCATATGGACCTAAACACCAAATACAAGAACATGAAAGCTGAGGATGCTGTGTCTAATCACAGAAACAAAGTGGCACTTCTAAGTAAAGCAGCTCCAAAGAAAAGCATGTTGTGTAGAGCAGTTGAAGGGGCAGTGGAAGAATTGGTGGGGTAGTTACAGGGACGTCAGGGATGCCCTAGGCGCCTAGTGTCCCCCATGTTTAGGGGGCATCTGTGGGATGTCCCCAAATTTTGCAGTAAAAAGGGGATGGAGTGAGGACATTTTGTCACCATCTCCCTGTCCCCAAAATCGGGTAACAAGCCTGGAGATGTGTCCCAAGGGAACACTAATTTTCTATAGTACACACTTGATGAATGGAATAGTTGAGTTTTGTTCATTTCATATTGAGTCTATGTTAGTTCTTTGAGCAACTAGGTTATTTGTGAATAGCTTCAAGCCATTTGTTTCTAGGTAGAGATTTCATGCCATCATCTAAAATCTTACATGGTATCATAGCAAGTTTGCACTTAAGCTAGTTTCATTTCCATTCTATAAAAGTCTTTTTTTTTAGTTTTGTAAGTGACCTTTTGCGAGATTTTTTTTTCTAGGTGAATAATAGAGAAATCCTAAGTTCACCATTGTGTCTAAAGCATTTGAGAAAGTTGGTTTAACCTTTCATTTCATCCAAATCAGACATTTAGAAGCCAAGCTAACAAAGTTTGAAAGTTGTTAATTATCTATATTTTTTTGCAAATAACTTCTTCCAGAAGCATGCTGGAGCAAATTTGAGCTCACTGGAGCAACCAAAAACGTATGGATCGCCTATCAAATCATCCAAATCAAACAACTTAACCAAAAGCCTCAATTTTTTCCCAATTCAAGCTGTGTAAGGATGGCATGTAGTTGAGGAGAACTTCTTTTTTAAAACATAGCCATGCCACTACCACTCTATTGCTGTCACTACCATGTAGCCTACACTTTGCAACCTCCTAATAACCAAGAATTTACTATCTGACAATATATTCTCTACATAGTCAGTGCAATGCCATCTACAAAGTAATGCCACATCACCTGCATAGTCATCTAACACGTCAATCACCATATCACTAGGACTGTACAACCCACATTAGCAGCCACATCAACACCAAGTTAGTAACCCATACATGCTATGTCAACATACATTCACAATCACTTGCTGATATTGTGGTGAAGTCATCAACTGCTTGAGGCACTCCTTTCTTGTGGGGATTTGCACTTTAATTTGACACCTGAACTTCAAAAGGTCCCTTCTCACTTGTCTAGACTCCAATCACAGTGAATTTTTTTTTACTAATTATTTTTTGATGGCTACATAGTGGTTGTCTTTTTTGGTCATTGTGCCTCCTATTTCTAGAATTCGCAATTTTATCAGGGATTTGTTGAGTCATTCTCGTTTTAGGAACTTCCAAAGCTTTATTCTTGAACATAAAAACTCATTTTTAAGTGTTGTCTTTTTAAGTACATGGTTTTTTGTGTACTTTGCATTCGTACTCTTATTTTGCTCTAATTGTGCTTGAGAAATGTACCTTCAACTTCTTGTTATGATTTACAAACTTTAATATTCAAGATCAAGTCACTACATATCTATAGGTAGTTTATTTGGGAACGCATTATTATATAAAGTGCCAAAATCAATTTTTTTTGGAGGGGTGTGTTGTGACCAAATCACACATCGCCCCATTGCAAATGGGGACCCCCTTTTTTTGAATTCCAGTGCTTTGCTAAGTCCAGGATGATGTCCTTTGCATGATGAAGTCAGTGGTGTTTGAGTCTTAGAGCCCCTTGATGACCTGATCCTGATGTTTGAGACCCTGAAAATGACTAAGTCTGGTATCCTGATCCTGAAGATCCTGAAAATTGGCTAAGTCTGAAATCTGGTGGATCCTCAAAAATCTAGAATCTGCATGTTAAATCCAGTGGATCTGAGACCTATCTCAAACATCCTGAAAGGTATATTGAAAAATATTTAAAGTATAAGAAATTCAATCTCTAAACTTATACTTAAATATATTTTTCAATATACCTTACCTCGGGCACTGTCAGTTCTGGGCGCGAAATTGCTCCAAGGTCACCTCAAAATTCCGCCTAAGTTTAGGCGCCCATTCCATGTTCAGAGGATCATAAGAGTTGCGCCTTCAGTTGAGGTCCATGAGTTTAGGCGCCAATGCCTTGTTGTTATTGTCTTTAGGCGCCCTTCAACATTCAAAATGATAGAAAACAATCCAAGTTAGCGCCTAGAGCTAGATTCCTAGAAGAGATGAATTTGGCGCCCTAGATCAAAGAGCGCCCACATATACAGGAAGTTTGAGCGCCCTAATGTGGATGAGCGCCTTAGTGTCATTTTGCGCCTTGGGTAGTGGAAACCTTTTCTTAGAGTTAGTGCCTTCATGGATGAGGTGAAGTTGCGCCTTAGGGTGTATCTCCATTGTTGGAGTTGTGAGTTGAAATGAAAAGGCGCCTTGGAGGTAGAGTGAGGACTCCTTGATGGAGAAGCGCCTAGGAAGTTAAGAAGATGATGAAGTGTCTCAACAAGTGAATGATAGCACCTTGGTGTGCTTTAGCGCCTTCTACGAGTGAATGATAGCTCCTTCAGAGAGAATTTGACTAAGACAAAGCGCCTTTGGAAGAAGACAGGAAGTTTGAGCGCCCTCCCTTGGTATCTAGCGCCTTAATTCTAGTGGCTTTGATTAGGCGCCTAGGGTAGGAGTTTGAACTTTTGGCGCCTAGGGATTGAACAAGGTATGAGCGCCCAGTGAGGAGAAATAAGTTTTGGAGCGCCCTGGGTGAAAGAGACCACTTTGGCGCCTTTGGTGAGAAGATCTTCCTTTTGCGCTTTAGAAGTAAGATTAGATTGCGCCTAGAGGAAGTCTTAGCGCCTTAAGATGTTTTGATGAAGGGTTTTAGCGCCTCAAGGTAAGTGAATGCCTTGAGCAATGGATGGAATACGCCTAGGATTAAGAGAATGTTTATCCTTGTCTAAGCGCTAGTAAAGGCTTGTATAACCCCCAGTCTGTGTTTATCAATCACGAATTGCTAATGACTCCTTAATGAGCGCCTTAGGAAGAAAGAGTATGAAATCCTTGATCCTGATGTTTGAAAAGATCCTGAAAATGACTAAGTCTGGTAACCTGAAATCCTGAAACACTGAAAATTGGCTAAGTCTGAAATCTGGTGGATCCTCCAAATTCTATAATCTACATGTTAAATCCAGTGGATCTGAGACCTATCTCAAACATCCTGAAAGGTATATTGAAAAATATTTAAAGTATAAACTTATACTTAAATATATTTTTCAATATACCTTACTCGCTTGGACTTCCAAATTTAGGCGTGAATTCACTCAAAGAAGCTTAGGCGCACTTTCCCATTTGCAGAGATCCAAATTGGCGCCTTAGGTGGAGGACAAGTTTCAAACACCTCATTCAGTTGCGCCTTGAATTGAAGTAGGCGCACTTTCTTATTCTTAACAACCACCTTTGAGCGCCCTACAATCTGGATGGTTGGAGGGATGACATATTGGCGCCTTGGAGTGCATGATGAGGTTGGAATTCAAGATTAGCGCCTAGGGAAGGATTACACTCAATACAATCACCAAAATAGCGCCTTGAGTTGAGAGAATGAAGTTAGGCGCTCCTTATCACTCCTGTCACCTGGATGAACGCCTCGGAAGAAGTGCCATCAAACATCCCTTTGAGTGGGCGCCTAGAGAGAGATGATCACATTAAGACATGCTTGATCATTCAAAACATGAAAAATGACAAAAGAGGTTCAAATTGATGAAGGCGCCCATTTCTAGCTCATCCATCAACTTTTGGCGCCCTTCATGGGGAGACACCTCAGTATGCGCCTTGAAGTCAACTTGAAGCGCCTAAGGGTAAGTTGTGTGAAATGATTTTATTGAATGGGCGCCTAGGTGTGGGAGTCCTCCCAAAGCAATTACTACATGAAAATGACAAAGTATGAAGCCTCATTAGTGTTAGGCGCCCTTTTACCCACCTGCAAACCATTTCTGGCGCCTTGGAAGGAATTACATCACAAAGTACCTTTTAATGAATCTCTTAAGTGGGAGAAGTCTTTTTACACCCTTACAATTGCTAGAAATCATTTGAAATAATGAATGTGGGACTAAATGACGTTAGGCGCACTTTGTTCCTATTTTCACCTATATTTGCGCCTAAGTTTGAAGTGGCATTATTACATGTTTAAAGTTATTCCTATCTTATGAAGTAATTGATATATTGTTTATCTTGTCTTGTAGGTACATCAAAAAGGATAGGAGTTGTTCGAGGAGTCACCTTTGAGCGAGGAGCTTAGAATCACCTTCAAGGAGTCATCGTCATCTAAAGAATACTTCAAGATCATCAAGAGCAAGTACCTAGAGCACTTCATGTTAGATCACATTAACTTCAAGTGTTCATCATCAAGTTGCATCATTGAAGGAAGGATTGTTGGTGGAACCTTGGAGTCATCTTGTTTGATCACACGTTCGAAGACTTTCTATCCATCCAAGCTTCAAGTAAAGTTCTCCCAATCTTCAAAGATTCATCAAGTTTTAAGTCTCCTTGAGAGGTCATCTACTACACTCCGAAGGGTCACTTCGAAGATCATCGTTCAAGATCACTTCATCAACTTCTTCATCAAGTTGCATCATCTATCATACTTCAAGTCCCATTCGACCTTCAAGTTCAAGAGAGATCTCCTACTCTTACATGAAGGAAGCATCATCATCATCTACTCTATTACTTACTCTTAAAGAAGGAGCATCGTCAAAGAAGATCATCATATCAACTTACCTACAAGAAGAAAAAGCAGAATCATGAAGTTAATCAAGTGAAGCAACAAGTATCATACATCCAGTCTACAAGAAGAATGAACAAGGCAAGATCTACAAGATGTATTCCTAAACATACAAGTATCAAGCAATCACATTGAATACATCACATAAAGATGATACAATTTTCATAGTATGCTTAGTTGGCATCTATGTGGCGAGAACACATCATTTAATTTTGATTAGCCGCATTATTAAATGCATTAAATGTATCATTTAATGAAAGAAGCCAAAGGGATTCCTATGTGGAGGAATATTTTAAATGCTTCCGCCTTACCTCATCACATTGGAAAACGTGCCTTCATTGCCTCTCTCTTTTGTGCTAAAAATAGCAAGTTGTTGTAACTACCTCTGAGGTGGCATGATCTAAGCCCTTGGCTATCAAATTGATCTTAGCCATTCATTGTATTCTGGACACTATATAAAGGCCTTGTTGCCTCATTTGTAAGAGGGTAGATCATTAGTAGTAGTAGAGAGTAGATTTTAGGAGTAGAATAGGAGACTCTCAAAATTCTCTGAGAGGATTTGAAGCTGTTGTAAATATTTCTCAAAGTTAATGCAAAGGACATTGGAAGTTTATTTGGTGTTCAAGTGTTGTCTTGTGGAATCGCATGGTTTCTTGTACTTCAATGGAATGGAGAGATGTTTCAAATAGATTAGAAATAGATTAGAGCTCATTGTTGTAATGTTCGTTGTATGGAATATTTGATCAACTCCTAGCTCATGCTTTTAACATTCATCGCTGGTGAATTGTTGTGTAAAGCTAGTCTGAGCCATATTTACTTAAGTTCGATTGTGGATGCTTGTTTGAGCTGCGCCATCTTATGGGTGCTTATATAAGTCTTCATGATTTGAAAACCATTCGCAAACCTTAGGAGATTGCACCAACTTCATGTAGTTGTAGGCATCCTTGGCGAAGTGAAGTTAGGTTAAATCAGGAGTTTGTCTATTCAATACATCATCATTGCTACATTGACCTTAGATTAGTTTCCTAAACCTTATTCTTTTTTTTCCTTTTTTTTGATCATTGGAACTTTGTACATACATCATCCACACTGAAAGGAGGAACAAGCTAAATATGAATGAAGAGAAGTCTGTGTAAGTCCCTTTGTAGGTTAACAGCAAAATCATACTTAGTCGCTGAGCTTTCTCTTTTCAAAATCATCAGAAGGAACCTTGGAGTCATCTTGTTTGATCACCTAGTTCAGCATTCGAGAGACTTTGCTCAAGAGGGAGTCAGATACTTAGTATTTCACTCTAATTGTTGACTTGTCGAAAAACAATCATCAACAGGGTGCTTATTGGGTTGTTGCTTGTTTTAGAGGCTCTTTTTTTGTTGTGTTTTTGTGTTTATCATATGGATCAACTACAAATCCCTATACTCACACCTTATAATTATTTTACATGGAAAAGTAAAATGACTACACAAATGTAGGTCAAGGGTTGTTTAGAATAACTCAAGGAACAAAAACAAAACCTTTCACAAATACAAACAAATTCAATTTTTTTAACAACTATGATGAAGTACATGGATTCTTATGTCTAGCTATATCTCTAGATCTTCTCTTTCACATTGATAGTTTAGATACTCCTATTGAGATATCTGTCAAGCTAGTATATTTGCTTGGCCAAACAGATGAAATATGAGATCATCAACTAGAAAACGACTCTAGCAATCTTAGTCTAAGCAATGTTGAGCAAATTCAAAACTTCATTTCACAATTCAAGTCATTAAGGCTATAACTAGCAGACTATAAGATCGAGAAAGAATGATGCACAATTAATTATCAATGTACTTTCAAAACTCAAACTTCCTTATTCAACCTTTGTTTCTACCTTCTATTCTAATAGGGATGTTTTGGACACTACATTTACTATGCCTTCCTTTGATGAGTTTGCTAAAAAGACTCACTAGAGAATAGGACAAGTTAATTCAAATGGGTGCACTTAGTTACAAGTCTTCTAAATCATATGTATTGGTTTCACACCAATTTGCAAGGTTCAAAAGGCCTTAGGTTGTTCAAATAAGAAGAAAAAGAAAAATTCACCTTCCTCCTCTACTTCAAAGGTAAAATCATAGGCCTTCTCTACTTTAAGGGAAAAGTCACAAAACACAAGGAAGGTCAAATTTGGGTACTGTTGATGATTGTTTTTGGACAAGTCAACAATAGAGTAAAACATTGAGTATCCAACTCTCTCTTGAATAAAGCTCTTCAAAGGCTAATCAATGTGCTCCAATGAAGTAACTCCAAGGTTCCTTTTTTATAACTTAGGGTGGATAAACTCAGTGATTACATGTGATCTTGCTGGTAATCACAAAGGGACTTACGTAGACTTCTTCATACTTCATTTAGCTTGTTTCTCCTTTTAGTGTGGATGACATATGTACAAGGTTTCAATAATGAAGAAAGTAAAAAGATAAGGGTTTAGGAAAGCTAATCTAAGGTCAATGAAGCAATGATGATGCACGAATAGACAAACTCCTTAATCACCCTAACTCCACTTCGCCAAGAATGCCTACAACTACATGAAGTTGGTGCAATCTCCTAAGGATAGTGAAAGGTTTTCAAATCATGAAAGCTTATACAAGCACCCATTGAACAGTGTAGCTCAAACAAACAACCACAATCGAACTTAAGCAAATGATGAGGCTCAGATTAGCTTTACACAACATTTCACCGGCGATGAATGTTAAAAGCATGAGCTAAAAGTTGATCAAATATTCAATACATCATACATTACATCAATGAACTTCTATTCTACTTCTAATCTACTTGAAACATCTCTCCACTTCATCAAGATACAGGAAACCATGTCATTCCACAAGACAACACTTAACACCAAATGAACTCCAATGTCTTTGTATTAATCTTGAGAAATATTTACAACTTCAAGTATTTTCAGAAAACTTTGAGAGTTTCTTCTATTCTACTCCTCTACTGTATTTTACAAATATTGACTACTATATTTACAAATGAGGCGACAAGGCCTTTATATAGAAGTTCAGCATTACAATGATGGGCCTGGATTAATCCAGATAGCCAAGGGCTCAGATCATGCCACCTCAACAGATAGTTACAACAAATTGTTATTTTTAGTACATATTAGAGGCAATGAAGGCACGCTTTCCAAGAAGATAAGGATAAGATGGAATCTTTTAGAGCATCTTCCACATGGGCGTCCTTTTGGCTTCTTGTTTGTTGTAGACGTATTGAATGTAGTTGAATGACGTGGCGCCCTGTGATTGGCTTGATGATGAGTGTCTGCCACGTAGGTGCCACCTTAGCAACTCTTATGGATTCCAACTGTTTATTCAATTTGTTTTGTGGGCATATTCCCACATTGCATCATCTGTAATGTCTTTGTGTGATTGCTTGAACTTGAATGATTGAACATTTGGGAATGTATCTTGTTGATCTTGCCTTTGTTCATCTTCTTGTAAACTGGATGTGTGTGATAGATGTTGCTCATCTGTCTGACTTTGTAATGTTTCTTCTTCTTGTAGGTAAGTTGATCTTCTTTGATGCTACTTCATGGAGAGTAGTAGGAGATGATGATGATGCTTGATATCGTGACTCGAAGTAGGAGATCTCTCTTGGACTTGAAGATTGAAGAGTCTTGAAGCTAGATGGATAGATGTCCTTGACATGTTTGATGATGATGAAGATGAAATAGTACACTTGCCATGTTGATCCTGAAGTGATGATTGATGAAGAAGCCAATTGATACTTGAAGTTGATAAAACTTGAAGCTTAATGGATAGGTGTTGAAGGTGATCTCACTGATAATGAAATGTTTCAGCATGATGATGATGAAAGTTCTTTTGGAGCAGCTCCATGATGCTATCTCCTTATACATGACCCTCTAACCTCACTTATCGGTGGTTCCAAGCACTTGCTCCTTAGATGATTTCTTAGGTTCATCAACATTCCTGCACACAAACAAAGAAGCAATATCAATCCTTTGGATAATACTTAATTTCATAACACATAAGAATCATTTGCTTAAGTTTTAGCGAAGATCAAATCATGAAAGCAATCATAACATTCAAACCAAGCATCACATTGAATATAGCATATTGGATCATGGGTTAGTTGTTTGGATAAAAGACTTCTAAAACTTGGATTCAACCTCATATGGGAGTGGTGCACTAGACAAGGATTTGGTTCTCCACTTGAAAGATTTCATAATGCTTGCAATTCTCCTCACTTATGAGTGGCGCATTAGATCTATATTTTGCCTTTGTTTAAAATCTCACTTTTGCAAGTTACAAATCAGTCTCCTTGGTTTAGACGCCTTAGATGGAGGTTTTGAATCCTCTTAATACTGGTGCATTAGACATCAACTTTGATCTCCCTTTGATTTGCACCAAGGTGGCGCACTAGACCCACATGTTGAATCCTCTTCTTGATCTTAGCGCAGCAGATCAGCAATTCAATCCCCTCATGATACTCATTGAGGTAGCGCACTAGTTCCATGTTTTGAGGGCTTCTTAATTCAAACTTAAAGTCAAAACCTTCCTTCTTCCTTGGGCGCACCAGATAGGCGCACTGGTTCATGATCTTGAGCTCTTCTTGATATGACATTCAAAAGTTAAAGTTTATCTCCTTATAGAAGGCGCTCTAGATGAGGCGCACCGGTTGAGGGTTTTGATCTCTCTAAGATAAACAACATCAAACTCTAATCAAACTCCCTTCAAGGTTGGCGCGTTGGTTGAGGGAATTGATTTCATCTTAAAACCTCACAAAATTTGCGTTTTGATACTTGACACTATCCTCTCCATCTTGGCGCATCACTTCAAGATTTTGAATCCCCCTCCTAAAAGTTGCTTTTCCACTACCAAACAAACTTCAACTACCTTGGCGCAATGGATGAGGATTTTGAATCCTCTCGAAATCCTTCACAAAATTTCAATTTAACTTCATCCCAAGGTGGTGCAGCAGATCAGGTTTTTAAATCCTCTTTTATGTCTTGAAAAAGTGTTGGAAACTTGAGCTTAAACTATCTTTAACATAGGCGCATTGGATCTGTCGCATCAGATCAGCATTTTGTATCTTGTTGAAATGTTCAAAAAACATGATTTAAGCCTCTCATCAATTAGTCGCATTGGTCAAGGGTTTTGTGCTCTTCTTGAAATTTGTCTTGAATCATCATTTTCACCTTTGAGGAGGGCGCAACAGATAGGAGTTTTGAAATCTTCTTGAAAATGTGTCTTGAGGCTTCATTGTTTACTTCTTGATGAGGTAGGCGCATTAGATGAGGCGCAAGAGTTCATCATTTTGTTCCTTCTTAAAAATCACTCTTCTACCACCAAAATGGACTTTTCTTTATTTTGGTGCAGCAGGTCAGAATTTTGTTTTCCCTTAAAATTAGCCTAACTCTCATCAAATGAGCGCACTAGATACGGCGCATTGGTTTTATGTTTTGTGCTCCGGTTGAACCCTGTCTTAAAACTTGAAACAAATCACCTCAACTTTGGGCGCATTGGTCAAGGCACAAGAGTTGTGGATCTTGAATCCTCTTCAAACGACATCCAAGACTTAACTTTCCCTTCTTAAAATGGCGCAACAGTTGGATGTTTTGATTGCTTCTTGATCTTGGCGCATTGGTTAGGGCACATTGGTCAAGGATTTTGCGCTCCCTTCATGTCTTGGCGCACTGGATCAAGATTTTGCGCTCTGGTACTTAGCCATTTTTTCAGTGTTCCTCAGGGTAAGCTATATTAAAAAATATATTTAATGAATTTCTTATACTTTAAATATTTTTCAATATACCTTTCAGGATGTTTGAGATAGGTCTCGAATCCACCAGATTTAACAAGTAGATTATAGAATTTGGAGGATCCACCAGATTTCAGACTTGTCAATTTTTTTGGATATCAGGATTTTCAGGCTACCAGACTTAGTCATTTTTAGGATCTCAAACATGCATCAGGATATCAAGACATCAGGGGACTATTGGACTCAAACACTACTGACTTCATCATGAAACAAATTTAAGACATCATCCAAAACTCAATGCAAAGCACTAGAGCTCAAAAAAAAAGGGGGTCCCCATTTGCAATGGGGCGATGTGTGATTAGGTCACAACAGGTACTATAAGAAGGGGGCCAACGATGAATCTAAATGTATGAAGAAATGGATAGACTAGTTAACTAATATTATCAAGAGGAATAACATCGAACTCCCTAATTCTCTAAGGATTCCTCCTCTTCTTCTAACCCTGATAAAAGAAAAGGTATGGTATTAATAGCCACTCACTCTTCCTCTTCTTTTAAGACACAGATTCTTGAGTTTAGTGCTTCATATCTCTTCTAAAGACTTGTTCTCTTCATTAGAGCCATGTTCTATGCCACAAATTCTCATGAGTGATGATTCTTCATTAAATGTTTGTGTGTATGGATTTGTTGATATGGGTGATGGAACATTCAATAATGTTTTTTGTGTACCCTCTCTATTGACAAATCTCCTTTTTATCTATGAGATCATGCACACAAATACAAATAAGAAGGTTGAACTAGATCTAGATTCAATTGTGATTCGGGAACTAGAAGATGATGTTCTAGTTGCAGTTGGAAAGGTTGATCACAAGTCTAGATTGTACTAATTTTCTCTCTATGTCAAAATCACCATCCATTACTCTTCTTTCACATACCAAAAATGTGAGTAAACTCTAGCATGAGTAGTTCAACCATCTTAACTATTGCTATCTTCAATAGTTGAGTTAGTAGGATATGGTTACAAGACTTCCAAAAATTTGCTTATTTGATGGGATTTGCCAAGAATGCATCATGGAAAGCATCCTAATGACAAGTTTGAAAAAGAAAAGTCTTGGCAAGCTTCAAAAGTTCAAGAGTTGGTTCACAATGATCTACCAAGCCCATTCCCATCCTTATTTTTTATCAAATCTTGATATGTACTTACCTTCATTGATGATTTCTCTAGATTTACCTAGGTCTACTTTCTTTGGCAAAAGAGAAAAGTGTTTGAACACTTTCTCAACTTCAAGGTCCTTGTTGAGAAACACTTTGGGACAGTCATCAAACTCCTTCGAACAAACAATGGTAAGGAATATGTGAATTACTGCTTTGAGGAGTTTTATGCTAAAGAGGGTATTGATCTTCAACATATAGTTCCAATCCACAACATAATGGAGCTGCAAAGTGGAAGAACAAGACCTTGAAAGAAATGACCAACTGCATGATCCATTCCCCATCACTTGCACCATAGTACTGACTTGAGGCCACAAATTGTGCTAACTATGTCCAAAACCCTATTCCCCTAAGGCTTTGAAAGGCATCACTCCTTTAGAAGCTTGGAGTGTGGGAAATCTTCAATTAAGCACTTCAAATTACATGGGCCCATATTCCCACAAACAAATGCAAGGCCTTGGAACCACAAAGCAAACCTTGCATCTTTGTGGGCTATCCAAATTGTGTTCAAGGGTATCAATTGTTGCATCATAATACTCATGAGTTGATCATTGCAAGGAGTGTAAGATTTGAATAAAGCTCACCAAGCTTAGAGTCTACAACTTCTCTTCCTTCATTCACTTTGGATTCCTTGCTTGTTAGCGATGCTTCAAAGGACTCTCCTTCTCCTCCGACTCAGTAGTCTGAGGTAGAGCATTGTCCTCCACCGACTCATTAGTCTGAGGCACAACATTGTCCTCCTCTGACTAATATCTCTACAATAGAGGACTCTATCTTTTGCTTCTCTTTCACTTTGGACTTTGGGTCCAAAAGACTCTATAGGCTATAGGTTCACTAGTTGTGGATCCTTCCAACTCTCAAAGGACAAGGTCACAACAAGATAATCTTCAAGTATACATTGCCACTTCTTCAGATCCACAACCTTTTCGCAAAGCATATGATATTGCTAAATGGGATTCAACAATGGACAAAGAATACAATACCTTACTAAGGAATCACACATGATTTTGTACCACTTCCTAAAGGAAGAAAACTAGTTTGATTTAACTAGATCTATGAGACCAAGCATGTCGTGGATGACAGCATTGATAAGTTCAAGGCTAGTCTTGTGGCAAAAGGTTTTTCGCAAGTTCCTTGTATTGATTACGCTAAGACCTTTGCCCCAATAGCCAAGATGAACTCTAGTTGCTTGACTCTCACCATTGTGATTTCCTATCACTAGGCAATACATCACATCAATGTGAGAGTGCATTTCTTCATGGGGAGATTCAAGATGAGATATATATGGAGCAGCCGCAACGATTTGTTTAGGATTCTTCATTCGTATGCTAACTGTGGAAGTCTCTCTATGGTCTCAAACAAGCCCCCAGATCCTACTATGAAAAGATGAACTTCTTTCTCCTTTCAACATGGTTCTCATGATGCCACTCAAATCCTGATGTTTACTTCTTACAGCAAGGTGAGGATCTTCTCACCTTAGTTCTCTACGTGGATGATCTCACCCTCACAAGTACTTCTACAAACATCATCAACAGGATCAAATCAGCTCTATAGGACAAATTTGACATGACAAACTTGGGTCTTCTATATTACTTTCTCAACATTAAGGTTACTCAATCTAATTGTGAGATTAGTCTAGCACAACCTATGAAGCTGGGTTCAGCAAAAATGGCCTGCAAATTGACTAGATTCAATTCGGATTCGAGTACAAGGCTAGGACAAGCCTAGGTTCACCCACGGTACGAGGCTAGGTCGGGCCTAAGTTCAGCCCAGGCACCCCAAATTCCCTGTAGGTCCATCCAAGGCATTCTTGGCAGCCTAGGTTCACCCACGGTACGAGGCTAGGACGGGCCTAGGTTCGGCCTAGGCACCCCAAATTCCCTGTGGGTCCATCCAAGGCATTCTTGGCACACTTTGTGCATACTCAGTACACAAAAAAAGACCTATTGTTTTAGCCATAGTTGTAGAACAAATGAAACATTGAACCATTACAGTGTCACTTTCGAATCTGGATTGTTGGCGCACTTGAGTGCAAAACAAACAAAATACTAAACCATTAGCAAGATCCCATGCCAAAGAATGTGAAACCATGGTTGGTTAACTACCGGATGGCTTGTTTTCTAGTGAGAGAGTACCTCTTTCATGGGACATTCCTAGGGAAACCATGCCCATTGTAGGATTCAAACATAACACCACAAGAAAGCACCACCGCTTGCCCAAAGAAGCTTCGAGGAGACAAAGTTGCCAGAGAAAAGGAAGCACTCTACTCTATTCTCACCACCAATTTCCTCTGCTTTGATGGTATTCACATACTTGATATTTTTAATCTTTCGCAATTAGTCGCCTTGCTCGAATTCAAATAGCCACTCCGCCCAAACCTTGCAATGAAAAGACAAAAAGATGTCTATGATACTTTATGGCGTAAGACCCCTTTATGATTGCTATTGTCTTCATGATAATATATTGATATATAATATTATTTTTATATTTTTAATATTGTATATAGATATATATATTAATATATTTATATATTAAATTTATTATTAATGTATTTATATTTATATTAGTTTTATATTTTTTATATTATACATATGAACCCATCCATACCAAACCTAGGAAATAAAAATTTGCCACATCAACTAACCAAAACCCCTTACTATACCCAAATCGGCAACTTAGAGCACAACCTAAGTATGCTCTTGTTCTTCTTGGGCAATTTCACATGGTTGATTACAAACCTACACCAACTCCCTTTCTTTCTAGAGTCAAGCTTGAGGCTAAGTGTTCCACACCATTAGTTGATGCCACTTTGTATCACTAGCTTGTTGGAAGCCTCATCTACTTGACTCACAAATGTCCTAACATTTCTTATATTGTTGGTATGATTTCTCGCTTTATGCAAAAGCCACATGAGCTTCTCTATAAAGTTGTCAAATGGATATTGCAACATGTCAAGGGCACATACAAATATGGGATCCACCACACAGCAAGCAAAGATACAAATTTGATGGGATACACAAATTTAGCTTGGGCTGACAATTTTGACAATCATGAGTCCACCTCAAGTTACAACTTTCATCTTGGTTCTAGCCACATACGTTGGTCGAACAAGAAGCAGCATGTTATTGCTCTATCTTTCACAAAGGTTGAGTATTAAGGAGTTGCTATTGCTGCAACAAAGACTATCTGGCTTCTATAAATCCTTACAAAGTTTGATTTTCTTTTCAATCAGCCTTCAACCTTCAATCATACATTGTGATAATTAGACTACCATCCAAATCTTGAGGAACCCTTTCCAACATCAAAGGACCAAACTCATTGAGGTCCATATGCACTACATTATAGAGCTCATCTAGTAGCAAGTCATCAATCTATAGTTTTGTCCTACTTAAGTTGCATACATCTTCCAGACTTTCACAAAAAGCAAGTATGTCCAACTATGAGCTTTGTTGGGGGTTTAGGAGGTTTTTCCCTGGGGGGCCTTCCTAGTCCTTCCTCTCTTTTCTCACTTTTGGGGGTGGTGGGGGAAGGGGGGTGCAAGAGGACAAGATGAGGCCATCTCTCTCTTTCTTTAGCAAGATTCCTTTTTGTACATGGGTATTTAACATGGCATTATCTTGCCAAGAAACATTTACCCACCTGAGATCTCAATTTCAAACTTATAACTACCTTTGCAATGATCTCCATCAAAATTCACAATACTACAAGATTTCAGGTAATTGTATGAAATCTTTAAATGACTTGAAGTTGATCACAAATAATCTAGTTGCTTAAAGAACTAACATAGATTCAAAATGCGACAAAAAAAAAACTCAACTATTCCATTCATCAAGTTTGTACTATAAATGCAATGAAGTTGCATTTATAGAAAATATAAGGAGATGAGATGCCCACACAAAGTAACTACATAGGAATGATGGGACACCTCACACTCCAAAAAAGGAAGCATAACTCCTAAGGAATGAGGTGATACCTTACTCTCCAAAAAGGACAAACATAAATAAACCTGAGTAAACAAATTACCTAAGTAAGCTCAACCTAAGGTGTAATAAGTTAAAATGACAATTAAAAAGTTATTGATCTCCAAAAGTTGAATAAGCCATAATGGATTTCAGTAGAATGGATCGAGAAGCAGCTTTTTTTAATTCATACATTCAAAACTATGTCCACAGGAAGGGTTTCTTAACTGCATAACGTGATCTGAGTTGTACCTACAATACTTCTCTCACAACTTTGATGGGCATATCATATGATCTGTGTTCCACAGGGACATGTCCCCAGCCCTCAAACCCTTGTCCTTGTCCCCAACAACGGTTTGGGTTAGGCGAGACAACAAGGGACGTCCCCTAGTTATCCCAAGGGACGTCCCCTAGTTATCCCCAAAAATTTTGAAAATGGCAAAATGTTTCAGAAATGCAATATATGGACACAAAATGCAGCAGGGACATTTAGTCATCCTCGAGGTAGTTGTGGACGTCTGAGACGTCCCCTAGCCATCCTAGGGACAATTAGACATCCTCGAGGTGCTAGTGTTTTATAGCTGCGTGAGGTTTTTTTTTTGAAGGAAAAGAATACAGCGGACCTGGTCGGCCTAGAAGGAATTCGCCCAAGTCTTGTATATATATGAGATGAAGTCTCATTACTCACAACAATTAATTCAATTCAATCTTCTTCAGCAGCAGGTTCGCAGCAGACTCAAGGAGAAGGAATATTATTATTATATCCAAGGAAATCACACTATCTTCAAGTGCAGAATTATTGTATGAGATCCAGCCCTTCTAGGGCCTGATTGTGAGTGCCATTTCTGCACTTATATATCTGATTTATAAGAGAATATCTTGCTGGGTTTTTCTCCCTCGAGTAGGAGGGTGTTCCCAGGGTAAAATACTGTGTTCATTGTTCTATGTGTTGTATTTTCTGCTTATGCATTTTTGTTCTATAAAACTAACATGGTATAAGAGCAAGGTTTAAGCAAGATTGAGATCAGATTTGTTTAAGCAGCGAAATCTTCATCTCTCCTCATCTAAGGGAGTCTATCTTAGCTTCGAAAATGGTGAACGGACTCAAGGTTGAAGATAGACTTGATGGTGCATCTAACTTCACCTCTTGGAAGTTCAGAATTCTTATTGCATTGGAAGAAAATGATATTCTCGAGTTCGTGGAGAACGAGGTGCCCGAGCCTTCTGATGAGACTGAGAAAACTCAACGGAGGAAGAATGGCATGAAGGCCAAGAAGATTTTGATTGATTTTGTGAAGGATCACCTTGTGCTATCATCTCCAAGTTGAAGACGGCTAGAGATATGTTCAAGACTTTGAAGGGATTGTATGAGACATTGAGATCAATAACACCAGTAGAGCTCTTGCCTTGAGGCAACAGCTACATCACATCAAGATGGCTAAAGAAGATTTAGTCATCTCCTTCTTCATGAAGATCACTGAGTTGAAAGATCAACTATATGCCATTGGAGATATAGTTGAAGATAGAGACTTAGTCATGTTGGCACTGAATGGTCTTCGTCAATCTTGGGAGCCCTTTATCCAAGGTATCAGTGGAAGATCTAAGTTACCAAAGTTTGATCGTCTTAGAGCTGATTGCATTCAAGAAGAATCAAGATTGGCAGCAAGAGGTAATGGACGAAGCTCTCACAATGAAGACAATTATGTTCTTGCTGCTCAAACTTCCAGAAGGAAAAGAAAAGAAGGGAGAAAAGGAAATTTCAAGAGGAATAGAGACAAGAAATCGGATTCTGCTCCTGAACCAAAGAAGAAGAAGGATCTCTCACATATTCAGTGCTTCAGATGTGACAAGTATGGTCGCTATGCTAGAGATTGTGCAACAAGATCAAAGCAACATGCTTCTACTGCGGATGTTGATGATGTCTCACCTCAGAAGGAATCAGGGGATAACTCAAGAGGATTTCTATTCATCTCTGCTCTATCAAGCAATGTTCCAACCGACAACAGCACATGGTTGATTGATAGTGGCGCTTCTCGGCACATTACAGGATATAGAGAGCATCTTTCAGATTTGGTAGAAAGAGAAACCAACCTTCAAGTGATAATCGGAGATGATGCTTGCTATTCAGTGAAAGGTGCTGGAGCCACCTCTCTTCACCTAGATTTTGGCATCCCTCTTCATTTGAGTGATGTCTTGTTCGTACCAAGAATCAAGAAGAATCTTGTATCAATTTCATCTTTGGAGGACAAAGGATATCAAGTTGCATTTTCTGAGGGAAAAGTTCTTGCTTGGCCAAAGAACTCCAGCATCAAAACAACTCGTGTGATTGGTGTTCGTCAAGAGAGTCTATATAGACTTTCTATTCGTCCAGTTCAAGCATTGTTGCATGATTCTTCTAGTTCAAGTGAGCTATGGCATAGGAGACTTGCCCACCTACATTTCAAAGCCCTTCCATCCATGGAGAAGATGGTCACAGGACTACCGAAGCTTAGTCAGGAGCATGATGGCATTTGCAGAGGTTGTGCAATGGGTAAGAATTCTAAGGGTCCTTTTCATAGTAGTGAAAGCAGATCAAAAGGTATTCTAGATCTTGTTCATTCTGATTTGTGTGGTCCAATGTCTGTGGCATCCTTGAGTGGTTTTTGGTATTATGTGATTTTCATTGATGACTATTCTAGAAAGACTTGGATTTATTTTTTGAAGTTTAAAGAGTCTGAAGTACTTGATAGATTCAAAGAATTTAAGGCTCTAGTTGAAAATTTGTTCGGGAAAAGGATCAAGGTTTTGAGATTTGATAATGGTGGAGAATACACTTTTGGAGGTTTCCATAATTTCTGCATTGAGGCAAGGATTAAGAGGGAGTTTTGTGTTCCGTACAACCCTCAGCAAAACGGAGTTGCAGAAAGGAAGAATAGATCCATAGTTGAGGCAGCCAAAGCTATGATTCATGATCAAGACTTACAAACCTTCCTTTGGGCAGAAGCTTCCAGAACTGCTATGTATGTTCAGAATCGGAGTCCTCATCGAATATTGGAAAATATAACTCTTGAAGAAGCCTTCATTGTAATGTCCCCTTCTGGACACATGGTTAGTCCATCATGGAGTTCCCGTGGGCTAGCAGTTGGGTTAGGGAACTATGGTTAGTTGGCTCTGGAAATCCTTGTCAGTGAGGGAGTTATGGTTCGCATTCAGTGGATCCAGTTGGCACCCTCGTGGTTGGTTCAGTGGGCTCTTGGTCGTTACTTACTATTTTTAGTAAGTTCGGGTACTGTGTCAGTTCGAGATTTTCAGAGTTGGATCAGAAGCGTTTCGTCGAGACCTTTCCGGCGAGCTAAAGATCAGCGATTTTTGACACCATCTACATACTTATTTTAAAGTCCGAAGATTTATTAATTCATATTAATGTGGACTTTATTATATTTTGTCGGAAAAGTGAATTAATGGGAAATAAAGTCGTGTTGCAAGTTATGACCTTGGGCGCCCATCCCTAGGCAAGTAAAAAGTGTTTTTTAAATGTTAAAACTCCCTCTTGAATTCCAACGCCATCTTGGAGGGGGATATAAGGTGTATTTGGAGCTCATTTTGAGTTATGCTATGTTTGATATTTTGTTTATGAGAGCTCTGCTAGGGTTTCGGAGTTGGAGATTTTGCATCAGGCTATTGGAGACGGAAACCTCCATTAGTGACGGTATCCCATAGGTGTGCAATACCACCCAACGGTGCCATTGATGGTGGATGCATTCGGCATTCACAAATGTGCTGATAATAGAGATATTCGAAGAGTTGCCGAGCTGAATGTGATATTCTTTATAATATTGTCATTTGCTGATTAAGAAGGACTGTGTAGGCAGATTTCAGAGTGTTTGTGGTAGTTTTCTTGCTACTGTTTACTTTCCCTTGGTTGGCCGTACCATTCCAACTGGGCCATACCTTTTGGGAGGTGTTTTCAACCGCCATACTTCACCATTTCTGCTCTATGCTTGGCGTGAGGGTATTTCTGTTTGGAACGGCAACGTAGGAAGGTGTGCAGGGTTGTGTAGTGACTGATTTTGCTGTTCATGTATTGGCTGGGCCGTACATCCTCACCTGGAGGGTCGTGGGTCACCTTGAGGACTCATCTTTGTTTGGGGTAGTGTAGATACTTCTTGTTTGTGGCATTCCAGACTCTTTGCTCATTGTAATAGATGCATATCACAGTCTATTAAAATATTTGGAGTTCAGAGTGGTTTTCAGCCATATCCATTGCTGGTCCGTCAATAGTCAAAAACTGAAGTCTCAAATCTGCAAATGGGTATGTTTTGATAATTGTTTATTGGCATATCTATTATCTGGGTTGTCAATAGTTTCTTCAGATTCATTGTACATTTTCTGGGTTTCTGTTATATGCAATATATTGTGTGCTCCAGCACCACATCTGCAGGAAAACAATAAACCCCTTCTGCATCTTCTGTCTATCTGAAAGAACACACAAATTAATAATAAAATCACATAAATAAAGATTCAAAAAAAAAATACAAACAGGTACAGCACATTACATTCACAGGTGTGAAACCAGAGGTTAGTCACTTAAGAATTTTTGGTTGTCCTGTTTATATTCATGTGCCTAAAGATAAGAGATCTAAGTTAGAACCATCTGGCAAGAAAGGAATATTTGTGGGTTACAGTGAATCTTCAAAGGCCTACAGGATTTATGTTCCAGGACAGAAACAGATTGAGGTCAACAGGGATGTCTCTTTTGAAGAAAATATTGCATTCAAAAGATCTAAAGGGTCATACATGGAGATAGATAATGAAGAACAGGAGAATTCTCAGGATATGGACATTGATCATACTCCTGAGATTCAGAGGGAGTCTACTGAATTAGAAGAGGCTAGTGATCCAGTTGGTCCCTTAGAACCTACTGATTGTCCGAGGGACATTTCTATAGGTCGAAGAGACCTCTATGGGTTAGATAAACTATGCAAGATGCAGAGAAGTATGCAGCTCCTAGAGGCAAATTCAGAGAAAGCAAAAGACCACAGAAGTTTCTAAGCTATGTAGCATTGATGAGTCACATCATTGAGTCTGAGCCTTCTAGTGTTGAGGAAGCATCAAGTCAGCAAGTATGGAGAGATGGTATGGCCGAAGAATATCAGTCTATTATCAAGAATGATGTTTGGGATGTTGTACCAAGACCTGAAGGGAACTCAGTTGTATCTTCTAAATGACTTTTCAAGATCAAGCATGCCGCTGATGGGAGCATTGAGAAGTACAAAGCAAGGTTTGTGGCCAGAGGATTCTCTCAGAAAGAGGGAATAGATTATGAGGAGACATTTGCTCCTGTTGCTCATTATACATCCATCAAGACTATTATTGCTATTGCATCAACTAAGGGATGGAAGCCACACCAAATGGACGTAAAGACAACATTCCTTAATGGTGTGATTGAAGAGGAAGTGTACATAGAACAACCAGACAGGTTTGTGATTCATGGAAAGGAATCTCATGTATGCAGATTGAAGATGGCATTGTATGGCTTTAAACAGGAACCTTGTGCTTGGTATGAGAGGATTGATCGATACTTGATGAGCTTGGGATTCTCCAAGAATGATGCAGATTCAAATCTTTACTTCAAGGTAGTTGATGGTGAGGCTTTAATCCTGGTTCTTTATGTTGATGATTTATTTCTTACTGGAGCAGAATATCTCATTGTCAAATGCAAGGAGTTAGCTTCTGAGCTTGAGATGAAGGATTTAGGTCTTTTGCATTATTTTCTAGGATTGGAAGTATGGCAAATACCCAATGAGATTATTCTAAGTCAAGGAAAATATACCATAGACATCTTGAAGAAATTTGGGATGATGGATTGCAAATCTATGTCTACACCAATGGAAACAAATTTGAAGAAATTGAGTGATTCTGCAGCTAATTCAGATCTGGTAGATCCCACCATGTACAGGTCGTTGATTGGATCATTGATGTATATAGTCAATACTAGACCAGACATTTGCTATGCAATGAGTGTCCTCAGTCAGTTCATGTGTGAACCAAGGCAAATTCATCTAGTTGCAGCAAAGCATATCTTGAGATACTTGAGTGGCACAGTTGGATATGGCTTGAGATATTCTTCCAGTGTAGATCTAGAGTTACAAGGCTATTATGATTCTAATTGGACCGGGAGTGTAGCTGACAGGAAGAGCACCTTTGGATGTTGCTTTAGCTTGGGGTCTGCCATGATTTCTTGGTGTAGCAAGAAGCAGTCTTCAGTGGCTCTAAGCACTGTAGAGGCCAAATATATTGCAGCATGTGTAGCAGCTCCAGAAGCAGTGTGGCTTCGAAAGCTCCTTGCAGGATTGTTTGGACAATCATTGGAGCCGACTGTTATTCATTGTGACAATCAAAGTTGTGTGAAGCTATCTGTCAATCCAGTGTTCCATGACAGATCAAAACATGTAGAGATCAAATACCACTACATCAGAGATATGGTACAAAGGAAAGCTATTCAACTGAGGTATATTTGCACTGATGATCAAACGGCTGATATTCTCACCAAGCCTCTCTCCAGAGTGAAGTTTGTGCATTTTCGAGACAAGCTTGGAGTTGTGGAGAATGAAGCCCTTGCTGAGAGGGAGGCTCAGCATTAGTAATTTTTTTTGTTATCTACTATAATGCATTTTTTCTTTGAAACGAAGAAAATTGAGGTGAAAGTCCTTGTTCCATCTCTAAGACGGAGATGTGTTTCTTTCCACCCTCTGGGAGTAGCTATGGTGGATGTCATGTTGAGAGACTCCATGACAAAATCACATTGAGAGACTCTGTGATGAATCCTTTGTACTTGTGTTTATCCACACATGGGAGTAGCCATGGTGGACGTCATGTTGAGAGACTCCATGACGACATCACATTGAGTGACTCCATGATGGGCACTTGTGCACATGTTCCTTTCCACACATGGGAGTAGCCATGGTGGATGTCATGGTGAGAAACTCCATGACAAAATCACGTTGAGAGACTCCGTGATGAATCCTATGACACTCCATGACAAAATCACGTTGAGAGACTCCGTGATGAATCCTTTGTACTTGTGTTTATCCACACATGGGAGTAGCCATGGTGGACGTCATGTTGAGAGACTCCATGACAACATCACATTGAGTGACTCCGTGATGGGCACTTGTGCACATGTTCCTTTCCACACATGGGAGGAGCCATGGTGGACGTCATGTTGAGTGACTCCATGACGATATCACGTTGAGTGATTCCGTGATAAACACTTTTTCACAAATGGGTGTAGCCATTGAAGGTGTCATGTTGAGAGACTCCATGACATGGATATCTGAAAAGAAAAGAAAAAAAAAAAAAAACCTCCCTAGCTAAGAGGGAGTGTTACTGTTTAATAGCTGCATGAGGTTTTTTTTTTTTAAGGAAAAGAATACAGCTGACCTGGTCAGCCTAGAAGGAATTCGCCCAAGTCTTGTATATATGTGAGATGAAGTCTCATTACTCACAACAATTAATTCAATTCAATCTTCTTCAGCAGCAGGTTCGCAGCAGACTCAAGGAGAAGGAATATTATTATTATATCCAAGGAAATCACACTATCTTCAAGTGCAGAATTATTGTATGAGATCCAGCCCTTCTAGGCCCTGATTGTGAGTGCCATTTCTGCACTTATATTTCTAATTTATAAGAGAATATCTTGCTGGGTTTTTCTCCCTCAAGTAGGAGGGTTTTCCCAGGGTAAAATATTGTGTTCATTATTCTATGTGTTGTATTTTCTACTTATGCATTTCTGTTCTATAAAACTAACACGAGGCAGTTGGGGATGTTTGAGATGTCCCCTGGCCATCCCAGGGATGGTCAGACGTCCCTGACGGCAATCATACTTTTTATAATGTTTTTTAAAAAAATCCACCATGGTATTCACTACAGTGAAGATAGGCAAGACATAAAATATGGATGTTCTTATATGAGCTTGCCATCCTTTCCAATTTTAAACTCTAGAAGATTTGTGTGTGTGTGCTAAAATCAAAAAATGGAATCTTACCAAACAGAATTACCATATGTTGCAGTTCATGAGATCCTAGATATCTGAAATTAGACTTGACGCTAGAGAAAATGAAATGTAGAAGTGCATAATGTCAAGATCTTGCAAGCGCACTTATAAGAGTACTCAAAGCTTATGTTACACTTCTGGGAATTGTTTAGAATGCAAGCATACACCTTGAACATATTCAGCAAACAAATTAATCTATTACATTGCTCATTTGTCCACCTGCCAAAGACCATGAGGTATGTATACTTTCCGCATATAGTAAGTCATATAAGTCACCCTGCTAATATGACAGTGGCAAACAATTTCCATAATTATATACTGATGCCGAACAATATTGCATTAAAAAGTAACAAGTACTGACACAGTTTTGCTCCCAAATGTTTCAATATTCAAATGTGCATCTTCTTTTGCAACTGAGTTTCATAACTCTGCAGCAGCATCTAATGCAGGTTCAATGAATCAACTACCAAAAAAATAGTGTTAACTAGGACTGATTAAAACTTTGATTTTGTCTATAGCTCAATCAATAATGAGTTTCAAATTACACTTCTACAATTAAGCATGGAGGCTAGTAATCCATGGTACCTTTCATTGCAAGATAATAATGCACTGTCGTGTCCCCTTTTTCGGATTTAAATAATTAATAATATTGTTTAAGTTGGGCCCAGTAATTTCTAATTTTAAGGGCAACTTAATAATATTATTATAATTAAAATAAAAAGTATCTTTAAACACTAGTACTAAAATAAAAATAAAAGGTATTTTTAAATACTAATATTAAAATAAAAAGCATTTTTAAATGCTAAATAAAATGAATAAAAAAGTATTTTAAAACACTTTTGGAAATTTGGTCTCAAGGGCCCATTTTTTAGCACTATAAAAGAAGGCGTCTATCTTCATTTGAGATTCATTCGTGGAATTTATCCTTTTGCATCCATTTGTCAGATTTGAGCAGTTTGTTCAATCTAGGGCATCCAAGGACGAAAACCCTTGGTTTGTTTGGGGTTTGAGAGGACGAAAACCCTTGCTTCCCATCTTGGGTGATTCCATCTAGGAATCACAAGTGTGCTGATTTGTGGAGGATTTGAAGATATTTTCAATTTGCTACAGTGCGCTACAGCATGTTTTGCAAGTAAATGTCATCTTTGGTTGTCAAAGCATGATTGAGGGTTACTAGGTGGATTTCTAGAATTTTGGTGAATTTTCCAAGCATCAACTAGGGCAGATTTGAGTTATTTTCATCATCATAGCTGAGTGCCATCATTGGAAGGAGAAAATCAGTCATCTAGGGCATAAATTCAGTTATCCCAATTCCCAGCTATTGTTTTTGTATTTTTCAGGCATCATTGATCAGAAAATAAGTCATCTAAGTGAAGCACCACCTTGCAAGAGGGTGAATTCAGAATCATCTGCATGTTATAGGTGTTTCCAAGGCAGATCAGGCCTTAATCAGCAATTTTTTATGAGTTACCAGCTAGCTGTACACATCCTGCTAGGCTGTTGTATTATTCCAAGGTTTGTTTTTTGTGATTGGTGATAAGGATTGGCAGTAACATCAACATTTTGAGTCATTACCGGCATTTCCAACAGCACTTCCAGTCATTATTTCCATATTGGGAGCGACCGTACAGCAGGATAACCCTTAGCACAGTCTGTACAGCAGGCCATAGAGCTGTACCAGGCCGTACAGCCTTGTTTGTGAGTGGAAAAATTATTAAAAATCATTTCTGGCTTTGTAAATTTCTGATCAGCTTTTGGCAAATAAAAAAATAAATTTTCTTGAGGGTTTTCACTGTGTTTGTCATCTACCTAGGGTGTCAATTTTGCAAACTCTGATTTAATCAGCAATTAGGGTTTGAGTTTTATAATCAGAATTATCAGTGGTTGTTCATTTAAAATCAAAAGTTAGAACAGAATTTTGCATAAATCCAATTGGGGACATTACATGCACCCAACTAAACTGAACCAAATGTGGCAAAAACATCCAAAACAAATTCCATATTAAAAAGTAGGTTGGTTTGGGTGTTAAGGAGCCACCAAAGAACCCTGATCAAGTTCTCAACCACCGGGGCACTGAACTTTGGAGGTGAACTTAGCACTACATTGTCCACCTTGTGTTCATAGATTTAATATTTATTGCTGTTATACTACTGCTGCTGCTGTCACAGCTGTCATGATTAATTTTATGGCTTTACACTGATGTTATACTGCTGTCATGATATATTTATTGTTGCTATACTGCTGTCACTGTCTTGATTTTGATGTCATGTCACTCATTATTAGTTGAACTTGTAGAAATTTGACTCTCTCTCTCTCTCTGCCATCCCCCAAAAAAGGCCCTGGGCTGCCATCCCCAAACCATGTCCCCTGCTGTCCCGCCATCCCCATCCCCCAAACGCTGTGGAACATAGCATATGATTTATGATCAATGTCAAAGAGCAAATTTAACAGACACAGGATTCCTTCATGCAAATGTAACTTCCTATTTGGAAGATGAACGAAATCACCTAATCAAACAAATTACAAAACTGAAAAGTAATCCTGACAAATGGTTCCCCCTTTTAACAAGGAAATCCATTTTTCTGGCAAATAATGAAAAACTGTAAAAATTGGTTGTTGTTGAAAGAGCATTTTTCAAATCTTGTAATCTAAATCCATTCATCCCTGTCTGACAGGCTGAGGTCTAGGGGTAAGGCCTAGCAATTGCCATTGTGATGGCTTAGGTTCTTTATAAGCCAGTCAGTAAACTCGGAACTGCATTTTCCTAAATAAGTTGGAAAGAAAATGTATCTATGAACTAACCCAGGAAAAGAAATGTGCATCCAGATAAGAATCAGTCAGTATTGTCCAACGGGTTGAGGTGTAATGGTAGAGGGGTGCACTGCCTAAAAGATTTGAGGCAGGCAATGGGGAATAACTAATTAAGCCGGCTTGATTCTCAGTCTTTTGACCACTTCGTAGTCGGGGTCAATGTCTGGGTGGAGGGATTGAATCTAGCATGTGCCTCCCTGGCTGATCTCTGCCTTACTGTTTATCCTAGCATTTTAGTCGATTGAGACAAACTCAAGGAATAAATCAATTAAGGGTTTTGTACCACAGTCTGATGTTCAAGTCCATGAATAATGGGTTCATATGTTAAAAGTAAGTAGCCTATGACATCCAATTCGAGGGCCATAGATGAGGCCATGTTCAAGTCCGGAGTAAATTTAACACACTTGATACCTTTACGATCGTGGCATCTAAAAGGAAGGTACGCCACTATTTATCGCCCAAAAAAGGGCCTATATTTGAATGTCACCCAAAGTCAAACCTCCACACTATAATAAAGTAGTCTGTAACAAAAAGGGCATAAATGGGTAGCAGAGCATTGAAAATGGGATACATTTAATAGACTCCTACAGTGTAGGTATTAAATCTCATTCCACACACCCAACAAGTTGGTACATAGTCTGGGCTCTAAATAAAAACTAGTTTTAAAAAAAAAGAGATGGGTATGTAGATAGAGAGACATACTCGTACTCTCTTGTTATCAACAAGTTGAATGAGGGGAATGAGCTTTAGATATGCATCAATCTCTTCCTGAGACTGTCTGAACTGAGAAACAATAGTCCAGCCAAGCGCAAGCAAATAAAAGTAGCTCTTATCCTGGCAACTGTTGACAAGCACATAGGCTCGCCTGAGAGCATCCTCAAACTGTTCCAATGGCTCCCTTGTCTCTGGCCACTCCTTGAGGTCAGAGACCCTCAGCTGCACCAACAGGTTCCCAATAAGCTTCAGATGATTGGCAAATCGCCTGCAGTTCTTCTTATGCATGCGTGCATTGTTCGCCGCCTTGACAATAAGTGCTATTAATTTGGCATAGTCCAGGCCTGTTATCTGAGCCACATTTGCTATTTCTCCAAGGTAGTCACTGCTTAAATCCATTTCCAGTACCCACACAAAAAAGCCAAATGAAGAAGGTTTGTTTAACAGAAGCTCAGGCCAATTGGGGTGTCTTTGTTTCCTACAAAGCCTCACAAAAAACATCCATAAACCATTTTTGGTGCATGCAGGTCCTAGGTAGCACTGTCAGATCCCTATCGGTGTATTTCATTAATTTTATTCAGCCTTTTTATCAGTGCCATATTGGTTGTGATGTGTCAGTCTTGTAGGGATATTCTTCTATTTAAAACCAGGACAGATGCACGGACATTGGAATTTGGGAAAGTTTTGTAATCCTGTTGAATCAAATGGATAGGGCTAGGTGTTCTTAAACATCATACGTGTGGGTGTATTTGCAGAGAACGGCCTCAACAAAATTTAATGTGAAGGGGATCAGTGGAAATTGGAAGTAGGAAGTAGGTATTTGCAATGAACAAGGTGGCAAGCGTCGAGCAAAGTGGACACACATTGCCTTGGAATTATAAGTGTGTTTTGTGTTTCCTGCTTTTTCTTGTTAGATTATAAGGCTTGTTCACTTTATGCTTGCGGACTACTTTGTGATCACCATTACCCACCTAAAAAAGAAAGTTTCCTAATCACAAAAAGAGTACATAAAAAGTATAAAATCGTCTGGCAAGAAGAGCCCCACACATTTGTGGCTCTGTAGTTCCTACCGTAGACTGTAGTATATTGGAAAGCTCTCGAGATTTTTTAATTTGTCTAGAAATGATAACATTGGAAGTTCGTGTTAATATTTTTGGGATGTAGTTTGATTTCAATATAATAAGATAAAATGAGGTAGAAATAGAATATATATATATGATTGCAAAGATAGGCCCATAATAAAAAACAAGTATGAAAAAAATGGTTGTGTGTTATGAGAGGAAAGTAAGAAGTATTGAAATATTTAGTAAGCCTAAAACATTTTAGAACCCATTGATTTAAGGCATAGTTAAGATAAGATCAAGTATTTTAAAGTTTGAACCACCTTTTTAAATTATATAATATAGTAGAATACATATATAATTTTGACATGTATATTATTATAATTATAAGCAAAATAAAATTTTGATTGTACACATAAGAATGTGATACATATGATTCTAAAGATAATTATATTTTCTAAATTTAATTTTTGTAATTTTGTTGAGTCTTTTAATCTAATTAAGGTAGTCATATCAATTCTTTTTAGATCTATTTTTTAAGTTTAAATTTTTGCATAAAAAATAAAAGTGAGAAATATAATTAATGTCAAAGGGTCCTTGGTTTATTGGTGAAGTTGAAAGGTTGTGAATGAGCTCACCAGGAATTAAGTCTTGCTGAGTGTAAGGCCCCTAACACCCTAAGGGATGAGGTTGGGATCATGCCTCGAACAAATTTGGCGGAATGGACACCCCTCAATCCTTGGCTATGAGCTAAAGAAGTTCAACCTAATTGGATAACAAAAACGAATTTGTGGATGACCTCCTTAAAAAAAATTACTCCCAATTCTTTTTAGATCTTTTTAAAGTTTAAATCTTTGCATAAAAATAAAAGTGAAAAATATAATGAACTCTCAATAAAAATAGGGACTTACAAGTGACCTTGGAATGGGATATTCCATATTCATCCATTGCATTAGTATGTAGAGTTTTAACCTTGTCTTCATCTAAAATTAGAGAATTTATGGAAAGTTGTACACCTTACCCATAAAAACATTCTTTTATTAGTAGCCATTTGTTTATGTTTATGTATTGAACATGTTATTAGCTTCAACATTGAATTACTATGACCATGGTTAATTCATTTAAGAATTAAATAATGTTTAGTCTCACACGTAATAAAGTATATGTGATTCTATGTGAACAAGTATCAATTAATTAGACATTAAGAAATATTCAAATTAAATAAATCATTTGTATCTAACAATGGTACGTATATAATTAATTTTATTTTTTGATAAAACAAGTATTTATATTAATTATAAAAGTCTATTGAAATACATTATATCACAAAAAAAAGTGGGTGGAGATAGTCACATCTCAAAGTTTAAGTAAGGTGGAGCCTTAAACATCATATCCAAAGAGAAAAATAAAGTTGCTAAATAGTATGAGTTAAAGCACCAATAGTAAGAGGTAGGTCACAGACATCTACTTTCCACATATCTTGATCATCAAGAATAGCTCCCAACTAGTGAGAGCACCTTGAGCCTAATTCTCATTAGTTTGCACTTCCTCGAGTGGTTGAATAGCAACCCTGGTAAGAGAAATAGTCGAGCAAGATGAGTGAATTTGTCACTATATGGCCATCCAAGAGCTCCTTTGGTGCAATGCTAAGGAGAAGTTGAATGTTAACAAGATGACTAGAACCAACCATGAACACTCTGACCATGAGCTCGACACTGAGAAGCATGAGAATCATTTAGCACACGGGTATCCTAACCTTGGCCATGTTGACACTCTCATTACAGGGATTGACCCTTGTTAGAATAAAGAGGGGAGGTCGATAAAATTCTAACAATTGTACAAGGTGCATTACCCCAATGATTAAGAAACACATGAGGTGCGCTGATTTAATTGTTAGCTTTAAAGGTAATTTGAAAGATGTTGCAACAAGAAAACAAAGAAGGAATTTCATAAATGTGTAATAAAGTAGGCAAAACATGATAAGACCAATGAAGTGAATACAATAGGATGTTTCAATTTTATTGTTGTATAGATCATGGATGCATGTCCATGCAAAAATCTATGTTTTAATATAAACTTTATCTAAAATAAGATGAACACATATACATACCTCTAAGAATTGTTGATTTCTTTACAAATGTTGACGGATACAATTTTCACAATATAGGTGTGAGTGACACTAATATTTCCATATTTTAAGTTATGGAATTTTAATTGTGCAAAATCATTGGCATATTTGTGTGTGGTTGTAAGCAACATAAGATTAGAAAATGGGTATAAATCATTAATGCAAGAACCCATAGTAGACCACAATTCTTTCTTTAATTTTCTATTGGATCTCTCAAATAGTAAAATATGGTAGAAGTTGTGTAAGATGTCAATATAAGCGACACCACTTTAAAATTTAAATATCATTTGTTCTCATTTCAAACATGTGACTTATTATAGGTTTAGAGCACCCAGTAGTTGAGCACTCTAACTTCACGCCTCTCAAAATCATACGTGGCAATTTCAAATCACTCCAGAAAATTTATAACAGCTTATTTGGCAAGGCCCTTGCTTATAACTAAGGTTTTAGGGCCACATCATCAAATATGATGCCACATCAGCACGCCTTTTGTAGAGGCGTCAAATAGTTCCCCCAAAAAAATGGTGGACCAATAGGTGTGCATTAAATCATGTTCTATTGGTGCGCTGATGTGGCATCACATGATTGGTTGCTCTTTAAATCTAATGAGCACATTTCATTCAATTATAAGTACTTATAGTAACACTAGCAACCTTAAAGTTACAACTACTAGTGCTAAACTTTTAAAAATATTGGGCCTTAAATACACAAATACTATCATAGCTATTGGAACATGCTCAATGATTGGGTCCTTTCCCCTATGGACTACTAATATCTTTACAATTAAGCCCACCAAAATGCACTCGTAAGTTTGGTTAATTTAAATGATGATAATATAATTAATTTTTTTACAAAAGAATTAGCTAATATAATACTAATAAAAACTTTGAGGTGTTATTGGATGACCAATACACATATAAATAGTTATATTGGTCAAGCATTGCATGAATTGACTTTGACAACAAAAAAATATAAATGTGCAATGCTTGGCTAATAAGACTATATATATATATATATATATATATGTGCCTAACAGACATCCATAGCATTTGCAGAGGCTTTGACTAGTAACTATTAAAGTCTTTTTAAAATACATAATATCACAAAAAAAGGTGGGTGGAGATAGGCACACCCCAAAGTCTAAGCAAGGCAGAACCTTAAACATCGTATCCAAAGAGAAAAATAAAGTTGCTAAGCAACGAGAGCTAAAGCACCAATAACAAGAGGTTGGTCATGATCATCTAGTTTCCACATCTTAATCATCAAGAATAAGTTCTCAACCAATGAGAGCACTCTAAGCCTAATTCTCATTAATTTGCACTTCTTCGGGTGGTTGAAACCAAGGCAAGATGAGGGAATTTGTCACTATCTAGCCATCTAGGAGTTCCTCTGAGGAGAAGTTGAACATTGATGGGATGACTAGGACCAACCATGAACATTGTAACCACAAGCTTGACACTAAGAAGCATAAGAATCATTAGGCCTACGGGTGTTCTAACTCCAGCCACATTAATGCCCTCATGACAAGGATTGGCCCCTTTTAGAATGAAAATGAGAAGTCAACAAAACTCTAATAACCATACAAGGTGCATTACCCCAATGATCAAGAAGCAGCTAGAGGTGAGCCACTTCAAATGCAATTGTATTAACTTGCACTTATGTATTGAAACAAATCGTATATTTAAAATACATGAAAAATTAATATCAACAATGCATCCAAAAAGAGAGCAGAATTCCTATCTTTCCAAATGCTAAATAAGATTTCCACTCTAAAAACATGCCATATCTAAGTGATTTTAGCAAACATTGTAAGTCCATCTCCTAAAAAAATCATATGTCAAAAAAAATCCTCAGGTTTAAAGTTTGAAGAAGCCATAGATCCAATTCCAAACCAACTTGGACTCTAGGAAAATCCAGAAAAAGTATTTGAGAGTTTCCTAATACCCAAATAAAAAAAGGACAGCAAGAATTGGAAACTCCCAAATAAATCAATCTAGAACCCATAAAAAATACTTATTATAAAATACACCAGACAAAATGAGTAAGCTTTGACTCAATAAAACCAACTAAACAATCTCAAATCCACGCCAACACTCTCATAAATAATGAACTAAAATGTAATTGATGACACATAATGACACTCTGCAAATGAATGAAAAAATTGGGGGGAATACCACTTGTTACCACCTCATTTTTCTCCGTAAATACCTTCTACCCATAATAAATGATAAGCTCTTCTCTGCAAATACACTGGACGGACTCTTGGAACAGAATTCCTATTACAACAACGCTGCTGTCATTTACATTATTTACAAGAGCTGAGATTCTAACGCAATTCTTTACAGTTTAGGGATCGAAAATTGCAAATTGACACAGCAAAGCGTAAGATTATTTCATCTTCATGATTTGCCTTAAAGAGATAAAATCAAATTGAATACTTGTGCATAAAAAAACCTACGAAATGTTTCAAGAGTCGGAGACGGACGCTGTGTATATCAAGCCCTTGCAAAGCAATTCCATTCTTATTTCACCCAGCCAAACCACAGAGCTGTTATCTGCCAAATCGCAGCCACTCTAGGCCAGATTGCAGCGTTCATTTTGGCATGAGGTGGGAGGACAGTTGCGTTAAATCTTGGTAACATTGGCTTTGCCCTACACTGGTAAATAGCTGAACCCTGTGATCTGCTGCGGTTCTCTGTATCGGAGATATTCGTTTCTCAGATAGTGCGAGGGAATCAAGCTTTCTTACAACCCATCTCAACCTCCTTTGAACCTCCACATATCAATTCGAGTAGTAAAAATCAATTGGTAGGGGAGAGGGCCCATAGTGGAGAGGGGTCTTAATTAGAGTAGTAAAATCAATTGGTAAGGGAGAGGGGTCTTATATTTGGTATAGGAGTTGATCAAGATGGATCCTGTGATCTGTTGTGGTCTATGTACCGGAGATATTCGTTTCTCTGATAGTGAGAGGGAGTCAAGCTTGCTTCCAACCCGTCTCAACTTCAGTGGTACCTCAACATATCGATTCGAGTAGTAAAATCAATTGGTGGGGGAGAGGGCCCATAGTGGAGAGGGATCTTATACTTGGAATAGGAGTTGATCAAGATGGAACCCTGTGATCTGCTACAGTTCTATGTACCGGAGATATTCGTTTCTCTGATAGTGCGATGGAACCAAGCTTGCTTCCAACCCGTCTCAACCTCTAATGTATCTCGACATATCAATTGGAGCAGTAAAATCAATTGGTAGGGGAGAGGGCCCCATAGTGGGGCGGGGTCCCATATTTGATATAGGAGTTGATCAAGATGGGTGAGCTGTAAAGTAATATTCATTCAAAAAATATTTTAAATATTTCTAATAACTACTCTTTATTCCATTAAAAAGGGACAAGTTAAGAGCCTATTTTGTGTATAGTGGATGCAATTAATATTCAGAGTTTAGTTATTTATTAATTAGTTATTATTTAGTCAAAATAGGTGGCAGAGAGATGACTTATACAAATCTACCTGCCAATATTCTAAACTTACACAAATTGTATACATTTCTCGTTGAAAAGATTTGAGAGCTCATTTTCTAATATTAAGTCTATATTATTAAAAAGATACACTTTAATTGTCCCAAATACACATGAAACTTTAAAACTACTCCATATTAATTGTCTCAGGTACATATGAAGTGACCACCCATAATAAAATATTGTTTTACAAATATAAAGTCTTTTATAAACAAAATGCATTGCCAAGTGTCCCATCAAACAAACTTCAACATCCCATATCTCCTCATCAACTTAATTTCTTTAAGTGATATTTGCCAACTACTGTTCACTTCCACTATGAATACCTGCAAGCACAACACTCAAAGGTGTAAGGCTCACCAATCAAACTGTCAAAACAAGAGGACAAAAATTTAAAACTTCACACAAAGCAAACATTCAACCAAATCAATCAACCAATCAAACTTATTACCAAATTCAAATTTTTTAACATCCATCAAATCCATTTGTTCATTTCACATGAATCGATCCATACAATTCAATTTCAACCAATCAAATGAAAGTGCACAGATCAATAACATTTCCTATCACATATTGCTACAAATACGTCAATTTTTCTAATCAATTTTTTCTATAGTCCATACAAAAAATTCCTATAAAGTTCAAATTGCACACTGTTATCTACACCATTATTGTAAGTTTCGACTATATTTTTAACTTTACATTATACAATGATTTTACTTTATACTGATTTTATTATGCTTGTGTATTGATTCTACTTTATACTATAAATGCTTATATGTTGTAAATACTGTAAATGTTGTAAATATGTCTTCAAATGATATGTATTTATTCCACTTTTATCAAGTTATCTACAAATGCTACAAATACTTGTAAGCCCTAGAACAATTATCTACAAATTATGTTACTAAATTAAGTTCAGATTACCTTGTCATTTTTTAGTAAACATCAAACTGTCAAACTCAAAACTATCAAACTCAATTTACAAACTAATCTTTTATTCAGACATCACTGTGAACTATTAAAATCAGTTTACAAACTAGTACTTCAATGGTAATCAAAATGGTATAACAAAAGTTTTATTGTTTGTGTAAGATATTGTAAAGTTTTTTTCATTGTTGGTTATATTAAAACCATTTAAACTAAATATTACTCTTCATTGTTCACTTGCAACAGAAATTTTAAATAGTCCACCTCACTGCACTTGTGACTAAGTAAACAAAATTTGTCTCCCTGTCACATAAAACCCCACAGGGACCTTGAAAGTTAGGGTGCACCACTCTCCAACCCTCTCTCCTAATCAACACAAGTGATTATCTTGAAATCCATAGTAATGATTGCTAGAATGCCTAATTGAATGCAATGTCCGGTTGAATGCTTAAGGCTCTTTGTTTCATTAACTTTCTACCAAAAAGATTTTAAAATTCAAAACTGATGTTGAAGGGTGTTTGTTCCAACAATCTAATTTCTAGAATGATGCTCAATATGAGCTATTTTTTTTAAACAATCAATGATGGTGATGATTGTGTGGCTTTTATATCTCTGTAGATGAAGAACATAGCCCATATGCGGACCTGAAATGACACAAAGAGACCAAGGAAAACACTCCTTCCACACAAAAAATGAGTATGATTTCCACCAGATGAAGAAATTCAAGATGTTAACGAAGCCACTCCACAACCAGTTGAGGCAATTATTCAATTCAATGCAGTTGATAGAACCAAGAGGATTTTAGTGCAATGAGAGTGGACCAAAGAGAACATGGACTTAGCTCTTAAAGATGTCGAGGATAACGAGATCTCAACAAGGAATGCAACAAAGAAATGGGGAATCCCTACCAGTACACTGAGCAACTAGCTAGGTGGTATAACTTCTACTTCAAAGAGAGGTACTCCTATAGTCTTGAATGTAGAGAAAGAGGCATTAATTATGGAATGGTGTAAAGAGATAATTGTAGTGGGCTAGGGGATTGAGATTACCAATCTCAAGGCAAAAGTTGCACAAATTTGTTAGTCATGGCCCAACCCATTTAAGGATGGGCTTCCTGGTAAATCATGGTGGACTAGTTTTAAAAGGCTTCATCCTGAACTCATAATGAGAATAGTGAAAGGCCTTGATAGAGATAGAGCATTAAACCTGAGGCCTGCAGTTGTGTCTATATTCTACATGACACTATCAAAAGCTTATAATGTCAATCCATATGGTCCTCACAAAATATGCAATTGTGATGAAACCAACATTCAAGTAGTGAGAAATGGAGTCATGCGGGTGTTGGCGAAAAGAAGTAGTCGAAGTGTATCGTACATCGTACCAAAGAGTAGAGAATGTATTATCATTTTGTGTTATGTGAATGTTGTCAGACAAAGCATACTAGGTTTTTATTTGTTCAAGGGTAAAAAGCAACTCAAAAATTATATTGTTGGCTATGAACCAGGTGCATGCATGGTTGTCCAACCCCATGCATGGATGACAATTCTGAACTAGTTGCATCACTTTGTAAAATTATTCCAGGTGGTGTCTCACCAATTAATTACACTTGCTATTTTTTATGGCCATGGAAGCCATGTTGTTGTAATGACAATCCAAGAGGCAAGGTCATTAGGGATTTACTTGCTAATATTGCTAGCTCACACTTCACACAAATTATAGCCACTTGATGTTAATATTTTTTCTACATTCAAATAATATTTTAAATCTGAAAGAGCAGTATGGCTAGCCAAGTTTCTAAATATTGAAATTAAGAGGGCAGAATTAGAAGTACTTGGCAGCAAGTCATTTAAAAAAGTATTAAATGTTGCAAAAATCATAGCAAGATTCAAGAGGACATGTATATTGCCACTTAATCTTGATGCACTTATGGAGGACATGCATCCTAGTGAGACATTCCAGTTTAGTGTACATGATGATGCTTTTGTAGTACAAAACATTCTAAGTCTTTCAAGAGTTGATGTCTCAGAAGTAGAAGTGGCAAACAACTTGCTATCAGACCTTGCAGTAGAAGAATTACATCCTAAAACCCCTGAACTAGTGGTAGAGGATTGCAATGATGCACCTAAAAGTACTTTGAAGGGTGAAGTTTGTGTTGAGATGGAAGAAACTCAGCATGATTAGCAAGAAGTTGGACTTAGTCTTCAATCTCAGCCAAGCCAACCATCATGGTTGTTGGAGGGAGCTATAAGTTTGGGAATTAACTTACATTCCCAAGAAGAAGAAGGTGCACTTTCCTTCCCATCTCTACCACCCACATTGAATGTGTCTGAAATTATACATTACTATGTTGATTGTGGAGGTTGGGATGGTGGAGATAAAGTTATAGACTTGGGAGAAACTTAGGATAATGAGTCAATTTCCAACAAAGGTCAACATAGCATTCATGTAGAATTGAATCAATTATTGGGTTCCAAACTAACTCAAACATCAACCAAATCCTTAAACTACATATTCACATCGTCAAGAAAAGACTGAGGGATGTAGAGGACAATGGAATTTGATTGAGCTGACAATCTCAACTCCTAATAATAGATGATTACATGAACCTTTTGATGGAGTGAGAGCAAGGGAAGAAAGAAATTGAAATTTTGAAAATTAGAAAGAGAGAACAAATAAAGGAGAGAAAGGTAGTATGAATTGTTGCAAGAGAATTGAAGGAGAAAACAAAGTTATATAGATACCTTCAACGACAAGCAAGAGAACAATACAAAATATTAGAAGGCAGGAAAAATAATAGAAAAAAGAGAAAGAGAGGATCCAAAGGGACCAAGAAAGAAGGGGAAAATAACTTGAGTTGGTAAGGAGGGATTTAGATAGACAAAGATGTTTAAGCAATCCACTAAACCCTTTACTTGAACATCATGCATTGTTTAGGGATATGATGAACATTCATGTCTCTATCATGCCCACATTCGTCATGTGGTTATGACACGATAACCACATGTCATGTCCACATTTGCCATGTGGTCATGATAGTCTCACACTAATACGTTGCAATGAATTATATAGGTCTGACCCCATCTCATGTAACTAGCACTCCAATTTCAACAACAAAGGAGAACATGGGTGGGATAACTTTGTCGAGCAGCTAGGCAACACTAAGCTTTGACATCAAGCCCATTATCTTTTCCCCCATGGTTTGAGTGAAATGGGTTCTCTAGTTCTTTTACTATAATCATTATACACAAACAAGTTTGATATTGTAGATTAGAGAGGCATGCTTTTTGGATTTTGTATGTCGATCATAACTATATCTACTATCATTTTTGTATTCTAGCTTACAAGTATGTTAATATATCAAATCAATAGCATTTCAGATTTATGTCTGTCATTTTTCAATGGAATAGTTTTTGTAATTTGATAATGATGCAAGGCAACTATGAATCCCAAATGCACAACATAAAACTTGCTTGCATACAATCATAGGCTAGGGGGCATGATAGTGGCGCACCACAACTTTCGAGGTTCACATGGGATTTACATTTTTTAGTATTTGAGAAGGCGTTTCTTTATTTCACTCCTTTGTTTGGTTGTAAATGGAAGGTGAGGTCATCATACCTCACTAAGGCAATAACCCGCCTAGTTTTTATTTTTTGCTCCTTTCTTCTTTGTTGTGTATTGTTTAGACCACTATGTATTTGTTGTTTAATACTTGAGAAGGCTACAAATTTTGACTTAGCCACACATGCAATGAGGTGGACAATTTTAAAAAATTCTTTTCAGGGGTGTCTGAGTTAGCGTACACATGGAGGATGACAATAAGTAGAGACACCTTTTTTCCCCTATTTGTGAAGGTGGAGCATGAGGAACCCAGTGGCAGTTCACAATGATCGGAGTACATGTTCACCATGTCATGTTCACAACAAGCACACCGACACATCTCACTTAAATAAGGCAACATTAATCCTTCACTGCCTCACACTCCACTTCCTACCTGCCCCATTTACTCTATCTGCTTCTACATTTGCATGTATGGGATGGTGCTAGGATTCAAAATGATGGCACCTTCAATGCTACATATTGTAGCAACAATAATCTTGCACTGACACCTCACTACCAACCCTCTTCTTCTAAAAAGCTCATTTAGTTGGCACCAGAAGCTATTCACTTCAACTCTCCTTCGACCATGGCCTCCATGGGATTAACCAAAGAGGTTCTCAGGGCCTGTGTGAAGGGAATGAGTCGAGGAGGTCGAACTATTAGTTCAAACTTGTATGAAGTGTTGGCATTGGGGAGACTTGATTTTACAAAAGCATTTTTTATGTTAAGCTATGTTGCACTTAGAATTTCCTACATACTTTAAGACTAATCATCTTAGAGTTTAATGTTTCATAGCAAGAGTTTAAGGGCTCATTTCTACCATCACAAAATCACATCCACGCATTAGTTTGAAATGTATAGTGCAACATAGCTTAACACAAAAGTTTTTGGAAAATCAAGTCTCCCCAATACTAACACTTCATACAAGTTTGAACTAAGCTTTCGCACCCATCATTTTGTTTTAGGCTTTCACTTCATACAATTTTGACCTAGGCTTTCACAATTGTAATTTCAATTTAGACTTTTCTACATACAATTTTGGCTTAGAATTTTCTACATGCTTTAAGACTAATCATATGAGAGTTCAATATTTCACAGCTAGAGTTTAAGGGCTCATTTCTACCATCACAAAATCGTATAAATATGAAGCTGAAATTCTAAGTGTAACATAGCTTAATAGTAAAAATGCTTTTGGAAAATCAGGTCTGCCCAACACTAATACTTCATACAAGTTTGAACTAAACTTTCACAACCACAATTTTGTTTAAGACTAATCATCTCAGATTTGAATCTCTTGATAGCATACTCCATAGTATAGAATAATAGAAATATGCCATGCACTAGTCCCCCTAAAAGGCTTGCTACATATATTATTAACCAGGTAATAAAAAAAGGAGAGTATAAATTGGAGAGTACACCTTAAACTTAGAATCTAAACAATGTTTTTTGTTGACATTAAAATCAAAACATATAAGTCAAGGATACTTAAATCATGCTCAATTAGGAACTTGATACCAATAGTAAGTCATGGGTGATTATCATAGGATACAAAACTAGGGTAACTAGTACCTATTTTAGAATATTGGTATATCAATAATGCTATAAGATGTATGAACTATGAATAAACCAACAATAAATCCCATCAGGATATTAGCCAATTAGAAAAATATTAAACTATCCACCTCACTACATAGGTGGCTGAGAAAAAAATTGTAGTCTTCATCTCACGAGGCAGCCTACATGGAACCCAAAATCATGCATACAAATGAAGTGAAGTCCTCTAAAATGGAAGGAAAAGTGCTAATAAGGTCCATGAAAGATGAGAATTTAGATAAGCATTTAACCAACTCATTCATAGAACATATAACATCATCCATGTGGTAAAAGGATGCAATATCATTAAGGATCAAAGTATAAGATAAAATAAAGAACGCAAACACATTATCATCCAAGTTATATAAGTATGAAGATAATCCCAAGGTAAAGGATCATAATGATTTTTGGTTAATGATATAGAAATCAACAAACAACAAATGCAAGAGAAGGAAAAATTAGGGCAAACCTAAATTAGGTAAAAGGAAAGACTAAGCAATAAGAATACTCACTAATTTCATATATAAAATGAAGATAAATGCAATAAAAATATAAGATAAAAAAAATAGAAAAGGGAGAAGGACAAAGCCTAAGGCAAAATCCTAGGGGGTATAAGATCACAAGGGTTCACCAAAATGAAAGGAAATAAAATGAACCTTTTAAAATATATCTAGGGCTAGAATACTAAATAAAATGAATAAGTCGATTAAGCATTAATTTAATGGTCTAAATAGATATATAAGGAGTTGATAATGACATGTAAATATAATTACTTAAATGAGAGAGAGAGAGAGAGAGTTTCTTAGCTATCTCAGTGTCTTGTGTTGATTTATGTGTAGAGTCAAAAGCTGATTGAGTTCAAATTTTGAAATTGGAACATTTTACATATAGACATCTATGTCAGATTTAACTTTGTTGTTATGTGATCCTTGACATAAGTGTGCCTACAATCCTGATTAATTGTTGCAATCCCATCCTTAATACCTATAATATAATTCACCTTTGCTAGATATCTAAATGGGGAATGTGGTGTTAAGGAACACCTTTAGGAGTCTATTGTGGGAGGTTGAAGTTTAATACCTCCTTACACCTTGGTCGGATCCATGTTGTTTTTCACATGGTTGAAGATATAATGATGTAATATACTTAGAATGAAGATTGATGCTACATCTTTTATTGATGATGATGCAATCCTAACAATCAATAATGCTAAATTTCTACAGATCAATTACACTTTCTTGTTCGTGTCATTGATAAATGATAAAACTAACACAACCTAGGGCATATATTTGAGTATGATAACCTAGACTTCAATTTAGACAAATTTGATGTGTAAGATGATAAGTAGTGCTTGGGTTTTTGAATCAAGATAGATGAGGATGGACAAGAATTTTGTAGTCTTTGTCTCACATGGTAGCCTACATGGACCCAGAAAGTTAGGGTGCAACAATTAATAATAGTGGATTGATATCATGGTAACTGACACGTGTTAATAATAGTAAGTCATGGGTGATTATCACAGGATACAAAACTAGGGTAACTAGTGCCTAGTTTAGTATATTAGTATATCACTAATGCTATAAGATGTATGAACTATAAATAAACCAACAATAAATCCCATCAGTATATTAGCCAATTAATATTATTAAACCATAATTCATTCAAGATCATAAGGTAGCAAGTTACAAGTTCCAATCCGTTACTCCATAATGAATGTAGTAACAACTTGCATTACCAAGCATTCAATGAAACAACTAAATCTAATTATGATAAACAATCATACAACATCATTAATATATTTCTATTCAACAAGGAATGTGTACAATTTATGTCATTTTAAGTTTAGAATTTGACATCTCTCATGGCCATACAACTACAACTTTAATCTTTAACCACGGTCTTATATTCTTGAATAGAAAAAATGTAAACCTTGGGTCAAATCAAGGGCAAATTAGGTGTGCAAAAGATAAACTATGAAAAGCAACACCAAACCCTAGTATATTGATACATCAATGGATATGAAAGGTTAAAAGATCAACATATATGAAAATAATATAAATCCAACTTCACAAATTTTTTCACAGCCAATAAAAAAAATTCAATAGGGAATGTGTACAATTTATGTCAGTTTAAGCTTGGAATTTGATATCTGTCATGGCGATACAACTACAAATTTAATCCCTGAACACAATATTATATTCCTAAATAGTAAAATTGTAAACCTTGGGTCAAATCAAGGGCAAACTGAGTGTGCAAAAGATAAGCTATGAAAAGCAACACCAAACCCTAATATATTGATGCATCAATGGATATGAAAGATTAAAGGATACAACACTTATGAAAACAATATAAAACCAACTTTACAATTTTTCTCACAACCAATAAAAATTTTGCTTACAAATTTCCACAAATGTGTTAATATAAATTACCAATTGAAAGAATTGAAAATTTAAATTTATAACTTAAATTGGAGAGGTCATAGTTATGCTCGAATAGAAGATTGTAATTTCCAAAAGTAATAAATGTGTTACAAAACATGGAAGACAATCATATAGTTGTCTATATAAACACAAGTAAATTGAAGCAACAATATCATATAAATTTTATTTTTGGAGATAACTCAATCTGCGTTGACTAAACAAAAAATTAAGCAAAGAAAAAATTAAATATTACAAACTATCTTCATTCCAAAAAGTACTAACTATTCAAACAAACACCCTTCAACATCTTTTTTAAATTTTAGAATCTTATGAATCTTTTTGTACCATGCCATCTCATATTAATAGGAATTATACACACAATTTACTAAGAAAGTAAAAAAACATCATAAACATGAGTGAATTTTTTTTATCACTTGTATAATTACAAAGAAATAAAAGAATATATCTTTTCTGAATATTTTTCAACCTTGAAATACAATATATTCAAAGATAAATCATAGTGAAAACATTTCACTTTACATTACAAATATGTTGCACTTGGCAAAAAGAATAATTTTACATCATAAGTCATAACATAAAGAGTACTAGATCTGGAATCTTGATATTTGTCACTCAAGTCTCAGCAAGTCTTCTGCTACAGAGGGAGAGCATCATCCGAGTGCTTTACCTCAAACCACATACTGACGGTCCCCGCTCACCTTCCTTCCTGGGAGTGGCCCTACCCATCATGAAGAGTATATACATAAAGAACCAACAGGTTTCCATCTAAGTTCTAGTGATGTGTCCTACGTAAATCAATTGACCATACGACTCTAGACAATCCTCTAGCTAAGTATGATCATTTTGACATGTTACACCATCTAGACACTGTGAACTGACTAATGCATGTAGAGACAGATGCATCACTTTGGCCAAAGTTTCTAAATAAATAGACATTTGCAATAAATGTATTCATGTGTTCACACACCTCTAACTTGACTTGGAAACTATCTCATCCTACAGTTTGATTTGTTTGACTAGAAACTTTAGACATGAATTATCTTGACTAAACTCAGTTCCTAGTCAATCTGACTTAGAATTTAATCCTTAATCCAGGATATATATACACAATGTATAGGTTTAGATGATTTTAACTTTTCAGAGAGTCCCTAGTTGCATTCTTGCAAATATCAGGGTCTATGACTTCATGTCATTCTGCTCAAAGACTCAAAAAGATTAAGCACTTTTGTGCTATATGTCAAGTTGTCGACTCTATCAAGAAATCATTTAATTTAATCAAAGTATGACTTAGAATCTTTTCTAATTTATATTGTCTTTAACTATGGTTTTCTCAACCAATTACTGTCGACTATAACTTACAATCTAGACTAAAACAAAGTCATAACTAACTTGAGAGTTTTAAGTTTTCTAAACTCTTCTAGGTTGACTCTAGGGTTTGAACTTCTCTAACCCAAAATATTATAATATCAAAATATTGTTATCCAAATATAGGAATGTATAACATGAATATAAAATCCTCTAGTCTTCTCTAGACTACTAGGGTACTATTTAAGTTATTGTTTCTTATAAAACATAGAATATGAGTTTACTATCATTATCATAAATATTCTTGACTAAGATCAATCTTATAACCTAAATAGGTTTGAGTCTGTGACAATAATAAGATGCTTTCAACCTCTTGGACTTCTCAAATCCACCAAATTTTGATATAGAAAAGGTTAAGAACTAATGTTTAACATCCTATGTTTATCATGATAATGCTTATCATTGTTTGTTGAATGTGTAAGTGATACTATATCACTATACTAAGATGTTCTTAATGATATCAATATTATTTATAATCTAAAATAAATGAGTATCAATCTCAAAATCTTTTGACTCCAAAACAATAAAACATACAATTCTGTCATTGAGAAATGTAAACCTATCTCTGTCTTAAAATTTCTACAATCTTACTTCACATAGCTCCTAGGTTTTATAACAGATTTCTCATGAAGTTCGGACTCAACTCTTTATAACTATAACTTTGACTAGTTACAACACTGTGTCTATGAAAGAATATGTGTCCACAAAACTGTGTGATCAAAAGAGAAATAGTAACTTAGTGTCTTCTCTATATTCACATAGCAGCCATCTACTCATAACAATGTTTGACAGCTATTGGAAAACTAAATTTGCTCAGATAAACAAATTTGGAAGGCAATTTACTAGCAGACCAAAGTCTCTAAATAACCAATGCTAAACATAACATTTACATATTTCCTATTCCTATCGAACAACTCAGTTATCTATGGGTTCGATGATACAGCACTAGGCATAAAAAGGATATTACACAGTATTCTCGCTGATAACAAAATCATTCGAAGGTTTACAAACTATGGTTTCAACTACTATTTGAAGACTACACAACATTCTCATTGATAACAACAACATTATAATGTTTACAAAGTATGGTTTCAACTAAACAAGTTTATTTCTCTTCTTCCTACGAAGCTATGTCTACATAGTTATTACATTCAGAAGAACTTTGTTCTGTGTAATGTTATATACTCTCTGTTATACGTAAATACATGTACATCTGTAAGATTCTACCGAACTCAAATATTGCAATAGATGAGATAACCTTACCTCCACTACCCAAGGTATCTTAAGCTTTTTATTATGTTCTCTTTCTTGTCCACAAATACTCAATAATCACAAAGCTCTATGTTTACAAATTAGATCTCTCTTTCTCTCTATATATTCACAAGGAATCGAGCTCTCTCTCTCTCTCCCCATGTTTACTAAGAACCGATATACACACATATCTATCCTCTCGACCCTTGCATAGCCTCTTAAATTGCTTTATCCCACTCTAACCCCTGCAGATTATCTTCCTCAAATCAAGCCTATAGAAGCTCATTGCAGTGGCATGCAGATAATAAAGGGGTTAATGGTCATTAAAGACCACTTCTCAAATAGTTCGAACACTCCTCCATACTCTCCAAGCCATCATGGAGTGAAGGAAATTAAGTGTCCATAAGGTCATGTAGTAGTTGGCATTAAATATGCATATTTACCATGTACCTTCTAAAATTCAATATCTACTGAGTATAAATTATACTTATAGATCACATTAAACATATGAATATATATATCAACATAATATTTGAGTATACAATGTATTCTAATGTTTTTTATCACTCAATAAGATATGAGAATGGGGTCGAGGTATTCTCCCCCTCTCAATCTTGCGTAAACACCAAATAGATAGGTTATCATAATGGAGTTTCAAGCGGAAACTACCAATAATATAATAGTTAACCATTAATAAATATTTTTTTCTTGAATATAATCTATATTCATATCATATAAGTGTTGATAACTGAGGGGGGGGGGGTGAATCAGTTATCCTAATTATTTCTGCTTTCTGAACTTTATTAACAATCAATGTAATATTAATCCAAATGAGCAAACATAATCAAGAAATGGAAATACACATGACACAGTATTTTTGATGTGGAAACCCTGTTAAGGGAGAAAACCACGAGGTGATTAACCCAAGATTGTATTCTCTTGTTAGAAGAATGGAAATACAAATGGCACTTGCCAATTAGGGCTCACTGCCCGAGCACACTGCTCACAAGGAGGCACACTGCCTACAAGATACACACTGTCTACAAAAGAGTGTTATACAATACTTGAACTGATTGGTAGCATCCACATATGCTGGAGTTTAGTTCCGGTTAGGCTCAATACATTGATCTGCTGCACTTCATCTTTTCCTCTTCTTTTATGCTGCTTTCCTTTCACATACCGAACCTTCCTTACTACTTCTACTCTACTCTGCTTTTATTCACACATCAACAACACCCACAACACATCTCACAACTGACTCCATCGTGTATATATATCCGTACAAGTGATTTCATCACCTTTCTAGTCGGCACCCGGAATAGTCAATCTTTTCACAAACTTTGATCTGTCAGCTGAATCCTTGCACACCAGGTAATGCGGATCAATGATATACTTGTGGAAATCATTAATCATGTTGGCTAAACATAATTCATGCCTTCATAACCTTTACCAACATCAGCAACATATCCGGAATAATGTCTGATGTTCTGCCAGTCAGTTCTTGCTCTGTTCACACTGTCACATGAGAACTCGACACTCAAACATTCATATCTCTTTATCCTTTTCACACCAAAGGCTCAAACCTTGGAATCTATCAGTCAAGATACTCCTCTTGACTTCCCCAAATCCGCACTTCACCAAGATACTTTCTCTGAGGGATCCGGACCTGTCTGTCGGACCTCCCCACATGCTCTGTTCCTGTTTACCGGACCACAACATTCTTCACTCTGACTTCCGATAGAGACATACCATGACCTGCAGATGTGTGGGATGAACTTTGTTGCCATCAATGACAACAATCATGAATCCATATAGTGTCTCTTGCCAACAATCTCCCCCTTTGGCATTGATGGCAACACTTAGTGAAAAATGACTAAGTGTTTACACTATGCTCCCCCTTGGCTAATGCTCTGTTTTTATATACATTTTCTGGAGCTCCCCCTTAGTTGGATTCCTCATTTTTCACTGCTCTTCACTCCCCCTTTGACATCAATGGCAAAGGGTAGGGTTTGCATACCAAAAGTTTCAAAAAAATTTAACTATACTTAGCCGCATATTACATACTCACATAAACTGAAGAATGTCTGCAAAGGATGTCTTCAATTGGACGAGTTCTGTAGCCCAACTTTGCTTCATTCTATCCAAAATTGAAATGTGACCACTCAACAAAAATGCAAAAGCTTCTGCCCTCTTAAGATCTGTCAGATCATTGGTTTGGGCGGTAGTCTGAGCATCACTTATGGCCTCATGCATGGCCTCTAACTTAGGGAAATGATTCTTCTGAGTTCACCCATCCGGCTAATTATGTTCTTCTTTTCATTCTCAAAATTTTTTATTGCATTTGTGATTGCAATAGTCTGACACTCTTGATTGACTACGGAGGAAGAGAGAGGATCAAAACTTTGAGACAAACTTAGTAGTTTATCCTCTTGCTCTTTTATTTTCTTCTCAATCTCTACTGTTGCTTTGGACCATGAAATACAAAATGTGTATACTTTTCCGCCATCTATAAGAGCATTTTCTAAGCTCTTTATCCCAATATTCATATTCCTTCTATCATTAATGATCAACCCTTGTATCTCTGAGAATCTCTTATTCAAAAACTCCTTCCGGACCTTTTCTTCAGCTGACTTCTCTAGAGAATCAAAATGTGTACTAACACTGCTGACTAGAGTTTTGAGATTACCAGAAGAGGAGGCTGTGGGATCTTTCTGAAACGATGGTATAATCTTTTCAAGCACTCCGAAAGCAGCTTCTATCAACTCTCAGTCTTCCATGTGAGACTTTAGGAGTTTTTCTTTAGCCTTGGCATTAGCAAATGAAGCAATCTTCATTGTCTGTACCGGAGAAAGAGAATCAAAGTTAAATGGTCCTTGTAGAAGCTCCGGTTCATCAATCTCCATTGTTTCTTTGTTTAGGAATTCTTGGACAGTTTTTGCAGTGTCTCTTTCCAGAGATAGATGTTTTTTCTCTTCTACATTCTTAGGGCTGTCCCTTGGAGCTTTCTCTCCTTCCACATTCTTACCACTATCAGTTGTGGTTTCGTCTATTGGGGTCTTCTCTTCCTCTGCAACCTTGGTATTGTCAACTTCTTTTTCCTTCACTCCTACTTCTTTCTCCTGTATTCTGTCTTCTCCTTTAGATCCAGAAGCTATAGGGGAAACTGGAGGAGAGATATTTATTTGTCCATGAGCCACCTCTTCCGGAATAGAGGATTCTGAGCCCTTGTCTTTACTAGAGTCCTCTGTGATGGGAATGTTGAACTTTTAAAGAGTATTCTAGAGAATCTCTTCAGTCTCTTTTGCCACTTTGTTAGTTTCACCAAGCATGAGCTAATTCATCCTGGCTTTGCTCTGGAACTCATCCTTGCACTCTTTAAAGATCATATTCATTTGCTGCAGAGTGATTGAAGGGAAGAGCTGAATGGCGACCTGTTCCCGGATCTCGAGATCTTTTGCTTGAGCATTGTTCTTCCTCATTTCAAGCCTTTTCTCTAAACTTTTGGGAATTAGAGAGATTATTTCAATAAAAGCTTTGTTGTAAGTGTTCAAAAACTGAACTGTGGCTTCCTCCAGAATCTTTTTATTTGCTTCATTATAATCATCATAGAATTCTATTAAGGGTTGCAGGTTTCCATCCACAGTGACTGCTTTTACTACAACATCTAAGGATAGAGTGGGTTTTTCAACAAATTCCTCTTCCTTCTCTTCTTCTCCTTGACTGGTAGAATGTTCACCGGATGATTTCTTCTTCTTCTTCAGTTTCCTTATCTCCTCATCTGATTCAGTTTCCTCATCATCTTTTAGGCTAACATAGGACCTTGTTGCCTTTTTCTTTGTTCTCTTTTTGGATGATTGTGCTTTCAGTTTATATGCCCTTGAGCTTTTGGCAGTGGTAGGTGCAGATCTCTTAGATGATCTAGTCCGGGTGGAGGTTTCTACCGGAGCACTTTCCTTGCTTTTCTTTTCTGCCTCTTTCTTCTCTTCCTCAGCCCTTTCCATCTTTTTCTTGTGGGCATCAAGTGCCTCCTTTGAGATGCCAAGGCCTTGGGCAATATTTTCTACCTCTTTTCTCACCTTCCTCTTGATTTCAGGTTCTCTGAGTTGCACATGAATTTTACACTCAGCTCCTCAAAGGTTCCAAATCTTTCTGCTTTTGAGTCCTTTGGCTGACTGAGCATGTGTTGAACATGCAGCTCTACAATTTGTTTATCAACTTCATACCCCATAGGCATGATCCAGACTGTCCTTGGCTCTACTACCTCCATTAGGCATTGATCAGTGTCTACCATGAAGCACATTGTATCCTTGTATTTCTCAACTACTGATTTGGGGATTCTTTCTCTGATTTGCATTGTATTTTGAAATTGCTTGAAGTAACCCCACAGAGCTGTATTCCTTGCCTTAGCATCCCCAAGTTCATGCAAGTAGTCTCTGATCTGAATTGCTACCGGTTTGTCATTTTGCCATACCCATCCATTCGATTCGGGTAGCTCATTCATGAAGTAGAAAAATAGACATAGTATTAGTCCACCATATTTAAAGGAATTCTTCTTATCCTTTTTGATTTTTTGTATGTTTTCCATTAGTTGGCTCAAAAGAAGTTCACAGAGATCATATTCTGCATTCTTTCTCAGCATCTCATAAGCAGTATATACTACAGTTCCAGATACTGAATTCTCCCTACTGGAGTGATATATCTTGTATCCTATTATCATAGATGCAAACTTGACATCCGGGTCAGTAATATCTTCAATGGTCATGGCCCTCTTATCAAATTTTGATCCGGTGGCCTCAGTTACAATGTTGTTTTTGACAGATTTGAGGACAGGTATCCCTCCGGAGGAGTATAAACTAGTTACTGCCCTAATTGCCTCCTTTGTGATCTTGCAAGGTTTGTTCAGCCATAGGAAGTTATCATGCACCCTACTCAATACATACCGGACCCATTCATCTTCTTCAAAACAGGGGAAATGAATGAATTGATCAAAATGTTTCTCCTGGATGCCCTTATATTCTGGTTTAAGCTCAAAAGTATCATCTATCAATTGTTTGTGATAGATGTCTCTTAGTTTGAATTCCCCAAACTCTTCAATATTTGCATGTATGTAAACCCTAATGTCTTCTGTGTGCAAAATGCCATGCGGAACACTAGAGAATGCTCCTAGGGGATCTACCTCCAATGATTTGTATGGGTGTTTCTTGAATTTAGGGTGGGGCCTATCAGAGATCTTTACTATATTCGGAGTATGCATCTTTCAAAGATTTGCAGAGAGATATTGAGAACGGAAAATACCTTTTGCACCTTTCAGTTTCACGTAGTTGGCCGGATTGATTTCTGGATGAATTGACTTCTGCAAATGATCTTTGATGAAGTTGTGGAATTTTGTTGCAGAGCTTCACTTTTCGTTTCTTCTTGAATGCAGAATGAACAAGTGATTAATGAGAAAAACCCTTATATTGCTCCACAAACCCTAATGTTAGGTTGCAATAAATGCTCGACCTAAGTTATTCCAGTTTGCCTTATTTAGATGACTTGGAGAACCGGATCAATCCTGATCTTTAAACATCATGCGGATCTTCCAAATCTTTACCATAGTTTGTTTGGATGTTGCCCTTATGAACCCTTCAATCTGCAATTCTTCTTGTTCCAGTTCCAGCACCAATTAACTGGCTGGGGGAACAAGGTCTTCTTTGTGTCTCCCCCTGAGCCAGAGCTCACTTCTTAATTTCCAGAAAGAATATCAGCACCAGAGTTTGGTGCGGATCCAACCTCTACATTCTCTGTACTTTTCTTCACCCAAATCTTGTTCATCTCACTTTTAACTTCATCCGCATTCACCTTTTGTTTACCCTTATCTTGATTCTGATTATGATATACCGGACCTCTTTTGTCCTGATTCTTGCTTCTACAAAATTTTGCACTATGACCGGATCTATTACAGATTTGGCAAACAACATTTCTTTGCATATTTGACTGATATCCTCTTGATCTACATTGATTAGCCATATGACCTATTCTATTGCATGCAAAGCATCTACCATTGAATGATTTGTTCATTTGCATATTTCTGCATTCATGAGATTTGTGACCATACCTTTTGTAGTTAAAACACTGTTCGGAGAAAGATGAATTAATCTGATTCATTCTCTTTATGCACTGATTAGCTTTCTGACCAAAGTGATTGCAGTTGTGGCAGTATCCATTGAAAGATGGATATCTTTGAGCATTAGGCTGTCTTACCAGAGGTCTTCTAGGCCTGTTCCATGGATTTTCTGATCCAAAATTCTTCTGACCGGATCCGGAGCTTTCTCCTTTCTCATATCCCAAACCACACTTGTCATCTACCTTCTTTTGACTTCCAAGAAGAACTTCAAGTTGAGCAGAACTTATCTTGAATTTCTCTTTATACTCATTTGTTGTTTGAAGATCCCTTTTGAGAGAGACAATTTGATCCTCAAGTTTTTCTTCATTATCTTTAGCATCTTCAAGATCAGATTCAAGATGTCTGATAATTCTATCCATCTGGTGGCAATCTTATGATTTCTCCTTGAGAGATTGTCTTAGATTATCTTCAGTTTTTCTTTTCTCTTCAACTTCTTGGGTAATCTTCATGACTCCTGATTCTATTTCATGTCTTACCATAATGATTTCTTTTGATAACTTTTCACACAGCTCAGTTTTTTCCTTCAGCTCTTCATTTGCATTATTTGCTTCACCTTGTCTTGCCAATTGTTGAAGTAGCTCCTTTCTCTTTTTCATAGAGAGACTTAATTTGTCTTTTAGTTCTCTCATGAAATCATCAGCCTGTTTGAGTCTTTCCTTTAATTCATTGACTTCAGAGTTTGACTGTTCAAGATCATCAAGGGCAGTCTTGAGTTGCTCCCTTAAACCATATGCATCCATTTGAATTCCCAGATCTTCCTCAAGCTGTTAGGCTTTGTTAGGAGGAACTTAGCTCTGATACCAATTGTTGATAACTGAGAAGGGGGGGTGAATCAGTTATCCTAATTATTTCTACTTTCTGAACTTTATTAACAATCAATGTAATATTAATCCAAATGAACAAACATAATCAAGAAATGGAAATACACATGACACAGTATTTTTGACGTGGAAACCCTGTTAAGGGAGAAAACCACGGGGTGATTAACCCAAGATTGTATTCTCTTGTTAGAAGAATGGAAATACAAAATGGCACTTGCCAATTAGGGCTCACTGCCCGAGCACACTGCTCACAAGGAGGCACACTGCCTACAAGAGACACAATGTCTACAAAAGAGTGTTATACAATACTTGAACTGATTGGTAGCATCCACATATGCTGGAGTTTAGTTCCGGTTAGGCTCAGTACACTGATCTACTGCACTTCATCTTTTCCTCTTCTTTTATGCTGCTTTCCTTTCACATACCGGACCTTCCTTACTGCTTTTGCTCTACTCTGCTTTTATTCGCACATCAACAACACCCACAACACATCTCACAACTGACTCCATCATGTATATATATCTGCACAAGTGATTTCATCACCTTTCCAGTCGGCACCCGGAATAGTCAATCTTTTCACAAACTTTGATCTGTCAGCTGAATCCTTGCACACCAGGTAATGCGGATCAATGATATACTGGTGGAAATCATTAATCGTGTTGGCTAAACATAATTCATGCCTTCATAACCTTTACCAACATCAGTAACACATCCAGAATAATGTTTGATGTTCTGCCAGTAAGTTCTTGCTCTGTTCACACTGTCACATGAGAACCCGACACTCAAACATTCATATCTCTTTATTCTTTTCACACCGGAGGCTCAAACCTTAGAATCTATCAGTCAAGATACTCCTCTTGACTTCCCCAAATCCGCACTTCACCAAGATTCTTTCTCTGAGGGATCCGGACCTGTCTGTTGGATCTCGCCACATGCTCTATTCCTGTTTACCGGACCACAACATTCTTCACTCTGACTTCCGATAGAGACATACCATGACCTGCGGATGTGTGGGATGAACTTTGTTGCCATCAATGACAACAATCATGAATCCATATAGTGTCTCTTGCCAACAATAAGAACTAACGACTATCGACCATATCTTGTCGATGGTCATATTACCCAGACTTGGTTTTCAACAAAACCTATGCTAAAGGATCTTGACGACAAATCGACGACTGTCGAGTCGAAACCAAACTTAGAACAAATGGGTTGAACACAACTTACCAAGCTCGACGAGGGTTCACTAAACTATGAAAGCACGAGACTTAGATGGCAACAACATGTTCTTATCCATACGTCTATTCTCTTCTCTCTGATGATACTCTCCCTCTCTTTTCTCGGAGGGTGGAAAACCTGTTTCCTGATTACAACTTGCATTCACCAAACTAGGATTAGTGTATCGTTAGTCAATTCATAAACCTTCTGAAATCATAACATATTGACATCATATAATCACATGTTTAAATTATAAACATATAAACACAAACTCATGATATCATTGATTTATCCTGACATATTTTTCATAACGTCAAATCATTAAATCATGCATAATCAACTACTAATTACGTGCAAGTAAAAAGTAAAACAGTCAAAATTTTGAATGTGACATATCTCCCCCATAAGATTTATCGTCCTCAATGATCAATGTATCCAAAACAATAATATAAAGTTTTTGTTCAACTTTGAAAAGCATAAAACAAATGAGGAAATCTCTAATGAAAATCATGGTAATCTTCACATGTGGCACTATCCTCTGCATACTGGTCCCACTGGACCTTGCATTGGGTAACCTCTCTATTATGCAAGCAGAGCTTGCGAACTTCGAGCACCTTGAGAGGCTCGATCATGACAACTCCTAGGTCTTATACCTGTAAAGCATTCCATTCAAGAATATGATTATCACCTGTTATATGCTTTTTCAAATATGAAACATGAAGAACATTATGCATCCTGGCAAGAGCTAGTGGTAGAGCGACTCTGTAGGCAACCAAATTGATCACTTTGAGAACTTCGAAGGATCCTACATATCAAGGAGCTAGTTTGGAAGACTTTCCAAACTTTATGAAACTTTTCTAAGGTTTGACCCTCAAAAGAACTTTTTCTCCAACTGAGAATTGCCTTGGTGTACGCTTGGCATCAACATAACTTTTATGTCTATCATTTGCTTTCGCCAATCTATTTCTGATCAACTTGATTTGTTCTTCCATTTCTGATAACATTTCTAGACCAATTCTAACCTATCTTCTAGCTTATCCCAGCTTATAGGAGTTCAACATCTTCTTCCATACAATGCTTCAATTGAAGCCATCTTGATAGAAGAATTGTAGGAGTTGTTATAAGAAAACTCCATATGAGGTAGATACCCTTCCTACTTGTATTGTTGATCCATGCAATACATTCTCAACAAATCTTCTAGAACTTGATTTACCCTTTTAGTCTGACCATCTGTCTCAGGGTCATAAGCTGAGCTTATATTGAGTTGAGTTCCTAGTGTTGAGAACAAAGTTTGCCAAAATATTGACATCATACGTGCATCTCTATATAAGGTAATCTTCTTAGGAACTCCAAGAAATCTAAACACTTCTTGCACAAATTTGTGAGCTAAAACTAGTGCTCCATCCATTAAATTCCCATGTATAAAGTGAGCTACCTTGGTGAGTTTTTCCACCACGACTAAAATAGCATCATGTCTATTTCAAGACATTAGGAGACCTTGCATAAAATCCATGCTAATGACCTGCCACTTCCACTCTGGAATATCATGGGGATACATAAGTCATGCTGGATGCTGATGCTTAGCCTTGACTCTCTGGCACTCTAGGCAACTTGGTACAAATCTTACAGCGTAATTCTTCATTCCTTTCCAGAAATAAAGAGGCTTCACATCGGCTAGGAGTTTGGTTACTCTAGAATGACCTGAATATGGTGCAAAATGAACTTCCTTCCACACAAGGTTTCTTAATTCTATAGAGTTCGAAACATACATCCTTCCTCTGTATCTTAAAATCCCATCTAGTTCTAAATAGAACCCATCATATCTCGAATCCTGAGGATTTATTGTGAGAGCCTGCTTAACTTGCTCATAATACTCATCATCTACAGAATTTTGTAACACTAAATCCTTGAAGTTCAAGTGGATAGAGACAATTGAAGAGATATGCCTCCATCGACTCAGAGCATCCGCTACTTGGTTCTCTTTACCTTTGATATAGCTTTTCTCAAAGTCATAGTCAGATATCAATTCCAACCATCTTCTTTGTCGAGCATTTAGATGAGGTTGGGAAAATATATACTTAAGTCCTTGATGGTTCAACTTCAATTCAAAAGGTTTTCCTAACAAGTAGTGTCGCCACACTTGCAAAGCATACACAACTGCTACTAACTCTAAGTCATGAGGAGCATAATTCTACTCATATGCTCTCAACTTTCTAGATTCATACGCTACCACTCGCCCATGATTTTGCATAAGCACTCCACTTAAATCTTCTAGTGAGGCATTTGTGATTACAACAAATTGACCTTCTAGGTTAGGAACTTTCAATATTGGTGCAGTTGTCAACCTCTCTTTTAACTAATTAAATGCCTCTTGACATTTTTCTGACAAGTCAAAATGCTTTCCTTTTCTTTGAAGCGAAGTGATTGGATTTGTAATCTTAGAAAAGTTCAAAACAAACTTCCTATAATATCTAGTTAACCCCATGAAACTGCACACTTCCTGCACATTCTTTGGCACAAGCCATTCTAATATAGCTTTGATCTTCGCAAGATCTACTGAAATTCCTTTAGCTGTTATTATATGCCCCAGATATTGTATCTCTTTCTGAAATAAAGTAGACTTAGAAAGTTTTTCGTACAACTTATGCTCTCTCAGCCGCTACAGAACTAACTATAGAGGTTGCAAGTGTTCTTTCTCATTCTTAGAATAAATAAGAATATCATCTAGAAACACTAGAACAAATTTATCCAAGCAACCTTAGAAAACACTATTCATCAAATTCATGAATGTTGCAGGGGCATTCGTAAGCCCAAATGGTAAGACTGTGAACTCATAATGTCCATACCTTGTTTTGAAAGCTATTTATGAATGTCTTAATCTCTTATTCTCAATTGATGATATCTGGATCACAAATCAATCTTAGAGAATACAGTTGCACCACACATCAGATCAAAAAGATCATCAATATGTGGTAGAGAATACTTATTCTTTATCATTTCTTTGTTAAGCATACGATAGTCTATACACAGATGCAAAGTTCCATACTTCTTTTTGACAAAGATCACAGGTGTTTAATCAACCCTTTAGCCAACAACTCCTAAAGCTCGGATTTCAATTCCATCAACTTCGTAGTAGTCATATGGTATGGCGCCTTTGAAATCAGCTCAAATCCAGGTATTATATCAATAGAGAAATCAAAATCTATCTTTGGAGGTAACCCCAAAAGTTCATTTGGGAAAACATCCTGAAAATATCAAAGGAAAGGATAGTTCTCCAAAAGTACATTTTTTTTACTAGGATCCTCTTCTACTTGCTCCATTTTGGCTAAAAAAAGTTGACAACCTTTTCACCTAGCCCTCTTTAGTTGCATAGAAGAAATTGGTATGATCTTGAATTCTCTTTGTGTGCCTTGCAAAAAGACCTACATTGTCTAGACACTCAACTGTTTTTGCAAAATAGTCAACATTGGCCCTATGTATCCATAGCCAATTTATTCCTAAGATAACATCATAGGAACCTACGGGGGCTACAAACAAATTCACCTCAGTTGAAAAACTAGGAAGTTCAATCTTGGCTTCAAACAAACACTACTATACCTGAGCTTTAGTCTAGTTAGCATATTCAACTGGCTAGGGTTTAGCCATTAATCCAGCTCTTCTAGGAAATTTATTCAACACTCTTGGATAAATAAAACTTTCAGTTTCTCTAGTATCAATTAAAGTAGAAATAGAAACTCCAAACAAAGTACATGTTGTCTCTATGGGAGTAATCTGGTACTCTGCCTGGCGATTATCCAATGCTGCATGGATCCTCTGTTGAAAAGCTACTTGCTAGGTAGGTAAAGCATTACTACATTGCTAAACTCCTTGGTTCTTGGTTGGACATTAATTTGTGTAATGATCTCCATCATAAGAGAAACATCCTCTAGGAGGTCCTCACTTCTCAGCAGGTTTGCCTGAATTATTGTCGTTTCTTCAGACATTACTGTTGTTCTTCTTCTCATTTCTGGGTCCATCTCTGTTATTTCTAAAACCCTTGTCACTTTTCTTATTCATATCTTATTTGTCATTCCTTTTCTTGAAAGGTTGAGAAGCTGGTGACTTATTAAACCTCTTACAATTCTTCTCGTGATATGCAGAAATTGTCTTCAATTTTTGCTCTTGTTTGATTGCCTTCTCAAAAACTTGGTCCATAGTGGTAGGACCATGCACATCCACTTCTCCATCTATCTGGGCATTCAGACCCATGATGAATTTCCTAATTTTGAACCGTTCATCTTTTTGATATTGTAGCACATACTTCAGGAGATGGGTGAACTTTTCCCAATATTCAACCACTGACATTTCTCCTTGTCTCAGATTCTGAAAATCTGTTAGCTTTTGGTCAAAAAAAAGTTGTGGTAACCACCTCTGGTAAAATATGACCACAAAATGATCCCAGGTTAAGCTCAAAGAACTTAACCCCAGTTCCATTTTCTTGTTCATCCACCACGTGATGCTTCACCTGCCAACTGATAGGCACCCCATACTGCCTTGGTTATCTCAAAGTAATTTTTTATCTCAAAATACTTTTCCATCTCTATCAACCAAGCTTCTGTAGCATCACCACTTATTGTTCCATCGAACTTGGTTGGGGTCACTTTCTTCATATCTCTTGACATCTCTGAGGCAAGTCTACTTCTCCTTTCTTTTTTGAGACTTAGTCTTATCAACATCCCCCCTTCGTTCACTATGAGTACTGGGCTCATGGACAAAATCATCATCATCCTCTTGGTGCAAGTCCTCTTTTTCTCCTTTGAATCTACCTTGACCCCTCACTTCCTGTTCTAGGTTTCCAAGCCTTTCCTTGGTTTCATTCAGCATGGTCAAAAATTGATCCAACTTAGTCATTGGGTTTTCGTAGGGATTTGACTCTCCTTGACTATCTTTAAGATTTGTTCGATTTCAAACCATGATGATACTCTATATCGCACATGATATTCGTATTAAATTATAGATTAGAATTCAGAAATAATGTATCTCATTAATTCAAAATTCATCAATAAATCTATTCACAAAACTCAAATTTGTACGAAACAATCTCATCTTTATTATAGTTTATTCTAGGTATAAATACATCCTTATTTAGATAAATAACTCAACAAGACTACATGTCACTATTGATTAAAGGATATTCCTCAAGTTCCTCTTCTCCATTAGAATCCAGTAAAACAAACTTAGAGGGTGGATGTACACACAGGTACTCCATCACCTCTTTTCCTAAAATAGAGGCATCACAACCACAACCAAATGGCATGTTGCGACTAGCAGAAGGTTTACTTGGTTTAACTACACAAGTAGGAACAATAGGTTTCTTGGCTAGTTTGTTGCGTTGTTTCCTTTCTAGCTGAATATGCTTAAGAGCGTCAGCCAAAGTCTCAAAATCTTCCAACCATGCACCCTCAGCATTGTTAATATGCTCTTGGAGTTTTACCTCCTCAACTAGTTCTTTCTTAACCATTAACTTGGGTAAATTCTGTGGAACAGACTTCCTGGCAGTTTTCTTGGTTCTTCTCCATGTCATTCTGGCATAAAACCAATTTCAAACATTGGCCAATCTGATGAATGTTGACAAGTTTTCTCATAGTGAGCACCTAGGTCCATGTATTGAACCCAACAACTCTGATACCATATGTAACATGCCATCTCATATTACTAGGAATTACACACACAATTTACTAAGAAAGTAAAAGAACAATAATAAACATGAGTGAATTTTTTTTTATCATTTGTATAATTACAAAGAAATAAAAGCATATCTTTTCTGAATATTTTTCAACCTTGAAATACAATATATTCAAAAATAAATCATAGTGAAAACATTTCACTTTACATTTACAAATATGTTGCACTTGGCAAAAAGAATAATTTTCATCATAAGTCATAACATAAAGAGTACTGCATTTGGAATCGTGATATCTATCACTCAAGTTTCGGCAAGTCTTCTGCTACAGAGGGAGAGCATCATCCAAGTGCTTTACCTCAAACCACATACCGGCAGTCCCCCGCTCACCTTCCTTCTTAGAAGTGGCCCTACCCTTCACAAAGAGTATAGACATAAAGAACCAATAGGTTTCCATTTGAGTTCTAGTGATGCGTCATACATAAATCAATCGACCATACGACTCTAGACAATCTTCTAGCTAAGTATGATCATTCTGACATTCCATCTAGACACTATGAACTGACTAATGCATATAGAGACAAATGCATCACTTTGGCCAAAGTTTCTATATAAATAGTGTGTTCACACACCTCTAACTCGACTTGGAAACTATCTCATCCTACAGTTTGATTTGTTTGACTAGAAAATTTAGACATGAATTATCTTGACTAAACTCAATTCCTAGTCAATCTGACTTAGAATTTAATCCGTAATCTAGGATATATACACACAATGTATAGGTTTAGATGATTTTAACTTTTCAGAGAATCCCTAGTTGCATCCTTGCAAATATCAGGGTCTATGACTTCCTGTCATTCTACCCAAAGACTCAAAAATATTAAGCACTCTTGTGCTATATGTCAAGTTGTCGACTCTATCAAGAAATCATTTAATTTAATCAAAGTATGACTTAGAATCTTTTCTAATTTATACTATCTTGAACTATGGTTTTCTCAACCAATTATTGTCAACCATAACTTACAATCCAGACTAAAACAAAGTCATAACCGACTTGAGAGTTTTAAGTTTTCTAAACCCTTATGGGTTGATTCTAGGGTTTGAAATTCTCTAACCCAAAATATTTTAATATCAAAATCTTGTTATCCAAAGATAAGAATGTATAACATGAGTATAAAATCCTCTAGTCTTATCTAGACTACTATGGTACTATTCAAATTCACATTTCTTATAAAACATAGAATACGAGTTTACTATCATTATCATAAATATTCTTGACTAAGATCAATCTTATAACCTAAATAGGTTTGAGTCTATGATAATAATAAGATGCTTTCGACCTCTTGTACTACTCAAATCCATTGAATTTTGATAGAGAAAAGGCTAAGAACTAATGTTTAACATCCTATGTTTATCATGATAATGCTTATCATTGTTTGTTGAATGTATAAGTGATATTATATCACTATACTAAGATGTTCTTAATGATATCAATATCATTTATTTATAATCTAAAATAAATGAGTATCAATCTCAAAATATTTTGATTTCAAAACAATATAACTTATACAATTCTCTCATTGAGAAATGTAAACCTATCTTTGTCTTAAAATTTATACAATCTTACTTCACACAGCTCCTAGGTTTTATAACAGAGTTCTCATGAAGTTCGGACTCGGAGCTCTTTATAACCATAACTTTAACTAATTACAACACTATGTCTATGAAAGAATATGTGTCCACAAAACCATGAGATCAAAAGAGAAATCGTAACTTAGTCTCTTCTCTGTATTCACATAGCAACCATCTACTCATAACAATGTTTGAAACTATTGGAAAACTAAAATTTACCTGAATAAACAAAGTTGGAAGGAAATTTACTAGTAGATCGAAGTCTCTAAATAACCAGTGCTAAACATAACATTTACATATTTCCTATTCCTGTTGAACACCTCAGTTATCTATGGGTTTGACGATACAACACTAGGTATAAAAGGATATTACACAGTATTCTTATTGATAACAAAATCATTCGAAGGTTTACAAACTGTGGTTTCAACTACTATTCAAAGACTACACAACATTCTCGCTAATAGCAACATTATAATGTTTACAAAGTGTGGTTTCAACTCAACAAGTTTATTTCTCTTCTTCCTACAAAGCTATGTCTACATAGTTATTATGTTCAAAAGAACTCTATTCTGTGTAACATTATATACTCTTTGGTATACGTAAATACATGTACATCTATAAGATTCTACCGAATTCAAATATTGCAATAGATGAGATAACCTTACCTCCACTACCCGAGCTATCTTAAGCTTTTTACTACATTCTCTTTCTTGTCCACAAAGACTCAATAATCACAAAGCTTTGTGTTTACGAATCAGAGCTCTCTTTCTCTATATATTCACGAGGAACCAAGCTCTCTTTCTCCCTATGTTTACTAAGAACCGATATACACACATATCTATCTTCCTATCCCTCGCATAGCCTCTTAAATGGCTTTATCCCACTCTAACCCCCACAGATTATTTTCCTCAAATCAAGCCTATAGAAGCTCACTGCAGTGGCATAAAGATAATAAAGGGGTTAATGGTCATTAAAGACCACTTCTCAAACAGATCGAACACTCCATACTCTCCAAGCCATCATGGAGTGAAGGAAATTAAGTTTCCATAAGGTCACGTAGTAGTTGGCATTAATTATGCATCTTTATCACGTACCATCTAATATTCAATGTCTACCAAGTATAAATTATACTTATAGATCACATTATATATATATATATATATATATATATATATATATATATATATATATATATATATATATATATATATATATATATATATATATATCAACATAATATTTGAGTATACAACGTATTCTAACGTTATTTTTTTATCACTCGACAAAATATGAGAATGGGTTCGAGGTATTCTCCCCCTCTCAATCTTGCGTAAACACTAAATAGATAGGTTATCATAATGGAATTTCAACTAGAAATTACCAATAATATACTAGTTAACCATTAATAAATATTTTTTCTTGAATATAATCTATATTCATATCATACAAGAACTAACGACTATCGACCATATCTTATCGATGGTCATACTATCCAGACTTGGTTTTCAACAAAACCTATGCTAAAGGATCTTGACAACAAATTGACAATTGTCAAGCCGAAACCAAACTTAGACCAAATGGGTCAAACACAACTTACCAAACTCAATGAGGGCTCACTAAACTGCAAAAGCACGAGACTTAGATGGCAACAACCTATTCTTATCCATACGTCTATTCTCTTCTCTCTGATGATACTCTCCCTCTCTTTTCTCAAAGGGTGGAAAACCTGTTTCTTGATTACAACTTGCATTCACCAAACTAGGATTAGTGTATTGTTAGTCAATTCATAAACCTTATGAAATCATAACATCTTGACATCATATAACCACATGTCTAAATTCTAAACATATAAACACAAACTCATGATATTATTGATTTATGAGCAGGTGCAAAAAGTTGGGGGACCAAAAAGTGGCCAAATTTTTTAAAAAAACTTGTAAGACATAACGCGAGCGCTTTTTGTTTTAGTATTAAAAAAAAACTTGCATTGAGGCTCATTTCTTCATTTCATTTTCTTGCACCTGTAGTCTGCAAACCCTAAGGAGCATGCTTGCGTTATTGGAGACCAGTTTCAACACCAAATTCTTGCTGATTCATCACCAAAATGCCACCACGATGTCGGAGAGACCAAAGGAGTGAGTTGTATTTGGTTTTTTGTGTGAATTTGTTTCTAAATAGGTAGGTTTAAGTTGATTTTTGATGTAAATTTTCTTAATTGACAAGAATTGATAATGCACCTCCTCCTCCTCCTGAAAATCCACAAAATCTTGAATCCCTTGAACATGAAATACCTGCTGAAGAACTACCCCAACAACAAACACCTCAATTCATTCCTCAACATGCCCCTGGAACACAAGAAAATCTAATGGGGCAAATTGAAAACAATAAAAACAAATTGAGGACATAATTCCAAGGTTGAAAGATCTTGCAACTTCAACCTTGCATAGATCCACGTTTGCTTAATCTTTTGAATCTATGTTATCAAATGTAGATTCAATTAGCAAGCAAATATCTAGTTGGACAGAAAAGAGGAGAGAATTTAGAGAGTACTAAGCAGACAAGTTGTTGTATGAGCAAGTAAAAAATGAACAAAATACAAAATTGGACTTGTGTTCCAGTTTTACAGACTCACAAACAAATCAACCTCTAACCCTTACATGCAAGAGGTTCCCTATCCATTGGTGTAACAAGCAAGCGATAAGGGACAATTTTGGACAGAGATGGTGGATGGTTTTTGACCATCCTCCATGCAAAAATAATGAGGTCCCACAATACTTTTTGAGGAAACTCTATTGTGAGTTTGTAAAAAACAAAGTGCCAAACTATTTTGATATGCGAGACTTCTAGGGTAGAGGTGGGGGGTCAGCACAGGATAGACCAGGGGCACGTGTTGACCCGCAGCAGCTAGCGAGACGAGCACTCGCTAGACCAGCCCATGAGCATGTGTCTATCCCTTCCATTGTGAAGGAGAGTGCTGAGGTCGAAACACTTTAGTCCATTAGTGCCTTGACCCAGAACATCATAGAGCATGCCAGTCCTGTAGCATAGTGTGGGCCGGTGGAGAGTTTGAGGAGTAGGGTTCCACCCCATACTTGTCAGGCTTGCAAGTCAGCCTGTGGTATGACCCCATGGATAGTCGGGGCGCAGGTGCACATGCTACATCTACAGTTGAGTAGATAGTGATGACAGATGCCCTCTTAAGTGAGACTTTCAGCCTTGATACTCAGGTAAATGTTTGCAAGTTCATTGAATTTAATTTATTAAATTTCATTTTTGAAATGCAAGATTAACTAATTTAGTTTGATGATTTTAATGAAATTTTAGGATCATAGTGTTGATGCATTTTTCAGTAGTTCTCCACCTACATATTACACTACGACATCTACTGACAGGGTATGTAACTAGTAAACAATTATAAATTTTACATGTGAATAGCATCATTATATGAATGGTATTCTAATATCTGATTTTGGATATTGAATAGGTTAATATTGGAGATTTCACGGCAACACCTGCTAGTGGTGGTGGACTTCAAAGCTTCACAGAGGTAATAAAATAAACAGTTTAATTAATGAATTATACTTACTAGATTTTTGTATTTTATATTCATATCATTGATTACATTTCATTACACATCTTTCAAACTCAAAGCATTACTAGACATTGCATAACTAATAACTAGATGTTGATAGATGACAAAATTTCAATTACAATATAATTATTTGACAAAATGCCTCAAAGAAATGTGGTCTCATGGAATGCCATGACAGGCAGATGCATAGACAAGGGCATCACCATGAGACTACATTTCTTTGAGGCATCTTTTCAAACAGCTCACTGCCTTGTCTATGCTACCACATTTTCCATACATGTCTATCCAAGCTTGTTGATCCCTTCCACACTATTCTTTGACAAATTCTCTCTAATAAACTCATCCAATTACCACCAATTAGACCCCAAGACATGACACCAGAGAGGGGTACGAGCCTATGACATATTATATATCATATGATTGACTCCAACATCATCTAGGTTTTAGGTATTAATTAAAGGGGGTAACAAGTCACCCCTAACCAAAATCTTCAAATCTACACTAACCCATTCCCCTACAAACTATGTCAATCCTATTGGCTCAATTTCTTCCGTCCCTACTTCTGATCCTATATCTAAGCCACCTAAGTCTAATGAGAACCCTTCATTTAATACTACTATATTCTTTGAGATGAAAGAGAGCACAAATTCCTCCAAGAACTCACATAAACATGTAGGGTAAGTGCAAAAAGATGGGGGGCCAAAAAGTGGCCAAAAAATTTTCAAAAAAATTTAAGGCAAAACGCGAGCGCGTTATAACGCGCTCGCGTTATAATGTGCTCGCGTTATGGCTTGGCAATGACAAGCCTTAGGCTCGTCATTGCCGAGCCATAACGCGAGCGCGTTATAACGCGCTCGCGTTTTAAACTGCTACTTATAAAAAAAACCCCCGCTGCCATTTCATTTCATTTCATTTCTATGAGCTTTTCCTCCGCCCGCGGCATAAAACCCTTCCAAAAACGCGCTCGCGTTCTACAAAACGCTGTTCAACACAAAAGATTTGTCGATTCATCGCCGAAATGCCGCCGCGACGTCGAGCACGCCAAAGGGGTGAGTTATCTTTATTTTTTTGTTTGAATTTCTTCCTAAATAGGTAGGTTTTTGTTGATTTTTGATGTATATTTTATTAATTGTAGGAAATGTTAATGCACCTCCTCCTCCTCCTCAAAATCCACAAAATCTTGAGGAAGAAATACATGCAGAACAACAACCTCCTCCATTCATTCCTCGACATGCCCCTGGAACACAAGATAATATAATGGGGGAAATTGAAAACAACAAAAAATAAATTGAAGATATAATTGCAAGGTTGAAAGATCCTTCCACTGCAACCTTGCATAGGTCCACGCTTGCCGAATCTCTTGAGTCTATGTTATCAAATGTAAATTCAATTAGCAAGCAAATAACTAGTTGGACCGATAAAAAGAGAGAGTTTAGAGATTACTATGCAGATAAATTATCATACCAAGATGTCAAAAAATTACAAATTACAAAAGTAGACTTGTGTTCAATTTTCACAAACCCACAAACAAATCAACCTCCACCCATTACATGCAAGAGGTTCCCCTATCCATTGGTGCAACAACCAAGCGATAAGGGACAATTTCGGGCAGAGGTGGTGGATGGTTTTTGACCATCCTCCATGCAATAACAATGAGGTCCCGCAATACTTTTTGAGGAAACTCTACTCCGAGTTTGTTCTCAATAAAGTGCCAAACTATTTTGATATGCGGGACTTCTAGGGTAGAGGTGGGGGCTCAGCACAGGATAGACCAGGGGCACGTCTTGACCCACAGCGGGTAGTGAGACGAGTAATCAACAGACCAGCCCACGAGCATGTTTCTATCCCTTCCATTGTGAAGGAGAGTGTTGAGGTCGATACACTGAGGTCGATTAGTGCCTTGACCCAGAGCATCATAGAGCATGCCGATCCTGCAACACAGAGTGGGTTGGGAGATAGTGCGAGGAGTAGGGTCCCACCGCATACTTGCCAGGCTTGCGGGTCAGCCTGTGGTTATGACCCCATGGACAGTCAGGACGCAGGTGCACAGGCTACATCTGCAGCTGAGCAGATGGTGATGACAGATACCCTCCTGAGTGAGACTTTCGGCCTTGATACTCAGGTAAATATTAGCAAGTTTATTGAATTTAATTTATTAAATTTTATTTTTGAAATACAAGATTAACTAATTTAAATTGATGATTTTAATAAAATTTCAGGGTCATAGCGTCGATGCAGTTTTCAGTGGTTCTCCACCTACATTTTTCACTAGATCATCTACTGTCGAGGTATGTAACTAGTAAACAATTATAAATATTACATGTGAATAGCATCGTTATATGAATGGTATTCTAATTTCTGATTTTGGATGTTGAATAGGTTAACACTGTAGATTTCATGGCAACACCTGCCAGCGGTGGTGGACTTCAAAGCTTTACGGAGGTAATAAAATAAATAGTTTAATGAATGAATTGTACTTACTAAATTTTTGTATGTGATTTGTGTGTTTTATTGTGTGTACTTCCATGTTTAGATGAGCGTGTGTGTATGTTAGGAGCCATGATTTGCATCACTATTATAGTTTTCGTAATTGAATAATGTTGTTTTATTTCCAGATGATGCAGGCTGCGGATACACCTCCCCATGTTCATAGGGCAATGGAGCAGGGTGTGGCCTCTGCGATTCATAGCTCTATGGCATTGACAGGGGTATGAGGCAGATTAGTAAATTTCAATTTACATTCATTGTTATAGTTGTCTATTTTTGAAAAATCAAAAGATTATTGATTTGAAGTTTAATTTCTATCTGGATGGTTTCTATAGGACATGACATCACTAGGGCCTATTCCTACTACTGAGGCAAGCGAGGAGACAGATTATATGTTAGCGGTAAGTGATTATTTTGTTAAATGTTTCATTTTTTTATAACATGTAATTTCTATATATTAATATCTATACTTTTTTTTGTAACAGGTAAAGGTGCAGGAAGAACTAAATAGGAGGAGTAGCCCTCGAGTTCGTAGTAGACCACCCACATGCATGTCTCCATCCCCTAGAAGATCAAAGGCTGCTCGTGATTTATTCTCTTCACCAGCTACAGGGGAATGACTTTTTATTGTGTTCCTCTGTTGTATGCCTATATGGCATTTGTGGACATATATTTTGTATTGTACATAGTTGACATTGTATGCCTATATGGCATTCTTGTAAGCCTATATGGCTATTTTGTATATATGTTATACTTATATCGACATATATTGATGTATGCGTATATGGATATTTGGTTAATACAAATCTTTTTTATTGATGGCGTCCATACTTGCATTATAAATCCACTTTTGAATGGATATTTGTAGATAGCTACTTCAAATATTTAAAGTCTGATTGTATTACATAGGATGTTTGCATTTTCTTTGATAGGCTTGATAGGCCATGGATTACATGATGGTGTTTGATGGAAAAGTATGGTACTAGAAGACTCTAGTTCATTCTTAATAGGCTTGTGATTGATAATATCTTTGCATGATTGCACTTGATCTTGGATCATGGGCATGTTGTTAGGATTTTGATTGCATTGTGATGTTTGATGGATAGGCATGGTGTAAGTGTAAGATACCCAACTAGTTCTACGAAAAATTTTCCTTACTTAAACACTTTTACTTGCTAACAATTCATCAACTACTTCAATAACATAAAGATATACATCAAGATAACTATTTGAATGAAACAACATTAGAGTTGGGTACTTGTCTTGTTACTTGATTCAATCAACTTGCAATGTCTTATTACATGGAAAATGCTTTCAATAGCATGAAGTACAACTCATTCAACGGAAATACAAGGACAGGCCTTGAAGCCTTGATGTTACAATGTCTTCCTTACTTAAGCAACATTTGAAGATTTGGAATGTTCAACTCATCACCTCACAAGGTAGGCGCATATTTGAAGGATTTACAAGTTTTTCTGACTTGGGCGCCAAGTTGAGGTGACCTCCTCCTGAAGTTGTGCCTTGTCAACATTAGGCGCCAATTAGAGTTTATGGATGCTCTAGATTGTTTCCAAGAGTAGGCGCCAAAACATCATATTATGAAAGTGTTTTAAATGCTAGGCGCCCAAATGAGCCCTCTGGAGTCTAGGCGCTCCTTTCATGCATTCTGTGTTCTAGGCGCTAATTGAAAGGAGTGGAGAACAGGGCAAGTGCCTTCCAAACTAGGTGTTTCCTTGAGGTGACAAGGACTTAGAAAGTGCGCCTAAGGTGAGCGCCTTGAGTGAAAAGGTCTAACAAACATCTTTGAACCCCCTTTCAAGGTTAGGCGCATTCTAGAGGTGGAAACAAGTAGAAGGTGCGCCTTAGCTTCCTTTGTCAATTCTTGCAAGTCTTTGTTGATTAGGAAGGTGGAATGCTTCATTGTAGAATGAGCGCCTATCTTCTAATGTCCAAACTACTTCTTCTGGCTCACTCTGTGGCTAGGCGCCAGAGCTAAACTGTTCACACAAGGGAGTGCGCCTAGACTCACTTGATGTTTTCTTACTACTTCAACCCCTGGAAGATGTTCCAAGGTGTTCCCTTTTACAAGCACCTGACCTCCCAAGTTCCTTCATGTGCTATTCCTTGAAGGCACCAAAACTGAGCTCCAGTGCCATGGGATTGTGCCTAACATCTTTGAAGAGTTTCTAAGCCTTTTGCAAGTTGATATCCCAAACTCATCTTCTAGGCGCAACAGGAGCTTTCCAAAGGAGTTTCCAAGTTTTAGACGCCAAGCGAGGTCATGGGTGAATGGAACTGCACCTTAGGAGATGACTGGATCCTAAGCGTCAGTCTGGAGTTACAGTGGAATTGATATGCACCTCAACTAGCTTAGGCGCCCATTTGAAGTGATTCCTTTAACACTTCTCTGTCAATCTCAACTGCAAGGATGATCTCCTAATCCAATTTTGATCCTCTGGAGATGCAAATAGCTTTACATTTCACTAGGCGCCATCAATGATGATCATCAACCAAAGCGCATTTCAAAGGTGAGATAGGCAAGTGAGGCGCCAAACTAGTCCTTAAGACTTATCTCCTTCTATCAAGTCAATTTCAACTATGTGAGAGAGTTCTATTCTAGGCGCAAAATGGAAATGTTTCATCAATTGGTGCATCTTACAAAGCTCCCAATTCTAGGCGCCAGAGCCAAAGAGTTTTTCCCAACACATGCACCTGGGCTAGGAATTCACCTAAGAGACATCGCTTAGCTTTAAAACTTTCAATCTATAGCCATCTGGGCTAGGCGCTCCAATGGAGGATCCTTGAACTCATGCATTGGCGCCTTCTAGTTCTAGGCACCCATTTTGGATGATTCATCCTGATACTAGCGCCCAAAATGACTAGACTCTCTTCATCATCCAATTCACTTAGAAGACTCAAGTTGGAGACTTAGTTGTCTATCCATGTTCTCCGGAAGATTCATTGTACCTCTATGCACTATCTCCTTCAAGGCACTCCTTAAAATCATTGGAAGTGCTCAGGACTTACCTTAGTCCAAAGTGCCACAATCCATTCCTTAAAGCACAAAGAATTCTCAAAGGCACCCCTATTTACCTCTAAGCACTCAAATATCATTTAGATTCAAGGCGCACATTTAGCTCCAAAATGCAAATTTCCATCATCAACCCATCAAGGTGCATCATCTTCCCTTTGTATCCCCTTCAAGGCGCAGACATTCACTTCTTCACACTCAAACTCACTCTCTGGCGCCAGAATAGGTGTATAACTTCAAATAAGGTGCTAATCTTAGGTTTCTAAGTACTTAGTTTGATCTTAAGGCTATCCTTCCTCTAAGCACTCTCTTCAACTCCCTCACTGAAGGCCCTCTGTAAGTTTGGGCGCATTTCATCCCAAGGCGCTTCAACATCATCCAAAGTGCAAATTCACTCTCCAAGACAAGGTGCAAAATACCCTATCCTAAGGCGCTCAAATCTTGCTTCTAGACCTAGGCGCACAAACATGAGATTAAGGATCATTCTGGCCACCATCACTTCCCTAAAGGCACAAAATTGGTGTAGATACATTCCATTTATTAAGGATCATTCTGGCGCCCAAATCTTGTCAAAGCAAAGGATCAATAGGTTCTCTCTAAGGCGCACTCCAGGGTTTGATCTTGCAAGACTTCTCACGTCAAAATTTTGACCAAGACACTCAAGGCACTAGTCTTTATCATCTAACCCTACAGTGCACTTACTCATTATGATATACTCCTCAACTTTGTATTCAACCTTGCCCAAGGCGCATATTCACTATAAGGCATTCTCACATTGTCAAGGCTCAGAGGGCTTCAACTTGCTAAAGGGTAGAGGTCTAGGCGCATATCTGACTTAAAGCTCAAGGCGCTCCAACCCTCTTGCTCTGGAATTCCTTCTAGGCACTAAGTGACTTCTCCAATTCCTTAAAAACATTTGAAGTGTTTTACCTTCTCAAGGTGCTCCTTCGAACTTGACTCCAAGGTGTTATAATCTCAAAGGTGCTGACATCATCTCAACCAAAGGCGCTCAATGATTCATCCCATATCTAGGCGCTAAAACACTTAATCAGCCAAGTCATTCAAGGCGCCATTCAGTAAACTCATCTTCCATGATATTCCTATCAAGGCGCATATCACTTCTCTCATGGGCTTTAGGCGCTCAGTTGAGTGTTTCAATACTACTTAGGTGCCAAATTCATTTTAATACACCAAACACAAAGAGCTTTCAAACATTGGGTGCTCACAAAGAGTCTTCCAACCTTGGGCGCTAAATTAGGTCTTTGCAACTATCCAAGGCGCATATCTTCGTTTGAACAACTTATGGTGCCAAGACAACTTCTCATTAGGGCGCTCAAAACACTTGTGTTTACATTTGAAGTGCTTTACCTTCTTAAGGTGCTCCAGACTAACCTGACTCCAAGGCGCTCCATCATCATCCTTAAGGCGCTAAAAACATCATCTCCACTCTAGGCAAAAACATCATCCAACTCCTTAAGGCACTTCACTGTCAAAGTCTGAAGGCGCTCTACCTAGACCTTTCCCCTAGGCGCCAGAACTCCTAAGCGCTCACCAGATAACTCTCTTCTTCAAGGCGTAAATCTTCCTATACTATGATTGCCTCTGAAACGCCGATTAATGTGATGTGAGGGTGCAAAGGCTACTCCAATCCTCAGTGAGCACCTAGTTTAAACAAGGAGAAATAAAGCATTCAAAACTATCCAAACGATCATCCCCTTCCTAATGTCTTCACTGCTCCGGAGAACCTTGGCCAAAATGACACATAACAACTCCTATGAGTGCCCTTATGCCCTAGGATCATCTAGTTTGTGCATCTTGTAATGAGGAGTTCATGTAAGTTTAGAATGAGCGCCTTGAATAAGTGTAAACTAGCCTAGAGAAGGGTATGTGCGCCTTGAGCGCCTTGAGCATTCCAGAGATAACTGTGCGCCTAGAACAATATGAGCGCTCATGATGATGATTAACGCCCTGATGAGACTATGAGCGCCTTGTTCAGGAGATACCTTGTTTGATCATAAAATGCGCCTTGAGTCTTGAAGGTTTTGAGCGCCTAGGTGATTTGGATGTTGGGATGTTGGTATGCGCCCAAGATTGAGGTAAGTGAGCGCTTGTAATGGAGGAGAGCAATGAGATGGAATGTCTTGTAGAGATTGGCGCCCAGAGACCCATTTTTGCACCTTTGATGATGACCATTTTTGCATAAGAGTTTAGCGCCCTAGAGTTGTAAACTTTCTCTTTGGGCGCCCCTGAGTGAATGTTGGCACCTTGGACAACTAAATACCCCTTTGATGGAGTGGAGCCCAGAAGGGGAGTAGGAGGAAACCCAATCTTCAAGATTCATCAAGCTTCAAAGTTTAGGTCAGAGGTTATCCACTTTATCCAAGGAAGGTGTTATCATCTACACTCCGAGAAGGTAATGTCAAAGGCCATCATGAAGGATCACTTCATCAACTTCAAGTCCTTCAAGTTCAAGTCCTTTCACCTAGCAAGTCCAAGAGAGATTTCTACTCCGATTCATGAAGTAAGCTTATATCATCCTTATCTACTTTGCAAGAAGAAGAAACATTACAAAGTCAATCAAATGAGTTACAAGTACCATACATCCAATTGCAAGGAGTGAACCACCTTAAGGAAAAATAGTTCTCTTGAAGTTACTTGAAATGTCAAAAGGTTTAGCGCCTCCAAGTAAGGTTAGAGGTGAGGTTAGAATGAAATGCGCCTTTGGACCATTCTGGCGCCTTGGATGAAGAACCTATATCTTGAGCCCAAGAGGTAAAATTTGCACCTTAGTGGATTTGGAGAGTTACAGAGATTAGAGAAAAGTGCCTTGAAGACAGAGTTGTTCAAGGCGCATGTGTGATTTGGTCAAAAACAGGCGCCTAGAGTGAATATGCTTTCATCCTGACTTAATACACTGCCTCCTTCTGACGATTTTTGGGGCAGCAGAAAACCTTTCACCACGGGCAAATGCCTCAGAGCTATAAAAAATCAAGAGAGGTTATTGTAGAGGCACTCTACGTGATCCCATTGCCTCAGACGGAATGTTTTTAAGTGACACAGTTTTCGAGTAACATCTCGTCAAAGATCGCTGCCTTTTTGCACTTTGGACTCTTCAGGGATATCGTCGGTACAATGTAGCTCCGACTGTTTCGACATGTTTGGGTGAAAAATAGGACCATGCCTAGCATAAATGTACCCATTCGGACGCGTTGGAACAGTCAGTTTGGTCGCATCAGGAGCAGGACGAAAGTTACACCCCTTTGCAACTTTACACTGCCTCCTTCTGACGATTTTTGGGGCAACAGAAAACCTGATACCACGGGCAAATGCCTCAGAGCTATAAAAAACCGAGAGAGGTCATTGTAGAGGCACTCTACGTGATCCCGTTCCCTCAGACGGAATGTTTCTAAGTGACAATTTTTGAGTAACATCTCGTCAAAGATTGCTGCCTTTTTGCACTTTGGACTCTTTAGGGATATCGTCAGTACAATGTAGCTCCGACTGTTTCGACATGTTTGGGTGAGAAATAGGACCATGCCTAGCATAAATGTACCCATTCGAACGCGTTGGAACAGTCAGTTTGGTCGCATCAGGAGCAGGACGAAAGTTACACCCCTTTGCAACTTTACACTGCCTCCTTCTGACGATTTTTGGGGCAACAGAAAACCTTTCACCACGGGCAAATGCCTCAGAGCTATAAAAAACTGAGAGAGGTTATTGTAGAGGCACTCTACATGATCCCGTTGCCTCAGACGGAATGTTTTTAAGTGACACGATTTTTGAGTAACATCTCGTCAAAGATTGCTGCCTTTTTGCACTTTGGACTCTTCAGGGATATCGTTGGTACAATGTAGCTCCGACTGTTTCGACATGTTTGGGTGAAAAATAGGACCATGCCTAGCATAAATGTACCCATTTGGACGCGTTGGAATAGTCAGTTTGGTCGCATCAGGAGCAGGACAAAAGTTACACCCCTTTGCAACTTTACACTGCCTCCTTCTGACGATTTTTGGGGCAACAGAAAACCTGACACCACGGGCAAATGCCTCAGAGCTATAAAAAACTGAGAGAGGTTATTGTAGAGGCACTCTACGTGATCCCATTGCCTCAGACGAAATGTTTCTAAGTGACACGATTTTTGAGTAACATCTTGTCAAAGATTGCTGCCTTTTTGCACTTTGGACTCTTCAGGGATATCGTCGGTACAATGTAGCTCCGACTGTTTCGACATGTTTGGGTGAAAAATAGGACCATGCCTAGCATAAATGTACCCATTCGGACGCGTTGGAACAGTCAGTTTGGTCGCATCAGGAGCAGGACGAAAGTTACACCCCTTTGCAACTTTACACTGCCTCCTTCTGACGATTTTTGGGGCAACAGAAAACCTTTCACTACGGGCAAATGCCTCAGAGCTATAAAAAACCAAGAGAGGTTATTGTAGAGGCACTCTACGTGATCCCGTTGCCTCAGACGGAATGTTTCTAAGTGACACGATTTTTGAGTAACATCTCGTCAAAGATTGCTGCCTTTTTGCACTTTGGACTCTTCAGGGATATCATCGGTACAATGTAGCTCTGACTGTTTCGACATGTTTGGGTGAAAAATAGGACCATGCCTAGCATAAATGTACCCATTCGGACACGTTGGAACAGTCAGTTTGGTCGCATCAGGAGCAGGACAAAAGTTACACCCCTTTGCAACTTTACACTGCCTCCTTCTGACGATTTTTGGGGCAACAGAAAACCTGACACCACGGGCAAATGCCTCAGAGCTATAAAAAACCGAGAGAGGTTATTGTAGAGGCACTCTACGTGATCCCGTTGCCTCAGACAGAATGTTTCTAAGTGACACAATTTTTGAGTAACATCTCATCAAAGATTGCTGCCTTTTTGCACTTTGGACTCTTCAGGGATATCGTCGGTACAATGTAGCTCCGACTGTTTCGACATGTTTGGGTGAGAAATAGGACCATGCCTAGCATAAATGTACCCATTCGGACGCGTTGGAACAGTCAGTTTGGTCGCATCAGGAGCAGGACGAAAGTTACACCCCTTTGCAACTTTACACTGCCTCCTTCTGACGATTTTTGGGGCAACAGAAAACCTTTCACCACGGGCAAATGCCTCAGAGCTATAAAAAACCGAGAAAGGTTATTGTAGAGGCACTCTACGTGATCCCGTTGCCTTAGACGGAATGTTTCTAAGTGACACGATTTTTGAGTAACATCTCGTCAAAGATTGCTGCCTTTTTATACTTTGGACTCTTTAGGGATATCGTCGGTACAATGTAGCTCCGACTGTTTCAACATGTTTGGGTGAGAAATAGGACCATGCCTAGCATAAATGTACCCTTTCGGACGCGTTGGAATAATCAGTTTGGTCGCATCACGAGCAGGACGAAAGTTACACCCCTTTGCAACTTTACACTGCCTCCTTCTGACGATTTTTGGGGCAACAGAAAACCTTTCACCACGGGCAAATGCCTAAGAGCTATAAAAAACTGAGAGAGGTTATTGTAGAGGCACTCTACGTGATCTCGTTGCCTCAGACGGAATGTATCTAAGTGACACAGTTTTTGAGTAACATCTCGTCAAAGATTGCTGCCTTTTTGCACTTTGGACTCTTCAGGGATATCGTCGGTACAATGTAGCTCCGACTGTTTCGACATGTTTGGGTGAAAAATAGGACCATGCCTAGCATAAATGTACCCATTCGGACGCGTTGGAACAGTCAGTTTGGTCGCATCAGGAGCAAGACGAAAGTTACACCCCTTTGCAACTTTACACTGCCTCCTTCTGATGATTTTTGGGGCAACAGAAAACCTTTCACCACGGGCAAATGCCTCAGAGCTATAAAAAACTGAGAGAGGTTATTGTAAAGGCACTCTACGTGATCCCGTTGCCTTAGACGGAATGTTTCTAAGTGACACGATTTTTGTGTAACATCTCGTCAAAGATTGCTGCCTTTTTGCACTTTGGACTCTTCAGGGATATCGTCGGTACAATGTAGCTCCGACTGTTTCGACATGTTTGGGTGAGAAATAGGACCATGCCTAGCATAAATGTACCCATTCGGACGCGTTGGAATAGTCAGTTTGGTCGCATCAAGAGCAGGACAAAAGTTACACCCCTTTGCAACTTTACACTGCCTCTTTCTGACGATTTTTGGGGCAGCAGAAAACCTTTCACCACGGGTAAATGCCTCAGAGCTATAAAAAACTGAGAGAGGTTATTGTAGAGGCACTCTACATGATAGTGTTGCCTCAGACGGAATGTTTCTAAGTGACACGGTTTTTAAGTAACATCTCGTCAAAGATTGCAGCCTTTTTGCACTTTGGACTCTTCAGGGATATCGTTGGTACAATGTAGCTCAGACTGTTTCGACATGTTTGGGTGAAAAATAGGACCATGCCTAACGTAAATGTACCCATACGAATGCGTTGGAACAGTCAGTTTGGTCACATCACGAGCAGGACACCAAAAATGCAAAAGTTGCTTTGTGCAACTTGACAACATTGACACTTTTTTGCAACATGACTCAAAGACTCAAACTGACCCCAAATGACTCAAAGTGACTTAAAATCACCTTGATTATAGAGGTCAAGGCGCTCCTTATCATTCATTCATTATGAGTGCCTTGGGAGAATGGTATATAGGTCATCATCATGATTGGGCGCCCTGGATCCAGAGTGTTGGAGAGATCATCAAATGGTGTCTAGTAGGGTGAGTTATGAGTTTGGTCGCATCAGGAGCAGGACACCAAAAATGCATAACATGATGATGTAAAAATGTGTACATATGTGTAAAAATGCAGGAGGAAATAAAAAAAGACAAACCTTACAAATTAATGTGCATACTTACAACTCAAAGTAACATAACTTTACAAAATCAATGTGAATACTTACAAATTAATCCAATGAACCATCTGGATCTTCTCTACTCTTTATTGTGTCAAGTATTGCTTCATGGTCAGACTCACGCACCTTCCACAATATTTTGTTCAAAGGTCTACCCCGATACTTTATCAAATGAACATTGGATGCCACGACAAGGTTCGAGTAATGAAGAATCTTTCGATGCATGTCAAAGTCCTGAAATAGCCAAATATTAACACTCTTATGTGGGTACCTTCTAAGCCATGTTCCAGTAATAACCACTGATCCTATAGGGTATTCGATGTTTTCTCCATCTGTAACAGGGGCCTCCAATTTCTTTTTGGCCTCAACACAACGACATAAGTAATAATCTGTTCCCTCTTCATTATCTTCATCTGCAATAACTGCATATACATGTCCTACATTGATATGTGTAGCAAATTAGATGAAATTAGTCAACATTACAAAAACACTACAAAGTAAGATGACATTACCTGGTTGAACTAGATGAAATTAGATGCATATATGTGCCCTATATTACTTGGTTGAACTAAATCTGATATGTGGTCAAAGTCAACTGACGATTCCATCTGTGTTAGTTCCAGTGTCGTCGAGGGTCGATACGTGTCAAGTGGGCTAAGATAACTTAACTGCCATTCGTCAACCCACTCCTTTGACTCGCACTCATCCCAGACTTGAATTGTACAGGAAGAACAAAAGCATGACATCTTTCATGTATGGATACTCCATGAACCTGCAATTGAGCTTCTGAAAGAGTGCATCTCATTTGATCCTGTCAGTGTACAACAATCCTCATATGGTGCAATGTTAGTATCATCTATCAACCAAAAAAATCTATGAACTAAAGACTTACCTTCATTACCTGGACCCATGGAAGCATTACACCACTCGACAATCGATTTTGCATCTGTCAACTTTGCATTGTCTTTATACTTTAACTCTTCTCATGCTATGGCTCTTTTGATACATGCTCCTGCACCATCATGCTCCCCCTTTCCATGCCCGGCCTCACAAAAGTTCCACATATGTTGAATACCTGTAAAATTATGCCTCCTACTCAGCCAATAGAAATTCCACGAGTTCTTGAATTGTGATGCACAATTATCTGACCATATGATATGCTAACTGAACGATATGCCCCTTCTAGCCAAATCATTGTAGAACACCTGAAAGCAACCTTGCACAAACTCCGTAGAATGCGTGCGATCATCACTAATATAGAAATGATACTCCCTTATGATCTTTCTGTCATCCTCTGTACTATCATTCGCATGAATGAATGCGATGTGCACAAATATAGAAACCTGTGTGGAGTTGTAATATTGTGATTGCACCTCACGCTGTGGCTGTAGACTGTAGTTCTCTGCAAAGTCGACGACTGAAACAATGCTACCAACCGGAAATGTGTCCTTGCATAACTTGAATTGCAAGTCCAACCATCGAGCTCTATGGGCATGTCTTGCATACTCATACACTATGCTGTCATGAAATATAGGCATAAACTGATACACTGGAATCTTTTCAATAACTAATTCACACCTCTTTGCTTCTTTACCATCTTTTGTATTGTATGCCACTGTTTTATACTTGCCAAACTCTACTAGTTCATTTCCAACCGCATGTGTTATTTCCATATGTTCACATATTGGCAAATGTTGCAAGCCACCGCAACGATAACATGTGCCATCCAAGCATAATTTCTTGTAGAATATTTGACCTTCCTCTCTTTCACATAAAATTCTTGATATGAAGTCTCTTGAAGATGTTGGTGGGGCACATATGGCACAACCCTGCAAATCATTGTTAGTATGCATATCTAAACATATAGACCTATAAGCATCAAAATGGTTAGAAAATTCAATATGTAATCTACAACAACAAGTAGTGCGTGTGTGATTTATCTTTACATAGAAAGGTTTTAGCATTTCAAAATATCTTTGACAAATTTTAATTTGAGGATACTTCTCTAGAAATTTACCATAAAACTGTGTTTGAGTCTCATCCAAAAAATGCTTTGGATGTGGCTCGCGGTTCTGACTACCAATTCTCCTTCTTACCACATCCCTTTGATTCGGAGATACCCTTGTGTAATTCTTCCAAAAATATTCAATTAGTGATCTCAATGCTTCAACAATTGGTTTATCTTTTCGTGGTAGTCTCCTCGAGAACGCCCATAATTCATTGGCATTAGTGTCCTCAATTCTTTGGCGTCTTCCAACGGCTCTTGATAAAGTTTTCCTATTAATTCTCAATTTTTGACTTGTCTTTCTAATGAGACGAGCTTTCCTCGTTTGACTACTTACTATAGTCGATGTAATCACACGCCGTGTTGCATTACTATCTTTTGTGCGTGAGGTGTTACCCACACTCTCATATGCACTCATTAGATTCTTGACAATAGATTTTTCACTTGAAGCCTCTGATGTTCTCAACCCAAGAATCTTCATGATAGACCTATACTTTATACTTCGCATCATTTCAACGAATAGTTGACATCTTGCAGTCTCATTTAACTTTTCAAAGAACAATCTCCAAATCTTATTAGCATATCTTCTACAAGTGCGTTTTGGAATCTTACCTTCCATTGGCTGCAAAATATTCTCATCAATATCAATCAAATACTTTGGCTTTCTATGCAAAATTCTAGGTGGTGTCAAGTTAGGTAAATTCATCTCAACATTAGGAATTTCATCAATATTTAAATGAGATGGGTTAGATGGCATACCTTCGATCGAAGATGGAATAGATGACATACCTTGAGGTTGAGGTGGGAACGATGGCGTACCTCCTTCATCACATGTGAGTGATGATGTACTCTCAACTTGAGATGTGGTAGATGGTGTCCCTACATGTTGTCTTGCGGTAAAGGATGTGTCTCCAACTATGGTATTCAAATCTCTCGTACCACGAAGTTTTTGCATTCGTTCTCTTTGTGCCGCCAATACCATATCTCTTTGTGATGGTTGTGGTTCCTCTTCAATTGGTATGTCTTCATTTATCGTGTCCAATTTCCTCTTCTCACGAAGTTCCCTCATAGCCATTGCTTTCTTTGCATTCTTAGCTTCTATCTCTTCTTGTGTTGGTTTAATTCTTGATCGTTTCCTCGGCATGACGGAGAATTTGTCTGTAGCATGATAAAGAGACCAATATTAGTTCCTAAGAAATGAATACATGATAATAGTGGGATTGTATTTTTTTATGTTGTAAGGATTTATTCTTGTATAGTTTGACATCATGGTATGAACTAAGGTTTGTTTATTACACATAATTATTAAAGAGCCCAAGTGTAGAAAATATACATGGCATCATGTGAGATTGTAGGTTGCTTTCTTGATTGGGAATGTGTCTATTTTAAACATGTATGATAAAGCATGATAAAGTAATTCAATCCGAAATAAAGAAAATGTAAAGAACATGCATGTAAAGACTTGACATACCTAAAAAACGAAGATTTGAATGGAGAGAGTACCCAATTATGTAGTGTTTTTATCTTCTTGCATCAAACTCCTCAACAATTTGAGTTTTTCACCACTTGCTTCCTTTTCAATGTTAAATTCTTAAAATTGAATCAAAATTAACATTGCAATACTACAAAAATTGAAACTTGTATAGATATATATCAAATTTGGTTTGAAAACTATGTTATTTCCTCCTTCTCAAGTTGGCAAAGTAGAAAAGGTGGTGGAAAGATCATGCAAAGGTGGTACAATGTGTCAAATGTGCATGTGAACTTCCCAATAGCATGAAAGTACTTCTTTTTTGTCGGAGCACGCGTAGAATCAGTAAGAAAATAGAGCATGTGGGCCTGGATCACGGGGGTAACCACTTTTTTACCGTTTCAGTAGAAATACAAAACGCGAGCACGTTATAACGCGCTCGCTCTATAACGCGCTCGCGTTTTGTCCTGCTATAGATCCCTAATCCCTAAACCCTCAACTCTGATCCCTTAACCCTCAACCCTCAATGTCAAATCCTAATCCCTCAACCCTATCCCTAAAACCTCAACCCTCAATGTCAAATCCTAATCCCTCAACCCTCAACGTCAAATCCTAATCCCTCAACGTCAAATCCTAATCCGTCAACCCTCCAACCCTATCCCTAATCCTTACAACCCTCAACCCTTAACTCTGATCCATCAACCCTCAACACTATACCTTAAACCCTAATCCCTTCAACCTCAACCCTATCCCTAAACCCTTGACCCTCGAACCTCAGCCCTCGACGTCAAACCCTAATCCCTCAACCCTTAACTCTGATCCCTCATCTCTCAACCCTAACCCTAAACCCTCAACCCTCAACATCAAACCCTAATCCCTCAACCCTCAACCCTAATCTGTCATTCGTCATCCCTCCACACTCTACTTTAACCCTAATTCCTCGACCCTTGACCCTCGAACCTCAACCCTCAACCCTCAACCCTCAACATCAAACCCTAATCCCTCAACCCTTAACTCTAATCCCTCGACCTTCAACCCTGATCCTAAACCCTAAACCCTCAACGCCAAACTCTAATCCCTCAACCCTTCACTCTAATCCCTCAACCCTAAACCCTATCCCTAAACCCTCAACACTATACCTTAAACCCTAATCCCTCAACCCTAACCCTAAACCTTGTCCCTAAACCCTAATCCCTTCAACCTCAACCCTATCCCTAAACCCTTGACCCTCGAACCTCAGCTCTCGACGTCAAACCCTAATCCCTCAACCCTTAACTCTGATCCCTCATCTCTCAACCCTAACCCTAAACCCTCAACCCTCAACATCAAACCCTAATCCCTCAACCCTCAACCCTAATCTATCATCCGTCATCCCTCCACACTCTACTTTAACCCTAATTCCTCGACCCTCAACCCTATCCCTAAACCCTTGACCCTCGAACCTCAACCCTCAACCCTCAACATCAAACCCTAATCCCTCAACCCTTAACTCTAATCCCTCGACCTTCAACCCTGATCCTAAACCCTAAACCCTCAACGCCAAATTCTAATCCCTCAACCCTTCACTCTAATCCCTCAACCCTAAACCCTATCCCTAAACCCTCAACACTATACCTTAAACCCTAATCCCTCAACCCTAACCCTAAACCTTGTCCCTAAACCCTAATCCCTTCAACCTCAACCCTATCCCTAAACCCTTAACCCTCGAACCTCAGCCCTCGACGTCAAACCCTAATCCCTCAACCCTTAACTCTGATCCCTCATCTCTCAACCCTAACCCTAAACCCTCAACCCTCAACATCAAACCCTAATCCCTCAACCCTCAACCCTAATCTATCATCCGTCATCCCTCCACACTATACTTTAACCCTAATTCCTTGACCCTCAACCCTATCCCTAAACCCTTGACCCTCGAACCTCAACCCTCAACCCTCAACATCAAACCCTAATCCCTCAACCCTTAACTCTAATCCCTCGACCTTCAACCCTGATCCTAAACCCTAAACCCTCAACGCCAAGTTCTAATCCCTCAACCCTTCACTCTAATCCCTCAACCCTAAACCCTATCCCTAAACCCTATCCCTAAACCCTCAACACTATACCTTAAACCCTAATCCCTCAACCCTAACCATAAACCTTGTCCCTAAACCCTAATCCCTTCAACCTCAACCCTATCCCTAAACCCTTGACCCTCGAACCTCAGCTCTCGATGTCAAACCCTAATCCCTCAACCCTTAACTCTGATCCCTCATCTCTCAACCGTAACCCTAAACCCTCAACCCTCAACATCAAACCCTAATCCCTCAACCCTCAACCCTAATCTATCATCCGTCATCCCTCCACACTCTACTTTAACCCTAATTCCTCGACCCTCAACCCTATCCCTAAACCCTTGACCCTCGAACCTCAACCCTCAACCCTCAACATCAAACCCTAATCCCTCAACCCTTAACTCTAATCCCTCGACCTTCAACCCTGATCCTAAACCCTAAACCCTCAACACCAAATTCTAATCCCTCAACCCTTCACTCTAATCCCTCAACCCTAAACCCTATCCCTAAACCCTCAACACTATACCTTAAACCCTAATCCCTCAACCCTAACCCTAAACCTTGTCCCTAAACCCTAATCCCTTCAACCTCAACCCTATCCCTAAACCCTTGACCCTCGAACCTCAGCTCTCGACGTCAAACCCTAATCCCTCAACCCTTAACTCTAATCCCTCATCTCTCAACCCTAACCCTAAACCCTCAACCCTCAACATCAAACCCTAATCCCTCAACCCTCAACCCTAATCTATCATCCGTCATCCCTCCACACTCTACTTTAACCCTAATTCCTCGACTCTCAACCCTATCCCTAAACCCTTGACCCTCGAACCTCAACCCTCAACCCTCAACATCAAACCCTAATCCCTCAACCCTTAACTCTAATCCCTCGACCTTCAACCCTGATCCTAAACCCTAAACCCTCAACGCCAAATTCTAATCCCTCAACCATTCACTCTAATCCCTCAACCCTAAACCCTATCCCTAAACCCTCAACACTATACCTTAAACCCTAACCCTAAACCTTGTCCCTAAACCCTAATCCCTCAACCCTCAACCCTAATCTGTCATCCGTCATCCCTCAACTCTAATCCCTCATTCCTAAACCCTAAACGCTATCCCTATTCCTAGACCCTCAACAGGCTCGATACTATACCTTAAACCCTAATCCCTCTACCATCGACACTCTTATTTAACCATAATCCCTTGACCATTAACCCTATCCCTCAACCTCAACCCTCAACCCTCAACCCTCAACTCTCAACATTAAACCCTAATTCATCAACCCTAAACCCTAATCCCTCAAACCTAAACCCTATCCCTAAACCATCAACCCTCAACACTATACCTTAAACCCTAATCCCTCAACCCTCAACCCTAAACCTTATCCCTAAACCCTAATCCCTCAACCCTCAACCCTAATCCCTCATCCCTCAACTCTAATCCCTCATCCCTAAACCCTAAATGCTATCCCTATTCCTAAACCCTCAACAGACTCGATACTATACCTTAAACTCTAATCCTTTATCCCTAAACCCTCCAACCCTATCCCTAATCCTTATACCCTCCACACTCTACTGTAACCCTAATTCCTCGACCCTCAACCCTATCCCTAAACCCTTGACCCTCGAACCTCAACCCTCAACCCTCAACATCAAACCCTAATCCCTCAACCCTTAACTCTGATCCCTCGACCTTCAACCCTGATCCTAAACCCTAAACCCTCAACGCCAAATTCTAATCCCTCAACCCTTCACTCTAATCCCTCAACCCTAAACCCTATCCCTAAACCCTAACCCTAAACCTTGTCCCTAAACCCTAATCCCTCAACCCTCAACCCTAATCTGTCATCTGTCATCCCTCAACTCTAATCCCTCATTCCTAAACCCTAAACGCTATCCCTATTCCTAGACCCTCAATAGGCTCGATACTATACCTTAAACCCTAATCCCTCTACCATCGACACTCTTATTTAACCCTAATCCCTTGACCATTAACCCTATCCCTCAACCTCAACCCTCAACCCTCAACCCTCAACTCTCAACATTAAACCCTAATTCATCAACCCTAAACCCTAATCCCTCAAACCTAAACCCTATCCCTAAACCATCAACCCTCAACACTATACCTTAAACCCTAATCCCTCAACCCTCAACCCTAAACCTTATCCCTAAACCCTAATCCCTCAACCCTCAACCCTAATCCCTCATCCCTCAACTCTAATTCCTCATTCCTCAACTCTAATCCCTCATCCCTAAACCCTAAATGCTATCCCTATTCCTAAACCCTCAACAGACTCGATACTATACCTTAAACTCTAATCCCTTATCCTTAAACCCTCCAACCCTATCCCTAATCCTTACACCCTCCACACTCTACTTTAACCCTAATCCCTTCAACCTCAACCCTATCCCTAAACCCTTGACCCTCGAACCTCAACCCTCAACCCTCGACGTCAAACCCTATTCCCTCAACCCTTAACTCTGATCCCTCATCTCTCAACCCTAACCCTAAACCCTAAACCCTCAACCCTCAACGTCAAATCCTAATCCCTCAACCCTAAACCCTATCCCTAAACCCTCAACACTATACCTTAAACCCTAATCCCTCAGCCCTCAACCCTAAACCTTATCCCTAAACCCTAATCCCTCAACCCTCAACCCTAATCTATCATCCCCCAACTCTAATCCTTCATCCCTAAACCCTAAATGCTATCCCTATTCCTACACCCTCAACAGAATTGATACTACACCTTAAACCCTAATCCCTTATCCCTAAACCCTCCAACCCTATCCCTAATCCTTATACCCTCCACACTCTACTTTAACCCTAATTCCTCGACCCTCAACCCTATCCCTAAACCCTTGACCCTCGAACCTCAACCCTCAACCCTCAACATCAAACCCTAATCCCTCAACCCTTAACTCTGATCCCTCGACCCTCAACACTATACCTTAAACCCTAATCCATATCCCTCAACCCTTAACCCTTAAAACTTAAACCCTATCCCTACACCCTTAACACTTGACACTATATCTTAAGCCTTAAACCCTCATCCCTAAAGCCTCAACCCTCAATCCTTAAACCTTAAACCCTAAACCCTATCCCTAATCCCTCTACCCTTAACACTCTAACCCTAACCTCGACATTAAATGCTAATCCGTCAACCCTAAACCCTAATCCTAAACCCTCAACCCTCAACACTATACCTTAAACCCTAATCCCTCAACCCTCAACCCTAAACCTGATCCCTAAACCCTAATCCCTCAACCCTCAACCCTAATCCATCATCCCTCAACTATAATCCCTCATCCCTAAATGCTATCCATATTCCTAAACTCTCAACAGACTTGATACTATACCTTAAACCCTAATCCCTTATCCCTAAACCCTCCAACCCTATCCCTAATCCTTACACCCTCCACACTCTACTTTAACCCTAATCCCTCGACCCTAAACCCTATCCCTAAACCCTTGACCCTTGAACCTCAACCCTTAACCCTTAATGTCAAACCCTAATCCCTCAACCCTTAACTTTGATCCCTCGACCCTCAACCGTAATCTGTCATCCCTCATCCCTAAACCTTAAACGCTATCCCTATTCCTAGACCCTCAACGGGCTCGATACTATACCTTAAATGCTAATCTCTTATCCGTAAACCTTCCAACTCTATCCCTTATGCCTTAACCCTCATGATGAATAGCCTTGAATGTAAAAAAATTTGAGTGGGACATAACGCGAGCGCGTTATAACGCGCTCGCGTTATGTCAAACATGGCAAAAGACAGACTTGCGGAAAAAAATGTAAGGCAAAACATAACGCGAGCGCGTTATAACTTGCTCGCGTTATTTCTTGCTTTGGGAATCCCAAGCCTTGGGCTTGGGATTTGCTTTGGATTTCCAACCCAAAGGCTTGGAGTGCCTTATGAACAGTCACAGACGTGTTTTTCTATATTCTTCAAAATTTCACATAATTTCGTTCGTGCTAACCCTCAGATTTGCACGTGTTTCAAGGTTGAACAAATCGAACACATGGGTAATGTTAGGCTTTCTCTTAGCTATTTGACGATGTGGTTTTTTTCACATTTTAACAATGTTAAGCCTTTCATCTTTAATTTCTTTTGTTTATGTGTCCGTTTTTATGCAAAAACCACTGTTTGGTCTTTTTTTCATTGTAAAATAACTATTCATTCAAATTTCAAAAAAATCACATGTTTAGAAACTAGACTCCATTCTACAAATATTAAAAAAATAAAAAAATGATTTTCAATTAGTTTTCAAAATTTATAGGGGTAGCACGGCCAAAATTTTATTTTTTAGGATGTCTCCACTTTAAAAATTAGTAAAAAATCAAATATTCATCAAAAAATTATCAGAAAAATCGCGCATAAACTACATGCTATTATCTAATTTCTCACCAAAGCGATTTTAAAAATACCAAAAAAAAGTTGACCTTTTGAGGGAGCCACAAAACATGCTATGTTATGTTTTTTTGACAGAAACAACACCAATTTCTGTGGCTCCCTCTTTTGAACCCCTTAATCTATGCCATTTTCAAAACAAAATAGTAGTTTAGAAAGTAGACTCAGAGCACTACGAACATTGTTTTGGTTGCATCTCCAAATTTTGAGTGTAACTATGCTCAATTTCTCATCCAAGGCCAGTATTTCCTGATTTCAGAAAAAAAGTGGCCACTTAAGACCCCCTTTTGGCCCCCAATCTTCTTGCACTTACCCTGTACCAAAAGAGCACAACAACAATGGAGACTTGAGGAAGCATAAGAAAGAGCTATAGTATATCACCAAGAGAGCCAAATCTTCACAATAGTTCACAACTAGTTGAAGAGTCAAGAGAGTTCACCATAGAATGCATGAGAATGAAAAGTGAAATTCAAAAATCCACCACATGAGATGGAAAACCTAGAGATAGAGTCAAAACAGAGACATTATGAGCTGCAAAGAGGTGTTACTGGAATCTTGAATCATGAGCCTAATATATTCTAACAATGGACCATGAACATTTCCATTCCTACAACCTGATAATGTTTCATTAGTTTGATATGTTTATAAATGAAACTTGACTATTTTGACACAAATATCTTCACCAATGAACTACCATTGTTTCAAGCCTATAATTTAATAATTTCTTAATAGGTTGATAACTTCACCAATGAACCATGATTATTACAAACTTGCACTCTAATAAAGGTCCATGTAATTTATGTCTAAACATCAATAAACCATGTATTTAGATGGAACCCTTTTACATTTATCTGCTTGGTTGGAGTCCTTTCCGCATAGTCAGTGTTTTTATCACTTTTAGTAATAGGTGGAATCTCTCATCCTACTATTTTTTTAATTTTTTTAAAACAATTTAGCAAGTCATGGTTATTCTACCCCACAACCCTACCCCACCCTACCACTAACCTAAACCTAAACTAACACCTTCACTCCCACTCTGACTTCTTAAACCTAAAATTTGATGCTACTATGGGCCCTCCTTTGTTGACCCTTATACCACACAATAGTCATGAATCTTCATCTAATTTGTATATATGCATGTGACTTGTGTGCTTTATTGTGTGTACTTCCATGTTTAGGTGAACGTGTGTGTATGTTAGGAGCCATGACTTGCATCACTATTATACTTTTTGTAATTGAATAATGTTGTTTTATTTTCAGATGATGCAGGTTGCAGAGACACCTCCCGATGTTCATAGGGCAATGGAGCATGGTGTGTCCTTTGCGATTCATAACTCCATGCCTTTGATGGGGGTATGAGGCAGATTAGTAAATTTCAAATTACATTCGTTGTTATAGTTTTTTATTTTTGAAAAATCAAATGATTATTGATTTGAAGTTTAATTTCTATCTAGATGGTTTCTATATGACATTACATTATCACAGCCTGATCCCAGTACTAAGACAAATGAGGAGACAAATTATATGGTAGTGGTAAGTGATTATTTTGTTAAATGTTTCATTTTTTATAATGTAATTTCTATATATTAATGTCTATACTTTTTTATTGTAACAACTACAGATCCATAAAGAACTAAATAGGAGGAGTAGCCCTTAGTTTCGTAGTAGACCAGCCTCATATGCGTCTCCATCCCCTCAAAGATCAAAGGCTGCCCGTGATCTATCTATTCTCTTCACCAAACAGAGGCGAATGACTTTTTATTGTGTTCCTTTGTTATATGCCTGTATGGCATTTTGGACATATATTTTGTATTGCATATAGTTGACATTGTATGCCTATATGGCATTCTTGTAAGCCTATATGGCTATTTTGTATATATGTTATACTTATATCGACAGATATTGATGTATGCCTATATGGATATTTGGTTAATACCATTTTTTTTGTTGATGGCATCCATATTTGCATTATAAATCCACGTTTCAATGGATATTTGTAGATGGTTTACTTCAAATATTTAAAGTCCAATTGTATTACATAGGATGTTTGTTGATCCAATAAGTGAACTATTGTTATTCAAGTATCACCTAAACCTCATTCTGGAACTAAAAGATAAAAGTTGTATTTAAAATAAAAATGAATCATCATGTTGAATATCAACATGAGATTGTATATTAAAGTCATAAAAACTTTGGTTGTGTGTGGTGAATTTAATATAGTGGAAGTGGCATCAAACAAGTATGGTAATTTCTCCCCATGTAATAGACAACTAGGGAGATGGAAGCTTAGTCCTACATGCACAATAGATTAGGGCTTTCTTATCTCAATATTGTATGATGTCACAATCACTCTCCATGGTATATGTGGAATAATCTCTACTTAGAATATGTAAGGGTTTTCAAAGGGCTTGAATGACTATTTATGACATGTTTACTAGAATTTGGGGCCACATCGTCCTCATTAGACTAGCTAGATTGAATCGTAAAATAATTACATGCATGTGAGGCCTCTTTGAGGGTTAATGATGATGATTTTATGCCTATCTCAAATAAAATGTACGCAAATCAAACTCTCACACAAGTGTAATCTGATCACCTCAGTAATACTTGAGATTCTTCAGAGAATTCTGTGCAGGATTTTTGTACCCTGGTTTGGGCTGAAACTCTGCGCCATCAAATCAACTTTGTAGGTATTATTTTTCCAAATTATTTTTGTGTAATTTTTATCCAAGGAAATGTGCAATTGAAAAAAAAGAAGTAGCTATTTTCATCACTAGTTCATGGTTGGAACGAAATAATTTTACAGATTCTCTTATGTGTATTCTTGGGTGATTCAATACATTACTCTTAGTGTATTCTTGGTTTGTCCAGCATGTCTTAGTGCCTTTCTCAAACAAGGTCAATAAGGTGGTGTTTCAAGGATTTGATAATCAACACACAACTAGTTAATAGATTTGATTAAAATAATTAGTAACACTATAAAAATCTAAAAAAATTTACATTAGTCAAAGATTGCTACCTTTTTGCACTTTGGTCTCTTAAGGAATATCGTCGGTACAATGTAGCTCGAACTGTTTCGACATGTTTGGGTGCAAAACAGGACCATGCCTAGCCTAAACGTACCCATCCAGACGTGTTGGAACTGTCGGTTTGGTCGCATCAGGAGCAGGATGAAAGTTACACCCCTTTGCAACTTTACACTACCTCCTTTTGATGATTTTTGGGGTAGCAGAAAACCTTTCACCACGGGAAAATGCCTCAGAGACATAAAAAACTGAGAGAGGTTATTGTAGAGGGACCCTACGTGATCATGTAGCCTTAGAAAGAATGTTTCTAAGTGACATAGTTTCTGAGTAACAGATCGTCAAAGATTGCTATCTTTTTGCACTTTGGTCTCTTAAGGGATATCGTCGGTACAATGTAGTTTGGACTGTTTCGGCATGTTTGGGTGCGAAATAGAACCATACCTAGCCTAAACGTACCCATTCGGATGCATTGGAACTATCATTTTGGCCGCACGAGGAGTAGAACAAAATTTACACCCCTTTGCAACTTTACACTGCATGCAACTAACCATTTTTGGGGCAGCAGAAAAACTTTCACCACGGGAAAATGCCTTAGAAATATCAAAAACTAAGAGAGGTTATTGTAGAGGGGTTCTAGATGATTAGGTTGCCTTAGATAGAATGTTTCTAAGTGTCATGGTTTTCAAGTAACAGCTCGTCAAAGATTGCTACATTTTTGCACTTTGGACTCCCGCCAATATAATGTAGCTCAAACTGTTTCGACATGTTTGGGTGTAAAATAAAACCATGCCTAGCCTAAACATACCCATACGGATGCGTTGGAACTATCGATTTGGTTGCATCAGGAGTAGGACGAAAGTTACACCCCTTTGCAACTTTACACTACCTCCTTCTGATGATTTTTGGGGTAGTAGAAAACCTTTCACCATGGGCAAACGCATCAGAGATATCAAAAACTGAGAGAGGTTATTGTAGAGGGACTCTATGTAATCGTGTAGCCTCAGACAAAATGTTTCTAAGTGACACAATTTTTGAGTAACATCTCGTCAAAGATTTCTACCTTTTTGCACTTTGGTCTCTTAACAGATATCACTAGTACAATGTAGCTCAGACTATTTCAGCATGTTTGGGTGGGAAAAAGGACCATGCCTAACCTAAACATACTCATTTGGACATGTTGGAACTATCAGTTTGAACGCACGAGGAGCAAAATGAATGTTACACCCCTTTGCAACTTTACACTGCATGCAACTGACCATTTTTGGGGCAGCAAAAAAACTTTCACCACGAAAAAATGCCTCAAAGATATCAAAAACCAAGAGAGGTTATTGTAGAGGGATTCTACGTGATCCGGTTGCCTTAGATAGAATGTTTCTAAGTGTCATGGTTTCTGAGTAACATCTCATCAAAGATTGCTGCCTTTTTGCACTTTGGACTCTTCAGGGATATCACCGGTACAATGTAGCTCGAACAGTTTCAGCATGTTTGGGTGCAAGACAAGACCATGCCTAGCCTAAAAGTACCCATCCGAATGCATTGGAACTGTCAATTTGGTCACATCAGGAGCAAGATGAAAGTTACACCCCTTTGCAACTTTACACTACCTCCTTCTGACAATTTTTGGGGCAACAGAAAACCTTTCACCACGGGCAAACGCCTCAGAGATATCAAAAATTGAGAGAGTTTATTGTAGAGGGACCCTAGGTGATCATGTAGCCTTAGACGAAATATTTCTAAGTGACACAGTTTTTGAGTAACAGCTTGTCAAAGATTACTGCCTTTTTGCACTTTGGTCTCTTAAGGGATATTGCCGGTACAATGTAGCTTGGACTATTTCAACATGTTTGGGTGTGAAACAGGACCATGCCTAGCCTAAAATTACCCATCCAAATGTGTTGGAATTGTCAGTTTGGCTGCACGAGGAGCAAAACAAAAGTTACACCCCTTTGCAACTTTACACTACATGCAACTGACCATTTTTGGGGCAGTAGAAAAACTTTCACCACAAGAAAATGCCTCAGAGATATCAAAAAACAAGAGAGGTTATTGTAGAGGGGTTCTACATGATCGGGTTTCCTTAGACGGAATGTTTCTAAGTGTCATGATTTCTGAGTAACAACTCATCAAAGATCACTTCCTTTTTGCACTTTGGACTCTTCAGGGATATCACCAGTACAATGTAGCTCGAACTGTTTTGGTAAGTTTGGGTGCAAAATAGGACCATGCATAGGCTAAATGTACCCATCCAAATGCGTTGGAACTATCCGTTGGTCGCATCAGGAGCAGGATGAAAGTTACACCCCTTTGCAACTTTACACTACCTCCTGACGATTTTTGGGGTAGCAGAAAACCTTTCACCACAGGCAAATGCCTCAGAGATATAAAAAACTGAGGTTATTGTAGAGGGACCCTACATGATCGTGTAGCCTCAGATGGAATATTTCTAAGTGATCTTGGCACTTATTCATTTATATTTTAACTTGTTATGACAAGATAATAGTATTTCATTATGCTTAAGGGATTGTATATTTATATGTTATAAGGATTTATTCTTGTATAATTTGACATCACGGTATGTTAATGTCTATTTAATTCATTATTGCACATACTTATTAAAGAGCCCAAGTGTAGAAAATGTACATGGCACCATGTGAGATTGTAGGTTGCTTTCTTGATTGTGATTGTGTCTATTTTAATTAATGTTGACCTTTGAGATATCTTTTATTATGCATACCATGAATTGATTTAAGACATAGTCTATTATAAGGACATTTGTGTGTGATGACTAAGCTCTTTGGGTAGTAAGAACTATGATGAAATATAAATGCAAAATGTAATACATGTATGCAAAATGTGGAAGCATAGACAAGGCAATTGAACTATAAAATCAAAAAAGTGAGACTGATATAAACACAAAATATGTAAACCATACAAGTGATATAAACATGTACGATAAAGCACGCTAATGTAATTCAAATAGAATTAAGGAAAATGTAAAGAACATGCATGTAAAGACTTGACATACCTAAAAAATAGAGATTTGAACGGAGAGACTACCCAATTATGTAGTGTTTTTTTCTTCTTGCATCAAACTCCTCAACAATTTGAGTTTTTCACCACTTGCTTCCTTTTCAACGTTAAATTGAATAACACTCAAATAGAATTAGTAACAACAATACTATTAACTAATCTATAATGTTAAATTACTACAATTCAATCACAATTAACATTGCAACACTACAAAAATTGAAACTTAAATTGATATATATCAAATTCGATGTGAAAACTATGTTATTTCCTCCTTAAGTTGGCAAAGTAGAAAAAGGTTGTGGAACGTTCATGCAAAGGTGGTAGAATGTGAAAAATGTGCATGTGAACTTCCCAACAAAATGAAAATGCTTTTTTTTTTTCAAAACATGCGCATAAACATAAGAAAACAGAGTATGTTGGCCTGGATCATGGGGGTCCAGGCCTTTTTACCATTTGTATAGCAATCCAAAACATTTATATTATTTATTTCTCCATGTATTTCTTCTATCTCTCACCTATGTCTCCCCCTCACCTCTCTACCTCTCCCCTCTCTACATCTCTCAGTCACTCCTTATCTACCTCTCCATCCATCCTTAGCCGTCTAGGTCTCTCACTTAACCCTAAACCCTAAAGCCTCAAACCTCAACCCTTAAACCTTAAATCCTAAACCCTATCCCTCAACCTTCAACACTTTACCTTAAACCCTATTCCCTCAACCCTCAACCCTAATCCCTCAACCCTAAACCCCACACCCTATCACTAAACCCTCTACCCTTAACACTCTATCTTAACCCTAATCCCTCGACCCTCAACCCTAATCCCTCAACCCTAAATGCTATCCCTAAAGCCTTAACCCTAAACCCTAATCCCTCAAGGTCCTAAACCCTAATCCCTTATCCCTAAACTCTAAACCCTATCCCTAAACCCTCAACCCTCAACCTTAAACCTTAATCCCTCAACCCTAAACCCTAATCCTTTATCCCTAAACCCTAATCCCTCAACCCTAAACCCTAAATGCTATCCCTATTCCTGAACCCTCAACCCTCAACACTATACCTTAAACCCTAATCCCTTATCCCTAAACCCTCAACCCTAAACCCTAATCCCTCAACCCTAAACCTTCAACCCTAAACCCTATCCCTAATCCCTCTACCCTCAACACTCTACCTTAACCCTAATCCCTAATCCCTCAGCCCTCAACCCTAATCCCTCAACCCTAAACGCTATCCCTAAAGCCTCAACCCTAATCCCTCAAGGTCCTAAACCCTAATCCCTTATCCCTAAACTCTAAACCCTATCCCTAAACCCTCAACCTTCAACCTTAAAACTTAATCCCTCAACCCTAAACCTTAATCCCTAAACCCTAAACCCTAATCCCTTATCCCTAAACCCTAATCCCTCAACCCTAAACCCTAAACACTATCCCTATTCCTAAACCCCCAACACTATACCTTAAACCCTAATCCCTTATCCTTAAGCCCTCAACCCTAAACCCTAATCCCTTAACCCTAAACCTTCTACCCTAAACCCTATCCCTAATCCCTCTACCCTCAACACTCTACCTTAACCCTAATCCCTCAACCATCAACCCTAATCCATCAACCCTAAACGCTATCCCTAAAGCCTCAACCATAAACCCTATTCCCTTAAGGTCCTAAACCCTAATCCCTTATCCCTAAACTCTAAACCCTATCCCTAAATCCTCAACCCTCAACCTTAAACCTTAATCCCTCAATCCTAAACCTTAATTCCTCAACCCTCAACCCTAATTCCTTATCCCTAAACCCTAAACCCTAATCTCTAAACCCTAAACTTTATCCCTATTCCTAAACCCTCAACCCTCGACACTACACCTTAAACCCTAATCCCTTAGCCCTAAACCCTCAACCCTAAACCCTATCCCTAATCCCTCTACCCTCAACACTCTACCTTAACCCTAATCCCTCAATCCTCAACCCTAAATGCTATCCCTAAAGCTACAACCCTAAACCCTAATCCCTTAAGGTCCTAAATCCTAATCCTTATCCCTAAACTCTAAACCCTACCCCTAAACCCTAAACCCTCAACCCTCAACCTTAAACCTTAATCCCTCAACCCTAAACTCTAATTGCTTATCCCTAAACCCTAAACCCTAATCCCTCAAACCTAAACTCTAAACACTATCCCTATTCCTAAATGCTCAACCTTCGACACTCTAACTTAAACCCTATTCCCTAATTCCTAAACCCTTAACCCTAAACCCTAATCCCTCAAACCTAAACCTTCAACCCTAAACCCTATCCCTAATCCGTCTACCCTCAACACTCTACCTTAACCCTAATCCCTCGATCCTCAACCCTAATCCCTCAACCCTAAATGCTATCACTAAAGCCTCAACCCTAAACCCTAATCCCTTATCCCTAAACTCTAAACCCTATCCCTAAACCCTCAACCCTCAACCCTCAACCTTAAACCTTAATCCCTCAACCCTAAACCCTAATCCCTAAACCCTAAACCCTAATCCCTCAACCTTAAACCCTCAACCCTTAAACCCTAAACCCTCAACCCTTATCCACCCCTCTCCTCCCCTATCCACCTCACCCCCATCTCTACCCTCCTCTACCCTTGACACTATACCTTAAACCCTAATACCTTAACCCTCATCCCTAAAGCCTCAACCCTCAACCCTTAAACCTTCAACCCTAAACCCTCTACCCTTGACACAATGCCTTAAACCCTAATCCCTCAACCCTTAAACCATTTATCCTCAAAACTTAAACCCTTAAACCCTAAACTCTCAACCCCTAGATACCCTTAAACCCTATACCCTATACACTTAACCTTGGACACTCAACCTTGAACATTATCCCCAAACCTTCAAACCTCTATCCTATACCCTATACCCTATACCCTCAACCCTATACTTATGCCCTAAATCCTCAACCCTCATCCATATGCCTTATACCCTCAACCTTAAATCCTAAACCATATATCTTAGACATTCAACCTTGAACATTATCCCTCAACTGTAAACTCTCAACCCTCTACCCTATACCCTCAACCATATACTTAAGCCCTAATCCCTCAATCCTCAACCCTATACCTTAAACTCTGAAACCTACACCCACAAACCCTCATCCCTATACCCTATAACCTCACCCTTATACCCTAAACCCTGAATATTATGCCTCAACCCTATACTTAAAACCTAAACCATACACTCTCAACCCATGTCACCCTATACATTATATATCCTCAATCCATATCGTAAACCCTAAACCCAATATCCTAAACCCTAATCCCCATAGCCTACACAATTAATCTTATACACTCAACAAGCTGAATATTATCCCTCAACTATAACCCTCTACCCTCTACCCTTTACCCTCTACCTATTACTTAATCCCTAATCCCTCAACCCTCAACCCTATACCTTAAACCCTAAAACCAAAAACCTCAACCCTCAACCCTAAAAACTCTACAGGCTCAGGTCCTTATATACCCTAAACCCAAAACCCTTACATACATAAATACATACATACATACAAACATGCATACATATATACATACATACAAGCATGCATACATACATACAACCATACATACATACAAGCATACATATATACATACAAGCATACATACATATAGGCATACATACATACATACATATAGGCATACATACATACATCAATACATACATACATACATACATATAGGCATACGTACATACATACATACTGTTGCAAGTATGTGCCTAATCGGTGTTGTCATTGATGTCAACATATCTTTGTTGTCATTGGTGTCAACTATATCCTATTTTGTTATTTGATTAGAAGCTTTATATGTTGAGGATATTGAGAAAATTAGCCCCTCCAGAAGAATCAGAAAGGAAACAGTGAATCGTAGTGAAGACAGTGAGTTGCATACTAAAGAACAACCTAGAAGACTGTTCCACATTTCATGGAGAGTGAAGATCTTGGTTTGTGGATTGGAATTTATTTAGAGGCATGTCTAAAGATGCTAAATCCTAATTTTGAGCCTCTAGTATGAAGAATTGAGTGAGTTACATTCACCAGAGTAAAATCTGCTTTTTCTGATTATTCACTGGTGATAGGGAGAAAGTATTTTGCTCCGCATTTCTCTGCATTGAAGTATTTTTCTTTGTGATGATGATAAGTGCCTACAACTACAATGGTTCATGATTTAGTGGTCTTCAAGCTATCTTTCTTTTATGACAGTTGAAGACAGTGAAGTTCATGTGCTCCGGTGTGAAAAATCTCATGGATAAAGTGGTTAGAGTTTGTGTGGTTGTTCTTGGTGATTACAACGTGCTTATGGATGCCTCTTGATCATGTTCCTACATTTACATGGGTCCGTGTTAAGGAATTGAGATTGTGTTTGAAGTTTGTTCCCAGATAACGTAGCATGTAACTAGTCCTAGCTGACTTGGTTAATTCCAGTGATTGCGGAGATGTATTAAAGATTATAGAAGCATGTAGTGGCATGGAAGATTGTGTTTGAGTCCCAGCTAAGGCATGGAGTGATCCGCATACATCTTTACTACATTTCCTTAGCTAATTCTGTATTAGGTCCAGACCTATTTTATGTATGCTTGTAATGCTGACCTTAGAGAATGATCCAATGGTTGATGATTGTAATGCTGACCTTGATGAACATTCCAAGGTTGATGTAGTGTATAAATACTTGTAATTGAGTCGTGAAATTGCATCCAAGTGTGAATATGTGAAGATAGAAGTGAAGTAAAGTAGTAGAGCAGAGCAGAGGAGTTTTGAGCTTCAATGGAACTGAACCTTGGCATGGAGTAGATGCTATTATCTTAGTTCAACCTTTTGGCAGTGAGCCACCCCTTGGCAGTGAGCCTCCTTTTGGGCAGTGAGCCCTATTGGCAGTGAGCCTCTAATTTTTGGTATTGTGCTTTACATATATATCTTGTGGGTTAACTCCCACCATGGTTTTTCCCTTGACAGGGTTTTCCACGTAAAAATCTCGTGTCAATAGTGTATGATCTTACAATTGTGTTTATAGTTATGTGTTTATGCTTTCATGATTTAATCATAACAAACAATGGATAAGTGTTTAATGATTTAAGGTGCAGAATTACTTAAGTTTTGTGACAATTGATTCACCCCCCTCTCAGTTGTCTGGTTCATTTCAACAATTGGTATCAGAGCCAATTTCCTCATAAGAAAGCTTGACCGCTTGAGGCTGATCCAGGATGTCGTATAAGAAGGAAAGTCCATGGTTCTATGGAACAAACTACTCTGTCTAGAAGATCCACATGAAAACCCATCTCCTCTGCTTGGTTTATAATGTTTGGAAAATAACTGAAAATAAGTATGAAATACCGAAGAATGGTTTGCAGACTAAAGATGAGATCAACGAATTTGAGTTGAACATAAAAGCCAAAGATGCCATGGTGAGTGCCTTATTCGACATCGAAGTAACAAGGATCATGGAGCTGGAAACTGCTTATGAAATCTAGGAAAAGCTGAAAAATCTATATGAAGGAGATGAATCTGTGAAGAGCACCAAGTTGCAGAGTTTGAAGGAAAAATATAAAGGTTTGAACATGAGCAAAGATGACAACATAATATCCTTCATGCAAAAGGTTGACGAACTTGTGAGTAGCATTAGAAGTGTAGGAGGAAAGATTAAGGATATTGAAGTTGTGAACAAAATTCTTAGATCACTGCCTAAATTATACTGTCATAAAGTGGCCGCAATTGAAGAAATAATGACAGTAACCAAGATTACAAAAGATCAACTGCTAGGGAAGCTAACAACCTTTGAAATGAGAGAACTTGGTGATTCGCTTCCTAAGACAGAGATTGCCTTCAAGACCAACACTTCAGAAAGAACCCTGAGATCTGAAAAGTACAAGGTGGAACCAGATTATGAGCTTGAAGAACTTGAAGCCAACTTTCTTAATAGTCTGCCTAGAGGTACTAGTAAGTTCAAAGGAAAATTACCTTTCAAATGTTTCAGTTGTGGTAAAGTTGGTCATTATGCTTCTAGATGCCTCACAAGAGTTCCCAAGCCAGGACCTAATAGACCTAGGATTCCAAAGAAATGCTATTATGTTGAAGATCTTGATGATGATGGAGTATCAGATGGTGAACCAGATAATGCTAGTACTTCTAGAAATGAATGCTTGTTTATTGCTATTAAAGAAGAACCTGTGACTACTAATCCTGCTAGCTGTGTGAAGGAAGAAAAACTAGTGGAAAGTACCTTGGCTGCACAAGTTGTTGAAGACAAAGATGAATGGGTTATTGATAGTGGATGCTCTCATCACATGACTGGTGAGAAAAGTAAGTTCATAAGTTTGTAAACATATGATGGAGGATTGATTAAGTTCGGTGATGATATAGCTGGTAAGATTTGTGGAAAAGGATCCATTTCTTTTGATGACAAACATAACACTGATGATGTCTTATATGTGAAGGGATTAAAGCACAATGTCTTAAGTGTTGGTCAGATGTGTGGCAAAGGTTATGATGTCAGATTCAAGGACAATGGATCCAAGATCTTAGAAAGCTCTAAAACAGTGATTGCAACTGGTAAGAAGACAAGAGGTAACATTTATCATTTGAAAGGGACTAATGAATATTGTTTGTTGGCTCAGAATGATGAAAGTTGGTTGTGGCATAGAAGGTTGTGTCATATCAATTTTGACAACATTGTGAAGATAAGTTCCACTCAGGCTGTAAGAGATTTTCCTAAGCTTGTGAAGCCTGCTAATACTTTGTGCAAGGAGTGCCAATTTGGAAAACAGACAAGAATAAGTTTCAAGAGCAAGGACCAATCTATTGATGGACTACTAAAATTAGTGCATACAGATCTATGTGGACCTACCAGAGTAAGAAGTCCACAAGGAGACAGGTATTTCATGTTGTTGATTGATGATTATTCTAGAATGACTTAGCTTACCTTCTTAAAAGAAAAAGCAGAAGCCCCAGAAAAGTTCAAAGCATTCAAGGCAATGGTTGAGAATGAGCTAGACTTGAAGATAAGGTGATTAAGGTCTGATAGAGGTGGAGAGTTTACATCAAATGAGTTTAATTTCTTCTATGAAGAACAAGGGATAAAGAGACAATTATCTACACCTAGGACTCCACAACAAAATGGAGTAGTTGAAAGGAAAAACAGGACAGTTTAAGAGGCTGCTAGAACAATGATGAAGGAGGTTGACCTACCGAAAGTATATTGGAGAGAGGCATTTCACATTGTTGTATACATCCTAAACAGAGCCCAAGTAAAAGGTAACAGCTCTAAGACTCCTTATGAGTTATGGTATGGTAAAGTTCCTATTGTCAAATATCTCAAAGTTTTTGGTAGTAAGTGTTATATCAGAAGAGACGAAGATCTAGGTAAGTTTGATGCAAGATGTGATGAAGGTATCTTCCTTAGATATTCTACCAAGAGCAAGGCCTACCAGTACTACAATAATAGGTTGAAGAGGATCATTGAGAGTGCAAATGTCAAAGCTAATGAAACCACAGAAAATGTATCAAGTGGATATGAATCTGATGAACCGGATGTCTCTGCAAGCAAAGTAGTTTTGCAACAAGAAGAAAACTCAGAGGAAGAAGAAGAACAAGCTCTAGAAATCATTACTAAGACACCCAGGTATGTGAAGTTAAATCACTCTAAAGATCAAATCATAGGAGATAAGAGTAAAGGAGTTCAAACCAGAAGAAGAGCTGCTAATGAACAGGTTAATTATTGTTTGATTTCTCAAGTGGAACCTAAAAATATAAATGAAGCTTGCAATGATGAAAATTGGGTAAAGGCCATGGAAGAAGAACTAATGCAGATTGAGAAGAATAAGACTTGGGATCTTGTTCCCAGACCAACAGATAAAAATGTAATTGGCACCAAATGGGTCTTCAGGTACAAGATGAATGAGAATGGTGAAGTGGTAAGAAACAAAACAAGGTTGGTATGCAAAGGATATTCTCAAGTTGAAGGTATAGATTTTGAGGAAACATTTGCACCAGTGGCAAGGATTGAAGCAATAAGAATGTTTTTAGCATTTGCAACCTACAAAGATTTCAAGGTATATCAAATGGATGTAAAGTCTGCATTCTTGAATGGAGAATTATAAGAAGATGTCTATATTGAACAACCAGAAGGATTCCAGTCATCAGATCAGTGTGACATGGTGTACAAATTGAAGAAAGCATTGTATGGACTAAAACAAGCCCCTAGGTTCTGGTATGCAAGATTGGATAAACATTTGATACAGTTAGGGTTTAGTATGGGTACTACCGACAACAATCTCTATTTCAAGATCAATGATGAACAAATCCTAATTATTACAGTCTGTGTTGATGACATTATCTTTGGAGGAAATGAAGGTATGTGCATGGTTTTTGCTCGAGAAATACAAAATGAATTTGAAAGGTCCATGTTTGGTGAGATGAATTTCTTTTTAGGTCTACAAATTAACTAATTAGATAAAGGTATCTTCATTTCTCAGTCTAAGTATGTGAAAGAGTTGTTAAAGAAGTTTGGGATGGAAGACTCTAAACCAGTAAGCACTCCCATGGCAACTAGTTGTAAGTTGAGTAAAAATGATGACTCACCTATGGCAAATTAGAAAAGATATAGATCTATGATTGGAGGATTACTTTATCTGACCCAAACCAGACCTGACATAATGCATGTAGTTTGTCTTGTGGCAAGATTTCAAGCAGAACCTAAAGAGTCACATGTGATGGCGATCAAGAGAATACTGAGATACTTGAAAGGCACAATGGATTATGGTTTGTGGTATCCAAAAGACAATGATTTCACTCTCAGTGCATACACTGATGCAGATTGGGCCAGAGATGTGGATGACATGAAAAGTAATGCTTTCTTCTTAGGAAAAAGGTTGGTATCCTGGTTAAGCAAGAAACAAAACTCAATATCTCTATCTACTGCAGAAGTAGAATACATTGCAGTAGCATGTAGTTGCACTCAGGTGTTATGGATGAAGCAGACATTGAAGGACATCTGAGTTGTGTATGAAGATCCAATTGCGATCTTTGTGATAATACAAGTGCCATAAACATATCAAAGAATCTAGTAATGCACTCAAGGACAAAGCACACATCCATAAGATATCACTTTCTGAGAGAAAAGGTGACAGAGAATGAAGTTAAGTTAGAATATGTATCTACAAAAGATCAGATTGCAGACATTTTCACTAAGCCTCTGCCTAAGGATACTTTTGAGTATCTAAGAGAAAAGTTAGGGGTTATCACCCCTCCTACTCTAATCTAAGATGCACAGAAGTGCATCAATCCAGAGGTACCTAAAAATTCATCTCCAGATTTGGATTGATGCTTGTAAGGGCTATTCCTCAGGGGGAGTAGTTAGATGAAGAGAGTTAGAAGAGAGATTGGATTAGAGAAGCAGAGTGCAAGTATGTGCCCTTTGCCATTGATGTCAAAGGGGGAGAGAAATCATGTGAAAAAATTAGAAAGAAAGAGTGCAGATGTGTAAAGAGATAGGGGAGAATCTTGTCTTGATGGTTACAGTTTTTCACATCATATGTTGCCATCAATGACAAAGGGGGAGATTGTTGCAAGTATGTGCCTAATCAGTGTTGTCATTGATGTCAACATATCTTTGTTGTCATTGGTGTCAAACATATCCTATTTTGTTATTTGGTTAGAAGATTTATATGTTGAGGATATTAAGAAAATTATCCCCTCCAGAAGAATCAGAAAGGAAACAATGAATCATAGCGAAGACAGTGAGTTGCATACTAAAGAACAACCCAGAAGACTACTCCACATTTCTTGGAGAGTGAAGATATTGGTCTACGGATTGGAAGTTATTTAGAGGCATGTCTGAAGATGCTAAATCCTGATTTTGAGCCTCCGGTATGAATAATTGAGTGAGTTACATTCACCAAAGTAAAATCTACTTTTTCTGATTATTCACTGGTGATAGGGAGAAAGTATTTTGCTCCGCATTTCTCTACATTGAAGTATTTTGCTCTGCAATGATGATAAGTGCCTACAACTACAATGGTTCATGATTTAGTGGTCCGCAAGCTATCTTTCTTTTATGATAGTCGAAGACAGTGAAGTTCATGTGCTCCGGTGTGAAGAATCTCATGGATAAAGTGGTTAGATTTTGTGGATGCCTCTTGATCATGTTCCTACATTTACATGGGTTTGCATTAAGGAATTGCGATCATGTTTGAAGTTTGTTCCCAGATAACGTAGCGTGTAACCAGTCCTAGCCGACTTGGATAATTCTAGTGATTGCGGAGATGTATTGAAGATTGTAGAAGCATGTAGTGGCATGGAAGATCATGTTTGAGTCCCAGATAAGGCATGGAGTGATCCGCATACATTTTTACTACATTTCCTTAGCTAATTCTATATTAGGTCTAGACCTATTTTATGTATGCTTGTAATACTGACCTTGGAGAATGATCCAATGGTTGATTGTAATGCCGACCTTGATGAACATTCCAAGGTTGATGTAGTGTATAAATACTTGTAATTGAGTCATGAAATTGCATCCAAGTGTGAAGATGCAAAGATAGAAGTGAAGTAAAGTAGCAGAGTAGAGCATAGGAGTTTTGAGCTTCAATGGAACTGAACCTTGGCATGGAGTAGATGATGTTATCTTAGTTCAACCTTTTGGCAGTGACCCACCCCTTGGCAGTGAGCCTCCTTTTGGGCAGTGAGCCCTATTGGCAGCAAGCCTCTGATTTTTGGTATTGTGCATTACATATATATTTTGTGGGTTAACTCCCACCATGGTTTTTCCCTTGACAGGGTTTTCCATGTAAAAATCTGGTGTCACTTGTGTATGATCTTGCAATTGTGTTTATAGTTCTATGTTTATGCTTTCATGATTTAATCATAAAAAATAGTGAATAAGTGTTTAATGATTTAAGGTGCAAAATTGCTTAAGTTTTGTGACAACTAATTCATCCCCCCTCTCAGTTGTCTGGTTTATTTCAACACATACATACTTAATAACCTTCAACATAAAACATTCCAAGGGAGACATAACATGAGCATGTTATAACACACTTGCGTTATGTCAAACATGACAAACATCGGGTAAACTTTTGCAAAAAGGGAAAAAATGCAAAACAAAACATAACGCGAGCGCGTTATAATGCGCTCATGTTATATTTTACTTTGGGAATCCCAAGCCTTAGGCTTGGGATTTGCTTTGGATTTCCAACCCAAAGGCTTGGAGTGCCTTCCCAACGTCCAAAGACATGTTTTTGCATATTCTATAGGATTTCACATAATTTTGTTCGTGTTAACCCTCATATTTGCACGTGTTTCAAGGTCAAACAAATCAAACACCTGGGTAATGTTAAGCTTTCTCTTAGCTATTTAACAATGTAATTTTTTTTCACATTTTGACAATTTGAAGCCTTTCATCTTTAATTTCTTTTGTTTGTGTGTCCATTTTTGGGCAAAAACCAGTGTTTGGTCTTTTTTTCGTTGTAAATTAACCGTTCATTAAAATTTCAAAAATATTACATTTTTAGAAACTAGACCCCATTCTACACATATTAAAAAAAATGGATTTTCAATTAGTTTTCAAAATTTATAGGGGTAGCAGGGCCAAAATTCTATTTTTCAGCATGTGTCCACTTTGAAAATCAATAAAAAAATAAATATTCATTAAAAAATTATTAGAAAAATCGGGCATAAACTACATGTTGTTAGCTAATTTCTCACTGAAGCGATTTTAAAAATACCAAAAAAAAGTTAACCTTTTGAGGGAGCCACAAAACATGCTATGTTATGTTTTTTTGACAAAAACAAGACCAATTTCTGTGGCTCCCTCTTTTGAACCCCTTAATTTATACCATTTTCAAAAAAAAATTAGTAGTTTAGAAAGTAGACTCGGAGCACTACGAACATTGTTTTTGTTGCATCTTAAAATTTTGAGTGTAGCTATGCTCAATTTCTCATCCAAGGCCAGCATTTCCTAATTTCAGAAAAAAAAGTGGCCACTTAAGACCCCTTTTTGGCCCCCATTTTCCTGCACTTACCCTTATCCTAACATTTTTTTCAAAATGTCAAATCATTAAATCATGCATAATCAACTATGAGTTATGTGCAAGTAAAAAGTAGAACATAGTCAAAATTTGGGATGCGACACTTTTCAATAGAAAGTTAAAGAAACAATGAGCCTTAAGCATTCAACTAGACATTCTACCAACCATTATTGTGCCTTTGAAGATTATTAGAATCACAATAAAACAAAAAAACCACCTAGGTCAGTGCATTAGTGAGGTATAAGGACCTCATCTTCCATTTACAACCTTGTAGAGGAGTGAAACGAAGAAATCCTATCTCAAATAGTAAAGAATAATCAAACAAATGGAAAAACAATACGACACATACTAGAAATAAGACACTGTGGCTTGTAGAAGGGCATGTGAACCCCAAACATTAGGGTACACCACTATCAGAGCTCTAAACCCCTTAACCAAGAAATAAACAACAAATTATTCAAAACACAATAGAGAAGAAATGAGTAAAAGCACATAGTTTTAGTGGGTCATTGCCTTAGTGAGGTATGGTGACGCCAACTTCCATTTACAACCAAATGGAGGAGTGAAATGAAGAAATGCCTCCTGAAACAATAAACAATGGCCCAAAACATACACGACACAAATGGAAGGACCAAAAATATCAAAAAAAGTGGGCCAGTTTCCTTAATTAGGTATGATGGCCTCGACTTCCATTTACAATGAGATGTAGGAGTGAAATAAATAAATGCATTCTCAAACAATAAACAATGGCCAAATAGAGACAAGACAAGCAAAAAAAACAAATAAACCAAGTGGGAAATTTACATATGTGAGGTATGAGGACCTCACCTTCCATTTACATCCATACAGAGGACTGGAGTGAAGAAATGCCTTTTCAAACAACAAAAAAGAAAGATATAGAAGCCCAAAGAACCTCACCTCAAATTCATAGAAACGTAGACAGTGGCCTCCAACATGAATAATGAGTAGACTTCGACCTCCTCAACTCATTCCCTTCATATATGCATTGTGAACCTCTCTAGTTAATCCCATGGAAGCCGTGGCTAAAGGAGAGTAGAAGTGAACAACTTCTGGTGCCAAATGAAATGATCTTTCTAGAAGAAGAGGGTTGGTAGTGAGGTGTCAATGCAAGATTAATGTTGTGTACTACAACATTGAAGGCACCATCACTTCGAAACCTATCACTATCCCATACATGCAAATGCAGAAGCAGATGGAGTAAAGGCGATGGGTTCGCAGTGGAGTGTGAGGTGGTGAAGGATTAATGTTTCCTTTTTTGAGTGTTACGTGTCAATGTGTTTACTGATCCTACAGCATGGTGAACATGTACTAGAGTCATCATGAACTGCCACCAAGGGTCCTTGTACTCCACCTTTAATCAACCTTTAAAAAGAGGGGAAAAAAGGAGTCTCCACTTATCGTTGTCCTCCATGTGTGCACAAACTCAAACACCCTTGAAAAGAAAATTTTTAAACTGTCCACCTCACCTCATGTGTGGCTAAGTCAAAATTTGTAGTCTTCATTTCACATGGCAACCTACATGGATGCTGAAAGTTAGGGTGCACCATTATGGGGCCCTCTCCCCTAGTCTACTTTCCTATATGATATTCATAAATTAATTACATTTAGAGTTGTATACATTTAAATTTGGGGGAGCATCTCATGTCATGTCCAAGAAAGAATAGTTGAAAGCAAACTAAAAAGAACTAGTATAAATATTTAACATCTAAAACCCCAAGGAATATCAATCTTGAGTTAGGTTACTTACTTAAGAGTTGTGTTATTTTACTTTAGAACTATTTCAGAATTATTTTATTTTATTTACATTGTTTACTTTAATTTTATTTGAAATCTATTTTATTTATTTAAGAGTTATTTTATTTTACTCTAGAATTATTTTATTTATTACATGGACACAAATTTTAATTTTATTCAAGCATTATTTTATTTATTACATTGTTTACTTTATGTTTATTTGAAGAGCTATTTTATATCATTTTAATTTACTTTGGAAAAGCCACCATTCATTATGTGAATAAGTCTTTTGTTTTTACTTTAAAAAGTGTTGTAAATATCATATATTTATATGTTTCTTTTTAAATTTTTGTGTATTATTAGATATTAATTATTTGAAGTGTAAATGGCTATCAAATTTAAGTTAAGGGGTTTTTATGTACACAGTCAGGACATGTGAGACTCATTGCTACCATGGTAAAACACAACTCTAAAGTAAATAAAATACAATGAAATAACTCTTAAAAAAATACAAATATGTCTTCCAATAAAAATAAATTAGACAATGTAAACATAAAATAATTCTATACTAGTTTTTTTTACTTTAGAACTATTTAAGAACTAGCATAAATATCATAAATACATCTATCTAAAAGATGTGGAGAGACATGAGGTGTCTACCCCTATCTATTCTCAATAACAAGTTTAATATAGGTCCCTTGAGACTCATATCTCTCAACATCTTTTAGATAGATGTATTTAAGATAACTATGCTAGTACATAATACTTTTAAAATAATTATATGATTAAATATGCATAAATTAGTCTTTTCAAAATTTAGAAAAATAAAGTACAATTATTTATTTAAAGATATAGGCATTAATAGTATGTAAAATTTTAGATTTAAGTAGAAATAAGATAATAAGTAAAACCAAAACATAGCTAACATATATATTTAAAAAATTAAAGTAAAGTAAAATAACTTTGAAGTAAATTAAAATTTATATATCCATAAATATGTAGTAAATAAAGTAGTTCTAAAGTAAAATAAAATAGCTCTTAAATAAATTAAAATTTGTGTATGTAATAAATAAAATAATTCTAAGGTACAATAAAATAACTCTTAAGTAAATAAAAATATAAACAATGTAAATAAAATAAAATAACCTAAAATAACTTAAAATTGATATGTCTAGGCATTTTTTTAGAGAGATTGTTTTAAAATATTTAAATATTAATATGTTGACATGTAAATGACTATCAAATTTAAGGTAAAAGGTAACATTTTTTGTTAACACGCTTAGCCATTACACTCCACCCTTTGTTGTCATTGTAGAAAACCTCTCAACGTAATTATTTTATTACAAAGTTAGGGTCTCTATATTATTCTTTGAGCATATAAATTTGCAACTTCTTAGAAATTGTTGAAAGTAGGTTGGAGAACCAACATAACACCTTTGAGCATAACTATTTTATTACAAAGTTAGGGTCTCTATATTTAAAATATAAATGTCAACTCTAAATAGTTGTTCTTTCAACTATTCTTTCATGATCACGACATGAGATGCTTCTCCCTCTATTGCCACTCCAAGTTATTCCTAGAGGCAAAAGCATGAAGAATTTCTAAAGATACTATAAGAAATAAATTAACACAATATTTTTACAAGTGGCTTTAAAAATTAGGGCTAGAGTTTTAACAACTGTTGATGGAAAGATCACTTCATATTTTATTACCTCTATCAAATATGTTTTTATCTCTATTTACTTGAAGTACAATACAAATGAAGTACTGTAATCATAGGGTGAACAATTGTGTAGGAAGTTGTTGCATGCAACACCTAAATTTTGTGTTGGACTTCTTGATAAGACATGCTCAAACACTCCCTTCTTATCAAGTTGAATTTGGACCTAGCATTAAAAGCTTTGATAGGCACCATGGCCCAATGTATCCCCACCCTAGACAACTACGACTATCTACCTGCACTCAAAGCTCCCTAGAATGAATTTATACCGTACATTGTCCAATTGTTTGAGCCCCTTGTAGTAAATGTAATGATGTAAGGTTAGTGATTGTTGTTGTACGAGGCAATGGAGTGGTTTAAATTGCCACATGTTGCTTTTGTAGGTGATTGTGTCAAGCAAGTGGAGCATATTTAAATTTATCCATAGATTTATTTCTAGATTTGAAAGTTGTAGTAGAATGACATTTATTTATTTCCATGTTGATTTCATTTCCAATTGTCTAAAAAATTATATCATTATACCTCAAAACTTGAATATGAGTGAGAAAACATATCAAAACTATAGAAAGTGAAATCTGATTGGTTATTTCCACACAAATTAATTCAAAAATGCAAGCATGATGTATATTATCAAAAACATGGAAATTGGGAATCTATAAGATAAATCTCCTGAAAAGAGGTGGTCATGCGTGAACTATTGCTCAAGAGCTTGTAGTGTTGCAACAAGTGAAGGCCATGGGACACTTGGTGGAATAGTTGATAAGATTGGTAGGCATTTTTATGTCAATGGTTTTCTGTCAGTCCATGCATCTAAAGGAATAGTCTTATTATGCCTCTAACAATCAACAAAGTCCAAACTGAGCATAGAAAACCTATAGAGAAAGTCATTTCATGCCATCGAAACTATATTTGATAAAATTCATTCTTGGCATTGATTGGATATTAAGTTGGAAGAAATGAAATCACATGGATACAATGGTAACATGCCTATCAATTATTTGTATAATAAATATAAAGTTTATGTAAAAGTAGAAAACATAGCCAATGTGGTAGAATAGTCATTTGGAATTGGGATATGGTTCAATTAGTGGGCTAAAGATAAAAATGAATCAAAAAATGCCCCCTACTATATGTCCAACAAGTACAAATTATATTCATATTGGTATGGTAGGACTAGGAAATGGGATCTAAATGGTAGTCATTGGAAGGTGGAGAGGATCTACTATATGGCTAGGGAGATCTCAAAGACCAATCTACTCAATTTTGGTGTTGAGGAGGAAAGGTATTTTTATCCCATCATGTAGTTATTATCTCATGTGTCAAGAGAGAAGACTCTCTATCTCTAAGTTTAAGGAGGTTGTGAAAAGGGTATGAAAATCTAATTTGTCTTTTCACTATCTCCCTAAAGGTGTTTTTGTAGTTGTGTTAAATAATTATGAGGAGCGATTGGAAGTAATCCAAATTGAATATGAAGCCCTATAGGGGTTTAAGCTTCGTATTAACTTATGGCCCCCTAGTTTTCCAATGGTTCTTCCCCATCTTCTTGTCAAGATGTTTGGATTTGACTTTATGATTTACCCTTGGAATTTTGGAGAGGGTAGGTTTTGGAAGGGATTGGGTGGACCTTGGTGATTTGGGGAGATTGATAAACAAAACTTTAGCAAAGAAAATGTGATCTACACATGTCTCAAAATCAAAAGGGATTTAGATCTTTCATTCCCAATAAAGATTGAGCTTCTCACTCCTAGGTTTTTATGCAATCTATGTATATTTTGAGGGGATCATGTTTAGATGTTATGCATACCGTAAATTAGGTCATCTAGCTAGAAACTATGTTTTTTGCAAGAGCTCTATGAAGAAGTGAGGGTATCACCTCATCCCTCTTGCTATCAAAAAATGAAAGGTAAAATTAGTTTCTAAGGAATGCAAAGACTACCTTTTCCAAAAGGCATAATTAATGGTTCTTTACAAATAATCCATCTCCCCAAGAATAGAGATTTCATATCTACCCTTCAACTATGATCCTTTAGTTCTTCTAGGGATTAGTGTCTATATGTGCTGAAATTTTGATTAGAGGTGGTTCTCCTAAAGGAAACAAGTGGTAGGCTCTCTAGAGTTGATGGATGAAAGGAAGGAAATTTTCTTCATTGTAACCTCTACTCTCCTAAAGTCTTTTTTAGGTGAAGGGTGAATTTACATATATTGTAATGCCCCTCATTTTTTACTTGTGATAGTTATTAGTTTTTCAGTTGCACTCTAGGGTTGCATGACGGGCATCACATTTGGTATCAGAGCCAGGTTTAAACACTGGGTACTCTGGTTATAATTGAGCCCATTATGTAACCTAGTGCTTAAACTCTGTAAGTTAAACTCTTTTCTTTTTTTTGGTAATTCTTAATTTCAAGTTGTCCGTAAGAGGATGCCTAGAGGTCGAGGTCGAGGTCAGGATGCAAGATCCCTATCCTTATTTTATTTGCAGGCTTCCAGAAGTAAGCCTGATTCTAGGGGGGAGGATGTAATGCCCTGTTGATAACTGAGAGGGGGGGTGAATCAGTTAACTTAATTATTTGTCTTTCTTTTCTTCTTTAATGATTAGTGTAGCATCAAAACATATAAGCATACATGAATATGAGAGCATAAATAAACTCAACACACATAACACAATGATTTTGACGTGGAAAACCCTGTTAAGGGAAAAAACCACAGGGTGACTAACCCAAGATTGTATTCTCTGTTAAAAAGAATAGAAGTACAAAATGGCACTTGCCAATTAGGGCTCACTGCCCAAGCACACTGCTCACAAGAGGCTCACTGCCTACAAGAGACTCACTGTCTACAAGGTATAAAGAAAGTAACCATGTGATTGAACTAATCAGGGGCATCCATATATGCTGAGGTTCAGTTCCGGTTAGGCTCAATATACTGATCTACTACACTTCATTCTTTCTCTTCTTAGTGCTGCTGTTCTGTCACATACCGGATTTGTATAGTTGCTTCCACACTGCTTTCTTCTTTTCTTCATACAACACAACACACCACACACACCTTCATACCAAAATCAATCTGGTATATATATCCGCATCAAGGATTTCAACACCATTCTAGTCAGCATTCGAAAAACTCAAGATATTTCCAAACTCTGGTCTTTCCGCTGAATCCATGGTTACTAAGTGATGTGTATCAAAAGGATAGTTATAGGAGTCATCAATCATGTTGGCGAACCATAAATGATCCCTTAAGAAACTTGATCACCATCAATTTCTCATCCGGATTAGGGTCTGATGCTCTGTCGGTCAGTTCTTCCTCAGTCTACTCTGCCAAACAAGAACCCAACACTTAGGTGCTCATATCTTTTCACTCTTTCATCACCAGAGGCTCAATCTCTGGAATGTATCATTCATGGTACTCCTCTTGACTTCCCCAAGTCTGCACTTTACTGAGATACTTCCTCTGAGAGATCCGGACTTGATTGTCAGACCTTGCTACATGCTCTGTTCTTGCTCACCGGACCAAAAGACTCTTCAATCTGACTTCTGGTATATACATACCATGTCCTGGGGATGTGTGTGATGGAATTTGTTGCCATCAATGACAACACTCATGAAGCCACACAGTGTCTCTTGCCAACATGCCCCTCATTTTTGGCTTGTGATAGTTATTAGTTTTTCCGTTGCACTCTAGGGTTGCATGATGGGCATCACATATATACCCTCCAATGCCATTGTAGAGGAGGGGTAAGTTCTTTCTAAAGATTTGTGTAGATGAAAAATCATTCCAAGAAGAAAGAATTTCTTCTAGGACCATAAAAATTTGAAGAGATTTGGAAGATATGGGAGAGATGTCCATTTTGATGAAGTGAAGTATTTGTAAATCCATCATCTAAAGAAAACTATGAGGAAAACTAAACTAGAAAGGATCTAGAAGAAGTCTAAACATGAAGATGGCTTAGGTTCCCCACAAACAATGGATTCATAATTTATGCAGAGGAGGGTAAGAACCCTTTACTAGAGAAATGAAGGTTATCTCTTGGAATCTTAGGGGTCTACATGCACCTAAAAATTGACAATTGATCACACACTAATTACATATCTATCTTTTTGATTTGGTATTGATTCAAAAAAAATTACAAGAAAAAGAGTGAATATTATATCCAAGCATATTAGAGTATAAAATGGTGTGGCTATAGATTTGGTGGGGACTTATAGTGGCCTATCTATTTTGTGGAATCCAAGAAAGGTGATCATTCATTTGATCTCAAAAAAAATAATTGGATTGCATGTGAATTCAACTCCTAGCACTAGGAAAATATCAAAGGCTTTCTAGCCAATACTTATGGGCCCAATAACTCTATCATGAAATAAAGTGGTTGGGAAGAAATCTTAATATTTATCTTTCTTTAGCATGGCTTCAATGTGTTATTTGATGGTGATTTTATTTCCATCACTAAATGTGGGGATAAAAGGGGGAAATTTTAGATCCTACCATTCGAAACATGATTTCAAAACATTTATTGAGACCAATGCTTTAATTGATTTGGAACCTAAGTTTGGTAAATTTTCCTAGAATAATTGTAGGGATTCTATAATATTGTAAATAAATTGGATAGGTTCTTGGTTTTGACTAAATGGTATAGCAATCAATGGATCTCACAATCACCCATTCCCAATGTCTCTAGCTTGGATCATTTTCTAATTCAAGTTTGAAAGACTAAATGTACTCAATTCTTGAAAGATTTTTGTTTTACTTTGAAATTATGTGGCTAAGACATGTTGACTCATGGGCAACCAATAGAAGGATTATGTGGTGAGTAAAGGCTTGTGTATGACTAGGATTGTCCAAAATTTGAATTACATTGAGGCTTGTTTGATAAAGTGGGATAAGGTGGTCTTTGGAAATATTTTTGAAGAAAAGATCAAATTTGATAGTGATCTAGAGGTCATTAATTAGAGAATTCAAACAAAGGATCTTGTAGATGAGCTCCTAGAGCTTGAATCTAATCTCTTTGCAAAAAATGGAAGAATGTCATGCAAGAGAGGAGATATTTTGGAGGCAAAAATATAGAGTTTGATGGATCAAAGGAGATAAAAACTTGCACCTTTTCACTAAGTAACAATTTCTCATAGCTAGATCAGAAACATTAGTTGTATTTGTGATGCACTAAGGCTTGCAAGAGAGAGGCCTAATTCTATCAATTTAGAAGTTGTTAGTTTATTTGAAAGCTTTCTGTTGGCACAATTTGAGGATGCAAAAAATGAAAGGATTTTATTTCTCAATTGTATCCCTATACTTATTGATCCAAAAAATATTTCCAAAAACCACCTTATTTCTCAATTGTATCCCTATACTTATTGTATCCAAAAAATATTTCCAAAGACCACCTTATCCCACTTTATCAAACAAGCCTCAATGTAATTCAAATTTTGGACAATCCTAGACATACACAAGCCTTTACTCACCACATAATCCTTCTATTGGTTGCCCATGAGTCAACATGTCTTAGCCACATAATTTCAAATTAAAACAAAAATCTTTCAAGAATTGAGTCCATTTAGTCTTTCACAGAAAATGATCCAAGCTAGAGACATTGGGAATGGGTGATTGTGAGCTCCATTGATTGCTATACCATTTAGTCAAAACCAAACCTATCCAATTTATTTACAATATTATAGAATCCCTACAATTATTCTAGGAAAATTTACCAACCTTAGGTTCCAAATCAATTAAAGCATTGGTCTCAATAAATGTTTTGAAATCATGTTTCGAATGGGAGGATCTAAAATTTCCTCCTTTTATCCCCACATTTAGTGATGGAGATAAAATCACCATCAAATAACACATTGAAGCCATGCTAAAGAAAGATAAATATTAAGATTTCCTCCCAACCACTTTATTTCATGATAGAGTTATTGGGCCCATAAGTATTGGCTAGAAAGCCTTTGATATTTTCCTAGTGCTAGGAGTTGAATTCACATGCAATCCAATTAATTTTTTTGAGATCAAATGAATGATCACCTTTCTTGGATTCCACAAAATAGATAGGCCACTATAAGTCCCCACCAAATCTATAGCCACACCATTTTATACTCTAATATGCTTGATATAATATTCACTCTTTTTCTTGTAATTTTTTTTGAATCAATACCAAATCAAAAAGATAGATATGTAATTAGTGTGTGATCAATTGTCAATTTTTAGGTGCATGTAGACCCCTAAGATTCCAAGAGAGAACCTTCATTTCTCTAGTAAAGGGTCCTTACCCTCCTCTGCATAAATTATGAATCCATTGTTTGTGGGGAACCTAAGCCATCTTTATGTTTAGACTTCTTCTAGATCCTTTCTAGTTTAGTTTTCCTCATAGTGCCAAATCAAAACCATTTTTTATGCAGCTGTGAGTTTTTTTTATTGTTTTTCTTAAGATGTTTACATTTCTGATCGGAGCAAAACAGGGCTGAATATAACGCTGACGTGGAATCGAGCTTTCTGATCCGAGCAAAACAAATGCAGATTCTGCAATATAATTTTCCTCTAGGAAAATACAAGAATCTGCCAAATGAAGAGCGATCAGCACGCAGCGGGTAAATGAAAAAACAAATCAAATCAAAAAACAAACGATAAGAAAAATAGAAATATCTGAAGTTCAACGTGGGAATATTTCAAAGTTACCCTGCTACAGTTAGTGAAATCTGCGGTTAAGACTGACGGAGGGATGGACAGAGGAGTGGAAGAGGATGAGTGGGGGCCACTTCCACATCAGCATTGAGTCAATGCTGACCGTGGAAGTGGATGACATTTAAGTAGAGCCGAATATCCCTATCAACCACACAGGTGTATCCATTCCTCCACACATAAGCCCTTTCCTTCTGGTTCTTAATTATTAAACGGCCGTCTTTGCCTCTCCCGTGTGAGAAATGTCCTTTCAATGCAGGTTACCTATCTTAATGAAACTTGTCTTTCATTTCAAAGTCCTCGATACATGCCACCCCTCCATGTAACTAAAAATTCACAGCAATAAGTAATCATTTCCAGAGACGCATAGTTTCTATCTTTAATTCCGCATCCCTTCAAAATTGAAAGTATCACTCATTGATGATTATGAAAGGATCGAAGAAGATGCTTCAACCATAGAGTGGGCATAAAGTGTGAGTGATAATTATTATTATTCTAACTGTCAGTTTCTCCCAGTGTTCTAATTTCTATACCATCTGCACCTTTATTTACTAGTTCATCGGCCTCCCTGTTGCCTTCTCGAAACGTATGGTTAATCATGCTCTTTTTCAACCCTTTCAAAATATTTAAAGCAACCTCCAACATTGCCCCAGTTTCTAGTTTTGCATTTGTCATGTCTTTAATGCATTTATAATAAAAGTCGAATCCCCTTCTATTACTACTTTCTCCAATTTTAACTCAATACAAAAATTAAGGCCTAGAATTAAAGCTTGCAGTTCAACTGAGTTATTAGTACCGATGGGGAGTGGCATTTCCAATCTACCCACCACCTTACCAAGCCAATCTTTAATGATGTAGCTGACACCTGAGGGGCCTGGGTTGCCTCGAGCCACACCATCAAAGTTCAACTTGAACCATCCAAAATCAGGTGGTGTCCATATTGTTTTGCTTCTCTCCTCTTTAGTCTTGTCCCCCCCTCCATGTGAAAGGAGGAATATTAAGTCCATGCCATTGCCTCCTCATAGCTTCATCCCATCCAATGAAGTTTAGGTTCTCTATATTTTGTCTTCCAATTTTACTATTCACCACATCCACAATGGCAGCTTCCACCTTGTTTAGGAATGAAATTATAGGCATCTCCTTTTCATAAAAAAGTCTTCTATTCCTTTCTTTCCAAATCTCCCAAACTAGCAAAGAGGGACTAACCACCCACAAACTTGAGAACATTGCAAACTTATTGATCAATGGTCATGCCTTGAATAAACTGAGAATATCCTTGGGAAAGGCACTTTACTAGTTCAATTTTGCACACAACCATTGCCAACATCAGATAGAGAAGGGGCAATTCAAAAAGAGATGATAATTACTCTTAATTTAGTGATAATTTTATTTTATAGTTTTTCTAACTACATGTTATGGGTTGAAAGATGAATGTGTTGTTTATGTTTATGATTTATTTAATTATACATAGGAGTCTCTTCAATTTTATAATTCATGCTTATGATAACAATTATTAGTTTTTATCATTTTCCATAGGCATTATGGCTACAGGAAAGAGGAAATCAAAAAGAACAAATTAAAGGCTAAAGACCAATTTGCCAAGGGGAGTAAAATTAAATGTTGTGGACTTTAATGAGGGTGACACTACAATCAACCCACCTAAGAATAACATTGATTCTAATCTAATTGCAAATGGTGGAAAAATAATAAATGTTGTCATTCTGGCCAACCAATATAAGATGAATAAAAATTCCATCAAAAGAGAATAGACACAAGAGGAAATGGATGGTGCTATGAAGGATGTAGAGGAAAACATATTATCCATTAGAGCAACTGCAAAAAAGTTAGGTATCCCTTCCAATAGGTTGATTTACTAGTTGTTAGTACTGACAATCAAAAAAAGGAAGGGACCACCACCTATTATGTCAAATGAAGAAGAGATAGAAGTAGTCCAATGGTGCAAAGATTTGGATAAACTTGGTCATGGTCTTAAAGTAATTCAATTTAAGTCAAACATAGCACACATTTTTTAGACAAGGCCAAATTCTTTAAAGTCACACGTAGCACACATGGTAGGTTGGGTTCTGCAAACACCATCTAAACTTGATAAGTAGGACTATTGAGGGTATTCATAGAGATAGGGAAATGATGTTGCAACTAAACATTATGGATAATTTTTACAATAACTTGGATAAATTATATACAACAAATTAATATGGCACAAGCAAGATATGAAAATGTTATGAAATAAGTGTACAAGTAGAGGAAATTGTGGGATGTGAGTTATTACAAATCCGGTTAGTAGAAGTGTGTCCCACATTCTATTAGAAAGTAGATAATGGATAATAATATTGTGTTGTGTTAATGTAATGGGCCATAACATACCAAGGTTTTATAATTTCAAGAAAAAAAAAAAAAACTAAAAAAGTACATAACTAATTATGAACCAAGGGCATGCATGGCAACTCAACCACATTCTTGATGACAAAAGAGATCTTAAATTCATTAGATCATTTTTCTAGATCAATCCCTAGTGGAGTTTCACCCACAAATAGGAATCTCCTTATTGTTTATGGACATGGAATCCATGTTGCTTTCAACACAATCCAAGAGGCTAGATCTTTGGGCATTGACCCTCAAACTTTGCATGTCCATACCAACCATAAGCTTTAGTTGTTAGATGTAAGTGTGTTTGCACCATTCCAAACATACTTAAAAAATGTAAGGTCCAAATGGATGGAAAAACATCCCCACATTGAAATAAGAAAGATAGAACTAACTGAACTTGGTAGCAAATCTTACAAGTTTGCCCTTATATTTGATAATATCAAAGAAATTTTTTGAAGGACTAGAATTTGGCTACTCAATCAAAATGTACTTGCAAATAAAATGAGGCAAGTGAAACATTCTTTATTAAAGAAGAAGATGATGTGACAAGTATTACAAACATATTAAGGTTGGAAAGGCATCAAGAGGTTGAAGTGGGTGAGTGCACCAAATTGGGGGACAAAAAAGTGGCCAAATCAGTGATTTTAAAACAAATGTGACAGTGTTATGTTAAAATAAACATAACATACACGTGTTTTTATTCATATAAATAAAAAAAATAGTTGTTACCATTGTGGCTGAGAGGTGCAAATTGAGCAAAACCTAAGCATGTTTTGAACATTCAAAAAATATTTTCAAACCCCATCCCATTTTTTTTAATGTCGCATCATAGAAGAGGTAAGTAGTCTAGATTTTCATTTTTTTAATCAAATCTTGTTTGTATTTTCATAAATTTTAATTTTTTAGAATACATTTCTTTTGTTGTTATTTTTATACTAGAGCTCCTCTAAACCCTAACCCAAAACCTAATTTAGATGAAGAAATGCTTGAACAGAACCCCACATCACCTCAATCTCCTCCAACATTTCCCACTAACCCTCCACAAAGACAAGAGGATTTATTAGGAAATTTAGAGGAAAACAAAATTTAAATTGTAGAATTAGTTTCAATATTGAAGGCATCCATAGTAAACCGCCACCATGCATTGATGAGCTAAATGATTGACTCATTTAATTATCAATATTTTCATGCTTTGATAAACTTTTAAAAAACATATTGACATATAAATACATATTATTATAATTATATTTGTCTTGAGAATGGATTATGCTTATGTTTTGTTTCCATTACACCTTGATGAAATCTCTTTAATATTAATGCTTGAATGATGTTTTCTATGTGCATATCTCATAATTTGTGGTATAAGTTGTGGATGTTCAATAAAAGTTGCAGCAATTGAACTTCAACTGAACTCCAGATAGCTCTGGAGGACAATAGTTCCTAAGCGTCATCCTCCCCCGAGTCGATGATTTCCAACAAATGCTCCTGAAGACCCTCTAAGACCTACAACACGCCCAATCAGCACCTCAAATCCTTGCCACAGCTTTAATTACACCGCCATATCACTAAACTTAGTTACCCATATATCCGATGGCAAACGTCAGCTCTAGCTATCATTGTCGCCTGGGCGCACCACTATTTTTGGGGAACTCATGGAGTTCCCCCGACTAATTGCTTTACTCAGATCACAGATCTGGAGTTTCTTGCAATTGATTGTGTAGTTAAGCAAATAATATAGCTGGCTGTTCCAGCTCCAGTTCATAGGGAATTAGTTAGTAGTTAGATTTACTTTTCAATAAGCATGCAACTGGCTGTTCCAGTTTGCTGTAGTTAGACTCGTAATTAGCATTCCTTTTTCAATAAGGCTCGATTGTATAAGTAGAGGAGCCATTGCACCTTATTAAGTTAGTTCATGTTTTTCCATCAATTTAGTTATTCATCGCAGTTTGTTCTCAGCAGAAGAAAACTTCTGAGTTTAGGCATGTATGTTCTTTAAATCTGAATAAAATACAAATGAAGGGAGATTTCTTTTGAAAGAAGTTGTTGATCAAAGAGGATCGTCTCTAGCTGGGAAAGTAGGGCCCGCTTCTCCATCTTGGAGGAGATCTCTCAGTATTCTATCTGTATCATTTTACTTATGTTAATTTCTTTACAACAAAGTGTTATGTGTTGTTTTTCTGTCATGTGTTCTCACCTGTAGGTTTATTCTTCCAAAATTAGAAAATTATAAAAAAATCAGATTTGTTATCTCCTTAAGCATTGTGATGTTCAGAGTATTGTATGTTTGAGAAGAAACAATAGGTTTCCTTTCTATTCATCTCTTATTTTTTGCAAGTGTGTTCATTTCCAACCATTAGATTAAACTCCCATTTCAGCACGTGTGTTTTTTTCAAAGCAATTAGATTAATGTTTATTTCAGCAAATGTTAGAATAGTTGCTTTTTTTTTTCAAGCAAGAGTGTTTCTTTTCAAGAAAAGTAAGGTAGTTATTTTATGAGCAAGAGGATTAGAACTACAACCGTGCGAGGATCACCAAACCAATCTATGGTCCTCAACCATCCCGTAAAGAAAACCCCCCAACAAACAGTCTTATCGCAGATCACTCCAGACACCTCCAGATTGATAAAGAGTAAATGATGATGTATTAACAAAGCCTGCTCTGACCTCATCATGCATCACTTGCTTCATCATTGAAAGCAATGATGAAGCAAGTTGACTCAGTGAGGAGTCAAATCCATAAATGGAAAACTCATATAGATTCATGTTGCCGATTTTATGTGACAAAGTTATCCTACGATGAAGTGAAAAAATAGATAACAAAAGGCCAAATTTGTGCTCTTTTTACCAATCCAAAAACCAATGTACCCATTTCTATGACTTCGAAGAGATTCCCTATCCATTGGTGTAATCATAATGATATAAAAAATAATTTTCGGGATAGTTGGTGGATGGTCTTTGATGAACCTCCTTGTAACAACCATGAGGTGCTGCTATATTTTCCAAGAAAACTTTATTGCAAGTTTGTCTTTCACAAAATTCTCAATTATTTTGATATGAAGGAATTTCAAGGAAGATGTGGAGGCTTTGCCCAAGATAGAGTGGGATCTCATCAGGTAGCAAACCATCTACAAAGACCACTAGCACAAAAATCTATACATCATCTAATGGTGTCATTAGTCATTAAGGAGGCTATGGAGGTGCAGATTCTCCATGTGATTACTAGCCTCATTGAACATCCTTGTACAACATTGCACGTGTAGATACATCCCAATCTCATGGTTTAGTAGATGATCATGTAGTAGGACTATCAAGTTCTAGTGCTACTACCTCCCACTTATGTTATAGTTGCTATCATTTATGCTTTGGAGGAGACTATAATCCACAAGGTGCAAAGGGTGTCACCTCCCATGACTGCACTCATTGTCATTGTCATGTATGGGAAGCTTAGAGGGTGATCAAACAATACAGAGTGGTGAATCAGATAATATGGTGATCATTGATGAGCTAGTGCGTGATTTTTTTGGTGATCATACAGAGCTATTTTAATACAAAATATATATATATATATATATATAGTTAAAATTTTAACACATAAAATATTTTTTTATCGTATCTAATTGAACTAAAAATGTGCATTTATTATATATTTTAGGGTCTAACCTCATAGGGTGGTATGACATCAATCATTTCACCAGAGGATTTTATGATTTCATCCATGTTAGAGGTAAATTTATAATATATCAAAATAAATTAGTAGTTAGTTTATATCTAGAATAATGTTGAGGATTTGAAAATTTAATTTTTTGTTGAATAGGTGGGTATTACACCATCATACAACATGCATGTTGGTAGTACCAGTTGTGATATTGGATTTACAAAGGTACATTGTAGCACATTTTAAATTTTCATTCTACAAAATTTAATGCTATTATTTATGTGTACTTAATTTTCTCAATTAAATCTATTATTGTTTGTTTAGTTGATGAGTTTGGTTGTCATGCCTCCTAGTATATGGGAAAAAATAGATGTTGGTGGTGTTGTTGTAATTTCATCCTCAATGTATCTAACACAGGCATGAGTATGAATGTATACATTTAATTATGATTATTTTGTCTTAATTAAAATCATTAGGTACTTACAAATGATCAATATATACTACTTTTGTTATGCCATAGATTCATGCAAGCACTTTAGTCCAAGCACATGCCTCTCTTGATGATGTTGAACATCACAAGAAAGAATAGTTAGACTACCAATATGTTGTAAGTGTGTTTACTATTTTTATTTCATTTTAAAATAATGTTTTTTAGTTACAGAGTTTGGCATAGTATCTAATTTTATAATATATATATATATATATATATATATATATATATATATATATATATATATATATATATATATATATATATATATATATATATATATATATATATATATATATAAGTTGAGCAACAATATAGTGAGGAGTGCAAGAGATTAGAATGATGCAAGGCGACAACTAATTCAGGAGTTTGAGATTCACTTTCTAGTTGGGCAAAGAGATAATACTCAACACCTTCTCAATTATCAAGATTAACAATCACAACAAATATATCTTTGACAAAAACACATGTACAAATCAGGTTCAATTCAAATTTGTCACTTGTTAAAGCACATTCATATTAAAACTAAATTATGTGAAATTGGAAATTTTAAAACCACCATTATATAATACCTACAACAACTAGATCAAATAAGTGTTCATAATTAACAAAAGGATCAACAATATCTATGTGATCTTTCTCAACAACTTCTTGCTTAACTTTAACTTGTTTTTTAGTAGTCTTGTTATGAAACTTCAATTTTTTTAACCTTGACTTATTCTTCAATTTCTTGTTGAACATTTCATTATTTCTGTAATCTTCTATCCTCTCTTCTTTTTCAATGTACTCTTTACGAGATCTTTTTCAATCATAGGTCGTCAATCCCATTGTACAAATTATACTATTTTTAGCCCAATAACTTTAGGTCTAAAATCTTCACTAAGTTATCTATTCACCTACAAATTTACTTGCAATTCAAGTGACTATAAGAATCTTCACCAAATATTGTCATGTAGTCCTCCAATCATTAACATCTAGAATTGATATAAGTGTGTACTCAAAATATTTAACTAAATGTCTAGATTTAGGCTCACCATGTGTCAACATGTCCATAGTATCCACCTACAACCCCTTGGTAACACTGAACGTGTACATTTTAAATCAGGTGCATCTTTTAAACCCTAAACCTAAATCTTATACAACAAACACCAAACCATACATCTTAAACTTGAAACATCAAACACTAGATTAACCCCTATGTAACACCAAACATGAAACCCAAAATTGTAGAGTGACAACACAATAGCATGTCCCACTTTTGGCCTAATTGGGACACTCAAATCAACATTTTAACCAAATTTTCACTTTATGTCACTTATAGCAAGTAAATCATTAAGAATTTGTAGATGATGTGAATTAGTTATTTTTGAGATTTCATGTGTAGATTCTAAATATATATTTTAAATTTATAAAATAATTTATCATTTTTTAATAACTTTTTTTTATACTATTGTATTTTTAATCAATGATATTATGTCATCGTGCATAAATTTTTTAGAAATAAAATAAATTCATAATTTCTTAGACATGGATCATTAACACTAATATCTAGGGTAGGTGTATTTTTTTATATTTTTAGTTAAATGTGTTATTTATTATTAATATTTTTAACTTGTATTAATTATAATTTAGAGTAATATAATGCCATCGTGCATATTTTTTTGTATATATCAAAAAAAATTTGGAATAAGGACATCAACATATAGGGCATGTGTATTTATCAAAAAAATAAATAATTTTTCCACGTACATTAAACAAAGACCTTTATGTTTGGAAAAAATCTATGTTCACTAGAAAATATAAAATAAATATAATAATTAAACAAAATCTATTACAAATTATATTTTTTGGAAAGCTTACTCTAAGGGCTATGATCCTACAAAAGCTCATGTCATGGTGACTCCATTTGATTGTTGAAACCTCACTCTGAAATATAAATTTATGTCAAAAACTAGATAAGCACATGTTGCAGGTTCACCAAAGGGCCTTTTTACAAAGGGGGTTCATATCAATTTTGATTAAAGGCCCTTCATTGAAAGGTACCTTTGGTTGAAGGTCCCTTCCTATATAGGTTTTGTGAGTGCAAAATTTAAAAATGGGAAAAGGGACCTTCTATCGAACCCCCTTTATTCAAACCCTATTTACACATGAAAGGTGTTGCACCTTCAAATGGAGGACCTTTATTCAAAGGTGTTTACTAATTTTTTCCTTCCAAAACTCATTTTTGTGCCTCATCCCACAAGTGGGACACACTTTTGTGCTTCCACCCTATAAATACCTATTGATCATAAACCATAAACTTTAGAATATAAACAAAATATAAACCAAGTAAAGGCACCCTAAACCCTACATCCCAAACCTAGGTAAACTCCAAACTATACATCATAAACTTAAACCCTAATGCACCAAACCAAGTTCACAATCCACAAACCTTATTTCCCCTAGTGTTCACCAGTTTGTGTTCACCAAATTGTAAACAAAGAAAACCACCTAGTAGACATTAAAATCTACATCTTAAAACATAAACCCAAACCCTAGATGATCTATACCCTAAGATTATTTACTGACAACCCAAGAAACCCTAAACTATTAATTTAAATCATTCAAGAAGAAAGACTTATTATTCCAACACATCACTCCTGCATTTTGATATTACCTATATCTCTAATAATTCAAATAATTCAATATATTACACTCCTTATATACCATAGGGTATATGGAAGAGTGATGGTACAAAATAATGCTTCTCTCAGTATACCAAACTATTAAATATACCTTATGGTATGTGAAAGAAAATATGTACATGAGAGCAAAGTGATAAGTAAGAGTGCAATGACATTGAAAGAAATGGCTCAAGTTTGTTTGAGGCCTAGGTATTGGAGTCGTAGCACCCCTCACTTCACAACACCCTTTATGAGGAATCTAGCTTAGCAAAAGATGACAAAACACTAAAAGAAGAAAAGAAAGAGACCTTGAGGGAAATAAATAGAGAAAAGAAGAGAGGGAATAATATTAAGAAAAACTATACTAAAAGTTTATGCGATCTCCTTATCACTTCATAGAACTTCTATAGACATCAAATATACCTCTCGGGGCATCATTTCCTAGGGTGCGACAAGGTAATCTTGTTGAATGTTGTGTTCAATGCATTATAGAAGGGGCTTAAGGGAATAAAAAGTATATATGACATAGAAAACATTAATACAATATTATTTAAGTAAACTAAAATAATTATACATATATAAAATAACACTTCAAAAAATACCTAAATATAAAATTATTGAGACGTCATGAAAAGGTCAATAATTTATTTTAAACATTGAAAATGGTATGTCCAAAATATTTATTTTACTTATTTTTAATTTCTGGATGGTATGTAATTTGGGGGAAGATACTAAAAATGGAGGTTGTTCTAATTTTTGGGTATTCATACTAAATAGGTTCGACCCAAGATGGGTTGGGCCAAAGATGGTTTGGTCAAAGGTGGTTTGATTGAACATGCTTATGTGGCATGGTTTTGACGGTAATTTCCTTTGTTTTCTAATTTGAGTTCAATTTTTTACCACTTCTAATATGCAAATTGTATTTTTGTAAAAAGAGAGAAATATTCTTTCCTAGATCTTATTGCATAGATTCCAAAAATATAAATTTTATTGTTTTAATTTTATTTACTATTTCTTTTTTAATTTTGATGACAAGTGGGTTATTATCCCAAAAGTTGAGGTTGATTCCATTGAAAAATAGTAAAATTTATTTTTAAAATATAAAAAACACTACATTAGAGGATTGAGTAATTGTCAAACTGATATAATTTTTTTACATTTTCGATAAATGAATACCAAAATGCTTAGTGTCCCATAAAAGAGCTATGTCTTCAAGACAAATGACTTTAAATATTTATTATAAAATAGTTATTTATTAAAAATCAATTTTTTTCCATGCACTAGAGCACTGAGTTCACAATAAGGAAAAAGAATGGAAAAAAAAAGAAATTTGTTACAAATTTCTTGACATCCAGTCTACCTTACTTTTTATTTTATTTTTTAACCAATTCAATAATATTGATAATTTTCCAGTCTACCTCACATTGGAGAAAATGTTAACAAGATCAGCAGTGAGGAGAGCTAGTAGCTCTCCTCAAGATCCATGAAAATTATAACATGGAATGTTAGGGGTAATAATACCCCTAACAAGTGACGCCTGATGAAACATCAGTTGGATTTATCAGGTGTAGACTTAGTCTTTCTTCAAGAAACTAAACTTTCTGCTTCTTTAGCAGAGAATATTTTTAGCAAATGGAAAAAGTGGGATTTCTTTTCTGTGGTAGCCTTTGGTGCTTCAGGAGGTTTGGCCCTGCTTTGGAATAAACTTTCAATTGATGTTCAAGTTGTTTCTTCTACTTCTAACTACTTACTAGCGGAAATTCATTTTGGATTAGAATCTTTTTGGATTATAGATGTTTATGGTCTGACTTCTACTTTAGACAAAAAGAGACTTTGGGATTCTTTAAGTACTATCTTGCAAGATCTTCAGAATGAGAAGTTAATCATAGGAGGCAATTTCAATGCAATCTTGAATTTAGATGAAAAATTAGGTGGAATAAGCCCTCCCTTAAAGACTATGGCAGATTTTTTAGAATTCATTACTAACAATGGTCTGATTGATTCTATTCCCATTAATGGGAAATTTACTTGGTCGAATAGAAGGAAGGATTTCCTACAGCTAGAAGAAAGATTGGATAGATTCCTTCTTTCTTCTTCTTGGATTTTCCATCAATGTTCATTTTCTTCTTCGATTCTTTCTTTTGCTGGTTCAGATCATTTTCCTATTCAACTAAGTTTGGAATTTGTAGAAGTTTTTCAAGGTATTAAAAAACCTTTCAAGTTGGAAGCAAAGTGGTTTCGTGATCCTGATTTTGTTCCATTAATAAAAATGTGGTGGGAGTCTCTTCCTTATATCAAGGGATCTCGAATGGTTCAAATTTGTAGAAAGCTTCATCTTCTAAAAGATAAAATCAAGGCTTGGAATATTTCTCATTTTAAAAATATCTTTCAAGAGAAGGAGATTATTTCAGATAAACTTCAATTCATTAATCAGCAAATTATCAATCAAAGGATGGATAATCAATTGTTTGAATGCCAAAAAGCATTGCAATCAGAATTGGAGGAAATTCTTTCGAGAGAGGAGATTTTTTGGAGACAAAAGTCAAGAGAAACTTGGTTACAGACAGGTGATAGAAACACAAGATTTTTTCATGCCTCAGTAAAAATGAATAGATATATGAACAAAATTCAACTTATTCAAAATGAAGAAGGGATATTAGTGTCTGATCTTGGTGATATTCAAAAAGAGGTTGTCTCCTTCTTCTCCTCTCTTCTTTCTAAAAATAATTCTTCCTTTTCAGAAGAATTGTGTAATTCTTTATTGAATAATATCCCATGTTTGGTAGAAAAGGAAGACAATCTTATGCTACTAAAAGAGTTTCCTTTGGAAGAAGTTAGGGGTGTTGTTTTCTCTATGGATCCAGATAAAGCACTAGGCCCAGATGATTTCACCTCCCTATTTTTTCAGAGATGTTTAGAAATTGTAGGCAGAAATGTGTGGCTTGCTTTGGAAGAATCAAGGAAGAATAGTAATATTTTAAGGGAATTGAATGCTACTTTTATAGCCTTAATTCCAAAAGTCAGTTCTCCAACCTCTTTTGCCCATTTTATACCTATTTCACTGTGTAATACTTTATATAAAATTTTCACTAAAGCCATCACAATGAGGTTGGCCTCTTTGATTCCCAAAATTATTTCTGATGAGCAAGGATGATTTGTTCCAGGAAAGGAGACAGCAGATGGAGCATTAATTGCTCATGAAGTTCTCCACTCTATTAAGGAATTAAAATTGCCAACTATGATTTTAAAACTAGACATGAAGAAGGCTTATGATAGAGTCTCATGGGATTTCCTGATGAAGGTTCTTGGGAAATTTGGTTTTGCAAAAAAATGGTGTAAATGGATTTGGTCCTGCATTTCGAAAGTAAGATCGGTTGTTCTGATAAATGGAAGTCCTACTGATTTTTTCCATGTCTCTCGAGGTATTAGACAAGGGGATCCTCTGTCTCCTTATCTTTTCATTATGATGGCATAAGCTTTCAGTTGGGAAATTATTAATCAATATCAGCATTCTAATTGGAAAGGTATTGTTATTCCTCGGGTTCCTTTTCCTATTTATCATACCTTATTGTAGATGATACTTTATTGTTTGGTTATCCTTCTTTAAGAGAGGCCAAATGCATTCAGAATATAGTTTCAAACTATTGTGAAGTTTTGAATCAAGAGGTAAACTCAGAGAAGTCTAAACTCTTCTTTTTCAATACTAAGGTAAATATCCATAATAGAATCATTTCTCTTTTGAAATATAAATTAGGGTCTTTACCTAGTCAATATTTGGGCATTCCTTTATTTTTTGGTCCTAATAGGAAGTCATTTTGGGCCAAGATTTCTAAGTTAATTCATAATAGAATTGCCTTATGGAAGGGTAGATGGCTTACTTTGTCTGGTAGAATAACTCTTCTTAAGTCAGTCTTGACTGCTCTTCCAATCTATATGCTTTCAGTCTTTAAAATTCCTAAAGGAATAATAGAGGATATCCAGAAATCTCTTAGGTCTTTCCTTTGGAAGGGTAGTTCAGAAGTCAACAATAAGATCCCATTGATTTCTTGGGACAAGATCAGTATTCCCAAATTTCTAGGAGGAGCAGGTATGCATAACTTAGAAGCTCAAAATAAGTCTTTGGGTGCTAAGTTGGTTTGGAAGCTTTACTCTAAACCTCATTTAAAATGGTGTAAACTTATGCAACATAAATATTTGGATTCCTTTGATCCAGAAAGAATTTTCACAGTGGAGAATCCTCCTAAGGGATCTAGTATGTGGAATTTTTTAGTGGCTTGTAGGGGGGTTATTCTTCCTAATCTTTCCTGGAAGATTTTTAATGGTTATAAGGCTAGCTTTTGGGAGGATTCATGGAATGGTTTTCCTTCTCTTTCTCTTTGTCATGGTTTGGATTAGGCTAAATATTTCCTCGTACATAATTGGGGGAGAAAGGTGAGAGATTATTTTTCAGTAATCAGAGATGGTTCCTTCTCCTTAGTTGTGTGGAAAGATTTTCAGAGGTGTGATTTTCCTCAAGATCAGAAAATTTTACTTTCTATTCAGCTTCAAAAGAGGAGGATTTGTTACTCTAAAAAAGAAGATGAATTAATATGGACTTTTGCTAATAATGGTTCTTACTCTGTTCGTGATGGATATAGATCCTTGGTCTTTAAACATGGAAATTAGATTTTGGATTGGCCTTATTCTCTTTGTTGGAATGTTGCTTGTCTTCCTAAAGCGAGTGATTTTGCTTGGTTGGCTCTTCAGAAGAAAATTTTGACTAGTCAGAGGTTAAGTAAACTTGGATTAGCAGAACCTTTTAAATGTGTTTTTTGTGGCAAGTCTGATGAGGAGCCTGATCATCTCTTCATGCTTTGTTCTTTTGCTTCAGTTTATTGGTATTGGTTGTTTTCAAAGCTTAATTGGTATGCTCCTTTACCTAACTCTATTTTGGATTTGTTTCGTAGTTGGCCAATTCTTTATAAAGGTTCAACATTCTCTTCTATTTGGATAGTCTCTCCTTCTGTTGTGATATGGAGTTTATGGCTAGAAATAAATTAGAGGATATTTAGAAAAGAATTCCAAACTTGTGAAAGTATTTTGTTAAAAATTGAGAAGTCTATCTCAGAAGTGGTCATGAGTAATTTACAGAGGAAGGGTTCTTCAAATTTAAATTTTACCTCTTGGGATGATCAAATTTTGAAATCTTGGAAACTTTTAAAGCCTTTGCCAGACTTGGGAATTTCTTCAAATTTCAAAGTTGACAAAAGTATCATTAGATGGATGCATCCTAAACAAGGTTTTGTAAAGCTTAATTTTGATGGTGCTTTGCATGGCAACCCAGGTACCGCCTCGATTGGGGGAGCTTTAAGAAGGGATTCAAAATAACTTCTGGTGGCCTTCTCTAATAAAATTCTAGAGACCACAAATAATCTAGTAGAAATTATGGGTTTGGTTGAAGGTTTGAAACTAGCAAAGCATGTGAACATTGTTGACCTTCATATAGAAGGGGATTCTTTGGTAATTATTAATGCTTTAAAGAAAAATGTTGCTTTAAATTGGAAGATTAATTATTTCTTACAAGAGGCATAGGATTTGTTGCAAAAGTTTGATAAATTTGTTATTTCGCATTGCTATAGAGAAGGTAACCTTTTGGTAGATGCTTTAGCCAATTTAGCCTTTGATTTGGAGGAAGACCATTTGATCTTGGATAGTGGAAACATTGGAGGTTTTCCTAATATTCTAAGCATAGTTGGTAAAGAATCAAGTACATGCATGGTTTAAATGCATGTGTAACATTCAATTCTTATTACTTCTTGTTTATCCTTTCTTAGCTTTAAAGTTACTAATTCATGCGTATTAACTGTTTCATGATGACATGTGCTTTGTGATCTCCTTTCGTAGCAGGGAAATCTACACTGATTCCTATCCTTAAGTACTTCCTTTCAACTTACTAGAATGTGACATCATTTGAGAGGACTTGTAATAATTTTGAGCTATAATTATCTAATCCCCTCAGATTATTTAACCACAATCTACACTTGGTTCATTCATTCTTTGTTTCTAAGTGCAAGATGGAGATACAGCTAAATCGTAAACTTCACTTCCCTGTGCATAAATGGGAAACGACCTTTTTTGGGAATGTGAATGCAGAAGGTTTAGCCTCTGTGTTTGCAATTGAAAATCAAGATGTTGAAGAAGCGGTGTGTGAGGTGGTAGGGAATGATTTGTTGGACTCCCGTGCGTGTTCTCTCTACCCTTCTCAGATTTTGTCAATGTTTACTTCTAATGTGATGGACTTGGTCCAGGATTCCTCACTGGTTAGATAGTTAATTTCAAAGTTTGTTCATCATTTTCTGTATTCGGAGGAGTTGTTGCTTGAAGCCTTCCCGAATTATGACTTGTTTAAGTCTGGTGCATTAATTGGTGGTTTGTTTACAAAATGTAATATTCTTCATTCTCCTGCTCATAATTGCACTTTCAATGCCTTTGGTTTAGCCATTTAGCTCGAGAATGAGGATCTCCTGAACATCTCTCTTCATGCTCATAGAACTGAGTTGGGTGAATCACTGGTGAATCGGGTGGAAGAGAAATTTCATGCTATGCTTTTCCTGGTTTAGTTCCATCCTCAGATTTCTCCTCCTCCTCGGTCACCAGTTGAGCCAGATGCTGCCGAGGGTAATTTTATGATGCAAGATCTGAATGATTCAGTTGCTGGTTAAAGTGTTTACTTGTGTTTCTTCTCTGGTTCTGTAAATATTTTTTGCAAAGACTACTCCTTCAAAGTTATGTTCAGTTCAGTGGAACCTCGTCTTTCAATAATTTTGCTCTTCGTCAGCTGTTATCTCGTGGAATATTCTTCAGTTCCTTCCTTTTTTGTAAGGTGTTAGTGGGAGATGTTTTTGTGCTGGAAAAGTGTAGGGACTGTAATTCCATTTTGTTTTGATCTAATTCCTCCCTTTTCTGTTGATATAAATCCTATATGGAAAATTGTTAACATCAAGCTATAACCAGAGGTTTTCTTACTGGTTCTTTCCTGTCGGTATGCTCTTTGAACTGGGATTTTGTAACTTTTATTTATAAATATATTTTATTATAGTGGTTCGCCACTTTTGTTTTTAAAAAAAAATATTGATAATTTTCCAAAAACTTATACCAAATTATTTTAAATTTTTTTAAATACAGTCATAAACTACACTTAATATCTACATTCATTAGTTCACATTATTTCAATATTTAACATAGATTTCGATTTCAAATGTTTCAAGCTAAAAAATTGAAAGTTGTTGCCCTTGTCCTTTATAAAAGGGAAACACACTATTGCACTTCTACCCCATCATTGACTCTATAGTGTGGATTTAGCTTTAAATTTCTAGTTTCAATCATTGATCATGATAAAACATTAGAATCTTCATGCATCAACACATCAAACTCAACAAAGAGCTAACCACCTCTTTCCTCCTTTCAATTTATCATTACATCAAATCTTAACTTTTTAATTTAAATCCAATTATTTCTTATTCTTTAATCATTTAATTAAACTCTAAATTAAATTATAAAGCATGTTTTATTTCTCTCAATTACATTGTCATTTCATTAAGTAGACATATACATATTTTCACACAATCGCGTGTACAAGTTAAATTCTTGTAGTATGTACATGATTCCACATGCAAATCCTATTTTGCTAATAGCCAATTAATTATAAGATAAATCACCACCTTCTCCATAATGAATAAATATATTTTTTCCCCCACATGTACTAATTAAATTCTTGTAGTTTTTATATGATTCCACATACAAATCTTATTTTGTTAATAGCCAATTAATTAAAAGATAAATCACTACCTTTTTTTTGTCGGTAAACCGCACCAAAGTGTGCAAAATTATATTAATATAAAAAAGGTTACATTTCGGTTGAGTTTGAAAGCTCAATGCTTTCAATTACATCATTTTCAATAGACAAAATTCAAAGTCCAAAAAAAAGGAACTAGACTCCTCGCATAGCCCTGACCACAATCGACTCCTCGAACACCAACAGTAGACACCCAACAACTCAAAAGTTCCACCACCCCTTCATCACTTAATCTGGCCAGTAGAAAGCCCCCAAGGAGACCCGCACCGCAAAGGCTTTAATCCATGCTGATGACTCCTTCCGGTCCATTCCAATAGCCCGATGGATGAAATCTCTACCTCGAGCCTCCCACATCCTATGATTGATTAGCTGTTGTCCATTGAGGTTGGGAAGGAAGGGCAACCTCTCCACCATCGGACCCAGTTCCAGTACTTTAGGCAAATCCCTGACCTGAGGAGTCCCAAACTCCAAGTCTGCGAAGACAATGCATTCAACATCATCCACTAGAATGGAGGCCTTGAAAGTCTCCCTTAGGTAGACCAGGGCTTCTACCTTCGGGCCACCCAAGTCCAACAACGATGCCAAGAATCACGAAGAGATATCAGTATTGACTCAATATCTATCCTCTGAGACTAGGAAATTCTTCCCTAAAACCATCTTAACTGCTTCTATGAAGAGCTTTCTCTTTTGATTGTAGATGACCATCAACCGATTATCAGTTATCTTACCCAGAAATGCAACTTGATGTCTAGAGCCTCACAGCCTGATTAGAGTCTCCATAACTCTCAATTGCATTTTCAATTCTGCCCGGCTCAAAAATAAATAGAGGGCTTCCATTATTCATCTCTAGGCTTCCTCACTGGAGGCATTAAATTTTGTTAATTCCCTCTAATTTGTCACCCTCCCACACCTACGAAAATCATCCTTCCTGCGAGGGTGACAAAGCTTTCGTCATCCCCAAGTACCTCCCTTTAACTGCGTAGTACTGGCAAGTAATGATTACTTGCGTACTGATGTCACTTCCCACAAAGGCTTCTTAAAGAGTCTCCAACTCAACATCCAACAAGACAAGGGAATTTTGACTTCACCAGGTTGCCAACATGGCACAAGGTTCTCTACTACAACATTGCTTGTCTGTAGAGTTGAAAGAGAAAACATTCATTCACTCACATGAGAGAGGCCTGATCTATCCAAACTCGAGCCCATCAGTAGCCTGATTCGCTAATTCATCGGCTTCTTTATTTGCTTCCTTTGTGTGGCTTACAATGAAGGCCTTAAAGTAATTAAGCAAATCCAATGCTCTCTCCAAATATGCTTTCAATTTCCAATTTGGCAAAGATCCTACTCTTATAGAATTGATTACTAGAGTGGAATCACCCTCTATTTCCACCTTGTCCACCTCCAGGTCTCTGCAAAACAGAAGTCCCTAGGTGAGCACCTTGAACTCTGCAACATTATTGGTGTCTTCATCCAATGGAATAGCCAACCTACCCACGAATTCTCCATTCCATAGTCTGATGATGCACTCGGCACCTAAAGGGATAAGGTTTCCTATTGATGCGCCATCAAAGTTTAGTTTGTACTAGCCTACCTTTGTAGCAATCCATTTTGCCTTCTTGTGCTCATTGGAGGAGGCTTTCTTCCCAGTTCTAATATGAGGAGGGACTTTCAACCTGTGCCACCTCATTCTCATTTGTCCATCCCAGTCTATGAACTTACCTAACTGATTTAGGCATGAGATGGATCTGTTGTTGGTCACTTCGACAATGGTGGCTTCTACCTTATTTCTGAAGGAGTCAATTGACATTTCCTTGTCTTCAAAAATGCGTCTGTTTCTTTCCTCCCAAATCTCCCAAATGAGGAGGGAAGGGCAAATAATCTGTTGTTATGTGGAGCCTAATCAGACTCGGAGGTTAAATTTACCCCACTTTTATTGGCGCAATTTCCCCCTAAATTATTTAACGGGGTCAAGGAGAAGTGCCCCTTGTAGGGGTTTGGGGGCAGTACCCCTAACACGCTCCCTGTTGCGATATAGGGTGGGGTTGAGGGGCAGCGCCCCTGAAACCTCCAATGATTTTTATTATTTTATAAAGGAGTCGGGAGTTATTTTTCTATTGGCCGACATAAAGAAAAACCCTATTTTTGTAACCGACATAAGGCTTGATAAAAGCGGCTAAGGGTTAGGGTTTCTATTGATGTATTATAGCATTTTGCAGCGGTATTGAGTTACAAGGATTGCTGGTTGTAATCAGTTTGATTTACTGGATAATAATATTGGACTCTCTGTAGGTGGATGTAGCCTGGGATTCGGTGAACCACGTTAAAACTTGTCTCTCACTGTTATTATTTCTGTGTATTTTTATTCCTTTGTTTAATATTTATTTGCATTTAATTGATATCTTCTGCCAGCTAACCCTAACATAATCCACAAGCTACTTAGAAGGCCAGACCATGGCCTGATCAACCATCCATTGAAAAGACACTTGATGCCGTTAGGAAGGGTTGTTATCCATCCCAACTTTGCACACATCCATCTCTAGCATTCTTGGGAAAAGGGGCACCCAAGAAACAGGTGATCTATACTTTCTTCTTCTTTCCTACAAAGCACACACCATGAGGGACCCTCAAAGCCTAATTTTCTAAACCTTTTTGCTGTCAAAATCTTTCTTTGTAAGGCTGCCCAAGCAAAGACTCTGGCTCTTGGAACACATTGTTTATTCCAATAGAGTTGAGTAGGGATGTCTATTTTTTCCTAGCTTCCAACCCTGTGACAATTCCATACCCATCCTTGGCATTGGAAAGACCACTTGTGGAACTGGCCCAAACCAATATGTCTAATCCTTTCCTAAACACCAACTTTCTCTGGGAGATGTTACTCTTAAGAAGAGCAATTTCCTCAAAGGGGAGCGGAAGAGAGGATAGATCCTTCCATTTCCAACCTAGGGATGGATCATTCTAAAAAAAGCTCACATAATCTTTAACCCTGTCCCCTCAATGCAGTTTGAGATAGGCTTTGGTTTTCCCTATTGAGATCTCACTGTCTAAGCTCAGGTAGCTCCCCCAAGAATCTTCCCAAAATTGGGCCGATTCTCCATCCTGAATATCCCATGTCACAAAATCAGAAATGATTGTCCTACAGCTCAAAATAAACTTCCATACTCTAGAACCTTTTGGTGGATTATTAATTTTGACTATTTCTATTGCCTCTTCACTGTTAAGGTATTTTGATTGTAGGATCCTAGCCCATTTTCAGGTTTGGTTCTTTGAGCATTTTCCAGACTAGTTTGGCTCCCAGTGCTTTGTTCTGCCACATTTGGTTTCTGAGACCAACTCTGCCATTTACTTTGGGCTTGCAAACCTTCTCTGAGGAGATGAGGGTAACTTTATCCTTTTCAGCTAAGCCTTGCCAAAAAAACATCTCATCTTGTGTATCATGGAAGAATTTGCTCTAGAGGTGAGTGCCAGGTAAGACAATAGGTAAATGGGAATGGAGGAAATTACTGTCTTCAACATTACTATTCTTCTAGCCCAAGAGAGCTAGCAGCCTTTGTAGTGCCCCTCATTTTTACTTTCTGTTAGACTGATAGTTGTTACATTAGGTCTGGACATTATGATATCTTGTTTGATGATGGATTTATTGTTATGATGTTTAGTTGATGATACTCTGTTGATGTTAGATTACTACTATGATGATATTTGATGATACTATTAGTAGTGGTGTTTTATGCTTATGTTATGATTAGTTATGGATTTAATTGACCATGTGGATTAATCTTATTATGTGTATCATGCGATTATCTGAAGATGATTCTTATTTAGTCATTCAGTAACTGATTGTCCTATCTTAATTGTTAAGCTACTGTATGTTCTTTGTAATGTGGTTATTTATTTGATGTGTTGGTGAAAGGAAGAGTGTCACATTACTCTTACGTGAGTACCCTGCTACGCTGTGAATCCCTTTCACAGTGTGTTTGACTGTATGATTATATATCCATTTGCTCAACCGTTTCATTTGCTATAGGATACAGGTATCAGGCATCGACTCCACCTAAATTAATAGGTCTGAGTGTGCCTTAACAAATATGGAAATCGTTGAACAGAGATAACGTAAGGTCCCTAGCTATGTCACCATCCTTGAAAAGGATGAGTATCCAGTCTTATATCCTGTCATTAAGGTCAGGATGTGCATGATTGTAAGTCACTGTTGTTCGATCATGTTTTGTTCGGCATGTGGTTTATTAGGTTGTAATTGTGTGATTATTGTTTTGGTTAATTGCTTCATTAAATGGAAATTATTTAGGGCACTTTGATAAATAAATAATAATATTAATGAGGTAAATAAAGTGTTTTGAAATGAGAATTTAATTGATAAATTTAATATGAAAAATAATTTTTAAACAAGTAATATTTTTGTCAGTGTTTATAAAAATAAATTTACTTTTTGTGTGTTGACATAAAATATTCTATATTCTAATTTATGATCAATAAATAATGTTAATTATGAGTTGTCTCATATAGTAAATAGGATATAAATAAAAATAGTAAAGAATCTTTCAGTCTAGTGGAAAATTAAATGAATTGCTGGAGAGAGTGGGTGATCAGTAATGGACAAATGAATTTATTGTTTTTGCTATTTTATGTTTCTGAGCGTATATTTGGGGGGAGTCTGCATGAGAGTGAATTGGGTTAGGAGATTGGGGAGGTTGGTTTTTGTGACTATAACATTGGACTCCAGCAATGAATTTTCAATGCAGCAGACCCAGGTTCCATCATTATCTATGTTTATCTATGATTTGATGAATTTTGGTTTTTTTAAATCTGTCAATTACATTGCTTGATTATTTCTAAAGCCATTAAATTGGTCCAACTAGGGGTCTTTATTTAAAGATCTTCTTTCATTTTATTAAAATCATGGTATGATTCTTGCTTAACCTTAGAATCGTTGAAGAGTATTTGATGAATAATTGTCGTAGAGCATTAACAGACCATTGTATTAGCCTACATCATCCTGAGCCCATTGCAGGCATGTTTCTTGTCCTCAATCATTGATCTAAGTCATTGAATCAATCTAACTATGGGTCTGACTGAGAGCATGACCCTTGCGAATTAGCAGATCCTCCTTTCTAACTTCAAATGATCGAGGCAAATGAATTCCAGTAGTTAATTTTCTGCTAAATCATTCTCATGGGTCAACATGCCTTAGAGGCATTTTATTAAACATTTCTCGCACCTTCCTTATGCTTCTGCATTTCACATGCATGTCTACTGGGACCATTGCAATATCAACCTTTTATATTACTCCTTTGCTATTATACATTGATGGGTGTCTCTTCGGTAGCGCCAGAGATTTCATACCGTATATTATTTTAGTGTAGGCCTATTTTTAGATTGTTTCATTTAGTTCTCACCAGAAAATTTACCTTGTGTTCATTGGTGTAAATGATATACCTTTATCTCAATTTTTTTCAACAAAACCGTTTTGTGCATATCCTTAAATCAATGCAGTCTTATAACCTTCTATTTTTAGTTTAGATGTTTATTCCACCTTTTGAATGCCTGACGGTATTTTTAGATAAAGGAAATGGCTCACATCTCTCACAATAAATTCTCTTGCAGTGTATAATTGAAGGTTCTTAACTTCTCTAAATTTTATTCCGATGGAATGTTTTAGCAAACCAAATGAAATCACCAACTTTCCCCATGGTGGCAGAGAAATATTTCTTGATCTATTATGTAATTATCTGTGGCCTTTATCTAACTGCTTTAGCTGTGTTTTGGTGCCTGCAGATCGCGTATGATATAGGCTTAGGAGCATATCTAGCTGGGAGTATGTGACAAAGGTTGCAGAGTCTGGTTTTAACCTGCCAATCTATTTGTTTGAAAGTTTCTAAAACCTTCACAGCAAGTCCATTTTCTATGTGTTCTACAATCATTGCATTCCTTGGGATGTCATCTTTTTGAGGCATTCTCTCAACCAGTTCGCGTGCCCTGTCTATGCTATCAATTCTTAGACAACCTTGCATGCAATCATCTTCACATTATGGGAAATTTCTAACTCCTCTCCTGTAAATTTGTCATATGCTATTTTTGGTTTTCTTTTTCTAAAAGTCCTCTCTTGAGGCTCTCTACTTCCTAGCTTGCATGCTTGGCTAGAATGGATTGATGCTTATGATCTTAGGTGGTGCTGCCCTTTGAATTGAATCTTCAAGTCTTTATGCCTTTTGGCTGATATTATTCTTACTTAACTTTTTGTTTATCTCCTTAATAGATGCTTTATGTATCTTGATCTTTAGTGATTTCCGTATCTCTAGCTAAGGTGCCTTTAGGGCTAAGGTCCTCTTTTAGGCAATTTTCCCTTTTGTTTGTATTTTCATAGAAGATGAGTGGTTAGATATGGCTTAAAAACTATAGAAACTTAGTTTATAATTATCAAAGAAAGGAGTTTCGAATCTTATAAATATATCATTTTTATCTCATTCCATTGCTTCAAGCATTATCTTTAGTTCTTCTTTTCTCTATTGTGTGTTTAAGTAAATGTTCAATGCTTTAATATATTTGGTACTTTTTCTTGGTTATGGAATGATTCAAGTCCTGTCCAAGGCTTTGACTATTGGATTACTCATGCTCTGAATACAACAACACTTATGGGATTAGAATCCACAGCCATCTATTTGCAAAACCATTTCTTATACTTTCAGGGATGTTACCTATAGAGAAACTATCCTCTATTTCCTTTATTGGGTAAACTTTACCTTTCAAACCTAGAAAATATGCAGAAAATTTATGTGGTATTAGTAAATCTTGTTTATGTAAATAACAACATATTTACTTGTCCTTGGATGAAAAATATTTGCTATCCAATGATCCATGGTGTTTATTATTATTATTATTATTAGTATGTCAAATGTCATAGTTGTCATCCCAAGCTGTCAAATATAAATTAAGTATTATAGTTAAGTTATTAGAATATCGAAATTGATTTGAAAGGATTAAATGATTTATCAAACTATATATATATATAAAGGATTAGGATTAAGAAATGTATCGTATTTTATTTATTTAATATGGTTAAATGAGAATCAATATGGATATATATTAATATTGATGAAATTTAATCAAATTTATAATGATGGTTTTGCTGGCAAGAGACACTATATGGATTCATGATTGTTGTCATTGATGGCAACAAAGTTCATCCCACACATCCGCAGGAAATGGTGTGTCTCTACCGGAAGTTAGAATGAAGATTGTTGAGGTCCGGTAAACAAGAACAGAGCATGTGGCAAGGTCCGACAGATAGGTCTGGATCTCTCAGATGAAGTATCTTGGTGAAGTGCGGATTTGCGTAAGTCAAGAGGACTACCTTGAGTAATAGATTACAAGGTTTTAGCCTCCGGTGATGGACAAGGAAAAAGATATGAATAGTTGAGTACCAGATTCCTGAGTGACAGTGTGAACAGAGGAAGAACTGACTGACAGAACATTAGACTACTTTCTGGATGCCTTTCTGATGGTGGTAAAGGTTATGAAGACATGAATTATGTTTGGCCGACATGATTAATGATTTCTACAAGTATATGCTTGATCCACATTACTTGATGTGCAAGGATTCAGCTGACAGAACAGAGTTTGTGAGAAGATTGACTGTTCCGGGTGCCGACTAGAAAGATAATGAAATCACTTGTGCGGATATATATATAGGATGGATTTAGTTGTGAAAAGTGGTGTGGTGATATGTGATATGCGAATAAAAACAGAGCAGAGTAGAAGCAGTAAGGAAGGTCCGGTATGTGAAAGGAAAGCAGCATAAGAGAAGAGGAAAGATGAAGTGCAGTAGATCAGTATACTGAGCCTAACCGAAACTGAACTCCAGCATATGTGGATGCCTCCAATCAGTTCAAGTATTGTATAACACTCTTTTGTAGAGTGTGTCTCTTGTAGGCAGTGTGTCTCCTTGTGAGCAGTGTGCTCGGGCAGTGAGCCCTAATTGGCAAGTGCCATTTTTGTATTTCCTTATTCTTCTAACAGAGAATAATCTTTGGGTTAATCACCCTGTGGTTTTTTCCCTTAACAGGGTTTCCACGTCAAAAATATTGTCATGTGTTTTTCCATTTCATGGTAATGTTTGCTTGTTTGAATTAATGTTGCATTGATTAATAAGAAAGTTCAGAAAGAAGAAATAATTAGGATAACTGATTCACCCCCCCCTCTCAATTATCAACAATTGGTATCAGAGCTAAGTTCCTCCTAACAGAGCCTAACAGCTTGAGGAAGATCTGGGAGTTCAAATGGATGCATATGGTTTAAGGGAGCAACTCAAGACTGCCCTTGATGATCTTTAACAATCAAACTCTGAAGTCAATGAATTAAAGGAAAGACTCAAACAGGCTAATGATTTCATGAGAGAACTAAAATACAAATTAAGTCTCTCTATGAAAAAGAGAAAGGAGTTGCTTCAGCAATTGGCAAGACAAGGTGAAGCAAATAATGCAAATGAAGAGCTGAAAGAAAAAACTGAGTTGTGTGAAAAGTTATCAAAAGAAATCATTATGGTAAGACATGAAATGGAATCAGGAGTCATGAAGTTTACCCAAGAAGTTGAAGAGAAAAGAAAAACTGAAGATAATCTAAGACAATCTCTCAAGGAGAAATCAGAAGATTGCCACTAGATGGATAGAATTATCAGACATCTTGAATCTGATCTTGAAGATGCTAAAGATAATGAAGAAAAACTTGAGGATCAAATTGTCTCTCTAAAAAGGGATCTTCAAACAACAAATGAGTATAAAGAGAAATTCAAGATAAGTTCTGCTCAACTTGAAGTTCTTCTTGGACATCAAAAGAAGGTAGATGACAAGTGTGGTTTGGGATATGAGAAAGGAGAAAGCTCCAGATCCGGTCAGAAGAATTTTGGATCAGAAAATCCAAGGATCAGGCCTAGAAGACCTCCGGTAAGACAGCCTAATGCTCAAAGATATCCCTCCTTCAATGGATACTGCCACAACTGCAATCACTTTGGTCACAAAGCTAATCAGTGTAGAAAGAGAATGAATCAGACCAATTCATCCTTCTCCAGACAGTGTTTTAACTGCAAAAGGTATGGTCACAAGTCTCATGAATGCAGAAATATGCAAATGAACAAATCATTCAATGGTAGATGCTTTGTATGCAATAGAGTAGGTCATATGGCTAATCAATGTAGATCAAGAGGATATCAGTCAAATATGCAAAGAAATGTTGTTTGCCAAATCTGTAATAGGTCCGGTCATAATGCAAAAGTCTGCAGAAGCAAGAATCAGGACAAAAGAGGTCCGGTATATCATAATCAGAATCAAGATAAGGGTAAACAAAAGATGAATGCGGATGAAGTTAAAAATGAGATGAGCAAGATTTGGGTGAAGAAAAGTACTGAGAATGTAGAGGTTGGATCCGCACCAGACTCTGGTGCTGATATTCCTTCCAGAAACTAAAAAGTGAGCTCTGGCTCAGGGGGAGACACAAAGAAAACCTTGTTCCCCCAACCAGTCAATTGGTGCCGGAACTGGCACAAGAAGAGTTGCGGTTTGAAGGAGTCATAAGGGATATATTCAAACAAACTGTAGTTAAGATTTGGAAGATCCGCAAGATGTTTAAAGATTAGGGTTGATCTGGTTCTTCAAATCACCCGAACAAGGCAAACCGGAATAATGTAGGTCGAGCATTTATTACAATCTGATATTAGGGCTTGCGGAGCAATATAAGGGTTTTTCATTAATCACTTATTCATTCTACACTCAAGAAGAAACAAAAAGCAGAGCTCTGCAACGAAATTCCTCAAGTTCATCGAAGATCACTTGCAGAAGTCATTACTTCCAGAGATCAATCCAACCAACTTCGTGAAATTGATAGGCGCAAAAGGTTTTTTCCGTTTTCAAATATCTCACTACAAATCTCTTGATAATGGGTACTCTGAATATTGTAAAGATTTCTGATAGACCTTGCCCTACATTTAAGAAACATCCATACAAATCCTTGGAGGTAGGACCCCCTAGGTGCATTTTCCAATGTTCCGCATGGTGTGTTGCACACCGAAGATATTAGGGTTTATATACATGCAAATGTTGAAGAGTTTGGGGAATTCAAACTAAGAGATATCTATCACAAACAACTATTAGATGATTCATTTGAGCTCAAACCCCAATACATAGGCCTCCGGAACAAGCACTTTGCACAATACATACATTTCCCCTGTTTTACGGAGGATGAATGGGTTAGGTACATTTTGAGCAGAATACACGACAATTTCATGTGGTTAAATGGACCATTCAAGATCACTAAAGATGCCATCAGGGCAGTTACCGGACTACACTCATCCGGTGGGATTCCTGTTTTTAAATCTGTAAAGAACCAAACTGTGAGTGAGGCTACCGGATCTAAGTTTGACAAAAGAGCAATGACAGTAGATGACATCACTGATCCGGATGTCAAGTTCACTTCTATGATCCTTGGATATAAGATATATCATTCTAATAGAGAGAATTTTGTACCTGGAACTGCCATCTACACAGCTTATGAAATGTTAAGAAAGGATGCATGACGAGGGTCATTGCAGTCCTCATCATTTAATTTTAATAAATATCAATCCAAGGCAGTGTCCATGGCTGTATGCAAAAGGGAGAAGGAATAACTTGCATGGCAGTCTTTTCTACAGAAGGGATTTGACAACAATTACATGAAACAAACTAGGTTTAGCTCTGCTGAAAAAGACAATTTAATCTAAGGAAAGCAATAACTTGAGAAGCTAATCTAATTCTGGGATAAAGGAACAGCTAAAGAAATTCTGAATAAACAAATTGCATAATAGCAAAGCAACTAAACAAACTAAGAAATGTAGTCTCTGCCCTTTGGTTGGAGTGGGCCCTTGCTTCTTCCTCCAGAGAGACTAATCAATTCCAGCAATCAACAAATTTGCAGAACAACTTCTTTTATTCAACTTCAAGATCTAAAGTACATGCTACTGGAAAATAACAGAGTTCTTCTTTCCTTCAAAATAATTATTTTACAACTTCCCTCCCCTCTAGTCTACGCCATAGTTCTTTATATATAACTATGGTTATTAAATTCTAATTGAGAGTCTCTCTAGAGTAGAGAACTTATTCATGCAGCTAACTAAACTTATTTATCTAGTTAACTAAACTTATTCATTTAGTTAGCTGATTATACAATTGCTGATTACAAGGCAAAACATGCAGTCTTTTAGAAAGACATACAATGACACTAAGTGTGTATTCTTTGCATGGAATAATTACTCATAATTAGATCCATTAATTTAGGAGTAATTATAGTCAATCTATCCTTCAGAAAATCTTGGAGTGTGTGTTGGTAGATTGGAAGAATTCACAGCAATTTCATAAAGTATTTCTGGAACATCTTTGGAGCTTGTGGAACAGTCAACTTCTGTCATAAACGGCTCATTTAATTTACAATATCTCATCAAATTATTTCTGGGTTTTGTTCCCCTAACTTTCATCTTTCCAGATCATTTTTAATTTCTAAATTATGTTAAGAAACGAGAGAGATATCGTAGTTTTACTAAAACTAGTTTTCTTGACTTTTCTGTTCTGCATCTTCGCATTCTGTAATAGTCAACTTATATCATTAACCATTTATTCATTTTAACAAATCTCTTCAAAACACCTTCATAGATTTGTTCCTCTCTCTTTAAGCTTTCTGGATCATTTTGAAATTCTAATTTTCGTTAAGAAATGAGTGAGATATTACAGTTTTACTGAAACTACATTTTTGACTTCTGCATCTCTGGCGCTCTGTGCATCTCCGGCACTCTATCCATCTCCGGCGCTCTGTGCATCTCCAGAGCTCTGTACATCTCTGGCGCTCTATGCATCTCTAGAGCTCTGTCCATCTCTGGAGCTCTGTCCATCTCCGGCGCTCTGCCCATCTCCGGCGCTCTGTGCATCTCCAGAGCTCTGTCCATCTCTGGCGCTCTGTGCATCTCCGGAGCTCTGTGCATCTCCGGCGCTTTGTGCATCTCTGGAGCTCTGTTCATCTCCGGCGCTCTGTGCATCTCTGGAGCTCTGTGCATCTCCGGCGCTCTGTCCATCTCCGGCGCTCTGTGCATCTCCGGAGCTCTGTAATTCTGAAACTCTGCAACTTAACATAAAATAGACTTTCTCTTCACTTTATTGATAAAATAAATGCTGATCTCAAAGTGAACATGTAATATCAAGATAAACTCATGCATGGCATTGATCGTTGCATTTAGACAAGTTTATTTGATATTTAGCTACAAATCTTCAAACCCATACTCAAGTGCACTTCAAAAACTGATTTAATGAAGAGAAAATATATGCTTTTATTTGACTAAAGATGAGACACTTTATGGTCTCATCAATGCAGACTATGATCTTTGTCAGCTTCTCCTGAACCAACTCTTGGAGAATCTGCAGAAAATCAAGAAAGACAAAAAGAATTCATTCAAGTATGGTGGATTAATATTGTGCTTATTCTTCTACTTTATGAATGAGCTTCCTGGATCTAGTGGCTAGGTATGGGAGAGTGATAGGCCAGTAGCCATCCAAATCAGAGATTACTTACATGGACTTGGTGATAACAATGCACAAAATACAGCTCTGTGGGGATACTTCAAGAACTTTCAAAACATGATGCAAGCAAGAGAAAGGATTCCCCAGTCTCTTGTTGAGAAATACAAAGACACAGTCTGTTTTATGGTAGAAACTGATTAGTGCCTAATGGAGGCAATAGAACCAAGGACAATCTGGATCATGCCCATGGGGTATGACGTTGATGAACAGATTGTGGAGCTGCATGTTCAACACATGCTAAGCTAGCCTAAAGATCCAAAGGCAGAGAGGTTTGGAACCTTTGAGGAGCTGAGTGTAAAAATTCATGTGGAACTTAGAGAACCAGAGATGAAAAGAAAGGTGAGAAAAGAAGTAGAACATATTGCCCAAGGTCTTGGCATCTCAAAGGAGGCACTTGATGCCAACTGAGAAAAGAGACAAAAAGCTGAGGAAGAGAAGAAAGAGGCAGAAAAGGGAAGCACAAAAAGTGCTCTGGTAGAAACTTCAACCCAGACCAGATCATCAAAAAGATTTGCACCTGTCACAGCCAAAAGCTCAAAACCGGAAGTCCAGGCATCCGGCAAAAGAGAGAAAAGATCCAAGACAAAAGCCACAAGGGCTTATGCAAGTCAAAGAGATGAAGAGGAAACCGAATCAGATGAGGGGGTAAAGGAAATAAAGAAGCAGAAGAGGAAAGGATTCGGTAAACCCTCCACAGGCCAAGACAAGGAAGAAATGGCAGAGGAATTTGTTGAAAAGCCCACCCTGTCTCTAAAAAGTGTAATCAAATCAGTCACTGTGGATGGAAACCTTCAACCAATGGCTGAATTCTATGATGATTACAATAAGGCTGACCAAAAGATCCTGCAGGAAGCTACAATCAGGTATCTGAACATATACAATAAGGCTTTCATTGAGATTATATCTCTAATTCCTAAAAGCCTAGAAAAGGAGTTAGAAATAAGAAAGAACAATGCCATGGCAAAAGACATTGAGATCCGGGAATAGATAGCTATTCAGCTATATCCTTCAATTGATCCCAAGACAATGAACATGGTATTCAAAGACTACAAGGATGAATTCAGGAGCAAAGCAAGGATGAATCAGCTTATGCTTGGTGAGACCGACAAGGTAGCCAAGGACACTGAAGAGATTCTCCGAAAAACCTTCAAAAGATTTAATCTTCCTATCATAGAGGACTTGGGTACTGACCCCTCCACCACAAATGTTGCAGAAGAAACTCCTGAGAAAATGTCAGAAGAGGTGGGCCCCGAACAGACTAACATTTCTCCTCTGGTTTCCCCTACAGTCTCCAGATCTAAAGGAGAAGAAAAATCACAGGAGAAAGAAGCAGAGGTAAAAGAAAAAGAAGATGACAGTGCGAAGACCTCAACAGAAAAGACCACAATTGCTAGTGGTGAGAATGTAGGAGGAAAGAAAACTCCAAAGGACAGCTCCAAGGGTGCAGAAGAGAAGAAACATCTGTCTCTGGCAAGAGACACTACACAAATTGTTCAAGAATTCTTGACAAAAGCCACTATAGAAATTGATGAACTGGACCTACTAAAAGGACCATTAGATTTTGACTCTTTGTCACTGGTGCAAACAATGAAAATAGCCTCATTTGCAAATGAGAAAGTCAAAGAGAAACTACTGAAATCTCACATGGAAGACTGTGAGCTTATGGAGGTAGCATCCGGAGTGCTGGAAAAGATCATGCCATCTTTTCAGAAGGATCTCATAGCCTCCTCTTCCAGTAATCTCAAAACCTTAGTCAGCAGTGTTAGTACACATTTTGATTCTCTAGAAAAATCAGCTGAAGAAAAGGTCTGGAAGGAGTTTTTGGATAAAAGGTTCTCCGAGGTACAGGGTTTGATCATTAATGATAGGAGAAACATGAACATTGGGATAAAGAGCTTAGAAAATGCTCTTAAGGATGGCGGTGAAATATACAAATTTTGTATCTCCTGGTCCAAGGTAACAGTGAAGATTGAGAAGAAAATAAAAGAGCAAGAGGACAAACTACTAAGCTTGTCTCAAAGTTTTGATCCTCTTTCATCCTCCATAATAAATCAAGAATGTCAGACTATTGCAATCACAAATGCAATAAAGAATTTTGAGAAGGAAAGAAAAAACATAATTAACCGGATGAGTGAACTTAGAAGGATTATTATCCCTAAGTTAGAGGCCATGCATGAGGCCATAGGTGAAGCTCAAATCATAGCCCAGACAAATGATCCGACAGATCTAAAAAGGGCAGATGTGTTTGCATTCCTATTGAGTGGGCATATCTCAATTTTGGATAGGATGAAGCAGAGTTGGGCGACAGAAGTTGTACAGTTGAAGAACACTTTTTCAGACATACTTAAGTATATGTAAGTACAACTTGTATATATATATACTTATGCGGCTAAATATAGTTAAATTTTTAAAAAAATTTGGTATGCGGACCCTACCCTTTGCCATTGATATCAAAGGGGGAGTGAGGAGCAGTGAAAAATGAGGAATCCAACTAAGGGGGAACTCTGGAAAATGTATATAAAGACAGAGCATCGGCCAAGGGGGAGCATAGTGTAAACACTTAGTCATTTTTCACTAAGTGTTGCCATCAATGCCAAAGGGGGAGATTGTTGGCAAGAGACACTATATGGATTCATGATTGTTGTCATTGATGGTAACAAAGTTCATCCCACACATCCACAGGACATGGTGTGTCTCTACCGGAAATCAGAATGAAGATTGTTGAGGTCTGGTAAACAAGAACAGAGCATGTGGCAAGGTCCGACAGACAGGTCTAGATCTCTCAGAGGAAGTATCTTGGTGAAGTGCGGATTTGCGAAAGTCAAGAGGACTACCTTGGGTAATAGATTACAAGGTTTTAGCCTCCGGTGATGGACAAGGAAAAAGATATGAATAGTTGAGTACCAGATTCCTGAGTGACAGTGTGAACAGAGGAAGAACTGACTGACAGAACATCAGACCACTTTCTGGATGCGTTTCTGATGGTGGTAAAGGTTATGAAGACATGAATTATGTTTGGCCGACATGATTAATGATTTCTACAAGTATATGATTGATCCGCATTACTTGATGTGCAAGGATTCAGCCGACAGAATAGAGTTTGTGAGAAGATTGACTGTTCTGGGTGCCGACTAGAAAGATAATGAAATCACTTGTGCGGATATATATATATATATATATATAGGATGGATTTAGTTGTGAGAAGTGGTGTGGTGATATGTGATATGAGAATAAAAGCAGAGCAGAGCAGAAGTAGTAAGGAAGGTCCAGTATGTGAAAGGAAAGCAGCATAAGAGAAGAGGAAAGATGAAGTGCAGCATATTAGTATACTGAGCCTAACCGGAACTGAACTCCAGCATATGTGGATGCCTCCAATCAGTTCAAGTATTGTATAACACTCTTTTGTAGATAGTGTGTCTCTTGTAGGCAGTGTGCCTCCTTGTGAGCAGTGTGCTCAGGCAGTGAGCCCTAATTAGCAAGTGCCATTTTTGTATTTCCTTATTCTTCTAACAGAGAATAATCTTTGGGTTAATCACCCCGTGGTTTTCTCCCTTAATAGGGTTTCCACATCAAAAATATTGTGTCATGTGTTTTTCCATTTCATGGTAATGTTTGCTTGTTTGAATTAATGCTGCATTGATTAATAAGAAAGTTCAGAAAGAAGAAATAATTAGGATAACTGATTCACCCCCCCTCTCAGTTATCAATAGGTTTTGTTAAATTGGAATTTGATTGATAGATTTGTATCGGGTTTATAAGCATTGTATTTGAAATTATTGCACTCAGAAGATAGGTATTGTGAGTTAAAATTTTATTATGTAAGTGAAATTTTGTATGAGATAGATTATTGGTTGTAATAGGGTTAGGTTGTCGAGGTTTAGTATTCTAGAGGCATAGGCTATGATGTCTTGTTTTCATGTATGTGTTATGTTGAAAATGTATCATGGTGTGGTAATAAAGTCCTTCATGGATGATGTGGTTTATTATTTGTATTGAGCATGTGATAAGATATTGTGTTGGATTTTGTAATGGGGAGACATAAAAGGAGTATGTTGTTTAGGGTTTGCTTCACTTGGAATCTATGGGAAATGTATTGTGAAAATTGTCCTTGTGATTAAGTTGGTATGCAAGAAGGTTAATACCTTGCTTTATTTTATGTATACTTGTTGTTACGATGGTAAATGTCTTGCTTGATGAGTAGGGTCTTCTAGATGCAGGTAGGGGAGTGGCTCTCAATGGGGGTCGGAGCCCAAAGTGGTGTCCAGGATAACCCATGTGGGAGTTTCTTAACTTAGTGATAACCTAATTAATGAATTAAGGGGTTGGGTAGTTAATCACATTAAGTAAGATAACGATATGCCTCACTCATGGCTCAAGTGCTCATTTAGGCTTGAGAAGAGATGAGAAGGCCTGGAATGGCAAGATCAACTACCTTGTCCTCATGAAAGGTATGTTCCACATGAGTTTGTATGGGGGCCGGGGATCGGAAGAGGCTGCTAGGACAACCCAGGATGGGGGTTGGGGCCTAGGAAGGTCCACCAAGACAACCCATATCAAGCCATGTGATGACACTCCTCCTTATTGCAGTCTATCACTCCCTAGTTGTATTCCCTCCTTTGGTTGTGTGAGTGCCTCTGGAAGTACAGTTAAGTGTGGAAGTGATGATTGAGTTGCTTGTGATATTGACCTGTATTGTTGTATTCATGTGTGGTCCTTGTTCCTTTTAGTTTACTGTCTACCTGACTGGTTATTGTAGTGGGACCTTATGTTGTCTCCTAGCATGGGGGGTGGACCTTAGGGTTCCACATGGTCGGGTGGTTGTACTTTTACCTCCATTGGTGTTCTTGCTATTGATCGTGTGCGAGAAGGATGTATTTTTGTAGCAGATTTCAGATCTTGATCCTGCTCAAGGAGATGGATATTTATGTCCTTGCCTTGTAGAATCATGTACTATTGTCTTGATGTATGTACTCCAATGTAAATAGATAAGAGATATTGTAACAATGTAAATGTCTACTCCTTCTTGTAAAGGAAATTGTATTTGTAATTGTAATACTTTATTCAGGATCTTGATGTTTACTTATTTGATGATATATTATGAAGTAAATGTATGTGTTGATTTATTTGATGTATTTGGTTTTAGAATGAACCATGGTTGTTAGTTAGATCATGTTAATCATTAGTAATGCAGTTGTGGAATCCCTAGAGGATAAGCTTAATTAGATGTTATGAATAATTATGATTTACATTTCGTTGTTATTTCCTTCTTTGAAAAAAAAAAATTGTCCTTTTGTATAACATAGTTGAGATGTTCCCTAGGGTTCGTGGCGGGGCGTTATAGCCTTTCCACGAGTTCACTCTTTTATCAATTTTGTCTTTCAAAGGATCCCACAACTTCGAATTTCTCAATCCTCTATCTATTGGCAGACCAAGATATGAGCAAGGCAGTAATCCCTTCTTGAAGTTCAGGATGCTCATAATTTCCAACTCCTTCCTTGGAAGAGTAGAAAGGAAAAAAACCTCAGACTTACTCTGGTTAATTTCTTGTCCAGAAGCCTTTGCATATGACAATGGCAGTTTCAAAAAATGCCGAGCCTTTGACTTCTTGGCAGCCCCAAACAACATTGTGTCATTTGCAAACTGTTGATGCCTGACACAAATGTCTCTTGTCATAGAAATTCCTTCTAAGATTCCCACATTTTGAGAGATTTTGATGGCCCTCCCGAGAGCCTCAGCCATTAGTATGAAAAGAAATGGAGGGATTGGATCCCCTTGTCTTAACCCTCTAGAGGCTTCAAAGTAAACTTCAGGCAAACCATTGATCAAAACAAAGTATCGATATCCCAAAATGCATTCAAAGATCCAGTTGATCCATTGTCTATTGAAGCCAAAGGCATCCAAGACCTTACATAGGAATATCCAATCCACCTTGTCGTAGGCTTTCCTAATATCTAATTTTATAAGCATTCCAACTTCTCTAGTATTTTGAAGGGTGTGGATTACCTCCTAAGCAATGATAACACCAGCCAGTATGGATCTACCAGGGACAAACCTTGTCTGTTCCTCCGAGATGATGTTGGAGAGCAATAGATTGAGCCTATTAGCCAGGACCTTGGTCAAGATCTTGTAAAGGGTATTACAAAGAGAAATTAGTCTGAAATCTTCCAATTTTGTGGCCTTCTCTTTCTTTGGGATGAGTACAATAAAGGTATTATTAACCTCTCTGAGTAGGTTCCTAGAATTCCTAGTAGCTTCCAAAGCATCAGTTAGTTCTTGACCAAAAATTTGCTAACAAAACTGGTAGAAGCCAGCTGGAAAACCACCCGGACCAGGTGCCTTTTCAGGGTGTAACTGCTTGAGTGTTGTTTCCACCTCTTCTAAGGAGAATTTATAATTTAAAGCCTTGTTTTGATCCTCACTAATCAGCTTGGGAATGTACTAAAGTAATTTCTGTTGAGCATCGAGATTGGAACCTTCCCAATTATTCAACAAGGCTTGGTAAAAATCCACAATTTTATTTTTGATTTCTTTTGTGTCCTTTGTTCAAGATCCATTCTCAAGATCCAAGCTTAGGATTCTGTTAATACCCCTTCTCTATTTTGTGATATTATGGAAATATTTGGTATTCTTGTCTCCAGCTTCGATCTAATTTTCTCTGGATTTTTGCTTCCAGAAAACCTCCTCTTTAGAAAGTGACATCTTCATATTCCCTCATAAGCTCTTTCTCCTTCAGGTAGTTATCCTGAGACATTCCATTCTTGATAACTTCCTCATTTAGCTTAGCCAATTCTTCTTCAATTCATTCTTTTGTTTTGAAGATGTTCTTGAAATGGTCCTTATTCTCTACCAATCTATGTTTGACATGCATTAATTTAGAGATGAAGCAGAACAGTTTCGAACCTTCAAAAGATTCTTTGTTCCACCAACCTTGCACTAGGTCCCCGGAAGTTCTCATCCTTGAGCCACACATTTTCAAACTTGAAAGGAGACCTTGCAGGCCTCACATCCCCTAAAATGGTGAGCATAATGGGAAAGTGATCCAAACTTGAGCAGAGGAGAATGCTGCCTTGCAAAGTATAAGGAAAGGATATTAGATTCCCTCCAAAGAAAAATCTATCCAGTTTCTCCACAATGTTACTAAAACCTGAATGCCTGTTGTTCCATGTGTACGCATCTTTTCCGAGGTCGACCTCCATCAGGTTATTCCTTAACACCCATTCACTAAAATCCTTCTGTGACTGACCGGGTCTGGATATACCACCTCTCTTATCCCAGCTATAGAGGATGGTATTGAAGTCTCCTCCAATAATTCTATGAGGATAGGAGTGTGTCGACATAAAGGTATCCAGATCCGCCCAAAGATCCCGTTTGTTAATGCAAGAAACTGGTCCATACACATTGATTAATAGAAATTGTGAGTTGGATGCCAAATTCCCAGCCTTACCCCAATCTAATGTTTCCCAGCCCCCAGTGGTTCAAAGTTCACAACTATCGAGTTCCATATGATTGTCAAGCCCCCCGAAGCACCTTCCGATTGAACAGACAATTCCCCAATTTCTGAAGCAATTTGCAAAGCTTCAATTTGTAATATGTTTTTCCCCTGCGTGTACAAATTAAATTCTTGTAGTTTTTATATGATTCCACATACAAATCTTATTTTGTTAATAGACAACAAGTTAAATTCTTGTAGTTTTTATATGAATCAACATACAAATCTTATTTTGTTAATAGATGATTAATTAAAAGATAAATCACCACCTTCTCCATAAAAAACAAATATATATTTTTTTCCTACATGTACTAGTTAAATTCTTGTAGTTTTTATATGATTCCACATGCAAATCCTATTTTTCTAATAGCCAATTAATTAAAAGATAAATCACTACCTTCTCCATAATAAACAAATATGTTGTTTTTTCTCCCCTTGTATCATAGAGGTTTAGGTAAATTTTAGTTTTAAATATTTAAATTTATTTAAGGTCATAAGAGGGGTTTGTTTCTCTTCCTCATGCATCTTGTCCTTATTTGTTCTACTTTTTTTTACATAAAAAATTATATAGGTAACATTATGTGGCATAATCCTTTACATTGCAGGCATGATCCTTTACATTGCATGAGTGATACATGATGTGAAGGGCTATGTATGAGGTGGGTGATATCTTTTGAGTTGTATGGGATGGTTTGTGGTGTTGCACATATGGTGCATGGTGCAAGGAGTTGTGCACGAAGCTAAAACACTGTGATGCTAATGTTTAATGACACGCACACTTGCGCCCTTCCTCATACATTTTATCTATTGCCACTTTTTTTTTGTTGCTAGAGGGTATTTTTACATCAAATCCACATAATCGTTTAGCTTCCCAATACGGGAGCATAAGCCTTAGGCTAAAACCTCTTCGATTGAGAGTCAAGGACTAAGGGGTATGCATTCCACCAAATTTGTCTGGGGCACAATCCCGATCTCATCCCTTATGGTGTCGAGGCCTTGCACTCAATAAGACCTGATCCTTGGTGGGCTCATTCAGAACCATTGAACTTTCCAGTTGACCAAGGACCCATTGACTTATTGCCACTTTTGAGAATAAACACTTCTTTCTCTTGCATCTTTAAACTTTTCAAACCATTATACTTTTATATTCATTCATTTTTTAATATATAGTGTATACTTTTATATTCATTCATTTTTTTAATATATAGTGGATCCTTTTTTAGGTACTCAGTTTGAATTGAAGTTGGTGGTCATGTACCCCATTTAGAGAGCTTCCCCATATTGCTTTTGCCATCCTCCGAGCACGAGTCCTAGTGAACTTCCTTTATGCATATGCTCATATTGTCTCATGATAGACATTTTATTTGAGATTTTCTTGCAAAGTTTAGAGATTTGTCTTATGCCAAGCAAGGTCATATAAGACTTTATCAAAGCATATATTAATTCGAATTGCAAAGTAGCATGCAAAATCTTAGATTGTGGCATCTTCCATACTTTCCCTTGTATATGAGATTGCTAAGAATAATTCATGCCTTCACTTGTAAAACAATCTTTTTTCCTTTGATCAGCTCTTTCGCATAAAGTGTTAAGGAATGCATTATCATTTCGAAGTGATTATGTTGGTTTATGTCCCCGAATATAGGACACGTAAACTTGGCATTCTGAATGACAGTGGAAATTTTGATATTTAAACTACGAACACGGACATATGCCTTATCTAAAGTGGGCCATACAAATATCCGGGCCATACAAATATCCGGGTACTATATTAAAAAATATATATAATGATGGTGTATTTTTTAAATATAAATTAAGAATAGGAAAGTCTTGATTAAAGTGGACCGTTCTAATGTTTTAGATTTTCATTCTTCTTAGATTTTAGTAAATTTTATAATTTATTATAATTTGTAGAATTTATTGTTTTTAGATAGACCCATGTTTAAGTGATTATGTACATGATATTTGCTACGAAGAAGTATTTTTTCAAAAAAAAAAAAAAAATGATTTAAGTTATTATTTCATGATTGTTTTTAGTTTAAACAAAGAATAGAGATATCTTCCTTATGTAAAATAGACCACTCTAATGTCTTATCTCTCTTGTTTATCTAGATTTAGCAAACTTTATGATTTTATGTAAGTTGTAGAGTGCATTGTTTCTAGAGAGATCTATATTTGAATGTCAAAGCATGTCATATTTGTTAAGGGGAAGCATTTCTCAAAGAAGGATAATTTGTATTGGTTAGCATCTCGTGATTTTTTGGTATAAACAAAGAATAGAGACATCTTCCTTATCTAAAGTGGATCATTTTAATGTTCTTTATCTCCCATCTACCTAGGTTTAAAAAACTTTATGATTTAAGGTAAGTTGTAAGGTATGTTGTTTCTAGAGAGACTTATGTTTGAGTGACAAGGCATGTGATACTTAAAGATATGATATTTTCATAGTCCATATAAATGAATTAGAGTGCTTTTGGTAAAAAGTGTGTCAGAGTGTTTGTATCAACCTTTCAAACCACACTTTATGAACCATCATAACATTGATATAAAAACTCACCTAGTTTTTAATAGAGACACTCTAATCCATGTGATACTAGTTAAGGGGAAGCATTCCCAAAGAATATGATTTATATTGGTTATCATCTTATGACAAATTACTAAGTATCATATCCACACTTTTGTAGAACCTGCCAATATTATCATTGCCATAGACACTTGAAGAGCCCTTTGCTAACGTATTCATTTATCAACATATATCCACTATGGAAAAATGACTCCTAAATGCTAATTCATTTTCATTTAAAAATAATAATATGATTGTGAACCAAACAATTATCCCTACATAACTAGGGTCATGTAGTGATTACTATTTGCCTTCTTAATTCTAATTGTAATTTATTCACCTCATCCAAAGTAGTTGTTTGTAGAATAACATGGCAATAATATTGTTTGTATATTTTCTTAAAATTTATGTAAAATTTTATTATAAAAATATTTGTTTGTATGAATTATAAGATAACTTTTTAATAAAAAATATTAAAATGAAATTCGTATTTATGCAACCAACAATAAAATATTTAAATAATTTAAACTAAATACAATGGTTAATGTTATGGTGTTCTGCTATATGTCTCTATGACCATATCATAAAGTAATAATATTATTAGTTGTCCTTTTTTATACATTATTTGGATGTCATATAACCTACATATTAGACCTTGAACATATAAGGTGCTCAATTACTAGGTCTTTCCTCCATTTAAATACACAACTTCTCTATGAGACATCAAATGAACCCAACCTTTATCTATAAATATATTCACTATATTGCTACTAATAACATGCTTATAATGTTGATGATACTAGTTCTTATAATGATTCATTATAAAGTATCCCCAAGTGATGCCTTCAAGGTGTTAGAATGCACATAACAACTGAGAGGGGGGGGGTGAATCAATTGTCTATTAAAAGATTAAACCCTCAAAGCAATTCCAATCATCAACCTCTTATTATGCATTAGCAGAATGTAAACTTATGAAGCATCAATGCAAACACATAAGAACACCATATTTACATGGAAAACCCTAGAAGGGAAAAACCACGGTGAGGATTAGCTCACATATATATGAATAACAACACTGAAATCAAATAGGCTCACTACCCAAAAGAAAGGCTCACTGCCCAAAAGAGAGAAGAAAGAAGAAGATTGTTACAGAGAGATTCACTATCTCAAAGCAACAGGAGAAATCCACCACTACCACTCCTTGCCATCCACAACCTTTGGCTCGCTGCCTCCAGCAACTTTTGGGACACTAAAATGTAGACACCTTATGCTCACTGCATTCCAGAGTCATAAGCACTTAAGCTCACACACAACTCACTGCCCTTGATTCACATTCGCATTCTCTTATCTACTTTGCTCCACTCAACTTCATCTTGCATTTATACCTTCTACAACAAAGACCTATCTCAATTAGGTTGGTCCTAATGAAGCGTGTGCATCTCAAATGTGCAACATCAATTAGGTCAGCACTAAACACTTCCGCAGTGGAAAGAAGTAAAAGTGGACCAGGTCAAGAGTTATCTGGGACTCAAATTTTCATCAACAAGATGCTCATCACATTCACAATCCACAAGGTACCTCCGCAAATGTGTTAGGAAAAGTGTCTCAACCTTGCAACTTTGCAAGGTTACTATTCTTCCCAGTTTTGGTCTTTTTGAATACCCTTTATCTTGGAGAATGGTCTAGAACTTTCAAAGTTTACAAAAGGGCTAAAAATGGCAGGACTCACTATTTTTAGTAACTCTACATTTGACCTTGGATTGACCTAAAATTTTTCCTAAAAGGTGTAAAACTACTAAGTAAACCTCTCAGGTGAGTTTCGACTCAAGATCATATCTGGATTGCGAGATATTAAAGTTTATGTTATTTGAAATTACCGAAAAAAGTTTTGAACTCAGTTTTGAGGCACTTAGAGGTCCCTAAATGTTCCAAAATTTGTCATAATTGATTAAGTGGGTTATAGTGTGATAGATCTCTTCACGAGCTTTTTGATGCATTAAACGGTTCGTCAATTGGACACCTGGATCAAAAGTTATGGCCTCCGAAAGTTGGACCTCCTATTTTTGGGAAATGTAAAAACGTGTTGGACACTTAAAACATCCATAAAGGGTAGAATTACACATGTTGGTGTGTGTTTTGGTACATCACAAGGCATCTTTGATTGGATATAAGTTGGGCACCACTTTTGGGTGGTTTTGGCTCATTGTTTTGTAATTACCGTTGATGGATTACTGTATTGTATCTCCTATATATCAGGAGCTTGAGATGGAGGTTGTGTGTAAGAGTCTTATAGATGTTGAGTTACCTCTTGGATCTTTGGTTGGTTATACTCTCGTGAAAGCTTTCTTTGCAAGTATATTGTAATCTTCTTGATTACTAAATAATATATTGAGAAACTTTGGAGTGTGGGGTTTTTTACCTAAAAGGGTTTTCCCCACATATATCTTATGTTGTGAGTTTTACATTTGATTTTGTTATTACCTTTCTGTTAATGTGCATCTAGTAACCTGTAACTGTAAAAGTTAAAAATTTGCATTAATCTTTAATCAGTAGATCAGTGTAGGAAGTGTTTCTGCATACCTTGCTTCCTTTCAGTTGGTATCAGAGCCTGATCACCTTTGGTTCTAGTTGTTGGGTAGAGGGTTTTTTGAGCTAATCTTCATTTGAGTGGGAGCTTGTGTAGAGGATTTTGAAATCTTTGTTGCAAGAAAGAGATGGCGAGTACATCTGGGAGGTTTGAGATAAAGAAGTTTAATGGTAGTAATTTCGAGTTGTGGAAACTCAAAATGAAGGACTTGCTTGTAGATCAAGATTTATGGGATACCATTTATGGTACAAAACCAATGGCAATGTCTCAAATAGACTAGGATCTCAAAGATCGAAAGGCTAAGGGTTTGATAAGACTCTATTTAGCTGATTCAGTACTCCTAAATATCCATGAAGAGAAGACTGCAAAAGATCTTTGGAAGAAACTTGGAGATGTTTATCAGGCTAAATCCCTGGTGAACAAGTTATTCCTACAAAATAAATTGTATTCTCTGAGGATAGAAGATGGAGGATCTATCACTGATCACGTGAATACATTCAATATGCTTGTTGCCTAGTTAACCTCTGTTGGTGTGAAGATGGAGGAGGAGGATCAATGTATGGCATTACTGTGTTCCTTACCAAATTCATGGGACCACCTTGTTATGGCCATTGGTAGTACCACTACCACCTTCAAGATGGATGATGTGGTTTCTTCGTTGTTGTTTGAAGAGATGTGGAGAAAGTCTTCTGAATCAGCTAAGGAGGCTCTTGTAGTTTGTGGTAGATCTAAAGAGAAGGGAAAGAAAAAGAATAAGAAGGAAGAAAAGGGAAGATCCAAGTCCCATGGGAGATCTAAGTCTCTCGAAAAGTCCAAGGCCCTGTGTTGGAACTATGGCAAACCTAGTCACTTCCATAAGGAGTGCAAGAAGGAGAAAAAAAAAGAACTATGATTCAGACTCTGACAAGTCATCTCAGGATGAAGGAGAAGCATTTGTCGTTGCCTTGGCAACACATGCATATGAGGATGTGTGGATTATTGACTCTGGTGCATCTTTTCACATGACCTCACATCTAGGTTGGTTTTTGAAGTATGAAGAATATGATGGTGGAAACAAGGCTTAAATTTGATGGCCGTATGACCGCATTTAGTTATTTATGACATAAAATACAATCAAAATTTTAAACAGATTGTATCACATTAAAGGAGAGATTTTAGACAAACCGTCAAAATTTATATAGTATTATGATAATAAATATTTAAGTTATACATAGATTTATTATACTAAAATATGCCTTAGTATTTTAAGGGCGCCTTCAAAGAGATAATCGTCATTAAAAAATTTGTTGACAGGAAGGGTCGACCATCAAATTTAAGCCCTGGGTGGAAAGGTGTACTTGGGTGATGATTCTCCCCTGAAGATTGTTGGCCGTGGAAGAGTCTTGATTTGATTCCTTGATGGATGAGTGAAGAGAATCAATGGTGTTCTGTATATCCCTGGTTTGGCATGAAACCTTCTTTCTGTAAGTAAGTTGAATGATGTGGGTGTGCAGGTTGTTTTCTCTAATGGAGGATGCAAGATGACTAGAGGATCTATGGTGCTGGCTAAGGGTGTTCAGATTGGCACTCTGTTTTAGCTTGATGCATGCATGGTTCAGTGCAATAGTGCTTTTGTTTTGAAGAAGAGAGCTTCAAAGTCTTCATCCTCACCATTGGAACCAACAACGAAGAGGACTGTTGCATCTACTTCTGATGGTCATGCTTTCTGGGTACCTAAGGACTGTTGCATCTACTTCTATGGAGTTGAAACTTCCAGCTAAGAAGACAATGTTATGGAACCAAAGGCTTGGTCACATTGGTGGAAAGGGTTTGAGGACCCTGAAAAATAAAAATGTTGTTGAGGGTATGAATGACTACAACCTTGAGTTTGACTTCTGTGAACATTGTATTTATGGAAAACAAAACCGTGTTAAGTTTTATTCCAATTCTCACAAATCTTCTGAGGTGTTGGACTTCATTCATTCTAATGTGTTTGGTCCTGTTAATGTTCCTTCAATTTCAAAATATGTTTACTTTGTTTTATTCATTGATGATTACAGTAGAAGGACATGGGTGTATTTCCTTAGAAGCAAATCTGAAGTCTTTAGTAGATTCAAAGAGTTTAAAGCTTTTGTAGAGAATCGGTTCAGGATAGAAATATTAAGTGTTTGAGGACTGACAACGGTGGTGAGTTTTGTTTAGCAGATTTCAACAAGTTCTGTAAAGAATAGGGGATTGAGAGGCACAAGACAACTCTGTATACCCCTTAGCAGAATGAACTTATAGAGAGGATGAATAGAACATTGATGGAGAGGGCAAGGAGTATGCTAAGCGGAGTCGGCCTTGAACAAAAGTTATGGGCTGAAGTTGTTGCTACTGCTTGTTACCTAGTTAACAAGTCTCCTACATTAGCGCTCATTGATAAGACACCTATGGAGGTGTGGTCTAGTAAAAAGCATTCATTGAGACATATTCAAGTATTTGGTTGTGAGGCATATGCACATGTACCTAAGGAGAAGAGGTCTAAGTTAGAGAACAAGGCTGTGAAGTGTATCTTCATCAGTTATGGCATCGGTGTGGAAGGGTACAAGCTTTGGGATCCAACGGCTGAGAGAGTTTTGTATAGCAGAAGTGTGATCTTCAAAGAACTCAATCCTTCTTATGTTGTCTTGCAGCTAGAGAAAGAAGAGAAGAAAGAGGGTGCGGTTCAGCTTCCTTCCACCCCTAAGAAAGTTGAACCAAAAACATCTATTGGACCTGATAATGAGGAGAGCTCTAGTAGCTCTAAAATTTTAGAAGAAGATGAAGAACCTCAACCTCAATCTTTTAGGAGGTCCAAGCGGATAAGGCGACAACCTGATAGGTTTGGTTATTCATTGCATGATTGCAGTTATATTTTTTCTTTTATTTTTAACACTGATGAGCCTAGAACTATGAAAGAGGCTATGGGTACAAAAGATGTAGGTTCCTAGGAGGCCGTGGAAGAGGAGATGGGTTCTTTGGAAAAGAATAATACTTGGGACTTGGTGCTTTTGCCCGAAGGACGAAAACCTGTTAGATGCAAATGGGTTTTCAAAAAGAAATTTGGTGTAGATGGCAGTGTTGAGAAATATAAGGCTATCTATTGGTTGCGAAGGGGTATTCTCAGGTGGACGGAATTGACTATGGTGAGATTTTCTCTCCCATTGCAAAGATGACATCTATTGGGTTCCTGTTATCTCTTGCAACATTGTATGATCTAGAAGTGTAACAGATGGATGTGAAGACAACATTCCTTCATGGTGACTTGGAGGAGGAAATCTATATGTCACATCTAGAGCACTACATGGTGAAAGGTAAAGAAAATCTGGTTTGCAAGTTGAAAAAGTCTTTATATGGTTTGAAATAGTCTCCTAGGATATCGTACCAGAAGTTTGATGGCTTTGTGTTGAGTATTGGATTTATAAGATCAAAATTAGATCATTGTGTTTATTACAAGTTTGACAATGATCACAATCTCATTATTGCATTGTATGTCGATGATATGTTACTCATTGGGAATGGTAAAAGTTTGATTTCTGATTTGAAGTCTCAGTTGTTAGCACAGTTTGAGATGAAAAATCTAAGGGTAGCTCGGTACATTCTGAGGATGGAGATCATAAGAGACAGAACAAACAAAAAACTTTGGTTAGGCTAGAGAAAGTATGTTAACACCGTGTTGGAGAGATTCAACATGGTGGATTGTAGACATTTGACTGTTCCTGTTACAATGGGGACAAAGTTACCTATTGCAGATTGTTCAAAGTCTCCTTGTGAGATAGAGGATATGAGCAGAGTTCCTTATGCTAGTGTGGTTACCAATTTGATGTATGCAATGGTCTGTACTAGACCAGACATTGCCCAAGCAGTGGGAGTCCTTAGTCAATTTATGGCTAATCCTAGACAGGTACATTGGGATGCAGTGAAGAGAGTGTTCAGATATTTACTGGGTACTTCCAAGTATTCCTTATGTTATCATGGTTATCCTACAGGACCTCAATATTCTCTTTGTAATCGTGGATTTGTGGATTCAGATTAGGCAGGTGACATTGACAGCAGGAGATCCACCAATGCTTATGTGTTCACTATGTTTGCTGGTGCTATTAGTTGGATGAGTAAGTGGCAACTTGTGGTCACTTTGTCCACTACTAAAGCTGAGTACATGGCAGCAACTCATGCTTGTAAAGAAGCCATTTGGCTTAAGAGATTGTGTTTTGATGTTGGGTTTGATGCAGGGAAGATTACTATTTGTTGTGACAGTTAGAGTGCCATATGTTTGGTGAAAAATCCTACTTTCCATGCAAGGACTAAGCATATTGATGTTCAGTAACATTTTATAGATATAAGTACTTTTGGGTTAAACTGTGTATATTTCTTTGTATCAACATTTCAAATCACACTCTGTGATCCATCATTAGGAAGAGGATTGAAAGGTCACACTCAGCACCATTTTATTTGTGACATGGTAGAGGATGGGAAGGTAAACTTGGAGAAAGTTTACACTTTGACGAATGTTGTAGATTCCTTGACAAAACCTGTGAGCACAAAGAAGTTCAGATGGTGTTTAGAGTCTATGGGCCTCTCAGCCCCTAGCAATTAAATCATGATGTTGATACTCCCTTTGCTCTTGCAAGGTGTTCAACAAGTGGGAGAATATTAGGAAATGTGTCTCAACCTTGCAACTTCGAAAGGTTACTATTCCTCCCAATTTTGGTCTTTTTGAATACCCTTTATCTTAGAGAATGGTCTAGAACTTTCATAGTTTCCAAAAGGGCTAAAAATGGTGAGACTTACTATTTTTAGTAACTCTACATTTGACCTTGGTTTGACCCAAAAATTTTCCCAAAAGGTGCGGAACTTCTAAGTAAACATCTCAGTTGAGTTTCGACTCAAGATCATATTTGGATTGCGAGATATTAAAGTTTCTATTTTTTGAAACTACCGAAAAAAGTTTCAAACTTAGTTTTGAGGCACTTAGAGGTCCCTAAATGTTCTAAAATTTGTCATAATTGACAAATTTGGTTATAACATGATAGATCTCTTCACGATCTTTCTGACACATTAAATGGTTCATCAATCAGATACCCGGATCAAAAGTTATGGCCTCCGGAAGTTGGACCTCCTATTTTTGAGAAATGTAAAAATGTGTTGGACACTTAAAAGAGCTGTAAAAGGGAGAGTTACATGTGTTAGTGTGTGTTTTGGCACATCAAAATGCATCTTTGATTGAATATAATTTGGGCGCCACTTTTGGGTGGTTTTGGCCCATGGTTTTGTAATTACCATTGACGGATTACTGTATTGTATCTCCTATATATCAGGAGCTTGAGATAGAGGTTGTGTGTAAGAGTCTTATAGATGTTGAGTTACCTCCTGGATCTCTGGTTGGTTATACTCCTGTGAAATATTTATCTGCAAGTATATTGTAATCTTCTTGATTCCTGAATAATATATTGGGTGGCTTTGGAGTGTGGGGTTTTTTACCTGAAAGGGTTTTCCCCACGTATAACTTGTGTTGTGAGTTTTGCATTTGATTTTGTTATTAACTTTCTATTAATGTGCATCTAGTAACTTGTAACTGTAAAAGTTAAAAAATTGTATAAATGTTTCCTCAGTAGATCAGTGTAGGAAGCATTTCCACATACCTTACTTTCTTTCAAAATGGCGCTAGTAAGCCAGGTCGGCCAAACCTGAGCTAATGACCACATCCATGTTTTCCAAGTCCAAAAACATCATGCGGATCAGAGAGAGATAGTTCATAGCATTCACACAGCTTCCCAGAGTATTCACCATCATTAGAATCTTCTGCAACACTACCGCAAGCACTAGAAACAAAGAATGTCTTCATTATGCACATCAAGACACACTGCTATTGATCACCAACACAAGAGATGAACTTGTGGAGCACCCCAACACTATAAACTTTAGAGGAAGGTAGATACAAAAAATATAAGCACTCTCCTAGATCTGCAAACCCAGAGACCTCAATGCGAAGAAATGCAGAGCAATCTCATTTCTCCCAGACAATCTTCTTCATAGCCAAACACTCTGTGAAACACATCTTTCACTTCTACACGGTCCAGAACCTAAAACTATGGATATAACATCTTTGAACACCTCTAATAAACACCTCCAAACTGCACAAGCATACCTTCAACTAGTAAGAAATGCGGGGCTTAACACTGAGAGCACCTCTATCACACTGCACACCTTTTTATCAAATTTTCTCAAAAGCACTTGGAAACCAAGTGAACCATCTGCTAGAGGTTGACATCAATGACAACACCAACAAGTTTCCAAAAATCTTCCCCTTTGCCATTGATGGCAACACTAGCTCTTTGAAAAACCATCAAGACCTAAAGCAATCAATCAACAACTCAGTAACACTCCCCCTGTCTGGTGTAACTCTCACTCTTCACACACTTTCCTATACTATGGTTTTTCTGCCACTCTAACTCTCTCCCCTTTGACATCAATGGCAAAGGGAAATAACTATAACACCAGCAAGTTCCTTCTCTACTCTCCCCCTTAAGGTCATAAATCATGATCCATCTGATTGCACCAATCAATAGTATCACTACCTACTCCCCCTAAGAGGTAGCCTTCAACATCAGTCCAGGACCAAAAATGTATCTTGAAATGCTTCCTGGACAGATGCACACACTTATGCATCTAGTTAAAAGGAGGGGCAATAACCCCTAACTTCTACCAGAGATAGTCAAAAGTATCCTTAGGGAGAGCCTTTGTAAAGATGTTTACAACTTGATCCTTGGTAGGCACATACTCCAATTTCACCTCATTCTCTGCAACCTTCTCTCTTAGGAAGTGATACTAGATTAAAATATGCTTTGTCCTTGAATGCATTACTGGATTCTTTGAAATGTTGATAGCACCCATATTATCTCATAAGATAGGAACAGGTTCATCATATGACACTTTGATATCCTTCAATGTCTGCTTCATCCATAACACCTGTGTGCAGCAAGATGCTGCTGCAATGTATTCTGCCTCTGTAGTAGATAATGACACTAAGTCCTACTTCTTACTTAACCATGAGACAAGTCTTCTTCCCAGAAAGAAAGCACCACCACTTATACTTCTTCTATCATCTATACATCCTGCCCAATCTACATCTGTATATCCACTCAAGGAGAAATCAGTATCCTTGGGATACTATAGAACAAACTTCAGAGTACCTTTCAAGTATCTGAATATCCTCTTTACTGCTGAAACACATGACTCTAGGATTTGCTTGAAATCTAGCCATAAGGCAAGCTGCATGCATGATATCTGGTCTAGTAATAGTCAGGTATAACAGTCCACCAATCATTGATCTATACTTTCTCTAATCAACCTTAGGAGATTCATCATCTTTGCTTAACTTACAACCAGTATTCATGGGAGTACACACCGGTTTGGAGTCTTCCATTCCAAACTTCTTCAACATTTCCTTAGCACACTTTGATTGTGAGATGAAAATACCTTTTTCTAGTTGACTGGTTTGTAACCCAAGGAAGAAATTCATTTCCCCACACATTAACATTTCAAATTCTTTCTACATCTCTTCTGTAAATTTTTTGCACATACCTTCATTACCTCCAAAGATTATATTATCAACATATACCTCTACAATTAGGATTTGATTTTTGTCAACTTTGAAATATAGATTGCTATCTGTAGTGCCCTTTTTGAAACCTTGTTGCAACAGGTACCTATCCAACCTTGCATACCAAGCTCTAGGAGCTTGTTTGAATCCATACAGTGCCTTCTTCAATCTACAAACCATATTTGGATCATCTGATAACTAAAAGCCTTCCGGTTGTTCAATGTATACTTCCTCTTCCAATTCTCCATTCAAGAATGCAGATTTCACATCCATCTGGTAGACTTTGAAGTACTTATGAGCAACAAAGGATAAGAACATTCTAATGGCCTCTAATCTTGCCACTGGAGCAAATGTTTCTTCATAATCTATTCCCTCCACTTGTGAGTAGCCTTTACACACAAGCCTAGACTTATTTCTGACTACTTCTCCATTCTCATTCAATTTGTTCTGGAAGACCCATTTAGTTCCTATCACATTTTTGTTTGTTGGTCTTGGGACAACTTCCCAAGTCTTATTCTTCTCAATTTGCATCAATTCTTCTTCCATAGCCTTGATCCAGTGCTCATCTTTGCATGCTTTAGTCACTATTTTGGGTTCTATTTTAGACAATAAGCACAAATTTACCTATTCATCTGCTATAGCAATACTTCTTCTTGTCAGCACACATTTGTTCTTATCTCCAATGATCTGATCTTTAGAATGATTCTTCTACACATACTTGGGGGTCTTAGGAATCCTATCCAGAGCATCTTCTTCATCAACTTGCTTCTCCTTTTCCTTTTCTTCTTCTCTTTCTTCTTCTCTGCCAGGGATCTCATCATATTTATATCCTTCTATTAACATTGAATTTTGATATGGTTCTTCATCCACTTTGACATTTGCACTTTCCACTAATTTCTTCAGTCTCTTGTTGTAGCACCTGTAAGCCTTGCTCTTTGTAGAATATCCAAGGAAGATTCCTTCATCTGATCTTGTATCAAACTTTCCCAAATTTTCTTCATCTCTCCTAATGTAGCACTTGGTTCCAAAAACTCTAAAATATTTTACAGTAGGAGTTCTTCCATACCATAGCTCATATGGAGTCTTTGAATTGTTGACCCTTGCTTGCACTCTATTTTATATGTATATTGCAGTGTGAATAGCTTCTCTCCAATAGATATCTCGTAAATTTACTTCTTTCAACATTGTCCTTGTTGCTTCTTGGTAAATTTACTTCTGCTGAGGAGTCCTAGGGGCTAATAAATGCCTCTTTATTCCACGATCTTCATAAAATCTATTAAACTCATTGGAGGTGTACTCACCACCTCTGTCAGACATCAAACACTTGATCTTCAAATCAATTTCATTTTCAACCATAACCTTGAATGCTTTAAACCTATCTAGAGCTTATGATTTTTCTTTGAGAAAAGTTACCCAAGTCATTCTAGAGTAATCATCAATCAAAAACATGAAATACATGTCCCTTGAAAGCTTCCTACTCTTGTAGGTCTGCACAAATCTATATGCACCAACTCTAGAGGTCCAGTGGTAGAATACTCTTTGATCTTGAAGTTCTTCCTTGTTTGCTTCCCAATCTAACATTCCTTGCAGGTTGCATTGATAGTCTTTGTAATTCTTGGCAGATCCCTCACAACTTGAGTAGAGTTGATTCTCACCAGACTGTCAAAATTGATGTGACATATTCTTCTATGCCATAGCCAACTTTCATTAACTTGAGTCATGAAGCACATACCATTAGCACCTTTGAGCTAATATATATTTCCTTTTGTCCTTGTCCCTGTAGCGACCAGAGTTCCAAAATTTTCTTTTATGATTTCACAGCCACCATCCTAAAATACAAGGTTATATCCTCTGCTACACATTTGTCCTACACTTAGAAGATTATGTCGGAGACCCTTGACATAGAGAACATCTTCTATATTGTGCTTGCCATCAAAACTGATTGAACCTTTTCCACAAATCTTAGTAGATGCATCATCTCCAAACTTAACAAAACCTCCATCAAACTTTTCAAGCTTCACAAAATTATTCTTATCTCCTGTCATATGATTTGAACACCCATTGTCAATTAAACAGTGATTCTCCTCTTCTCTTGCATTGAAAGCGGTTACCAAAGCTCCTTTGATTTTGTGCTCTGTTTCCGGAGCAATTTCCTTCATACTCCTTTCAGAATTAGTTCCAACATTCAAAGCAATAAACAAGCATTCATTGCTTTCATCATCCGGATAGTCAAACTCATCATCAGATATGCTATCATCTTCCTTAACATAATAACTTGTCCTGAATGATTTACCTTTGTTGTCCTTGTATTTTTCATTTGAAATTTTGATTGGACATTTTGAAGCATAATGACCTATCTTTCCACAGTTAAAGCATTTGAAAGGTAACTTACCTCTGTATTTTCCAGAGCCCTTTTTCAATCTTCTTACAAAATTTGCTTCCACTTCATCAAAGTCATCTGAATCTGATTCAACATTCTTTTCTATCTTGCTAGCCTTAAAAGTAGTTTCTTTTCTTGAATCCTCTTGACCAAATTCTCTTATCTCAAAAGTAATTAGAGTACCAAACATTTGTTCCCTAGAATACTTGTCCAAATTTTGAGTTTCTTCAATAGCAAAACTTTAGCACTATAAGATTTTGGAAGAGTTCTTAGTACCTTCTTTACCACTTCACTTTCCTCCAGCTTTCCACCAAGACCAATGATGGAGTTGACAACCTCATCCACTCTTTGCATGTAGCTTACAATGTTTTCATCCTCTAACATCTATAGTGTTTCAAACTTGGTCTTCAAAATCTGCAACTTTGCTTGCTTGACCTTGTCATCACCTTCATAGGCACTTTCTAGCTTCTTCGAGATCTCATGAGCAGTTTTCTAACTCATCACCTTCACTAATTCAAAATCAGAGAGACTCTTTAGAAGAGCACTCCTTGCCTTGCCATTGTTCTCATATTCTTTAATCTCATCTTCATCCTTTGAACCATTAGAAGGTATAGTATACTCTTTGTCAACTATCTTCCATATGCCATATCCTAGTGAGACAAGAAAGCTTTCCATCCTGGTCTTCCAAAAAGCATTATTTGTTCCATCAAACATTGGAACCTCCATACCTTTCTTGTGCACCATCTGAATATACCCTAAGCGGTTAAGCTTCTTCAAGGAACCTAGCTCTGATACCAATTGTAAGAATGCATAGAACAACTGAGAAGGGGGTGAATTAGTTGTCTATTAAAACATTAAACCCTCAAAGCAATTCTAATCATCAACCTCTTATTATGCATTAGCGGAATGTAAACTTATGAAGCATCAATGCAAACACATTCAAACACATAAGAATGCCAGATTTATGTGGAAAACCCAAGAAGAGAAAAACCACGGTGAGGATTAGCTCACATATATATGAATAACAACACCAAAATCAAATAGGCTCACTGTCAAGGGTTCACTACCCAAAAGAGGGAAGAAAGAAGAAGATTGTTACAAAGAGATTCACTATCTCAAAGCAATAGGAGAAATCCACCACTACCACTCCTTGCCATCCACAACCTTTGGCTCACTGCCTCCAACAACTTTTGGCACACTAAAATGTAGACACCTTCTTCTCACTGCTTTCTAGAGTGATAAGCATTTAAGCTTGCACACCACTCACTGCCCTTGATTCACATTCGCATTCTCTTCTCTACTTTGCTCCATTCAACTTCATCTTGTATTTATACCTTCTACAACCAAGACCTATCTCAACTAGGTCGGTCCTAATAAAGCGTGTACACCTCAAACATGCAACACCAATTAGGTCAGCACTAAACACTTCTGTGGTGGAAAGAAGTGAAAGTGGACCAGGTAAAGGGTTAACTAGGACTCAAATTTTCATCACTAGGCTACTCATTACATTCACAATCCACAAGGTACCTCCGCAAATGGCGCTAGTAAGCCAGGTCAGCCAAACCTGAGCTAATGATCACATCCACACTTCTCCAAGTCCAAAAACATCATGTAAACTAGAGAGAGACACTTCAAAGTATTCACACATCGCCCCTGAGTATTGACCATCATTGGAATCTTCTGCAACACTGCCAAAACCACTAGAAATAAAGAATGTCTTCATTATGCACATCAGGACACACTGCTACTGATCACCAACACAAGAGCTGAACTTGCAGAGCACCCCAACACTATAAAATTTAGAGGAAGGTAGATACAAACAATACAAGCGCTCTCCCAGATCCACAAACCTAGAGACCTCAATGCAGAGAAATGTAGAGCAATCTCATTTCTCCCAGAGTCTTCTTCATAGCCAAACACTCTGTCAAACACATATTTCACTTCTGCATGATCTAGAACTTGAAACTATGGATATAACACCTCTAAACACCTTTGATCAACCCCTCCAAACCGCACAAACATACCTTCAACTAGGAAGAAATGCAGAGCATAACACTAAGAGCACCTCTGTCACACTACACACCTTTTTATCAAATTTTCTCAAAAGCACTTGGAAACCAAGTGAACCATTTGCTGGAGGTTGACATCAATGACAACACCAGCAAGTTTCCAACACAAGGTTTATCATGAATGTATGATTTTAGACACATGCACAAGTCTAATGATGCTTCACAAAAGTATGGTTACTATTAGGACTAGGGTTGATAATCCCCTTGCAATCTATTTAGAATATTGTAATTTATTCATTTAATCGTCGATTAATTATGTGTACATCTCCAAGAATCATGGAGAGGGCCAACTTGGAGGTCCACATGAGGTTTGGGAGTATTTATAATTAATTATTATTCTCTAGGTGACTTAGAATATGTCAGTAAGTGGCATAATGTGTGAGGAAGCATTGTAAGGCATCATTATACACTTGACATGAAGTGGAAGGGAATCTATGACAATTATGACATGCACAAAACATCTATGACATTGTAAAAGGTGTAAGAAAGCTTCTATGATGATGTGTAAGAAGTGGGTTGTCTTTTTTGGACTTGAGGAATTGTTATTTTATCCTCTAGTGGGTTATTTTTGTCCTCTAGTGAAGTTGGATGACCAAGTTCATGAGAAAGGTCTTGAACCTTCTAGAAAGATACTTCTAACTTCTAGACACGTGTCATGAGGTCTCTTTTGTATCTTGACTACTTAGCTCATGGTTGGAGTCTGTTGTATTGGAAACCATTTATGGTTTCTTAGATTGCATTTGCCTATATATTGGAGGCATGGGATAGTAGTTTGTATGGTTATTTTATAGGTTATGTTGCTATTGGAATGTTGGACTAAAGGGGAAGTTGTGTTGATGTACTCTACATTTGCAATTAATACAAGCTTGTGCTCTCTTTGGTGGTTAGGTTTTTATCCTGAAAGGGTTTTCCCCACATATATGGGTGGTCTTTTGGTATTGCATGTTTGTATTTCTACTATGTTAGTTTTATTTTCATACATGTTATATCTTGTTGATGAATTCATAAGCATTAAGTATCAATAGTTTTTATTGTATTTGTACTCAAATTATTAACATTTGGTATTAGGACCTAGTTGGCTTGATTAGAGAGAGGGATGCCTCTTCTAGAGTGTTGTTGAGATTTTTGCTACAATGGAAGCTTTTGTGTTTTTTGTGCAAATTAGATTCTAGTGATAGAGGTCATGGAAAACACATCTCATATAGAGATTGAGAAGTTCAATGGCATAGGCTATGAAATTTCAAAGATGAATATGGAGGATCTCTTGGAAGAAAGGGATCAATGGATAGCAGTGAAAAATGACAACAAACTTAAAAGTATATCAGATGCAGAGTAGCTAAGGGTTGCTAAGAAAGTTTGAGGTACTGCAAGGTTATCTTTATGATTCTATCCAACCTGGATGTTCATAATCAAACTACTACAATTAAGTTGTGGAAGAGAATAGGTGGAATATATCAAACAAAGAGTCTCATTAATAAATTGTATCTTAAAAGGAAACTATATAATTCATTAAAAATGAAGAATGGAGTCTCTGTTGTAGAACACTTGAATGCTTTCGATTTAATCTTGAGTCAATTATAGTCTATTAATGTTAAGACTGAGGAAGAGGATAAATGTATCTTACTAATATGTTCATTATCTAATTCTTGGGAGAATTTAATTGTTTCTCTTAGTGGTTCTACTACATATCTGAAATTGGATGCCCTTGTTGCTACTTTGATTACAAAGAAGTTGCAGAGTAAGTTAAATGATGATGGTTTAAAGGAGGCATTGCATGTGAGAGGAAGACCCAAGGAAAAAGGTGGTGGTAAGAAAAAAAGGGGATAAGGATAAGTCCAAAGATAGATCTAAATCTAAGGGTAGATCCAAAAACCCTAGTAGGAGTAGGTTGAGATGTTGGAACAATGGTAAGCAAGGCCATCTTAAGAAGGAATGTAGAAATAGAAAAAAGAATGATGATTCCTCTACAAATTAAAAAAATGATTTTTTTATATTAGAGCTTGGTCTTATTACAAGTGAGGTAGATCACTATGTATATTCTAAATTAATTGATGATCAATTACTAATTATCATGTATGTTGATGGTATGCTATTTATTGGGAATGACAAGGGGATGATTAGGGAGCTTAAAAACCAGCTCTCTAGTACTTTTAATATGAAATATCTAGGGGCTACTAAATATATTCTTGGTATGGAAACTTATAGGGATAGGGTTAACAAAAGGCTTTGGTTAAATTTGAAGAAGTATGTTGATATTATTTTGCAGCACTTTGCAATGCAAGATTCCAAGCTAGTAAGCATTCCCTTACATGTGGGCACTATGATTTCTTTCGAATAGTGTCCCAAATCATATAATGATCATTAAGAGATGTATAATGTTCCTTATTCTAATTTTGTTGAAAGTCTTATGGATGCACTAGTATGTACAAGACTAGATATTACCTAAGCAATGGGATTTCTAAACAGGTTTATGTCTAACCCTAGTAAAGAACATTAGACTTATGTTAAGAGGTTATTTAGATATTTGCAAGGAAATTTAAATTACTATATTTGTTATCATGGGACTAATGATGTGGTCAAGGTACTTGATTTACAAGTCTTCGTTGATTCTAATTGGGTAGAAGATCTAAATAGCAAGAGATCTACAAGTCGCTATGTGCTCACTATGTTTGGTGGTGTAGTTAGTTGGATGAGTAAGAGACAACCTACAATTTCTCTTTCAACTATAGAAGAAGATTAGAGATAGGTTGAGTTGCAATGGAAAGGAGCATAGGAGATCAGAATGATGCAAGGTGACAACTAATTCAATAGTTCAAGCTTCACTTTCTAGTTGGAAAAGGAGATAATATTCAACACCTTCTCAATTATCAAGATCAACAATCACAACAAATATATCTCTGACAAACACACATGTACAAATCAAGTTCAATTCAAATTTGTCACTTATCAAAGCACACTCATTTAAAAACTAAATTGTGTGAAATTGGAAATATTAAAACCACCATTATATAATACCTACAACAACTAGATCAAATAAGTGTTCATAATTAGAAAAAGGATCAATAATATCTATGTGATCTTTTTCAACAACTTCTTGTTCAACTTCAACTTGTTTTTAGTAGTCTTGTTATGAAACTTCAATTTTTTGAAGCTTGACTTATTCTTCAATTTCTTGTTGAACATGTCATTATTTATGTAATCTTCTATTCTCTCTTCTTTTTTCAATCTACACTTCATGAGATCTTTTCCAATAATAGGTCATCAATCTATTTCTTTTAATCCCCATTGTACAAATTATACTATTTCTAGCGCAACAACTTTAGGTCTAAAATCTTCACTAAGTTATCTATTCACCTACAAATTTACATGCAATTAAAGTGACTATAAGAATCTTGGCCAAATATTGTCAAGTAGTCCTCCAATCATTAACATCTAGAATTGATATAAGTATGTACTCAAAATCTTCAATTAAATGTCTAGATTTAGGCTCACTAGGTGTCAACATGTCCATAGAATCCACCTGCAACCCCTTGGTAACACTGAACATGTACATTTTAAATTAGGTGCACCTTTCAAACCCTAAACCTAAATCTTACACACCAAACACCAAACCCTACATCTTAAACTTGAAACATCAAACACTAGATTAACCCCTAAGTAACACCAAACTTGAAACCCAAAATTGTAGAGAGACAACACAATAGTATGTCCCACTTTTTGGCCTAAGTGCAACACTCAAATCAACATTTTAACCAAATTTTCACTTTCTATCACTTATAGCAAGCAAACTATTAAGAATTTGTAGCTAATGCACATGAACTAGTGATTTTTGAGATTTTGTTTGTAAATTCTAAATATATATTTTAAATTTATAAAATAATTTATCTCATTTTTAAATATTTGTTAATAACTTGTTTTTTATACTATAGTATTTTTAATGAGTGATATTATGTCATCACACATAACTTTTTTAGAAATAAGATAAATTCATAATTTCTTAGACATGGATCATTAACACGAATATCTAGGGCATGTGCATATTTTTTATAATTTTTAGTTAAATATTTTATTTATTATTAATTTTTTTAACTTGTATTAATTATAATTTAGAGTAACATTATGTCATCATGCATAATTTTTTTTGTATATATCCAAATTTTATTTTTCGAACAAGAACATCAATATAGAGGGCACACGTATTTTCCAAAAAAAAAATCTTTTTTTTTAATTTTTCCATATGCATCAAACATAGACTATTATGTTTGGCAAAAAACCTATGTTTGCTATAAAGTATAAAATAAATATAATAATTAAACAAAATATATTATAGGTTATACTTTTCGTAAAGCTTACTTTGAAGGTTGTGATTCTACAAAATCTCATGTCACGATGACTCCATTTGATTGTTAAATCCTTGCTCTAAAATAGAAATTTATGTCAAAAACTAAATGAGCACAAGTTGCAAGTTCACCAAAGGGCCTTCTTACAAAGTGGGTTCACATGAAGGACCTTTGATTGAAGGCCCTTCATTCAAAGGTGCCTTTGATTGAAATCCTTTCATTCAAAGGTACCTTTGATTGAAGATCCCTTCCTATACATGTTTTGTGCAAAATTCAAAAATGAGAAAAGGGACCTTCTATCGAACCCCCTTTATTTGAACCCTATTTACACATGAAAGGTGTTGCACCCTTAAATGAAGGACCTTCATTCAAAGGTGCTCACTACATTTTTCCTTCCAAAATTCATTTTTGTGCCTCATCCCACAAGTGGGACACACTTTTATGTTTCCACCATGTAAATACCTCTTGATCATAAACCATAAACTTTAGAATATAAACAAAGTATAAGCCAAGTATACACACCCTAAATCCTACATCCCAAACCTAGGTAAACTCCAAATTGTACATCATAAACCCAAACCTTAATGCACCAAACCAAGTTCACAATCCACAAACCTTATTTCCCCTAGTGTTCACCAAATTGTAAATCAAGAAAACCACTTAGTAGACATTAAACTCTACATCTTAAAACCTAAACCCAAACCCTAGATGATCTATACCCTAAGATTATTTATTGACAAACCCTAAAAACCGTAAACTATTAATTTAAATCAGTTTAGGAGAAACCCATATTATTCCAACGTATCACTCTCTCCTTTTGATATACCTATATCTCTAATGATCCAAATCATTCAATATATCATACCTCCTTATATACCAAAAGGTATATGGAAGAGTGATGGTAAAAAAGAGCAATTGTCTCAATATACCAAACCTTTTAATATACCTTATGGTATGTGAAAGAAAAGATGCATGTGAGAGAAAAGTGATGTGTAAGAGTGGAGTGACATCAAAAGAAATGACACTATAAAGTCTCAAGTTTGTCTGAGGCCTGGGTATTAGAGTTGTAGTACCCCTCACTTGACAACACCATTTATTAGGAACCTAGCTTAGCAAAAAATTACAAATCACTAAAAGAAGAAAGGAAAGAGATCTTGAGGGAAATACAAAGAGAAAAGAAGAGAGGGAATAATATTAAGAAATAAACTATACTAAAAGTGTATGCAGTCTCCTTATCACTTCAAAGGACCTCTATATCCCTCAAATATACCTTTAGGGGCACCATTTCCTTTGGTGCAAGAGGGTAGTTTTGTTTAATGTTGTGTTCAATGTATTATAGAAGGGCCTCAAGGGAACAAAAACTATATATGACATAGAAAACATTAATACAATATTATATAAGTGAACTAAAATAATTATACATATATAAAATAACACTTCAAAAAATACCTAAATATGAAATTACTGAGACATCACGAAAAGGTCAATAGTTCATTTTAAACGTTGAAAATGATGTCCAAAATATTTGGTTTACTTATTTTAAATTTTTGGATGGTATGTAATTTGGGGGAAGCTACTAAAAATGGAGGTTGTTCTAATTTTGGGGTATTCATACTAAATAGGTTCGACCCAAGATGGGTTCGGCCAAAGATGGTTCAGTCAAAGGTGGTTCAACTAAACATGCTTATGTGGCATGGTTTTGATGGCAATTTCATTCATTTTCTAATTTGAGTTCAATTGTTTTTACCACTTCTAGGTAATGGATTTTTACATATGCAAATTGTAGTTTTATAAAAAAAGAGGAACATTCTTTCTTAGATCTCATTGCACATATTCCAAAATATAAATTTTAATGTTTTAATTTTATTTACTATTTTTTAAAAAAATTTGGTGACAAGTGGATCATTATCGCAAAAGTTGAGGTTGATACCATTGAAAAAATAGTAAAAATAATGGTAAAAAATCACTACACTAGAGGGGAGAGTAATGGTCAAGTTGATATTATTTTTTTACATTTTCAATAAATGAATACCAAAATTTTTGGTGTCCCATTAAAGAGCTAAGACATGCAAATTTAAATATTTATTATAAAATAATTATTTATTAAAAATCAACTTTTTTTTCCATGCACTAGAGCCTCAAGTTCACAATAAGGAAAAATAATGGAAGAAAAAAAGAAATTTAAAAAAATTTATACCAAACTATTTTTTTAAAATACAATCATAACCTACACTTAATATCTATATTTCATTAGGTCACATCATTTCAATATTTAACATAGATATCGATTTAAAATGCTCCAAGCTAAAAAGTCTAAAGTTATTGCCATTTTCCTTTATAAAAGGGGACACATTATTGCACTTCTACCCCACCATAGACTCTATAGTGTGGATTTAGCATTAAATCTCTAGTTTCAATCATTGATCATGATAAAACATTAGAATCTTCATGCATTGACACATCAAACTCAACAAAGAGCTAAGCACATCTTTCCTCTTTTCAATTTATCATTACATCAAATCTTAACTTGTTAACTTAGATCTAATTATTTCTTATTCTTTAATCATTTAATTAAATTCTAAATTAAATTATAAAGCATGTTGTATTTCTCTAAGTTGTATTGTCATTTCGTTAAGTAGACATATACTTATTTTCACACAAGCACGTGTACAAGTTAAATTCTTGTAGTATGTATATGATTCCACATGCAAATCCTTCTCCATAATGAACAAACATCTTTTTTTTCCCCTCACGTGTAAAAGTTAAATTCTTGTAGTTTTTTAATATGATTCCACATACAAATCTTATTTTGTTAATAGCCAATTAATTAAAAGATAAATCACTACCTTCTCCATAATGAACAAATATTTTTTTCTTTTCCCATGTGTACAAGTTAAATTCTTGTAGTTTTTATATGATTCCACATACAAATCTTATTTTGTTAATAGACAATTAATTAAAAGATAAATCACCACCTTCTCCATAACAAACAAATATATTGTTTTTTTCCCCACGTGTACAAGTTAAACTATTTTAGTTTTTATATGATTCCACATGCAAATCCTATTTTGCTAATAGCCAATTAATTAAAAGATAAATCACCACCTTCTCCATACCAAACAAATATGTTGTTTTTTCTCCCCTCTTATCATAGAGGTTAAGGTAAGTTTTAGTTTTAAATGATTAAATTTATATAAGGTCATAAATAAGTTGAGGGATTTGTTTCTCTTCCTCATACATCTTGTCCTTATTTGTATCCTTTTTACATAAAAAAATTATATAGGTAACATTGTGTGGCATGATCCTTTATGTTGCATAAGTGATACATGATGTGAAGGGCTATGTATGGGATGAGTGATATCTTTTGAGTTATATGGGATGGTTCCTGGCATTGCACATATGGTGCATGGTGCAAGGAGTTGTGCACGAAGTTAAACACTGTGATGCTATTGTTTAATGGCATTCACACTTGCACGCTTCCTCATACTTTTTTTTATTATTATATCCTATTAAAATTTATATTGAAAGAAATAATAGTACAATATTCACAAAAAAGTTTAGGGTTGTATAAGGGCACACCTACATAGTCTAATTGGACAATGTCCAAAACAAAGATGATTAAACAGGGCCAAGCTTAACAAATACTATGTAGCTAAAGTAGTAGCAGAAGCAGGATGGTCGTTATCATCAGGTTTTCTCCACACATCACCAAGGACAACATCATCAATTGACTGCCAACCAGCAAGAGCATCTTCTTCTTCAGGTGCACCATCCAAAGGTTGTTGAGCACGGACCATGGAGATGGCCAACTCCAAGCGATGAAACTTGCTTGAGTCAGGGCATCTAGAAGCACCTCGCCCATGAGAGAGGTGAAGAGAACATGGGAAGGCTGAGACCAGTCACCATGATTAGCATTGTCCCTGGGAACCGGAGGCTGTGGTCCACAGGAGTGGGAGCCACTGTCTCTCCTGGGAGACTAGCTACGACCATGCCTACACCCTCCAGAAGGAGAGGAGAGGTTAGGTGGGACCCTACAACAGTGTGAGGGGCATTCCCCCAGTGATCCAGTAGCTCCTAGAGATGGGCAACTTCAAGTGCAACTTTACTAGCTTGCACTTGTATTGGTATAAGCACATTAGAACAAATCATGGCTTTAGTGTATAGAGATAAGTGAACATCTGCAATGCAATTAGGAAAGAGACTTGCATGTCTATGTTTCCATATGCTAAAGAGTCCACCCTCAAAGCATGCCAAATCTAGTTAAATCTATATAGGAGACAAGCCAGTCCCCAAGCAAAGCCATGTGCCAAGAGAAAGGAGCAGACCGAAAGGGTTTGAAAACACGCTCCCTGAGCACAGGGACAACATCATAAATAAATTTTATCTATTGCCACTTTTGAGAATAAGCACTTCTTTCTCTTGCATCTTTAAACTTTTCAAACCTTTATGCTTTTATATTCATTTTTTTTTTAATGTAGTGGATCCCTTTTTAGATGCTCTATTTGAATTGAAGTTAGGGGTCATGTACCCCTTGATTCCATGTGTTTATAGAGCTTCCCGATATTGCTTTTGTCATCCTCCAAGCACATGGAGTCCTAGTGAACTTCCTTTATGCATATGCTCATATCGTCTCATGATAGACATTTTATATGAGATTTTCTTATCAAAGCATAAATTCAAAATCTTAGAGTGAGGCATCTTCCATACTTTTCCTTGTATATGAGATTGGTAAGAATATAAAGACGTTAGAATCATTCATGCCTTCACTTGTAAAACAATATTTTTTCCTTTGATCAACTCTTTTGCATAAAGTGTTAAGGAATGCATTATCATTTCAAAGTGATTATGTTGGTTTATGTCCCCGAATATAGGAGACGTAAACTTGGCATTCTGAATGACGGTGGAAATTTTGATTTAAACTACGAACACGGACATATGCCTTATCTAAAGTAGACCATACAAATATCTCTGTATTTAATTAAAAAAAACATAATAATGGCGAATTTTTTAAATATAAATTAAGAATAGGAAAGTCTTGATCTAAAGTGGACAGTACTAATGTTTTATACTTTCAATCTACTTAGATTTAGTAAATTTTATAATTTCTAGAATTTATTGTTTTGGGTAGACCTGTGTTTAAGTGATTTTAGATACACCTATGTTTAAGTGATTATGTATGTGATAGTTGTTAAGAGGAAGCATTTCCCAAAAAAATATGATTTGTATTCGTTATCATTTCATGATTGTTTTTAGTTTAAATAAAGAATAGAGATATCTTCCTTAGGTAAACTGGACCACTCTAATGCCTTCTCTGTTTACTGAGATTTATCAAATTTTATGATTTTACATAAGTTGTAGGGTGCATTGTTTCTAGAGAGACCTATATTTGAGTGTCAAAGCATGTCATATTTGTTAAGGGGAAGTATTTCTCAAAGAAGGATAATTTGTATTGGTTACGTGATTTTTTGGTATAAACAAAGAATATAGACATCTTCCTTATCTAAAGTGGGTCATTCTAATGTCCTTTATCTCCCATCTACCTAGGTTTAAAAAACTTTATGATTTAAGATAAGTTGTAAGGTATATTGTTTCTAGAGAAACTTATGTTTGAGTGACAAGGCATGTGATGTTTCCGTAGTCCATATAAATGAATTAGTAAAAAGTGTGTTATAGTGTTTGTATCAACCTTTCAAATCACACTTCGTGAACCATCATAATATTAATACAAAAACTCTCACATAGTTTTTAATAGAAGCACTCTAATCCATGTCATACTAGTTAAGGGGAAACATTCCCCAAAAAAATATGATTTATATTGGTTATCATCTTGTGATAGGTATGAAAGTTATTTTCTTTGGGGTTGGAAGTTATTATACTTAACTTAGGGTAGAAATAAATAAAGCCTATTATTTTTAAATAATACAATTATAAATTAAGCAAGATTGTATTCCTCTTAATTTTCTAAATCACTTGAAGTCACATTCTCTCATACAAATGAACCACTCGAAAAAGAGCATGTAGTGTCCTATGGATGATAAAATAGACTAAGAACTTAGGCTTGCTATTAGTATTAGACACACTTTTCTGAACTTCACTTCAAGTTGTATGCATATAACTCTTAGCACTACAAATATCAACAATGAAGAAACTAACACTATAATTGTGAATATCGATTCAAGGATGTATACAAACACTAATTGAAAGGGCATTTACTAGAATTCTTACCTTTGATCCTATATTTGGATAGAAAAACCCTAAAAAAAGAGCAAACCCTTTTACAAACAGTTATTCCCTATCACAAAAATGACAAAAACATTGACATACAATGTTGGTGGTCATGTCTTCACTCCCCTAAGGCATCTAAAATACACATGGGCATCAAAGACACGTAAATGTCAAAGAAAAAACTACCCCAATAAAGTAGGCCCTTTGCAACTAAAGAAAAGCTCTCTTTTCCTATTAAAGGAGACGCTTTTGTAGAACTTGCAAATATTGTCATTGCCATAGGCACTCGAGGAGCCCTTTGTTAATGTATTTATTTATCAACATATTATCCACTATGGAAAAGACACTTCTAAATGCTAATTCATTTTCATTAAAAAAATTAATATGATTGTGAACCAAACAATTATCCCTACATAACTCAGGTCATGTAGTGATTACTATTTGCCTTTTTACTAGTCCCAACCTATCTATAGGCCGGGGCTTATGTTTTCATTTAATTAAAATGTAAATTAAATTTTGTTGGGCAGCATGTAGGGAAATATTTCAAGATTTTTTTATTGTTGAATCTTTGAAACAGTTCACTTGTATTTAAATATGTGGAGGTTTCTGAAAGTTGCAATTTTTCTAGATTTTTATTCCCTTTTTCTAGATTTTTATTCCCTTTTTCTAGTGAAATCTAATTGGTGGAGTGATTATCTCTAGGGAATTCTAGATTTTAAGTAACTGAAATATGTTTTATGCTCCCCAGTGAACAAGTTTTACCTATTTTTTTTGTTGTTATTTTTCCTAGACAGATGACTAACACATGTAGCATAGGAGAGTATGGGAAACGTGGCATGCTTGTAGGTTTCTAATGCTAGATTGAAGGGCATATATTGTTGCAAGTGGTCGTTGCTTGGAGTCTATCTGGGCTAGGTGTTATTCATTGGTCCCTTGTACAACTTCCAACACATTCTAGGCCTAATATAGATAAGAGTATTTTTACAAAGAAACCTGTTTGCTTTGTTGGCTTCTTGTGAGTAGGGAAGATTTGGTACTGATATGTAACTATTTTTTTCTACAAAATGAGGTGAGATGTTTCCACTCATGTCTAATTCACTAACTAGAGGAGTCTTTTGAGCATATAGCTATTATTCTACTCATCCATGTTGGCCAATTTTAAAATGTTGCAAAAAATTATTTATTGAGAGGCTCATAATTTGCTTTTGTTGGTATTCATAATTGATATATTTGTTGCAAATTACAATTCATCACTCAATCCTATATTCAAAGTTAATTTATTTATTTCATAAAAATAATAGTTATTATAATGGGATTCAATTCTATGTGTTCTTGTTTAGCATAACAATTTGCATCATTCATGGGTCTACTTTCTTCCCATATTAGCCTCTTAAATTAGACTTGTTTGAGTTTATTTACCTAGTAAGAGATAACATTCATTGTAATCATCATTGTGGAGGAGAGTTCATGAACCACATCATATATATTCCTTCATTCACATATTTTTCTTAGATCCTTCATCATTTTATTGATCAGTTGCCAAGCAATAACATCTTTATCATCGAATTCCCTTCTCACTTTGATGCAATTCAATAGCCAATTTATCACTTTTATTGTAGGATTTAAATGCATCAATGTTAGTCTATGTCCCCTAATTAGACAAGGGTTGCACGATGTCTCCTATCTTCGCATCTATAGACTGATTATGAAGCAAAAATACAATAAAATGATAGATCTAATCCCTAATTTATAAAGAGCACAGTTCAATCTCAAATACTTCATGATATTAGTGGTTAACAAACTTAACATTGATATTTGATGACTACACTAACATCAGTGAACTTAGATGGTTTATAATTGTATATTGATTATAAATTTAACTACTTTTTCCTATCTCTCATTGAATGGTAAACATGAAAATCTACCTTTCCTTTTGATGATGAGAGCATCTTGATTCAAATTTACTAAAATCTTTGACGTTAATGTTCCAACTGGAGTTTGATATTTTATAATTCTTTCATTTCTTTCACATTGAGGTTTCCATGACCGTGTGTTGTCATGTTGTCATTGCTTTTGTTAACATTTTTCATATAGAACATGATATTTGATAAGCATGGTAAGAAAAATATTTTTGTTATTTATTCTCTTCCATTCTTTCTTGAATATAAACAAGATTGCAATTGCTTTACAATTGGAGCCACAAAATATATAAAAAAGGCATTGCATTGTGATAATTAGAGCATTTGACTATATATTTTTGACTGGGGAATTTTTTGGATAAATTCCAACTCCAACCACCACTAGTCTTTTGTAATTTAGGAAAAGGATTGGGAATACGATATGGATTGTTCAAGATCTCACTTTTGAAAGGCTTATTAGTTTAATGAAGGTTACATTCTGTACAATTTAGTGCTTTTTCTTTTAACAAAATATTTCCAATATAGAAGACAATTTTAATTACTTATTATTTTTCTCTTTTGCAATAGCATAAACTTCCTTCTTTTGTATGTTGCATCATAACAAGACAAAAACAGAGCATCATGGAATTGTTTTCTATAGGTTGAATTACACTTGATGCTTTCTCTATACAATAATTTGAGGATTTCGATGCAGAAGTAGATCAATGAACTTGTTGTGATGTATACCCAAGCAACACCTTCTCCTCCTATGATCTAGTGCTTCACATCACTGTAATTTGCTTGTTGCTCTTCCTTTCAGTTTTGGATCCAATGGTGTAGAAATTACAATTGACACGTACTTGTCTATGGCCCACATGTGGTCATGTCACAATAAAATATTTTGAAGTAACACTTTATTAAATAAAATCATTACAATGTAATGGGAAAATGTGGAAGTAGGTATAGTTATTGATTCACCATTTTGAATGAGATAGATATGAAACTTGTATTACTTCTTCTATTTTTGCTTATTTGTCTATAATGATGGGTGTATAATGTAGACCATGTTTTGTGTGCATAACATTTTCTATCATGTTTACCACTCTAATGCAGAAAATTTCTAAAATCCTCTATAACATTATGTGTTGAATGATGATTGATATATCTCTATTAAGTGTTTGTAATATTTGTTTTGTTCTCATCATTAATTTTTTATCTTTTCAAAAACATTGTTACTACTAGCATGTCTTTCAACCTTGTTCTTAAATCATCATGCATCATGACCTCTATAGGTAGAGCCATAGACAAATATCTTTTGCTCAAGGCTTGCAACTTTGGGCAGCAACTACAACTGCACTGTAACCCTTTCTTATAATTGTAATCCATTCACCTTTTCCAAAGAAGTTGTTTGTAGAAATAACATGACAATAATATTGTTTGTATATTTAATTAAAATTTGTGCAAAATTATATTATAAAAATATTTGTTTGTGTGAATTATAGAATAACGTTTTAATACAAAATTAAAATGGAATTTGTATTTATGTAACCAACAATAAAAATATTTAAATAATTTAAACTAAATGCAATGGTTGATGTTATAGTGTTGCTTTATATGTCTTTATGACCATATCATAAAGTAATAAGATTATTAGTTGTCCTTTTTTGTACATTATTTTGATGTCATATAACCTACATATTAAACCCTAAACATAAGGTGCTCAACTACTAGGTCTTTCCCCTCTTTCACCTATTTAAATACATACAACAAACTTTTTCCACTTACACAACTTCTCTATGAGACGTCGAATGCACCCAACCTTTATCTATAAATATATTCACCATATTGCTACTAATAACATGCTTATAATGTTGATGATACTAATTCTTATACCGATTCATTATGAGTTATCCCCAAGTGATGCCTTCGAGGCTTATCATGAATGCATGATTTAGACACATGCACAAATCTAATGATACTTCACAAAAGTATGGTTACTATTAGGACTAAGGGTGATATTCACTGTGCAATCCATTTATAATATTGTAATTTATTTATTTAATAGTTGATTAATTATGTGTACATCCCCAAGGATCATGGAGAGGACCAATTTGGGGGTCCACATGAGGTTTGGGGGTATTTATAATTAATTATTATTCTCTAGGTGACTTGGAATATGTAAGTGGCATAATATGGGAGGAAGCATTGTAAGGCATCGTGGGACACTTGACATGAAGTGGAAAGGAATCTATGATAATTTTTGATGTGTAAGAAGCATCTATGACATTGTAAAAGTTGTAAGAAAGCATCTATGATGATGTGTAAGAAGTTGGTTATCTTTTTTGGACATGAGGGTTTGTTATTTTATCCTCTAGAGTGGGTTGTTTTTATCCTCTAATGAAGTTGGATGACAAAGTTCATGAGAAAGGTCTGTAAGCTTCTAGAAAGATGCTCATAACTTCTAGACACATGTCATGGGGTTTATTTTGCATCATGACTACTTGGCTCATGGTTTGAGTCCATTATATTGGAAACCATTTATTATTTCATAGATTACATTTGCCTATATATTGGAGGCATGGGATAGTAGTTTGTATGGTTGTTTTATAGGTTATGTTGTTATTAGAATGTTGGACTAAAGGGGAAGTTGTGTTGATGTACTCCATGTTTGCAACTAATACAATCTTGTACTCTCTTTGGTGGTGGGTTTTTATTTGAAAAGGGTTTTCCCCAAGTATATGAGCGCTCTTTTGGTATTGCTATTATTTCTACTATGTTAATTTTATTTTCATACATGTTCTATCATGTTGATGAATTTGTAAGCACTAAGGATCAATAGTTTTTACTGTATTTGTACTCAAATTCTCATCATTTGGTATCAAATCCTAGTTGGCTTGATTAGAGAGAGGGATTCCTCTTTTGGAGTGTTGTTAGGTTTTTTTATATAGTGGAAGATTTTATATTTTTTGTGCATATTAGATTTTGGTTATAGATATCATGTGGCTAGCACATCTCATGTAGAGATTGAGAAGTTCAATGGCATAGGATATGAACTTTCAAAGCTAAATATGGATGACCTCTTGGAAGAAAGGGATCAATATATAGTAGTGAAAAATGAGAGTAAACCTAAAAGTACATTAGATGCAGATTGGGTAGGCGTTGATAAGAAAGTTTGAGGCACTGAAAGGCTATGTATTTTTTAATTCTACTCTCTTGAATGTTTCTAATGAAACTACTATATTTAAGTTGTAGAAGAGAATAGGTGAAATATATTAAACAAAGAGTCCCATTAATAAATTGTATCTTAAAAATAAATTTTATCCATTAAAAATGAAGGAATGAGACTTTGTTTCAGAACACTTGAATGCTTTCAATTTAATCTTGAGTCAATTACAGTCTATTGATGTTAAGATTGAGGAAGAGGATAAATGTATCTTACTACTATGTTCATTACCTAATTCTTAGAAGAATTTAATTATTTCTCTTGGTGGTTCTACTATAGATCTAAAATTGGATGCCCTTGTTACTATGATGATGGTTCAAAGGAGGCACTGAATGTGGGATGAAGACAAAGGAAAAAGGTGGTGGCAAGGAAAAAGGGGGTAAGGATAAGTCTAAATATAGATCTAAATCTAAGGGTAGATCCAAAACCCCTAGTAGGAGTAGGTTGAGACATTGGAACAGCGGTAAGCAATGCCATCTTAAGAAGGAATGTATAAATAGAAAAAAGAATGATGATTCCTCTACAAATAAAACCTTAGATGATGAAGGTGGTGAATTCTTGTTTAATTTAGCTAACTTATCTTGTGATAACTCTTGGTTAATAGATTCAAGTGCATACTATCATATGACTCCTCACAAGGAGTGGTTCTCAACATAGAAAGCATATTATGGTGGGGAAGTTTTTCTCAAGGATAACAACACTCAAAAATTGTGGGCCGAGAAGAGGTAAAGCTGGTATTTAGTGATGGGAGAGTTAAAACTCTCACCAATATTTTGCACATTCCAAGATTGGCTAGAAATTTAATTTTTGTATCCAAAATGAATGATACTAGTGTGCATGTAACTTTTAACAAGAGTGGTTGCATATTGGCTAGAGGAAACTTGGTTCTAGCTAGCGGAACTCAATGTGGAACCCTGTTCAAGCTAGATGGATCAACTTATTGTAATTCTACATTTGTAACTACAAACTCAGGTTCATGTAAATTGTGGCACCATAGACTGGGTCACATTAGTCAAAATGGTCTTACAACCCTCATTAACAAAAATATGGTTGATGATTTGTCTAGTTATATTGTTGACTTTCATTTTTGTGAACATTGTGTGTTTAGGAAACAACATAGAGTTACTTGTAAATCTGGTAGTTCTAGAGCAAAGTAAGTTTTGGAAGTGATTCATACTGATGTGTTTGGTCTTGTAGATGTTCCTTCCATTGATAAATCTCTCTACTGTGTTACTTTTATTGATAAATTTTCAAGGTTCACTTGAATTTACTTTTTGAAGCACAAATTTATAGTGTTTTCTAAGTTTAAAAAAATTAAAGCACTAGTAGAGAAATAGACAAATAGGAAAGTAAATTTTTTAAGGTTATATAATGGTGTTGAGTACTACTCTAGGGAGTTTGAAGATAATTGCAGACATGTAATAATTCTTAGGCAAAATATAACTCCATATACACCTCAAAAAAATGGAGTGGTAGAATGGAGATATTTATTAGTATGGTAGAGAATGAAGCATACTAAGTAGTGCTAAGCTAGATCAATCATTTTGGATTAAGGTTTTCAACATGGCTTGTTATCTGATAAATAGATATCCTACTCCTTCTCTAGTTGAAAAGACACCCTATGAGGTATGGATAGGTAAAATACCATCAGTTTCTAATTTTAGAGTATTTGTTAGTGAGGCTTATGTTCATGTTCCTAAAGAGAAAAGGTCTAAGCTAGATTTCAAGTTTAACAAGTGTGTTTTCTTGGGTTATGTAGAAAATATGAAAGGTTTTAAGATTTGGGATCCTATACCAATAAAAATAGATAATTCTAAGGATGTGATTTTTAGGGAGCTTAGAGTATTCTCAAATGTTGAATAGCCTAAAAATTACTATGCATTTTGAAACTAAGAATGAAGGGAAGGAAGATGCACATGTAGAACAACAACAAGAAGGACATATAGAGGGAAAAGAAGGTTTAGAGGGAAGTTCATATGAGGATCAATCGGTGTTAGAATATGAAAAGATTAATAACTCAGAAAACTAGTGCAAACGAATAGATATAAAACTGTGAAAGCAAATGATACAAGATCAAAATAACAACACACAGTTAGTCTCCATGAGAGTAATGCAAATGCAAGAAGAAAAATAGCATTGTGAGGATGTAAAAGCAAAATATGCGTAATACAAGCTAGGTAGTATGTTTATATAGCCCAGGGAGAGGGAGGAGGTGGTGACACCGACCAATAGGAAGCAACCATCTATAGGACTAAAGATAGAAAAGTATCTTCCCAAGATAGCTAATGGATGCTCACTTGTAGGAAGGTGACACCTCATAACCCACTCACCTAATTAAACATGCTTTATGAACCTAAGCAAGATTAATAAAAGGTCTAGGAAAAACCTAGGAATAAAGGGAAAATAAATAACCCAACTAGGAAACAAAGATGGGTCCCGACAAGTAAAGTTTGATGAGGTACCCATGAACATAAAATCCCCCCCAAAGACAAGAAGCCCCTAGAAATGAAATAAAAGGCCCCCCCAAATAGAGAGAGAAGAGACCCTCCCAGAGGATGAAGCCTCCCGCACCCTTAACAAAGCTCGCAAATGAAGGAACTTGCTCTTAGTGAAGGGTTTGGTGAAGATATCAACAACCTGCTCAGAAGTCAGATAGTAGCGAAGGTCGATGACATGGCCATGGATGAGCTCCTAGATGTAGTGCATGTGGACCTTAATGTGTTTGGTCAGTTGATGATGAACTAGATTTTGTGAGATCTGAATGGCACTCTAGTTGTCACAAAATATGACTGATGGCCATCTAATCTAGATACCAAACTCAGTGAGAAGATTCTGAAGCCATATGGCCTTAGTGGTGGCATTCACAGCCCCCTAATACTTAGCTTTAGTAGAAGATAGAGCAATAGCAGGATGCTTCTTACTCAACCAACAAACATAACCTGAACCAGGTGAGAAGCTGTAACCAGAAGTAGACTTACGATCTCAATCCCGAGAAAGTAATGCAACAAGCCCAAGTTAGTCATCAAAAATCTGACATGAAGGGCAGATTTGACTACCCCAATGGTGTATGAAGAACTCCCTGTGATCAATAAGTCATCAACATATATAACCAAAAAAATAGGAGTAAATCATCCTGTTGCAAAATGTAGACATTGGGATCAGAATGACACCAAGTGAACCCAACTGTCAGAAGGAAGGAGTCCATCTTGGCATACTAGGTCTGAGGAGCCTCTTTGAGGCCATAGAGAGACTTCCGAAGATGACACACAAGTGAAGAATCCTGAAGGAACCCCTATGGATGCTCCATGTAGATCTCCTCCTGAAGGTTACTGTGAAGAAAATCACTCTTCACATCCATCTGGTGTACTTTCAAATAATTGGCTATAACAATGGAAAGAACAAGTCAGATGGAGTTCATTCTGGCAACTAGCATAAAAGTCTCAGAGTAGTCAATCCCAGGAACTTGGGAGAATCCTTGGGTGACCAAGTGAGCCTTATGCTTATCAATCGACCCATCTGCTACAAATTTTGCCCGATAGATCCACTTACATCGAACAAGTTTTCTTCCCTTAGGAAGAGGGACAAGATCCCAAGTGTGGTTCCTCATTAAGGAACTATACTCCTATTGTATATTTGTATCCCACTCAGGAATACCAGAAGCCTCTTGAAAGGACTGTGGATCAAAGGTGGTAGCAATGAAGACATGTGGAGCATCCTAGAATTATAAATGAGTCTGCCTAGTGTTTGATGGATCCCCAACCCAATCGCCTACAGAATGCAGGGTCTGTCTAGCCCAAAGTGGACCAGAAGTCAAAGAATGTGGAGGAGAATTGTAAGCCTCTAAATGAAGACTAGGAGAGGAAGGAGGTGAATCTTCTGAATCTCTCTTAACATCAAAAGTGGAGGTACAAGACTCCTCATCATCAAGAACCCACTCCTGAGTGAATTTGACTCATTAGAAGATCTGTCATGTAGCCCAAGTGACTCCAATGTCAAAGTAGAAGGAGGTGGAGAAGTGATAGGAGTTGAGCTTGAAGAGTTCTCCTCAAATTGAACACTCTTCTCAAAGAACAGCTCGTGTGTAGTAGGGTGGAGCAACTAATAACTCTTCACACCATCGGGATAGCCTACAAATATGTAAGACATGCTCTACAGATCCAATGCCTTACGTTTCTTTTCAAGAATGTGGGCCCATGTAGGAGAACCAAAAACTTGAAAGTTATTAATTGAAGGTTTTCGATCACTCCAAGATTCAAAAGGAGTGACTCCCTTCAAGGCTCGGTGAGGAACATGGTTCTAGATATAACAAGCACAATTAATGGCCTCTGTCCAATACTGTGGTGTAAGAGATCTGGAGTGAATAATGCAATTCACCATTTCCTTCAAGGACCTATTCTTCCGTTCTACAACACCATTCTGCTGAGGATTGTATGGAACTGAATGCTGCAAATGAATCCCCTCTAAAGTACAAAACCGCTCAAAATGATGGTTGACATATTCACCACCATTATCAATGCGCAAAACTTTGATGGCTTTCCTAGATTGCTTCTCTACAAAAGTCTTGAAGTCCTAAAAGTGATCAAATACCTTAGTCTTATGTTTGAGAAAGTACACCCAAGTATAGCGAGAAAAGTCATCAATGAAGGTTAGAACATATCTATCTTTGTTGAAGGATGGACGAGGAAATGGTCCAGCCACATCATTGTGAACTAACTCCAATATCTGTGAAGCTCTCCTTATCTTACCTTTGTCAAATTTTTTCTTTAGGATGCTTACCAAGAATGTAACCTTGGCAAACACCATCTGAAAACTAAACTAAAGGTAACCCTGTGACCATGTTCTAATGGTTAAGCTGCTGCAAGGAGCAGAAGTTAAGATGGCCAAACCGCTCATGCCATAACTTACTCACATCATCATAATGAGTGAGCAAAACATTTGAAGGAGGATCAGGAACAAAGTGAGAAAAAAATAGAGTAGTGACTGATGATCTTCTCTCCCAACTGCAACTATAGAACCACTGTGCAACTCACAAATCTCCATTGAATCAGGAGTGAACTCAACCCGCTTGCCTAAACTTGTGAGAGTGATCTGATATACTGATAGGAGATTAGTTGATAATGAGGGCACACACAGAACATCATGGAATGTGCCATCTCCCACATCAATAGACTCTCTCCCACATACCTCAATAGGAGTGTCATCATCCATCAAAATAGAAGGCATCGTACATGGCTCCAAAGATGCAAGTTCTTCCTTAGATGAAGCCATGTGGTGTGAAGCACCTGAATCAAGAACCCAAGTGGATTGTTGTGAAGCAACTGCTACAAGTGGATCCTTTTGTTACACCTTTGAGAAATTCCACTAGACAATGGAGACCTATTGAAAGGCATATCCCACTTGATTTTTGTTGTGTATTTTCATTATCATTTACTGACAATGAACATGTTGGCACCCAATTTAACAAGTGCATTTTTTAAAAGTTGGATGCCCCCTTTGTTTCCTTAGACATACCTTTCCCATAATTGATAACTAATTAGAGAATTATTCAATGCCCCCCTGGTCATTTTGTGCTTTTCCTTCCTTCATTACTTTGTCACAAGCCTAAACTTACAAAAATTCTAAGTGTGAAGGTTTTCAATTTAATTTCCAAGTCCTAGGTAAAATTTTAGGATTTCAGACTTTCCTTTCCTAGCATACCTTTTTAAAGTTTCCCTTCCTGGCATGCCTTTCCTTCCAAGTTCTTGTTTCCCATTTTCCTCTAAGTCCATTTTCCCATTTCCTTCAATTTCAGGATTTGAAACCTTCTCATCCTGGCATGCCTTTCCTTCAAAGTCCCCTTTTTCCCTTAAATTTTTAAGATTTCAAACTTTCCATTCCCAACATACCTTTTTAGAGTTTCCCTTCCTGACATGTCTTTCTTTCCAAGCTCCCATTTCCTTCAATTTCAGGATTTCAGACTTTCTCATCTTGACATCCTGACATGCCTTTCCTTCAAAGTCCCCATTTTCCCTTAAATTTTTGGGATTTTTGACTTTACCTTCCCTAAATGCCTTTCCTTCCAAGTTCCCATTTCCCATTTCCATTTAAGTATGTTTTCCCATTTCCTTCAATTTTTAGATTTCAAACTTTCTCAACCTAGCATCCCAACATGCCTTTCCTTCAAAGTCCACTTTTTCCCTTAAAGTTTTAGGATTTCAGACTTTCCCTTCCCAACATACTTTTTTGAAATTTCAAAATGGTTTTTATTTTATTCCCACTTTGGCATGCAAATTATTGAAACTCTGTCATTCGAAGAAAAAATCCTACCTATCTCCCTACACGACCCAAGACATCATTAATGGTCTCAAATGGACACAATTAGATAGAGGAAGACTTTCAAATGCCTCTTAGTATTTGTGGTCCCCTCAGAGATGTGGTTTGTGTACAAAGGCATATGGTTTCTAATCTAAGGGGCATGGTTTCAAGTGCACAACAATGCGAAGGTGATGCAATAGGCATGGGTGACCTACAAATTTGTTGACCACTCTTGTATTCTTGCCAAAACAACAAGATTGAATGTAATACTATGTATACATGTTTGTAACATGTAAAAGGGGTTGGTCATTGAGCCAATTTTGGATTGCAAGTGCCTCGAGCTAGTTCTAGTGTATCAAATGATGAATGTCTAGCTCTATAAATGTTGATGCTTATTTGTAAATTAGGGGAAGGGGTAATCTAGTAGGTTTTTTCCTATAAATGTATGTCACCACAACAAGCTATAGTATCTCAAGAGGGGCTTTGAACCTAGTTGTTGTCTCTCACTTGCCACACTTGCTAGCATGATTGTAACAAGATTTGATTAATGTATGACAAACATTCTAAACAAATACAAACTCTTTTGCAATGGTCTTATTTTGTTACATGTGGGGTACTGTTGATTTATAATGGATAACTAAGAATGTCATTTACATGTTTCCTTATCTTTTAGGGTTGTGTATATAGAATCCTTGTAGATATTACTAATCTACAAACATGTTATTCATCCTCTTTGCAAGTTGGGACTCTGTTACCCAATGGAGTAGGCACTAGTCAAATTGGTGAGGGGCCAAACACCTTTTATCATAATCATATCTCTTGTTAGTTGTAGGAGTAGTTTAGGTTTCACCATGCTTGCAAGATTCAATATTATAAACTATGTCATATCATGTGTTGTCCCAAAACTAAAATATTGTTAGAGGATCGTGCTAATATGTTCTCCCTCTTACTCATGTGTATGCAATGTTAAATAGATTAATCTACTGGGGAATAATATAGCTATTATCTTTGATGCGTGATAAGAGTGAATTAATATCTACTTATTGGAGGTCTCATAGGTCTATATGTAGTCAATGCTAACATGAACTTAGTGACAAATCTTGGGGTTCATAGCATATTGAGTATCACTAATTAAGGGCCTTGAGTCTAAATTGTTTATTTCTCTTTAATTGTCCTATTATTAAGACCTCAAGGAACACCCCCTTGGCCTTGCAAAGCCTAAATTCAAAGGTGATTTTACCCACTCACAATAATTGGTCCATTCATGACATATCCTTGGCCTTAGGTTTTGGTGCAAGTCTTTAGGATTTGTGGAGTTGCATATTTGAGCACCAACATAATGGCGTTGTTGTCAAGGGTATAAATTATGGGTTCTAAATTGAAATGAAAACTCTATTGGTGTGTTAAACCTAGAGACTAGCTCATTGAGATTAAATGTCCTTCAATGCATTCATCTTTTGAAAGAGGTGGCAACTCTATTGTTAGGAAATAAATTCTCTTGTTGTTAAAGGTACACAAAGGTTCTCTTCTTTATTCAAATAAGGCTTCTTTCAAAATAAAGAAACATTCTTTTATGAAGTCCAATTTTGCCCTGCATGACTGAATGTGCTAAGTCATGGCTTCTTTGCTAAATAATTATGACTCTGGGGTTACTCCTTCACATGTGCTTTCCTATATGTCAAGCCCTAGAGACTACCATGAAGTAGATACCTATGACTCTTATGATGATGTTTCCTCTTGTTATTCAAACAACCCTTCATCTTATGCTCTCCTACCTCAAAACCAAGCATCCATGAATGAGTACAATGAGCTTGTTAGGTAGTATAATGAAATTCAAAATCAAATCAAGCTACTTGAATCTAGTTTGCAGTCTAAATCCCAACATAATTCCATGAAGGACCATGTCACCAAGTCTCAAAGAATTATACATCCCAATATTCCCTTGGTTGATCTATATGAGAAATTGCACTTGTCATGGGTAAATTATGATTTTGAATGTATAACAAATATGATTTTCCTACAATTTCATAAGTTTGATGGGCTAGATTTATCTCAAGGGGAAGCACATATCCAAGAATTTTTTGATTTCATGGACAAATATCATTATGTGGATGAGAGTTTTTCTAAATATTTAGATGAAGATGCAAAGAAATGGTTATGTAGTTCTCCAAACTGCTACTTTTCTTCTTCGGATAGTTTAATTGTGTTCTTTGAGGAGTGGTGTGCACTTGGTGTTGATACTTTCTCTCTTGTCCATGAACTTTCAAGCATCAAAAGGAAAGAGGGTGAGTTGGTTCAAATTTTTTGTCAAAGATTTATGGCTACTTTATCTTGCATACTAGATTGTCACAAGTTGAATGAGCACAAGTGCATTGATTTATTTTGTGATGCATTTTATCTTGGAGCTAGCCTTTCTCCACATGAGCTCAAAACTAAGGTTCTAGACCATATCCTAGTGTGGGAAAATATTGTTGAGGCTGCATATGAAGTCAATGTTACTTCCCTCAATACAAATGGAGTGGAGTTGGAAGATGCAACATCATATAATAGTTGTGCAGATGATGAGGCCACTGTGTGTGGTAATGTCTAGTTAGATGAGTCACTTTCCAAGGATGATAGGGATGTTGCAAGTGCTCATATGGAGATTGAAGTGCCTCATGTTTCACATGGTAGCCTTAAGGACTTTTCATCTTTTTTTGATAGCTTATACATTGACTTGTATCAGTCAGGTGATTCAACAATTCCTAACATCAGTAGGTGTGGCTACCATGACATGAGCTTTGATGTTGATTAGATTATGCATGTTACAAATGAAGTTCCTATTTTTCATACATGTCTTGGTGCCCATATGTAGGAGAATGATGAAGAGGACACTTGTGTGTCTATTTGTAACAATAGTTGTGGTACAATAGATTGCCAAAATAGGCTTGAAATAGAGAGGTAGTGGGATGGATTTAATCCATCACTTGAGGTGCCTCAGTATGATTCTTATATTAATGATGATAATGGAAGTGTGATTCAAGTCCTTGATCTAAGCATGGAGAAAAACATCAACATATGTGACAATGGTGTATGTTGGCCACATGTTATCCAAGGGCTTCATGTAAATACTAGTTATTATGAAGCTTTCATTTATGATGAAGGTAGTGTTGCAAATATGCGCATATGATGTGTTGTCATTGATGTCCACATATCTCTTTGTCAGAGACAGTGAAGACAGTGCAGTTCAAAAAAGTAGATTGTTCCACATTTCCAGTGAGATGAAAATCAGAGTCTGTGGACCAAAGGGTTGTGTAGAGGATTGTCTGAAGTTGCTCCAATTAAGATTTGAGAGGTCCGCATGGAGGATTGGTGAAGTTATGGCCATATGAGTAGAACCGGGTTTTGCAGTTGTTCAGAGGAATCAGAGTGATAGAAACTTGGTATGGATTTCTCCGCATTGGAATATTATGGTCTACAGATTTGGAGGTATGTTTGGGATGTTGGTATGTATCCTCAACTCAAGTGGTTCATGGTTTGGAGGTCCACAAGTAGTCTTTCTAGTGTGACAGTCATGACAATTAGTGTTCTTAAGTTCTCGGATGAAGATGCAAGTGTTTTTGGTGATTTGAGGTGGTGCGGTTGTTCTTGTTAATTTAATTGTGCTTGTGGTGGTCCCTGGATTGTGTGCCTATTGTGTTGGTGGTCTGCATTGAGGATTGAGCTCGTGGTTGAAGATTTCTCCTTGGGTGTTGTTGTTCTTTCCAGTCTTGGTCAACTAGATGCTTGGTGCGTATTGCGGGTGATCTAAGAAGAGTTCTATGGAGTGTGACGTGTTGTTCAAGGAAGATTTGAGCCCCAACTATGCTTGGCCGATAGAGGAGTGGTTCACATGTAGCATTTTGTATTAAGTCAAGTCTTGTTATTGTAATTGCTAGTAATGCCTATCTTGGAGAATGTTCCAGATAGATTATTGTTTGGCCAACTTTAATGTTCATTCCAAAGTCAATGACATGTATAAATAAGTGTTGTGAAGTCATGGAAAGGTGTGGATGTGAGCGAAGATGCGAAGGTAGCGAGGAAGTGTTCGGGGGCAGAGCAGAGGTGTTGTGAGCTTTAATGGAACTGAGCTTTGGCATGTAGAAGATGGTGTTTCTTAGTTCAACCTTTTGGTGTTAACCAAGTGAATGTTTCTGTAGGCAGTGAGCCTCCTTTGAGCAGTGAGCTCTAGGTAGTGCACCCGAAGGCAAGTGCCTTCCCATTTTTATATTCTTTTAACAGAGAATAAATCTTGTGGTTTAACCCCCACCGTGGTTTTTCCCTTAACCAGGTTTCCACGTAAAAATCCTAGTGTTATGTGTGTTGATTATGTTTTCTGCTTGTTGTTTCATGCTTTCATGGTTATATCATTAATCTGTTAATAAGTGGTAAAGAAGATTAAATGTAGAAAAGTCAAAGTTTTGTGACAACTGATTCACCCCCCCTCTCAGTTGTCTGCCCTAATTTCAACAGGTAGAGCTCCTACTACTATGGATGATGGTGATGTGCCCAAACTTTAATTTTTTAGGTGGGTCTAGCATTCAGATGAAGATGATGTTGAGCCACAACATAAATGTAAAGTTGAATACCAACATATTGTAGCTCAACTTGATGATATACCTAACTTTGAGACCTTCCAATTTGTGGTGAAAGAAGATCTTTCTCTTTGTGTCAATCAAAGTTTGAGTCAGGTATATTTTTCTAAAGTATGTGAGTTTGAGGCTTTTAATTTTTATCTCAACTCATTTTAATGTGTTGGAAACCAAATGGATGTGGTTGACATGGGTAGTGAAATTACTCTTTTCTCCATGTATTTAGATTGGGTTGCTGAATCTGGGTGGTAAGAGGATAGTCTTCATTTTCAATTTTAGCATAATCCTCTAGACATCGACAACAAGTAGATGCTTCCATGTGGGGGATGCATTTTGTTGCAGATCAATGGGAAACACATCATCAAGTTAAAGGAGATCAACTCCTTCATCAAACTTTCCTTGACAGGGGCAAATGGTTTCAGGTAGTTTATCCATGGTCTTGTACCATTGATCTTCTTTGTAGGGTTTGACTTGCAAGTGTTCTCAAGTTTTGTTTACAACCATACTTTTCATTGTCCTTTGTGCCACCATGTCATTGGCTATAGTGGTTGTCTTGTATGTAATCCCCTTGTTGTGCCTTGCCTCGTGTGTGTATATATATGTATGTATGTATGTATGTATGTATGTGTATATGTATATGTATATGTATGTATGTATGTATATGTATATGTGTGTATGTGTATGTGTATGTGTATGTGTATACATATACATATACATATATATATATATATATATATATATATATATATATATATATATATATATATATATATATATATATATATATATGTATGTATATATACATGTATATGTATATGGTGAATCACAATAGTTTGTCCCACTTTTTGGGCAAAATGGGACATTGAAATCATCATTTTAAACTAAATTTTTACTTTCTGACACCTATAACAACTACACCATTAAGAATTTGAAGATGATGTGAACTAGTGATTTTTGATATTTTGTGTGTAGAATCTAAATATATATTTTTTAAAAATTTAAAAAATTATTTGTGAAATTTTTTACGTAACTTTTAATAACTTGTTTTTTAATAGTTAACAACATTTTTAAAAAGTGACGTTTATACCATATAGCATAACTTTTTTTATAGAAAGGATAAAATTATAAATTTTTAAATATAGATTCATCACACCAATATCTAGTGTACTAATTTTTTTCCATAATTTTTTGTTGCATATTTTATTTTTATTAATTTTTGAAGTGAGATTATTTATAATTTAGACATAGGTTTATACTATATAGCATAACTTCTTTTGTATATACTCAAGTTAACTTTTTCTTTTAAACAAGGACATCAATACCTAGTGTGTAGATATTTTTCAAAAAAAAATCTCTATTTTACTATATTTCCACATTTGTAGAACAAAGACCATGATGTTTGGTGAAAAACCTATGTTCACTAGAAAATAGAAAATAAATATAATAATCAAATTAAATATATTCAAAATTATACTTTTTGGAAAGCTTACTCCAAGGGCTATGATCCTGTAAATTATCATATCACATTGATTCCATTTGTTGGTCCAACCTAAGGTTTGAAATAGAAAATTTTGGGGAAAATCTAAGGACTAAGGTGGAAAGGTCATTTCTAGGACCTTCAAACAAAGGTCCATGAGAAAAAAAATTCCAAAAAAGGAATAAAAAGGGACCTTTGTTCGAAGGTCCCTTTTTATTCTTTTTATAAAAATTTCCATAAAAGAAATAAACAAGAACCTTTGAACGAAGGTCCCTTTTATTCCTTTTATGGAAATTTCCAAAAAAGAAATAAAAAGGGACCTTCTAACAAAGGTCCCTTTTATTCATTTTTTGGAAATGACCTTCGTTCAAAGGTTCTTTGCATAAAGACCTTCAAATGAAGGTGTTGCTTAATTATTTTCTCCCAACCTATGTCAAATTCTAGTGTCCCACAAGTGGGACTCACTATTGTGGGTTCACCCATATATATGTATGTATATATGTAGGTTCTTTTCCCTCCCTCCTCGCCCCCTTTTGCATTTTGTTCTACTCCTAGAGATAGTTGGATTCTCATTGTGCTTGTGAGAGGCACACGTCTGCAACTAGAGCCAATATTGGCACCCAATTTAACAAGTGCAAAATTAGTTTGACACCCCCTTTGTTTCCTTAGACATACTTTTCCCATCACTGATAACTAATTATAGAAATTCTTCAATGGTCCCCCTAGTCATTTTGTGCTTTTCCTTCCTTCATTACTTTTTCACGAGCCTAAATTTCCAAAAATTCTAGGTGTGAAGGTTTTTAGTTCAATTTCCAAGGTCTAGGTAAAATTTTGGGATTTCAAACTTTCCCTTACCGGCATACCTTTTTAGAGTTTCCATTCCTAGCATGCCTTTCCTTCAAAGTTCCCATTTACCATTTCCTTCAATTTCAGGATTTCAGACTTTCTCACCCTAGCATCCTGACATGTCTGTCCTTCAAAGTCCCCTTTTTGCTTAAAATTTTGGGGTTTTAGACTTTCCCTTCTTGATACATCTTTTCAAAGTTTCCCTTCCCATCATGCCTTTCCTTCCAAGTTCCCATTTCCCATTTCCCTCTAAGTCCATTTTCCCATTTCCTTCAATTTTAGGACTTCAAACTTTCTCATCCCAACATCTCGACATGCCTTTCCTTTAAAGTCCCATTTTTCCCTTAAAATTCTAGGATTTCAGACTTTCCCTTCCCGACATACCTTTTTTGAGTTTTCCTTCTTGGAATTTCTTTCCTTCCAAGTTTCCATTTCCCATTTCCTTTAATTTCTAGATTTCAGACTTTCTAATCCCCACATCTCGACATGCCTTTCCTTCAAAGTCCCCTTTTTCCCTTATAATTTTGGGATTTCAAACTTTCCCTTCCTGGCATACCTTTCTAGAATTTGGAATGTTTTTTACCTTCTTCCCCCTTTGGCATGCAAAGTCTTAAAACTCTATCATTCAAACAAAAAACCCTACCTACCTGCCTACACGACCTAGGTTGCCATTAATGGTCTCAAATGGTTGCAATAGATAGAGGAAGACTTTCACATACCTCTGAGTATTTGTGTCCCCGTCAGAGATGTGATTTGTGTATAAAGGCAAATGGTTGCTTATTTAAGGGGAATGGTTTCAAGTGCATAGCCATGTGAGGGTGATACAACAGGCATGGGTGACTTGCAAATTTATTGACCACTCTTGTATTCCTACTAGTACAACAAGACTAAATGTAATACTATATATACATCTTTTGTAATATGTAAAAGGGGTTATCCATTGAGTCATTTTTGGATTGCAAGTTCCTCAAGCTAGTTCTAGGGTATCAAATGATGAATGTCCAACTTTGTAAATGTTGATGCTTGTTTAAAAATTAGGAGAAGGGCCATTCAAGAAGGGTTTTTCTTGTAAATGTATGTCTCCATGATAGTCTGTAGTATCTTAGGAGGGGCTTTGAACCTAGTTGTTGTCTCTCACTTGCCACACGTGCTAGCATGATTGTAACAAGATTTGATTAATGTATGACAGACATTCTAAAGAATTACAAACTCTTTTGTAATGGTCTTCTTTGTTTGCATGTGGGGTACTACTAATTTGTAATGGATAACTAAGAATGTCATTTATAGGTTTCCTTATCTTTTAGGGTTGTGTGTATATAATCATTGTTCTATTTCTAATTTGTAGACATGTTATTGATGCAGAGCATGGTGGGATTCAAAATATTTTAAAAGGTACAAAGCACTGATTTTGATAGATCACCAAAAATACTCACAAATTCACTTCCATGAAACATGATTTCAAAGGCTACAAATCCACCAAATGGAGGTTTCAAGACACCAAACTTTCAATGAACCTCTGATACACCTTAGGCATCATAATATTGATAGGATTAAGCCAACCAAACTCCCTTAGAACCCTGGTTCCTTCATTATTCCATCTTTCACACCTAAGAGGCCTATTCGCTTGTAGCCCTCCTAACAGACAAAACTAGGCATAACTTTTAAACCAGATGAGATTTCTAGAAACAAAATACAATTTCAAATACCCATTTAAGCCTTATTTAACATAATTCAAATTCAGATTAGGTTGTTTTGGAAAGAATGGCCTTAAAAATGACTGTCCCATTTTCAAGGAGGCCTAATTAGGACAACAAAAAGGGTTTTTTTTGACGTAATTTCCTAACCAGAACTCAAACCCACAAACTAAAACCTGTTTTGGATACCCATTTGGCTTTTTTATGGCATATCTCAAGTTTAGGTGGGGTTACTTTGGAACACAAGCCTCTAAAATTGACTGTCCCGCTATCCTAAAGGCCTAATTCAGCTAGTTTGCATGAGGGTTTATTGGATCTTTAGACTCCAGGCCTCTACTCACCTCATTAACACCTCAAAAACATAAAATATGGTCTACATTTTCTTCAAACCCGAACTCTTAGACATCAAATTTGAACCAAAACTAATGAAAATCAATTAGGGCGGCAATAATACTTATGCAAGATGACTTCCCCTGTATCTAAAAACATAATCAAATTGAAAAAACAACTTAAACTAACCCATTTTACCAATTAACAAAAGTTTCCATCGGTGGAATGACTTTTATTTCCTTTTTAGACTCTCAAACCCTTAAACCAACAGAAAAAATGTTGAATTTGCAGCAAACAGGATACTTTTATTCAAAATTGCTTCAAGTTACAATGTCCTCACCTCTTTATCACCTTCACAAGGCTTTTTAAACATATTACATTAGTTATTTTACCTACCCCTTGAGTTTCCAATGACCAAAACCCTTCCCTTTATAAAGTGACTCTTCATATTCCACTTCTTGCACTTTTGCAATTTTGACAATATTTGCAAGGTTTTACAATATTTGACAACTTGACCCCACACTTTACCTAGAAACCTATTCAAATGACTCAAATGAAATAGATATGGTCCAAATATGACCTCATTACAAACATAATAGAACCAATAGCTCAAAATTTACAAAATTGCCTCATGGAGGCATGAAGTTTACAAGGTGCCCTACACCAGTTATCCATCCTCTTTGCAAGTTGGGACTTTGTTTCCCAATGGAGTAGGCACCAACCAAATTGGTGAGGGGCCAAACACCTTTTATTATAATCATCTCTTGTTAGTTGTAGGAGTAGGTTAAGTTTCACCATGCCTACATGATTTAGTATTATAAACTGTCATATCTTGTGTTGTCCCAAAACTAAAATATTGTTAGAGGATCATGCTGGTATGTTCTCGCTCTTATCCATGTGTATGCAAAGTTAAGTGGATTCATTGTTGGGGAATAACATATCTATTATCTTTTGATGCATGATAAGAGTTTGATTCAACTTTTTGGCAATGTACAAATCCCCAACCAAAAAAATACTGTCATAATTTGTTAGGAAATTGAGACAACTGCATTAGAGATGAGAACTTTTTATAGGTAAATTTTCTTAGATTCTAACTCTACCTAACACTAAATATACTTTTTCATATAGTGTAATGAGGCATCAAAAGAGTTAACCATTTTGAGGGTTTACAATTCACATATTATTTTGGAATAATTAACAAAATTGACTATTAAAATTGAACAATGTTTTGTACTATATTGCTTTCCCTTGACCTTTTGGATATTCACACATAGAATCACACTTTGATAGGTAAGTAATTAATAAAAAATAATAATTAAGTTCATGTTTCTCTAAAAGTTCATCACAAGTACATACAGTACATACACATCTTACTATTGTTGATTTATATAAAATCCAGTTATGTCTCTATCTAGTTTGAACCTTCTCCTATTAAGAAAAATAAGAGGTTACAAGATGGATAGCAAAGAATCCCAAAGGTCAAGAGATATTGATCTAAAATTTCATCAATTCTACCAAATTATCTTTGATGCTTTCAATTTTATTAATAAACTAAAGTCATATTAATTGTTTAAGTTTTACAAAACAATTGTTTTTTCTAACACTTCACAACAATGTGTAACTTACAAAGTGTTGTAGGATGAATAAAAGCTTGAAATTTTGCACAAGACTATCTAAACTAATGATAACGATAAAATTTTTTTTCCTTCCTTGTATGGTATGCTTATGTTTATAAGGTATTCACTAGACATGGCAACCTATTCCACAAAACTTAGCAGAAATCCACTTATAATTTATCTTTTAGTTGCATTTGGTAAATGACAACATAATCTTCCATATGTATATGCAACAACACAATAGTAAAAAAACTAGTTAGTGCACTTGTTGCACTATGTTTTTTCTCTCCTTACTCGTTTTTAACATTATGAGAATCAAATCCACTCAGGATAAATTAATACTTCTAATTTATAGATGATTCTTTAGTAGCAGTGGCTTTACCATGTGAGTCATCCATGCCCAAATTTTGTCTGTATTTGGATCCTTAATGTCCAAATTGTAAAAACAATAAATATTATTCACATTGGTTATAGGCATTCACAATAGGCATAATATGTTTGATATAAATTTGATCCTACATAGTTGAGTATAGGAACACATATTTTTTAAGATGTGGTCATGTTATTTGTGTAAAATTCAAATATGTTTAACACCATGGAAACTAAGCAACAAAGGTTAGTAACTTATTAAATCTACATTATCATGATATTATGTCATATTTGTCATGATTCCTATCATATGTTATCTCAAGGAGCTATACAATCTCTCATATGACACAGGATTGGAACTTTATTAAATAAGGAAAAAGTACTCATGTTAGAGTATTATTATAGATTCTTCTTTGAAACTAAGTTAAAACAGTACTAACTTATGACATTCATAAAATAGTAGATGAGATCATATTGTATAAACTAATCTATTATTTGGTCCCTAGACAAAGGAGAGGCCCTATTGTATCAATTTCAATGTGTCCTTGTATTTTTTATACCATGGCGAAGGTAGCCAAATCAAAGTTACACTTCTTGGTGGTAGTTTCATTATTAAGGATGTTAATTTACATCTCCCCATATTCATGGTTGTCTTAAACCTAGGCCACAACTAAATTTGATCCTTTAGGAGTAAGTTGAGCAAGCTTTTGAGAGTAGAGGTCTTGGAAACCCTTTTTTTCCGATTCTTATGTTACTGAGCTCATTTTTCCAAGGGTCTTATTGAGTTTATTGTATTGTATGAGTTATTTTTTAAATTCTTGAATAGGAAATATATGAAAGATATTAGTAATGATGTGATTATCTTCAATAATATGGTACATTTAAGTTCTTAGATATAATGCACCTACTTATATTGGGTGGTTATTGTTCTAAGAAATTGTATGGGGAGCAAACCTATAAAGGATAGCTCACCTATTACTATGTGTTTAGTCAAATGATGTTTTACTCCTTGAACAAACATGGGAATTTATAACTACATTTGATTGCAGAAATATCATGCCTTAATGATCTTCTTGAGATCGACAAATCATCATCATTTTTTAGTATTGTCATATAATTATAGCTCCATTGTATTGGCTATATTCTAAGATCAATTACATGTTTCTCAAGACATAGTGTTCACTTAAGAAATGTAATATGATCAAACTAGTTGTTATACCTATTAAGGCTAGTATGTGATAAAACCATAAATCTATCATAGAAAAATACTAAACTTACCTTGTAATAAGTTTGATTTACCTTACCATATTTAGACTAGATATTACCTATACAATAGGTATTACACCTAGATTTATGTGGAATACTGTGTGATCATTGGAAAATGACAATCTTTACACTTAAAGTATAATAAAGGTATAATGGTCTTTATTATTCTTGCACCAAGAATAAGTTTATTCAGTTATTGTGTTACTGACTATATTTTGATCCTATTAATAGGAAATCTACTTCAAGCTTTGTCTTCAAAATGTGGTCCAAGTTCTATCACATGGATGGAGTAATACTTAAAATAGAAACCTTCTATGGCTCTTTAATCTATAGAGGTTGATACAAAAGTAGTTGCAAAAGAATCAATGCGACTTAGGAGATTAATGGAAGAGTTTCATCTTGGTAGTAGTAAAATTCCCACTTTATTATATGATAACAAAAGTCATTTACTCTTGCCAAAGATTCATATTCAAACATACAAAAATAAAACACATTGAAGTTCAAGGGAAAGTTTTCTATCATAAAATTGCTCTCCTATTCTATTAGACTAATTATCAGGTGGTCGATATACTTTGATCAAGAAGAATTGGGTTGGAATCCCAATAATCACATACCAAACCTCTTTGAATTACCACATTCTCCAAATTCAAAACAATGCTTGCCTTAAGGAGTTGCCATTGAGGGGGAGTGTGCATGACAATGACACCTCCCAATGGCTAAAGTTTGGCATTATATGTAAGACCTACAGGCATTTTACATGCTTTATTGTATAAGTTCTTCAAGCATATTGTAATTCTTCTTTGAGTAATTATTCCACTTGTAAAAGCATTGTATTAAATAAGACCTATGGGCACTATGTAATGAACTTGTAGGAGGTTGGTTTGAGGAGTCCAGGGCTCTAATAAAAACTTTATAAGACCTCATTAAAAGCATCATTATTTAAAACGTGTTGGGATTATAAATTATGACAAGATGACTTTCGTGTAGTCCAGAATGCATGATCTTCATTTTGGCATATATTTGTGTCACTGTTTATCTTTGTCAAAGAAGACCTATGTCATTTTTTATTTTATAAAAATTGATAGGTTATGCCCCATATTAACATTAAGTGGGGGGGGTGTTATAACATAATGTTATTAGGGGTCATAGCCTTATAACATTTATATATTATTCTAAAATAAGGTTATAAAACTTTGTGATTATTATATGCTTTAGAAGGCATATACCATTTAATAATTAATAATCTGAAAAACTATTAGATTATTAATTATTTACAAATGGTACTTTTGGATGGGTGTGGCAAATACCCTTTCGGGTATTTTTCCACCCCTCCTATATTTTAGGATATTTTCTCTCATTGAGAAGGATATTGATTTTTGGGGAAAGTATAGTGCACAAGAGGTTTTACTGGCCATGTGGAAGTGAGGAGAAGTGAATTTCTCCAGGTTATATTTGTTTATTTATTGACAATAATGTAAGTGTTTAAATAATAAAATGATGTTTTGTGGGTTTTTTATTGTTTACAATTTTCCCACATTATTTTGTCTCTATGTAATTGTGAGTATTTTATTTCATTTGTAAAGTTTATTAATTTGCATCATATCTAAAGTAATTAATGATTTATATATAACATTAATCACATTATTTAATTGAATAGAAGACTACCCCTATACTCCATAGCATAATAGGGTTGCAAAGTGGATGAACTGAACCTTAATGGAAAGAGCCAAAAATATGATGAGTTGTACATAGTTAGATTGGTGCTTTAGGGTTGAGGTTGAGAGTAATACCTACTACTTGATTAAAAAATCTCCTTATTTGACTCTTGTTGATAAAACTCCTTATGAGGTGTGGGCATGTAAGAAACCCTATGTTTCATATTTAAAAGTATTTGGATATGAAGCTTTTATTCATGTGCCTAGAGAAAAGTGATCTAAGTTGGATCCCAAAGCTCATAAATGCATATTCTTTGGATATAGTGAGAATGTTAAGGGTTACAAGCTTTGGTATCCTCTAACTTTGAAAATAATTTATTCTAAGGATGTGATTTTCAAGGAACTTAGAGTATTTTCCAATCCAAGATACCAAAGGAAAAATAAGGAAGGAAAATAGTGCATTTTGAGACTAAGGTTGAGAAGTAGGAAGATGCACATGTTAAAGAACAAAATGATGGATTTGATGATGGAGAGAAAGAAGAGGATTTAGGTGAGAAATCTAAGTGGATTGGGCATGCAAAGGAATAGGCAGAGCCCCTTACCCCACCCTTAAAAGGATCCATGAGACAATATAATCTCGATGATAGGTATATCCCACCATATTTATATTGTTTATTTTCCTTATCATGTACTAATGATGAACCTATATCTTTTAAGGAATCTCTTTCTGCACATGAACATGATTCTTGGATGGAGGCCATGTGTAGGAGGAAATGATGGCCTTAGACAAATGTGACACTTGGGATCTTGTGTTTGCCTAAGGGAAGGAAGCCCATTGGTTGCAAGTGGGTATTTAAAAAATAATTCAAAGCAAATGGTAGGTATAAAGCCAAACTAGTGGCTAAGGGTTACTCCTAAAGAGAGGGAGTTGATTTTGATGAAACTTTCTCTCCTATTGCTAAAATGTCTTCCATTAGATTCCTACTTTCTATTATTTTTGCTTATGATTTTGAAGTAGAGAAAATGGATGTAAAAATTGTTTTCTTCCATGTGGATCTTGAAGAGGAAATTATATGTGATAGCCAGATGGATTTGAGGTAAAGAGAGAAAATTTGGTTTGCAGGTTGAAATAATTATTGTGTGGTTTGAAATAATTACCTTGGATGTAGTATCAAATTTTTTATGCCTTTACATCGAATTTAGGTTTTTTAGGAGTAAAGAAGATCATTGTGTTTACATTAAATGTATTGATAATTAGATTCTAATTATTGTCTTGTATGTTGACAACATGTTGTTTAATGATAATAGCAAGGTGATGACTAAGGAACTTAAAACTCAAGATTCTGGTGCATTTGACATGAAGGATTTAGGTGCAATAAAATTTATTTTAGGAATGGAAATAAATAGGGATTGAATTCATAGAAATATTTGGCTTAGTTAGAGTAAGTATGTTGACACTATTTTGCAAAAGTTTTTTATGCAGGATTACAAACCAACGAGTATTCCTTTACCTATAGGCACCAAGATTTCATTATATATGTGTCATAAGATGATGATATGGAGGATGTGCATAATGTGCCTTATTATAATGTTGTAGGGAGCTTGATGTATGCAATGGTATGTACTAGACCATTATCAGACTTAGCAAGTTTATGTCTAACCTTGGTAAAGAGCATTGGCCTTATGTTAATAGGGTATTTAGATATTTGTGAGAAACCTTTGATTATTGCTTATGTTATCATTGTTATAATGATATCATCAAGTTATTAAACATATAGGGCTTTGTTGATGTAGATTGGGCAAGTGACTTCAATAGTCAGAGGTCCACTAGTAGCTATGTGATTTCTTTGTTTGGTGGTGTTGTCAACTAGATGAGTAAAAGATAACCTAGGGTTGCATTGTATACTACTGAAGTAGAGTATATGGCTATTATGCATGCCTATAAGGGTTGGTATGGTTATAGAGACTACGTTCAAGAGTAGGATTTGATAACAGAGTAGTTAAGATCAAATTCGATAGTCAGAGTGATGTTCGTTTGGCCAAGAATTTTATGTACCATGCCCATACTAAGCACATAGATGTACAATATCACTTTGTTTGTGAGATGGTGGAAAGTGGTAAGGTCATGATTCAAAAGGTTGACACTCAAGATTATTATGAAATGTGTCTCAACCTTGCACCTAATGTTAAGATTACAAATAGTGCAATTTTCAGGTTGAAAAATTAAAAAACTCATAGAGTTGGTTTTTGGCCAAAATAAAAAATTTGGGTTTTTCGGTGCCAATTCCCTAGTTCTTATCATGTGGACCTCTTCAAGCTCTACAATTTAAAAAAAAGGAACCAATCGGCCTCCTAGATCAAAAGCTATGGCCTTCGGAAGTTGGACCTCCTACATTGGAAATGTAAAAACATCTAAGACACATAAAAGAGTTGATAGGGGGAGTTACACTTGTTGACCAACATGTCATAAGTCATCTTTGGATGGGGATAATGGATCCAAAATGGAACACCCAATTATGTGAGTGGATTATAATGAGGTTGTGCTAAGTGGGTGGAGGGAGGCCCCAACCTTCCTCCTCCCACCTGGGTGGGTGTGTGGCCCCTCAAGGGGTAGATTAGTTGTTGGGGTTGGGTAGGTGGTATAGGCCAGGTGGGAGGGAGATATAGGGTGGGTGTTGAAGTCATTGGAAAGGTCTAGGAGAGTCACTATATACTTATTAACAACCATAGGGAATGAACCCACTACTAACCACCCATTTGATCCATGAACCCCACCCATAGATGGAAGGGCATGCACCCGGCCGGTTTGAGCTCGACCTCGTTGATCCCACCCTATTATTTGTGTGTGGGCCCCTATGGGAATATATATTATTGTGGGGGGATATGACAAGTGGAAGGAATATGCTAATTTTAGTCTATGGACTTGTATTGGAATTTGGGTGTTGGATTTCTACCTAAGGATTTGGGTGCCACTATTTTGGGTGGTTTTATCTCATGTTTTTCTAATTACCATTTGATGGTTTCATGTGTTGTATCTCTTATTTATTGGGTTCTTGAGATGGAGTTTATATGGGGAGTTTTGTAGGTATTGTTATGCTGTCAGAATTCCTCCAAATCTCTAGTTGGTGATACTCCTATGAAGGCTTGCTCTGCAAGTGTACTATAACTAAGTTGTTTACTAAATAACATAATTGTTAAAAGATACAAGTTTGCACAACACTCTCCTCAGAAGTTTAGTGTAGGAAGCATTTCTGTGTACCTTGCTTCTTACATGGATAATGTTACATATTCACTTACAAAACTAGTGCGCACGAATAATTTTCTTGCTGTAGGGAGGCCATGGGCCTTGCATCATGTTCCTCATTCATTTTTATCCTATTTATGTCATTACAATGTATAATATCAAGTGGGAGAATTTTAGGATAAAGTGTTATTAACCTTGCAATCCTATGTACTAATGTTTGTATTTCCATCATCTTGGGAATGGGTACTTATATGTCCATGTAGGTGATTGAGAGATATTTTTTTATTATTCTCCTTGTAACTTGGGATATTATTGTAGTGGCCTTAACAAGGGAGGTTACAATTGGCTAGAGTTATAGAGGTCATCATCATAAGAGTTATTGAGCATCTCTTTCATGCAACACTTGAGAGTTACATTGGGAAGAGTGGACGATCTTGTTATGATAGGTGGGGTCCATATTAGTTGGCCACTCCTTAATTAAGTGCTAGACTTGGGGATGTGTTCATGCTAGAGTAATAAGGTCAAAGATGCCTTTGTGAGTGGATTTCTATCTTGAGTGCTACCATTATTACACATGGGGGCATGGGTTTTTGCAATAGATCATGTTTTTTGGAAAGTACTTGTGGTTTTCTCTTCTCACTTCTGTATAAATTGGATGCATTAGATGGAGGTATTATTATCTTTTGTATGTTGAGTACTGTCACATTGCCGAAATATTGTCAAACTAAAGAGTTGGAGTTGACATATTGATGTAACATAATATAGACTTGTGCTCTCTTTGGTCGTAGAGTTTTTTTCTTGAAAGGGTTTTTCCATGTGCATTCAAAGTTATGTGTTTTATTTTATGTGTTTGTTGATTTGTTGTTGACATTGCTAATTACATACTTCTCCAAGTTCTATTTTAGATTTAAATTGTTAATCAAATGTTTATTTAATCAAAATTGTCCACTTAATTCATATACTTTTATTGTATTTGTTTATCGATTTCTTAATAGACACGAGAGATAATCATAGTTTACGGGCATGAGTGCAGAGCCATAATGCATGCTTGATAGACTCAAATTTGTAACAAAAGGGATAGGTGGGAAGGGGATAGAGGAATTTGAGGTAGGTACCAATGGGTAGTTTGACATGGATGAGTTTCCACACAATGAGTTGATATTGTGTATTGGCTTTGGATTTCTAAATTTGAAGACTAAGTTTATTCCACCTTGGCCAATTGAATTTAAACTTCCATTTGTTGTTGAGATGAGGAGATGAGAGGAGTGAATTTCCTATAGATAGCTTTTAAGGGGGAAACCAGATGTTGTAAGCATTAGGCCATCTCTAGTATTTTAAAAAATTGGCATGACAAAGTATGGACAACAAGATGGACAGTTTGAGTGGAACAAGCTATTGAATTTCAAGGATTGGTTATTTGTCAAAGTGTGAAACATTGAATTGGGATTTGAGTTGCTACCAAGATTTCCAATTAAAAATGGTTAAATCCCACATATCTTGAAACACCTAGATGCCTTTTTTGAAGAGGTGTTTACCTTTAAATTTTCTAATGATGCCAAAAGATTTGTTATCTTGTTGAATTAAATGGTTTCACCAAATGGAAGTAGTAAAGCTTAGACCATGACTAAGAGATTGGTCAAACCAAGTTAGATTTTTCAAGACAATCTGCCAAGCCTTTCAAACTATATTGAAGGGGGCAGATCCATGTGTTTTAAAAATGGAGCTAGGAGTAACTTGTCATTCCACTTGACTCTATCCTAAGAATGATCAACACATGTAGATTAAATGTGGAATTACAATCCATTTAGCATTTAAGCAAACACGCCGTATGTAAAGATCAAGGATTCCTAAACCCCCTTTTTATTTCAATTAAATACTATGCATCTAAAAGATGGTAAGCAAACCATTTTTATTACCCCACTTGACTTATAACCCCACTTGACTTATAAGAAACTCCTCATAAACTATGTCAACTATTACTATTTTCATCATCTATACAATGAGTTTTAAGACTCACTAAAATGTTTCTTTATAATTATTTTATTTATTATCAAGCCTTTTTTTAACTATTTAAAAATGTTTGGTGTTGTTAAAGGTCCTTCGAGAACTTGTTAGCCATACTATCCATACCACTCTTAAGTACATTATGTGACAAACATTTAATATTTACTCCATGGCCACTTTGAGGATAAGCACTTCCTTCTCTTACATCTTTAAACTTTTCCAACCTTTGTGCTTTTTTATATATTATTTTTTAAAAATGTGCAATGGATCCCTTTTTCAGTTGAAGTTGGCAGCCATATACTCCGTTGATTCCATTTGTTTAGAACTTCCCCCTATTCAAGCATATGGAGTATTAATGAACTTCCTTTATGCATATTGTATTGTCTCATGATAGACATTTGACATGAGATTTTCTTGCAAAGTTTAGAGAGTTGTCTTATGCTAAGTAATGTCGTATGAGACACTATCAAAGCATAAATTAGTCCGAATTGGAAGTAGCATGCAAAATCTTAGATTGTGGCATCTTCCATACTTTTCCTTATATATATGAGATTGGTAAAAATATGAAGACGTTAGAATAATTCATGCCTTCACTCGTAAAACAATCCTTTTTACTTTGATCAACTCTTTTGCATAAAGTGTTACGTGCAAAGTGGGATATGGAATGCATTATCATTTCAAAGTGATTATGTTAGTTTATGATGATTTAAACACGAACATATGCCTTACCTAAAGTGGACCATAAATATGGGGCTTGTTTTTTCTTTTTCTTTTTATTGAATTGGCAATTTGACCGTTATTTTTTGTGGGGTCATGTGCTTGTTGTTTTGAGTGGTTGTTTCCCTTTTTTGGGATTAAGTGTTTATTTTACTTATGGTTTTACTGATGTGACTTTGGGACGTGATCTTATGTTGCTTGTAATTTTTTGAGAATCTAGCATTATGCTTTAACTCTTGGTTCTAATATATGATCTTTTCATTAAAAAAAAACGTGGACCATACATATAACTTATGTCTCCCATCTTCCAAGATTAAGGATAATGAGGGTGTTTTTTTCAATAAAAATAAAGCACAGGTACATCTTTTTATTTAAAGTGGGTCATTCTAAAGTCTTATATGATCTATTTAAATTTAATAAATTTTACAATTTATCATAAGTTGTAGAGTTTGTTGATTCTAGAGAGACCTATATTTAAGTGGCGAGGTACGTGATACTTGTTAAATGGAAGCATTTCCCAAAAATATGACTTGTATTAATTATCATTTCATAATTCTTTTTAGTTTAAATAAAGAATGAATGCATCTTTTTTTATCTAAAGTGGGCCACTCTAATGTCCTATATCTCTCATTTACCAAGATTTAGCAAACTTTATGATTTTACATATATTGTAGGATATGTTGTTTCTAGAGAGACCTATGTTTGAGTGTTATGGCATGTCATATTTGTTAAGGGGGGTATTTCTCAAAAAAAAAGTAATTTGTATTGGTTACTGTTGATATTCATCTCTGTACCAACATGGGAAATTTTGTGAATGTAGGACATGGTTCACAGAATGACCTTCGGATTATGAAGCTAGCTCTTCATATGATTTCCAATGAATTTATGATAATAAGGCTTTGGAAAGGAAAAATAAATAGAAATAGAAGAAGAAATCCTATGTTAACAAGCAGGGAACTAGGAAGTAAACTTGAAACTATCATTTAAGTGAGCACATAATTTGTAAATTATTTAAAATATATACTTTTAAACAAAGTGATAAAAGACAACTTGCACATTTACCTTTTTCTTAATAGTTACAGAGATTTACGAGTACAAATTAAGGCTTGCAACAACTCAAAATTAAACAAAACAATATGAAAAGAATTATAAATTGGCACAACAAGGTGAAGGTTTTTATGTATGAATATCTGAACCTATACAATCATGTGAAATGCCAAAAGTGCATAGTCACCTTCTATAACAGTTTACATAATATAATATTAAAATGAACTCTACTGCCTACCTTAAAGCCCAGAAGGACGAAGAGTATGATTTGTTAGAAATGAAAGCAACACTACTTCAATAGAAATCTGATTCAAATAAATTTCTGCAATCTTTTAAGTGTGTATTATTGATGGAGATTGTAACAAGAAATGAAACTATGCTTCACACAAATGCAAAATCAGAAAACTGAACACGTAACACAATGTTTAACGTGGAGAAAACTCTTGTGGGTAAAAAACTCCACACAAGAAAGAGGCCCAATGTTTGTATTAATCTGAAAACAATTTACAATATAACAACACCACCAATCTCTCCTTTAGTCTTCAATCTGACAGCATTCCGGCAACACTTGAGTACCTGTAAACCTGTTATGCATCTCATCTACTATGCCATGGCTTTATAGAATTTACACAACCTCAAGATGGGTGTCCACCTTGGAATCTTCACCCATGCAACATTAAATGACTTCTTACAAGCTCATAACACTTGTCAAGAGTTAACAATACAACCTTGGGTGTCCATGGACAAAAATAGGCTCTTACAGGGTCATAAAAGTTGTCATACATGCATCCTACACTTGACAAAAGATGCCCCTACAAGATTGAACGCCTAGGGGCCAAAAATAGCCACTTACAACATCTTATGACGTGTCATATGCTGTCATAAATGTCATAGATTCTTATGACAACTTACAGTTGTCATAGAATCTCTTACACATTACAACATCTATGACAAGCGTCATGTGAGGACCGCCCTTTTTACTACTGTTGTTATGACTATTTACATGACTGTTATTGTTACTTTTTATAATTGTGGGATAGCAGTTCCTGGAATTGTCAAACTATTAAACTTTATTATGTTTTCGGAAAAACTAATTGGGTGATGTTTGGATAAGTTTACATTTCAGAAAAATGAATTAGGTGATGATGGAAAATTGTAATATGATTTCATTTATGTTAATTAATACTATGTCATGATAATGCATGTTTTTTTTTTAAGTTGCTTCGGCTATGATGATTTTGTGTGGTTACTGATCTTGTAATTTAGTGTGCAGGAATTACTAATCGAACCACAGAACTCGGAGATCATTCCGCACCTTGTTATTTGTTATTCCCTGTTAAGCCGATCTGGTTCCACGAGGAACCAAGATCTCTTTGTGTTTGATGTAATGATGTAATGTGGTCTTTCGTATGGTCGAGTGGGTTAGGTTACCCTCATGTAACATTATTTTATAATTTGTGTTGTAAAGAGATTGAATTTGAATTTCTTATTTTATTTAAATTATGAGGCCCTTTTCTTGTGCTTTACCTTGACCAGGGGTGTCTTGTATGGGTTAAAGTTGACCCTGGGTTATACCCCATGGATACAGAGGCCCATTTGGCATGGGTAACCCTTGAGTAACCTCCATCTAGTCAACTTAACCTTCCCCTGAAGTTAAGTGGCGAAAATTGGAGGTAGGAGGGGACATGATGGGTTGTACCAACACCCAACCCATCCCCTCTACATTCCCTAAGATAAGAGATGCCATCCATTATTGAAGGTCACCCTCTCCTTTAGTGAGATTCCCCCATGTGCTGTGAGGACACCCATGTGAAGAAAGGAAAAAGAGGCATGGGTCACCTGTCTTTTTCCCATTTAACTCTTTTTTTTATTTCTCCCATGAGAAAGTGGAATCACATGAGGAGAGGACTAGGAGTACCCTTGGGAATGGAGAGTGACATAAGCCATCAGGCAGAATAGTGGTTTTGGGGAAGGGTGAGGAGGTGACAAGTGTCACTTCCCCATTTCTCAAAACTAAAAAAAAAGAGAATTTGGGTTATTTATTTTCAAATTTTGGGATGAGAGAGAGTTAGTTGAATTTTGGGGAAACTTTCATTTTTTGCCTTACCAAATATAGAAAGGTTAGCTTGCAGGATAGAGAAGGGGGAGGGAGTTGGTGGCTAAGGTTGGAAGAGAACTCTGTGGACTCTGCAACAGTTTCATTCCAGGAGGGCTTTGCAAGGTTGGTTTGATTTTTACCATTGTTTCGTATAGCTGATTGTATATGTAATGTGTGTGATTTTGTGTTAGATTTATTTTCTGTGGGGTTTATTGTCGGGTTGTTTTGACAGAGCTTCTCCCACTTGGGAGAAATGCTCATCAAGTTTGGGGTAGGGGAGGAGAGATCCTCCTCAGGTGCATACCTGTTTCCATCTTTTGGGATGTTGAAAGCCTTGAGGGCATATATCTGTGACTGTATTTTTGACTTGAGAGTCATATACAGATTTCTTAACATTTGTGATCACACTTGGTTTGAGACCAAGAGAAATTTATATTGGTTAACTTATCTGTCAGGGTGACACTCTGGAGTCGAGTGTGTCCACTCTCCTGCCCCTTATGAAACTCACTGTAGTTGAGTTTCCGTATTGTGTAAAATACCCACGGGTGTATGTGTGATTTGGGATTGTTGTTGTTTCTGTTGTGAAGTGGAGTGTTTGAGTACCCAGGTGTGAGTATGGTCTCCCTAGCTCGGGGGTGACCCACTTGCGGGTCTACGGAAGGGAGGAGAGCTAGATGAGTGGTGTTTTCCTGTTTGTTTGTCTTTGATACGCAGGTTTTCTCTTGGAGCTTCTGGTTGGATATTTATGAAGAAGCAGTTAATCTTCTTTGTAATGAGAATTAGGCCTGGTTGAAGAGAGAGTACCTCACTTGTTATTGTTGTAAATTATTGTTACTCTGGGAGTGAAGAAAATCACCTCCCTGATCTTGTTATTATTGGACTTTTATTTGGTTGTCATAAGCTATCAGTTGTATACTGTTTGGGAGAAGAAAGTTCATATCTGGAAAGTTAGTTGTTGTATCCATGATTGAGAATCTATAATATGAATGTGCTTAAATTTTCAAGTTGATGTTTGTAAACCTTGTTCAATAGCAATTTATTTGTGTTTCAAATATTACTGAAAGGAAAAGTTCATTATTGCAATCTAATCTGAGTTGTTTACATTTGAAAGTTTGGAATTGCTTAACTAGTTGAAATGTTAGTTATGGTTCATTGTTCTAAAGGAATTAATTGTTTAAGTTTATTCTTCTTAATTAGTGGATTCTGTTAAGTTGGAAGGATTAGAGGAAATCTAGCATGTATATATATTTCTGTTTGTAAATTTAAGAATCTTAAATGTTTAAGTTGTTATATCTTTACCATTGTTACCGAAATATATTTATATATATATATAGATATAAAATTGTTATATAATTATCATTCTATCAGGTTGAATTTGAGAAAATGAATAGGGTAGTGAATTTGAGAAAATTATGATTTATAGATATACATAAAAGAGAATATATATATATATATAAATATATATATCTATATATTTATATATATATATAGACATATATATATATCACAGTTTTATTAATTATCATTTTTACAGAAGAATATAGAAACTGAATAAATTGTGTTATTATGAGACTGAATTATAAATCTAAGTATATAAAAATGTATAGATATATATATATATATATAGATATATATGAATATATATATATATATAAATAAATATATTATTGTTGATAGTTAACAACGAAAAGCACCATAAATAAATGACTGTCGAAGTTTAAGCCCGCGAATAAAAAAAACACAGTCGCGGTTTGCAGTTTGGGCGGTGGGGAGAAACCCCCACCGCAGGCTTTAACTAATACATGGAGGTGTGGGGTGGGGTGGAGCCCCACCCACACCCCACATCGTGGGATGTGGGTGGGGCTCCGCCCCACTCCACATCCCCCTTCCCCTTATGACTCCCGCGGCCTACACAGGCCCTACCCCCTCCGCCGACCCTGCTCCTCTGCTGGCTGCGGCTACCGCCGACCTTGCTCCTCCGCTGGCTGCGGCCATCGCCGACTCTGTCTCCTCCGCTCTGCGCGGCCACCGCCGCCCATGGCCGCCGTCGGCTGTGGGATCATAAACAAAAAAAAAAAAACATGTTAGGGCTTTGGCCCTAACATATGATTGGATTAGTTGGTAATAAATACATTTTTATTGCTCTATATATAGGCATATATATATACTATATATGTCTATGTATATAGCAATATATATAATAAAATAATTACTATATATCTATATATAGATATATATATATAAATCTACATAGGAGTAAATCTATGAACCATGTTATTGAGCCCTCGTTTATAATCGTAATAAAATGTGTCACATGGATATCCAAAAATAAAATAACAAATTATATTTTCACATTTAGTTATATTAAGTGTTGAACACAACAACCAAAGAAGTTATATTTCCATGAACAGGGTTTTATAAAGTGAAGAGCCTCCTACATGTATTAACAATGGTTAACAACGGTAAATGATTTACAATAAGGGTATTAGTAATACTGATTAGTAATAGTAACAACAGTAATTATAGATAAGAGAAAATAAAATTATAATTAATGGGTGCATAAAGGAATATACTGTAATACTCCGGAAAGAGTTTCTCGGAAGTTTCCACTACCAACATAATGTCAATAACCAAAAAAAAAAAAAGAAGGAAAATGAAGAGGAAAATTACACGTCACCTTGCTTAGAAGAACACTGGAAATAAACTTAAGAAGCCACCACAGACATTCCATGTGGCCATTTTAATCCCAACTGTAGTAAACAACCTCATAAGTAAACCTGTAAGAGAGTCCGAAGAAGAAAAACTAACATTGGAAAACACAGAGGAGAAAATGCGCGACATTTCCCACATGGGATAAGAGAACTAAGTTGACGGACCCTTCTGCTAAATCTGCTTAGGAACAAGTTTGATAAGTACATACGAAGAGGAGGAACCTAGATCGGGGAAGATTAGGAGACCGAGTCCAGCGAAGTAGTAAACCAGCCTATGTGACCTAGATCATCCTGAAGTTAGGTTTAATATCAACAATAGCTGCAGTGATAGCCCTGATTGACGTAAATCATGAAGAAAGGACCGGATGCACATAAAGAAAGCATAGAAAATGAAAGAGAGAGAGAGACCGAAATATAAACACACTAAATTAACAGAGAAATAGTTAAGGTAAGGGCGATAAAAATACAATCAAAATTAAGAACCAGTAAAAAGGGAAGAGAGAGCAAACAAACCGCCTTGTTGAGAATGCTAAGTCGTAGGAGGAGTATGTTTCAGGAAACAAGAGAGGAGACAGACAACCGTGCCTGGCTGAAAAATGACTAAATAGGGAGATCACTAGTCGGTTTAGTCGGAACAAGGCGTCGTGGGAAGTTGTTAGTCTATCAGCGAACCACGTGCGTAAATGAGTGCAGCGTAATTCCCACTAACGCCGTAAGGCGTTATGCTGCCAGAAATTGCCGAGGTTTAGATTTAGGAACTTTGGTAATCTCACTCTTGCAATGACGTTAGCGGCGTCGTAAAGACCCTCTTGTTGATCTGTATGCGTCTGGTTGCACGCAATTGTACTTATATCCCGCCAAAAATTGTAGTGTGTCGCCATGAGAGAACACCGCTGAGCATGCTTACGCATGCGAAGGGGTTTTTTAGGACAGTGTGAGAAAAGTTTTTCATATCTCGTGTCATAACCACATGACAGATGTGGCTATGACACGTGCGATGTGTGTTGTGACCACATGGAAAATGTGGGCATGACACGTCATAACACTAAAAATAGGCGATTCCTTCACATGTGTACCCCACTTTGACCAATTACCATTTACCATAGTAAATTACATCCAGTAACTACCGTCGGTAATTCTGGGACTTATCGTGCAGTAACTCCGTAATTACCGTGGACAGTAAATAATTTTTTACCATTGCCAGTGAAACTTGTACATCTCCTTATGGGTAATTACAAATTACAAATAATAAATGGAATAAATACAATATTGGGATTTATAAGGTTAATAGCACCTTATCCCAACATTCTCCCACTTGACATTATACATTGTAAATCAACCCATAGGAAATCAAATAAAAAATAATCAAGCACTAGAAACAAGGCCCATGGCCTCTTTGCACCACACGAACTTATCTGTGCTCATAGGTTTGGTCAATGAATCTGCAACATTCTCTTGAGTGTCTATCTTCTTCAACTCAATTTGTCCATTTGCAACCAACTCTCGAACAATGTGATACTGAACATCAACATGCTTAGTTCGAGCATGATACATAGGATTCTTGGCCAAATAGATAGCACTCTGGCTATCACAACCAATATGAATGATCCTGCAATCAAATCCAATACCTGTACACAGTCGTCTCAACCAAACTGCCTCCTTAGAGACATGAGTTGCAGCCATATACTCTGCTTCTGTAGTGGATAAAGCAATTGTGGGTTGCCTCTTACTCATCCAACTCACTGCACCTCCAAATAGAGTAAACACATAGCCACTAGTGGAACTTCGACTATCCAAGTCACCTGCCCAATTTGGATCAACAAAACCCTGTATGTCCAAAGATTTATCAGCACTATCAGTACCAGAGTAAACCAAACAATAATCAAGAGTACCTGCAAGATATTTAAGCACCCTCTTCGCTTAATTCCAATGCTGTCTACCAGGGTTAGACATAAATCTACTCAAAACTCCCACTACTTGGGCAATATCTGGCCTAGTACAAACCATTACATACATCAAATGCCCTACAACACTAGCATATGGCACATTAGATATATCCTCAAGATCATCTTTAGTCTTTGGACACATATCTAATGAAAGCTTAGTACCAATGGGTAAAGGAACTCTAACTGGGTCTCTGCAAAATAGTATTCACATATTTACTTTGTGACAACCAAAGCTTTTTGTTACCTCTGTCTCTTCTGATCTCCATTCCCAAAATATACCTGGCAACTCCAAGATCCTTCATATCAAATACACCTAAAAGTTGGGCTTTAAGCTCACTGATCATACCCTTAGTATTGCTAAAAAATAACATGTCATCAACATACAATGCAATAACCAGTATAGAATCACCAACATAATAAATATAAACATAGTGATCCTCCTCGCTTCTAACAAAACCCAATTTCAAAACAAATGAATCAAACTTTTGATACCACATTCTGGGGGACTGTTTTAAACCATAGAGATACCTCTTCAACATGCAAACCCAATGTTCTTTTCCTTTTACCTCAAAACCTGTAGGTTGTTGCATATATATTTCTTCCTCAATATTTCCATACAAAAACGCAGTCTTAACATCTATTTGCTCAATTTCCCAATCATAAGTTGCAACAATGGATAAGAGAATCTAATAGAAGTTAATTTAGTAATAGGAGAGAATATCTCACTAAAATCAACTCCCTCTCTCTAGGAGTAGCCCTTGGCTACCAGTCTAGCCTTGTACTTCTTCTTGAAGACCCACTTACAACCTATAGCCTTTCTTCCTTTGGGAAAACAAACAAGATCCCAGGTGTTACAAGAGTCTAAAGCGATCATCTCCTCATGCATGGCTAATTGCCAAGACTCACTATCATCTGCAGAAATAGCTTCCCTATAAGATCTAGGTTCATCGTTAGTACTCAATAAAGCATATACACAACAAAAATTTGGTGGGCTATACCTATCAACTGGATTCCATTGTCTTGTGGATCTCCTTAAGGGTGGAGTAAGAGACTCTACTTGTTCTTCTGCATGATCATCTGCACCAACTTCTTCTGTAACAACAGACTCATCTTCATCATAACTACTTGAATCTTCTTCTTCTTCACCCCCTAATCCATCGTTTTGTTCTTCTTGAGGTGCATCTTTCTGCTCTAAATCAAAGTGCACCTTCTTTACCTTTTCTTCTTTTTCTTTTGGCTACTCAGGTTCAGAAATAGCTCTATGTTCCCTGAAAATAACATCTCTAGAAAATATAATCTTGTGAGTTAGTGGATTCCAAAGCTTATAACCTTTTACATTAGCACCATATCCAATGAATGTATAGTTTTTAGCTTTTGGTCCAACTTAGATCGCTTTTCCTTAGGCACATGAACAAAAGCCTCATAGACAAAAACCCTTAAATGTGAAATAGAAGGTTTCTTACCTATCCACACTTCATAAGGTGTTGAATCAAGAGCCTTACAAGGAGAGCTATTTACCAAGTAGCAAGCAGTACACACAACCTCTACCCAAAAGCATTTATCCAACTATGCATCACTAAGCATACTTCTGGCTCTTTCCATAATTGTTTGATTCATCCTTTCTAGACACCATTCTGTTGTGGTGTATATAGAGTTGTTTTTTGTTTGATTATACCTGCATGCTTGCAAAACTCATCAAATTCCTTAGAGCAATATTCCCCTCCATTGTCAGATCTTAATAATTTTATCTTTAAACCTGATTGGTTCTCTACTAAGACTTTGAATTCCTTTAACTTAGTGAAAACTTCAAATTTATGTTTCATAAAATAAATCCATGTAAATTTGGATACATCATCAATGAAGGTTACAAAATAATGAGATTTTCCAATAGAATCATTATCTACAGGTCCAAACAGATCTGTATGAATAATTTCTAATTTCTCTTTTGTTCTATTGCTTCCTAAAGGAAATGAATTTGTATTTTGTTTACCTAACACACAATGCTCACAGAAATCAAAGTGCTCATTAGAATAAGAGAAACCATCCAACAATTCTTTACTCTTAATAGTTTTCAATACATTATTACTTGTGTGGCCCAATATGTGGTGCCACAACATACAAGTGTTTTTAGAAGCCTCAGAAACATAAGAGGCATTACAAACTGTAGTGGCTTCAAGCTTAAACAAGTTCCTGAATCTCTTCCCTTTCACTATCACCAAGTTCCCTCTCACCAATCTACAACCATGCTTGTCAAATGTCACATGCATTCCCAAATCATTTAACTTTGAAACTAAAATCAGATTTCTAGCTAATCAAGGAACATGCAAAACACTAGGGAGGGTTTTAATCCTCCCATCACTGAAACACAACAATACCTTTCCTTTCCTGATAATCAGATATGAAGAGTTGTCACCAAGGTAGATATTACCTCCATCATATTCTTCATATGTGGAGAACCATTCCTTATGCAGGGTCATATGAAATGAGCATCCTGAGTCAACCAACCAGTGATCATTAGAAACAACATTACATGTATAAAGTAAAACATATTCACCTGCATTCGAGGACTTATCCAAAAAACTCTCCCACTATTTCTTGGGGTTTTCGTACTCCTTTACATGTCCCCTTTTACCACAGTTCCAACACTTAACTCTATCCTTTTTACTAGGAGTCTTAGACCGGCCCTTGGACTTGTCCTTAGCCCCTTTCTAATCTCCTTTAGGTCCCCTTTCCTTAGACCTTCCCTTAATACTGAGAGCATCACCTGAACTATCCAAACTCTTCTTCCTTAATTCCTGTCCCAGTAAAATTGTAACAAGAGCATCCAACTTCAGATCTATGAGGTTAACAGTGATAGCCAAAATGACATTCTCACATGATTCAGGTAAAGAACAAAGAATCAAGATACATTTATCATCCTCATCAACTTCAACATCTACTGAAGCAAGTTGAGTCATCAACAAATTAAAAGAATTTAAGTGCTCTGGAACTAACTCACCCTCTTTCATTTTCAAAGAAAACAACTTCCTTTTTAAATAGAGTTTATTTACCATACTCTTGGCTTGGTAGATCTCACCCAACCGATTCCATAATTTATGTGTGGTCTCTTCCTTTGCGACATTCAGTAGCACAGAATCTGAAAGACACAAACAAATGGTTCCCCGTGCCTTCTTATCTAGTTTTTCCCACTCATCCGGAGAGACATCATTAGGTTTCTTCTCTTTTGGGATAGCCAACCATTGGTTTCTTTCTTCCAACAAATCCTCCATTTTCAGCTTCCACAACTCATACCCTATTCTGTTGAATGTCTCAATGTCCAATTGAGAGTTTGATGCAACGGTGGATGTAGCCATAATATCAACACAAGATCTACAAAACAAATGCAACCAAATCTCCCACTACAACTACAACTTCCACACTACCACCCAAGAGTAAAAGATAGCCAGGCTCTGATACCAAATGTTAGAAATGAAAGCAATACTACTTCAATGGAAATCTGATTCAAATAAATTTCTGCAATCTTTTAATTGTGTATTATTGATGGAGATTGTAATAAGAAATGAAACTACACACCACAAAAATGCAAAATTAGAAAATTGGACACATAACACAATGTCTAACGTGGAGAAAACCCTTGCAGGTAAAAAACTCCACACAGGAAAGAGGCCCAATGTTTGTATTAATTTGAAAATGATTTACAATACAACAACATCACCAATCTCTCCTTCAGTCTTCAATCCGACAGCATTCCTACAGCACCTAAGTACCTATAAACATGTTATGCATCTCATCTACTATGCCATGGGTTTATAAAATTTACACAACCTCAAGATGAGTGTCCACCTTGGAATCTTCACCCATACAACATTAAATGACTTCTTACAAGCTCATAACACTTGTCAAGAGTCAACAATACAACCGTGGGCATCCATGGACAAAAATAGGCTCTTAGGGGGTCATAAAAGTTATCATACATGCATCCTACACTTGGCAAAAGATGCCCATGCAAGCTTGAATGCCTAGGGGCCAAAAATAGCCACTTATAGCATCTTATGATGCATCATATGTTGTCATAAATGTCATAGATTCTTATGACAACTTACAGTTGTCATAGAATCTCTTACACCTTCTTACAGCAACTATGACACACGTCATAACACTAAAAATAGGTGATTCCTCCACAAGTGCATCCCACTTTGACCAATTATCATTTACCATAGTAAATTACACCTCGTAACTACCATCGGTAACTCTGAAACTTACCATGCAGTAACTCTATAATTACCATGGATAGTAAATATTTTTTTACCACAACCGGTGAAACTTGTACATCTCCTTATGGGTAATTACAAATTACAAATAATAAATGAAATAAATACAATATTGGGATTTACAAGGTTAATGGCACCTTATCCCAACATGATTCTCTTTTCAAAATTCCATTTTTGGGCAAAAGATTCTACTACAGAGCATAATACAAATATTTATAACTAAAAAAGAGTGCCAATCCATTACAAATTTAAAAATACATGCTAAATTTTAGCACAGTTTGAATAGAATGGTGCTTGGAGCACTAGTTTGGAATGAAAAAATGGCATGCACTTCCTTCTCTAGCACTCGATCCTACCCATTCGATGAGTATCTTTGTGAATCATATCAAACATATCCAAAGGCTTTTCTTTATTGTACATGATCCATCTCTAGCCAATGGTGTAATAGCAAACATGTGTCAGTCTTGTCATTTCTATAAAGAGCACCATGGTGATAATTATTCCTTTTGCATACCTTTATCAACTTCTTTTCATGGTAGGCCATATAGTTAATGAGTTGTGCAAATCCGACCAATGGTGCAATGCCTTGGAGTTGTCAGACTAACAACTCTTTAAAGATGTGTGCACCATGGATCTCCAAAAATGATCAATGGTTTTGTGATTAGGAAACTCAAAATTATCCTTTGATCAAAGTAAAGAGGAGCTCACTTCATAATATGTTGTGTCATCCATTGGCCAATGGTGCAATGACAAAAACCTGCTATACTGACATACTTTAGAGAAGCATCGAGAGGACACATAGCATGTAGTACTCTTTGAAGGGTAATGAAAACTAGGACCCACCTTTAATGCCAACTCAAAATTCTCCATCTAATGGTGCAATGTTTTGGTGTTGTCAAACTGATAACAATTGGAATGTCGTGCATGTTGTTGGATCTCATAAAAAAAGATCAACAATTTTTGTAGTCATCAAGACTTTCCCCTTCTCACCTCATCAGGCAATGACCCACCTTTGCTAATGTGTTTATTGTTGACCAATGGCACAATATGGAAGAAGTGTCAAAACTAAAAAATTCTAAACTTTGTACCCATCATCAAATCTTCAACACAATCAACGGTGCAAACATGTTTATGCTAATATCACCTAAACAAGAAACTTGTGGATCCCTTGGAAATTCCACCATACATACTACCAAATGAAAAGAGGAAGATGATGATCTCATCCCTTAGCGAACAAGTGTGTCAAAGAAGAATAGGAGAGGAATGCAAAAACCTCAAAATTGACCTGCCAGGGTGGACGAAGAGCAAAGCTCTACAGTTACTATCTCATGATTTTTTTGGGTATAAACAAAGCATAGGGTCCTCTTCCTTATTTGAAATGGGTAATTCTAATGTCCTATATCTTCCATCTACTTAGATTTAAAAAAATTTATGATTTGTCATAAATTGTAGGGTGGGTTGTTTCTAAAGAGACCTATAGTTGGGTTGTTTATAATTGACTTAGGGTAGAAATAAATAAGACTTATTGTTTTTAAAATACATATTAAAATTAAGCAATATTGTATTATTCTCAACAAGTAAATAAGGTTGTTTGTATATATATATATAATAGTTTATGGGAGTGCTTAAAGGCGTACCCCGGTACCTGGGAGAATTAGTTTTCTAAGATACTTAAAGGCATGTTCTCACATATAAATGAACCTCTCAAGAAAAAGGGGATGTAGTATCCTATAAATGATAAAATAGACTAAAAACCTATGCTTTCTATTAGTAGTAAAAACACTTTTCCAAAATTTACTTGAAGTTGTATACATGTAACCCTCACCACTACAAACATCAACAATGAAGCAGCCAACACTATAATTGTGAAAACTAGTGGATGGATGTATACAAATATTAATTGAAAGGGTATATATTGGAGTTCTTACCTTTGAACCTAGATTTGGATGGAAATAAAACCCTAAATAAAGAGAAAACCCTCTCACAAACAACTTTTCCCTATAATAAAAAAAATGACAAAAACATTGTATACAATGTTAGTTATGTCTTCACTCCTCTAAGTCATCTAAAACATGCATGGGCATCAAAGACACACATAAATGTAAAATAAAAAAACACCCCTTATAAAGTGGGTGTTAGAATCTACAAAATAAATAATAACCTAGAATCTAGTGCAAGGATTAGATACAATGAAACTATAAATACAAATGATCAAAGATCAAAATAAAATCACAAAGATATTTTTGATAAATGTGCAAATGCTCAAAAGACAGATCTACAATAAGTAAAGTAGCATAAAGGAAATCTCACAATAGCATTAATCAATATACATTCAATATGTAAGAATGGAAGGAAAGAGCTACAATATATAGCCTCATAGTTTCCAAATCCAATGAGGGTGAGGAAAAGGCAAAAAACCAAAAAAAAAGGGATTGCCATCTAAGTTTTCAAGTCTAATAGGATGAGGAAAAAATAGAATCCCATGAACGAAGGAGAATATGTGAACTCATTATCCTATCCTACCTAAGTAATAAAAAGAAATTACCTAAGTAAACTTAATAAATAGGTACAATATCACACTTAGGATAGAACATAGTCAAGGTGAATAAAATATTACACTAACGAGCCCCCATAGGTACAACATAGGAGGAAAAAGAAATGGATCTCGAGAACTAGGCTAGATGAGGTATCCATGTACACAATGATCTCTCATAAATGAAGAAAAGGAGAAAACTCCTAGAAAAAATTCACCCTAAAAGTAGAGAGAGAAAAGAGAGAACTATATAGCCCCTCCCAAGATGTAGCCTCATTATGTCCCTATAAAATCAATGAATCTACATAGTAGAGAGATAATATGAATACAAAATATTTCAAAGTGAGTGTTGAAGTATGTATCTCTATAGAGAATGATGCACTTTCCTTTTGAAAGAAAGAAACCTCAATCTACAAGTCTATTGAATTCCCACTCCAAAGGTGGAATGAAGGGTAGGAACAAGGAGATCTTTGGAAAATGCTCGCATATCTCAAAGCCATTGCATAGATGTGCCAAAGTTAGATCAGGAGTCCTAGGCCTAATTGTACAAGATGGCAATAAGGAAGCATCAAATGGAGGAGAGAGAGAGAGAGAGAGGGTTTATAAGTACCCTCATTACATCCAAAGAGAAAAGCCCCTCAAAGAAGAAAGATAAGTAGAAGTGGGTCTCGACAACAAGGCCATGTAAGGTGCCCATGCACAAAGATGGTCCTCTAAAGAGAGGCAAAGAGAAATCCCCAAAAGAGAGAGTAAAAAGATGTCTCTAGATGCTTCTCAACTAAGTCAATGCTAAATTGTGACAAGTTCTAATGAATCAAATCAAGTAAAAAATAGGACTTATAATGGTTGTCAACATTAGTATGAGAACTAAACTAAGATCCATGTACTCCTACAAAAGGTGTCAATATGAACGATGATAGAGTTCAATCATAGGATTAAGGAATTATAGGTTGTGTCACCATGTAAGCATGTAGAAGCAAAGAAAATACATATAGAGAAGAAGATGCAACTCCATTAGAGTTGTCGTCAAAACGAAGACAATTATCCTCAATAGTGTCATCAAGATCTAAAAGGTGAGAGTCCACAAAAAAATTCTAAATGTCTAGTAAGCAGACCTCCCAATGAAGTGGATCCTGTAGACATGAATAACCCTAATGCAAAGAATCACTAGAATCCCTTGAAGAAGTGACTCTAAACTCTAATGAAGTAATAGGTGATGGAGGAATGTCCCGCAAGAGTAAAGTTATGTCCTTAATGGTGTTATCTAGATCTAAAATGTGAGACTCTACAAATAAAAAGAAGAGATGTTTGGTAGGAATGTGTCCCAATGAGGTGAATCTAGAATACATATATAATCCTATTGCAAAGAATGACCAAAATCTCTCAAAGAAGAAACTCTAAACTCTAAAGTAGCAATAGGTATAGGAGGAATGTCCTCAACCATAGATGGGGTATTATAAGGAAGAGGATGATTAGTAGCAATCTTAGTATCATCAACATATGAAAGGTTCTTTGAGGAAGCATCACTCTCAAATGAAGAATCAAGGTCTTCATACAACTACCATATGAAGTTCCAATTAGTGAAAGGGCACTTAGTATACTCAAGTTGATGTTGAATATCCTTAGAAATAGTGAGATATATTAATTCGTAGACCATTTAATTTTTTTTAAACTATGTTTGTTTCTATTCATAGACACTTGGCTCAAGAATGAGTCCAAGGAGATAGGGCAATAAATCATGCAAAATGTAGCCATTCTCCATCCCTTATTTCCAGGACAAATAATTCTCTAAAATTATCTTGACAACAAAATGATGGATTTTAATACCAAAATCCATGATGAACCCCCCCCCCCCCCCAAAAAAAAAAAGGAATTTTATCTCAATTCATGATTACAATAACCCCATAAAAGATTCCCTTGTAACTCAATCAATGAATCTCCTAAGAAAAACTAATTTGGCATTTTATAATTAGTGCATGTATGATTGCCACTATTAAGAAACACAAAGTGGACTTGATTTCAATGCTTTAAAATGTTCAAATTAGGATACAATGCTAAAAGTACAATTCTAGGATAGAACCAAGTGAAACTCATAGGTGACACTACTCAGTTCTCATTTTGGGACCTTCTGTGGCCCCACTCAAGCACATATAGACTCCTTTATAGGTGTAATTTTTTAAAAGTGCTCTAATACAATGTTAGAATATGTAAAATAGATATTAACCTAGAATCTAGTGCAAGAATTAGATAGAAAGATACTAAAAGATCTACCCTAGAACCAATGCCCTAATACCATGTTAGAATTTACAAAATATATATTAACCTAGAATCTAGTGCAAGGATTAGATACAATGAAATTGTAAATACAAATTATCAAATATCATAATAACATCATAGAGTTAGTTCTGAGAGACATGCAAATGCTCAAGAGACAAAGATATGTAATAAACAAAATAGCACAAAGGAAATCTCACAATACCACTAGCACTTGCACCCATAGGAGGTTCAAGGAATACACCGATAGGAACAATCGACGAGTTTAGAAAAATTTCCGGCATGAATTTTTTTATGGCGTGAGACAATTATGATCATTATAATGCTCACATATAAAATCCTATTGGCTAATTAATCAATATGCATTTAAAATGTAAGAATGGAAGGAAAGAGACACAATATATAGCCTCATATTTTCCAAATCCAATGAGGATGAGGAAAAGGCAAAAAACCAAAAAATAAGGGATTGCTATCTAAGTTCCAGATCCAAAAGGATAAGAAAAAAGTAAAATCTCATGAAAGAAGGAGAATGTGTGATCTCATTATCCTATCCTACCTAAGTAATAAAAAGACATTACCTCAGTAAACTTAATAAATAGGTGTAATATCATACTTAGGATAGAACATATCCAAGGTGAGTAAAATATTATACCAACAGTAGGCCCTTTGTAGCTAAAGAAAAACCCCCATTTCCCATCAAATGAGACAACACTCTTATCACGAATTACCAAGTACCATATCCGTACTTTTGTAGAAATTTCAAATAATTTTATTGTCATAAACACTTGAAGAGCCCTTTGCTAATGTACTCATTTATTGACATATCATCAACTATGACAAGGGTCGTTGGTCCTCGGCATTTAATCATGTTTTCATGTGTCAAATCAAGGGATGTGTCCTTGGCTATCTGCAATTAGGAATCCTATAGATGCCAGTCCATTTAACTAATTCTACTAATCTTATTTGCTATGGAAATTAATGCTGTTGATTTATCTCCTATGAAAGTAAATTATGAGAATACTAGAAACAAAGCTAAAACAGTAAATAGCTAACATTGATCTATTCTAATCCATTCAACTGAAACATGCATTTATCTATGAGAAAACAATAACTATCTTCTTAAGCAGAATCTAAAATAGAATGATAAACAAACAAATACTAGCCTCTTGTCTTGATGGCGAGAGTGGGCCCTTGCTCCTCACCCTCAGGAATGAAGACTAAGGTAACAAATCAGTACAAGAATATAATATCACAATCCTTCTTCAGTCTAATCCCAGCAGTATCCTTTTGTATTCAGAAAAGTATCTATATAAAAAATGAGACTACAATAATAATAATCTATATCTTTCTTCTACTTCTACCTTATATATTTATATCAAATCCAGCGATGAGATATCACTTAATCTAACTACCAATTTATCTATGAGATAACATCAATCTCTTATTCTATCAACTATTTAATTGTAGAGTAAAATCATGCAATTAAAATAGATATTAGTGGAACAATAGTCCCACTAAATCTGGAGTCTTAGTTTCAAATAACAACTGGGTAGCGAGTCCCTGAAATATAGGTACTTAATCAGTTTGTCGAGAACTCATGCAAAATCAATAAAAAAAGGAATTAAACTTCTAGCAGTTAACTAGAGTCTTCATTTGATCACTCAGGTGTTTGGCTGAGTAATCTCTAGAGTCACTCTAATTGCCACCAGAAGTATTTACTGATAGTGGCACTGGAACTCTGTAGTGCATTAAGGAGGGCTCTGAAGGTGTGTATTGTTTGTCTGCAGCTCCAGAGATGTGCTTATGATTTCTATCCTACTTCGGAGATGATTCACCCTTGGTCCCCTTATCTCAAAACCTCTCCAATCATATTGGAAAACATCAGAGATTGGCGTGGTATCCTTTATGTCAGCTCTGGAGATTATTAGGACCATCTCCAAAGATGAACAAAATTGCCTTTGCCTGAACATCTGCACCTGTAGATTCAAAAAGAGAGAATTTCTACATATTTCCATTAAATTACTGCACATTAGTCCTTCAATCAAAAATCATGACTTTCAGTAATTCATCTCTCATTAATATAATTAAAACAAATCTTAGCAGTCTACTTTGGTGCAATTATCAGGACAACAGAATAAGAAGGATGGAAAAGAGAGGTAAAAAGGTGTATTATTATGAGTGCTACCTGGCACTCATCATCCCCCCAAGCTTAAAGGTTAGCAGGTCCTCCTGCTCTTCATAATCTGGACTTATTTAGGTGGAATATTCTATCAGTCAAATTGAAATCATCTGCATATGTGGGCCAAGTAGTGCGGTTTGTATTGCCATTCCCCTTGAACTGCTCAACCTGCTTCAACCATTCTTGAAATTTGGCATCTTCCATTTGTTCAGCCTAGATAGGTAGTGGCTCAATAATGAGAGGACGTCTGAAACGACCACCTTTCCACTCTAGTTTTTATTTATCCATCAATTTAGACACTGTCCTGGCCTTTCTCATAAACAACCTTAGGTTGGCAGGGGAGACCACTTCCCTCATATTTTGTTCTGTAGTTAAAGTGTTCCACCTTCTCTTTGCCACTGGAAACATTTGAATAGATAAACTATTTATGAGGAGACCAAAATCAATAGAACATTCCTGTAGATGTTTCTAATATAAAGGCAAAATCTTGGTCCTACCTTTTTGGGAGTAAATGTTTACGCTGAAATAAATCTCAAAAGCCTTGGGATTTAGACATTCCCTTCTGAGGAAGAGGCTTGTTTCTACATCCTTCTTTGTGTAAGCCTCCATCCTTTCATTCCAAATCTGATGATTGCTCATTAGTGACATGAATGCCCTGAGTTGGCATTCCCCCACAAAGTAGTTGATAAGGAAGGTATGATCATTGATGCAAAAACCATGCAAATACAGCTCACACAGGAAATATTTATCCTCATCAGGACCTCTCATGTATGCCTCCATGAAGCTTGCCTCAGTTTCAATGTCCTCAGTTAAATTAGACCAAATCAAAGATATCTTTCTTTGGATGATTCGCTCTTGCAGAAATAGAGCATAACTACCACTGAGAGGTCTGCAAGATATGATCTTGGCTGAAATGGAGGCCACCTAAATGACCTTTTCCTCTAAGGTTTGTACTCTCTGTGACATGGTAGTCACTACTCTTTTCAATTGCAGCATTGGTTTGGAGGTCTCATATTCTTGACATCTTCTTTCCCAATGAAATAGGGCCTTACGGATATCTATTGGAATTGGTCCTAAATATGGATCTGTTTGAATACCTTGTTCCATGGTTACAACTGGGCCAGTCAACTCATGAATGTATTCCTCCTGACCATCTATCCGATTATTGGCCCATGTCGACTGTTTGGCCTGACTTTGTATCTTCTCAATGAGTGTTGCAATTAATGTGAGACCATTGTCTCGAGATTTCATAATATTTGAGATATTTTGTGCTGCTTCTTCTTCTTTTTCTCTGATTCTTTGGGTAGTCTTTGTTTCTTTGTCTCTGATTTCCACCTCTTTGTTTTGAATTATCTTTTGTTTGTCCTGGATTTCTACTTGTAGTTCTTCAATTATCTGCTTTTGTTCCATTTCTTTTTCTTTCATGACCTTTTTGAGGTTAGTAATGATTAAATTTTTCCCCCATAACAATCTCTTTAGATTGTCTATTTCCTCTAGCAGCTGTTGTTCTCTTGGAACCTCTATATCCTCCTGATCAGAGGGGTGAGAGTAACTCCCTATTTTTCCCCTTCTGTCTATTCCTCCTCAGAGGCTTCCATAGCTCTTTGCTCTACATTGTCAGTTGCATTATCTTGTCCCTTCTCAACTTACCCTGCAATCTCCTTATCCTGAGCTTCCTCTTGACTTCCTTCTACTATTATTGGGGCTGATGAAGGTCCAGCCTCATCCATGGAAGTTCAAAAACCTAAGAGAACCTCAGCTAAGAGAGTAGTATCTTTTTCATCTTGAGTAAGTTATCTTTTTCTCTAGCTTCTCTGTAGCACCGGTGGAGCCTGTGCCTCTGTAGTAGGTACATTATCCTCAAAATTTGAAGAAATGGTGAAGGTATCTCTCTCTTCTATCTCTGGAGCATGGGAATCCTGTGGCACTGGAATCTGAGAACTTGGATGAACAGGTGGCTCTAAAGAAGCTTCCTTAACTACTTCTCTTTGTTTCTTTTTCCTAATTAGAGGAACTTCATCTGAATCACTAGATTCTTCTTGGCCCAGTAGTGTCTGCTAGAATCAGGTGTCTTTAACGTTCTTTTTGCTTTCTTCCTCTGCCTTGTTCTTTTCCTTTGCTTCTTGTGGTCAAAAGTCTGGGTAGAGGCCAACATAATTTCCTCTTCTATAATGACTGCTGCCCCTATTTGCTTGGCTGGAATAGACTCCTCAGCCAAGGTCATTTTCCTTTTTGTCAAGCGGGTCATATAGAAGAGTTACTCTATGACAGGCTCTTTTAGTTGTTCTGTGGTAACTGAGACTTCACCCAAAACTTCTTTCCCTTTTCTCTTGTTGCCAGTAACAGAGGCATAAGTGTTAGGGTTAGCTAGCAGAAGATATCAATTAAATGCAAATAAAGATTAAACAAAGGAATGGAAATACATAGAAATAATAACAACGAGAGAAAGGTTTTAACGTGGTTCACCCAAACTCGGGCTACATCCACCAAACAAAGAGTCCAATATTATTATCCAGTAAATCAAACTGATTACAACCAGCAATCCCTGCAACTCAATACCGCTGCAAATACTACAATACAATATCAACAGAAACCCTAATCCTTAGCCATTTTTATCACGACTTTTGTTGGTTACAAAATAGGGTTTTTTTATGTCGGCCAATAAAAAAATAACTCCCAACACCTTAATAAAATAATAAAAAACCATGTGAGGTTTCAGGGGCACTGCCCCTGAGCTCCCGCAAGGGCATTGCCCCTTGACCTCGTCCTGTATCGCGATAGGGAGTGCACCAGGGGCGCTGCCCCCAAACCCTCGCAAGGGGCGCTACCCCTTGACCCTGTAGGAATTTGGGGGGAAACCACACCGACAAAAGTGGGGTAAATTTTTTAACCTTTGAGTCTGATTAGGCTCCATATAACAACAAGAAGTTGAAATTTCCTCCATTATTTGTTTCTAATTTTTGTCCTTTTCAGTGGTTGGGGAGGAAGTGGAAGGCATTGATTCCTCATCCTGTCGAGTAGAGGAAGTCTCATCTATACCCTATTCTCCTTCTGGTGTTTTGTCCTATGGTTGGTTTCTTAAAATGTCTGCCATAAGGCCTCCCCATCAGCTTGGGACAGGAAGTGATGTTTTACAATCAAGAATATGAGGCTGTGGTTTTTCATGGGACCCTTCCCCTGTTGATACTTGTCTCCAGAGGCTTTAATAGCAGAATACAGAAAGTTTGGGCTATTTATGCTAAATTCTGGATGGGCATGCCCATGCCTTAGAAAAAATTAATATTTTCATTATTGGTCCTAAAACTATAGAGAATTGCCCATCACATGTAAAATATTTCATTAACCACATGGCTAGAGATTGCCATGGTTGTGGGAGTGAGGTCCTAACAATTCCTTTGACTTCATTTTTTCTTAAATGTAATTATATTTCTGGTTCACCTTCTTCAGAGAAATGTTTAATTAAATCAGCATACAGGGTTTTTAGATGGTAAAACCTCTCACCTTGTTCTGGTAGTCCTGAAATATGGCTGATAATGGTGGAAGAGACTTTGATTTGAATCCCTCTCACAATTGTTTAGTTGTTCCTCAAGTTACACAGGAAATCATCCACAATGTCTTCCTGAAAGCTTTCAAACTTCTGCAGAAATTATAACCACCCATCATTCCTTAAGATATCTGCTATAGCTTGATCTTGTAAAAGGCCTATTACATTCTTTGCCTCTGACTTCTTTTTCACTCCCATCTTTTTGTCTTATTTCACCTCCTCTGGTTAAAATCTTCTTGATTTCCTCTGTAGTTTATTTTTTTCTTTTCACCCTACGAGGACTGTGACAGTAGACTTGAATATTATCCCAAAGATTTTAGAGAATTTTACAATCTTTGATTTGGGTTTGATCCGTTAATTACAACTGCTTAGATTATGGGAAGGTGGCTTGCGATTAGTTGAACATGATTGTGCAGTCATAATTGCAGGGAGTGATGTGACACTCTGGAGAGAGGTCAACAATGTGGCAAATAAGGTGGCATGCATGAATTAAAAGGGAAATAATGGTAGGGAGATGTGTCACAATAACTGCACCTAGAAATAGAAATGACAAGATAGGTAATAATTAATTTAATTCGAGCAAATTACCTGAATCAATTTTCATGGTGATGGCCCAATGTACTTGGATGCAACGTTGCGACTTTGATGAGATTTGATGTGGCCCAACACGTGAGTGCTCCTTCGTGGCTTGAACTGGCGTCAGCATCTGCATTGTCACGTATTCTAAAATTATTCCCGCTGAGTGGTCTGGAAATGACATGCTGTCAAGTGACATCAGCAAAGCAATCTATGATGACTTGCACCTGCTGAAGCAATTGCCTTTTGATTGTTGACGATGTGTGTGCTGACCTCATCGTTGTTTATGTCACAAAGTGGAGGATGAGTCATGTTGACCTCATTCTATGATGTCCCCACTTCAATACCTGGAGAGGTGGGTCCCCTCCTTGTTTTTATTCTCTGAAATGGTTCTTTATTGGTGAAACACCAGAGGCGCTCCTAGATTGCTATGAAGATGTGTTTTAGTAGCTCCTAGCATCTGATTGGCTCCATAGATTGATTATTGCAATCCTACAAGAAGAAGGGAACCGCCATTTACTGTTTTTCAATCCCCTTGGTCGAGAAAGACAACCATTTACTGGTTTTCCATCTTCCTTTGTTTTTTCTTTCAAGAAGGCTGCCATTTGCTTGTTTTCAACCTTCCTTTTTTTTCTCTTTTTTTTTTCAAGAAGGCCGCCATTTGCTGGTTTTTAACCTTTTTTTTAGTCTCAATCTATGACAGAGGTTGTGACCCCTATAATCAAGCACAAGTCCTTTGTAAATTCCTCCTTAGTTGATGGCCTTTTATAGAGTCAAATTCTGTGGCCATTTACTAAGAATGAATCTGTGCTTCCATCAATGGGTGCTAGCAAAACTGTTTCGTTTTCAAAAACTTCTTTTATTTGGTAAGGGCCCATCTAGTGAGTTTGTAACTTCTCTTTGAACTCCTTGAACTTAGAATCATATAGGAGAACCTAATCACCCTGCTGAAATGTCCTCATTTTGATGTGTTGGTCATGCCATTGTTTCCTTTGATATTAAATAAGTTATGTTTGTTGTATTGCTTTTGTACGGATTTCATCCAACTCATTGAGTTGAAGAATCCTATTCTGTTGTGCTATAAACAATGGTAGATCGACATCTAATGAAGTTTTGAGTGTCTGCAGTTTGAAATCTATAGACAGAATGAGTTTCTTCCCATAAACCAATTCATATGGTGAGAACTTGGTTGTTGACTTCCAGGTGGTATTGTAAGCCCAAACTGCTTCAGGTAACCTGTTAGCCCAATCCTTTCTATTCATGGCCACTGTCCTTGTCAGGATATTTTCCAGTTCCCTATTAGTCACCTCCACCTGCCCATTAGCTTGGGGATGGTAAGGTGAAGACTTTCTGTGCTTAACTTGATATAGGTCTATGAATGCTTTGATTACCTGCGAAGTGAATTGAGGTCCTCTATCTGAAACTATTGATCGTGGGGCTAAACCTTAAGAAGATTCTATTATAGAGGAAATTAGCAACTTTTTCTTCTCTTGCAAATTGTAATGCCTGAACCTCAGCCCATTTAGTTACATAGTCTGTGCATACCAGAATGTATTCTTTGCCTAATGATGGTGGAGAAATTGGTCCCACAATGTCTAGATCCCATTGCTCAAATGGTTCCAACATTACTTGAGGATGAAGTGACATTTCCTGGGTAAAGGTTGTCTGTCCAATCCTTTGGCACTAATCACACTACTACACATACTTCTTGGTATCCTTATGAATAGAGGGCCAGTAGTAACCAGCTCCTAGAATTTTGTGGATGGTTCTGGGTGAGGAATAATACCCACCAGATGGTTCATCATGACATGCCCTTAAGACATAAAAAATTTCATCAGCTTTTAGACACCTGTGTAAAATGAAATCAGGACCACACTTAAATAGTAAACTATTTAACCATTTGTAAGATAAGCTTTCTTTTAGTAAGTGCTTTTGTTTTGAGGTAAAATGAGATGGAAACAAGCCTGTAGCTAAGAGATTGGCTATGTCTGCAAACCAAGGTACAGTAGAGGAGATAGCAAAAAGATGTTCATCTGAAAATTTGTCCTCCACTGGTTGGTTCTCTCCACCTGTATGCAATCTTGACAGAAAGTCAGCAACCAAAATGAATTTTCCTGGATTATCAACTATGGTAATGTCAAATTCCTACAATAGCAATAACCACCTAATTATCCTTGCACCTACTACTAGCTTGTTCATTAAGTATTTGATGGCTACATGATCAGTATGTACAAATATTTTGTATATGGTAATATAATGCCTGAATTTGTTTATAGCATATATGACTGCCAAGAATTCTTTTTCAGTTGTGGTATAGTTTCTTTCTGCAGAGGTAAGGTTTTTACTGATGTAGTAGATGGCATGCATACCTTCTCCCTCCTCTTTCTATCCTAGGACTGCCCTAATAGACTCATTTGAAGCACTAGTTTGTATGTGAAATGGCAGAGTCCAATTGGGCCCTCTTAAAACAGGTGTGATAGTAAGTTTCTCCTTAAGGGTTTCAAATGCAGATTGACAATCCTCTATCCATAAGAAGTCGGTGTCTTTGTTAAGTAGGGCAAACATAGGAGTAGCTATTTTGCTGAAATTTTCTATAAATCTCATGTAGTAGCCTGCATGACCTAGAAAACTTCTAACGTCTGTCTGACTTTTAGGTGAGGGTAACTATTTGATCACTTCTATTTTGTTTTGGTCTACTTTGATCCCATTTGCTAAGATGTGGTGTCCCAATACAATTCCTTCCTCCACCATCATAAAGCATTTTTCATGGCTCAGGATAGTCAATTTTTTTCACAGCATTTTAGTACCTTCTCTAGGTTTATGAGAGCTTCTTCAAAGTTGTCCCCATACACAGTAAAGTCATCCATATAGACTTCTATGCATTCATTAGCTAATTCAGCAAAAATGGCTAAAACAAGCCTTTGAAATGTAGCTGGAGCATTACATAGCCCAAATGGAAGAACTTTGTAGGAAAACGTTCCCCAAGAACAAGTGAAGGTGGTTTTATCCTAATCTTCAGGTGCTACTTGAATTTGGTTATATCCACTGAACCCATCCAGGAATGAGAAGTACTTCCTCCCTGCAAGGTTGTCTAGCACTTGGTCAATGAATGGTACAGGAAAGTAGTCCTTCTTTGTGGCTTTGTTTAGTTCTCTATAGTCAATACACACTCTCCACTTCCCATTCTTTTTAGGTACTATGATCAAGGGTGAGACCCATTGACTGTCTGAGATTGGATATATAAACCCTGCTTGCAGTAATTTTTCTATCTCAGTCTTAACAATATCTTTTAAAGTAGGATTCAATCTTCTCTGAGGTTGTCTGACTGGTTTGACATCTTTAGTGTATATATGATGAGTATAGATCTTCGGAGGGATGCCCTTCATATCTTGGTATTCCCAAGCAAAAGCTGCCGAATGGGAAATTAGGAGTTTGAGAAGTGCTTCTTCCTATTTTTCTGCTAGCTGGGTGTTGATATTCAATGTTTTCCCAAGTAAAATCATGACCTATTTTGTGATCTGATCCATAGATGTATTCAATCCATATCTTGGAGTCATGGTATTGAGGGGGCAAGAATGTGGGAGCAACATGTGGAATGTGGCTGTCTCTGTAAAAGGTCTCTCCACAAGGAATGATGCTTGCTAGGGTACAATGAGCAGAAGTGAGAAATTCTCTTTTTTAATCTTGGGCTAGTTCCATTATATCCTCGTTAATAAGAATGTGGGTGATATCTTCTATTGTATCATAGTGGATTTCTTCTTCTGACTCACCCAAATGTTCTTTGATGGTAACAATAGCTACTGAGGCACTGTTTTCCATGTTATTCAGCTCATCTACCCACACTTTCCCTAAATAATGTATTGATGGTTTAGATGGAGGATACAAAGATATTTTCTTCAAATCTATTCCATTGGAAATGACCATATCCCCTATTCAACAATCAATAGATGCTGCTGTTGTGGCAAGCCATGGCCTTCCTAATATCAATGGATATGCATTTCATTGGTTTCTAGGTTCTAATATTAGGAAGTCTACTGGGAATTCCCATGATTCTACCACAACTGGAACATCAGTTATCACCCCTTTTGGAATAGCTACCGACTGATCAACTAGTTGAAGGATTGTGGATGTAGACTGGATACCTATTAGAGCTAATTTGTCCATAGTGTGGACTGTCATTACATTTATTGTTGCTCCCAAATCAACCAAAACGTTAGATATTTCCACCCCTGAGATATGAACAGTTATGATAGGGTTCCTAGGGTCTCCATATTTTGGGAGGAGCATTTCTCCCATTCGGAGGTCGACTACTTTCCCTTCCACCTGGATGGTGGTAGGAAAGTTTTTATTTCTACCCTAAGTCTTAACACAATGTTGTTTGATGAATTGGTTTAGTTCAGGCACATCCTTAATTGCTTGTAGGAGTGAAATTTCAATGTTCAGTTGTCTAATTTCTTGTAGAAGTTTTGATTCCAGGGTTGATTGGACTTGTTTTTGTAAGACCTTTTTTTGAGGGACATGCTATTTGAACCATTCTGGATACGGTGCTAGTTTTTCTATCTCCGGAGCAACTCCAGAGTTATTAGCAGAAGTGTTTCCAGGGGTGTTCTCTAGAGCTGTTCCTTTAGGAGGAACTCCAGAGTTATCCAAGGATGGTTCTTTCAACACTAGTTCGATAGTAATCTCCTCTTGAAGTTGAGTGGATGAATCTTCAGGTTCCTCATCATTGGTTACTTCAACTATAGTTGGAGGAGATGGTCTTGGAAGTGCTTTCTTAGAATGCAGCTGGAGATTATTGGAATATATGGCGTTAATACCAGCTATGTTTTCTTGTTTTGTCATGTAAATAGCTGCTCCTTGTTTATTCCGTGGGTTTGGTATAGGTTGGGCTGGTAAAGGTGGCTAGCTAACTGGCTCATTTTGTGACTATCCTTGTGTGTTGGGGGGTCTAGTTAGCAATGCTTGTTGTTGAGGTTGGAAATGTTGAGGTTGTCCCTGGTATTGTTGATTATAACCCTGTTGAGGACCCCAATGAGGCTACATGTTTTGTGATCCAAACTGTTGTGGTCATTGTTGATTTCCCCAGGGCTGATTTTGCCAATGCTGGTTCTGCCATTATTGGTTTGGCCAATCTTGTGGTCCCCAAGGAGGAATATTCTGAGGCCCATGCCATGGATTCCATTGATTATTTCCCTAGTTCAAATGGCCCCAATAAGAATCCTGGTTTGGATATTGATTATAACAAAAATTCCCAGCTTGTTTTTGTCCTACATAGTTCAACTCCTCCTCTATAATGGTGTTCTTTTTAGTCATCCTTTCTAAGGATGGAAGCTGATCACACTAACTGGTAGGATGTTCCTTGTCACAGATCTGACATATTTCTAGTTTATCTAAAGGGCATTCTCTCAACAGGTGTTTGTTCCTACACCTAGGACAATATATGCAGAGTGGTTCAGTTGTACTACTGTGATCAGTTGCTCTAGTTTTTTCCTAAATCCCATCTAATGTAGTATTCAATTGGACTAGAATATCTATTTTAAGATTTCAATTTCCTCCATTAACTATCCTATTTCATTCTTCCCTTTGAAAGATTTGGGTGTTCTCACTCCATCTTGGGTTCTGGAATAGTTCCTATAGAGTTCTTCTATAGTAGGCATATCCATTTTATTGATATTCCCTTTTCCCATCAGATCCAATGCCTGTTTTGATTCTTTGTCTAATCCTTTTACAAACAAGGTTCTGGCCAAAGAGTGATTCACAGGGTTGCTATACCTTCTCAAAGCAAAGTTGAATCTATCCACATAGTCCTCTAAGGTTTCTTCCTCTCTTTGTTTAATTTTGAACAATTCCTCATTTTTATCACTGACTCTACAGTAATCCTGGTATTTTCCTAAAAACTCTGTTTCTATCTGTTCCCAAGAATGGATGGATTTTTGGGGCAAACCCATGAACCATCTCATAGCAGAATCTTTCAGTGTTGAGGGGAAAAGTTTGAGTTTTTGATTATATGATCCATAATCATAAGTCTGGCATACCACTTTGAATTCAAACAAAAACTGATCTGGATCCTCAGAAGCAAGACCCCTAAAATTTGGCAAATGTGAAGGTGAAATATTCTTCATAGGGGTTTTATCTCCAGCAACCAGAACAATGGGATATGAGAAGGTTCTTGGAGCCTGGTTATCTTTCTCATCATGATTATCATCCATGTCTGATACTGGTTCTTCTCTTTGAGATTTGGTGTGGGGTTCTAAGGAATTAGTTTCTGTCAAAGGATCTACCTGGAATGTTTCTTGCAATTCTTGGATATATTCAAAGAGTGAAGGACTTGGAGGATTTGAGGAATTATTGAGTTGGGGTGCAGTTTCCAAGGTAGGTTCTAGGTGCCTCTCTTCAACAAGATCTTATGCCACCCTACTACTTTCTCCTATAGTTTGTTGTTGGGGTGTCTATTTTATGTATCTTCCTTTTGAATACCTAGCTCTAACCATACAGATTCAATTTATCCTAAATATTATTTAACTAAGTTTCCCTAATTAACACAGAGGTCCCCGACAACGGTGCCAAAAATGACAAGGGTCGTTGGTCCTCGGCATTTAATCATGTTTGCATGTGTCAAATCCAGGGCTGTGTCCTTGGCTATCTGCAATTAGGAATCCTATAGTTGCCAGTCCATTTAACTAATTCTACTAATCTTATTTTCTATGGAAATTAATGTTGCTGATTTATCTACTATGAAAGTAAATTCTGAGAATACTGGAAAGAAAGCTGAAACAATAAATAGCTAACATTGATCTATTCTAATCCATTCAACTGAAACATGCATTTCTCTATGAGAAAACAATAACTATCTTCCTAAGTAGAATATGAAATGGAATGATAAATGAACAAATACTAGCCTCCTATCTTGATGGCAGGAGTGGACCCTTGCTCTTCACCCTCAGGACTAAAGACTAAGGTAACAAATTAGTATAGGAATATAATATCACAATCCTTCTTCAATCTAATCCCATTAGTATCCTTTTGTATTCAGAAAGTATCTATATCAAAAATGAGACTACAATAATAATAGTCTATATCTTTCTTCTACTTCTACCTTATATATTTATATCAAATCCAACGATGAGATATCACTTACTCTAACTACCAGTTTATCTATGAGATAGCATCAATCTCTTATTCTATCAATTGTTTAACTATAGAGTAAAATCATGCAATTGAAATAGATTTTAGTGGAACAATAGTCCCACTAAATCTGGAGTCTTAATTTCAAATAACAACTGGGCAGTGAGGCCCTGAAATATAGGTACTTAATCAGTTTGTCGAGAACTCATGCAAAATCAATAAAAAAGGGAATTAAACTTCTAGCAGTTAACTAGAGTCTTCATTCAATCACTCAGGTGTTTGGCTGAGTAATCTCTGGAGTCACTCCAATTGCCACCAGAAGTATTGACTGTTAGCAGCGCTGGAACTCTGCAGTGCATTAAGGAGGGCTCTAAAGGTGTGTAGTATTTGTCTGCAGCTCTAGAGATGTGCTTATGATTTCTATCCTACTCTGGAGATGATTCACCCTTGGTCCCCTTATCTCAAAACCTCTCCAATCATATTGGAAAACATTGGAGATTGGCGTGGTATCCTTTATGTCAGCTCCAGAGATTATTAGGACCATCTCCGGAGATGCTCAAAATTGCCTTTGCTTGAACATCTACACTTGTAGATTCAAAAAGAGACAATTTCTACATATTTCCATTAAATTGTTGCACATTAGTCCTGCAATCAAAAATCATGACTTTCAGTAATTCATCTCTCATTAATATAATTAAAACAAATCTTATCAGTCTACTTTGGTGCAATTATCAGAACAATGGAATAAGAAGGATGGAAAAGAGAGGTAAAAAGGTGTATTATTATGAGTGCTACCTGGCACTCATCAAACTATGGAAAAGGGACTCCTTATTAAAAAAATTAATATGATTGTGCACCAAACATTTATCCGTATGTAACAAGGACCATGTAGTGGTAATATTTTCCTTCTCATTTCTAAAATTTGTAATTTGATCACCTTGTCCAAAGAAGTTGTTTGTAAAAATAATATAACAATAATATTGTTTATATATTTTATTAAAATTTATGTAAAATTATATTATAATAATATTTGTTTGTATAAATTATAAAATATTTTTTAATAAAAAATTAAAATGAAATTCATATATATGAAACCAACAATAAAAATATTTAAATAATTCAAACTAAATACAATGGTTAATGCAGTGGTGTTGTGTTATATGTCTCAATGACCCTAGCATAAAGTAATAAGATTATTAATTCTCCTTTTTTGTACATTATTTGGAGGTCATATAACCTTCTTATTAGACCCTAAACATAAGGTGCTCAATTATTAGGTCTTTCCCCCTATTTAAATACATACAAAAAACTTTTGCCACTTGCAAAACTTCTCTAGGAGATATCAAATGTATCCAACCTTTATCTATTAATATGCTCACAATATAACATTATATGGAATTTTTATCATCAGCGATGTTCCACATGTTTAGTATTATTTAAGATTTAATTTGAGTTGTCATAATAATGGCATTTGGAATACTATATGAAAATCTTGAGGGGTGAGTAGGAGTTAAATTTGATGGTCCTTCCAACCCATCAAATGATTTTTTTGTGGTTTTCCATTCATCATTTCCCTTTAAACACCAAAATGTAATCATCTTGGATACATGGACCACTATTTTCTCCTTGCAACATAATACATGTCAATTTGAGTGTACACGTCAATCTCATTTCCAAAAGTACATGTTCATGTACACAACTAGTTATTTCTTTGGCTATTGTGGAGATTATTTGTTCATTTCCTTTGAAATTAACTCTTCTATTTATAGAAAATAAATATGTCAAGACATCATTAAGCTATCACAAGTGTACTTCCTAGATCATTAAGTGATAAAGTACTCTATTACATGAGTTCATAGTTTGCCCCATCATTGTAATTTCTACATGATTTATTCAATTAGTAATTTATAGAACTTTGAAGTGACCTCAAGGTGTTGTTGTAGCATAAAATATGAATTGCAAATAGATTTCAAATATTTCAAAACCCTAAACTCATATTAAATACCCCATCACAAGATTAAAGTTAACTATAGAAATATTAAAAATTAAATGCAGAAACTATGAAATGTTACCAATGGTGAAGATGTGGTTGCTCAAGATTTTAGCATAACTCCAATATAAAAATTTCAGGGCGAAAATCAGGAATAAAGGTAGGCTTAAATAATGTTTTGAGAAAACGGTTTGGGTGGTTGAACGACTTGGTAGGTAAACTAACGGGTTTTGATTTCTATGAATAGGTTTTAGGTTTTGGTTAATTTATAAATAATAAATCAAATTGGTTAATTTATTATTTACGGGCAGGGGAAGATTTAATTAATTAATTAAACTGTAGGATTAAGGATGAATAGATTTAATTAATTAATCAAAATTAATTAAATCTTAGGTTTAAGGGGAATAGATTTAATTAATTAATTAAAATTAATTAAATCTTAGGGTCACCTAGGGAATAATTACGGGTTTGATCAGTGGGTCAATTTTTTTATGTCTACATTTTACCCCTCTTTGAGATGATGTTGCGAAGCAATGTCGTTTCAAAGAAGATTAAAACATAGGTTTTGGATTCATATTTTGGGTTGGCTGAGGATGGGGCTCATAAAAATGAAAGATTGGTAGATAATGCCCCCTCAAGAGGATATGCAGGGACGAAGGAGATGGATATGCTCTTGAAAAAGAAACGAAGGGGAGGAGATAGAATTATGCTAATTAAACTTTGAGCAACCTAATGTTTGATACAGCACTAGACATTATGCACCAAGGTATAAGGACCAAGGTGATGATGTGTCCTATGCACCCAACATAATACAACCTTGTCTAACGTATGAGGAAGTAAACTTAGAGCATTAGAGTCCTAATGCACAAAAGGTATGATATGACCTTAGATGCAAAGGATAATGCAAAAATCTATTCAAACATACACAAGATATGAATATTAGTCAGAATGATATGGATGTGATTCAAATGCAATATGAAATGATGACACACACAAGCAAGAAAGCATGCATGCACAAATGATTAGAAAACAAACAAGGTATTGCCCCTGTCAAACTGAAAACCGATGATCGATGAGATTGATTGATGATGATAATGATTGATGATTGATTGATAGCGTTGTTGATGTGGGAATGATTTATCCCGAGAACAATGTGAGGATTGTGTTGTTGATATGAGAACGATATATCCCGAGAACAACACTAGGATTGGGAACGATATATCCCATTGATGATGATGATGATGATGATGTGATGTGATGTGATGTGTTCGATCGATTAGGTTTACAATAAGGTTAGGAACAAGACCATTGATGTGATTGGATAATTTGGCTAGATTGATTGACTCAATTGGTATGGATTAAGGATACTTGCATTTGGATCATTGCTGCTTGGAATGATTTGATTGATAACATTGATGGATTGAGTTGAATTTGATGAAAGTGATGATGACTTGATGAATTGAGTGAGTTTGATTAGATTTGATGAATGAATTAACTTGATGATTGGAAAATTGATTGGAAGAAGTGATTGGATTGGATTGATTTGGTGATGATTTGAGTTGGATTAACTTGATTGAATTGATTTGAAGAAGTGATGTGATTGGTTTGATTTGATGATCAGAGCATTGATTGGAAGAAGTGATTGGATTAGATTTGGATTGATGATTGGGATTTTTTATTGCTTGGGGTTTTTTTGTTTGATATTTGATTTTTTTTGTATTTTTTGAATGTTTTGATTTTTTTTGGATTTTCAAATGTTTTGATTTTTTTGTATTTTTGGAAATATTTTGATTTGTTTTGCGATGAGGGTTGCTTATGATGAATTGACTACTTTAGGATTAAGATTGTGATTATTGCATTGGAATGTGTGGGATGAGGCTTTGTTTGAATTTCTTTTGATTGACAACACATTGTATTACTTTCAACAGGATTGCAATGGATTTCAGTGGATTAGGATTGGATTGCATCTAGAAAGGATTGTGGTCTCCAAATGATAACTAGTGACAAGGGAGCACCAAGTATACAAACAAGGATGGAAAAGCTGGGCAATTTAGGCTAATGAACGTATTGGATTGGATGGATGATGGAGGAGATAATGGATGAAAGGGGGATTAATGATAAATGAATGGGTGAAGGGGGTAATGATAAGAAGTGGATAGGAAATGTGTAGGAAGGATGGGTGATAGGATAAATGTAAGATTTGGATGGATAAAAGGATGGACGATAGGATAAAGGTAGATTGGATACAAGGAGTGGTGATAGAAGGAGAATGGATGGGAGATATATGATAGATGGATGGAAGGAGTTGAGGATGCGATTGCCAAGGACTACTTCGCATAGGAATAACATGCCTCCACTCTAGATACTATACCTTAGGATTTGGCGAGGTGATGCTTTTTAGGATGCATGATGGGGATAACGCTTGGAAGGGATGAATGGACTTAGTAGTAGATGGATGTATGGAGGATATGCTTAAAAATGGATGGGTGGAATTTGGAGTATGACAAGAGGTGTCAAAAGAATTTTTCAACATTTTTCCCCTACCCTTATCAAGATCAAAAGGAGGAAGGGAAGATGGATGGTGCAATGAGGAAGGTATGACAGATATGATGGGTAAGGATGGCAAGATAGGATGGAAAAATATAGGATAGGATATGAGATGGGATAGATAGGATGGGAGAGATGAGACAACATGCCCCCAAGTGTAAAGAACATAGATAATCACCTACACATGACACTTGTTTGCCAAAAAACATCATGGTACTTATCCAAGGTGCCATAAAAAATGGTTTTCACCATTGGATGAAATGATTTATCTTTACTATTTTGATTTTTTTTGTAGAGAATAGTTGGAAGGAATAAGTAGGGACTCAAGATTGTGTTCCCATAGCAAGGTGGTAATGTCCCATGATGGATAAAAGTCACTCATAAACCATGTCAAGTGGTATTATGCTCATGGATGTTGATAGAGGATTGCATGAGAGGAAAATAGAGTAAGGAGACAGAATATTATGGATGGACAAAGAATGGATTATGTACATGGATCATGGATAATGGAGTATGATGGGGATTAGGATGGAAGAATAGTGGATTAGGATGGAGATAAAGAGATAGATAGGACTTATGCAAAAGCATGGACCATAGGGATATTATGGAAGAAATAAGTGGGATAGTAGATAGAAGATGGGGAGATGGAGGTATGAGGGAATGTTGTGGAGTGGAAGGGAACCACAACCAACGATTGCACACACCGAATTGGATTTTGAAGCTTTTTATTGGAAGGGGGATTTGGGAGTAATGGAGATGTTACCTCAAGGGTTTACTTATTTAGGTCTTTAGGGACCCAAATGGACTTATGAATTTTTGGATTTTGTGATAGGGAGCGGGATGTTTGGGATTTTACGAGTGTGGATGCTCCATTTGAATTAGGTGCTTTTTGCTTGGGGACCCAAACCATTTTGGTTTTTAAATTATCTTTTTGAGATGTGGACTTGGGTAGCCATTTTGAGTTTTGATTTAAATTCTTTGATTCTTTGCATTGGTGCCTTGTGGCATGAGGATTATTAGGATTTTTTATTTTATGGGCGGAGGCATCCAAACTTTGATTTTTGAATCCCTTGGGGGTGTTTGGGATAGTTTCATGTTTAGTCGATGTGTGCATTTGTTGATCATGATTAGGAATTGTAGGGGATTTATGGGAATGGGATGTATGAATGGATTTGTGGCTAAAGTGATAAGGGGATTTGAGGATAGAAATATTAAGAGATGGAAAGAGTGGAGGTAAAGTGGATGGAGGGATGTTGGGAGTTGGAAGAAGTGGAGGTAAAGTAGATGGAGGAAGATGAATGGTCACATGCTTTTTGGGTTTGTAGGACAATGGAGGAGGGATGGAAACATATGTTTTAGGAGTATGATAGGATTTATGATGGAAAGTGGTGGATTTAGGAGGAATGGAAGAAATACCAACATCTTGAGATTGTTTTCCTTGGGGTGTATATCCAAGTCCATATGAGCGTGGAGGGACTTCGACATGGATAGGCTCCAAAATACCTTGTTCATGAAGGCCTAAGCCTTTACCTTGGTAGTTCATATTTTGGAGTATGCAATGGACAATGGGACTATGTGAGTTTTGGATACTAGACTTGAGCTCATTATTGGATGGAGAAGGTGAGGTGGTAGACAATGGTTGTTGCTCTCCTAGGGAAGAACATTCATGAAGGAAGGTAGTGAGACCAATAGGATATGATGGTGGATTTGCAATATGGTTGATAATGGATGACAAAAGATCATTAGGATCATTATGCTCATGAAGATCCAGACTATTTGTTTGATCATCTATGTGCTTGTGGGGACCAAGTGTCTCATTAAGGGAAGTGGATGTTGTGGGATGATGGATAGGATTAGGTGGAGAATGGATAGGAGTGGTGGAGGTTTCTTGAGCATGGATATTATTGGGAACATGAGTGGAAGGAATGACAAGCTCTTGATCATAGAAGAGATATAGGTTATGGATAGGTTGAATGGAAGGGCTTTGATCTTGATTTGGTAAGGAGCAAGGTTGATCATGCTTTGGATTTAACTCTTGACATAAATCTTGAGTTTGGATAGGAATGGAGGTTTCTTGGATAGATTCAATGTATGGTGGGGAATGAATTGGGCTTATGGTAGGTGGGTTTTCAAGAACATTTGAAGGTTCTTGGATAGGGATTTAATGGCATGAGAGTGGTGGTTGATTCCTTGCTAGTATCCAATGGATCACATCCTTCATTAGCACATGGGTGGATGCACAATATAACGGATGGAGAATAATGGTAGATGGTGTGGGCTTATGTGTAAGATTAGGATTGCTTGAGTTAGATGGGGATGAAATTGGATGAGTGGATTTGGATTTCTCCATAGCTTTTTTTTTACTTTTAGATTTTGCAAAGAATCTTTGGAGAAAATCATTCAACTTTGGTATAGGCATTCTATTAGATGGTGATGTAGGTTCCATATGGATGGATGGATATATGATTCCAAACCTGAGGTGGTATTTCCCTTATCAATAGTATCATTAAGATGGCTTAAAGATTCTTGATTTTTCTACGAGGAGTGACTAGTACTAGCATGCTCATGTTGTGGAAGATGTGAAGATGGATATTGAGGAATATTCATGAGATTAGTTGATAAAGAGGAACTAGGTTGATATGATTATGAGGGTGACTCATGGAATTGGTATGTTGATGTGGTAGAACAAGGTTGTAGTTGTGGTTTTTGGGCTAAGATTTGTTGTTGTTGTGTTGGGATGGAATTACACATAGGTTGAAGTCTTTGGATTTCAATTTGTTCCTCCAAGTATGCCTCAAAATCTACAAGATCCTCATCATCATTAGGAGTGAATTTTGGCCCACCTCAAAGTATATATGGTTTTGGATTTGTCCTAGATTTGTTGAGGATCACAACCATATTGACGAACAAGGATTGGACTTAGTTCAAGGATGAGAATATGAGTAAGATGACGATAAATGAACTAGGTGGGAAATGGATGGATTGGATGATTAAAGAGCTTCTTACTTATGATTACCTGTGAAAAGTGACGGTGACAAGAATACACTTCAAGTACAAAAACATAATGGCCAGATGTTTGATAGGAAGTAGTATAAACGTTATGTGTATGTTAAAGGGTTATCCACCCCAATTTCCATGAGTCTAGTACAAATAGAAGATAATTCACACACATAAAACACTTGCTATCCCTAAGGTCATTAGCCAATGGCGCGACGCTCGGGCCCACAACTTGGAAACTCCTTCAATGCCAATGTAGGAACACCTAATGTGGATGTATACACATTTGTATTTGTGAGAGAGGATGGATCGGGGCCTCCAAGACTGGAAGGATGACCCAATAACCCTTTCCTCAGAAAGCTACATATTTAGCTTATGCTAAGCTGAGGATTTCCATCTCATCCCAAGGGAGCTCATATGGTGAGTAACTTCAGGGCATGGAACCCTTGCACCCAGAGTGATGCCAAGTGAGCATCCAGCAAGCCACTTAAGGCTTTAACCAATCCTACTTGTGGTACTAAAAAATACCTCATGTAAATGTGGGTAGCTTGCACTTTTGGATTGGCACTGTACGGTGAAGGCTAAATGGCAGTTTAGACTTGGCTTTTGCCTTATCTATATATAGCAGCTCAAGGGAAATACCGCTTTGGATTGCCAATGAGTTTTCCTTGTGGATGTGTCTTAAAGGTAGGCCCTATCTAAAGGGTTACAAAAGCAACACATGGATGTGTCTTAAAGGCAGGCCCTATCTAAAGGGTTACAAAAGCAACACAAGTAAATGCTTTTGATCTCCAAGTTCATACAATGATGTGAGGAGAGAGCATATGCATTTACTTGGTCACACTAAACAAAAGTTCATTTAGCTTTAGAAATTAAGTGTGTGGTGTGACAATGAAAGTATTGAGAAGTGTTTTTGATTCCCAAGTTCACATAATGTGCGAGGGAAGAACATACACACCTCAAAACACAAGAAAGGTCACCAAACAAAAAAGACAATGATTCTTTTTAAGCCCAAATGAGTGTGAAAACAACAAGTTATTGTTCTTTTTATGCACCAAATTGAAGTGTTCCTAATATTAAGATGCAAACACATGAAAAGATCCTACAAGAAAATGCATTAGTACTTTGCAAATTTTTGTGACTTTGACAAGCGTAAAGATGCAAGTAAAACGTAAAACAAATGAATCCTACAAAAACCACACAAAATGTTAAATGCGAGATAAAGTATGGTTGATGCTTTAAAACAAAATGAATGAATTTCAAATGATTATACCTGCAAATCTGAGATGAATTTGGAAAAATGTTTTGTTCCACAATGTAGTTCACTGAATTACCTTTTTGACACTTGCAAAATTGTGAAAGTCTGATAAAAGGTGAGAAAGTTATACTTTTTTGAAAAAAATAGCCTCCGAGGGCTAGAAATGGGCACTCTGAAAGTTTGCACTGATGTTGGTGGTTAAAGAAATTATGTTTCACATGTGCAAGGTCTTGTATGATAGTTATGATAGAAGCACAATTCATCCTTTCCTGTTTAATCCACCGGTCGTTGATCATTCAAAGCAACTAATGATTTGAACAAAGGTTTCTAATGCCACAGCTTAATGGTGAAAGCCATAATGAATGATCACATGCTAAGGTTTAATGACCACTGCCAAAGACTAATAGAAACAAGTATTGTGTTACTAACTGCATAAACTCACCTTAACAGTAATAGTAAACACAAAACAAACAGAGTCAAGAGAAGAGATTAAAAATTCTCTGATTCTAGAGTAGATTTTGGCCACAATTCAAGAAAACAGGGAATTGCTTGTTTTGAAGGGCTATTTTTTAAGGAGAGGATGTTAGAGATTGTGCTTCATATTTACGATGTGACAAATAGCGCATCGGCCAAGACAAAAAATACCATCATGCAGTTGAATAAGATTATGAAGGATGGTATTGGTATTGGGGACATCTTTCACAGTGCTGTGCAGATTTATGGTCAGGAATGGTCCTTTGGATTATGTGAAAATGGAACTAGGGTTTTCAGCTGTCCTCTTAAACAAAACCCTATGTATATAGTCCTTGGAAAAACTAATTTGTCAACCCATGCAATAACTTAGATTTTGACAAAACTGAGCAATGAATGGACGGGCTATGACTATGATCTATTATCAAAGAACTGTAACTATTTCTGTGACAAATTATGTGAACAACTGGGTGAACCAAAACTTCCAGCTTGAATACACCAATAGGAACACAAAGGAATATGCCAATACAAACAACATACGAGATTAGAAATTTTTTTGCCATGAGTTGCACCCACAGGACGTTCAAATTAAAAAAAACTTCCAGCGTGAATTTTTTTTAATATGGCATGAAACAATTCTCCGAACACTATGATGATCAGTGATACAATGCAAGAATAAAAAAGTTTGGTATCTTGCGAAAGAAGTTTTTCTTGCAGTTTTTCATGGCCACATCCCAACCAATCAAATTCGAGTAGAAACTACAAAGATAGAGTGCCTTGGGTGTATAATTGGGTAGAAAGTTTTGCATGTTACAATTTGATCATGACAAAAAAGCTACAGCGTGAACCACATGTGCTATCTATATTTTTCATTAACCAAAGTAACTACAACTAACATTGATCAGTTACTCATAATGCAATAAAATTTATTATTCAATGCTTTAAACAAAAGCTCATTGAATCAACAAGGCATGCAAAGCCGTTAGTTTTTTCAAATCAACAATGATTAAGCATTAAGACTAATCAAATATTTAAAAGAACTGTTGGGATACCATTAAAACCAAAAATGCCAATACTCGTTGGATAAGACTCACCTGCAAATCACACAGCACAGAGTTAATGGATAGATTAGTGAATAATAGATGATGTTGTGTGAATAAAAACAAAGCGCAACCAAAGGATAGAGAAAACACCCTACAGAATGAACACAAAACCTTTGAGTGACTACATTACATAGGGATAAATGGACTCAAGAAAACATCCTAAATAATGCAGATTGTACGGCACGGACTGTAAAAGGGGGCCAAAGGCCCAAAACTAAAAAAAATTCAAAAAATTACAACTTTTTCAAAACCCATGGTGTGATATGTTTTTGTTTGTCTGCAAACTACTCTGGAGTTGATGGTGGAGTCGGAATTAGACCAGAAGGAGACCGGCAAAAGACAACCTCCAAGTCTCATCAGGGAACCTACACAAACTCAACCAAAATGCTTGTAAAAACAATGGATTAAGGAGGGTTCATGCCAGGTTCACCAATTAATGTAGCATAAAATATAAATTGTAAATAGTTTTCAAATATTTCAAAACCCTAAACTCATATTAAATGCTCCATCTCAAGATTAAAGTTAACTATAGAAAGATTAAAAATTAAATGCAGAAACTATAAAATGTTACTAATGGCGAAGATGTGGTTGCTCAAGATTTTAGCATAACAACAATATGAAAATTTCAAGGGGGGAAATAGGGAATAAAGGTAGGCTTAAATAATGTTTTGAGAAAACCGTTTGGGTGGTTGAACGACTTGGTAGGTAAACTAACGGGTTTTGATTTCTACGAATAAGTTTTAGGTTTTGGTTAATTTATAAATAATAAATCAAATTGGTTAATTTATTATTTACGGGGGGAGATTTAATTAATTAATTAAACTCTAGGATTAAGGATGAATAGATTTAATTAATTAATCAAAATTAATTAAATCTTAGGTTTAAGGGGAATAGATTTAATTAATTAATTAACATTAATTAAATCTTAGGGTCGCCTAGGGAATAATTAGGGGTTTGATCGGTTGGTCAATTTTTTGATGTCTACAGTTGTTAATATTTCAGTTCAAAGTTTCTTATCATGCCTTCAACATTCCCTAGGAATGTTATACTCTTAAGTCCTCTTCTAATGAGTCGTTTATTTTTATATATTTCTTAGTTTCCCCACATTCGAAGTTAATATGTTTTTCGATGTGGGAGAAATCATTTTGACTACCCATCATTAAACTTTACTCACAAGTATTCTAAAAACTATTTTAGTTAAGATTTAGTGCTTATCGTTGCACAAAAAATCTACATTTGCACATTAGGTTTAGGATTCCCTTTTCCTTTGCGATCTTATATTACAAGGGAATATTTTACAACTATCTAAATGATTCATAATAAGAATTTGCATTATTCATTACCTTATAAAAATTATATCTTATCTAAGCCTTACAATAGTTATCATTGTGTCAAAGGTTGTCCATCTGTATTCATTCTCTTTATACAAGTTTAATGTATTGTTCTTCAATTCAACTAAACTATGCCAATAATTTTAGTACTTATTTGTTCATACTATTTAATTGGAGGTCAATCAACTTCAATTGATGGTTCCTCTTGAGTTATGCCTCATGAATTTTCATTTTCAATTTCCAGTTCTAATCTAACCTTTGATTTAGTTTAAAGTTTATAAATCTAAGTGAATATGTTCATTCCCATTCAAAATTATATAGAGCAACTTGCCCATGTGAATTATCAATTTCATATACTTGTTGTTCATGGCATAGTGTGCCAATTAAGTCATGGCATTATGGTTTTTGCCACCAAGTCTCAAACCCCCATTGGGATTCTGAGCTCACAAACTTTGGACCCCACTTGACCCTCACTAGGCTATTGTGCTCGCAAGTTTGATTCCTCATAATGGTTCATTTTGCCTAAGGCCTATAGTGGTTATTGTTGCTTGGATTCAAATCCTCATTGGGCTGCTATGCTCATAGGTCTTGTGCGCCCTCGCTAGGCCATTGAGCTCATGAGTTTGATCCTACCAATGTTAATGTAAGCATTCATGCTAGGGGATGAGGTCCCCTGTGTTGTGGCCACATTGGTTCATAGCTCTAGTCAAAAGCATTGAATGATAAAAAAAATTATCAATTTCATATACTCTTTACAACTTCTTCAACATCAATCCCTCATAAGTGACATCAAATATCATTCAATACATTAATGCATAAATCGGTAACACATGGATCATTGTCTTATAATAATGTTCATGCATATCTACTAAGAAAAGCATCATATATCAACCTTTGATATTTCTCTTGAGGATAAACACTAAAGCAAGTACAACTATTATTAATATCATCAATTTCTATTCATTTTATCAAATATTCTTTAGTTACAAATTCTCAATGATTACATATATCAATATGTCCATTGACTCAAGGAAGATATAATAACTCCTCAAAATTTTATGAGTCTTTTACATCATGGGATAAATATTACATTATTCTTGAGACAATTGGGTCACACATTGATATAGAATAATAACAAGAAAAAGAAGGATACTACAACTTGAGTCAAGTCCACTCCCAAATACCTAAATATCACTTCCAATCTCAAAATTAAGATTATTTAGTTCTCTTAAGAACTTACAAACCCACACAATTCTAACTCAATGAGATCATGCACTCATAATGTGCATTGTGCATGCCTTAGGAACAAGTGACATTGATTTGTCACTAGACACTCTTAACATGTTGCTATCAACCTTTGACAACTTGTCACCAATGACTAGTTATTATAACAATTTGTTATTAGTTATCCCTAAGAGATGCCACCAAAGCTTATCATGAATGCATGATTTAGACACATCCTAAAATATAATGATACATCACACAAGTATGATTACATAATAAATTTATTCCATACATAACCATATAGACTTGTGGCAAGTATGGTAGTTAAGAATCTGAGTTGCCATTATATCAATCAAGTAAGATCCATGCAATAGTTTAGATCAACAATACAAATTCCATACAACCAATGTCAACAAAAAATAACAGCCACTACTTTCATACAATTACCCCTTAACCTCTATCTACCACTATAAAATCATAGATCTGTTGGCAAGAGACACTGATTTGATGAAGAATTGCATGTTCTCATTGATGGCAACAAGGCAAAGGGATTCTACTGGCATAACCAAGAGACATTACTCTGGAAGACCAACTTGGTTTGGAAACAAGGCACAAAAGTATTCTGGTCTGGAAGGCTAAAATGTCTAAGTATGGACAGTACAGAGTAAGTGACAGAGATTAGGTCAGTATGCCTCCGTGGTAGAAGATCATTATATGTGGTTTAGGTATGTTGTTCATAGCTATTTGATGATATTATGTTCCAATGATCAAGACCTAACTTCCTCTAGAAGTCATACTATGAAATGTCTAAGTCCAGGTGAACAGAACTAAGAGAGGAACAATGCACAGTGCCTAAGAAAAAGGGTCTGCATTTCTCCGCAGTTGCATAGTTTGTCTTGTGGTTCTAGAGATATGCTTAGAGGTCAAGAATGAATGTTGGGTATGAATCCTTGAGTCTCCTATGAGCCTTTGTGCAGTGAGAACTTCTTCATAGGGCAGTGAGCCCTAAGGTAGTGAGCCTTCTTGTAATTCGGTACTGTGCTATCATAATATAGTGTGAGCTAACACTCACTGTGGTTTTTCCCTTTTTGGGTTTTCCACGTAAAAATCCTGGTGTCCATGTGTTATGTCTTTATGGTTGCTATTCTTATGCTTATTCTTCTTGCATGTTATTAATTTTGAAAATTGGATTAGTGAACATGTTAAGAAGTACCTTTTGTGGAATACTGATTCACCCCCCCCTCTCAGTATTCCTTACTTTCAACAAGATCAAATATACTTACTCAAGACTGTATCGTATTAAGTTTAAGGGATAACCACTTGTCATCTTGCTCTTCCACCAAGATACCAACAATGCCTTGACAACTTGTTGCAAATACAAGGCTTAAGTAAATAACAAGAGGTAACTCAACCCAATAAAGTAACTTATATTTATTATACAATCTTTAGATATGAAATCATGTACATATCTCTAAACAACATTCTACAACACACAAACTCATAAATCAAATAAAGGTTCATTCTTGCAATTGAGGAAAGAATGGGATTCATGACCTACTTAAGGTCTAAAACATTCAAGTTAGCTAATAATCACTAAACTCTAGCCACACTAATGTTATCCTGAAAACAAATTGGGGAAGGAAGGAATTCCCAACCTTACATGGTACAAATAATATTTTAAACAACCAATGCCATTTACATAAATAACTCAATAGTAATGAGAAGTTCTCATTTAACCCTACACAATTCAATCGGTTTGGTTTCTCATATTTTAGATTATAAAGTGAGTAACTAATAATATAAAACATATCCCTATAGCCATGGCTTGTATCATCAACCTAGGAAATCAAAACATAACACACACACAAAATTCAGCTAGGAAAAATATTCAATTTGGAATAGTTCACAACCTCATATTGGCTTAAAACTAGGGAAATAAAACAATAAAATGCCAATCTTGTCCCGCTATAATTTTCCCAAACCATTACAAGTCATAATTTTTTCTTACCCTTAAAGATTAATTTCTTAGTTTCTCAAAATAATCTAATTTTTGAAAATCTAGATACAAGACAAAATATCAATAGGTCTTAAGGTTCCATTTTAAGGCCATATATGTCCCACCCTATTTTTTAAACTAATGTATTTATTTTCTTTATTTTTGAGAAGACAGATAGTTAGTCAAAGAAAATATTATGATATAGTAATGATGGAAAATGCATTTGCTTTATATTAGTTTATATGCAAAGGATAAAAGTTTATGAAGTCATTATTGATCATGTGGTTAAATGATGAAATGGACTAAATACCGTCATGTAACTGAGGTAGATGTAGGAACAGTGTTGTTTTCCCTCTGATATGAGGAGAGAGAGTATCACCATGGAGAGGATACTAGATTGTGTGAATGCAATGATCCTTATGCCATCTGGAAATACACACAAACATATACTTAGTCTAGAGAGATCATGTTTGTTGTTGCTAACATTGTCGTCGTTAAGACGAAGGTTAAAATCTTTTTTGTCGTCTGATAGAAACTTGGTCTATTCTTTTGGAAGACAAATCGACATGAGTAAGTCAACTAAACATGTTTAATTTTGTTGTCAAGATCTTAGTTGACTTGCGAGAATTCTCTGTCAATGATTGTGCTTACAGATAAGCACAATTAGTGTTTGAGAGAATGCAATAGAGACATCTAATAGATAAGTATATTATTGTCTATTTTCAAATTATTATTATTATTGTTATAGTTAAAGATCATGTTGAGAAAGGTTAAAAGTCTCTCTCTTTCTCCTTAGTGAACTCCCTAGATGCTTGGGGAGTGGGGGAGGGAGTAGTAGCTCCATACTCCCCACTCTTTTTTGCATGTAGAAAGCCACGGGGATGTGGAGAAAGGTGTGTAGTCGTGCATTGATTAAGCACCCATAACTATGAGAGGCCGGCTTAAGAAAGGAGTGTTTTTGGATAGGAAGAGAGGAGATTACTTTTGGGTGGAAGGATCGAAGGATAGGGAGCAGAGAATAAGAGCTCAAGAGGAAGAAAAAATCTTGTTAGTGTGCTACCTATAGCATTACATAGCTAAGTTGATCGAATACCATTGAATATAATGATATAGATACGTTGATATTACCTTACATTCATTGAATTTGAATAGTGTAAATATATAGATGTTGTCATTGTTTATCCTTAATAGAGGAGTAATTCTATATAATATGTATCATATCTCAGTTATTTGTTTATCCTCTCTCTTCTCTAGTTTTTAATCTAGCTGTGCCTGTTACTCTCAACTCTAAAAAAATGTAGTACAAATATCCTTACAAAAGGGGGTTTCCTTCTAGGGCAAGAAAACTGACATAATATCAACCATCAGATCTGTGACCTAATGACGAACGGTCTAGATTTACAATGATAAAATCTAAATAAAATGTGGTTTCAGGGGCGTTAGCGTCGAGGACCAGATATAAACATGTAGTTGAAACAAGACCACTGCTGGTGAAACCTTTCATCTCTTATGGGTAATTTACAAACAATATTAGGAGTAATTAATTACAAAGGATTTACAAGGTTGATGGCACCTTAATCCTAACAGTAACACTTGAGGGACTGTGAAATCGAACCACTGATAATGGTGTTTTAGAAAAGTAGAGTAGAAATGATCTATGGTCAGTTGTTCATGTTTTAGGCCGACAGTGATAATATACTTAGGTCAACTATGATAATATATTCAGGCTGACTGAGATAACATATATTCAAGCTGACTGAGATAATATATATTCAAACTGACTGAGATAAGGTATACTCAGGCTAACTTTGTTAGTCTATGGTCGATAGTTCATATCTTAGCTTGACTGTGTTATTATACTGAATCTGACTTTGTTATTATAACTGAGGCTGAATGTGTTATTATACTCAGGCCAACTGTGTTAGTCTATGGCTGATAGTTCATCTCTTAGGTCGATTATGTTATTATATTGAGGCCACCTGTGTTATTATAATAAGGCCAATTGTGTTAATATAGTTAGGCCAATTGTGTTATATATTAATGCCGAATGTGTTACTATATGGAGGCTAATGGTAAAAAGTATAGGGCAAGTTTTGTAAGAGACCGACTGCTATTTGAAACCAAGCTTAGGTTTAGCAACTTTATAAGGGTCGACAATAGATTTAATGAAGGACCTAAGAGAAGGTCATTTATAAAGGTATACTTTTCTCATCGGTAGTGGATTGAGAAGGTTGAGAGTGTGATTTTGAAAGCTTAAAAATCTAGCAAAAGAGACAAAGTCACAGTGTAGAAACACTTGACATTAGAATGCTATTTCAGTAGAAATATGAAGAAAATTTGAGTTATTTGTAGATGTTATTTTAGAATTATCTTAAATTATCTATATCCTAGTTTTGTGGAGGAATATTCTTTTACCTAATCTTAAGCTAGAATAGCCACAAGAATAGTTTGAGAAACACTTTTTATGCCAATGAAAAGTCTAGATTTAGATTATCATGATATTTTGGAATTCTCTCTTTTGATATACATAAAGAGAAGTATTTAATTCATATGATTATGAAGTTATAGCTTATTATCGACAGATAGAGTCATTAATTGTTAATCTATATGGCTAGAATATCAACTTTGTATGTGTAGAAGATTATAAATGAGTATAAGAATAGGTAAACAAGCCATTAAGTAGATGACAAGATGTCATAGGCCCATGATTGCAAGGATGCAAAGAGGGACAATATATGTTTACACCAGTCACCTAAACTCTCACCCTAGACTTGTCAAGACTGACTAGTAGATAAGGGTATATGTCTTAATGACTAGTAGATAAGAAAATAATGATTAATAAGAATATTGTCTCCAAGTCGAGAAAAGAGTGAGTGAACATACGACTATTACATATATATGAAACTTTGGCCAAAGTAATGTAAAAGTCACTGCTTGTATCATCGGTTCATGGTGTACCAGATAGCTAAACAATCAGAATGGGTCATACATTGCTAGAGCTAGACTAGATTTGTAAACCCAATTGTCATTAGCTAGGACACATCACTAGTTCTCAGATGGCATAAAGAATCAATTGATTCTCATTATTTATTACCCTCATGAAGGGAAGGGCCACTTCCAGAAGGAAGGTGTGCAGGGTACTGTCGGTCTATGGTTGGAGGAAAAGCACCAGGGCGATGTTCTCTCTCTTGTAGTTGACTGTCGAAGACTTGTGAACAGGAACACATTGCTTATTTTGTATATGATATTGATAAAAATTTTAAGTCGTAAGAAATACGAAAAATTGTTATATGTGCAATTTGCTAGTCGCATGTGAAGTGACCTTCTTTTGAAATATATATATTGTACTTAGATAATTGCAAATGTAATATATTGAATTATAGATATTTCTACTTTTGGTAAAAAATGATATTTTGCTTAATTGTATTTGAGAATATTTAATATTCCAGTTGGGATGTTACACATGGTATCAGAGCTACCAGGTTCAACACTTGGACCTTGGAGCTCATTGTGAGGTTTCGCAAGATTGGCAAGATATACTAATGTTAAAACATTTGTTCTTGTGCCATAATGGCAAGAAACAGAAGGACAAGAAAGTGAACCAAGAAAATGAAACTTAGTGAAATGCCTAAGATCATTATTAAGAAAGAGCCATCTCCTGAACCAAAGACTGAAGTAACAATGAGTTATGCAAAGGAAGCTTGGCTCACTGATTTTGAGACACTAGCTGATGCACTCAAATGTATCCGCCTCAAGAGGAGGAAACGTGTTGAGGAGGAAAAAAGATTGTCAACCCCTATTATTGTTAAGATTAGTAATCCATCCGCTCATCATGACATGCCTTTTGGGTGTGGTCAGGATGCACCTGTTATAGGTAAAGAGGTGTTGAGAGAGTGCTCATGAGTACATCCACCTACTAAGTTTGTGTTACTCGATTCTAATGGAGAGGAGGAATTAGAGGAATTTCCTTTGTCAGATAGTGATATGTAGATATCCCCTTTCCATAGGAAAGTTTTGTATTTGAATAAGAATGTAAAAAAATCTAGAAAGTGAATAAAGTAAGGTTTTGGCTTTTTGAGTAAGCAAATGTTTATGTGATGAATCTCTAGGTTTCTATATTTATGAACTTGTACTTTTATGATAATGTATCAAAAAGTTACATATTTTGATAAAATTTCTATGCAATGATTAGGTGTGCTAATGTTATGGAACATTCTAGAAACCAACCAGGAGGGAACCTGGATGGTTCAGATCCTGAGAATGATCCTATTAAAAAATTAGATCAAATTTTGTCAGTTGTAAATGAGACAAAAGGAAGATTGGAAGCCCTGGAAGAGGAAGTTAGAGGGGAAGAAACTAATCAAGTACACCACTCTAAAGGAAGAGAAGAATTTGGTTTTCATGGAGAACCAAGAGTAAATAACCAAGACTCACTAATACAAAATGAGGCAAAAAATTGTCTTACCAATGAGATAGCCTGAGATATGAAGAAAGTTATACCTCCTAAGTTCGATGGAATAGTGAGTGGAGATGCAACTGAGGCTTGGCTGACAGAGATGGAAAAATATTTGGAGATAAGAAATTATTCAGAGATCACCAAGGCTGTATGGGGAGCATACAAATTAATTGGGGAAGCATCCACATGGTGGATGAATAAGAAAATGGAATTAGGATTGAGTTCCTTTAGTTTAGCTTGGGATCAATTTGTTGTCATATTCAGGAAAAGGTGGTTGCCCCAGCTTTACTTTCACCATAAACTAACAGATTTTCAAAATTTGCGTCAAGGAGATATGACTATTACTAAATACTGGGAAAAATTTACCAAGTTATTGAAGTACGTACCACAATATTAAATGAGAGATTTAGAATAAAGAAGTTTATCATGGGCTTGAATGCTCAAATTGGCGAAGAAGTGAATGTCCATGGACCCACAACCATGGATCAAGTTTTTGAGAAAGCCATCAAGCAAGAGCATAAGCTCAAATCTATCTTTGTGTATTAAGAAAGATCTTGAAGGAAATTTAACTAGAGTCATCCTTCAAAAACCTTCAAAAAGAGAAACAAGAACAAGAATCTAGAGAAAGGAACCATGGTAAAAGTTCCAGATTTAACAAAAATGAATCCATGGATGGAAATAGGGGTTTCAATCCTAAAAAGAATGATGATAATACCAACCAACCTTCATGAAAGAGAGGTCCTCCTGGATGGTGTTTCACGTGTGGAGGAAAGCATTAGTCTAATTAGTGTCCCACGAAGATTCAAGGGAATTCTTATGGAGGGAAACCTTTACCCTCACAACAAACATCTTTTCAGCAAAGGATTCTTGCTGCTCTTGATAGTCATCAAGCTTAGTATTAGATTACTCCTATTGAAACCTCAGGTACTCTTTTTGGAACCTCAATTTCAATTCTTATAGACATTGGAGCAACTAAAATTTTTGTGAAACTAGAATACTTGATAAAATGTCTAGGAAGTTGGTTTCATGGCTATTTTATGGACAATAGAGTTTGCAAACTAGTCAAGATATTGGGTAGAGAAATGCTTGTTTAAGGCCAGATTAACCCTACCTACTTTTTCTACAGAGGTCAACCTATATGTAGCACCTCTAGGATCCTATGATGTCATTTTAGGGATGAAATGGCTATCTCAACATAGGTCAAAAGTTGATTGTCTTTCTAAAACAATAGAATGTGTTGATGATGAGGGAAATGTTGTCATTATCCAAGGTTTTCAATGAGAAATAAAAATTAGGCAAATTTCTGCGATGAAATTGAAAAGAGAAAAATGAAAAGGATACCAAATGTTTCTAGTTAAAATGGAGGAGGTAAAAGATGAAGAGGAGAAGAAATTTAAGAAAATTCTTTTGAAGAGTACCCTTTTCTTCATGATTTTTGGGATGTGTTTCTAGAAGACCTTCCAAGTTTGCCCCCAAAAAGAGTTTTTAATTTTGCAATAGATATTATTCCTGGTTTCAAACCAGTTTCTAAAGCACCTTATCGGATGACCACTACTGAGTTGATGGAGCTAAAGGTTCAACTCCAAGAATTGTTGCAAAAAGGGTTGATTAGACCTAGTGTGTCACCTTGGGGAGCGCTAGTGATTTTTGTTAAGAAGAAAGATGGCACTTTGCATCTTTGTATAGATTATCGTATGCTTAACAAAGCAATGATTAAGAACAAGTATCCTCTACCGTGCATAGATGATCTTTTGATCAAATGCATGATGTCATTGTATTTTCCAAAATTGACCTTAGGTCAGGTTATCATCAGTTGAGATTGAAGGAAGAAGATATTCACAAGACATCTTTTCGAACAAGGTATGGGCATTATGAGTTCACATTCTTACCTTTTGGTTTGACCAATGTTCCAATAGGATTTATGAATTTGATGAACAGTGTTCTTAGATACTGTCTAGACAAATTTGTATTGGTGTTTTTAGATGATATTTTAATCTACTCTCGCAATGATGAGGAACACCATCAACACTTACAGATAGTTCTGCAACGACTCAGGGAGCATAAACTTTATGGAAAGTTATCCAAATGTGCCTTCTTTCAAAAAGAGATACAGTACTTGGGTCATATCATATCAGCTAAAGGAATTGTTGTAGATCCCTCAAAGATAAAGGCTATTTTGGAATGGCCTACTCCTAAGAACGTGCATGAAGTGCGTAGTTTTATGGGATTAGTAGGGTATTACAGGAAGTTCATTTTGAACTTTTATAGAATTGCCCATCCTTTCACTTCCTTGTAGAGAAAAGGAAAGAGATATGAATGGACTAATAAGTGTGAAGAAGATTTTAATATTCTTAAAAGGAAATTGACTTCAGCACCAATTCTTAAAGTGCCAGACCTAGAGGGTCAATTTGTTGTTGTGACTGATGCTTCAAGAGAAGGGTTAGGAGGAGTGCTCATGCAAGAAGACCAAGTTGTGGCCTATGAGTCCAGGAAGTTGTGACCTTATGAGCAGAATTATGCCCCTCATGATTTGGAACTAGTAGCAATTGTGCATGCTCTCCAAGTATGGAGGCATTATTTGTTGGGAAAATAATTTGAATTGAAATCTGATAATCAAGGTTTGAAGTACATCTTCACGCAACCTAACCTTAATGCTCAGTAAAGAAGATGGTTAGAGAAGATCTCTGATTATGATTTTGAGGTTAACTACATTAAAGGTAAGGAAAATAGAGTGGCCGATGTCTTGAGTCAAAGAAGGCACATATTAGCAATAGTATAAGTGCACTCTGATTTCAGAGCTCAGATATTGAAGAATTTGATTAGTGATGTATATTATGAGCAAATTTTGAAAGCTCTAACAAAAAATCCTCAAGATACAAGGTATGATGGATTTTATTTTGAACCTGATGGGTTATTGAGATTCAATAATAGAATATATGTTTCGAATCAGGGAGATTTAAGAACTATGTGGAAAGAAATGCATTCTGCACCATATTCAAGTCATCTTGGAGTGACAAAGTCATTAGCTGATATGAAACTCTTATATTTTTGGAAGGGAATGAAAAATGATGCTGCAAGATTGTAGTAGGATGCCTCAAGTGTCAGCAAGTTAAGGCTGAACACCAACACCTAGTGGGACTTTTGTATCCTCATGACATACCTGAATGGAAATGGTAGGTTATTAGTATGGATTTTGTCCAAGGATTACCTATGTACCACAATAAGCATGATGCTCTTATTGTAGTAGTGGATAAACTTTCTAAGGTAGCTCATTTTATACCTAGTAATCTTACAGATGGAATGCCCATCTTAGCCAAGAAGTTCATGCAAGAAGTTTTCAAGTTGCATGGAATTCTAAAAAAATATAATTTCAGATAGAGATGCTCAGATAACCTCAAGGTTTTGGCAAACTTTGTTCTCGGCTTTGGGAACACAATTGAATATAAGCTCAGCCTATCATCTAGAAATGAATGGACAAACTGAGAGAACAAATCAAAACTGGAAGATTTATTGAGGATGTATTGCATGGATCAACAGTATAAGTGGGAAGAGTATCTTTCATTGGTTGAATTTGCATATATATTAATTCTTATCATTCTGCAATTAAGATGGCTCCATTTGAAGCATTGTACAGCAGGAAGTGTCAAACTCCTATAAGTTGGGATAAGCTAGAGGATAGGATTTACCCTTGGCTAGAAATGCTTATGGAAATGGAAGAGCAAGTAAAGCTGATCAGGAAAAGATTGGCAAAAGAAAATGATAGATAGAAAATCTATGTTGATGCCAAGTGAATACCCCAACAATTCTCAGTAGGAGATAAAGTTCTCTTAAGAGTTAAACCACATAAGAGCCCAATTAAGTTTGGAAATTCTTCCAAACTAGCACCTAGATATGTTGGACCTTTTGAAGTCCTAGAAGTGGTTAATCCAGCTGCTTACAAGATAGCTCTACCACCAGCCCTTGCTAGAATTCATGATGTTTTCCATGTCTCATATTTGAAGAAATATATACTAGGATCTAATCACATACTTGATTGGAATGCTCTTCAGGTACAGGATCCAGGAGTGGTCATGATTGAGCCTCTCAAAGTGCTCGAGGTACGCAAGCTCCACCTACATAACAGAGAGGTTACCCAGTGCAAGGTCTAGTGGGAACAGTATTCAAAGGAAAATGCTACCTAGGAATATTACAATGATATCTATCAAAAATTTCCACATCTTTTCATATAACATGATGTATAAAAATATATTTGAAGTATTTATTTTTAGTTTGGACTTAATCATGGAGGACGATGATCTCTAAGGGGGAAGATATGTCACACCCTATTTTTTAAAACTAAGGTATTTATTTTCTTTATTTTCGAGAAGACATATAGTTAGTTAGAGAAAATATTATGATTATAGTAATGATGGAAAATGCATTTTCTTTATATTAGTTTATATGTAAAGGATAAAAGTTTATGACGTCATTATTGATCATGTGGTTAAATGATGAAATGGACTAACTACCATCATGTAACTGAGGTGGATGCAAGAACAGTGTTGTTTTCCCTCCGATATGAGGAGAGAGAGTACCACCATGGAGAGGATACTAGATCATGTGAATGCAACGATCTTTATGCCATTTGGAAATACACACACACACACATATACTTAGTAGAGAGATCATGTTTTTCTTATCAATGTTGTCATTGTTAAGACAAAGGCTAAAATCCTTTTCATTGTCGAATAGAAACTTGGTGTATGATTTTGGAAGACAAGTCGACGTAAGTAAATTGACTAAACATGTTTGATTTTGTTGTCAAGATCTTAGTCGACTTGCAAGAATTCTCCATCGATGATTGTGCTTACAGATAAGCACAATTAGTGTTCGAGAGAATGCAATAGCGACATCTAATAGATAAGTATATTATTATTATTATTATTATTATTATTATTATTTTATTACTGTTATAGTTAAACATCATGTTGAGAAAGGTTAAAAGTCTCTCTCTTTCTCCTTAGCAAACTCCCTAGATGCTTGGGGAGTGGGGGAGGGAGCAGTAGCTCCATTCTCCCCACTCTTTTCTGCATGTAGAAAGCTGTGGGGATGTGGAGAAAGGTGCATAGTGGTGCATTGATTAAGTGCCCATAACTATGAGAGGCTAACTTAAGAAAGAAGGAGTGTTTTTGGATAGGAAGAGAGGAGATTACTTTTGGGTGAAAGGCTCAAAGGATAAGGAGTAGAGAATAAGAGCTCGGGAGGAAGCCAAAATCTTGTTAGTGTGTTACCTATAGCATTACACAGGTAAGTTGATCCAATACCATTGAATATAATGATACATTGATATTACCTTACATTCGTTGAATTTGCAAAGTAGTATATATATATATATATATATATATATATACAGAGATGATGTCATTGTTTATCCTCAACAGAGGATTAATTTTGTACAATATGTATCGTATCTCAGTTAGGGATAGAGTTAGGATAACTCTGAAGGCATACTTATTCATTGTGTATATATGTGTATCCTTAAGGGAGATGTTTTGTGCATGATATCTCAAGATTAAGAGAATTGAATATCTATGTTTAACGTAGGAAGTTCCTTATTGTTTAACAAAACATATTAGTAATGATGGTAATAGTTGAAGGAATGTGAAATTGAATCGTTGATAATGGTGTATTAGAAAAGTAGAGTAGAAATGATCTATGGCCGGTTGTTCATGTTTTAGGCCAACTGTGATAATATACTTAAGTTGATTGAGATAACATATATTTAGGCTGACTGAGATAATATATATTTAGACTGACTGAGATAAGGTATACTCAAGCTGACTTTGTTAGTCTATGGATGATAGTTCATGTCTTAGGCTGACTGTGTTATTATACTGAAGCCGATTGTGTTATTATAACTAAGGCTAACTGTGTTATTATACTAAAACTGACTATGTTAGTCTATGGCTGATAGTTCATGTCTTAGCCCAATTGTGTTATTATATTGAGGCTGACTATGTTATTATACTAAGGTTGATTGTGTTAATATAGTCAGGTCGAATGTGTTATAGATTAAGGCCGAATGTGTTATATATTAAGGTCGAATGTGTTACTATATGGAGGCCAATGGTGAAAAGTATAGGCCAAGTTTTATAAGAGACTGACTGCTATTTGAAACCAAGCTTAGGTTTAGCAACTTTATAAGGGTTGACAACAGATTTAATAAAGTACCTAAGAGAAGGTCATTTATAAAGGTATACCTTTCTCATCAGTAGTAGATTGAGAAGGTTGAGAATGTGATTTTGAAAGCTTAAAAAGCTAGCAAAAGAGACAAAGTCATAGTGTAGAAACACTTGACATTAGAATACTATTTCAGTAGAAATATGAAGAAAATTTGAGTTATTTTAAGACGCTATTTTAGAATTATCTTGAATTATCTATATCCTAGTTTTGTGGAGGAATATTCTTTTACCTAATCTTAAGCTAGAATAGCCACAAGAATATCTTGAGAAACACTTTTTATGCCAATGAAAGGTCTAGATTTAGTCTATCATGATATTTTGGAATTCTCTCTTTTGATACACATAAATAGAAGTATTTAATTCATATGATTACGAAGTTATAGCCTATTATCAACATATTATGAGTCAAAAGATTATTAAGATAGATAGAGTATTTAATTGTTAATCTATATGGCTAGAATGTCAACTTTGTATGTGTAGAAGATTATGAATGAGCATGAGAATAGGTAAACAAGCCATTGAGTAGATGACAGGATGTCATAGACCCATGATTACAAAGATACAAAGAGGGACTCAACGTATGTTTACACCAGTCACCTAAACTCTCACCCTAGACTTGTCAAGACTAACTAGTAGATAAGGGTATATGTATTAATGACTAATGTGGTATAAGCAAGACCAAGAGAGTTATTATATATAAAGGAAATAATGATTAATAAGAATGTTGTCTCCAAGTCGAGAAAAGAGTGAGTGAACATATGACTATTATATATTCGAAACTTTTTCCAAAGTAATGCAAAAGTCACTACTTGCATTGTCACTTCACGGTTTACCAAATAGCTAAACAATCAGAATGGGTCATACCTAGCTAGAGCTAGACTAGAGTTGTAAACCTGATTGTCATTAGCTAGGACACATCACTAGTTCTCTTATGGCATAAAGAATCAATTGATTCTCATTATCTATTACCCTCATGAAGGGAAGTGCCACTTTTAGAAGGAAGGTGTGCAGGGGACCGCTGGTCTGTGGTTGGAGAAAAAGTACCAAGGTGATGCTCTCTCTTGCAGTTGACTGCCGAAGAGTTGTGAACATGAACACATTTCTTATTTTGTATATGATATTGATAAAAATGGTAAGTCGTAAGAAATACAACAATTCTTATATGTGTAATTTGCTAGTCGCATGTGAAGCGACCTTTTGAAATATATATATATATAGTACTTGGATAATTGCAAATGTAATATATTGAATTATAGATATTTCTACTTATGGTAAAAAAATGAGGTTTTTTCTTAATTGTATTTGAGAATATTTAATATTCCAGTTGGGATGTTACAATATAACTATCAACATAGAAAAGCCATCCATGCAACTCTACTTTAACCTTTACAACAATCAACTTAATCATCTTATATAACAATTAATCCTTCTAAAAACGTAAACCAAGGGCCAATTACTAATCATTACCTTAAAAGGTAACTTCATTGTTCAAGGTAGATTACTATAGTCTAGATCTAGCAATCAAATAAGAAAATAACATATTTTAAATTTAGGTTTAAAGAGCTAACACTCATTTTTTTATCATAGGGTTATGCCTTGGAATTTTAATGCCCTACAAGTTAAGAATCATGTTTTCTTTACTAATGCTTCAAATTAAGATTCTAGGTTGGCATAAGATAATATGCTAGGGTGTTAATATATAAAGCCCTCCTATGTTAGCTCTTGTCTTGTCCTAATTTTCATTATGCTTATGTTAGAGGATATGTTCAAGGAATTTTTAATAAATGATTAGATCATATTTGATTATGTATTATGATGATGTCACAATTGAGATATTATTATCTGAAATGTGAATTACATGATGTTGGTTGATTTTACTTGTGCTTCAGCTATTGTTGCATATTGGGCAAATGCATGTAACGATTGACTCGAGTGTCCAAATACAAGTAAAATTCTATTGTTGGTTAATTAGAGATGGAACAAGTGGTTGATCTAATTATGTAACCCATCATACTCATTTAGAGTAAATGATATGTCTCGTCTGAAAACTGTTAAAAAAATATGTGAATTGTGTGTGATTCAAGAGCCCCATTATGTAAGACTAGAAGTGTGTCTTCATTCCTTGTGTGACTTTATTAATACATGCTTGTGCTTATGGTTTCTATACTTGAAAAAAAATTAAAATAGTATAGTGAAATAGATTAATGCAAATGGAAAATAAGGGGGACGTTTGAAATTAAAAGGGGAAAATTAAAATTGTTTTAAAATGTCATATTAACTTTATTAATGAAAAAATAAAGGGGTTTATATGTATATATGCCTTGGGGCATAATTGTGACTTGTTGTAAAGTAAAAGTGACTTGTTAGAGCAAGTTTTGTGGGTCGTTTTAGATAATTTGTTAAAAGATATTAGCTTAAAGTTTTAAGTTGAAGTGTGAAAAGAAAATGAGATAATTGGATTGAGGGTTTTAACTTATATGCAAAAAGGGAATTCATTTTACTCCATCCCTTCTATCTTATGCAAAAATTGGTAAAAGGAAAGGAAAAAGCTTTATTTTTAAAATCCTAGGTTGTATCTTTGGATTTTGAGACAAATCTTGCTTAAAGGAGGAAATGCATTGCTTGGTTGGTGATTGTTTATTGGTGTGATAAATATCTACAACTCCTGGACATTGGAATTCATTGTGGAAGGAAAGATATTCATCTTTTGAATTTTGTTGTAGGTATAGGGAAATAAATTTATGTTTTGATTGATATGCAAATGAATAAATTGAGAATGTTTGTTTGGATTTATTATGATAAAATGTATTGTTGTTACATTCTTGGCTATGAGTTAAAAGGAGGATTATTCTATTGTTTTGTATAAGGGGAAAGGGTAGTATTAGAAATGCATTTGTATATATTTTTAAACTTGCAAAAATGTTAAAATAGAACAAAACTCTTGCAAAAAAATTCCTAAAATTTTATGTGATGGCATATTCATGTTGTTGGGTAGATTTAGAGCAAAAGGGTTTTTTAGAATCGGGAGATTTTGTATTTCTTGGTCTTTGTGAAAAGTGAAAAGAGTAATTTTAAAATTCAAATTTCTTGTATGTGTTTTATTTTGTGGAGTAACAAATGGGGTAGTGAAATGGTGTTGTAGTGCCCCTCCATTCTCATCTTGGATGTGCAGATAGTCTAGCTAAGGAGCATGAAGATGAAGGTAAAATAATAGGAATATTTAGGGTATGTTAGACAGTTGATGTTATACATTATATGATGTTGGTAGATGCTACATTCATGTTGGTGACATTCCTGATTATCCTCATGTGTGGTTTCATATGACAGTTAGCATGTTTTATTGATAATCCTTGTTGCAACACTGATAATTCATATGCTCTGACATTGTTTTACATTCAGGTGATTATGATGTTGATCTTACTATAATTGTCATATGTTAGAATTGATTTTTATGCAACTGATTTTGTATTATAGGATGATCTGATTATTGTGTGGTGTGAAAAGAGACAATGTCGTACCACTCATTCGTGAGAGTCCAGCGACGTTGTGATTCTCTTTTACTCCATGACCATTTGATATTTATTATACTTGTGCATAGACCGTGTTGTGTGTTGCAGGTTACAGGTTTCATGCATCAACTCCACCTAAATTGACAGGTCTGAGCGTGCCTTAAAACCAATGGAAACTGTTGAACGGAGATAACATATGGTCCCCTAGCTTAGCCATCATCCTTGAAGAGGATGAGTATCCAGTTTTGCACCTAGTCAGTGTTGTCAGTATGGGCATGATAGTCAGTCATTGTTGTGGTGATCTTGCTTTCTGATCATGCATAGTGGTCAAGTATTGTTCGGCATTTGGATCATTGAGTTTGAAATTGTTTGATTAGTGCTTTGGTTAGTTGTTGCATTAAAATAAAATCATTAAGTTAAGAAGGCACTTTAAATAAATAAATATAGATGCTTTTATGTAAATTTAAGTTATGGAAAATTATATTATATTATAATCTAAGGTCAATAAATAATTATAATTATAATGAGGAAAATAAAGTGTTATTAAAACAGGAATATAATTGATAAAATTAAAATGAAAATATTTTATAAACAAGTAAATGTTTTGTTAGTGGAAATAAAAATAAATTAATTATATTCAAATGAGTTGTCATAAAAACTTATATATATAGAAAATTCTAAAATAGATAAAATCAGAGAGAAATTATTGTATGGTTAAAAATAGCAAATTGTAAGAAAGTAATAAAGGTGGAATTTATTGCCTTTAATAAGGAGAATCTTCTGGAAGAAATCATGGGGGTGGTTATGCATGCTCAACTTTATTTTTGAAATTTGAAGACATAATTTGGGGGAAGGAGCGTGCATTTCAAGTAGCAAAATATGTTTTATGTTTTGGGGATCTCTCTCTCTCTCAAGAAGTTTTTATTTTTCTTTTGGAACCATAAACCATAGCTTCGAGAAGAAAGGACTTGGGGGGAAAATGGATACGAGCTGGGAATTTTGTGAAGATGTGATAGAAATGATATTCCAGGTATGGACTGAGATATGAATCTGATTTATTGTTGCATTAGATTTAGTGAAATGAATTTGTAAAATGCAAGCTTTATATTATTCTGTGAATTTTTTTCTACATATTCTGAACCCAGTGTGTTACGTTAGCCATACCTTTATTTTTACAAATTGGGTTCCTCTAAATTTTTTATATATGGTGCAAGACCTAGTTAGCTAAATCATATCTGAAAATCATCTTTACCCAGTTTGTCATTTTGGAGATATGAATATTTTGTGACTGTCTATCTTTCACCGATTTCATCTCTGTTTTTACAGTCTGTTACATTAGCCATAACTTTATGTTTACGAACTGGGTTCCTCTAAAGTTTTTATATATGGTGAACAACCTAGTTATCTAAATCATATCCGAAAATCATCCTTACCCAATTTGTTATTTTGGAGATATAAATATTTTGTAACTGTCTATCTTTCACCGATTTCATCTTTGCTTTTATAGTCTGTTGCGTTAGCCATAAATTTATTTTTACGAACTGGGTTCCTCTAAATTTTTTATATATGGTGCACGACCTAGTTATCTAAGTCATATCCAAAAATCAGACTTGCCCAGTGTGTCTTTTTGGAGATATGAATATTTTGTGATTGTCTACATCTCACCCGTTTCGTCTCTGTTAAAACAGTTAGTTGCGTCACCAATAACTCTACTTTTTTGGTTGTTTGGTAGGTTATAAGAAGGCTATTAAATCTATATAGAATAGAAGTAGAAGAATTCAATTTGGATAGAGTGATTATATATTAATGTTGATAAATTTAATTTAAATTGATATTGATTTTATTATGATTTATTAGTAGAAATATGATAAGTAGGTTTGGAATTTAGGTTTGTAAACAATGTATTTAAGATTTGATTTATAAGTTTGTTTTAGAAATTAGTTGATTACGAATGGAATTGTATAAGGTAAATGGAACTTGTGTAAATTGTATCAATGGTCGTAATAGGGTTGTTTGCATGTTGTTCGCAATCGTTTTAATTAAATGAAACTAAAATAAGTCTTGGGAACTATTAGTTAAAATATTGTTACTCGTGGACTCTTATATCTTATAATCATAGAAGTAACTACTACTAGTGGTTGGAATATGATAGTTCTGTATTGTTGCGGAAGATTCACTTTATAAGTGTTAGATGATTGATCATGATTGAATTAATGTTACATTCTTTAAAACTCATAATTAGTGCATTATGTCATATGTTGCAATTGTGGTGTTGTAATTGAATTATTGATAAAGGATCTTAGTTTGGTCTATTAGGTGATGATGTGTATGTGATGTGAGACCATTGTGTTTAAGTGGTGTCAAGTGTTTGTGTCATTTGGGGAAGTTAATTCCAGAGGCTTAGGAGGGTATAATTGTGTGGGGGCTGGCTATGTGTGCATCATGTGAGTTGAATGAAATGCATTCTTGAAATATTGCCTCCTATTCATGTTGGTATGATATATGTGCAAGATGGTTTATGCCTTGCTCAGTGTACCTATTCATGTGATTATGTTGACTATGCAAGATGGATAATGCCTTGCTCTATGTTATGTGCTTGTGATAAATGTGCAAGATGAGTAATGCCTTTCTTTGTTTACAGATTTATGTGTTAATGATAATCGTGCAAGATGGTTAATGCCTTGCCTTGTATAGGGTTTACTAGTTGCAAGTAGGGGGAGTGGCTCTCAATGGGGGCTAGAACCCAAAGAGGTGTCCAGGACAACCCATTGGAGGGTTTGTTAATCCAGTGATAACCTTAATTATGAGTTAGGGGGAAAGGGTAGAATTCACATTAATCAAGATAAAGTATGCCTCACTCATGGCTCAAGTGATCGTTTAGGCTTGAGATGAGATGAGAAGACCTGGAATGGCAAGATCAACTGCCTTGTCCTCATGAAGGGTATGTTGGTTCTACATGAGTTTGTATGGGGGCCGGGGGTCGGGAAAGGCTACCAGGACAACCCAGGATGGGGGCCGGGGCCTAGGAAGATCTATTAGGACAACCCATGACAAGCTATGTGATGACACTCCTCCCTAATGCAGTCTAGCACTCCCTATTGTATTTCCTCCATCGGTTGTGTGAGTGCCTCTAGAAGTACAGTTAAGTGTGTAAGTGATGTTTAAGTTGATTGTGATGCCTTTGTTGACCAATGTTGTATTTGAGTCATGTGTAGTCCTTGCACCTGTTAGCCTATTGTCTTCTTGGTTGTTTGCTTAGTGGGACCTTATTGTTATCTCCTAGCATGTGGGGGGTGGACTTTAGGGTTCCACATGGTCAGGTGGTTGTGCTTTTATCTCCATTGGTTTCCCTTGCTATTGTTCGTGTGAGAGAAGGATGTACCTTGTATGGCAAATTTTAGATTTTGCTCTACCTTGAGGAGACAGATACTTATGATCATATTCCAGTCTTGTATATCAGTTGAATCATGTACTGTTATCTTGATGTATGTACTCCAATGTAATCTGTATAGTGATATTGTAAACAATGTAATGTTGTACTCTCTTGTAAAAGAAACTGTTTATGTACTTGTGATCCTATGTGTAGGATCCTGATGTTACTTATTTGATGATATAATATGGAATTGTATGTGTTTATTCATCTAATGCAATTAGACTTAGAATGAACTATGGTTGTTAGTTAATTCATAATGTTGGTTAGATCTTGTTTTAGTTTGTTAGTAATGCAGCCGTGGAACCCTAGAGGATAAAGCTTAATTCAAATATTATGAATAAATATATGATTGTTGATATTTCTTTCATTGTAAAAAAAAATATTTGTCTTTTTTGTAAGCTTAGTTGTATTATCCTCAAAGTTCCTTGGTGGGGCATTACAGGTGTAGGGAGAAATTGGGTGTATGTGTGTTAAAACTTAAGTTTACCCATTCTAAGAGCTGTTATCAAGTGGTCTTCTTAGATTGTCTTCAGATTGAGGATGAAGTTGGAGGCTTGGATTGAAAATATTGGGACTTATCCATATGAGGGATGGATGCACAATGTTTAAGAAAACTAAAAGGAAATTAAAGGTAAAAGTCTTAAACATTGAGACCAACTAGCTTGTGGTTTATGTGCAATATGTAATGAAATGAATGAAAATGAGACTTAAAACTAATCAAACATAACATTGATACCAACCCATAGTGTGGTTGATTGACAGTGTTTAAACATAAATTAAAATGAATCCATTAGGATTAATATATAGGTGGTTGGGATGCAATGCATTATCAGGACTGATCCCTATCTGATTGATTTGCCTTACTTAATGAAGAGAATTCCTTGAGGTGAGTGCTTAAGCAAAGGAATGTAATGTCTCTTGTTCTCTTCTTGTACTTGAGAATGTCAATTTGTATATCACTCCTCTCCTCAATATATATTATCTTCTACCTTTTGTTTGATTGGATTGATCATCTCCAATTATATTTCGAGAAACCTTGTGTGTGTGTTTGTGGTCAATTTTGTGTGTCCTATTTGGGTGTGATTAAGATGGAGTTTGTCTCTTAGTTCAGAGGGGTGGGCCTCTAGGTCTCACATGGTTGGGTGGTGTTGATCATGATTGGGATGTGTAACGATATCATGGAAGCATTTCTTGGAGATCATGCGAGGATCTCATTTCTTATTCATTGTTGCATTTTGATACATAGTAATTTATGGTTATTGGAGAATTTTTGTAAAGGCATGAAAGAGTTGCAATTGTATATTTATATAATCTTTATATTAGATTATATTCCACCCATGTTTGGGATGTGAATAACACTTTGCAATCTTGTAATAACTATTATATGATTTGAAACACACGTTGATTTGTAATAGAAATGTCTTTATGGGTAAGTCCCAATTTGATGATTTTTAATCCTTAAATGTACTCATGTTGGAAAATAGATTATAGACCTTGTATTATTTATTGATGATGTTAGTATAATTGAAATTAATTATTTAATGGTTGTATATTTGGTGTTGTATTAGATAAGTTATGTGTGATTGAATGTTTTTTTGTTACTTCTTGTCAATGGGTTATAGGCATGTGAATCATGGAAATTCATTTAAATTGAAATTTCATATTTATGGAATTTATAAGCTTTAATATGATTCTTAAGTACATTGAAAACCATTGTTTTAAATCATTTGTTACAAACTCATTAATAAAGAGAGCTATGGCACATTTTTTGTTTGTCTTTTTAGTGTCACATTGGCCTAGCCATGCACCTGTTTGGGGTTTTTGGTCTTGTTCATGTTTTGTAGTGTTGGTTATTATTCCTAGGTGTCATTTCAGATAGGATACTTAGTTTGGATCCTTTTGGCTACCTCAATGTCAATTTTGGAGTCCCTAAGAGTCCTTTTGTCCAAAACAAGATGTTCTACTAGTTCTAAGTTGTTTGTTTCAGAAAGGGACAATTCTACTAGCAAAATGGTGATATTAGGATGGATAGGGAAATTTGGACTAGCAAAAGGGGTGATTTACCTCTAAAAAACATGGTCCTAAGATAGTGGGTAGTTGCAATGGTTTTCTATAAAAGTTTTTTATAGGAGAGTTGTACTATGTGGTCTGTGCTTCCTTCCCATCTTCTTGGTTTGAGGCGTTTGTATGTTCTTGTCATCTATTTTTCAAAATCAAGGTGTACTTGTACTCTTGGGTGTACTTGGTCAATCTCTAGAAAGACCTAGGTGAGTTGTCACATTTCCCTTGTGACCAAATGATCATGACATGTTTAAGAGGATGTTTGGGTGTTCTGAATCCATTCTTGGAGTATTTTCTTATAAGCTTGAATGTGTGAGTATTGAGCCTTAGTTGTGATTTAGTCCCTTCCATCCTCATCTTCTATTTATGTCAATGGTGTAAGTGAGAAATCTATTATCGATTATCAAGCTCCATCTCTTCTAGTTCTCATCATGTTTATGTTGTTCCACAATGTTCATGTAAGTCTTTGGCTAGTGTTATTTTATTTTATGTTGTTGAACTTGTGTTGCCTTGCTCTTGGTACTACCATTGTGTTCTTTGGTCAGGGTGTTGTTTAGTTTCAACAATAATGTGTGTTTTAACATGAGATTTTTACATTGTGTCATAATTATAATATGAAAATGTGTTTGTCTATGTTTTGTTCATTAATGCCCTGATGTAAAAGTTTAAAAGTTGGGGCATTACATCTAGTATTAGAGCACCCAAGTTGTAGCATTGGGAGCTCTAGGTTGTGTGTATGTGTGTGTGTGTGGGTCTTGTTAGGAAAGGTGTTTCAATCTTGCATCCTAATGTTAAGAACACAAAAATGTAATTTTGGGGCTATAGAGGTCGATTTTGGCCCCCAAAAATATCAAAATGTGCCTTAACCAAAGCAAGTTGGTTATAGAGAAATGGAAATATTTGATACCTTCAATTTAAAAAGGGGCTCAATCAACTTCTCAAATCAAAATTTATGGCCTCCAAAAGTTAGGTCCCCCACATTAGAAATGTAAGAGCATCTATGACACATAAGAGAGTTGTAAGAGGGAGTTATACTTGTTGACCAACTTATGACATGTGTTATGATATGTCATAAGGAATATTTGAATGAAGATAATGGATCCAAAATGGAGCACCCAAGTTTTTGAGTGGATTATGACAAGCTTATTATAAGTGTAGGGAACATTCTATTTTAGCATGTGGGCTCATCTAAGGATTTGGGCATTGGATTTGCCTAGGGATTTAGGCACCTCATTTTAGGTGGTTTAAGGTCATGATTTATTAATTACCATATGATGGTTCCATGTATTGATTATCCTATTTATTGGGTTCTTGAGATGGAGGTTTGATAGTGATTTTTGTAGGCACCGTTATGCTACCAGAATTGCTCTAAGTCTCTTGTAGGTGATACTGCTATAAATTCTTACACTCTACAAGTGTATTGTAACCATTTATTACTAAATAATACACTAAGTTTTTTGGAGTCTAGGGTTTTTCTTTTAAAGGGGTTTTCCCCACATAAAACATTGTGGTATGGCATATTATTTTTGTGTTTATTTCCTTGTAACTGTATGATCATTTTAATTTTTGCACATACCTCCTCTCATATATTAGTGTAGGAAGAATATTCCACACCTCTTCTTCCCTTCAGGTCTTCTCTTGGCTAAATGCATTCATGTGTAGCTTGTGGTTGTTCCTAAGTATGTTCTTGTTTAGTGGAAAAAAGAGGATGATGGCGGTTTTAGTTTATTTCAAGGGTTTATGTTAAATCCTCCTTTCACCACAACATTCAAGGACATTCAACCAAGTAGAGCACTCTACTACAGATCTCATGTCACTTGGAATAGAGGGGAAGATTGGAATTGTGAGAATTTATTGTTCAATTAAGCCCAATTATGTTCAAAACCCTAATTTCGTAAAATTGTAAACAAACAGACAAATTATAAAATGATCGCACACAGATATATCAAATGACAATCAAATACTTACTAGATTTCAAAGTTTGGTGTGAGGAAAAATTAGGGACTAATGAGCGGGCACCCTAGTCCAGTGTACCTATTTTTGTCGAGATCTCTGAAGAATGTCTACAACACAATCCTACTATCATAGATATTTCACCGCATCAGAATTTAGAGGACTAACGAGTGGGTGCCCTAGTCCAACCCCTAATTTTCTTCTTTGCTCTATACTTCTAACAGTCTGTAATGTCTCCCTACAACTCCACTTTCACTTCTAAAACCTGTAACCTGTAATCACATAAAAGTTGGTTGGGGATTGTGGTGTTTAGAGGCTTGCCTCGGTCAAGCCCCGGATAGACATTCAAGTCTTCTGAACACCATTGTCAGATAAAGAGTGCATATCCCTATGGGATAGAGGCAAAAACCAATTGGTAAATGATTGGAAACACAAATGAATATCACCTCGATGGTGTAGCTCTCATGGAAGGAAGATGCTTCTTTCATGCCATGAGGAGATGGAGCCAAATCTGCATAAACAAACACAATAACAACAAAATATTGTTCTGCAACATAATGAATTCTTTGAATCACTTTTGCATAAAGTCACAAAGTTCACCATGCCCATCTAGTTTACAAATGAATGCCTAAACATGCTTATATGTGCAACTAAACAACTTCTCGCCAAGAAATTCATAATTCAAACTTGAGGTATTGGCATAGGACGTAATAACGGTCACATAACTGACACATGAAAATAGGTCCTGACCCAAAATAGGACAAGACTAGGGCACAGGCACCCAAGTCTTCCCCCCTATTTCAGGCAGGATTCATCATAAGTGCATCCCCTAGGTCCCATTTGTCATAAAACTCAGGGGTTTTCTCATCGAGAATCATCACTAACATGTAAGATGACCTAAATGCATTCTAAACGACCCGGGAGCTAAACCTTAAGAGGTAAAATCCCTCAAGGGGACATTTTCTGACGTAACATTTAGCCCCCACTTTAATGTATGTATAAACGCAAGGCCAATACATGCATTAAAGTACGGTCAACAAACACAACAAACATGCCAAGCACGGAGAAGACACGCCAAACACATTGAAGATAGTAACAGGCATGCAAAACACAAAGAAGAGGGCAAAAGTCATGCAAGACACAGAGAATACAACATTGAAGACACGCAAAACATAGTGAATGTAGTGATTATTTCTTTTTTATTTTCTCATATATATGAATGCAAATGCAAGTACAAGAAAAGTAAACACACAACCCATAATGTAGGACGGACTCATCGCCACTAGTCTTTAGACGACATATGGGGCAACAGACATGCAATACAAATCTTAGAGTGCAAGAGGGACTCATCGCCACCAATCTTTAGACTGCACTTGAGAACAAACACGCCATACACAAACACATGGAAGACACAGAGAAAACATGGTAAATAAGTGATGGAAGAAACCTATTGCTAGGTTCGCAGCCATCTCAAACACATTATAGGCACACACCGACGATTGGGCTTCACCACAACAATCATCGAAGACACACTTAAGGGTTAGGTTAGTCTCATATCTGCTCCCTACCTACTCGAAGGATTTTTTGAAAATGATAGGATTGTGCAATCTCCTTGAGAAATACACCATCCCCGCCTTCCGTAGAAGGGCTTAAAATAAAATGATATGCACGATATCCCACCTCCACATAGGGCTTAATGATTGCAATATAGAAATAAAGATGTGCACTCGCACGGAGATACAACATCCTGCCTCCACAGAGAACTTAAACACGCTTCATTAGTATCAAAATCATCAGACAACTTACCTTATATGCCCCTGCCTTAAGGTGGTTGATATTGTGTATTGATATCAAGGACGTTAAGGTAGAAAGAAAATACACAAGGGAACATGAGCTCTCACAAAGCCCATGCCCCCAGAGGTACTGACATGTTCTTTACGATCGCCAAATGTTCCCACAAACACATTCCTACAAGAAAAGAGGTTATAAATCTTTCCATAAGATAATAACCACATCACATGATCAAAAAGCAATGCATGCAAAATAACCATATCAAAAATCCAAGGTTATACTACTGATTCATAAACTGAGTATAACCGTGGGGCTATATTGCAAGATCTCATAATCGAATGTAAATGAGGCAAGATTCAAAGATAAACAAAGTGCACGGAGCATCCGTATTGTTATAGTTTGTTAGTACGATAAGACAACATTAGAATATCACACTGAATGATTCTACTAGCCAAGCGTCAGATAATATATATCAACCCCACCATCATGTATGGGCTAGGTCCATTTTTGGATTTCTCGCTAAAGGGACACTTGGTCTGTAACAATATAATTTGTTTTTCATCGTCCGCTAGCTAGATAGAACCACTAGAGGAAGGTAAACAATAAATCAAGAGAGGAGAACAAGTGCCTTAGGGACAATCACATAGGAGGGTGCCCCCAAGTCACCAACCACAACGCTATGTCCTTAAGACACAACACGCAACAATGAAAATAGAGGAGAAGCAATAAAGAAGAATGATGATACAAATAGAAGGTCACAATAGAGGTGGTCTCCCAGTATCCTTGACCTTACAAGAGAATCAAGGGTCATCCTAGGAGGCCTAAACAACACAGCACATCACGGGGGGAATACAACACGAGAGGGGAGGTCACATAAATGAGCCAATAATGCTATGACATAGGTGACCACCAAGGTTAGAAATACTTACCTATAGGGACAACCTAATTAAAGGTTGTCAATGATCAAATTATCATCTTCCCACTCCCAAATGTTAGAGGAAAGTGGGACATAAGGTACCATAGTCCAACCTTTATTCTTGTCTTCAAGTTGTCCATTCTTAAGGTCTTCTTGGTTTGATTCAATGTTAGGTGAGATCTTTTCTTGTTGAGATGTGTTTCATTGGGCAAACACTTGTCTTCTCTTCCTCCTTTCTCTTGCTTGTCTATTCCTTCTTGTCTTACTATTTATCTCTTTTAAAATAGTGTCTTGTTCTTCCATAGGTTTTTGCATTTTAGAGGAGGAAGCACCATGGTCAAATCTCATTTGTCTCGGTGGAATGTTTTGCTCTCGATGACTACCACCCGATCCTTGTAAGGATGGAGGGGGAGAAAATAAGCATAGGGCCCTTTTCCTTTTGGTCTAGGATGCTCTTCAAATGAGGTTCATTCATCTCTTGTTGTTTCTTGAATAGAAGGACCAGGCACTCGATGTAATAATTATGTTTTGTAGTTTCTATATCCAAAGAAGTTAAAATCTTTATGTGCCTCCGGTTCCAATTCAGATCATTCCCAAAAGTGTTGTCTTGTAACCAAAGGTTTATATCTATTGTGAGGGATAGTATGCACTTGTCCATTCAAAGAAAATTTTACATAGTTATAAATTGTTGAAGGGACAACTTTCATAGCTTTTAACCATGGGTGTCCTAATTTTATGCAAAAAAGGTCAGATACAGAGACAACATCAAATAATTGTTCTATGGATTTGTTAAATACAGTAACCAATAAAGATATCTTCCTAGAAGTGTTTATAAAGGTTCCCTTATGTGTCTTAATCATCATGTCCGAAGGGTCATAGAAATCTTGTATCAAACCATGTGAATAAAGGAACTCTTCCATTTCCACATTAGTCATACAATTAGGATAAATAAGGGTACCATTCATAGAATTTATCATTATCTTTACAGTGATATAAAGAGGTCCTTCAGTGTCTCCAATTGTTCTATCATGAGGTGTAAACATAATTCCGGGTTCAGGGACCTTTCTTTTCATGTAAGGCCTAGGAGGGAACCTAGTGTTATTGGTGTGATTAGAAGATGTGTATATGTTTTCAAATCAATGTACAATCAGATTTCAAAATATTTTCAAAAGTTATGCAAGAAACAAGTGCAAAACTATATGTGAAAATGAACTAAAATGCTTGATTTTTTCAACTTTTTTCAATGCAAATGAGTGAAAGAATAGGTGTTGTAAGGAAATTTTTGAGGGGAAGAAAATAATATGTCTAATATCAGTCCAATAAACCAACAATATCCTTCACAACACACCTTTTATGCAATCGTATAATGAGGACAAGTCAAAACCTAGTGAAAATACACCAAAAACATGCAATTTTTCACCAATTCTCAATGCAAAGGCCTAATAGAAAGGGTGTTGTAAAGAATTTGTGGAGGGGAAGTAGATTATAACCCTGATATCAGTCAAATAATTCATCAAAATCCTTCACAACACGCCTATGATGCAATTCTAGAGAGACGATAAGGCCAAATCTAGTGAAAATGCAAGGTTTTCAAACCCTAGACATGAAATTTTGCAAGAAAGCCACTATGATGAAACACTACAGTTAGAAATAAGTCCTAAATGAGTGTTTAAAACAGTATTAAAATCTGAAACAAGATTTTAACCACAAACCCTATCTAATGCATAAACTAGGTTATATGAAAAATGCACAATTTCAAGCAATTTTTAACAATTTAATCATGAAAATGCTATGTAAATGAATGATGAATGATGAATTTCTGTAAATTAAATTAGATCTGATGATAATAATAGAAATTAAATGAAATTAAATGCAAACTAATTCAAATTATTTGAAAATGCAAGCTAAAAATGCCAATTTTTTTCAAATTTTTCCAATTTTTCAATTTTTTTGTAATTTTTCAAATGAAATAAGATGAAAAATGAAATGAATGAATGAAATGAATGAATGAAATGAATGGAAATATGAAGCACAACACTCAGAAAGGTGCAAAATTCATTAAAAACATGGGTTCACCAAAATGTTTAGTGGGAAAAAGAGGATGATGGGGGTTTGGTTTATTTCAAGGGTTTATATTAAATCCTTCTTTCACCACAACATTCAAGGACATTCAATCGAGTAGAGAACTCTACTACAGATCTCCTATCACTTGGAATAGAGGGGAAGATTGGAATTGTGTGAATTTATTGTTTAATTAAGCCTAATTATGCTCAAAACCCTAATTTCATAAAATCGTAAACAAACGGACAAATTATGGAAAATGATCGCACACAAAGATATCAAATGACAATCAAATACATACCAGATTTTGAAGTTTGGTGTGCAGAAAAGCCAGGGACTAATGATCGGGCACCCTAGTCCAGTGTACCTATTTTTTGTGATCTCTAAAGAATGTCTACAACACAATCCTGTTGTCACAGAGATTTCACCGCATCAGAATCCGGAGGACTAATGAGTGGGCACCCTAGTCCAAGCCCTAATTTTCTTCTTTGCTCTGCACTTTTGACAGTCTGTACTGTATCCCTACAAGTCCACTTCTTTCACTTCTGAAACTTGTAACCTGTAATCACAAAAAAGTGGGTTGGGGCTTGTTGTTCTTAGAGGCTTGCCTCGGTCAAGCCCCGGAGAGACATTCAAGTTTTCTGAACACCATTTTCAGATAAAGAGTGTGTATCCCTATGAGATAGAGGCAAAAACCAATTGGTAAATGATTGAAAACACAAATGAATATCACCTCGATGGTGTAGCTCTCATGGGAGGAAGATGCTTCTTTCATGCCATGAGGAGATGGAGCCAAATTTCAATAAATAAACACAATAACAACAAAATATTGCTCTACAACACAATGAATGCTTTGAATCACTTTTGTATAAAGTCACAAGTTCACCATGCCCATCTAGTTTACAAATGAATGCCTAAACATGCTTATATATGCAACTAAACAACTTCCCACCAAGAAATTCATAATTCAAACTCGAGGTGTCGGCATAGGACGTAATAACAATCACATAATCGACACATGAAAATAGGTCCTGACCCAAAATAGGTCAGGACTAGGGCGCGCACGCCCAAGTCCTCCCCCTATTTCAGGTAGGATTCATCATAAGTGCATCCCCTAGGTCCCATATGTCATAAAACTCATGGGGTTTCTCATCGGGAGTCATCACTAACATGCAAGATGACCTAAATGCATTCTAAAGGACCCAGGAGCTAAACCTTGAGAGGGAAAAGCCCCCAAGGGGACATTTTCTGACGTAATAGTTCTCTTCAATTATTAAAAGAAGGGTGGTCAAGTATTTAAAAAACCTTTCCTTCCCCCCTCCCTCCATCTATCAATAGGTTGGAATAGAGGTGCCATGTGTGGTAGATCATAATCCACATCTTGATCTAAGCATGCTCGTGCAGGCCAACATTATTAACTTTTCCCAAACACTAAGTAGAGTGAGATCATTATGGGAATAGTTAGACCATTGTTTTTCTAGATATGTTCTCTTTTATGTGGTGGATCTTCTTGCTACTTGTATTTCTTGAGAAGAGTGTTAGTTCTATGTTTGATTGAGTGGCCTTTGCATGGTCATGTTTTCTTTAGTAAAGATACTTTTATAGAGCTATCTTGGAAACTTTATTATGAAAGAAATTGTTGACATTTATGAAATTATTATGAGGCATTTTGTATTCTCTTGGTGAATTATGCATTTTGATTATTGAAAGAGATTACATGCCATTCATATGCATCAAAGTATTTGTCATATATTGTTGTATTCCTAGTACAATGCTATATGTTAAGGGATTATATAATGAATGTTGGTGGTGTGATCTATTGCCTTACAAGTAAAAAAGTTTGTTGGCTTGGCTTGATTATGTCCTAGTATGTGAACGTTAGTATGTTGATGAATTCATTAGATGTTGTGTGATGCTCTTGAGTGAGATATTATGATTGGTTAGGTTTATGATTAGAAAGGTTAACTCTAATTGATGATCGAGTGATAACTCTTAGGTAATCTTGTGTCATAATAAATAATGTACATGCATGTACCTAAATCATTGACCTCTGCATAATAGTGAATAATGATTAATAAATCTACATAATTATATTGACGTTTATTCCCCTTCTCCCTTTTGGTGACTAGAACTGGTTGCATAAATGTGCAATTTTGAGAATTATGAACATTTCTTTCAGTTATTGATGAGGTTTATACTCACTTGTGAGGGCCAACATTTATTATTTATATTTTTTATGAGTGGCTTAGCCATAAATCTTCAGTTCATATTTATTTTCATGTCACTCTTATTGAATTGGGATCCATTTATTTACCTTATTGTCAGAGTTTAGATTTCTTCCACTTCAATATTTTTGGATTTGTGATGGTTTTACTATTTTTTAGATGTTTGTATCTATTGGTCTTGCATTGTGTAATGTTCTTTATCTACCATATCCAAGCTAGATCTTTGGTAGGTTGTATAAGGAAGTGGTTTGCAAAGAATTCTTGTGTGATTATAATTTTATCAATTCTTTGATATGAATGACTGGACTTAAGAATGAGAGGCAAAGGAAGGTTACATGCTTGTTTTTGTTTGGATATTTTGAATTCTTGCATGTGTGTGAAATAATATAATGGTTATGGAATGCTTATGTGATTTGGATTTTAATCATTAGAATAGTATTGTGAAAAGAGTAATGCTTTTATGATAGTTTATAAACATGCATTATATTCTTAAAATTATATCTAATAGTGTGTGTGTACTTGTGATGGTCAACCTTGAGTACTGGTGTGGCTATGATATTTCTTTTGGTGTGGGTGTAGTTAGTTTGGTTTTGTGTTTTCATCCTACCTTGGGTGACTTCTAGGAGGAAATCCATTCTTAGGAAGGAGGATTTAAGGCCCTCCTGTATTAACTCCTACCTTGTCTCAATTTTTTTGCATATGCTAGAGGATGTGTTTGGGATATTTTTAATAATGATTAAATCATATTTGATTATGTACTCTCATATTATTATGATGATCTCACAATTGAAATATTATTATTTGAAATGTGAATTATATGGCATTGGTTGATTTTACTTGTGCTTAGACTATTGTTACATATTGGGCAAACGCACATAATTTTGACTTGAGTGTACAGGTAGAGGTAAAATCCCAATGTTATTTAATCAAAGATGGAACACATGGTTTGTTTGATTTTGTAACCCATTTTACTAATTTAGAGTAAATGATGTCTCTTGTGAAAACCATAAAACTTGTATCTAAATCACATGTGATTCAAGATCTTTGTTGTGTAAGACTAGTAGTGTGTATTCATTCCTTTGCATGCCTTTATTAATTATTTCATGTGCTTATGGTTACTATTGACTAGAGAGACCATAGGACATAATTCTAAGATTTGTTCTCTATTAATGTATTTATACCCTAGTGTGATGGATAGAAAGAGGATTAGACCATATGCTGTGGATTACATATTAGTGTAGTGGATTACAACATACATACATAAATAAAATAAACATTCATTCATGCATCATATACACATATTAGATCCCATAAATCATCATATATCCATTATATTAACACATGGTACATATCATTAGCCTCTCAATACATATGCATCTCTCATGTAATTCTCTCTTTTCTCTCTTCTTACAATTATGATATCTCTCTTATATTATCTCTCCTATATCTTCTTCCTCTCTTATCTATCTATATGATCTATCTCCTATGTTCTATTCTTACATGTCATATATATATGTTAATGACTGAGTATAGGGTCATATCCGTCTTTATGCTCCTTCATTGGTATTTCATTCTATAGTTGTTGCAAGTCAGCTACATGTGTCGCATTATCATGTTTTTCTCTTGCAATGAATTTATCTTGCTCTATCCTACTTGGTATGTGTCTGAAAGTTGTCAATCTTTGGTTCCCTTGGTGTCTTTCACCATTGGCCTCCATTAGGTCACCCTCTCAATATTTGAACTTGATGGGAATGGTGTGGCTCTATCCTGCCAACAATTGCTATGCATGAAAATGATTAAAATAGCATAGTGAAATAGCTTAATGCAAACAAAAAATAAGGGAGTATGTTTGGAATTAAAAAGGGAAATTAAAGGTATTTAAAAATGTCCTATTGGCTTTATTTATACAAAAATAAAGGGGTTTACATAAATATACCTTGGAGGGTAATTGTGACTTGTTGTAAAGTAAAAGTAACTTATTAGAGCATGTTTTGTGGATCATTTTAAATATATTGTTAAAAGATATTAACTCAAAGATTTAAGTTGAAGTGTGAAAAGAAAAAGAGATAATAATTGGTTTGAGGTTTTTACCTTATATGCAAAAAGAGAATTTATTTTACTCCATTCTTTCTATCTTATGCAAAAATTGGAAAAAGGAAAAGGAAAAACTTTGTTTTTAATTCCCTAGGTTGTATCTTTGGATTGTGCGATAAAGGTTGCTTGAAGGAGGAGTTGGATTTCTAGCTTGGTGATTGTTTATTGTGTGATAAGATCTACAACTCTTGGACCTTGGAATTCATCATGAAAGGAAAGGCATTATTTTGTGAATTTTAGTGTAGGTATAGGGAAACAATTGTATATTTTGATTGATATGCAAATAAAGAAATTGAGAAAGTTTGTTTGAATTTATCATGCCAAAATGTAGTGTTACTCTATTCTTGATTATGAATTAAAATGGGGGATTTATTCTATTGTTTTGTATGTGAGGAAAAGGGTAGTATTAGAAATCCATTTGAATGCATTTTTTATTTTGTGAAAAATGTAAAAATGGAGCAAAGCTCTTGCAAAAAAATCCTAAGATTTTATGTGATTGCATATTCATGTCATTGGGTTGATTTAGAGCAAAAGTGTATTTTAGAATCAAGAGATTTTGTATTTTTTAATTTTGAAGAAATTTGATTATTCATTAATGGCATACCTAGCTATTTCTTGGTCTTTGTGAAAAAGTGAAAAGAGTAATTTTTAAAATTGAAACTTCTTGCATGTGTTTTATTTTGTGGAGTAAAAATAATATGGGGTAGTGAAATGGCATAAGGAAAAAAATTGGGTGTATGCATTTTTAAATTTGAGTTTACCTGTTCTACGAGCCATTGTCAAGTGGTCTTTTTAGGTTGTCTTAAGAATGAGGATGAAGTTGGAGGCTTGGAGTGAAAACTGGGACTGATCTATATGATGGATTGATCTGCAATGTTTACAAAAACTAAAAGGAACTTAAGGGATAAGATCATAAACATTGGGACCATCCCACTTGTGGTTGATGTGAAATGCATAATGAAATGAATTAAAATGAGACTTAAAACTAATGAAGCATAACATTGATACCAACCCATGGTGTGGTTGATGGATGATTTTTCAACAAGAATTAAAATGAATCCATCAAGACTGATACATAGGTGGTTGACAAGAAATGCATTATTAGGACCATTTGTCTCTATATGATTGATTTTCCATTCTTAATGAAAAAACATCCCTTGAGGTGAGTACTTACTTGGAGGCATGTAATATCTCATGTTCCTTTCTTGTACTTTAGAATGTCAAGTTGGATGTAACTCCTCTCCATCATATACCTTCTTTTCTTCCTTATGTTTGATTGGATTAATCATATCCAATTATGTGTTGAGAAACCTTGTGAGTGTTTTTGGCCAATCTTGTGTGTACTACTTTTTTGTGATAACCATGGAGTGCATCTCTTAGTTTAGAGGGGGGGGCCTCTAGGTCCCACATAGATGGGTGGTGTTGATATCCATTGGAATGTGTAATGAGATCATGGCAGTGCTTCTTGAAGATTATGCAAGGATCTCAATTCTTCTTCATTGTTGTATTTTGATATGTTGTAATTTATAGTTGTTGTTGAACATTTGTATAGGTGCAAAAGAGTTGTAATTGTATATTTATCTCATCTTTGTATTAGATTGTATTTCATCCATGTTTGGGATGTGATTATCTCTTAGCAATCTTGTAACAATTATTATTTGATTTGAAATCACACATTGGTATGTAATGGAAATATCATTCATGAGTAAGTCTTGATATGATGTCTTTTGAGCCTTTAATGTACTCATGTTGGAAAATGGATTATAGACCTTGTATTTACTTGTTTATGATGTTAGTAAAATTGGAATTCATTATTGAATGTTTGTATATTTAGTGTTGTATTAGAGAATTTAAGTGTGCTTGAATGTTTCCTTGTCACTTGTTGTCAATGGATTATATACATGTGAACCATGAAAATTCACTTAAATTTAAATGTCCTGTTTTGTGGAATTTATAATCTTTAATATGATGCTTAAGTACATTAAAAATGATTATTTAAACCATTCATTAATAGCTCATAAATGGTGTGTTTTGTGTTTATCTTTTCATTGTCGCATTGGCCTAGCCATGCACCTGTTGGGGGTTTTTGGTATTGTTCATATTTAGTAGTGTTGGTTCTTAGTCCTAAGTGTCATTAAATATAAGATTTTTTAGGTTCTTTTGGCTACCTTGGTGTCAATTTTGGAGTCTTTGAGAGTCTCGTTGTCTAAAACAAGACATTCAGTTGGTTCTAAATTGTCTATTTCAAAAAAGGGCAATTCTACTTGCAAAATGGGCAATCCTAGTATGGCCTAGGCAATCTTAGGATGGCCAAGGTGATTTGGACTAGTAAAATGGGTGATTTACCTTTGAAAAGGGTGATCCTAAGACAATGGGTAGTTGCGAAGATTTTGAAGAAAAAATTTCTATAGGAGAGTTGTACCTTAGGGTCTACTCTTCCTTCCCATATTCATGGTTTAAGGTGTTTGTACATTCTTGTCATACTTTTATTAAAATAAATGTATTCTTGACTAGTTTCTAGTGAGACTTAGGTGAGCTGTCGCATCTCCTTTGCAACCAACCACTCATGGAATGTTTGAGAGGAAGTTTAGGTGTTGTTAATCCATTATTGGAGTATTTTCTTGTATGATTTTATGTGTGAGGATTGAGACTTAGTTTTTCTTTATTCCCTTCTATTCTCATCTTCTATCTATGTTGATAGTGTGAGTGATCACTCTATCATCGATAGAAAGGAGGCTCTATGATCCCCTTTGTTTCCCATTGCGTTGATGTCATTCCATGATGTTTGTAAGTCTTCAATTAATGTCACCATGTGTGTTGGTTAGGATGTTCATTTTTTACAAAATTTTGTGTGTGAGCATGAGATTATGACATGTGTATGTCGTAATTGTAACGTAAAATATTTATTTGTACATGTTCTATCTATTAATTTCCTGATGTAAAATTTTGGGCATTACATAATATAAATTTCCAAGGATTTATCCAAACACCATTTTAGCTCCAAAATTCCATTTCTATTTGCACCTAACTCACTACTACATATAAATCATTAAGAAAGGAAACCCTTAAGATATTTTTTCCACTTAACAATTGATGCATACAAATGCAACTCCGTTATAATTTCACATTTTACGGTAATTTGAAACAACTTCAAAAAGTGAGATAATTTTATATGAATCCATTGCTAAGAAGAATGATTCTAAATATCTATCTACATAGCTCTCCAACATCTAGATGTAGCCTCAATGCACAACATGCTCACATCCCAACTCAAATGTGATGCATAAACAACAAGGCAACCATAGATTGGAAAAATAACACCAAAAGAGGAAACTTGTGCTCTGTGGTATGTGGAATAAATTTATAGCTTTAGGCATTCTATTTTAGTCCCCAACTTGCACTAAAATGAGAGATTAAAGTATTTTCAATGCCAATGATCTAGAATACAAATGTCCATATCAAAAACTCCAAAAAGGTATAAAAATGAAATTGCCAATGGTTATCCAAAGACCAATACCAAAATAAATAACATTTCCTTTTGCCAACATGCCACCAAAATATGGGGAAAAATTACATATAATTCTCCCAAACAATATTTATATTGATGGCCAAAAATAGCAGACCTAAAGTGGAACTTCAATTCTTCAAATGCACGACTGACAACAAGGATTTGTTACTAGTTTTTTGTAGAAATTTTCCATAGTTTATGGATTCCCTAGCTTCTAAAAAAATAGATGCAAAAAAATAAATTCCTTAATATTACATGTTGTAACTCAATCTTAACCTAACTTCAACTCCCTTTAACCAAGGTTAAGACTAAATTGAAGTTGCAAATCAATTCCTTCATGAGCTATGGGGGATTTGTTAGATTTGAAAGCCTTATTTAATGTCATGATTAGGGTAAGATGATTAGGATAATACTTAAATTTCTTTTAACTTAGCTTAATACACAAACCTTAGCAAGACCATTACCCACAACTAACTAGCTAATCAATTACCTTGATAACTTAGGGGCCTGGTTAAAGATACAATAATCCTTTCATAGACACTAACAAGGATCAAATATGACACATAAAAGACCCTAAATTAAACGTGACTATTATTATGATATTAAAAATTAGTCAAATAATCTATGCATTTAACTTTAGCATGACCACAACCATGATTAGAAAGCTTGAAATTACATAAAAAAATATCAAACAATTGCAAGAGTACATTTGAAAAAATAAGGTGTGGTACTATCCCCACTCATGTATTGAACTTAACAATACCAACATTCATCCTACAACACCCTATCTTACCATGACCTCACATATCCATCATCTGTAACAACTTATACCTACACCCATAGATGGCATCAACAAAATTTGATGTTCTCAAAATCAATTCATATAACTAATTGTAAAGTTATTCATAATAAATCAACAAAACCAATATCACCTCCCAATACCAAATACAAAAGAATATATTACATCAATATTCAAACTAATAAAAAATTATAATAGATAATTAAATCATTCAAGAGGTGGATATGACATGAAATAGTTCATGTTAAAGAGGAGGAATCTTAGATAGAAAACATATATCTTCTATAATCCTTAGAATTTATGAGAATTCTTCAAATTTTCCCATTTAATCCTATACAACCTAAAAAATGGATGTAATTTATGATGAAAAAATTCAAATATGGTCATATATGTCCATTGAATCTAACCTCAAAGGTGATCTTGAATCTTTTTTCTAGATATACAAATTAACAAATTACTAAGAATGAGCTTTGAGATTCTTACTTAATACATTTGAAAAAGAATTCTTTCATGCCTAGTTATAGGATGCCAAATTAAAATTATGTATTTTCTAACTTTGATGCCACCAACCTTATATGGATGTAAGATTAGGGCCCTAAAATTTACATACTTGGTTGGGTTAACTGTTATTTTCTATAAAAAGTAAGAACAACCAAGACCTAGTATAAGGAATAGACATTAGAAACTATTCAACAGATGATTTGAAGATCAAAATAGTGGAATAGAGTGTTTCCATGAATGAGAGACAACATGTAAATTCTCACAACACAATAATTGAAAAAATTATGATGCATAAAAGGAAAACTCACACTATTGAATACAAAACCATGCAAGGTGAGTGAGTACATATAGAATATATGAGGTGAAAAATATAACCAATATGAAATGTAACTCTTAAATATCACAATAGAAGGAGTAACTCCTAGAAATATGCCAATAACTCACTCCATGACCCACTCCAAATAACCTAAGGAAGCTAAACCTAAGTGTAGGAAAAGAACATAACAACTAAATGAAATGAAATAGAAAACATATACTAATACCCCCCTTAAGTGCACCTTAGGTGGATGAAACATGGGCCCTAATAGATGAAGCCAAATTATGTACCCATGTACATATAATCCCCCATAGAGAAGAAGCCTACCCTAATAAATAAGAGATAAGCCCCACTAAGAAGTAGCCTACTACACCCCCAACAAAGCTCATAGATGAAGACACTCGGTTTTTATAAAGGGTTTTGTGAAGATGTCTACAATCTTATCAATAGTTGAGCAATAGTGGAGATTAATGACATGTCCATGAATAAGCATAGTGCATATGAACCTCTATATGCTTCATTTTATAATGGTGGACTGAGTTTTGAGAGATCTTAATAACACTCTAAATATCACAAACTATGACAAATGGTTGGTAGAACTAGATACCAAACTTGGTGAGAATGTGATGAAGCCAAATGGCCTTAGTGGTAGCATTTATAGCCCCTAATACTTGGCCTCAGTGAAATATAGAGCAAGAGCATGTTGCTTCTTACTCAACTGACAAATAGGACCTGAATCAACTAAGAAGATGTACCTAGAAGTGGACTTGTTATCCTTGTAATCACCACCCAATTTGAATCAATATACCCAACCAAGTCATTATCAATTTACCTACTACATGATAAATCTCAAAACTATGAGTGTCATATATATAATGGAGAACCTATGTAGTTGTCTTCTAGTGTAACTCATGGGCCACTTATCTAAACCAAGAGACCATGCTAATGGAATATGAGATGTCAGGATGTGTGTAAGTCAAGTGTATGAGGTAGCCAACAATTTATTGATATAAAGAGCATCAACCAATGATGAAGAATATCGTGCCTCAGGTTTGACTCTAGAAAGAAAGGGAGTCAAAGTAGGTTTGTAATTAGCCATATGGAACTATGAGAGCAAGTCAAGTGCATACTTGGATTGTGCAGTATGAATCTTGAAAGGAAATTGGGATATCTTAATCTAGAGGAAGTAATGTGACAAACTCAAGTCAGTAATATAAAATTTATCATGAAGGGAAGTTTTCACTCCAACAATAAAAGATGAAGAACTCCTTATGATCAATAAGTAATCAACATAAAAAACCAAGAGTAGAAGAGAATCACCCTATCACAAGATGTAGACATTTAGATCAAATGACATCTAGAGAATAGAACTATGAGAATGAAGGAATCCATCTTGGCATACGAAGCCCAAGGGGCCTATTTGAGGACATAGATAGATTTCCTATCTACAAACCATGGAAGAATCCTATAGAAAACCCTATGGCTACTTCATATATATCATCCTCAAGATCTACATGAAGAAAATCACCCATCATGTCCATTTGATGAACCTCCTAACAATGTGGTGTGGCAATAGCAAGTGTGAGATGGATGGAATTCATCTTTGCAACTAATGCAAAGGTCTCAGTGAAATCAATACTAGGAACTTGTGAAAACCCCTTTGTGACTAGTCATTCTTTGAACTTATCAACTGACCCATCCACTTTAAATGTTGTTTGATATATCCACTTACATTGAACAACTTTCCTTACCTTACGAAGGAGGACCAAATACTAAGTATCATTCATGACTAAGGAACTATACTCCTCTTGCATAGTTGTGTCCCACTCAAGAATGTCAGATGCCTCTCAAAATGACTATAGATTGGAAGTAGAGGTGATGAAATCATATAGATATATCTAGAACTATGATCTCATCCACTTAGTATTTGAAGGATCCCAAACCCAGTCACCTATAGCATGTTGGTTGTTTTTAAATCCCAACCTTATCTCACAAAATAACCTATGACTTAGCCACTGTCAATGTTCAACTATTATGAGGGGTTGGCCTACACATAGGTGAAAGTTTAGAAAAATCTTTCCCTCTTCACTTTAGGCTCTGGAAAACCTGGGAGGGTGATCCCTTTACAACATTTAATAATCTCTTGAATCAATTTATTATAAATACCAAAATAGTAGATATGTTCTATGCTAATATGTTTGAGGACTATAAAATATAAAGATCTGGCTCTGAATCATTCAAGCTTTTCACACACCTCCAAACCATATAACAATGACGAACTTACACTGAACACACAAAGGGATGATATTAAAATATTGGGTGTTGGGCCTGATTGACCTTGGTGTTGAAGAACACATACAGGAAAAAGTACATCGGTGCCTTAGCCTAAGGGTACAAAGTCAAAAATTAATGCAACTAAAAACTACAGTCAGTATTTAACTCGAGCATCTCAAATCTTTATGATATTGCCTTATAATATCACATCAAATATTTTCTAAAATCAGTCATACTTAGAATATCCTTGCACATATTCACACAAATCAATGTTTCTGTTAAGGTGTTTAACTTATTCTTTGAACAAGAGCCATTCACAAAAAATACATCCATAAGAAACTTTTATGGAGACAAACTGAACCATCTTTGATATATTCAGTTCATAATCTGCATAAACCATACATTAGGAGACAACTATTTTTAGAAATTTATCATATACATCTCATACAAATGTTGATATTGTCTAATAGCTAACAGAGAACATATGGCCAAAACCCTATACATTAGAAAAAAGTAGGACTTCTACTTCATTGCATTTCTACCGACATCTTACCAAGAGACCAAACAGAAACCCACCACCCTTCAAAATGGCCTTGAAATCCCTTTTATAACACAAGGAAGCAACAAACATCGAGCCATTTTGCACAAAATAGATGTCACATTTTCATTTGACAATCAAAAGAAGAGAAGATGTCAGAGTAACTATCTTTATTCCACTAAGGCACGTCCACTACAGCGGATCATTACTTTAGGCAGATAGGAGCAACTAACTTTGTCTTGTATGTTTTCTTACCTTTTGTGTGGAGACAAACTAGGACATGACAGGTGGCGTTTCATCATATGCTCTTTCAACTTCCACCACCTTGGTCTTCCAGATACTTTTTCCCAATACAAGCATCCTATGCCTTGCCTTTCCAGGCACACACAAAGAAGCAAGTATACCTGCCAAGGACAATCATTGAAGGAAGCACAGGATCTAGGAAATCCCACCGTTAAGCCTAGTCCCAAGCACAGGCAAGTGACTCCTCATCTTTCAATGGGAGGTTTCCAACCATCCCATCCAGACAGAAACTAGAGGAAGCCACTCATATTTGGTGTTGGCAACACCAACAATCTAAGTAAAAACAAAGCAGCAACCGTCATATTTTCTTCTTCTAATTTCTTCTGTCTCATCCAGGTGGACAACACTCCCTCCATTGTTGCCTAAGCTCTGTTAGAACCCAAGGCATCGAAGGAGGGGAAGAGATAGCAACACTGCCTCTCGTCCTTCAAGCAAAATCTGGGGACCCACAAGAATAAGAAGTCACCAGAGTCAGCAAATTGAAACTTGAAGCCCACACCTAGATAGAAACAAGGAGAAAGGAAGGTTTTACAGCAATTCAATAGATGCTTTTTTTCTCCCACAATCTTACCAAATCCTCCCATCCCTTAGAAAAAACACCTCTAATCACTTAATCTTGTAAGGACATATCACCAGCCATGAGAATAGAGAGAAAATCCAAGGGAATAGGACAATAAGCTAAGCATACTCAAAAAATAAGCCTTCATACTTGCCTCCATAGAAAGAAATGGCACAAGAGGTGATAACAGGAGTGTCTACTTATAGTGAAATTGAAAAATCTCCCACGCTCTGGATAACTATGATCTATCGATTTGCCTTATCAATTATTTTGATCAGTACCATGGCATGCTAGCCTTAAGTGGAAAACTTTCAACAACCTGCTAACATTTCCAGAAAAGGGAATGGAGGTGGCACTCTGCATTATGTCGATCCCTCACAGCTTGGAAATGTCAATTTCCAAAATGAGACAATCAAGATTGGCCCCTCGATTATAACAACTACCCATTTGAACCACCAATCCCATCTGCATCCTGATACGACACGAGAAACAGATCCTGTCAAGCCCGGATGCAGACCCCCAAAGGCTAGCCTGCATCCTGTCAATCTTCTCAAAAGTATTTCATTGTGTAGTGGCGGCGAGAAAAACTCATCACACATTTTTAAAAACCACTAACTGCGGTGGCATGCAGATCACTATGTGCCACCACCCTATACCTTATGCCTAGTTTGAAACTCACCTGTCGATACCATGGATCTAAAACAAGATGGATGGTCATTGCGCATCGCACTTAATGGTAACACTGGCAAATTAGAAATAATGATGCAGAAGACAATGGCAATGCCCTGCTCCTCCTGACGCCTTGCAGGAAAAAGACTTAACAATACTTATCGTAGGTTCATTGCATATCACAATTTCTTAATAGGATCTCCTTAAGCCTTTTGTGATATAAAGACTTCATCCAATGAACGAAGATGAGGACACATGGAAAAGATATGAACACCATCACACATTGCTTCTTGCTTCATCCTCGAACATATCAAACTGTGATGTGAGCAACCTGCGCGATGCAACATAAAGTAGACATCTGTAGGGAAAGTGCATCGCACATCACGTTTTTATCATAGAGCATTGGAATCACAAACGCGCTGCAAAGGACTTATGCAATGGGGAACTTAAATTACAACATTAGTGCACATGCTCGAAAGATGTTTGAAAGGGGAACTCACTAGGTAACATGAAAAAGGAGGGGACCCCTTAAAACATTTTCTACTAGGACTTAGGATATATAACAAATATTTTCATAAGTTGAACAGTTTAAAATGATTTTTGACGACAAGGAGCAGGATGGCAATACCTAGGCACAAAGGACTGGCAAGAACATGAAGAGAAAGGCATAAATCATATCAAGACTAACTAGGAACCGACTCGACCAGTCAACGTAAGATTAGACCAACCCACCCTAGTTGGGTTTTATAAGTTTATAAAGCCCAGATAAACCCTAGACATTGTTTAGATAAAACCCAACTCATATAAACCCAACAGAAACTCAGAAATGGGGAAGCCAGACACAGGACCACAGGATTTTTCACAAGTTCCATCAATGGCTCTAGTTGGGGACGTCTGTTTGGCACAAACAAAGCAAGATCCCAAAAATCTCTGGGACATAGACTGGCTGCCTTATCCATTAGGTGGCTCTGAAAACTGCTCAGGTAACCATCAATCAGACTTCATTTGGTGGCCCTGGGCCCCCAAAAATGAAGAACTAAAACCTTCCTCTATCAAATACCTGGTTCTCAAATGACTGCCCCAAGCCACAGCTAAAGATATTTCCATAATCTACTTGATTACAAATATGAATGCCTATCTTTCTCACAAAACTCTTGAACCTGCCATTGTCAAAGTGTCTTTTGCTATTCTGATCTTTACAATTAGGATCTAACTGAAGTATCCCTCCATATGTTGTGCAAATAACACATTCATCCATCATACCCTCTGTTGGTTTTCAGAACGATAGGTAGTAAACCCTAAAGGTTTGCCACTTCTTATCAACAGGTTCACTGCATAATTCAGCCAACAGAGACGGGAGGTTGTTTGCACGTGCCTCCCCTTCACTTCAAGTTCTGCAACACCTAGGGGGGTATCCCTTTGACAAAAGATTTAACTTTGACTCACTCATAATAGAAAGATTTAACTTTTCAATATAGGCAGAATGCTCCCATTTCCACACCAAGATCTACAAAATGAATCCCAAGCTGGCAACATTCTTGGATTATCTACATTGTTTAAAACATAGAGCACGCAAGGTCCTAATTCTACTCCTACAAACTAATGGATGGAGGTAATAACATGGTTAGTGAGTGGAGTCGTAGGACTTCCCTAGGCCCTTTGAACAGACAAGTCCAAACTGGTGACTCTACTGGGGAGTACTCTATGCAAGAACCCCATTCTAAAATTTAATACCCAGTTGTGGGTGGCGACTCTGAACAAGTCTCCTAGCCGGTAAGATAAAATTGTATGCAGGGGAGAAGATCCAGGTGAAACCCTTTATTCGAAGAACTACCCAAAAAAATGTTGTACAAGAAAAAAGGGACTGTCCAAATCGGTCATGAAGGTTCACCCAGCCCTAGAAATAATGATGATACCCAAGATAATCCTAGATCCTCAGGATAGCAACCACCTTATTTTTCAAACACTGAGGCTGAAATTCAAGAAATGTATGAAAGACAGCAAGGTGACAGGTTGAGAATGAGATCAAAGGTGTTTCAGGAACATCCTTTTTGAGATCCCTCTGATAGATTTGAAGATACAAAATGTTTGAGAGATAATGATGACCCTAATGGAAAAAGACCATCTACTTCCATGCCAAAGGATGATGATCTAGCAAAGGAAATTAGAAATCTCAAAGCTGAACTAGATTATTTGTAGGCTTTAAGAATAAAAGATGATATGAAACAGAAGATACAAGCTCTGAAAATAGCTCAACAAGACTCAGTTCCCACCCTTGATAATGTGAATGTGCTTAGAGACCAGCATACAAATGAGGTTCAGAATCAACAAAATGATCAAAATACCCTAAAAAATGATCAAGGACTTAATCATCACATGAATCAAAACCCACAGAATAATCTGAGATAGAATGTGAATAATGTTAGAGTGACATTAAATAACATAAGAAATCAAAATGTCAATGCTAATAGGAATGCAAATGCTAATCAGTTTGGTAGATAGCCTATGCAGTTGGATAGATTCAAACAGTTAGATTTTAATGGCATTCCTGGTTATCCCAATCCTATTGATAAATACATAAGGTCTAAGCTACCAAAGTTTTCAGGAAATAATGCTATATCAGGGGAAGATCATTTGAAGGCTTTTCAAAATGTTATGGATAACTTTGAATTTGAACATGAGGATGTCTTTATGAAGCTATTTATGCAATCTCTAGTTGATGAAGCTAGAGAATGGTATAGAAATTTGCCTAATCAGAGTGTCACATCATGGGATGACTTCAGAAGGATTTTTAGGGAGCAATATGGAGACAAAACTGACCCTAGTTTTATTATTAATGAATTTATTGGTATTGTTAAGGGGTCAAATGAGCTTGTTGATTTTAATGCTAGGTTTATTAGAGTGCTGAATAAATTGCCACTTCATATGAGACCAAATGAACCAATGTGCATGGTGCTATACATAAATGCCTTTGATGCTAAAACAACTTATGAGTTAAGAGATAAAATTCCTGCTAGCCTTAGGGATGCTTTCAGAATTGCAACCAACATTGAAAACAATAGGAAAGCATCTGGTAAGACAAATAGAAGGGATGATATAAGAATTCTGTAAAATCCAAATAATAGGTCTCAAAGTACTCAAGGTAATACCTCCACTTTTGAAAATAAACTGGATAAGTTGACATCTGTTGTGAAGGACTTAAATTATAGATTTGCCCAAAATGAGAAAGGACTGGGTCCTGAGAAACAAGTTTATCAGAGACAAGAAAAGAGACCACAATTACATGACATGCCATATAACACCAACTAGCACAATGGTAAACCTATCCCTCCAAATAACAGGACTGATCAAAGAACTCAAAATGTCAAGGAGACCCCTGATCCCTTGAAAAAGGTTGTCAATATTGTATATGACACCTCGTGGTGCATAATATGTCAGATGCCTCACTCACAGTCACAGTGTATGATTGCCCAGTCTTTGTATAATGATGTTGTTGCCTGTGATGAATGTAATGAACCACAATTTATGAAAGATGATAGTGTTAATATGCTCTTCACAAATGGAGAATACTCTCCCTCTAATGAAACTGATGCTGATGAAAGAAAGAATTATATGAATCAAGTCTACCAACAGGTTTTCTCTGATAAGGATGATGAAGATGTGTATGCTTAGGACTCACACATCTCTCTGAATAGTTTAAGGAGACCTTCTGATGAAGAAATTAGAGCTCTTATAGCTGCAGCAGTGGCTTAGGTCAAGAGTAACTATAACCTCAGAAGTAAGGCCTAGGTTGGTGATTCAAGTCAGCTAGGAAGTATCTTTGCAAACCAACCTACACACAATCATAGAGAGACTGAACCACATAAGAAGCAATGGAATAATAACAAGAAAAATTTCAAGCAAAAACCATGTCAAGGTCCTCAAAACTTAGAAGGCAAAACTCCCTAAAGTGAGGATAAGATTAAGAGTTCACCTGTCAAGGATGATAATTAGAAAATCATTAAAGCCAGGACTGGATCAACTTAGGATAAGAGTAAAACCCAGGCTCAAGCTACAACTGTTATACAAAATTATGCCCCCTTTGACATAACTCAGGCTCTATCCCAGATGAAAGTCTTTGTCCCATTAATGGAATGATGAAAAGTGAAGAATACAAAAACAAGGCTTTGTCTCTAATTTTGGGGGTAGCTCATCAGCCAAAACAAAGTGTTGAGGATTAGAATAAGAAACAAGAGTTGTGTGTTGATGAGGAGGAGGTCCCTAAAATTTATTTGGGTATGACAATGACAAAGTGCCCTTCACATGTTGAACCATTCTATGTCTCCCTTGTCATTAATGGAAAGGTAATCAAGAATTGTATGCTTGACTCAGATGCATCAACAAATATTATGCCTCTAGCTATTATGCAACAAGTTGGATTGAAAATAGATAAGACTTGTGGAAAGTGTTATGCAATGGATGGTAGGGAGGTACCAGTTATAGGAATCATGAAGGATGTGGATTTTATATTGGCAGCTTATCCAGAGAAGATGTACAAAATGAACATAACAGTAGTTGATATAAAGCCACAGTATGGCATGTTGTTGTCAAGAAGATGGGTTGCACTAATTGGAGGAAGTATGCAATTAGACCTGTCATATGCCATGATCCCTATGAATGGCCAGGATGTCAAGTTGGTCAGAGAAGAAAGGTCACCAAAAATAGTTGAGGACCAAGAACCAGAAGATCAGGTTTGTTTTGTAGATACTGACTGTGAAAATTTTAGAATTGTCTCAGATAAGCAAGAGTATAAGGAGAGGGATCTTTGCATTGAGGATCTTGACCAGCAAGGTCTTTGGACTATGTACTTTGATGGAGCATGTTCAAAAGAAGGTTCTAGTGCTAGAGTGGTATTTTTGTCCCCAACTGGTAAGATCCTTAAATTCTCTTTTCTATTGAAGTTTGCTTGCACAAACAACATTGCAGAATATGAAGCTTTGTTGCTAGGATTGAATGTTACATTAAAGCATGGAATTAAGATGTTGAGGGTGTTTGGAGATTCAGAACTGATAGTTTCTCAAGTTAGAGATAAATATGCTTCAAAGAATAAGAGGTTGAAACAATATAAGCATGTTGTTTGGGATACTATTGAATTATTTGATGCATTTTTAATAAATTGGGTAGAAAGATCAAAAAATGTCATGGCAGATTTCTTAGCTAATGTAGTCATAAGGCCAGATGATATCACTCTGTTTGACATTATAAATGTTGAAGTTAAGATTAGGCTAGTAGTGCCAGATAACATATGCAGTTGGCAAGTGTTTAATGATGATAAAGACTTGCTAATATTCTTGCATTGCATAGATGAGTATGAGAGTCAGGAGATTGATTTCCAAAACTTTGTGGAAGTCATAGATGGAAAAGAGGCTCTTTTGGAGAAAGAAGTGATACAACTTAAAACAAACAAAATTCCCAGAGGGTTAGTATATGTAGAAAGAGAATTTGATAGCATGGATCAACTTGTTACCAGAGCATCTCCCACAAACAAAGATGATTTAGAAGAGGTGAATTTGGGAACACATCATGCCCTAAAAAAGGTATATATTGGTAAGCAACTTAAGCCACACGTCAGGAGTATGTTGATAGCATTGTTAAGGAAATACAAACATGTCTTTGCATGGTCATATGAGGACTTAAAGGCCTATAGGGATGATTTATTCTAGCATGAGATCCCATTGAAGCCTGGGGCCAAGCCATTCAGACATAAACATAGACCTATCAGTCCTAACTTAGCTCCAAAGATGTAGGAAGAACTTAAAAAGCTTAGGGAAGCTGGAGTAATCATGCCCATCAGACACTCAACTTGGGTGTCCAATCTTGTCCCAGTTAGAAAAAAGAATGGAGACATAAGACTTTGTGTAGATTTCAGAAATCTGAATGTGTCTTCTTTAAAAGATAATTATCCATTGCCTAACATGGAAACTATGTTACAGAGAGTAACAAGGTCTGAACTCTTAGCCATGATGGATGGATTATCAGGATATAATCAGGTGAAGGTAAAAGAATTAGAACAATACAAAACTACCTTCAAAACTCCATGAGGAACTTATGTTTATGTAAGAATGCCATTTGGGCTAACAAATGCAAGTGCTACATTCCAAAGAGCTATGGATGTTGCTTTTGTAGGGTTGATTGACTCAATTTTGGTTGTGTATGAGGATGACCTAACTACTTATTCAAAGAAGCAGGAGCAAGATTGCATGCACTTAAAGTAGATTTTCATTAGAGCTTTAGAATATGGCATTTCACTGAATCTAAAGAAATGTGCTTTTGGAGTGATTGAAGGAAAATTGTTAGGGCATATAGTTTCTAAGGATGGGGTTAGGATTGATCCTAAAAGGATAGCTGCAATTGATAGAATTCAAATTCCCAAGACGGCAAAAGGCATTCAATCTTTCTTTGGGTAGATTAATTTTGTTAGAAGGTTCATTCCCAACTTTGCAGAAATTACAAAAGATATTTCTAAAATGTTGAAAAAGGGTGAAACTACAAAGTGGGGGAATGAAGCAACCCAATCATTTCAGAATATCAAAGAAGCCATTAAGATGGCTCTTGTGTTGAAATCTCCTGATTTCTCCAAGCCGTTTTAGTTGTTTTCATTTGCTTCTTTTCACATAATTGCTGCTTGTCTATTACAAAAAAATGAAGATGGTTTTGAATAGCCTATTGCTTTCTTTAGCAGATCACTACATGCAGGAGAATTGAAGTATGACATGGAAAAATAGGCTTATGCATTAGTTAGAGTAGTTAAAAGTTTCAAGCCCTATTTGGTAGGATCTCAGATTATTGCATATGTACCCCATGCAGCAGTAAAGGATATATTCACTCAGCAGGATGTGACAGGAAGAAGATGCAGATGGATAAACAAATTACAGGAGTTCAACATTGAAATACAAATTACGAAATTGGTAAGGGGACAAGGTTTGGCTAAGCTGCACAATCAAATTTGGAAACATGTCAAGTCAACATGGCTCAAGATGGAAATGTAAACATGTCAGAGTCAGAGTGGTACAAGGATATTGTGCACTATTTGCAAATTTTAAACTACCCCTCTCATCTGAATGATAATCAAAAGAGAACTTTGAAACTGCATGCTATCAAGTATGTTGTTGTCCAAGGAGAACTATATTGGAAGAACCCTGATGGTGTACTACTTAAGTGTGTGGATGAGAATCAAGCTAAGAAGATCTTGAATGATATGCACAAGGGAGTGTGTGGTGGACATTATACTGCCAAGACCACTGCTCACAGAATTTTAAGGGTAGGATATTGGTGGCCAACACTTTTCTCTAATGCACAAAAGATGGTAAGAAAATGTGATCCCTGTCAGAAGTTTTCTGGGAAGCTCAAGTATGAAGGTACATTGCCCCTTAGAATTGTATTAGTAGAGGCTCCATTTCAGCAATGGGGAATTGATTTTATAGGAGAAATCTCAGAAAAATTAAGTGGAGGACATAGTTGGATTCTGGTTGCTACTGATTATTTCACTAAATGGATTGAAGCCATTCCAACTAGGAAAGCTACAAGCAAAGTGGTAATTGATTTCATTTTGGAGTACATTATCATCAGGTTTGGAATACCAGTAAAATTGGTCACAGATAATGCCATGTGCTTCAGATCCAGTGAGTTTGTTGATTTCTGTAATAATCATAGAATCAGTTTATCCCATGTGTCACCATATCATCCATAAGGAAATGGCCAAGCAGAATCAAGTAACAAAATTCTTATGAAGATCATCAAAAGGATAATTGATAAGAACAAAAGAGCATGGGATTCAAAATTAAAACTAGCACTATGGGCTAATAGGGTTGTAATGCCCCTCATATTTTGGCTTGTGACAATTGTTAGTCTTTCATTTCATTGATACAGTTCTGAGACATTTGATTAGTAGGTGATGGTTTATGTTTATTTTTATCTTGATGGACTATGTTCGATCGATATAGTTAGACATGTGTTATGAGTTTATGATGACATTATTATTACTTTAGTTATGATGTGTTGGACATGATTAGTAATGGATTAATATTTGCATGTTTTATTAGATCTGTTGATATCTGTTTTCAAATGTAGTGGTTATAATCTTGTTCAAGAGCAGGGATGGTGTAGTATCACTCGCTTCGAGTACCCTACTACGCCGTAATTCTCTGACTCTCTATGTGTAGACATAGATGTTTTTGATTGTATACAACCAATTGTTCAGATGCAGGCTGTAGGTACCGAGCCTCAACTCCACCTGATATAGCAGGTTTGAGCAGGCTCTTGCACCAATGGATATCAGTGATGGGAGATAACGTGAGGTCTATTCCACTAGGTCAGTCCTTGTCTTCTGTTGTGGTTTCAATTCGTGTTGTGACGCTTGGTTCTTGCCTTTTATGTTTGGTAATCTTGTGTTGTGGAGTATCCTCGAGTTGTGTTAATAATGCTCTTGTGTAGTTGGATAATACTTTAATGATTTCTTATTAAAATAATAATGCTTCAATTTTGTTTATTGGATAATATTCAATTTAGCCTAGATCTTGGAATGACACCTTTGTAAAATTTTAAAATAGACTAGAATTAATTATCTGTTTATCCTAGTGTATTTGTGTCATAAGTTGTGGTTTCAGGATATTAGTATCTAGCTAATTAAAGAATAATTTTGGTTATGTATTAATGGTTGTTGGTTGTTCGAGATGATTCTAGATTTGGGAATCTTTATAAAAAGTAAGAATTTAAATTTTGTCTGAGTAGTGGGATGCGGGGTAACGGATGCATGTCTGCATTAATTTATGAGCTGAACCATTTTTATTTTGGGGGGATTTGGTTCTGAAAGGGAGTTGGAAAGAGAAAGGCAAAAATTGGGGGAGCAAAAACAAAGAATTTCATTGCAAGAATTGGAGAAAATTGGAAGGGGACTGAAATTCGGGTATGTGGTTTTGTTTCTCCCTGTGAAATTTTGCTATTATGTAGCTTGTAATCTAAAAACTTAATGCAGCTTGTTCTGTATGTGAAATTTGCATGTCCTGTAACTTGGAATTTAAATATCTTGTGGCTTGTATCGTCTTGTGTCCTATTTGGTCGAATGTTGCTCCAACCTCTATAGATTCTTTCAAGATGTTATTCTTCTGGTTTAGCCTATGTCGTAATCCTTCTTGAAATCATGAGCCCAATCATTTGTAACCCTTCAAAGTGATCTCAACCATAAGAAATAGATGATCCATTTTAATCTGTTATCAATCTCTTGTCCCATTCGTTCTTGCATATTTATCTCACTAACAGAAGTGAAATATCCAGTAAGAAAGAGTATCCATTATGCACATCAATGTGCCTCTCTCTGGTAACAAATTGCTACTGCCCTTATTCAGTGGCAACTTGAATAAGTTGATTGCATCTGAGACTATTGTAAATGCTCCACCCTTCTTTAGAAGGCCCTTACATATATTTTCCATGTCACCTTGCGTAGAATTCAATACCTTGCTTTTATCTGTGTAACCCCTGAGGAAGATCTTGTGCCTCCAACATTGCATTGTCTGAATTTGTTCTCACCAACACTACCTCCACTGGAGAGTTACCTTGCAAGCATGTCTTGGAAATTTAGATTGTGTGAAGTTTCTTTTACAATCTCTTCATATCTGCAATAAAAAAAAATTCTTATGGCTGAAATAAATTCGTTCAATTCATCATTTGCATTTGAGTTAACACAGCTAGAAGCAAATAGAAAAATAATTATCTTTTGATCACTTGGAATTCGCATTGTTATAGGCTTTGAATTTGGAACTCCTTATAGAAATTTCCATTCATATCTTTAAACAGCTCGCAGACTCTTTTTCTTTTCGCTGCCACCTTTTTTAGATAGATTATGTTTTGAACATAGTTTATGCTTGGAAATCGTGAGTTTATGAAATCTGTGGCTCATAGTCAACTTAGGGAATAGTGAACCTAGAATGTTATATGGATAGTTTGTGTTCAAACCCATTCGTGTGCCATCGAGCTATGTAGTTACGGCGGGTATTTAGGCAATGGTCGCTTATTTGTTTTTTTAGTCGCTATTTATTAGGCTCTATAGTCGTTGTTAGCACAGTGTTTAGTGTTAGAGTTGGCTATGATTGGAGCCACCCAGGATCTAGGATTGGACACACATCATTGCATTGTGGCATTCCTTGATTTTGACATGTGGACACTTGAGTAGTCTTCAGAGGCATACATCATGAGGCTTTTTCCCTCATTCCTTGAGATGGAGTTTCTTCAACATCAGCCTTTGGACTTGTTTCTTCCTAAGGGGAGAAATGTTGTTTGCAGGTACAGGACACTTTCCAACGTTCTTCTTTAGACATTCTTCATCGGCACAGGAGCTACTTCATTGTGGGGGGACCTATCGTCTCACACTTGCTCTCCTATGGGGGGTACTTGATTGTATATATGTGATAGAAGTAGTCCTTGGGGGGTCATGTTGAGTCCTTCCTACTATCACTTCTTCTTTCACTTTCATTTTTTCATGCATTCTCACTTTTGGAGAGGAGTTTTGTCCCATGAGGTTTTCTCCTTTTCTCCACTTGAGATTTATTGTACATGGGTATCTAACATGGCCTAGTAGCCAGGACCCATCCATCATTTCATCTTGCTTTAGTCAGCTACTCCCTAAGTTGCACTTAAGGGCGGGTGTTGGTGTGAATAGGGTTATCACCTAACCGGTTTACCCTTGTGTGGATAATTCATCTTATTTAACTATTTACTAGTTAAATAATATTCACACATCACACATATTAAGTTGACTTAGTGAGTCTACTAGATGTCTAGTTGTGTCTAGTTAAGTCTAGTTGTGTGTTGAGTTGTTGATAGTTGGAGTGAATTGCCTTATCCTCCACATGTGCAATTAGCTATCATCCTCTAATTAGCACATGTTGTAGGAATATCTCCACCTTCTAGCTCTCACCTTGCCTTTATAAGAAAGGCTCTCTTCATGTATTATGTAATCCAAATAACAATCTTTTGCATTCAATGATAGAATAGCATCATTCTTTCATTTGATCTCTCTTGTACTTTCATGAAGTCCTAGATCCTGGGTGGCTCCAATCATAGCCAACTCTAACATTTAGTCGGTGTGCATAGCAGTAAGTATGTAAGTCGTAGTGGCTTGTATAGAATCTTAGATAGTGGGTTCGATGGGTGTTTCATTTGAATAGAAAATAAATGTATACACTTTCTTATAAATATGCTGATTAGTAATTCTATATGGTAACATGTTAGTTAGAAATCCTATGTATTGAGTTGAGAGTTGGAAGCGGTAGTATGTTAGAAAATTATTTAGGTTCATAGTGTTTTGCATTGAAATGATGTTGGTAAGATGTTAGTTGGAAATCTTTGCTTATAGGAAAATATGTAGGTTTACAATGTTTGATTGGAATTTGTAAGATGTTAGATAGAAGTTATGCTTTTGGAAATTTTGTGTATATAAATATAGTGGTGGATTTAGAAATTGGGAGTTATTAGAAAAATTGAAATAGGAAAATGTAATTGTTAAACATTAGATGGTAATTTGTGCTTGTAGAAAGAATTATAGATGCTTATAGATGTCTATTTAGAATTTGTGGATGGTAATATAGAGGTATATGCTTATTAGGGATATTTGGATATAGTTATAGTTATTTTTATTAAATTGATAATTATTAGAATATAGAACTAGGTTTGCTTATAATTGTGCATTAGATCAAAATGTGATCTAGTGAGTTTAAATTAAAACATATAAATTTAGATACCTTTATTTAAATTAATCAAGGAAGTGTATTTTGATTATATTAGAGGAATTAAAGTGTTTTTTTTAACTTGGGGGTTGTTATAATAATGGACTTAATTTATAACTTTTCATTGATTTTGATTTAGTTAAGATGTTTGGATTATGGTTCTCCGTTATTTGTGTCATTAATTCCTTGAGATTTAAAGTTGCAATTTGGGATATCCTTGTGTAAGTCGATATTTTGTCGTGATGAGATTTGGGCAAGTGGTCAAGTTGTATTTCCAAGGCCTATGATTATGGTTTTAATTTAGTTAACATCTTATATTATGTCTCTTGTTCATGTATGGGGGTCCTACTAGCATATACATGGAAGAATGATGCAATTGGTCTATTACATTTCTTAGTTTTGAGTCACATGTTGCAAATCAAGTGTCAAGTTGTTAAACCTTCATTTCAATTTTGGATGAGGGACTTATATCTGATATAGTGTCTATGTGCTGACTCCAGAGGTTAGGTCTGCAATCTATTTTGTTAATTTTTTTGTTCAAATGATGTTTTTGATTAAGTGTTTGTACGGATAAGGGAAAAGTTTTATTACAAAAATGAGAATTGAAAGTGTTGAATTGTGAAAATCAGATGTTATCAGTTCCCTTGCTCTTGTATGTTGTTTTGGACACTGTTTAGGGGTGCTAGTTGTATGAGGGGGAGTGGCTTCCATGGCGGGGCTGGTGCCCAAAGTGGCTGCCTGGAAAACCCCATGGAAGTGGTAAGCAAGTGATAACTAAATAATTGATTTAGGTGGGTTGGGTAGTAATCCATATAACAAGATAAGTTTGTTGCCTCTCCCATGCCTTGAGTGCTTTCACAGGCTAAGGATGGGATGAGAAGGCCTGGTCGACAAGGTCGACTTCCTCGTCTCCATGAGAGGAAGTGTTGATTCCACATGTGTCACCCTATGGGGCTGGTGCCTATAGAAAGGTCACCAGGAAAACCATAGATGGGGGTTGGCTTCTAGTGAGAGATAGCCTGGGAAACCCATGATAGGACCATGCGATGACACTCTCCCTACTGTAGTGCAGTTAATTCATGTTTTATCTTTTGTTGTTACCTCTGGAGTGCAGATTTATCTTGATGGTTGATTCTATCTTATCTTAACGATTTGTCTTGTTTTGGTGAGTACTGTCCTGTCTGTGCAGCCTTGTTATCTTGTGTGCCTGTATGGAGTATGTTTCTTGTTGTTGTTTTCATTGTTGTAACTTCAACCTAGTGGAGCCTCAATGTTATCTCCTAGCTCGGTGGGGTGGACCTTAGGGTTCCACATGGTTGGGAGGTAGAGCTATCCATTGGCCTTCTTGGAGAATCGATTCGAGGCCAATACAGAAGTGATCCAGCTCCAGATTTATTTATACTTTCTGAGTTGTTGTAATCATGCACAATTGTATCATTTGTAACTGATGTAATCAGACTTGTAATCTTGTAACCTTGTATGGAATTCTTGTTATCATTTATCTCTGCAATTGTATAAAGTATTATTCTTATGTTACATGGTGTTGCATAGCACTTGTATGGTTATTATTCTAACTGATGCAGTTTTGTGCCCTAGAGTTGTTAGTTGTATATTACTCTTAATGTTGTTGTTTCAATGTTAATGCTTATTTTAGCTTCAAAAAAAAATTCTATATTTTTTGCCTCTTGTGGTCTAACACTCTAGGGTTGCATGACGGGGCATCACCTTTTGAGCTAGTATATGGCACAGAGGCCAAGTTGCCAGTAAACAATCTCTTTCCATTGTATAAATTTATACAAGAAAATGATGAAGAAATAGAAGACCCAATGAATCAAAGAATAAATCAGTTGGTTGCATTGGATGAGACTAGAAGAGAAGCACACCAGACAAATCTCAAGAACTAGCAAAAGGTGAAGTATTTGTTTGATAAAAGAACTATAGAAAGAAAATTTTAGGTCAATGATCTAGTCCTTGTTTGGAATGTAAGAAGTTAGGATAAGGGCATGCATGGTAAATTTGAGCCCTTATGGATGGGCCCATACCAAATAAGCAATACATATGGAGAAGATTTATATTTTCTCTAGGGCCTGAATGGTGAATTACAAGAACTACCAGTGCACGGTCAATTCCTCAAACCCTACTTCTCATGAATGATTTTTGTGCACATTGTAAATTAGGTGTATATATTTTGTAAATATTGTACATTATTGTATAGTCAGTTATGTCTGTGTTTTTTGTCTGGTCTGTCCCAGAGTTTTCTAGTTCTCATTGTAACCTTGTGTTTGCACATCCCCAGTCGAAGCCAATGGTGGTACCCCATAGGGTTAGGGTTTTAGGTCTGGAATATTCAAATGTTTGCCTTTGAAAATCCTTTTATCCCTATTTCCCTAAGTCTTTCACTTTATGTCCTATCTCCATGTTGACTGTCTACTGAAGGTTTTCGATTACTTAAGTTGTAACTTTATGTATCAGTGTTCGTAGGTTGACCGGCCCCTTAACCTAGCAGTTTCACACTGTCGTCGATAAAAAATCAAATCTTTTATATCCTAAGTTGCCCACTAAATCCTAAAGTTCATTTGAGTGCATATCGCACCATCGTGGAGCAACTTTTATGATGTCATCACCCCTTGTAACATCGTGGCAGGTTGCCACCTGTCCAAGAATCTTTGCCTACGTAATGTTTTAAGAGGATCTTATCTCTGCCAGTAGTCTGCTGCCACCTATCGATGTATCAATGTCCCAAAGAGAAATCTTGTGATCCAATGGTTGTGCTCTAGTGTAGAGGAATCTTTTCAAGAAGAATATCCGCTGCAAGGCAGCGAGATGTTGACACGTGGCACCACCGAATGATAAGCAAGTATAAAGAGGGTGCATGGGAGGTTAATCACGCCAGTGCGCGGTAGGTAAGTGGTGGGCCATTTCTAGATGCAACGCCACAAAATGGTGCCACGTGTCTGGTTCAAACAAAAAGCGATGTGACCTACAGGGAGTGTACTGATGACTCAGCCTGTTCTGATTGGATGAAGACTATTCAGTAAAAATGACGAAGATTGTCAAATATTGTCAACCGATCAGAGCCATAGATTTTAGAATGTGAGGCAAAGATCAAAGGCCCAAATTCAAACTTTTAAAGGGGAAGATTTCTGAGTGTCTATGGCACGAACAGAGTAATGACTGTCGTGACCTCCATTAATACAGAGAATTATGAAGGAATTCAGCATAAAACAGGTAGAATTAAGGCATTTCTCATCATTTTCATGAGCATGAGTCTGACAAACAGAGGCTATTGAGCATAAAAGCAAAGTGGTTGCATAGAACTAGAGAAGTCAGAGAATTTCTTAGGTGTGCCAGGTATGATCCCAATGCACCTCTTGAATTGAAGCTGGTGTTAGATATGTTGAAGTATTTTGAGGATGTGGCCAATTTTCAGTTAAAATTGGATACATTTGTGAAAGAGAAGATGTAGGCTATTGAAGAGTTGGACACTAAGTGGTTGCCTCCCATTTTGGAGGGTGATGGTAAAACAAAGGACTTAGACAAGTGGAAAAAGGAGATAACAGACAATAGTTACCAATTAATTCCTTCTTGTTGTGATGCAAATGACCCAACTATGCAAGTATTGAGCTTATCATTAGAGAAGTTGCACACTCTTGAAGTAAGTTTGATATATTTTGTAAACATATAAAAAGTATCCTGGATGCCAAGTATGTCAACCACAACGGCAAGATTGTAGAGGTACTTTCATTCCCTTGGCTGGCAGAAGAGACATATGGTGAGTGGAAGGACAGGTATGGGTCAAAGGATTGACAAGCCAACCACCGCCCTCCCAGCATTAACAAGGCAAATCTTCAAGCGGCTGCATGTCTCCCAAGTTCAACCACTCCTCTCTTCTTCTACCTCATGCAATTAATGTTCCCAGTGCCTTTCTTGGTGGTTCTTTTGTATCAATTCAAATTTGAAATAACATGTAATTAATGTTGAGGGCACGTTCCTGGTCAAAAAGGAAGTATGTTGCTCATTTTTGTGTTGTTGAAGACTTGGGAATTTTGAAGAAGTAATAAAAATACAGAGCTTTTTGGACTGTTCTATCTCTTGTATTGTAAGTTTATGAGTTATATGTTGAATGTATGTTTGCATATATGTTTTTCAGTTTCATGCTGATATTATATGAGTAATGCTTCATTGCATGTATTCAGCTATCTGTCTCCAAGTTGTGTGTGTTTTTCTTTTGAATCTAAATAGCTAAGGGTTATTTGAGGTTCTAGGATATGGGTTTTTTTGTATTGAATGTTTAATCTTTTACTTCTACTCAAGGAGTAGATTAAATGTTTTAGGTTAAATATTGGGAAGAACATATTGCAATAAGGATATTCATAAGCATAGATAACTGAATACTCAATCTTGGGTGTTGTTTGAAAGGCAAATACCAATTTATCCCCATGAAACTTGAATGTCAATAGAGTTTATGCAAAGCATTCACATACATACGTCTAGTTGACTCCTTGCCCTGAGATAGGCACCAGTCTATTCTTGTATTAAATTTATGATTCAAAACCCCTGTCTTGCATCCAAAATATGAAAATCTAAATTAGAATATTATTCACAAACCTGTAGGATTTAGAAGTAGTTTTAGGACCCAAAATCCTCTGAGTCACAACTAAACAGAAGGCCCAAAGCTATCCCCTTTGCACTTATCTTACAGTTTTGGTCTTCTTTAGAGAGGATTTATCTACTTTGTATCAGCATCTCAGTGAATTTACAGATATGTTTCATAGATGTTGAATAGGAAATACCCCCCTAGGTTTTGCAGAGCCTAAAGAAGGAGAGGAGATATTTATAGAGTCTATCTCCTGTACTGTTGGCCCCTAGCCCGAAAATCATGTTGATGAGTGATGGCTACCTTGTAGGGATAATTAGGAAACATCCAGTTTGGGAAAAAACACCAACACCCTCATCATTTACATTCATGTCAAACTTGAAACGTCCACATGCATTGTGTTGAGGGAACATATTTGCATATTGTTGCTCTGATTTAAAATCACAATTCAATCTCAAGTCTAAAAAATTAGACTGTAAGAAATCAGTGACACATGCCACATGAACTGAACTGTGGAGATCATGATAACATAGCAACTTACCCATCTCTTTAGGATCAAGAACAATGCCCTCAAAATGTGTCTCATTACTATTAGGCACAAGGAGATATGCATGGTTAGAATCCTTTTGTGTACATAAAAGACAACTCTCAAGCACCCTTAACAGAAAAGATCCACATCTAACCATTCCTCCATTCTGGGCTATATCATACCTACACTCTTTCAAGTGTTGAAGATCCCCAACTCTGTCATGTATTCTGATGCTCTACAAAGAAAACTCAACTTCATATATAACATGATTCCTATCAAATCTTGATTCATGATTTGAATGGTTTATTAGTACCCTGAGTTGATCTTTCTCAAGTTCTTCACATTCTTCATACTCCTGGTCATCTGCAAAGATAGGATTATTTCTACACCAATAAGGATTATCATTTCTCATCTCTAGTGGAGCTGGAGGCTCATCATAAAAGACATTTTGTGGTACATTCATGGTTGTCATAAAATCTACTGCCTCCTCAACATGAAGATCTAAATCCTTCTCAGCATCATTACATTCTAAATAGTTACAATCACTAGAAGAGCATGCAGATAGATTTTCAACATCACTCACATCATCAACAGTTAGCATTTCTGACTCACATTCTGAAAACTCTTCATAGAAAGAAAGTTGTTCCTTCTCATGCAAATATGTGTTCCCATCATTATCAACATATTCCTTATTTGAAGAAAAGGATTCTATCTATACTTCATGAGGATAATCATAATCAACAGAGGAATGACCATCCTCAATGCCATCATAATCAATACATAAAAGAGACTTATCAGTATTGAAACTACACTCAAGTTCTTCAAATTGATTGCACGTACCCTTATCTTGCATAACACTACTAGTGAACTATACATGAGTACACATAACATTGTTCTCCTTAGTATGACCATTTGTGGACACATAATAATTCCCCTTATCCTCATATGTGCAATTGTCTTCAGTAAGTTGACTGATGCTACTGAATTCCTCAAAAGGAATAGAGCCTGGGATGAAACCACATAATTTTTTCAGTTCTGGCTCTCTACACTGGTCACTCATACATACTACATTAACATCTCCACCCATTTGGGTTGATCCACCATATTGAAAACATGGATATTTCTCTATTCCTTGATTAGTGTAGTTGTAACATGGGATAATCTCGCATACCTCCTTCTGTTCATTGTACCATACATTTGAAAAATGATGATTGTGATCATTTTCTATATAGCCAATGAAATGATCATACATTTCATTTGCCTCATTGAGATATGTATTTTCAATTCTCGATCCATTCTCTTCTTCTTTATGTGATATTTCATTTCTTTACTCATATGGAGTAGAAAGATCATTATCATTATAGATTGAAAACCAAACAGTTTCTTCATTATCCTTTCTAATCTCTTTAGAAAGAACAGTGTTTTCATATACTTGGTCTAGCCTAACTGACTTCAACTCCTTTGCCAGAGTACTCAAACCATTATTTGGATGGTGTAATGGTGCATTATCTGTGGCAACAAAAATATTGTTGCTCTGCTAGTCACTGATGTTTTCTGATCTACACCTTTTACTTATAGAAATTGTCTCAATACACTCAACATTCGTGGACCTATGTATTTTTACCATAGAATATTTCATGTTGTTCTCAATGTCCCTAGCTACAGCATATGCTTGGTGGAGCGTCATAGGATCTCTATCTCCCAGTAAATAGCTTAACTCTTCATCAAATACACCTAGGTATATAACCAAGCACATTGCATCATTTGGTCTAAAATTCTCTGGAATATCTCTTATGGTCCTTGTAAACCTCAAATTGAAAGCTGGGACCAGTTCATCCTCTCCTTTTTCTATCTGAACAAGCTTATTGATCAATGCACTTACATTAACCTTTTCACCAAACTAATAAATAAAATCCATTCAAAATTCTTGCCATGAAGAAAAACAATGCATAGGTAAATAAGTAAACCAATCCCTTGCATCTCCTTTCAGAGATTGAACAAATAGATTTATGACATCTTCTACATCAATCTCGTAATCTCCCATTAAATCGTTGAAATCCTACAAATGCTTGTTTTCTGATTTAGACTTATCACCATTGAACCTTGGAAAATGCTCTCTAATCCCATTAGGAATAGAATTAAGACAATTTTGGATACCACTAAAATCTAGTGCTCTGTATCTTTCAACAGAGAAGACCCTTCTCTGAGGGTATGATTATTGTTGTGATGCACATTACATTTTGACATTCAAATGTGTAGAAAGACAGAAGGAATAACAACCCACGTTCAAATATGCTTTCAACAACAGCCAGTTTCCTTCATAACAACTTTATCACAATTCTACCTCTTGACAAAACCCTAAATCTCTCTGACGAAACCCCTTACTCCCCATTATAGACCTTCACTCAAACATGGGAACAACATTCTAAACAAAGCATTCACAAATAACTTCTACCCATCTGATTTATTTTTCTTTGGAGATGAAACAAGAGTGAAGGACCAAATACCTAGAAATTATTGCAGACCTCATAAATTTTCTTCCTATCATTGGAAACGTTGCAGATCTATACAACACACTTGCATAAACAGAAACAAATCTTCAACAATTGATCAGGTTCATTCACAGAGTCACCACCTCTTCAAAGAGGACAAAATCTTCAAGCAACTGAAATCTCCTCAAAGATCAAATACTTTTCTGAGTCCATTCCACCAGTAGAGCACCATTATTTTTACATAATAACCAAACATGCTGCAATAATTCCTTCAAAAACTAGGTCTTCTAGTCTTTCAGATTATTTGACTCCTTCCAAATAGATATGCATCTAACTAGTCCCCAGTAGAGTCGTCATTTCTGTTGGTGGCTCAGCTGGGCAAATCTTCTTGACAATGAAACACAAGATTCTTGATACTTTCAAATAGGGGAAAATAGGACTTAGGATAAGACAGAATTCTTAGTCCTTCCACAATGGAATCGCCATTTTTGTTGGTTGTTTTTAAATCCCAACCTTATCTCACAAAATAACGTATGACTTAGCTAATGTCAATATTCAGCTATTATGAGGGGTTGGCCAACACATAGGTGAAAGTTTAGAAAAAGCTTTCCCTCTTCACTTAAGGCTCTGTAAAACCTGGGAGGGTGATCCCTTTACAACATTTAATAATCTCCTAAATCAATTTATTATAAATACCAAAATAGCAGATATGTTCTATGCTAATATGTTTGAGGACTATAAAATATGAAGACCTGGCTCTGAATTGTTCAAGCTTTTAACACTCCTCCAAACCATAGAACAAGGATGAACTTACATTGAACACATGAAGGGCTGATATTAAAATATTGGGTGTTGGGCCTACCTGACCTTGGAGTTGAAGAACACATACAGGAAAAAGAACATCGGTGCTTTGGCCTAAGGGTGCAGAGTCAAAAATGAATGCAACTGAAAACTACAGTCAGTATTTAACCTGAGCATCTCAAAGCTTTATGATATTGCCTTACAATATCACATCAAATATTTTCAAAAATCAGTCATACTTAGAATATCCTCACACATATTCACACAAATCAATGTTTCTATTAAGGTATTTAACTTATTCTTTGAACAAGAGCCATTCACAAAAAAATACATCCATAAGAAACTTTTATGGAGACAAACTGAACCATCTTTGATATATTCAGTTCATAATCTGCATAAACCATTCATTAGGAGACAACTATTTTCATAAATTTATCATATACATCTCATACAAATGTTGATATTGTATAATAGCTAATAGAGAACATATGGCCAAAACCCTATACATTAGAAAAAAGGACTTGTACTTCACTACATTTCTACTGACATCTTACCAAGAGACCAAACAAAAACCCACCACCCTGCAAAATGGGCTTGAAATCCCTTTTATAAAACAATGGAGCAACAAGCATCGGGCCATTTTGCACACGACAGATGTCACATTTTCATTTGACAATTAGAAGAAGACAAGATGCCAAAGTAACCGTCTTTATTCCACTAAGGCACGTCCACTGCAATAGATCATTACTTTAGGCAGACAGGAGCAACTAACTTTGTCTTGTGTGCTTTCTTACCTTTTGTGTGGAGACAAACCAAGACATGACAGGTGGCATTTCGTCATATGCTCTTTCAACTTCCACCACCTTGGCCTTCCAGATACTTGTTCCTAATACAAGCATCCTATGCCTTGCCTTTCTAGCCACACACGAAGAAGCAAGTATACCTACCAGGGACAATCATTGAAGGAAGCATAGGATCCAGGAAATCCCACCATTAAGCCTAGTCCTAGGCACAGGCAAGTGACTCCTCATCTTTCAATGGGAGGTTTCCAACCATCCCATCCAAATAGAAACTAGAGGAAGCCACTCATACTTGGTGTTGGAAACACCAACAATCCAAGTAAAAAGGAAGCAACAGCCATCATATTTTCCTCTTCCATTTCCATCTGTCTCATCTAAGGGGACAACACTCCCTTCATTGTTGCCTAAGATCTATTAGAACCCAAGGCATTGAAGGAGGGTAAGAGAGAGCAACACTGCCTCTCTTCCTTCAAACAAAATATGGGGACCCACAAGAATAGAAAGTCATTGGAGTCAGCAGATTGAAACTTGAGGCCCACACCCAGGTAGAAACAAGGAGAAAGGAAGGGTTTATAGCGATTCAATAGATGCTTTTTTGCTCCCACAATCTTACCAAATCCTCACATCCCTTAGAAAAACACCTCTAATCTCTTAATCTTGTAAGGACATATCACTAGCCATGAGAATAGAGAAGAAAATATAAGGGAATAGGACAGTAAGTTAAGCATACTCAAAAATAACCTCCATACTTGTCAGCACAGAAAGAAATGGCATAAGAGGTGATAACAGGACTGTCTACTTATAGTGAAATTGAAAAAGCCCCCACACTCTGGATAACAATGATCTATCAATTTGCCTTATCAATTATTTTGAACAGTACCATGGCATGTTAGCCTTAAGTGGAAACCTTTCAACAATCTGCTAACACTACTAGAAAAGGGAATGGAGGTGGCACTCTACATTATGTTGATCCCTCACAACTTGGAAATGTCAATTTCCAAAATGAGACAATCAAGATTGGCCCCTCGATTATAACAACTACCCATTTGAACCACCAATCTTATCTGAGTCCTAATATGATGTGATAAACAGATCCCGTCAAGCCTGGATGCAGACCCCCAAAGGCCATCCTGCATCCCATCAATCTTCTCACAAGTATTTCATTGTGTAGTGGTGGCGAGAAAAACTCATCACACATTTGAAAAAACCACCAACTGTGGTGGCGTGCAGATCACTATGCGCCACCACCCTATACCTTATGCCCAGTTTGAAACTCAGTCGTCGATACCATGGATCTGAAACAAGATGGACTATCACCTCGCATCACACTTAATGGTAACACTAGCAAATTAGAAATAGCAATGCAAAAGACAGCGGCAATGCCCTGCTCCTCCTGACGCTTGGAAGGAAAAAGACTTAACAATACTTGTCATAGGTTCATCGTATATCACAATTTCTTAATGGGATCTCCTTAAACTTTTTGTGATATAAATACTTCATGCGATGAACCAAGATGAGGACACATGGCAAAGATCTGAATGCCAGCACACATCACTTCTTGCTTCATCCTCGAACATATCAAATTACGATGTGAGCAACCCGCGTGATGCAACATAAAGTAGACACATGTAGGGAAGGCGCATCGCACATCGCATTTTTATCATGGAGAACCAGAATCACAAACGCGCTGCAAAGGACTTATGCGATGGGGAACTTAAATTACAACATTAGTGCCTATGCTCGAAAGATGTTTGAAAGGAAGACTCACTACGTAACATGAAAAAGGAGGGGACCCCTTAAAACATATTCAACTAGGACTTAGGATATATAACAAATATTTTCATAAGTTGAACAGTTTAACATGATTTTTGATGACAAGGGGCAAGATGGCAATACCTAGGCACAAAGGACCGGCAAGAACATGAAGAGAAAGGCATAAATCATAACAAGACTAACCAGGAAACAACTCGACCAGTCAACGTAAGATTAGACCAACCCACCTTAGTGCCCAACAGTTGGGTTTTACAAGTTTATAAAGCCCAAATAAACCCTAGACATTGTTTAGATAAACCCCAACTCATATAGACCCAACAGAAACTCAGAAATGGGGAAGCCAAACCCAGGACCACAGGATTTTTCACAAGTTCCATCATAGCCTATAGAATCAGTACATCCCAAAGTGAACCTTAAGCCAAAGAACCAAGAGGAGATTCCTCAACCTCAAAATGAATTGGAGAGGAAGGAGTTGAATCCTCATCATCACTCTTGTTATTCAAAGTAGGGGGAGGAGAATCCTTTTCATTAGAACTATGCCTAGGTGGATTTGAATCCTCAGAAATGTTGTGACCAATGCTAAGTGAATCCAATGTGAATGTATATGGTGGAGAAGTGTTGAGAGTAGAACTTAAAGAGACCTCTTTACAGTGAACACTCTTCTCCATAAGCAACTCAGTGTAATAGGATAGAGAAGTTGATATCACTTAACACTATCATGATAACCCTAAAAGATGCACGAACAGCTTTGTAGATCTATACCCCTATATTTCTATGCTAGAATGTGTGCCCATGTTGGAGAACTAAAAAACTCTAAAATATTTTATTGTGGGTTTCTAACCACTCCAAGCTTCAAAAGGAATGAATCATTTCAAGGATTTGTGAGGAACACAGTTCTAAATATAACTTGCACAATTAATAGCCTCTGCACAGTATTGTAGTGCAAGAGATCTAGAGTAAATCAAGCAATTAGTCATTTCCTTCAAATGTTTATTCTAATGCTCTACCACACCATTCTACTGAGGATTGTATGGAACTGTACACTACAAACCAATCCCATCTAAAGTAAAAAACTACTCAAGATAATGGTTAACATACTAACATTATTATTAGTGTTTAGATGGCTTTCAAAGTTTGTTCCTTCACAAGTAATTTGAAGTCCTAAATATGCTCTAAAACATAGGTCTTCTATAGAAGGAAGAAAACCATGTATATTGTGAAAAGTCATCAATGATGATCAAGATGCATCTATCCTTGCTAAATGAAGGATGCAAAAATGAACCAGATAAGTCAATATGAATCACTCTAGAATTTGAGTAGCCCTTATGCTTTGTCCTTGTCAAACTTCTCTTTAGGTTGTTTTCCCAGGATACAACCTTGGCAAACATTGTTAGAAAAGTGGACACGAGGCAACCTGGTAGCCATGCTTTATTGGCTATTTTTTTGTAAGTAACAATAGTTCATATGTCCAAACTACTTGTGCCACAACTTACTCACTTCATCAAAACAAGTGAGAAGTGCGGTCAAAGGAGAGTCAAGAATAAAGGGAAAATTCATATAGATGAGACTCATGATATGTTCTCTTAACCACCACTGTAGAACCATTATGCACCTCTTAGATAACCACTATATTAGGAGTAAACTCAATCCATTTACCAAAACCATTGCAAGTGGTTTGGTAGACTAAAAGGAGATTTGTTGATAGTGAGGGCACATAAAGAACATGATGAAATGACTTGTCGCCCGTTCAACAGAGCCTCTCCCACATACCTCAATAGGAGTGTCACCTCCCATTAATATGTGTAGTGTGGAACAAGGCCCCAAAGATGTGAAAACATCTTGCAACAAAGCCATGTGGTTAAAGCACTAGATTCAAGTATCCAAGTGTGTTAGCATAGTGTGATATTTAATTGCAATCCTAATATATAATGTTGCATTTCCACTTTCCTTGGAATGGGTACTTGGAAACTCATGTAGTTGAGATATATTATTATTCTCTTGATTGACTTGGAATATTAGTTGTAATGGCATTCAAGAATGAAGATGGAGTATGATAGTGGTAGTTACAAATTGATTACAGTTCATTTATGCCACTTTTAATTCTTAGGCACTAGGAGGGGAAGTGGAGTACACCTTCATTATCAGGTGGATCCCACAAGTGTAGTGGTCTCATATTGGAGTGTCATTTTGTTTGGGGGGAGGGGGCCCCATGAAGTGGAGTCAGGAAAGATGCTTGAGAGTTACATTTACTTTTCATGGATGCATTGATTTGTCATATGGGAATATTGGGTTTTTTCCATACCATTATTTTGGGTGGTCTTGGTTACATGAATCCACTTGTGGTTTCCTCTCAACTCTGTTGTATAAATTGTATGCATTGGATAGAGGTTTTGTGATTGATTTATAGGTACATAGGTGTTTATGAAATGTTATTAGATTGAAGGGAGAAGTTTGTTGATTATGTACTCTTGGATTAAATATTAGTATGGACTTGTACTCTTTTTGATAATGGAGTTTTTCCTAAAAGGGTTTCTCCACGTACATCCCATGTCATGTGTTTAAATCTTATAGTTTGTTGATTTATAATTCCACACATTTATTTTATGGTTAATCAAATGATGGTATAATCAAAATTTCATATTTGCATACTCTATTAATAAGCTCTCATTTTTAGTAGTTTACCCTATTTTACAACATTTGGTATTATAGATTTGGTTATGTTCATAAGGGGACCCCTTTCTTGAAGTGTCATTGGTTTTTTGGCCATAGTGGGAGGTTTTGACTTCACTCATCACCCCATGTCAATAAAGCCTCTCCAACATACATCAACAAGAGTATCATCTCCCATCAATATGTGTAGTGTGGAACAAGGCTCCAAATATGTGAAAACATCTTATGATGAACCCATGTGGTTGAATCACTAGTGTCAATTATCCAGGTGTGTTAAGATATGTTGGGATAAGTTGCCATTAACTTGCAATCCTAACCAATTCATGTGTCTCCAAAGTTCTTAGAATGTGTTCCCCAACACATAAAGACTTTGAGAGATTAATTATTTATGAATTATATCACTTTGACTTTTGCAATCAATTCCTAATTGATAAGTTCAAACTTGGGAATCCATTTTTAGAGTGGGGGCCATGAAGACTTTGTTGACTTCTCCTAAGTTTATTTTGAGAGTTTGATAACTCCTAGTGAGTGGGAGTTAAACTTGGGCGTCCCCTTTTCATGGGGACTTATATTTAGACTTGGAGTTGTGCTTTTTTATGTATATGAGTGGATAATGTTGAGACACCTTGCATGGATATAATGTTGGAGTTAACTACAGTATTAGAGATGCATGAATTGGATATTGCTTGCATGTGGTCAGAATAGCTTGCATGGACTTGCATGTTTTTGCATGTAGATTGCATGTACTTGCATGTTGTTGCATGTTGATGCATGTTGTTGCATGTTGTCACATGTCATTGGCATGTGCTTGCATGTTGTTGCATGTCACTTGCATGTGCTTGCATGTTGTTGCATGTCACTCCTATAGACTTGTATGACCTTGCATGTTGTTGCATGTCACTTGCATGTGCTTGCATGTTGTTGTATGTCATTCCTATGGACTTGTATGACCTTGCATGTTCTTTCATGTCAGTTATATGACCTTGTATGTAGTTGCATATCAGTTTTGTGACATTACTTGTAGAACACTCCAACTCCAGAAACTTGCAGGATGGTACATCTCAGTGATTCAGGAAATAGGTATCGGTTGCATGTTGTTGAAAATGATTGCATGTCAGTTTTAAGATATTACTTGCAGGACACTCCAACTCCCAAAAGTTGCAGGATGGTACATCTCAGTGTTTTAGGTAATGGGTATTAGTTTCATGTTGGATCCGGTGTTTGCATGTCACTTGCATGTACAGAACAAGGTAATTCAAAATAATATTGTGGACATCAATTGTGCAAGTTGTTGCATGAGAATTGGTGTGTGTTGATCACTTCAATTGACTGAAATAGATTGGGCTAACTTGAGCACCCAATCTTGGGACTTTCAGTTGTTGCTTTTATTTAGAAATATGTTTGATGTTGGCAAAGATAATTTTGGCATACTTGTGTGCACACATCATGAAGAGGCAGTTAAATCAAAGCTTGGACTTTGTTTGAGTTCAGTCTTCTCAAATTAAGTGAGCTTGATTTTTACATGAGCTTTGGAAGCATGTTATCAATTGTAATTTATTATAATTTGAGTTTCAAGCTTTTGTATTAAAAAGAGGGTTTTTGATTTAATTAAAAAACCCCATACATTTTCCAGAGAATTGATTTGAGGAAAAAAGACTTAGAAGAAAAAAGCAAAAGTTTTTTGTAGAAGACTTAGAAGAAAAAAGCAAGATGCTTTTTTGACTTAGAAGAAAAAAGCAAAAGTTTTTTGTAAAAGACTTCGAAGAAAAAGCAAGAATCTTTTTTGACTTAGAAGAGCAGAAGTTTTTTTATTGAAGAATCTTTTGAAGAAAAAAGCAATAAGCTTTTTTGAAGTTTTTTATAGGTTTGAAGATTGAAGAAGTTTTTGTGAAGTGCATCAATGACTTAGAGAAATTTCAGTATTGACTGTAATCTTTTCCAAAGCGATTTAATACAAGCAGGAAACATCTTTGAGTGTGGAGTTTTTTTCTGAAAGGGTTTCACCATGTAAATACTATGCAGCCTTTTTCTCTTCTCTTCTCTTCTCTTCTCTTCTACATTGGTTTGAAAGTGCATAAGCACTTGTTCATTAATTGTTACAGATTAATCTTAATTTCAGCTTTGCATACACAAAATTTTAAAGTTTATAGCAGCAGTTCTACCTTCATTTTCAAAAGCTTCTTCAATAAAAATGCTTCTTCAATAAAAAAAACTTCTTGTTTTTTTCTTCTACGTCAAAAAAGCTTCTTACTTTTTCTTAAAGTCTTTTACAAAAAAAAAAAAATTCTTCTAAGTCAAAAAAGCTTCTTGCTTTTTTTTTCTAATTCTTACAAAAAAAAATTTCTTTTTTCTTCTAAGTCTTTTTTCCTCAAATCAACTATCTAGAAAATGTATGGGGTTTTTTAATTAAATCAAAAATCCTCTTTTTAATTCAAAAGATTGAAACTCAAATTATAATAAATTACAATTGATAACATAGCTTCCAAATCTCATGCAAAAATCAAGCTCACTTAATTTGAAAAGACTGAACTCAAACAAAGTCCAAGCTTTGAGTTAACTGCCTCTTCATGATGTGTGCACACAAGTATGCTAAAATTATCTTTTCCAACATCAAACATATTTCTAAATAAAAGCAACAACTGAAAGTCCCAAGACTGGGTGCTCAAGTTAGCCCAATCTATTTTAGTCAACTGAAGTGATCAACACACACCAATTCTCATGTAACAACTTGCACAATTGATGTCCCCAATGTTATTCTGAATTACCTTGTTCTCTACATGCAAGTGACATGCAAACACCAAATCCAACATGCAACTGATACCCATTACCTGAAACACTGAGATGTACCATCCTGTAACTTTCAGGAGTTGGAGTGTCCTGCAAGTAATATCTTAAAACTGACATGCAAGCATTTTCAACAACATGCAACTGATACCCATTTCCTGAATCACTGAAATGTACCATCCTACAAGTTTCTAGAGTTGGAGTGTTCTGTAAGTAATCTCACAAAACTGACATGCAACTACATGCAAGGCATATAACTGACATGCAAGAACATGCAAGGTCATACAAGTCCATAGGAATGACATGCAAGCACATGCAAGTGGCATGCAACAACATGCAAGGTCATACAAGTCCATAGGAGTGACATGCAACAACATGCAAGCACATGCAAGTGACATACAACAACATGCAAGTGACATGTAACAACATGCAAGTTCATATGAGCAACATGCATCAACATGCAACAACATGTAAGTACATGCAAATAACATGCAACAACATGTAAGTACATGCAAATAACATGCAACAACATGCAAGTACATGCAAGCTACATGCAAAAACATGCAAGTCCATGCAAGCTATTTTGACCACATGCAAGCAATATCTAATTCATGCATCTCTAACATTGTAGTTAACTCCAACATTATATCCATGGAAGGTGTCTCAACATTATCCACTCATGTACATAAAAAAGCACAACTCCAAGTCTAAATATAAGTCCCCATGAAAAGGGGACGCCCAAGTTTAACTCCCACTCACTAGGAGTTATCAAACTCTCAAAATAGACTTAGGAGAAGTCAACAAAGTCTTCATGGCCCCCACTCTAAAAATGGATGCCCAAGTTTGAACTTATCAATTAAGAATTGATTACAAAAGTCAAAGTGATATAATTAATAAAAAATTAATCTCTCAAAGTCTTTGTGTTGGGGAACACATTCCAAGAACTTTGGAGACACATGAATTGGTTAGGATTGCAAGTTAATGGTAACTTATCCCAACATTCTCCCACTTGACATTATACATTGCAATAACTTTAAATGATATAATCAAACTTTAAATCACATGGAAAAACATCCCTAGCCATCAATGTACCATTGATTCTTCAACATACTTTTCTACTCCAACAAGATACCTGCAAAAGCAACCATGATAACCATCATCTCAAACAAGAAATCCTCACATCATGTCACCCATGATAAACAAGAAACAAGCCAAGGTGAAACATATCAACTATCACTAAAACCTACACCAATCTCAACATGAACACAAGCATCGAATCATATGATAACATAAGACTCTAAGTGTCTGCCACACTCATACCAAATGGAAAAGCAACCACAACAAGTTGCTAGCTCATCCAAAATATACATACCCCAAAACTAGGGTAAACAAACCATCATAAGTAGAACTCCATGCCATCAACATACCAACCCAAAACTACAATCAAGTCCCTATAAAACAATCCTGCTAATCATCCATCCTCCCATCTCAATGCATCATACCAATGTACAAATGACCAAAGACAAGGTCAACAAACAAAATCTGCAATAACACTAAATGGATCTATGGATATTGACAGTCCACATCCAAGTCTTCAATGCAACCAATGGGTAAATACAGCCCACTAAACTACACAACTCGTAGATCCCAATAGTGAAACATGCAAAATCATCTTCACATCAGCAACATGCAAACTGAGACTGTAAGGGTAAAATGGTGATCAATCAAATGAATTAAACAAGACCCAAACATCAACAGAATAGTGAAACAAGAAGGATTCAATAAACGAAGCAATGAACAAACACAGTGCAAACCTCTCCCGTTTCGAAACTTCTGTTGTTCGCCTATCACAGATCGTCCTTTTGCAGATGAGATGAGCCCTCAGAGAGTGCAATCTTTTTAGCTGTTTGTAGGAAGTCGACGGTGAACGGCTATGGTGATATGCAATGAAGATGAGCTCCAATGCAAGTATGTGATCTCAAGCTTGTAGATGACAAAAGGGTGCCAAAGGCGCGCTGGTGATATTTCTACAGAGTAACGATGTCAAAATCCTGGATGAATAGAATGGAGGGATGAAGCTTCATTTATAGACTGGGAAGAATGGGAATCAACGGTTGAGAGAAGATATGAAGATCAATGGCTGAGGATGGTTGAGGAATGTGCAACTAGTAGAAATGTGACAAGTGTCCCAGCTCCATCATGAAAGAGGGGATTTGACAAAATTTATTGGAGAGTTAACTCCATTGACTGGTCTGTTAACAGACTTGATTGATCAGTTAGAAGAGGGGATTATGGGATTGACTGAATTGATTGAGGAATTAACTCAATTGACTAGTTAGTTAACACTTTTTGATTGATTAGTTAACTAACTTCGATTAGAGAAGAAATAGGCCATGTGGGTGAGGGAAAATAAGATAATTAAATATTAAATATATTTAATTACATGTGCAACCTGATGAGGTGGACAAGGTGAGGTGGAAAAGTGAGGTGTAAGTGTGAGGTGGATTTTTGAATTTAGAACTTAGGATAGAGGAATTTGGATTAATTAAATAATTTATGATTATTTAATTATGTAGGGCACTTAGAAGAATTTTAATTAAATAAACTGAATTTATTTAATTATGGATTAGTGAATTAATTAAATAAATTTAGAATATTTATTTAATTGATAGAAGAATGGAATAAATATTTAGAATATTTATTTAGGATGAATCGTGTCATTTTTAGGCGTATACAGAGACAACCAAGAAGATATCTTGACAATAAAGAGCATACATGTCCAAGAACTCCCACCACATGGGTAATGTCAAATCTAAAAATAAGATCAAGGCATTTACAAATCCTCCTATAGCACTTCTCTTAGAGGATGTGGCTAACTCCTCTACCATATAGTGTCAAAACATATAATGATATGCATAAAACATCTCTCATTACCAATCTCTAAATAACTCTCCCAAGTCCTCTAAATCAAAGAAAGAGAGCAAGGAGCTACCAAATTATTGTTAACAACAATAACACTTGACTCCAATGCAAACCTCAACTCCATAAACATGAGAACCTTTAAGAAGAAGACAATGTACCAGGAAAGAGAGAAACTACAAAATCATACCATGTCTTTATACCACACTAATCTGTGCCAAACTATGTAAAGTAAGATCTCTTTCAATACTCCCAAACTGAAAAGGTATCAACATCTAACATCCAAATTATTATGAAAAGCATGGCAGCAATAGATGTTAACCTCTCACTGAAAGTAGATCAAACTAGCCAAATATTCCCACAAGAAAGGGAATAAGCCCAAAAACCACAAAATATTTATGTACCTCTCCAAAACAAATTCTCAGAACTAGTTTCATAGCTCAAGATCAAATAATAATGAGAACAGCAGAAATCCATAAACCCATGCATCTACTTCTCAACAATCTTTTTCAAGACTAGTGTAAAAGAGAAGACAAGATAAATATAAAGAATGCATCTAATAATCAAGTGGGCAACACCTATTAGATCATTTACCTACCGAGTAGACCAAGAGTGGGATACAAGATTGTCCTTGCATATAACGCCAAGCAATAAAAGCTTATAATAAAGACAACCTTCTCGTAAGGTCTATAATGGACTCACATCCATTTCCAAGTGTAGACTGCTTGGTCCTTTTTGTTGACATCTCATAATGAGAAATCTTTCCAACACATATCTCTAAGTTCAAGATATATCAAGCCTCACCCAAGTCTCTCTAGTATCCATGAGTTTTCAACAATCAATCCATGCCAACTTCAAATGTAATCTGCACAATCATGAAGCTCCAAGCAAAAGATTAATACTTCAAAACCAAAGAGAACTAACCAAACAATTGTCAAAATTCTAACTCTAGAATCAGGAATATATCATGACATCATGATCTAACATCTTATCAAAAGAAGATCATATGCTCCAATGAACATATTATGCTCCCAAGAGAACATGTATCATTCCAAAAACTCTAACTCATGATCAAGAGTGCATCATGACATAATACTATACATCCTCTAAACCAAGGATCATATATCAAAAAACTGATAAGTTATAAACTCGACATCTCACCAAAAACTCTAAGAGTCCTCCATGGAAAACCAAGATGTCAACACCTCTTCAAAAACATGAAGATATTATGAAACTACATAAAAAAACTCCCACTAAAAGTGGTACCAAGTTATGCATGGTATCATGATCAACATCATTACCAAAACTCCACTGAAAATGAAAAAAGCTTCTCTTGCAACATAACTTTACTGCTATAGATTCCAATGAATAACTAAATCAGGTAATCCAAACTACCCTTTTGTCTCAATACAAAAAATACTAATGTAATCAAGGTGACCAAGAAGAGGCCTACCAAATAGAACCCACATTAGCTTATTCACAAGATCTACACACATGCAACATCTCATAGGAGAAAAAAAAAACATGATCAGTGTTTCAACCTTTAATAACTAAAAAAATAGATTCAACCCCACATCAGTAACATGTAGAACAAATGTAACCAGGTATAACATGTATATTTCCAAGACTCAAACACCAAAATCAACTCTAGATCTGATTTGCCAAATAAATCCACATAGGAGAAACCATAGATCATAAGAACCCAACAAGTAGCCTTGCAAATCTAAAATTGTTTCCATCCAGAAAGTGTGAACACAATTTTCAACAGATCTACAAACCACGGATTTTGATTAACATGTAAAACCTATAAAACCATACCTTTGTAAATCTTGAAATCATTTAAATATCCAAACATTCACACCAATGAAACACCATCAAATATGTCATCTGAAAATAATAGAATATCACAGATCTACAAACCCACAATCTTTTGAAATAGGAAAACTATGAAAACCCTACATATTCAAAATAGCATGAATATGAGAAAGGAGAAACAGGTTGTTCAAGAGTGTCCATATCATTAAAAATACCAACTCCATAACCTCCATACAACCAGTGATAAATCATCCAGTTCTTTCATGTAACCATGGACTGAAACCATGAACCCAACATAAGCACTCCAAATTGTAGTCGAAGAAATGAGTGTTTTTCCATGTGATTAAGGTACCAAAAGTAACCATCCAACATAAACACCCTTTCACTGCACATGACCACAAGGTAAAGGAATAAAACCACCAAACAAGAGAATATACATATATTGTCAAAATGGAGCTCCAAATCACTATCACAAGATCAACTCCATAAAGATCCATAACCTTGAGCCTCAAGAGCCCAACAAAGATTCTTTTGACAATATCCATCTGAGAGGTAAACACCATTGCTTCCAAACTCACGGATCTGCAAAACCTACAAAACAAAGCTCCCACTGCAGCCAAAAAACCTTCAACAATTTAAGAGAGAGGCATCCCTCACTCTACACAACCATTAGCTCTGATACCAAATGTTGAAAATGAAGGTAGAACTACTGCTATAAACTTAGAGAAATTTCAGTATTGAATGTAATATTTTCCAAAGAGATTTAATACAAGCAGGAAACATCTTTGATTGTGGAGTTTTTTTCCTGAAAGGGTTTCTCCACATAAATACTTTGCAAGCTTCTTCTCTTCTATTATCTTCTCTTCTACATTGGATTGAATGTGCAAATCAATTGTTCATTAATTGTTACAGATAAATCTTTATTTCAGCTTTGTATACACAAAATTTTAAAGTTTATAGCAGCAGTTCTACCTTCATTTTCAACAAGATAGTGTGATATTTAATTGTAATCTTGATGTACAATGTTGCATCTCCAACTTCCTTGGAATGGGTACTTGGATGCCCATGTAGTTGAGAGGTATTATTACTCTCTTTCAATTGACTTGGAATATTAGTTGTAATGACATTCAAGAAAGAAGGTGGAGTATGATTGTGGTAGTTACAAATTCACTAGTGCTCAGTTATGCTACTTTCCCATTCCTAGGCATTAGAATGGGAAGTGGAGCATCTTCTTCATTATCGGGCGGGTCCAACATGTGTAGTGGTCTCATATTAGAGTGTAATTTTTGGGGTAGTGTGTCCATGAAGTGAAGTGGTCAAATATGCTTAAGAGTTAGATTTACTATTCATGGATGCATTGATTTGTCACATGGGAACATTCATTTTCTGTCATACCATTATTTTGGGTGGTCTTGGTTTCATGAATCTACTTGTGGTTTCCTATCAACTCTTCTCTATAAATTGTATGCATTGGATATAAGTTTTGTGATTATTTTATAGGTACATAGGTGTTGTCGAAATGATAGTAGATTGAACCAAGAAGTTTGTTGATTATGTACTCTTGGTTTAAAGATTAATAGACACTTGTACTCTCTTTGCTAGTGAAGTTTTTCCTAAAAAGGTTTCTTCGCATACATCTAGTGTCATGTGTTTAAATCTTAAGGTTTGTTGATTTATACTTCCACACATTCATTTTATGGTTAATCAAATGATGATATAATCAAAATTTTAGATTTGCATACAATGTAACAAGCTTTCATTTATAGTAATTTACCCTATTTTATAACATTTGGTATTAGAGTTTTGGTTATGTTGAGAATAGGATGCCTTTATCGAAGAGTTGTGGGATTTTTTAACTACAATGGGAGCTTTTGACTTGAGTGGTTTGGTAGATTTGTAAGTGATTGAAACCATGGCCTCTACCTCTCATTCAAAGATTTACAAGTTCAATGACACTGGATACAAGTTATGGAAGCTAAAGATGGAGGATCTCTCAAAAGAGAGGGATAAGTGGAATTTTTTTTCAAAGGAATGAAAGCACAATGGAATGTTTTATGAAGATCCAAAAATGTTGGACAAGAAGGCACGAGAAACCATTCGGTTATGTCTTGCAGATTCTATCCTCTTGAATGTCTCTAGTGAAACCACTACATTTGTATTGTGGAAGAAGATAGCTAATATTTACCAAACCAAAAGTCTAACAAATAAATTGTATCTCAAAAGATGCTTATATTCTTTGAAAATGAAGGATGGTGGTTTTGTCGTAAAATTTTTAAATGTGTTTAACTTGATTTTGAGTTAGATAGCTTCAATAGATGTTAAGCTTGAGGAAGAAGATAAATGTCTCTTGTTACTTTGTTCTTTTCCTAAATCTTAAGAAATTTTAATGTTTCTATTAGTGGTATTACTCTAGATTCAAAGATGGACTCCCTTATTTCTATTTTACTTTCTAAGTAAATGAGGAGAAAATTCATAGATGATGGCTAGTACGATTCCTTACATGTTCAAAAAAGTCCCAAACACAAAGGTGGGTCTAAAGGGGATTGGAAGAAATCGAAAGATAGGTCCAACTCAAAAGAATTGTTCAAAACCCTTGAGAAGAGTAGAGTAAAGTGTTGGAACTATGGAAAGAGAGGACATGTTAGGACGGAAGCCTAAATAAAAATAAATTCTATGATGATGGTGATAATGATGCATTGTTTATTTTGGCTACCCTATTAGTGATGATGCTTGGCTCATTACCTTAGGTTGATTCTACTATATAACTTTCCATAGGGAGTGGTTCTTGTCATGTAAATCTTACAATGGAGGAGATGTTTTCCTTGGTGACAACAATATGTGTTGGATTGTTGGTAAGGAAAAGGTACAATTTTTTGCTTCAATGATGATAGGGTGAAAACTCTCAATAATATTTTGAATATTCCAATACTTGAGAGAAACGTACTTTATATATCCATGTTGAATGATTCTAGAGTGCACATGACATTTGATAGGTCTGGTTACATGTTGGTGAGAGGAAATTTGGTGATGGCTAGATGATCACAATGTGGAACTTTGTTTAGGCTTGATGCCTCCACATTTTGTAATTCTACCAATGTAACTGACAATTTTGAAAATGCATGTATGTTATGGAACCAATGTTTGGGCTACAATGGTTAAAAAGGTCTTCAAACCCTTATTAATAAAAGGATGGCTGATATTTTTTCTATTTACTCTAATGAGCATTTTGATTTCTATGAACATTATGTGTTTGACAAACAAAATAGAGCATATTTTCCCTCTAAAAGTTATAAAGCTAAGAGATTATTAGAAATCATTCATTTGAATGTGTTTGGCCTAGTGGATTTGGGTTCTATGGTTATCTCAGTATTATTTTACTTTTTTTATGATTGTTCTAGATACACCTAGGTTTATTTACTTCTTTAAATATGAAGTTTTCTCCAAGTTTAAAGAATTTAAGGCACTTGTAGAGAAGTAGACGGATAAGAAAATAAAGTTGTTAGGATCTAACAATGGTGGTGAATATTATTTAGCATATTCAAATATTTCTATAAACATGCAAGTATTGTTTGGCAAAAAATACCCCTACATGCGAGAATAAATTGAACCTCAATGGGAAGGAATAGAAGTATGTTAAATGGTACATAGTTATATCAATGATTTTGGGTAGAGGCTATGAATATTGCTTGTTAATTGGTTAATTAATCTTCTTTTCTGGCTCTTATTGACAAAACTCATGAAGTCTGGACATGTAAGAAACCTTTTGTTTCAAATTTAACAGTATTTGGTTGTTAGACACGCATTCCTGTGCCTAAAGAAAAGTGATCTAAAGTAGATCCAAAAGCACATAAATGCATCTTTGTTGGTTACGGTGAGAGTGTAAAAGGTTATAAGCTTTGGAATCCACTAACCTAGAAAATTCACAATTTATTCTAGAGATGTGACTTTTAGGGAGTTTAGAGCATTTTCAAGTCCTTTACAACCAAAGGAAAAGGAAGGAAGAAAAACTATGCATTTTGAGACTAAGATTGAGAAGCAGGAAGATGCACATGTTAAAGAATAGAATAATGGATTAGAGGATGGAGAGTATTCAAGTGATATTTCTAAGTAGGATGAGCATGCAAAGGGATAGGAAGAATCCTCTACTCTACCCTTAAGATGACCCATAAGACAATGAAACCTAGTTGATAGGTGTAGCCCATCAGATTTTTGTTATGTATTTACTTTGTTATGTATTGATGGGATGATCCCACAATAGTGTGTCCTAATCTTTGGATAAGGCAAAAATGAGCCCAAGGTGCCAAAAATTACAAAACACCTTTGAATGAACATATACCTTCAAATGGAGGACTTTCATTCAAAGGTGATGTCATCATGGCCTTCAAATGAAGGCTTTTTTTAATATTCTAAATGTTTCATGTTCAAAATGGTCTATGAAAGGGACCTTTGAATTAAGGTCCTTCATTCGAAGGTCCCTTTGATACCATCCCATTGTTGGTCACAAAGTTTGCAAAGAATTTTTTGTTTCAAAGCAAGGGTTGGACCATCAATGGAGTCTCCATGATATGAAAATTTGTAGAATTATAGGCCTTAGAGTAAGCTTTCCAAAAAGTATAATTTTTAATATACTTTCTTTAATTATGATATTTTTATTTCTATTTTTTAGTGAACATAATTTTTTACCAAATGTAAGGGTCTTTGTTTGACACATGTAGAATTTTTTTTTAAAAGTAGAAAAAAATCATAAAAACTATCTACACACTTCGTATTGATGTCCTTGTTTCAATAAAAGTAAATTAATTAATTTTGATATATACAAAAAAAGTTATGCATTATGGAATAAAATCACTCTAAACTATAATTAATTTGAATTAAAAATTTACTATAAATAAAATATGCATCAAAAATATGAAAAAATATGCATGCACTAGATATCAATGTTAGTGACTGTGTTTAATAAATTATGATTTTATCTTATTTCTAATAAAATCTATGTGTTATGGTATAAATTCACTCATTAAAATACTATAATGTATAAAAAACAAGTTACTAAAAAATGCTTAAAAATGGCACAATTAAAATTCTAAAAAGTATATATTTAGAATCTACACACAAAATCTAAAAAATAACTAGTTCACATCATCTTCAAATTCTTAATGGTTTGCTTGCTATAAGTGATAGAAAGTAAAAAAAATTGGTTAAAAATGATGATTATAATGTCTCACTTATGCCAAAAAGTGGGACACACTATTGTGGGATCACTGGATGATGAATCGAGATCTTTCAAGGAGGCTCTCTCTTCAAATCATTCTTGTTGACCAGAGGGAGCACAAACTGTAGTTGTGTGTCATATTCTCTGTTAATGTATTTATAATGTGATGGATAAGAAAGAGGATTAGACCATATGCAATGTATTATAGCATACACAAATAAATAAAATAAACATTCATACACTATATACACATATCTAATCCCATAAATCATCATATCTCCATTATATTAACATGCAATACATATCATCAGTCTCTCAATACATATTCATCTCTTGTATGATATCATCTGATATATTTATTTTCCTTTTCTCTTCTTAAAAATTTTGTATCTCTCTTACTCCCATTCTATGTTATTTCTCATATACCTTACATGTTGTACACATATGTCCATAACTAAGTATAGGGACATGTCCCTCTTTATGCTCCTTCATTAGTATGTCCTATAGTTATCATAGGTCAGTTGTAGGTGTCGCATTATCATATCTATGTCATGTGATGATTTTAGATTACTCGTGTCTTTCTTGGGATGTGTCTATATGATGCCAACCTTTGGCACCTTGCAAGTTTTCACCATTGGTCTCCATTAGGCCGCCCTTTCAGGTTTTCAACCTAATGAGAGTGGTATGGATCTATCTTATCAACATCATCCTTAGCTAAACCCATGTATTTTCCTCAAGACACATTGGCTCTATCCTAAAGTGCTCAAAAAGAGGTATTTGATGTTATCAAAATATACTAAAATTGTATCGCACTTGTCCAAATTTAGATTAAAAATAACCTTGTTTATGGTAAGATATTGTTATAAATACCCCATAGGTTATTATATGTATTTTTCCATTGTATAGATGCCTATTATTGCAGGAAAATTTGTCCATACATATTAATGAGTGGTTCTTCTCCCTTTGTGGTAGAATTTAGATCCTAGATAGAACCTTCCATTTGCCACACATCTATGAAGATACCTATTAATTGTGTCAACTGCATGTTAACAACCTCTCTTAATGGTTTCATGTGTTATATTAGGCTTGCTCTTTGTTCCTATATTAGGTGGAATTAGGTTTGGAGACTCTCAATTTGTACCCTAGTGCTTCCATCCAAATATTGCATTGCATTGTATGATGTTGAAGCATGCAAAATCTAAATTTCCAAGTTTTCTAGTTGAATTTTCAAGGCTTTTCTAGATGTTGGCCAACCTAGACAATACTTCATTACAGTGTATTTACATTATGATAAGTCCCTTCCATTTTATTATTCTCAAATTTTAGAGTTGCTTGTGTTGTGGCACATTTCTCTTTGACCTCTTCTAGCTACTTTTCTCTTGTTCTACCTAAAGCTCTTGCTTTAATTTATCCCTTTACATCTCTCAAGTCTAAAATTATGTAATAACCCTAGTGATAACTAGTCTCAACCATTATTCTAAGGGTAGGGATGAACCTATAAATATTAATAGTAAGTCCTCCTAAACATCTTCCATTATTTTCTCTAGGGGCTCATTAATATTGATGTATTGGTTTAGGAGTCTTTCCCTAGCGTTGCTACACATAATGTCTCCTCTTTGAAATTGTTATATAAAATAAATATTTGTTAGATCCACCTATTGGCTTGATGGTGTATATGTAAAAAGCATTGGAAGTAACGAAACCAAAGGTTGCAATTGTTTTTGTTGAGCAATAAACTCCTTAATTTTGGCTATAGGGTCCAAAATTTGAGATGATGTAGGAGTAATCAGGATTTGATCAATAGGGGATTTTTGTGCACTGTATTCTACCACCACTTCTTTTTATTTTCTTTTTTGGACCTCTTCTTCCTTCTATTTATCCAACTCCCTATCCTACAGTGTATCCTATGGTGGTTGTTTAATGTGTTGTTGTTCTCCTTTATCCCTCTTATCATCTTGTGATGTCTCTTGTAAGATCTATGTTTCTTTTTCTTCCACCAATTTCTCAATTCTTACTTATTCTCCACCACTAGGTCCTAATACCTTTGTTTGACCTATATTTATGTCTTGTTCTCCTTAGACATTAGCATCATGTAAATCCTTAACCAACTCTTCTGTACCAATGCCTTCAGTGCCATAATCGAACTATTCTTTTTTACTCAACTTCTCCTTCTCAATATCAGCTTTTTCTACTAACAAAGTATTATAGGCCATCTTTGTGACCTCTTATATTTCATTTCTCACCCTTTTCTTGGCTTCTTTTACTTCTGATAAGAGAGTATCAGCTCTCTTCTTGAATCTTAACTCTTCATTTTGTAAATGTGATAGTTTTTATCTGCTACTTAAAGATAGTTCTACATCTTGGGCCATTTGTTCTAAGGCCTATTTTCTTATCATTTCTTTAATTTTTACTACCTCTTATCTTTTTGTCTTAATGATATCAACCAATTCTTCAAGGAAACCCTTTATTATATCAATCATTAGATAGGGACTACTAGCAATGTAGTCTTACATGGCCTAAAGGATGACTTGCTGATTTTCAATAGAAACTGATGTGTACATTTGTATTTCTTCTATAAGCTTCCCTAGTGTGAACAATGATCTATACAAGAGTTGTCCATCCGTTATATCTTATTTCTCCTCTTCAACTATTGCTTTTTTGTAGGAGTTGTGATGACCACTATCTCCCACCCACCCACCCCAGCATCAGTAGGGGGACTAAGAAGAAGTCAGGGACACCCATTGTCGAAAGTGCCCTACCTCTATACCCAGGAAGTGAATGTCTACTTAGCAATCAATATACTGAAGCTAAACATAGAAGTTAGTCTAGCCTGCATGTGTGGGATTGGGTGGGGGGTTATATTGGCCAACCAAAGAAAACTTATCCCTTCAAGATAATTCATTCCTCCTCACAAGGCTCTCTAGAGTTTATTAGAGAAGTTGAACTCCACATCAGTGGTTGTGCATCGACAAATCTAGTTCTAAGTTGGGACGAGCCCTATTAAACAAGAGGGGGGTGTCATCTGTCGAACCCACTAAATTGAGTCCAAAAAGAAGAATCTTAGCAACCATACTTATTTGCATCAGCTAATCTAGTTCTAAGTCAGGAGGAACCCTATTAAACTAGAGGGGGTTGCTATCTGTCAAACCCACTGAATCGAGTCTGGAAAGAAGAATCTTGGTAGCCCTACTCTAGGGATAGGAATAGGGCATAGGGGATCGCCCGCATGGATGGGATGGGATGGGATGGGAAGATAGATGGGGTTGGGGCCCCCTCTCTCTGTATGGGGATAATGTACTCGATTCATAACTAGCAGTGATGGCGGTAGTCATAGCTATCAGGGGCTGGATAGATCTATAGGGAATCATAGTACATTTGTCATATTGGATGCTTCTCTTTTTAAATTTTTGGTAGCCTTCCCTTCCACTACTTTATTTTTTCTTTAAAATGCCCTTGTAACCCTCTATGGTACTTCTGTTAAAGTTTCTTCTTCTTCTCCCTCTTCTTCCACAACCTATACAAACTTCCTCTTGGCTTTTTTCTTTTGTCTTAGTTTTGTCTATGAGAGCCTAGGTTCACCTTTCTTCTTTTCCATGTTCATTTAACAATATGGCCTTTGTTGCTACTCTAGTAGGTGACTTCATCCTTTGTTCTCCTTAGTGGGGTGGTGGACAATTTCCTCTTTATGCCAAGTTATGATCTTTTTTCTAATTCTTCTCCTAACTTTTGATGGATTTTAGAATTTCTAATTTTTAATGCAGGGGACCCTGTTTTCAGTCTATCTGACCATTACACTATGTTTCTTTGACTTCCTCTACTAGCAATGAAGCTAAATTTTTTGTTACTATCAGGGGTTGTAGATTCTTGTCTATACCCCATTTTTATGCAATTTCTCCTTATTATTCTCAATGTGCTCTTTTGACTCCTATTTATTTCTCGTCCATAAATTCTTGGCACATCCCAAATCTTTCTACTTCAGGGTCCCTTGTAGATCCAATAATGCCTTAGCATTTACTTCAATCAACTCATCAATTACTTTGTAATGGAGCCACAATACCTACAACATCCTTGACTCTATTACCTCCATGTAGCCAAAATCTACGTCTACTGTGAATGTAATTTACTTTTCATACTTTCACACTATCTCATAAGATATGTGATCTCTAGCTTGCATCTCTAATTGGAAATTTTTGAAGAAACCCCAATACACTTTATTATATTTACTTGACTATTGAAAGCCTCTAACATGGGAATTTATTCATGAAGCCACGGTTTTTTTATTTAACCATGAATATCCCACATAAACTAGTAAATTTCACATGAAATAAAATACAATGAATATGATTAAATAAAATACAATCTAGGTTCTCCAATAGCTACTCCCTCAAGACTTTACAAAGAACAAATTGCTTCCTATTAAAAACCATCTCATATGTGGTAAGAATGGTAGTGTTGATAGTTGAGCTTTCCCTATTTATATAGTATATTTTGTAAGTGATACCCTATTGGCTAGAGACACTGCTCCCGTATGGATCTGTATGTTGTCATTGATGGAAACAAGGCTTAGAGATCCTATCACCATGACAGGAAGAGATATATCTGGAAGAACATAATAGATTCCACGTCCGGTTGACAAAAAATGGCTAAGTATGAAAAGTATACAGAGTAGAAGACAGAAAGTCAGCTAGTATGCCTCTACAGATAATGATCCAATAATGCAGCTCAAGTATGATGTTAGTTGATTTTTGATAGTGTTATGCCTCAGATATTAAGTCCTGATCCTTTCCATAAGTCATCTTGAAGAAATTTCTAAGTCCGGGAAAGCAAAGGTATTGTAGGAACATTGAACAGGGCCTAGTGCAGTGGTCCACATTCCTTCGCGGACAAGTATTTCATTATGCAGTTTTGTGGTGTTGTAAACACTTACATGAAGTGTCTTATTCCAAAGTTAGGAGATCTGAAGTTCACCGGAAGGATAGCTACAAGCTGTCAAGTATCGGTACATTGTTTGACAGAGCTTGACAGAGACAGAGTCTGAGTTCTGATGGTCTGCATTTCTCTGCAAGATGATATGATGCCTTGTGGTTCTGAGGGAAAGATTGGGAATGTATAAAGAGTCCTTGATATGATTTTGGAAGTGTTTTGTGATCATCAGTAGAAGTTGTAAGTCAGCAGATGAACCTATTAAGCATGCTCTTGAGGAACAAACTGACTGGTGAGATAAATCATGATGCAGAGAAAGGTTAGCGTGTGAAAGATCTATGTAAGTAATTGAATGATTAGAGCCAACATATATGAACATGTTTGGGAGAAGATTTGGGTCCGCGCGTCACATAGTGCATTGGATTAAGCGACAAGGTGCATCTTTCTATGTACATGTTTCACTTCTTGGATGCCAACTTGATTATGGAGTAAATCATGATGCGGATATATATAGGTGATGAAATTTGGTTGAGTGGAGAGTGTAGGTGTGTATGTGTGATGTGAAGATGCGAATAGTGGAGTAGAGTTAGAGGATCAATAGCAATGAAGACTTGGGATTTAGAATACAATTGTTAAATGACTGCACCCTGGCATAGTAGCAGATGCCTAAGCAGTATTTAGTTATCGTGTGTGATCTAAGTGGAAGCATGTTTTTGTCATCAAGGCAGTAAGCCAGCAGTGAGCCTTCATTAGGGTTTAACAGCCCTTATTGTAATCTTGCTAGGTCTAGGGTTGAGGTAGTGAGCCTACTAAATCTAGTTGTACTTCATGGCTATAAGCCAGCATGTTCTAGGCCCGTAGAGTGACCAAGCCTGAACATCATTTTTGTAAAGATTGCAATATATATTTGAGAGCTAATCCTCTCTGTAGTTTTTCCCTTTTGGGGTTTTCCATGTAAATCTTGGTGTTATGTGTCATGCTTTTGTGGATATTGTTCAGTTGTATATTTTGCTTCTGTTTGATTATTCTTTTGAAATGGTTCAAAGTAAAAGTTCAAGAAAAGATTTATAGAACACTTATTCACCCCCCCCTCTCAGTGTTCCTGACAATCAACAATTGGTATCAGAGCCAAGTTCCTTGGAAGAAGTTTAACATCTTGAGGAAGATCTAGGATAGTGTGAACATGGCAATAAGAAGGTATGGAAATTATGAAAGGTACAATCAACTAGAAGCAGCTCTTATGGATCTTGAAAATTCTGAAGCAGAGGTCAGAGATCTAAAGGAAAATCTGAAACAAGCTGATGAATGCATCTTAAAACTGAATGAGCAAGTTAAGAAATTCAAAGACAAATACAAAGAAGCCAGTGACCAATTGTTATCAACAAATGAAGCCCTATATGATTTGGAAGTCGAAGTTACAGAAAGAACAAAAGCAAAAGATGATCTAAATTTGATTATGAAGAATAGATCAGAAGATTGTGCTAAACTTGAAAAAGAAATTATAAGTTTAAAATCAGATCTTGAAAAAGCTAGAAGTTTTGAAGAAAAATTCAAGATAAGTACTGCGAAGCTTGATGAAATAATTGCTAGCCAAAGAAATACTGATGACAAACATGGTTTAGGATTTGAAAAAGGAGAAAGCTCAAACTCTGAGCAAATAAGCACTGAGCCAAGGCAAAACAAAGGATACCAGTTCAGAAATCAAAGAAGAACACCTAGAAGACCTCAGGTCAGACAACCAAATGCTCAAAGGTACCCATCTTTCAATAGTTATTGTAATTCATGCAATAAGTTTGGTCATAAGGCTACTCAATGTAGAAGTAAAATAAATCAAAAGTCTCCATTATTCTCTGGTCAGTGTTTCAATTGCAAGAAAATTGGTCATAGAGCAAATGAAGGTAGAAATCAGATCAAGAAAAGTTTCAACAGTGGAAGGAATGAACAGTCATTCAAGGGTAAATGCTTCACTTGCAATAGGATTGGTCATAGAGCTGTTGTTTGCAAAAGTAAAGTAAGTCAGAATCCTATTAGGTGGAATGCATGCTATAAAATGGGACACAGTTCAAATGAATGCAGAAGTTTGGTAAGAATTAAATTTCAAAATATCAGAAATAGTCAATCATTCAATAGAAAGTGTTTTGCATGCAATAGATTTGGACACATGCCTAATCAATGCAAGTCAAATTCAAGCAATGGAAGGACTCAATGATAGAAGAATGTGGTATGTTTCAATTGCACCAAATCTAGACATATTGCAAGGTTTTGCAAAAGCAGGAATGTGAAGCAAAATTGTTATTCTGACGAAAGGAAAATAGAGCAGAGAAATGATAACAGGAAAGAGAAAGTTAATCCAGTTGGAACCAAGAAAGAAATGAACAAGGTATGGATCAAGAAAGAAGTAATTGAAATCAGGGATCAATCCGCACTAGTATCTAGTGCAGATACTTCCTCCAGGAAGTGAATTGAGAGGTCTAGCTCTGGGGGAGCAGTGTGAAAATCTAATTCCCCTAGCCAGAAAGCGGGTGCCAGAATCTAGCATGAAGATGTATCATGGAATCTGATATGACACACATGTTAGAAGAAAAACCAGAAGAAAGAGGGTCAATGCGGTATATTGAAAAGCAATCCTAATCGACTGTGTTCTACAGCAAAGGGTTTTAATAGCTTTTTGGAAATAAGCATTTAATGACATCTAGGTCATGTCGTGCAGAGGATAAAAGGGAACTTATTTAATCTCAAATCACTTTACATTCGAAGCTATCAGAGAGATCAAAACAGACTTTGAGCCACAACAACCAAGATTTGAAGGGTTTAGAGAAATTTGGAAAAAGGAAACCCTAATTCGGCAGTACAAGGTAATCTCGTTCAAAACCTTCTTGTGAATCCATTAAAATTTCTGAAATGGCATCAACACAAGTTGTTGATATTACTAAGCGAGTGTAACCAAAGTTTAAAAAACACCCATTCAAATCAACCGAGGTCGATCAGTTGGGTGCATTTTCAAGTGTTCCTCACGAAGTTATGCATGCAGAAGATGTTAGGGCATGTATTCATGTTGCCCTAGAAGAATTTGGCGATAGCAAGTTTACTGATCTCTACACAAAACATCTGAGCAATGAGAATCTCGAACTGAAGGATGAATATTTAGCATTGGAAGAAAAGAAATTTATTTAGTATTTGGATTTCCCAACATTTATGGAAGATGAATGGGTCCAGTATGTGTTAAGTAGGATTCATGATGAGTTCATATGGCTTGTGAGACCATTCAAGATTACAAAAGATACTATTAGGGCAGTCACTGGATTGTGCTCCACCGGATCAGTACCTCTATTCAAAGCCGTGAAGAATGATATAGTAATTACGGCTACCGGAGCAAAGTTTGATAAGAGAGCCTTGACAATAAATGACATTGAGGATCATGTCGTGAGATTTGCCTCAATGGTATTGGGATACAAAGATTATTTCACCAACCAGGAGAACTCTATTTTAGGGACGACCATTTACACAGGCTATCAAATGATTAAGGAAAATGCTGATTATGACATCTATGAATTACTCTGATAGCAAGTAATGGAAAATTTGAAGACAAAAGAAGGTAAATACCCCTTTAAATTTGGCACACTGATCATGTGTTTATTCTTCTATTTTATGCAAGAGTTGCCTAGTATGAAAAACCTATTCTGGACCAATGATAAACCTATCATAGTTCAAATTAAAAAGTTATTGAGTAGCATAGGCACCATTGATGCACAGAATATAGCCCTATGGAGCTATTTTAAGAATTTCCAAAGATCAATGCAAGCCAAAGAAAGAATTCCCAAAACAGTTGTTGAAAAATACAAGGATACAATTTGCTTCATTGTGACAAAAGATCAGTGTTTGATGGAGGTTGTTGAGCCCAGAATGGTCTAGGTTATGCCTATGGGATATGAGGTAGATGGATCTGTACTAGAAAACTATGCTAAATATATGTTGAGCAAACCCAGAGATCCCAAGGAAGAAAGATTTGCGACTTATGATGAATTGCATGCCAAAATTTATGTTGAAGTTAGAAAACCTGAAATCTCTAGGAAAATGAGGAAAGTAGTAGAAGAAATCACCATAAAAGTTGGCTTTACAAAAGAAGAAGTGGCAAAAGCAAGGGAAAAGGCACAAGCCATCAAGGAAGCAGAAGAAAAGAGAAAGGGTGAATCAACTAGGGCTTCGAAAGAGCAGTTAGAAAAGCCAGAAAAGGCAAAAAGAAAAACCAGAGCTTCAACTTCTGCTGAAGCCTCATCCACTCTCTCTAGTTCCACACCATCTGCAAATGTGGAAACTCCTACCACCAGCTCCAAAAGAATGAAGACTAAAGCCAAGAGAATGCATGCAAGCATAATTGTTGATGAAGAAGAGACAGAATCAGATAAGGGGGTAAAGATAATGAAAGTTGGTGCTACTAAAGCATCCAAAAGTAGCAAGGAGAAATCATCAGAAAGGAAGACACCCAACAAAAGACAGGAAGAAGATGAGTCTCATGCAACACTAAAGATTGAATATGTATTAAAGTCTGTTACTGTTGATGGTAACTTGAAACCTGTGGCTAAGTTTGATGATTATAATGATGCTAACAAGATGATTTTGGAAGAAGCTATTGTAGAGTATCAGAACAAATACAACAAATCCCTCATTGAGATCATGGGTGATCTCCCAAATAGCTTGGGTAGTATTCTATCAGTCAAGAAAGAAACAGATATGACAAAATATGTTGAGCTGAGAGAGCATTCCTTGATACGATTATGTCTGGGGATCACTCCTGAGGAGAAGATCAAAATCTCAAAAGAAATTAAAGATGCTTTCAAGACCAAGAAAAGAATGAACTCGTTGATGTTGGGAGAAATTGACAAAGTGGTTAAGGAAACAGAGAAAATCACCCTAGTGGCATTAAAGAAAAACAATATTCCCACTATCTATGACAATAAAGAAGCAAATGATGAAGACTTATCTCCACCAGAAATAAGCCAAAATCAAGAATCTGAACAGAGTGATCAAGTCCCCAACACTGATACAGTGGATATGATAGATCAAGGCGATATTGACTAATTCACGTTCTGTACATCAGGATAAAGGTGAAGAAATTAAAGAAGAGCGGAAGAGCCCTACTCCGGAGAAAAACATAGGTCAACAGGAAATTATGGACATAGACCCTCTAGATCAAAGTCAAGGAGAAATATCAGAAAGGGCAAGAGACACTATGGATGTCTCTGACATGCAAAAAATTACAGAAGAAATTGAACTCCCTCAAGGTCCAATCAACTTGGCCTCAATGTCACCTTTCCAAAAGTTCAAGCTAGTATCTGTGGTTCAGGCCAAGGCACAGGAAGAGTTGCTACAATCACATGGTCAAGATAACAAACTGATCAACGAAGCATCCACTGTCTTGGAAAAGCTATTGCCATCATCTCAAAGGGATACCTCATTATCTCCTGCTGACCATCTCAAGAAGCTATTAAATTTTGTAAGTGTACATTTTGAATCTATTGAAAAATCTGTGGAAGTAAAAGTAAGGAAAGAAATTGATGATAGAAGATTGGTTGAGTTGAAGAGCATGATAGATCAAGACAAAGTTTTGTTAGATAATGGAATTAAGAATATAAAAAGTGTCATTGAAGAAGCCAGAAAAATATACAAATTTTGTTTATCCTGGCCAAAGATCACAAAGGAACTAGAAGATAAAATCAAAGACTTGGAACTCAAACTGTTGAATATCTCTGAGACATATAATCCAGTAGCCGAGTCAATAAATAACAAAGAAACACAAGTTGCAAATATCCATAATGATCTAAATACTCTGATGAAGAAAAAGGGAGAAATCAAAGACAGGTTGTGCCAACTGAAAGGACTGATAAGTCCGAAGATTGATTCCATGACCAATTTGGCAGATGAGACCGTAAAATCTCAAGCACTAATTGACACACCATCAGATCTCCAGAAGGTAGAAAAGCTAGTATTTTTTATGAATGGCCACATCCAAATTCTAGAAAGTGCGAGAAATAGATCGAATGGAGAGATAGTGCTAATAAAGAATATCTATAGTGATATTTTGCCTTCAAACACAAATTAAGATGAAGATTGTGCTTGTAAATATGCGGCAGAGTATATAAAATTTTGGAATTTTGGAATCACACCCTTTTCCATTGATGTCAAAGGGGGAGAAGTAAATCAGTGAAAAATGGATAATCATCTCAGGGGGAGCAAGAAAGTACAGTGTATATATAGTAAGGGGGAGCAGTCATGCATTTTTCACTAAGTGTTGCCATCAATGACAAAGGGGGAGATTGTTGGCAAGAGACACTTCTCTATTATGGATCTGTATGTTGTCATTGATGAAAACAAGGCTTAGATATCCTTTCACCATGACAGGAAGAGATATCTCTGAAAGAACATATTAGATTGCAGGTCTAATTGACAGAAAATGGCTAAGTATGGAAAGTATGCAGAGTAGAAGATAGAAAGTCATCTAGTATGCCTCCGCAGATAATGATCCAGTAATGTGGCTCAAGTATGATGTCAGTTGGTGTTTGATAGTGTTATGCCTCAGAGATTAAGTCCTGATCCTTTTCTGAAGTCATCTTGAAGAAATGTCTAAGTCCCGGCAAGCAAAGGTATAGCAGGAATAGTGAACAGGGCCTAGTGCAGTGGTCCGCATTCCTCCACAAACAAGTATTTCATTATGTAGTTTTGAGGTGTTGTAAACACTTACATGAAGTGTCTTATTCCAGAGTTAGGAGATCTAAAGTTCACTGGAAGGATAGCTACAAGCTGTCAAGTATTGGCACAGTGTTTGACAGAGCTTAACAGAGACAGAGTCTGAGTTCTGATGGTCCGTGTTTCTCTGCAAGATGATATGATGCCTTGTGGTTCTGAGGAAAAGATTGGGAGTGTATAAAGAGTCCTTGGTATGATTTTGGAAGTGTTTTGTGATCAGCAGTAGAAGTTGTAAGTCAGTAGATGAACCTATTAAGCATACTCTTGAGGAACAAGCTGACTGGTGAGATAAATCATGATGCAAAGAAAGGTTATCGTGTGAAAGATCTATGTAAGTAATTAAATGATTAGAGCTTACATTTATGAACACATTTGGGAGAAGATTTGAGTCCGCGCATCACATAGTACATTGGATTAAGCGACAAGGTACATCTTTCTATGTACATGTTTCACTTCTTGGATGCCGACCTGATTATGGAGTAAATCATGATGCAGATATATATAGGCAATGGAATTAGGTTGAGTGGAGAGTGTAGGTATGTATGTGTGATGTGAAGATGTGAATAATGGAGCAGAGATAGAGGATCAGCAGCGATGAAGACTTGGGATTTAGAATACAATTGTTAAATGACTGCACCTTGGCATAGTAACAGATGCCTAAGCAATATTCAGTTATCATGTGTGATCTGAGTGGAAGCATTTTTTTGTCATCAAGGCAGTAAGCTGGCAATGAGCCTTCATTAGGGTTTAACAGCCCTCAAGGTTTAATAGCCCTTATTGTAATCTTGCTAGGTTTAGGGTTGAGGCAGTGAGCCTGCTAAATCTAGTTGTACTTCATGGCTGTAAGCCAGCATGTTCTAGGCCCGTAGAGTGACCAAGCCTGAACATCATTTTTGTAAAGATTACAATATATATTTCAGATCTAATCCTCTCCATGGTTTTTCCCTTTTTGGGTTTTCTAAGTAAATCTTGGTGTTATGTGTCATGCTTTTGTGGATATTGTTCAGTTGTATAGTTTGCTTCTGTTTGATTATTCTTTTGAAATGGTTGAAAATAAAAGTTCAAGAAAAGATTTATAGAACACTGATTCACCCCCCACCCTCTTAGTGTTCCTGACAATCAACATACCCATGGTGGCATACCACACAATAGGGTTTGTGATGTATTGTACTGCCAAGTTGTACTCATCTGAAGTTACACCAATCAACTTAGTGACCTTCTCATTCTTCACCTTCTTTTTCATTGGAAGTTCACTTTTATCACAGAATCCAGTTACCACCTTCATAGCTTGTTTTGTGATTTGGTATGGGTAGCCAAGGTAAATTAAATTTGAGTGGATTTAACTCGTAACAATCTTGACCCATGCATTCTATTTACAAAAATTAGGGAAATCTTCATATGTGTCCAATTTCATCTCACCAACTTGTTAGTATTAATGAAGATACTCACATAATCCTGTGCTCTTATTCACCATTGTTAGTGGTAATCTCACTTGTTTAAACTTCTCATGGTCTATTTTTATTAAACTTGAGTGAATATACATTCACATGTCCTCTGCATAGAGCATATCTACTAACACATTTGAAAAGCCCCATCTAGATATACCTCCATGGATTTCCATGGGAATTTCTTATATTTTGGTCTAGGATTGTCCTTTGCATCGACCAATTTACATTCAACCATTTTCTCTTAGCTTAAAACCTTGCTCTATTTTCTATCAATATAACCCTAGGTTCTCAACACCAACTTCTCAACCCTCTCTCTTCTCTTGCACACTTTGGTTTTCAACACTTACTTAACACACAACTCCACTCTACTATTTAGCTCTATTCTTCCCCTATTTGCTATCTTAATCTTCTCGTTTCTTTTCAAAACCCTAGCTTCTAGCTCCTTGTATCTCTTTAATTTTCTCAACATGCTCTTTCTTATCCTAGCATGGGTCTTTTTCATACAATATTATCCTCTATCACAATTCATAGCTAATTCCTACTTCTTCAATGCAACTCATCACTTTATTCATAGTATGATTCACTTCATGCATAGAAATTTTTGGTAGTCCTTTTTGCTTGTTGTGTGAATCTATATAGGCAATCAACAACAACATTTGAGTTTGATGCTTCAACCACCCCCTTTCCCTCCATTTTTACCTTGGGCCTAGGTTCATGATTTGGCATGTTGGCAACTATCATATTACAAAACTAGAACCTTTTAACTATTATACACTAATATTCAATAATATACATAAATTACAAAAAACTTCTACTTATACTCAACTTCATCTGGATTTACTTCCCTTTAATCTCCTACATAATAATATTTTAGTCTTGGCCCTTTCACATATGTGTTTAAGATGTCATCTTGAAGGGTTTTTATGTTAACAACTCACAATTGTGTTATTTCTGCTATTCTTTATGGACCCAACCACTATATTTTCAATTTTTAAGGTTTTTTGAGTTTACTATCATACAAAAAATAGTATCATCAACTTTAAATGCTTTGTTCCTTATATTCCTATCATGCCGGTCCTTATGGCATCTCTTCTCCTAGGTTTGATTATACACCATCAATAATCTCTTTTCATCCATTTTTTCTAATTATAATAATCTCTCTTTAATTGACTCTTCTTGCTCAATATTAGTTTTCTTTCCAACCTTAGTTTAGGTACCATATACTATATGAGCAAGGTAGCATCAAGTCCATACACTAGCTAAAAAGGGAAAATCTTTGTTAATCTTTTATATGTGGGCCCATAAAACAACAAGTATCTTGACATCCCAGTCTATTGCATTCTCATTGCATATTTTTATTAATGATGTGCCCAATATATTATTGAAGGCCTCACTAGTCCTATTAGCTTGAGGATGATAAGGATTTCTTTAGCTATGTGTTATCATGAAGTTATCTAACAACTCTATATTCTATTAACAAAATATTTATCCTAGTCACTAGTGATATTGATTGGACACCCAAACCGCATTATAATATTTTCATAGATGAATTTGATGGCAGTTTTTATTATGAAATCCTTAGTTTCCTAAGCCTCCACACATTTGGTGAGATATTCAATACTAATTATGATAAATTTAGCATGGGAATTATGATTTGGAGGCTCTATGGGTCCGATAAAATCAATTGCCCATTTCTTAAATGAGACTTGTGTCATGACTGACTACAAGGGCATCTCATCTCTTGTAGTAGGTCTTCATACCCTCTAACATACATCACATCTTTGTGCATACATATTGGCATCTTTAAACAAGGTTGGCCACCATAGGCCTGCTAATAACACTTTTCATGTTGTTCCTATTGTTTTTTCTTCTAAATCAGTAGAGGGTTTGCCAGTTCCAATGCACAGGTAGATTCAGCCAACTAATAAAGGAGGTTGCACGAGCTCCTCCCCTTCACTTCTGGTTCTGCCTCACCAAGGGGGGTATCCCTATAACTAAAGCTGTAACATTGAGTAGCCCAATGATAGAAAGATTTAGCTTGAAACAACAGGCAGAATACTCTCATGTGTGGACCAAGATGTGCATGATACATCACAAGGTTGGCAACATTCTTGGACATTTTTGTCTGGTTGTGGATGAGAGTATGCAGGGATCCTAATCCTGCTCCTACAAACTAATAGGTTGGGAGTTATGAAAAGATGGATTTTTTTATATTGGATGCAAGACAAGGGGTTTCGGATCATAACTACTAACCCAGGTGCAAACCAGTGCCTATCTCAAGGCAAGGAGTCAACTAGATGTATGCAAAAGAATGGATTGCATCTAGCATTCAAGTTTCAGGGGGTTATATTGATGCTTGCCTTACAAACATCACCCAGGGATGGGTATTTAGTTGCCTCTACTTACATATATCCCAGTTGACTTACAACCTTCTCCATGCTTAACCTAAAATAGTTTAATCCACTCCTTGAATGGAAGTCACAGAATAAACATGCAATACAGAAACCTATATCCTAGAATCTATGAAACCCTTAGTAACCAGATTCAAAAGAAGGAAATACATACAACACATGGAGAGAAGCAGCTAAACACATGCATAAGAGCATTTTTCATATAAAATGACATGAAACTAAAAATATCTGCAATATACATTCATGATGCAACTCATAAACTCCAAAATGAGATAAAACAGCAAGGAAATGCCCTATTTTTCGTTATTCACACAAAAATGCCGAGGTCTTCAACAACCATGAATATGAGTCACACAGCTTGCTAAATACAGCAGGAAGGTACTTAGCATTGAAAGTGGATCATGAGAAATGGTGCTCAAACATTGAATGCAGCAAGTAGAAGAGGAGACAGGGAGTGGGTGGACTCGAGCCCTGCGCCGCCGCGTAGGGATTCACATCTTCAATTGGGTGGCTGATCTGTTCATGCCTTCGTCCATACCTTGTAACATCTGCCATTAAAGGCATACCAACCCACGGCCTTGGGAAATGCAGTAGACCGTGCACCTTTGAAATTTTCCCGCCAAGAAATATAACCCTAATTTTTCAAATCATGTGAGAACTAATTATCCCACATTCACCCCGCAGTGACCTCCTCAATACTTAAAAAACTAGGCCATGAGCATATATGATGTCGGTGATTTTGCTCCCGATGACGCCAGTTTAGACCTCATCATGATAACTCCTCATCCGCGCCGATACTGCCTCCTACATGAAAATCCTCCTGCATGATACCCTGATATTTCACATCGCCCTGATCACCACATCACCCTGATGAGAAATATAACCCCCATCGACGCAACCTGCTGATGCATCGGAGGAAGATCCTCCTCATCATATGTATACCAAATACTTCACCGATGAACCTCCTGATCACATTCATGCCATCATCATATTCATATCCTCATCAATGATCGGGAGGATCCTCATAATACCAGCTGATAATAACTATCATACTAAAGACCACATGATGCACCCCACCTATCCAGATGACATCATCATCACATTGCAATATCAGGGGTTTCTTCGTAAGATGACCGATATCAGAAATATGACCCTCCCGTGGAATATCAGGGTGAACTTTAGCTTTGTTGTAACATCGGGGTGATCATAACTAAGATGACCGCTATTCAAAATATCACCCCCAGGGCTGAAAATTAGGTCATATATGAAATATGAGCCCCCGCAAGAATATTAGGCTGATATTATAAATATGATGACCCCCTCCTCTGAATATCAGGTCATATTTGAAATATGATGAGAAGGCCTAAAGACTTAAAAATTTTGGATTTTTTGGGAAGGTGCCTGCAAAATTAATTGCTTGAAACCTAACTGTTCATGCAGGCACCAACAATGGCTCTGTCTGGGGATGCATGCCTCCTGCAGGCATGGCAAGAACCTTAGATCTCTGGGATGTAGACCAGTCCCCTATCCATTGGACAACAGAGTCATGAAGCTGCACTGACCTGCATCATAGATCACACTTGACGGCCCAAGGCCACCAAGAAAGGAAGAACCTGTATCTCCCTTTGTCAAATACCCTGTTTTCATCAGATATCACTGGATCAGGCCTGAAGATGCTGCCATGATTCATCCACCAACAACCCTTGTCATTTGCATATTCAACCATCTTATTTAGCTTGTCACTGTCAACCTTATGCAAACAACCATCAACATCAAGCAACATGTGAATGCTATATTTATCAAACAATGCATATTCATATAACATATAGCACTTATCATCATCTATATCAGCAATATGCATTACAAAATGATCTCCCAGCTAGACTAAAAATTGAAAGCACTCAAAGTCCACCATGTAGCTAGGAGCATCAGGGCTCATTGTATCATAAGCTGGCATATCAAAGAAAAAGCTTTCAAATTCATATTTGTGCACATCATGCACACAACCATCAGCTGCACCAAACTGGAAAAGATCAGGCTCTGGCACTTCTCTACAATAACCTTCATGATGTATGTTGGTTACTCCTTCATCAGGATGAAAATTAGAATCCATATCAACAATAGTGCTTAGATTTTCACTATACTTAGACAGATCCTCATCAGCATATGTATCAAAAAGGATTGACCCAGGTGTTTCATCTTCATTATGGTATGCCACTGGTTCTTGGGCAATAGAACATACATTTTCATTAGCAATGAATTCTCTCTGTGGAGGAGTATCAGCCTGTCTGTCATAAGCAAAACTATAATCAAACAAAGAACAATCATGCTCAGCACTAGCACTTGTTTCAATCTCTGACTGCTCTTCATCATCTCCATGTGTCTGAATAAAAGGCAATGGTTCAAACATGGAACTGCTTCTCTGTTTGCTTATTTCTTCTCTATCTTGAGCACAATATTCACAGTCATCTTCACACACCCATTCAAATAGGTATTCATTGATGTCCATAACCTCATCTTTGGGTTAGAACCAGATGCCTCAATCTTGCAATGGGAGTCATCATTGATCCTTCTACTGGCATCCTCAACTGGTGTATTTTCATTTTCATTTTTATCTTCACATGATACCATGATCACTTGGTCATTTGCAGCTACACAACTATTATTCATACCAAAGCCTATGGACAGGGAATTCAGCATGTGCTCATTTCTTATTTTTTCTATATTTTCTAAAAACTTGTATGTCATATGCATACTTGTTATCTTGAATTCCCTCAACAATGCACTCGAGCCCTCCTCAAAACCTTCAAAATATATGCTAATGCAGGCTGAAGTATCAAGTCTGAAGTCTTCAGGGATTTGTGAAAGGGTTACTACAAATCTATGACTGAAATCAATACAGGGCTCTTCATCTTGTTTTCTAATTTCAATTAATCTTGCAACAAGATCAGCAGGTTCTCTTGCAAATTCTTCTCTAAAATAGTCAACAAGTTCATCCCAACAGGCAAAAGATCTCTTTGGAAAGCTCAAATACCAATCTTTAGCTTTAGCACCAAAGGATCTAACAAAAAACCTCATCCACATATCCTCATCTCTAAATGAATGTCTTTCCATAAAGATGTGAAAGTTTTGAATATGTGCACCCCCATCACACACATTGTGTCCACTAAATCTAGGCATCTGATTGTACATTTTAGCAGGCATACTTTCAACTTGATAATCAACCCATGACAAATCTAGTTGGTCATACAAAGGATCAAAAGCGTTGACAAGAGGTTTAGCATTCTGACTGGCAAACACAACAGGGTTATTACTATTTAACTGAGCTTGCCTAGCCTCTAAGTATATCAACCTATTTTTTATCTCTTCCATTCTTTTACACAACATTTTATCCCCCTCTTGACTAAGTATGGGTGAATACATACTTGGATTCATAAAATTTTTAATCTTAGACAACCTATGTCTTCCTAAGACTTAAGGCTTCCCCCTAGCATCTAACTCATGCAACAAAATAACAAATATAAATGGGAAGGAACTAGGTACCTTTTCTCATCCAGATGCCGAAGTCTTGAACAGAACATTCTTTTATCACAACAACATACATCAACCTTTCATGTGCACTAAAACTTTTTTGCAGAGTCGCCACCTCTCCAGAGAGGATACAATTATCAAACAGCTGAAAGCTCATCATATATTTTTCTGAGTTCATTCCACCAACAGAGCACCATCATTCACATGAAAGATCAAGAAATCACTCCCCAGTGGAGTCGCCATTTTGTTGGTTTCTTCTTCTGAATTAGCAGAGGGTTTGCCAATTCCAATGCACAGGCAGATTCAGCCACCTAATACAGGAGGTTGCGTGAGCTCCTCTCCTTCACTTCTGGTTCTGCCGCACCAAGGGGGTATCCCTATAACTGAAGATGTAACATTGAGTAGCCCAATGACAGAAAGATTTAGCTTGACAACAACAGGCAGAATACTCTCATGTGTGGACCAAGATGTGCATGATACATCACAAGGTTGGCAACATTCTTAGACATATTTGTCTGGTTGTGGATGAGAGTATGCAGGGATCCTAATCCTACTCCTACAAACTAACAGGTTGGGAGTTATGAAAAGATGGATTTTTTATATTGGATGCAAGACAAGGGGTTTCGATGGTTTGCTAGTTCCAATGCACAGACAGATTTAGCCAACTAATACAGGAGGTTGTGTGAGCTACCTCCCCTTCACTTCTGGTTCTACCGCACCAAAGGGGGTATCCCTATAGCTAAAGATGTAACATTGACTATCCCAATGATGGAAAGATTTAGCTTGACAACAATAGGCAGAATACTCTCATGTGTGGACCAAGATGTGCATGATACATCACAAGGTTGGCAACATTCTTGGACATATTTGTCTGGTTGTGGATGAGAGTATGCAGGGATCCTAATCCTACTCCTACAAACTAACAGGTTGGGATTTTGAAAGGATGGTTTTTATGTTTTAGATGCAAGACAAGGGGTTTTGGATCATAACTACTAACCCAGGTGCAGACCGGTGCCTATCTTAGGGCAAGGAGTCAACTAGATGTATACAAAAGAATGGATTGCATTTGGCATTCAAATTTCAAGGGGTGAGCTTGATGCTTGCCTTACAAACATCACCCAAGAATAAGTATTTAACTGTCTCTACTTATAAACATCCCAGCTGACATACAATCTTCTCCATACTTAACCTAAAATGATTTAATCCACTCCTTGAATGGAAGTTAGAGATTAGGCATGTGATACAGAAACCTGTATCCTAGAATCTATGAAACCCTTAGCAACCAGATTCAAAAGAAGGAAAGCATGCAGCAAAGGAGACAAATAGATAAACACATGCAATGGAGCATTTCTCATATAAAACAACAATGAAACTGAGTATATATGTAATGTACATTCATGATGCAACTCATAAACTCCAAAATGAGATATAGCAGCAAGGAAATGCCCTATTTTTCTCTATTCACACAAAAAATGCCCAGGTCTTCAACAACCATGAATATGAGTCACACAGCCTGCTAAATACAACAGGAAGGTACTCAGCATTGAAAGTACATGGTTGACTCAAAATTTGCCAGATATAGTGGATCATGAGAAATGGTGCTCAAACATTGAATGCAGCAGGTAGAGGAGGAGACAGGGAGTGGGTGGACTCGAGCCCTGCACCGCCACCTGGGGATTCACATCTTCAATCAGGTGGCTGATCCGTTCATGCCTTCGCCCATACCCTATAACATCCGCCATTAAAGGCATACCAACCTTGGGAAATGCAGTAGACCGTGCACCTTTGAAATTTTCCTGCCAAGAAATATGACCCTGATTTTTCAAATCATGTGAGAACTAATTATCCCACATTCACCCCACAGCGACCTCCTCAATACTTTATAAACTAGGCCATGAGCATATATGATGTTGGTGATTTTGCTCCTAACGACGCCAGTTTAGACCTCATCACAATATCTCCTCATCCGCACCGATACTGCCTCCTGCATGAAAATCCTCCTGCATGATACCCCGATATGAAATATCACCCTGATATTTCACATCACCCTGATGACCACATCGCCCTGATGAGAAATATCACCCCCATTAGCACAACTTGCTGATGCATCGGAGGAAGATCCTCCTCATCATATGTATACCAAATACTTCATCGATGAACCTCCTGATCACATTCATGCCATCATCATATTCATATCCTCATCAGCAATCAGAGGGATCCTCATAATATCTACTGATAATAACTATCATGCTGAAGACCACATGATGCACCCCACCGATCCAGATGATGTCATCATCACATTGCAATATCAGGGGGATCTTCGTAAGATGACCAATATTAGAAATATGACCCTCCCGCGGAATATCAGGGTGAACTGTAGCTTTGTTGTAACATCAGGGTGATCATAACTAAGATGACCGCTATTCAAAATATCACCCCCAGGGCTGAAAATTAGGTCATAAATATGACCCCCCGCAAGAATATTAGGCCGATATTAGAAATATGATGACCCCCTCCTCTAAATATCAGGTCATATTTGAAATATGATGAGAAGGCCCAAAGACTTAAAAATTTTGGATTTTTTGGGAAGGTGCCTACAAAATTAATTGCTTGAAACCTAACTGTTCATGCAAGCACCAACAGTTCCTTCTCCTGAATTGTGACATCCTAAAATTCCTTCATGTTCTCGTCTTAAGATGTCATTTCTCTCATGCTCTAACACAACCCTTCTTATAATTTCATCTCTTCCTACAATATGTAACTCTCCTTTAATTAAGGTATAGGGTAATGACCTCTGCATATTCCTTTCCTTCTTTGAGCTTTCTTCATGGAATTCCCATGTTGATAATAACTATGCCACATCTATTACTTCTTGGGGTACCACATTTACCCTAAATAGATTTGTGCCAAGCAACTCCATCATCTATGGGCCCTAAATCTTCCCCTGTATTAATTCTTGATAGATAATCTAGGTTATGATTGACCTTCCTAGGTTTCACCATAATCTCAAATTCAAACTCCTAAAATAGCATAAGTCATCTACATATCCTCCCTTGGGTTATTGGTCTATTTATCAAATACTCAAGGGGTTCATGATCTATAAAGAAGATAAATGGAGTGGATAGAAGGTAGTGTCAAAACTTGTGTAAAGAATATACCATCACTAGCACTTATTTTTATGTTGTTGTATAATTATTTTCTACATGTGCTAGCTTCTGGCTTGCAAACATAATTGGGTTGTCTTTGTTTTCTTGAGGTTGTGCCAATACTTCACCGATTGTGCTACCCAAGGCATCCATGTGTACATGGAATGGTATGTTTGAATTAGGAAATATTAAGATTAGAATCTTCACAATCTTATTTTCAAAAGTTTCAAATGCTTCTTAGCATCTACTTGTTCATTCATATTTTTTATTTTTTTTCTTTAGGAGTTCTTTAATAGGGCTAGAAATTGCCACATAGTTATGATTGAAATTGAGGTAATAACTTGTATACCCTAAGAATGTCTTAACTTCTTATACAATTTTTGGTGGTGGGAGGTTTAGTATTATCGTAGCTTTTAATGGGTCTACCATCATTCCCTCTTTACATATAATATGCCTAATAGGGTACCAAAGGTACTACAAATGTACACTTCCTTAAATTCAGGGCTATTCTTAGGCTTTTGCATCTAACATCAATATTAGAACTTGCACATGATCCTTTAACCAAACATAGATTGTCCAATCATCCAAGTAAACTTTAAAGAAATCATGTATAAAGTATTTAAAGGCATTCACCATTATTTTGTTAAAGATCACGAGAGAATTCTTCAAACCAAAAGGCATTATTTTATACATAAATGAACCCCATTCAATGGTGAAGGCTGTTTTTGGTTGATCCTCTTCTTGTATTTTAGCTTGATGATAACCCAAGAATCCATCTATGAAGAATAAGCCTCTCTTCTAGCCACTAATTTAGGTACCTCTTCTATAAATGGTGTAGGAAAGGGATCATGTCCACAAGCTTCATTTAACTCCATAAAGTTGACACGGATCCTCATTTCTCCAATTTTCTTATGTTGGACCACCGTTGGACTTGCCCATTCTAAATCATCCACTAGTTTAATAATTCCACTAGTTAGCATTTTATTCAATTCCTATTTGACCTTTACTTGTACATTATGATTAAGGTGGTAAGGCATTTTCCTACTTGCTTTTGTTCCATCTTTTAGTTGTATCTTCATCACTTTGGCCTCCTCCTTTATTCATTTTAAATCAGTAAATGTCTTGGGGAAAGGTCCTCATAGTTCTTTAATACTTTTGCTACTTGCATGACTTCTTTCTCTCCCTAGTAATCACCAATCTTAGCCATTTTGGGGTACCCTTTCTTGATATATTTTGTTCTTTTATCCTTATATATTGATATAAATATTGGGATTTGTCTTGGTTATGCACTATCAATTATATTTCTTCTTCCTTGACTTGTACTTCCAAGTTTTTACGGTCCTCATCTTGATTTTCAAGGATTTCCATTTTCCTTGTTTTATAACATACTCTAGGTGGTACCACATCCATATCATTCATCCATTCAATCATTTTATATATTATTTCCTCTCTCTGTGATCCTTGTACCTCTTTCCTTTCTCCAAACCATTCTTTTAATTCCTCTATGGGAGCAGTGACAACTTCTCTCATTCTTTGTAATACGTTATGCAGATGTTTATTAGGGTCTATAAACTGAAGTGTTCTACAAAAATCATCTTGTTTCATTATCCAACTTCATGTTTTAGCTCTTTTCTCTTGATTTATATACTAGGTTTTCACAATTGGGGCTAATGTCTAGTAGAATAGTTGTATATGAAGTCTTACAATAAATTATCTTTTTGCATTTCAATTTTCAACACAATGTTGAATATGTTCCCATGGGTCAGTCATACCATCATATTTCTTGATAGCATCCCACTTCCCTTCTTCCTCTAGATATCTTGTTTTTATTAATATAGTTAGTTCCTTCTAGGTGGTAAAGTTAGGTTTGTGGGTATGCCACCATCTCGTTGCACTACACATGAGGGTGTCATCTAATGCTTCCCTTCTATGGTCCTCTCTTTCAAACATTCTTTCCATGTTATCCAAGTACCCAAGTAGGTCTTGTTGTCAAAGTTGAATGCACCTAAGAAAAAGTTATTGGATGACTCTCTCTTCATTTGGCAATATGGAAACACTTCAAGGTTGTGTGTAACCTATGTTTGAAGTGAATCTCTAGAGAGGGTTGGTTCCCTTGTTGTAACACCTACAAAATAAAACTAACCTATTGCTGCTTGCTGGGAAAAAGGGTAGAAAATGATATTAAATTGAACCTAAAACCTAGAGATGTGGTGATACACCAAATGTTAAGGACTTGTACTACTATTTTGACACACAATATGATCAATATTTTGACCTATAGCATACACAACTCATTATTTTTGAAATATTTTTAGGCATAAGTGTTTTATAGCAAGGATTTTGAGTATATAACAACATTTAGAAGGAAAGTTCAATAGTTTTTCACAACTAAAACATGCATACATTGAGTTCACAAACTATGACCTGCACATTAACACGTTCTTCTACATAGAGGTAAAGAAACTAGGACTAGAATTCAAAGACAAATAACATTATCATAAGAAAACATCAATTATTTTGCAATCTTATTGTCGCTAAAGTATGCACCCTATTGGATTTGAGGAAAATCCAACTACCCTGTGAAACATGGGATGATCTCACTGAGTGTGGGCTCAAAAAGGTTAAGATCAACCTCTAAAGAGGGTCGGTTCCCTTGATGGATCACCTAAACTAACCTACTCTGTTGTTGTTTGCTGGGAAAAGAGAGAAAGAAAGTGACATGAATTGAGTCTAAAACTATAAATAGGGTGATACACCAATATTTAGATAACTTGCTTTGTTGGTTTGTGTACATAGTGAGTTTGGAAACAAGGTTGAACTACTCACAACTCAATTTTGACATGCAATGCATAAGTATTTCATAACAAGGTTTTGTGCTACAACAGTCTTTTTGAAGGAAAAGGCTTGTTTTCACAACTTTGAAGACTATTTTGATATACACATAGGTTATGACCTACATCTACACATGTTTTCTCTATAAAGGTGCTTGTAATGAGACATGAAATCAAGGATTCGAACATAAATCACATAACCATATCAATCATTTTGATCAACATACAAAAATAGAGATACTGAGAAGGAAAATGCTTGTTTTTATTGCTCAAAAGGTACTTAAAAACTACTTTACAAGTTTGAAACTGTATGTTTTTCTCAAAAATATTAGATTACATTGTTGTCCTAAGTTACAATACATAGTTTTTAACTAGCAAGAACTGAAAAGTTACAATGCTATTCCAAAAACTAAAAGAATTATTTTCCCAAAACTAGGAAGAAATCCCTAAAACTGACTCAAGGCTTCCTTTTTGAACTCCAATAGCTAGAGAGGAAATAACACATGCTTTGAAAGAGAAAAAGACACTTGTCCTTGAAGAATTTTGGTCAAACCTTCTTTGTAGTTTCTATAGGAACATGAAGCTGATTTGTCTCCTTGAAATGCTCCACTGTGGCATGAAAAATGGAGGGTAGTTGGGATGTGCAGCTTGGAAAGTGGAACTACTCCTTGAAGACTCCAATAGCGTCCCTTATCCTCCTAGATTCTTGCATAGTGCTCTAACTGCTCATCAAACCATTCAAAACTTCTCAAACCTCCTCATGAATGCTTCTTGGCTAGGTGTGTTACCTATTTGAAAAGGTCAAATGCCCTTAGAAGGTGTAGGAGAAGTCCTAGAGCCTGTAAATGTTATATACCCAATCCTTTTATGGTCTTCTTCATTTTACCTTCCTGCTTATCATACTCATTTTTTATAACAATGGTAAGTTTGACAATGCTTGTAGAAGGCTCATGCTTTTCCTTGATAGTTATTTACTATGGTTTGAAAACTCTTCTTCTTGTATTCACTATGCATGGATACTCTTATTTTTTTGTGGGTTCTCTTTTGACTATGTATGAGGTTTAAGGTAGGGTTTTGTGATACAAACCCTTGCTATTTTGACTATTACCTTAATAAATGTAGTTGTGACCAGTGTTACTGTCATGTTCACTCCTTCTTAGTCTCTACTCTAGTGATATCTTTGGATGGGTACAGTCGTTATGGATTTGGCTAAGACTTTTCCTACTCAAAATTTTGCACTTGTCAATACTAAACTTGACTAGACTTTTTCTCACCATACATGGGTCCCTAGGAAGTTTGAATTGCCCCTACTACTCTCCTCACAGTCCCTATAGAATTCTTTCAACCATATGTATGATCTTGTTTGGGACTACACTTAGTAGTACTGTGTGTACAACTACTCCAACAGTGATCCCAGTACTCATGGTTAAGTCATACCCTAATACAATAGATACAATTCATAACTATTTGGCAGGGATTTATGACCATCTAGAAAGGGTTTATGACATGCTCTTGATACATTTGACAGACCCTATAGGTCAAACAAGCCTTTCAACACCGGTACAACTTCCTTCAATGAATTACATCCTTATAAAACTGCAATATGCCTAAAGGAAGATGATATATCCTTTACCAAGTATGTAAGCTTCCTCATTTTGACAAACTTCTGACTGCTAGACATAGCTTGAGGTTCTTTGATAGTCCTTCATGTTGTCCTTGCAGGCCATTGTACCCTCTTAGCTGACAATGTTTATCTTTGCCTTTCAATATGTATGAAACCCCACACTTCTTGCTAACTACAAACCCATATTAGGGTCTGACAGGGTTCTCTGAAAAGTTTGACCGTCTAAGACATATGTATATACCAACACCTATGAATGATGCTCCTTATCAGATCTTTAACAATGACTGCTTCTTCGTGATTTGTGACATAAATACCTCCTTTGATCATAGTTCTGCATCACTGTCTCAAAAAATCTTAATGTCCCTCACAAGATAACCTTGCTACTATGCATTCTTCATAACATCCATGTAGGTCTTCATACCTTGTAATGCTGACTTGAGTCTCTTAGAGTATGCAAGTATACTATGATTTAAGAGGGCATATAGAAATTGTGAAACTCATCTAGGTTTATATGAACCCTAGCACCCTAGACAGAGTTGCCTAAATCATTGACAAGTCTCTTGCAACCTCATTTATGCATTTGGAGGAACTTCAAACATTTCCACAGACTTTGTGCAATGCCTGACCACTTGTTAACACTACCAAATGAGAGAAAACTTTATAGACATCAGCATGGATACTGGTTATAGTATCTAGACTTCTTAAGACATGCATTAGGCCTTGCAACTGTCCCACAGACCTGTAGGGACCTAAAGACCATTTTGACAGTACTCCTTAAAGGGAATCTTGACACCATTTTGACATGTAGGAAGTATACCTTTCTCCTATCTGTGAACTATCCACCTCTCCTCACTATCTCCTTAGATATCTACATCATGTTTACCTTCTTCTCATGTTACCTCCTGTACCTATAATGTTTGGAGATACCTGCACAAACCCTTGAATCCTTTCAAAATAGAGATATGATTGTATCCTTAGCACTGATCAGTATAGTTTATGTCTTCCTTCTATGTATATACATTCATGACTATGGACATTTTATCCATTGTGAATATGCAGGGATCCCTTGTTATATTTTGTACTTTTCCATGCTTGAAACCCCTTTGTGCATACTCACACAAACCCTAAGTAAAAAACAAGCTAAAACATATAAGAAATTCAAAGGCCTTTAACCATTGTTGAGTTGATCTAGTACCTCTATGCAATGAAGAGACTCTAGAACTATTATCCCTAGATTGATCTTCTTATGATTGTTGCAAACTCCTTTTCATTGTTTATTCAAGAAGACTTTAAGGTTTGCAATCCACTCTTTGTCCAAGTCATATACATAGATCTCCTTCACTATGTAGATCTTTGTGTACCTAAGGACATCTACCTTATATTCCAAAGGTCTCTACATGTCACAGGAATGTCCTCTGTCAACTTTGCATCCTCTATCACAATCTTAGGTCCCTTGTCTTATACTTGTCACCATCTTTGTAGGACTGTGTATATCTCTTTGCATTGTTTGGGTCGGTCATGTTGTCTATTGTGTTTTCTCACTATGATGTTGTTTTCCCATGCATGATCATTGTTGATATGCATCCAATCCTATATGACTATTCTCCCTCTTCTCTACATTGATCTGCATTCAACTAGCACTTTCCTTTTGTGCCTTATGACTATCTCTATCATTATTAGACTTCTTTGCATTCCTCTTCTCTGCACAGTCCTCTGTTCACTATTTTGGATGCAGATATAGGCCTGTATGACTGTTCTTACTCTGATTCCATTGAAGTTTGAAAGGCCCAAGAATGAACCTTGCACGTCACTACCTATGCCTTTGTTGTCATTGATCCCATATGACTGTCATTGTTTTACCTTACCCTCTGCAAGGTATGAGATAAACTTTCTTTAGAGTGTTTGATGCACTATCCTTATCTTCATTGTGTCTCTCAAGTTTATGCAAATCTATCCAAACTATGGAAGCTTCTAAAGAAGCATACAAACCCCTCAACATGATTCATCGACCTTAAACTCTTTATTAGAGACTTAAAAGAAAATTCAGAGAGGATGGTTTGTGAGATGATAAGAATGAACCATAATATATGGAGACCTAGAACACCATGCAGACTTCATAGATTCTCCTCTAACTTGAGGATATCTTCCTACTCTTTCCATGTTCTTCATAGGAAGGTTTTCCTCGCAAAAATGATCATGATCTAAAGATAAGCAACCACTTCCCTTTATACTTCCATTGTCATGTACATTGCTTGCTCACTACCCTTTGAAAATTGTGTCTACTGTCACTGTATTCTTCATTATCAAGTTTTCCTTGCCAGACTTCAATCTTCACTCTCTCTGAAACTTCATGCACAATCTTCCATTGATCTAGGACCTCTACATCTCAATTGTATCTTCCCAAAGGTCTTCCACTCCTTACATAGATCATTGTGTTCTTCCCTAATTTGGTAGACACAAATCTTTGAAAATAGTCTTCAAACTGTTCTATAGGGCCTTCCTGATAAGCTTTCCCATGAACTGGAACAACCTGTAATCAACAAAACATCCTAAACAATGACTTGACCTAAACCCTAAAAGCTAGGCTCTTGTTCAAACTTGGACTCCCTCCAAGGGATGTACGGTTTTTTGGAAGGATTAAGGTAATTATTTGAACTTATTGACTTTAATACATACCTTGATAAGGTTAAATGAATGTATATTTCACCTTTTATGTTACAAGGGACCTTTTATTGTGCCTTTTAAACCTATTAAGACCTTATGAAGCCTCACAAAACATGGCTAATGTTTTTAAAAAACATTAAGGAATGATCATAAAACACTTATAAGAATCTCTACAACTATTTGAGTTTAGAAAACTTAAATGAGTTAACACTTACACAGTATACATCTCTTAAGGATGTAAAATTTGTTATTATTATTGATCAAAGGTACAATACATCTGGATACAAGTCTAAAATCTTCTATTTCTTCATAAAAATGAATTACAGTGCTATATTTCTCTAAAACTAAGTTACAATGCTAAGTATGAAACTTGAAAGAACTCAACTAACTCCTAGGCATCCATCTTCTCTATACCAACATGGGAGATAATATAGGACATGATCTAAGAGAAATAAATGCATTTTCTTGCCTTTTGTTGCTTGGTCAACCTTCTTTGGGGTGCCTGGAAGCATCCTTGTTTGGTCTTGCTCCTAGAAAAGCTCTTGATGGGTTGAGGAAAGTAGTTGTTTGACTTTTTCAACCTTTATCCACTATTGCATGTTGTTGTTCAGGCTCCTAGATCCTTACAAAATGTTAGGACTACATCTTAAATGTCCGGATGATGATCAAACTGCCCTTTATGATCCCTTCAATTGTCCCAACTACCTTCATTCTCCTCAAACTCCACTTACAAGCTTATAAAAATGTGTTCTTAGAGCTTTAATTGGCATCTGATCTCCTAAGGGGTGTGGGAAAAAGATCTAGTCTATTTAGGACTCTTTGATGTCATCCAAAGTCATCCTTTCATTACACTTCCAACCAATTTTCCTATATTTTATATTCCTATAGGTGACTGAACAAGTCCACATAGTATATCCAAGGTCTCAGAACTGATGAAAATGTCTTTGGAGAGATGAGAAGGCAGATTTCTCCTACCGATTTGAAGAGATTGAAGACATAGTGTGTATTTCAAATAGGTTGAAATACACACTGTGTTATTCAACAAAGTTGAAATCTGGGCAGTCTTGAAGACTCATGTCATTCCTATGATAATGATGGCCTGATGGAATCTCTTCTAAGTCATTCTTACCCTGACAATACCTTATCATTGTTTCATAATGTCTTTCAATACCGTGTCAATTTTTTGGCCTTGTCAATGTCTTCACTCTTGAAGATCTCTCTACTCTGCTCCATGATGACCTGCATCAAAACTCTACATACTCTAGACACTGATTGTAGGACCTTCATGCATGATATATGGACTTATTTCATGTTTTGTATAGATCTCCTTGATAGATCATTGTCTTGCATTATATCTTTGTATAGGGCTCTAAGTTTGATAGTGTAGACACTTGAAAATGATATACCCTACATCACCATTTTCTAACATCTCCCTGACATCTCCTTCCACGCTAACTTATCCCCTTCCTCTAAATTAATTAAATAAATAATAATATTTATTTAATTAATTATCCCTCTTCGCCATTAACCCTAATTAATTAAAAAAGTCCTTTTATTTAATTAATTCGACCTTACCCATAGCCAATCCCTAGGTTAATTAAATAAATCTCATTTATTTAATTAACTTCCCTATCCTACAAAATCCCTACATCCAAATTAATTAAATAAACCTCTATTTAATTAATTTGGATTACTAATTAACCCATCAACTAATTTTCTACATCCAAATTAATTAAATTAGTCCCCTATTTATTTAATCTAACCCTCATTAACCCATCTCCCCATAATTAATTAAATAATCTACATTATTTAATTAATTATGCTCACATGTGTCTCCACCTCACCCTTCCCAATCCATGCACTTGTCTTATCTCATCCCACTCACCCATAAAATGAATTTTTAATTCACTCACATTTCTCCATCCTCATTAATGCAAAGCCTTCCCAAGGCCAAATTAAATATTCCAAAATATTGTGAGCCCTCCATCTTTGTCGATGAAACCCTATCCATTGATTTCACTATGAAACCTCAACCCTTGGATCTCAGCTTTGAATTTCCACCATGTTGAAATGAACCAGACAACTGAGAGGGGGGGGTGAATCAGTTGTCACAAAACTTAAACAATTATGCACCTTAAATCATTAAACACTTATCCACTATTTGTTATCATTAAATCATGAAAGCATAAATGCAGAACTATAAACACAATTGCAAGATCATACACAAGTGACACCAGATTTTTACGTGGAAAACCCTGTCAAGGAAAAAACCACGGTGGGAGTTAACCCACAAGATATATATGTAAAGCACAATACCAAAAATTAGAGGCTCGCTACCAATAGGGCTCACTGCCAAAGGGTGGCTCACTTTCGAAGGGTTGAACTAAGATAACAGCATCTATTCCATGCCAAGGTTCAGTTCCATTAAAGTTCAAAACACCTCTGCTCTTCTCTACTACTTTTACTTTGCTTCTATCTTCGCATCTTTGCACTTTGATGATATTTCACAACTCAATTACAAGTATTTATACACTACATCAACCTTGAAATGTTCATCAAGGTCGGCATTAAAATCATCAACCGTTGGATCATTCTCCAAGGTCAGCATTACAAACATACATAAAATAGGTTTGGACCTAATACAAAATTAGCTAAGGAAATATAGTAAAGATGTATACGGATCACTCCATGCCTTAGATAGGACTCAAAAACGAACTTCCATGCCACTCCATGCTGCTACAATCTTCAATGCATCTCCGCAATCACTAGAATTAACCAAGTCGGCTAGGACTGGTTACACTCTACGTTATCTAGGAACAAACTTCAAACACGATCTCAATTCCTTAATGCAAACCCATGTAAATGCAGGAACATTATTAGGAGGCATCCACAAGAACGTTGTAATCACCAGAAGCAACCGCACAAACTCTAACCACTTTATCCATGAGTTCTTCACACCAAAGCACATGAACTTCACTATCTTCAACTGTCATAAAAGAAACGTAGCTTGCAAACCACAAAATCATGAACCACTATAGTTGTAGACACTTATCATCATCCCAGACTTCTCTGTAGAACCGCAGAGCAAAATAATTCAATGCGGAGAAATGTGAAGCAAAATACTTTCTCCCTGTCACCAGTGAATAATTAGAAAAAGCAAGTTTTACTTTGGTGAATGTAACTCACTCAATTCTTCATACCGGAGGCTCAAACTTAGGATTTAGCATCTTCAGACATGCCTCTAAATTATTTCCAATCCACAGACCAAGATCTTCACTCTTCAAGAAATGCGGAGCAGTCTTCTGGGTTGTTCTTCAGTATGCAACTCACTGTCTTCACTGTGATTCACTGTTTCCTTTCTGATTCTTTCGAAGGGGCTAATTTTCTCAATATCCTCAACATATAAAGCTCTTAACCAAATAACAAAATAGGATACAGTTGACACCAATGACAACAAAGATATGTTGACATCAATGACAACACGGATTAGGCACATACTTGCAACAATCTCCCCCTTTGTCATTGATGGCAACATATGATGTGAAAAACTACAACAGCCATCAGGACAAGATTCTCCCCCTATCTCATTACACATCTACACTCTTTCTCTCTGAGTTTTTCACATGATTTCTCTCCCCCTTTGACATCAATGGCAAAGGGCACATTTTTGCACTCTGCTGCTCTGATTCAATCTCTCTTCATCTGACTACTCCCCCTGAGAATTAGCCCTTACAGGCATCAATCCAGATCTGGAGATGGATTTTTAGGTACCTCCAGACTAATGCACTTCTATGCATCTTAGTTTAGAGTAGGAGGGGAGATAACCCCTAACTTTTTTCTAAGATACTCAAAAGTATCCTTAGGCAGAGGCTTAGTGAAAATGTCTGCAATTTGATCTTTTGTAGATACATATTCCAATTTGACTTCATTCTCTGTCACCTTTTCTCTCAGCAAGTGATATCTTATGGATATGTGTTTTGTCCTTGAATGCATTACTAGATTCTTTGATATGTTTATGGCACTTGTATTGTCACAAAAGATTGCAATTGGATCTTCATACACAACTCGGATGTCCTTCAATGTCTGCTTCATCCATAACACTTGAGTGCAACTACATGTTGCTGCAATGTATTCTACTTCTGCAGTAGACAAAGATATTGAGTCTTGTTTCTTGCTTAACCAGGATACCAACCATTTTCCTAAGAAGAATGCACCTCCACTTGTACTTTTCCTATCATCCACATCTTCAGCCCAATCTGCATCAGTGTATGCACTGAGAGTGAAATTATTGTCTTTTGGATACCACAAACCATAATCCATTGTGCCTTTCAAGTATCTCAATATTCTCTTGACTGCCATCACATGTGACTCTTTAGGTTCTGCTTGAAATCTTGCCACAAGACAAACTGCATGCATTATGTCAGGTCTGGTTTGGGTCAGATAAAGTAATCCTCTGATCATAGATCTATATCTTTTCTGATCTGCCATAGGTGAGTCATCATTTTTAATCAACTTACAACCAGTTGCCATGGGAGTGCTTATCGGTTTAGACTCTTCCATCCCAAACTTCTTTAACAACTCTTTCACATACTTAAACTAAGAAATGAAGATACCTTTATCTGATTGGTTAATTTGCAGCCCTAAAAAGAAATTCATCTCACCAAACATGGACATTTCAAATTCATTTTGCATTTCCCCAGCAAAAACCATGCACATACCTTCATTGCCTCCAAAGATAATATCATCAACAAAAACTACAATAATCAGGATTTGTTCATCATTGTGTTGGCAAGAGACATTGCTAGGATTCATAAGTGTTGTCATTGATGGCAACAAAGTATATCCCTCATATCCGCAATACATAAATTACTCTTACCGGAAGTCAGATTGAAGATAAGTTGGTTCGGTTGTCAAAGAACAGAGCATATGATAGGGTCCGACAATTGGATCTGGAACTCTCTGATGGTGAAACCCGGCATGTTGCGGATTTGGATGAGTAATAAGGAGTATTTGAACTATTGTATTCTAGAGATCTAGCCTCTGGTGACTAAGCATATGAAAGATATGAGCATCTGAGTATCTGTCAATATAGGCAAAGGAAGAACTGGTCAACAAGGTATAAACCTCAATCTGGATGTGCAAAAGGTGTTGATCAAGTAACTTGAGGTGTTATATGATTTTGGCTGACTTAAGTAAGGACTTCTATGCCTAAGATTTTGGTACGCATCATCTATCAAGTATGAACTCAGCCGACAGAACAGTATCTTGCAAATATCCTTAGTGTTCTTGTTGCCGACTAGAAAGTTGATTAAAATCCTTGATGCAAATATATATACCCGATGGATTCAAGCTTGTAAGTGACCAGCAGTGATAAGTGTATGGATCAAGTGCGCAGAAAAGTAGAAGGTAGTAATCCAAGCTTGAAATGTGACAAGGGAGTGATACTAAGTAGACGAAGAATTAAATGTGCTAGATCAATATACTAAGCCTAACCAAAACTGAACTCTTGCATATGCAGATGTTGTTCATCAGTTCAAACACTTGGTTATCTTCTATAAGTTCTGTAGACAATGAGTCTCTTGTAGGCAGTGAGCCTCTTGTGAGCAGTGTGCTTGGGCAGTGAGCCCTAACTGGCAAGTGCCATTTTGTACTCCTTTATTCTTTTAACAGAGAATACAATCTTGGGTTAGTCACCCCATGGTTTTTCCCTTAACAGGGTTTCCACGTAAAAATCCTTGTGTTATATGTGTTAATTTCATTTCAGTTCTCATGGTTGCTTATGCTTTCATGTTTTGATATATCACTAAATATTAAGATAAGAAAAGAAAGTAAAAGTAAGAAATTTTTTGAGATAACTGATTCACCCCCCTCTCAGTTATCTAAAAAATTTTGAGATAACTAATTCACCCCCCTCTCAGTTATCTACCCTATTTCCAATAATTGATATCATAGTTAATTTCCTAAGAAAAAGCCTAACAGCTTGAGGAAGATCTAGGAATCTCAATGGATGCATATGGTATGAAAGAACAACTTCAGTCTGCCCTAGATGATCTTGAACAATCCCAGTCTGATGTCAATAATTTGAGAGAGCAACTCAAGGAAGCTGATGATTTCATCAATGAGCTGAAAGAAAAACTTAGTAATTCCGTGAAAAAGAGAAAAGAACTACTTCAGAAGTTAGCAAATTAGAATGAAGCCAATAATACTGATGAGGATCTGAATGAGAAAACTAATCTATGTGAGAAGCTGTCAAAAGAAGTTATTATGATAAGACATGAAATGGAATCAGGGGTTATGAAATTCACCCAAAAAATTGAAGAGAAGAGAAAGACTGAAGAAAACTTAAAACAATCCCTCAAGGAGAAAATAGAGGACTGCCACAAAATGGATAGAATAATCAGACATCTTGAATCTAATCTTGAAGAAACCAAATACAATGAAGAACAACTTGAGAGCCAAATTGACACTCTTAAACAAGATCTTCAAACTACAAATGAATACAAAGAAAGATTCAAGATAAGCTTAGCCCAACTTGAAGTTCTTCTTGAAAGTCAAAAGAGGGTAGATGATAAGCGTGGCTTGGGATATGACAAAGGTGAAAGCTTTGGATCTGGTCAAAAGAACTTTGGATCAGGAAGACAAAGAAACAGGCCTAGAAGACCTCTGGTAAGGCATCCAAATGCTCAAAGATATCCATCTTTAAATGGAAACTGCTTCAATTGCAACAAATTTGGTCATAAAGCAACTCAGTGTAGGAATAGAATGAATTAGAATAATCCATCCTTCTCCGGTCAATGTTTTAGTTGCAAAAGGTATGGTCACAAATCTCATGAATGCAGAAATATGCAAATGAACAATTCTTTCAATGGCAGATGCTTTACATGCAATAGAATGGGGCATATGGCTAATCAGTGTAGATCAAGAGGATATCAATCAAATAAGCAAGAAAATGTTGTGTTACAATTGCAATAAATCTGGTCATATAACTAGATTCTGTAGAAGCAAAAATTATGATGGAAAAGGTCTGGTGAAACATGATAAAAAAACAAGACAAAGGAAAAGGTAAAGTGAATGCGGATGAGATTCAGAAGGAGATGAGCAAGACTTGGGTAAAGAAGAGTGTGATGAACCTTGGTGATGAGTTCGCACCAGAATCTGGTGCTGGTAACCCTTCCAAAAATTAAAAGGTGAGCTTTGGCTCAGGGGGAGTTGCAAAGAAGATCAAAATTCCCCCAGCCAGCTAGTAAATGCCTGAATTCAGCACATTAAGTAAGAATCAGAGGTTATGGATTAAAAGGGCTTCTTTGAGGTTCATCTAAAATTCATTTAGTTAAGAGTTGAGAAATCCTCTTATAGATTTGAAGAAGTTGTGAGTAGGTCCGATTTTGACAGCTATCTAGTAAAACAGAATTACACAAGCAAATCCGGTATGATCTGAAAATGCAATTTTATGGTCTGCGGATTTAAAGGCATGTTTTGAAAGGCTAAAGTTATGTTGACAACTCACTTAGATGATAATTTGAAGATCTGCACAATGATTCATGAGAAATTCACTCAAAACAGGGTAACCGAATCACTTAAAATGAGCATTTATTGCAACAAGGAATTAGGTTTTTATGCAAGGATAAAAGGCTTTCCATTCATCATTTTCAACACTTTATACTCACGAAGAAGAGAGAAGAGCTCTGAGAAGAGATCCTGCAGATTATTAAAGTTGAAACTAAAGATCGAAATCAAGTAGAAATTTGTTGCGACAGTTGTAACAAACCCTAAGGAGAAAAAGGTATTTCTTCTCTGCAAAATTTCTCCAAACTTTGTTGTTAGAATGGCTACTCCCATGGTTGTGAATGTCACTGAGAGGCCGAGACCTAAATTCAAGAAACACCCTCACAAATCTATAGAAGTTGATCCCTTGGGTGAGTTTTCCTGAATCCCGTATGATGTTTTGCATGTAGAAGATATTAGGGTTTACATTCATGCAAACATTGAAGACTTTGGAGACTTAGAATTGACGGAAATATATCGCAAATAGTTAAGAGATAAGAACTTTGATCTCAAACCAGAATTCAAGACCCTAAAAAATAAGCACTTTGCACATTGCATACATTTCCTGTCTTTTACAGAGGACAATGGGTCTGGTATGTGTTAAGTAGGATGCATGATAACTTTATGTGGTTAATGAGTCCATTCAAGATAACCAAAGATGCCATCAGGGTTGTAACCAGATTGCACTCAACTGGTGGGTTGCCTACACTCAAATCTGTGAAAAATTAAACTGTAACAGATGCCACCGGATCAAAATATGACAAGAGGGCAATGACTATAGATGATATTACTGACCCAGATGTCAAGTTTGTATCAATTGTAATTGGTTACAAAACTTACCACTCAAGGGAAAATTTTGTGTCCGGTACTGCATATCATATGGTGAAGGAAAATACAAATTATGATTTGTGTGGGCTTCTGTTAAATCAACAGATGGAGAATCTGTAGAAGATTAAGAAAGATAAGAAAAATTCCTTCAAGTATGGCAATCTAGTGTTGTGTCTGTTCTTCTATTACATGAATGAGTTACCGGGATCAAAAGGTCTGATCTAGGCAAATGATAGACCTATTGCAATTCAAATCAGAGATTATTTGTATGGACTTGGTGATGCATAAGCCCAAAAGATAGCTCTCTGGGGTTACTTCAAGAATTTCCAGAGCATGATGCATGCAAGAGAAAGAATACCAAAATCAATTGTGGAGAAATACAAGGACACAGTTTACTTCATGGTTGACACAAATCAATGCCTAATGGAGGCAGTCGAACCAAGAACTGTATGGATAATGCCCATGGGCTATGAAGTTAATGAAAACATATTGGAGGTACATGTTCAACACTTGCTAAGCCAACCCAAGGACACTGAGGTAGAGAGGTTTAGGACCTTTGATGAGCTAAACATAAAAATACATGTTGAATTAAGGAAGCCTAAGTCAATAAGAAAAGTGAGGAAGGAGGTTGAAGAAATTGCTAAGAGGTTTGGCTTAACAAAGGAGGCAGTAGATGCTAATAGAGAAAGAATAGAAAGGGAAAGGGAAGAAGCAAAGAAAGAAAGCATCCCAGTGGAAGCCTCTACCTGGACAAGATCTACTAGGAGTTCTGCCCCTGTTTCTCCTAAAAACTCAAAGACTGCAAAACCGGTAACCAAACCATCTAACAAAGGTGAAAAGAGAAAGAAGACAAAGGCCACAAGAACATATGAGAGTCTCAAGGATGATGAAGACACAGAATAAGATGAAGAGGTTAGAGAATTAAAGAAATCCAAGAACAAACCCTCCAAGGATGAAAAGAATGATGAGGAGCAGAAGACAGAAGAATTTGTTGAGAGACCACTCTCTCCATTGAAGACATCATTAAAGTAGTCACTGTGGATAGAAACCTGCAGCCAGTAATAGAATTCTATGATGAATACAATGATGTAGACAAGAAAATTCTTGAGGAAGCAACTGTCAAGTACTTGAACATCTATAACAAAGCTTTCATTGAAATAATTTCCTTGATTCCTAAAAGCCTAGAAGAAGTACTAGAGTTAAGAAAAGAAAATGCAAAAGCAAAATACTTGGAGATCCGGGAACAGATAGTAATACAGTTATGTCCATCTATCACTCCAAAACAAATGGACATGGTTTTTAAGGATAGCAAAGAAGATTTCCAGAGCAAGTCTAGAATGAATAAGCTCATGCTTGGAGAAACTGACCAAATAGCTAATGAGACAAAAGAAATTCTCCAGAGAGCCTTGAAAAGGTTTAATCTTCCTATTGTAGAGGAAGAAAATGAAGAGCCTTCTGCCATGGATGTTGAAGGATTAAAGAAAATTGATGAATAACCTTCTAACATGGATGTAGAAGGATTAAAGAAAGATGATAAAGAATAATTCGAGGCCCTAGACTCCTCTGTTCCGGAAGAGGAAGTGCAGAAAGAAGAAACAAATTCTGTTGGTGGCAATAAGCAAATCAGTTCAGATGTCCCCAAAGAAAAGGAAGTTGAGAATACAAGAGACACTGCAAAAGTAGTACAAAGTTTCTTGGACAAAGAAGTTGCAGAGTTAGATGAACCTGAGTTGATTCAAGGACCACTGAATTTGGATTCTCTCTCCCCGGTTTAGATAATGAAGATAGCATCTTTTGCTCAGGCCAAAGCCAAAGAAAAACTCCTAAAATCTCATATGGAGGACGGTGAGCTGCTAAGTATTGCATCTGAAGTGCTGGAGAAGATCATGCCCACTTATCAGAAGGATCCATCTGCCTCTCCATCCGGTAATTTGAAGAACCTAGTTAATTTTGTTAATACACATTTTGAGTCTTTAGAAAAATCAGCAAAAACTAAGGTCCGGAAGGAATTTTTGGGAAAAAGATTCAATGAGGTACAAGGACTAATTGCTAATGATAGAAAAAAACCCTAGACATTGGCATAAAGAGCATTAAAAATGCTCTTAAGGATGGTGGGGACATATACAAATTTTGTTTATCTTGGCCTAAATTGGCAGAAGACATTGAGAAGAAAATAAAAGAATAAGAAGGAAAATTGTCAAGTCTATCTCAAAATTTTGATCCCCTCACTACCTCTCTGGTAAATCAAGAATGCCAAGCTATTGTTATAATAAATGAAATAAAGAAACTGGTTAAGGAGAGGAAGAATATAATGGATAGAATGGGTGAACTCCGAGGGATAATCATCCCTAAGTTAGAGGCAATGCATGATGCCTTGGCAGATGCTCTAAGTACAGTCCAAACCAGTGATCCAGCATATTTGAAGAGGGAAGAAGCATATGCATTTTTGTTGAGTGGACACATCTCCATTTTAGATAGGATGAAGAGAAGTTGGGCCACAGAGCTTGTACAGTTGAAAACCACATTTGCAGATATACTGAAGTATATGTAAGTTTAGCTTGAGGATTGTAGGTACATATGTAGCTTTATATAGTAATCGTTTTGCACAATTTTGGTTTGCAGATCCCACCCTTTGCCATTGATGTCAAAGGGGGAGTGAAGAGCAATGAAAAATGAGGAATCCAGAATTAAAAGAGCATCGGCAAGCAGTATGAAAAGATGGAGCACAAGCAAAGGGGGAGTTACTGCGACACTTAGTCATTTTTCACTAAGTGTTGCCATCAATGCCAAAGGGGGATATTGTTGGCAAGAGACATTGCTAGGATTCATAAGTGTTGTCATTGATGGCAAAAAAGTATATCCCTCATATCCGCAGTACATAAATTACTCTTACCGGAAGTTAGATTGAAGATAAGTTGGTCTGGTTGTCAAAGAACAGAGCATGTGATAGGGTCCGACAGTTGGGTCGGGAAATCTTTGATGGTGAAACCCAGCATGTTGTGGATTTGGATGAGTAATAAGGAGTATCTGAACTATTGTATTCCAGAGATCTAGCCTCTAGTGACTAAGCATATGAAATATATGAGCATCTGAGTATCTGCCAATACAGGCACAGGAAGAACTGGTCAACAGGGTATCAAACCTCAATCCGAATGTGCAAAAGGTGTTGATCAAGTAACTTGAGGTGTTATATGATTTTAGTCGACTTAAGTAATGACTTCTATGCCTAAGATTTTGGTATGCATCATCTATCAAGTATGAACTCAACCGATAGAACAATATCTTGCAAATATCCTAAGTGTTCTTGTTGCCGACTAGAAAGTTGATTAAAATCCTTGATGTGGATATATATACCCGATGGATTCAAGCTTGTAAGTGACCAGCAGTGATAAGTGTACGGATTAAGTGCAAAGAAAAGTAGAAGGCAGTAATCCAATCTAAGAATGTGACAAGGGAGTGATACTAAGTAGAGGAAGAATGAAATGTGCTAGATCAGTATACTAAGCCTAACCAGAACTGAACTCTTGCATATGCAGATGTTGTTCATCAGTTCAAATAATTGGTTATCTTCTATAAGTTCTGTAGACAGTGAGTCTCTTGTAGGCAGTGAGCCTCTTGTGAGCAGTGTGCTCAGGCAGTAAGCCCTAACTGGCAAGTGCCATTTTGTACTCCTTTATTCTTTTAACAGAGAATATAATCTTGGGTTAGTCACCCTGTGGTTTTTCCCTTAACAGGGTTTCCACGTAAAAATCCTTGTGTTATGTGTGTTAATTTCATTTTAGTTCTTATGGTTGCTTATGCTTTCATGTTTTGATATATCACTGAATATTAAGATAAGAAAAGAAAGTAAAAGTAAGAAAATTTTTGAGATAACTAATTCACCCCCCCTCTCAGTTATCTGCCCTATTTCCAACACATTGATCTTGAAATAGATATTGCTATCGGTAGTACCCTTGCTGAACCGAACTGTATCAGATGTTTATCCAATCTTGCATACCAGGCCCTAGGAGCTTGTTTTAGTCCATAAAATGCTTTCTTCAATCTGCACACCATGTCACCCTAATCTGATGACTGGAATCCTTTCGGTTGTTCAATATAGACTTCTTCCAATTCTCCATTCAAGAATGCGGACTTTACATCCATTTGATATACCTTGAAATCTTTGTAGGCTGCAAATGCTAAAAACATTCTTATTGCTTCAATCCTTACCACTGGTACAAATGTTTCCTCAAAATCTATACCTTCCACTTGAGAGTATCGTTTGCATACCAACCTTTCTTTGTTTTTTACCACTTCACCATTCTCATTCATCTTGTTCCTGAAGACCCATTTGGTGCCAATTACATTTTTATCTGCTAGTCTAGGAACAATATCCCAAGTCTTATTCTTATCTATCTGCATCAGTTCTTCTTCCATGGCCTTTACCCAATTTTCATCATTGCAAGCTTCATTTACATTTTTAGGTTCCACTTGAGAAATCAAACAATAATTAACCTATTCATTAGCAGCTCTTCTTCTAGTCTGAACTCATTTACTCTTATCTCCTATAATTTGATCTTCAGATTGATTTAACTTCACATACCTAGGTGTCTTAGTAATGATTTCCAGAGCTTGTTCTTCTTCTTCCTCTAAGTTTTCTTCTTGTTGCACAACTACTTTGCTTCCAGAGACATCCGGTTCATCAAATTCATATCCACTTGATACCTTTTCCTTGGTTTCATCAACTTTGACATTTACACTCTCAATAATCTTCTTCAACCTATTATTGTAGCACTGGTAGGCCTTGCTCTTGGTAGAATATCCAAGGAAGATACCTTCATCACATCTTGCATCAAACTTACCTAGATCTTTATCTCTTCTAATATAACACTTGCTACCAAAAACTTTGAGATATTTGACAGTAGGAACTCTACCATACCACAACTCATAAGGAGTCAAAGTAGTGTGAATTGCCTCTCTCTAGTTCTAGCAGCCTCTTGAACTGTCCTATTTTTCCTTTCCACTACTCCATTTTGTTGTGGAGTCCTAGGTGCAGATAATTGTCTCTTTATCCCTTGTTTTTCATAGAAGAAGTTAAACTCATTTGATATAAACTCTCCACCTCTATCAGGCCTTAAGCACTTTACCTTCAAATCTAGCTCATTCTCAACCATTGCCTTGAAAGCTTTGAACTTTTCTAGGGCTTCTGATTTTTCTTTTAAGAAGGTAACCCAAGTCATTCTAGAATAATCATAAATCAACAACATGAAATACCTGTCTCCTTGTAGACTTCTTACTCTAGTAGGTCCACATAGATCTGTATGCACTAATTTTAGTAGTCCATCAATAGATTGATCCTTACTCTTGAAACTTATTCTTGTCTATTTTCCAAATTGGCACTCCTTGCACAAAGTATCAGTAGGCTTTCCAAGCTTGGGTAGATCTATTACAGCCTAAGTGGAACTTATCTTCACAATGTTGTCAAAATTTATATGACACAACCTTCTATGCCACAACCAACTTTCATCATTCTGAGCCATCAAACAATATTCATTAATCCCTTTCAAATGATAAATGTTACCTCTTGTCTTCTTACCAGTTGCAATCACTTTTTTGGAGCTTTCCAAGATCTTGCATCCATTGTTCTTGAATCTGAGATCATAACCTTTGCCACACATCTAACCAACACTCAAGAGATTGTGCTTTAATCCCTTCACATATAAGACATCATCAGTGTTATGCTTGCCATCAAAAGAAATGGATCCTTTTCCACAAATCTTACCAGCTGTATCATCACCGAACCTAACCAGTCCTCCATCATATGTTTCCAAACTTATGAACTTACTTTTGTCACCAATCATGTGATGAGAGCATCCACTATCAATAACCCATTCATCTTCATCTTCAACAACCTGAGAAGCCAAGGCACTTTCCACTGGTTTTTCTTCCTTCACACAGCTAGCAGGATTAGTAGACACGGGTTCTGCTTTAATAGCAATAAACAAGCATTCATTTCCAGAAGTACTAACATTATCTAGTTCACCATCTGATACTCCTTGTGTACATCTAAAAATAACACGACTCTACCTAAATAAATATTTTTAATATTTATTTCATTATATCAATAAATAAATAAATCAATTTATTTATTTGATTCACTTCCTCCACCAAAATTAAATAAAATCATTTATTTAAATTAAATCTTCCAAATTCTTCTAAAGTCATTCTAAATTAAATAATATCAAATTATTTAATTAGTTCTTCCAAATTCCAAAGTCAAGTCATTTTCTATATTTAAATAAATCCAAATATTTATTTAAATTATCTACTTCCTCCAAAATTGAATTAATACCAAAAATAATTCAATTAATCCACGTGCACATGTAATTAAATATTTTAATATTTAATTAGCTAATATTCTTTCACCCACATGTCCTATTTCTCCTCCAATCAAATTAGTTAACTCATCAATCAAAACAGTTAACTAATTAGTCATATGAGTTCACTGTTCAATCATCTCAGTCAACTCCCCAATCAGCCCACTTATCTCTCCAATCTATTCTGTTAACTGGTCAGTCATCTCAGTTAACTCTTCAATCTATTCTCTTAACTCCCCAAATGCATGAAGGACCAGGACACTTGTCCTCTCCCTATTCGCGCACATCCTCTTAAATTTCCTCAACTGTTGATCTTCTTATTCATTTTACACCATTGATCTTCTCTCACAAATCTATAAATACAACCTCTATTCCTCCATTTGATCCATCCAAGCTTTTTATAAACTTACTCTGCAGGAATCACAGTGCGCCTTTGGCACAAATCACTCCATAGCTTGAGTTCAACTATCACCATTATCATTACATTGTGAAGATTCTCTTCATTGCAAAACCTATCAACAGTCATTCTCCATTGTCATCTTGGAAAAAAGAAAGCAATTGCACCTTCTGAGGGCTCTATTCATACACAAGATCAATTCGAGATAGGCGACCAATGGAAGTCATGAAATAGAAAGGTTTGCAAGGTATTGTATATTCTTTGTGTTTGATCTTATTTGTTTCAATTTCATTGAGATTATCAGATAATTAAGTTGTTTATGCTATTGTTCACATTTTCTTATAACATTTATGGTGCCCACCGTGGGGCCCTTACCTCAATTTAACTTCAAAATTGAGTTTTTGTGTTAGAATCCATACACAAGATGTTTCTGCACATCCATTCACTGTTTCGGTGCATTTACCCTCTGTTACGGCGCATCTATCATATTTGTGCATTTATTCTTTGTTTCTACGCATACACTCTCGGTAATTGCGCATACATTCTTTGTATCTGTGCATTCATTCTGCTAGGGTTTTTGAGCTATTTCTCAAGAAATTTGTAATGCTAACACCATTTGTAGGAATATTCTTTGATCCACCTTGCAGGTTAAGAGCTGGTTAGGCATATAGTTGCATGGTTAACTCTTATCTAGATCTAAATAGCAAGGGAAGTAATTAAACTTGTTCATGCAAATTTCACTTAGATTCTAAATAGGAGGGAAGTAATTTGTACTTGTTGCATCACAACTTGAACATAGTCCCAACTAGGAGGATTAAAATTGAACAATTGCTTTCAAAAGCTTTTTCAAAGTTAACAAATCTTGTGTGCCCAAGTAGGGTAACTCATCTAGTTTTTCTCTTCTTAACTAGGAGGAAAGAACCAGTGTTTTCCGTGATTTTGGAATGATGATAGGACTATGCTTTCCCCTTAACTGGGTGACCAAAATGCCAGAATCATCATTTTGCATGTGTTTCCTTTAGAGAGGCCTGCCCTTGGAATTCCTTCCTTCTAAGCAGGATGACCTTAAGTGATAACGAGCTAACGCCAAGCTCTTCTGATCCACTATAAATAAACTATGTTAGAGGTGAAAGCTTCAAGCAATGAGTGTGGATTAGTTATACCGACAGCCAACCTCCTCATAAACCCTGTAAGGCGCAACCCTTGCAGGCTGGGAGACTCCATAACGGAGAGTAGTACTACCGCACGTATAACCACTCAAACAGTTGCCCTTATTACATATCCATTGTTTCTAGAAGCCAAAATCCCCTATTCGGTGACATAGAAGGAAAACATTCTCCAGAGCCGTCCAATGTCATACTCATTTAGTGTAGAGACAGAAAAGTTCAACTCTTCAGAGGAACTATAGCTTGGTATGCGTGAGAAGTGAGTGCCGTGGAGGGGAGCCGATGCTACCAAGCTATTAGCTGTCCACCTTTATGCAAGTGGCTGGTGTAAAAACCAAGTTGGAACTCATTAAATATTGTCCTGGCCAACCTTAAGATTGTGCATGCATTGTAATCAAAAATCAAAGAAACAAAAAAAATCAAACAATCATGCAAATATTCTTTGTGTGTGATGTGTCTTTCTTGCCATAATCAAAGAAACAAATCAAAAAGAGCAACATTCAAACAAAGAACCCAAAAACATTGAAAAATGTGCCTTTACCAAGTCAAAAATAGTCAAAATCAAGCAAAATAGATAGATCTATGCATTGGATTTAGCTTATTGTGCATCTGCTTTCTGTTGTGCATTTACTCAGTTCTGCTACGCTTTTAATTTGTTCTGCTGCACATATACTTTGTCACCAGACTTGCGAATATACTTCATGTTGTTGCGCATTTGTACCCTATTCTGGCGCATCTGCTTTTCACCAGAACTACACAATTGTTTCTTGTCATTGCACATATACACTCTATTCCTGCGCATTTATTTATGTGCATCTATCACAGTGAGAACTTTCGTATAGTTTGTTAGAAAAACATCAACCTTTTTGAGCACCCATTTCAGTCTTGTTCCAGTTTCTGAGATCAAATTAACCTTGCAGTCACTTCTCCTGTCCATTTCTGCAACATACCCTCTTTTCCATCATTCACTTCGTCAGAATTTCACCAAAACTTCCCAAGAAAATCAAACTATCAAACCCAAGTTAGTACAAGGAAATTTTTGATCATATCAGACTTAAGCATCCCTAATAAGTCTCCGCTAACAGGATCTATCATCCTTCTCTCTCAGAACTTCACTAGTGTGTTTTGGTGCAAAGCTAGTCTCTACCAAGTAATTGGATTCCAACCATCCTTACTTTTGGCTACCGTTTTGTATCGACCGACTTGTTTGACACCATTGATCAAACAAAACCCTTGTTCAAATCTTATCACCACCAGTACCCCCTTCACTACAACCTTCAAACACATCTTACCAAAGTGTCCAATTTCACCCAACTCCATTCCAAATCACCTTGCATGGTACTAACTAGATACCAAAAGCAAAAACAAATTGAAATGGCTGGAACATCTGATAAAATTGTATCCCCTCACGACAGTAAACAAGGAAATATCTCACAAGGACTTACAAGAAGCTCTCCAAGATAGAAAATTTCAATGTATGATGGACAAAGTACTCAACCAAGACCCTAGCAAATTCTTCCTTCACCTAGTAGACCAAGGAGTTAAGATCCCCAAAGACTTTGATGTCACAGCGTTGAAAAAAACTGAAGAGGAAAGAACTCATGAAGATAGAACACGTGAGGAAAGAACCCTTGACAAAGACAAAGGCAAGAAAACCACAGACTCAACCACACCTTTAGACATGTTGACAAAACAAGTTCAAACCCTACAACAACAATTAGTGGACCTCCAAACAGGGACATCCACTAAACACTATTTGTTGGAGGATATCTCGCCATATCCCTTCGATAAGAGCTTGAAAATGATCCCCTTTCCCCTTAGATTTGAAGTTTCAAAATTTGACAAGTATAGAGGAAAGGGTGACCCTAGAGACCACATCAGAGAATTCAGTGCCGCATGTCTAGAGGTTGCCCACAATGAAACTTTTCTCATGAGACTCTTCCCTAGATCTCTAGGAGGGCAAGCCATTGAGTGGTTTTCTCGACTTCCCCCAGGTATCCGTACCTTTGATGAGTTAGTGAACAAATTTGTAACACATTTCTCGTATAATATTGAACATGAGGTATCCATGCTTGAACTTTGCAACACAAAACAAAAGAGTGGCGAATCCTTCGTTACTTTCTTACAAAGGTGGAGGCAACTTGCTAGCAAATGTCCTCATCATATACTAGAAAAACAAATGCTTGAAATGTTAGTCCATAATCTCAATCCTGATCTTAGCTACCAAATTCAAATCCAATGCCCTATCTCATTTACAAAAGTCATTGAGATGGGGTTATTCATCAAAAAGCTATGATCGCGAAAGGACAAATAAAATTGTTCAAAGACACTCCTAACTCAAACTATACCATGGATAAGTCAAAATTCTGGACTAAAAACAAGAATATCGTCAATGATGGAGTGGTTGATGCTAAAGTAGCGGCTCCTAAACAACCAATTTTCAATCTCAAAGGAGCATCAAACAATGCAACACTGAGCAAACCTTCATCAAACGAACTGAGACAACAATACAGCTTTCCTCCTAGACAAAAATTTACACCACTGGGGGAGTCATATGAATCCGCTTTGAGAAAGTTATTGGCAAACAATGAGATCACCCTTCCCACCATAAGTGACTATGAACCTCAAGTCAAACCTCCTTGGTGGAAGGATACCAATTTTTGTGAGTACCATAGAGACAAAGGCCATACATCTAATGACTATATCTGCTTGAAAAATGTCATACAAGACTTATTAAACCAAAATCGTGTGGACACAAAAAATCATCCCTCTAATGAATCACATGTGGCATTCAAGGATCCGCTCCTTAACCATGACAGGTAGAACCCACATAACAACAACAATAACAACTGGCAAAATCACAATAACGGGAACAATGATGCTAACTACGCGAACGTGCAATTTGACTACACTGTTAATTGCATATCAGAGCATATCTTGCAAATCAATGTGCTCATGTTTAACAAACAATCAGATTCCAACACCAAATCTGATTGTAATGTCACCACCCGCAGCGGGAAAGTCACCTTGTACACACTCCCTCCAAGGTTATCATCCTCACCATCTACCCCCCATAAGTACAACGTCATTGACCAACTACGGAAGACTCCAACCCATATATCCATATTAGAGTTGTTGCGTCTATTGCCTTCCCACAAAGAGATTCTTGATAAAGCCCTAGTAGAAACCATTGTGCCCACTAACTTGGCCCAAGAAAAGTTTCAAGCCATGGTAGGTCATCTTACCTCACCTAACATCCTATCATTCACTGAACAGGATGATCTATCTGTATCTCAACCCCATAACGCATCATTACACATTAAGGCCTTCATTAATAAAAATTGCATCAAAAGGGTTCTCATTGATGGAGGAGCAAGTTTGAACATTTGCACGCTAAAATTGATCCTTACATTGGGGTTCTCAAAAATTGTAGTGGATCCAAGAAAGAATATCACAATAAAAGCCTATGATGAAGAAGAACGGACAACCAAAGGAATTGTAGTGTTACCGTTACAAATTGGACCAGTGGAGAAAGAGGTTGTTTGCCAAGTCCTTGACAAGGAGCTCGCATATAACATTCTGCTAGGTAGACCTTGGATACATGCCGTGAAAGTTGTGCCTTCCACATATCATCAATGTATCAAGTTCCCTCACAACGGCCGAGAGATCACCATCCAAGGTGACCCTGATCCTTTTCAACACTGTAACACTATCCAATTGAAGCTAGATTTCATCATCCCTAATAATAGAGCTTCCACATCTTCCACCTCCCAGCATAATCTTGGCTAACAAGCTTCCACATCCAAGGCCAAAGAGCAGAAAGTCAAGATTAAAGAAACAGGGGTAGGAGAGTACTCCATCGAGCATTCCTTTAGTTTAGCCAAAATGCCTTTATCGCCAAAGTCCTTTGGGCAACCTACACCCTTTCCAAAACCATCTACTCTTCCTGAACCTCCCAAAGCTCCCTTTGTCAAATGGGGCACCCTATCAGATGAAAGTGAGGAAAGAGACATTCTACAATGGCTCTACATAGACGAAGATGACACACCACAAGACAAACAACCAAAGCTCCCAATAGAAATCTATGGGCGTGGTCAATCTATCTTACACATAATGGGCTATGAAGGACAAGGTCCCATCAGCCTGTGTAAAGAAGGAATAACTAAACCCATTCAACCCTCTTCATCCTCATTGTCTCGAGACACAAGAGGGCTAGGATACAAAGATAACAGCAAAGGCAAAGCTAATGCTACTACTTGTTTTGTGGAACAGATCCATAACCTTCAAGAGGATAGTGATACAGATTCTAACGAGTATGAATGGGATGACCTTTTAGAACATTCCTATGAGGACAAAGGAATCAATACCATTCGTACCTATAGCCCCTACCATGAGGGATAAACTCTAAGGCCTAGACCGGTAGAGTGTGATTCACCCATTCCGGAGAGAACAACTTACGAGGAAGGTCAGAGTTCTAACGAGATAGATAATCTTGAAGAGAGTACCATCATAGACCTTGTTTCTATCACTCCCAATCTTGATCATATATCCATCCTTACCATCACAACCACAGAATCAGATCAACCTATTGATCCACTCCCCCTGGTACATCCCGAGCTTATTGATTGGGATTTACAAGGAACCCCCAACATGACATGTTCCAGAATGACGATGCCTACATTGACTACATGGAACTAAGAGACCACCTACCTACAGGAGATCATAAAGCTGGATTTGCCATAGAACTCAATACTGTAGCTTATTTTGGAGAGGGGGCCAAACCTTCCAGTCACAAAAATATAAAAATCAAACATGGATCTGATGGTGAAAATCGCTCTAGGGTAGTGTCAAATCCCAAAAAAGTAAAAATAAAGGATGCATCTGATGGTGAAAACCTCTCTGAGGTGCCAGACAATGGAAGGCTTGACATTCTCCCCAACAACATGTATTAGGAGAAGTCACAAATTGCGGTAAAACCTATAGAACCTGTTGATATCGGCACAGAAGGTAACCCAAAGATCATACACTTTGCCAAGTCTCTATCTCCACCAAAAAAGATGAAATTTGTACCCTTCTTCAAAAAGAAATAGGTCGACTTTGCTTGGTCCTATGCAGATATGCCTAGGTTAGATCCAAACTTGATCTTGCATCATCTACCACTAGATCGTGGAGTTAAACTTGTTAAACAAAAACTCAGGAAAATGCATCCACATGTCACATTGCTTGTCAAAGAAGAATTAAAGAAGCTACTGGATGTCGGGTTCATTAGAGCAATTAGTTATCCGGAGTGGGTATCAAACATTGTACCAGTATCAAAACCTAATGGAAGAGTTAGATTGTGTAATGACTTCTGAGATCTCAACAAGGCCTATCGCAAAGATGATTTCCCATTGCCCAACATTGACATCATCGTAGACTTGACAGCTGGACACACTATGCTCTCTCTTATGGATGGTTTCTCCAAATACAACCAAATCAGAATAGCGCCAGAGGATCAACATAAGATGGCATTCACATGTCCATGGGGTACCTTCTGCTAGAACGTCATGCCATTTGGGTTGAAGAACGCAAGAGCAACATACCAACGTGCAATGACTACTATCTTCCATGACATGATGAACGTCACCATGGAAGACTATGTGGATGACATCCTTGCCAAGTCACTTACAAGGGAATCCCACTTAGATGTCCTAGAGAAGGTCTTTCAGTGGCTGGAACAATTCAAGGTCTGATTGAATCCGAAAAAGTGTGTGTTTGGGGTCACCTCCGGCAAACTCTTGGGTTTCATAATATCAACAAATGGAATTGAGATCGATCCTATGAAGGTCAAAGCTATCATGGAGATGCCACCACCAAGGAACATCACCAAACTATTGTGTTTATAGGGAAAATTACAGGCAATCCGTTGATTTATCTCACAACTGGCGGACAAATGTCAACCTTTCACTCATCTCTTGCATAAGAACATCCCATTTAGATGGGATGAGAAGTGTGAAGAAGGATTTTGCAAATTGAAGGAGTATCTCATGAATCCACCTATCTTGATTCCACCTATCCAAGGCAAGCCACTATATCTTTACATATCTGCAACACCAACAGCTCTTGGAGCCCTTTTAGCACAAGACTATAAAGGCAAGGAACGGGCAATCTACTATATCAGTCGCACATTGGTGGGGTATGAATTGCAATATTCTCAAATTGAAAGATCTTGTCTTCTTGTGGTTTTTGCTTCCCAAAAACCACACCAGTACATGCTTGCACATTCCATCAAGCTAATTGCAAAGATCTATCCACTCAAATACTTGTTAAGAAAAGTAGCCTTAATAGGCCGCAGGTAGCAAAATAGGTAATGCTACTAAGTGAGTATGACATAGAATATCTGGAAAGGAAAGCTATCAAAGGTCAGATCATCATAGATCAATTGGCAGAAGCACAATTGCAAGATACAACTTCAATGACATTCGAGTTTCCCGATGAATCAATTTTTAGAATCACAACACATTCATGGAAGCTATAATTTGATGGCTCTTATACAAACCATGGATCGGGGGAAGGAATCTTATTGGTCACTCCTCAAGGCGACACAATACCTAAGTCCTATCATCTACTTTTTCCTTGTACAAACAACATTGCAGAGTATGAGGCCTTAGTCATTGGTCTTAAGACGGCGGCAAAGTGGAAAGTGAAAGAGCTACATGTCTATGGATATTTACAACTAGTGATCAACCAAATGAATGATGACTATCAGACAAAAGATGACAAGCTAATACCATACAAGCGTATGGTAGATGACTTTAAAGGATACTTTGTGATAATCTCATTTGAGAAGATTCCTTGCATAGAGAACAAAGCAACAAATGCCATGGCAACCATCATCTCGCTTCTTGAGATACCAGAGAATGAGTCACATTTTGAGTTCATGGTGGAGTCAGTCATGCAACTAGCTTATGATATCCCTAAAACACAATCCGTTTGCCTCCTAGTAGGATCTGATTCACCCTTGTATGGTAAAGTTTACACTTACCTCAAGGATAACACTTTACCAGCCGATTTATCCAATAACCAACACCGTACCTTTATCCGCCAAACATCACATTATACCATTATCGCTGAAACCCTTTACCACTGAGATCTAGATGGTACTGTACTCAGATGTCTTGAACATGACGAATCTCAAACCACCTTATAGGAAGTACACAAGGGAATATGCGGATCACACTCTAGTGGTCCTACCTTGGCTAAGAAATTTATGCGTTTGGGATACTATTGGTCGAACATGGAGACAAATTCATATCATTTTGTCAACAAATGCAAGTAGTGTCAGACTCATGGTAACCTCATCCATGCACCAACTCAGGAACTGCGACCTTTAACAACACCTTGGCCCTTTTGTCAGTGGGGACTCGACCTTGTGGGCAAAATCCACCCTCCATCATCCAACGACCACAAGTTCATCATAACTGCCATTTAATATTTTACCAAGTGGATTGAAGCCGTCCCACTCACTACTGTCACAGACAAGCAAATTGCCTCCTTCATCCTTAACTACCTCATTTTTCGATATGGAATTGCCTCATCCATCGTCACGGATAATGGAAGACCCTTCAAAAACTAGGATGTCCAAGAGCTCTGTGACAAGTTCCAAATCCAACACCGCTTCTCTACCTCATACTACCCACAAGGCAACGGTCAGGCAGAGGCATCCAACAAAACCATCTTGAAAATCCTCAAGAAAACTGTCGACGACACCGGCCGTGATTGGCACATGCAACTAAATCCCGCTCTATGGGCCTATCGAACCAGCATACGCACTCCCACAAGTGCCACACCATATGCCCTTCTATATGCTTCTGAAGCCATTTTGCCCATTGAGGTTGAGTTACCATCTTTGAGGGTGTCATTAAAGGGTCTTATAATTGATGAAGACTACAGGGTTTCCAAACTACAAGAGTTAGAATTGTTGGAGGAGAAATGACAAAGTGCTTTCAACCACCTCAAAGCCTACAAACAAAGAATGTCACAAATCTATAACCACAGAGTTCATCCAAGGGTCTTTAATGTTGGTGATCTAGTGCTCAAAGAAAATCCTCGTAATCAGCAAGATCGAGAGAAGAAAGGAAAGTTTGAACCCAACTAGATTGGTCCTTATGTAATCATTGTTGCTTATGGATTAGGGGTGTACTAGTTAGCTACATCGGAAGGTGAGTTGTTCGATGACCCAATCAACAGTATGCATCTTCACCGGTTCTATACCTAGCGAACCCCAGTGTAAGGGAGTCAAAAATAGCAAAAAAAATTAAAAAAAATAGCAAAAAAAACAAAAAAATGGAAAAACAACCAAAAAAATGTCCTCTAGTGAAAACCTGGTAAACAGGTGCCTTGGATAGATACCATGATGAAAACCTAGAAAATAGGTGTCATGTGTATTTTGACTTTTGTGCAATAAAAGCAATGTAGTGAAAACCTAGCAAACAGGCACTCTTTGCAATGAGAAATGCTTCCTCCATCATTGGGAAACCATCGCCTTGCGTCCATTTCTTCCTACCATTATCCATCATCTGATCTTATTTGTTTCACAAAACCACCTAACGATAACCTATCATGGCATGATACTCTATCAACTTTGTCGCCTTACAACCTAAGGTTTATCCAGTATCATATCCATAGTGTCAGCCTGGCATAGCGTCCATCATCAGTATCTTATCATCTTGAACTACGTCACCTCTGCGTCTTCATGTAGTCAAGGCCATCTTGTATTAATGCAGCCCCGAGGCTCCTTCTCCATCCATTCCATACATCCCACCCCTTTGTTCGCACCATTTCCCATCGCCTTAGGTCTTAGGTCCACAAGGTTCATCATGAACTATGTTGCCTCTGCGTCGTCACGTAGGCAGGGCCATTTATCAATGAGCCCCCGAGGCACTAGGTCTGTCCCTTAGGGCTCGTCCCATCAAGTCTACCATAAGTGTCTCACAGTCTTTTCATCAATAATAAACTAGAAACCTCTACTTGACTGGGGGCAAGTCCTCGACCTGGTTACAGAGTTGGATTCTACAATGTCACATGTTCTAAGAGGACACCAATAAGGATTGTGATACCTTTCACTAGACACACACATGCAACAAAGCATGCTTCCAAACAGAAATTTTGACACAAAACATCAACCTATCCCAAACAAAACAAACAAGGGTCTAAAGCCTCCAAATGATTCTATCTAAATTATGGAAAGAAGACATATCTAATGCAAGAAAGTTTTGTTGTGATTGGTTGTGCCTTAAAATCTTGACTTTTGTTATCATGTTTCCTACACTACTCAAGGATGCCTAAAAACTAGAGATGTTATGATGGGGGCATGATTATTTTCTTTGTTTGCTGCTTGTGGGTTTATCTTTAGTAATGTGAAGCCTTGTCTAAAGACATGATCAGCATAATGATCATCAAGGACATCAGAGGTCTAAACATGAAACGGGTGTAATCCTTGTCTGTTCACGCAAGAAATACTCAGGTCATCTAGATTCAATTTTGACTAGATGCTTGTATTAACTTGCTATATCAAATCCATGTAATGGATACTCAGGTCATCTCAATTTAATTATACCTCGATGCTTGTATTTTCTTACAGCATTTTAAACCACAAAAAAAAAAAAAAAATGCCCAATGATGAAATAAAGCACTTCAAAATACTTGCAATATCAAGGTGACAAATATCCACATCCATAACATATCCAATTACATTTCATATACCATCCATAAATAAAAAATTTGTTCACAATGCTAGTGTTACAAAAAAATAAAAGCTTGTGATTCCTTCATTCACATTTCTTCTATCAATCACATTTGTATCTATCATTGTGTCTGTCATCAAGTCTCTTCTACATCGATTGAGTACACTTGGACATAACAAAAACATAGTATCATTTTGTATCTCATATTAGGTGAGATAGTCATTTCATTGATTAGATCATTTCGCATACATATAGGTGCATTAAATCATACATATCATTTTGCATTTCATATAAGGTGGGATAGTCATTACATTGATTAAATCATTTTGCATACATATAGGTGCATTTAATCATCCATATACATTTGTAACAACATAACATAGATGCATACATAGTATCTCATTAGAAAACCATCAAAAACATAGCTATCAGTAATCATCTCATACCATTTTATTTGCATAACAGGTGTTGCACATTAGATATCATAACATTTGCATAACATATAAACATAACAAAATAGAGTGCATCCATGATCATTGCATACAGATAAAAATGCATGTAGGCCATCATAATTGCATCATCATATATAATCATACAACATAAATATGTCCAAGTGTACAATATCAAAGTCCATCGTCCATGAGTCGAATCACAAAAAGTGTATACATATATCAAAATAATAATGGTACATGTCTCTGTAGCTATGCAAAATACAAGTGCTATATACATAATTTGGCTATCCATGAGCCATCAAAAAAATGTATGTACAAAGCAAAAATATGTGCAGCATTATAGCTAACCCTGTTGTCACGGGATGCTACTCCTAGCACTGTCCCCTCCCCCTCCTCCACCTCGGCCTGTCCCAGACTACTATGGGCCCATGCCTGAAGTTGCCGACCGTGAACCGCCTGCCCTCCGTGAAGACAGAGCCACTGACTGGCTCCTATAACTCAACACCCTCTCATTTGCTAGCACTGCCCCATGGTATAACCCTCTGTAGTACTGTGTCTGAGCTCGAGTTGTGGCCAGCTCTCTCATCACCTGTGTAACCTGGGCCTGGGCCTGTGTCAACTATGTCACAAGCATAACTGGAGCCATGTCAGTGCCCAGGGTGGCTATGGCTACATCTCTCTCCCCTGTCAGGTCATGTACCCTAGCCAACACTGCATCTCTCTCCCCAGTCAAAGCCTATACCCTGGCTAGTACGGCATCCCACTCTGCAGTGATGCTAGCAATGATCCCTACATCTCCCTCTCTCTGAGCCTCAGCGACTCTCAACTGTGCCCTCAACTATCTCACCTGGCTTCAGAACAGGCCTACTGCATCCCCCTGCACCTGCTGCTATGGGTCAAGCTAATCAAGTGCCTGTGGCACCTGCTACTGCAGATCAGGCTGATCAGGTACCTATTGTTCCTGCAAAACCACTACCTATTGTGTCACCTGTTGTGTCACTTGTTGTGCCACCTGCTAGGGTGGGGCCTACCCCCCTCTCTTTTGTTGTCTCAGTCAGCCATCACCTCCTCCATCCCCTCCTCCACCTCCTTCACCTCCATCTCCTTCATCTCCTCCTACACCATCTCCTCCTCTGCCTCCTCCTCCGTCTACCTCCATCCTCCTCCTCCTCTGACTCAACCTCGTCTAGACGAGGAGCTAACTCTCCCAAACCTAAGTACCTAGGGAACAGGTGTGCAGCAAACCACTCCTTAAAATCCTACATCATCCCTGCATCTACCACCTCCCACCTCATTGGCCATGCCTGATAGGGAATCTACAAGAAATCTACCCTGGCCTCCTCATACGAAGCCACGTGACCCCATCGTAGCCGCTCTACAAATGTCCTCGCAAATAGTGCATGCCCTTGTGGCATACCCTATATCTGCCCAAACTATCAGAAGACATGGCTAACTATCTGCCTCTCCAAAATGTGATGGGTCCAGCCAATCAACCACCGCGTCTAAAATACATACGGTAGCTCATCAACCTTATCATCCCATACCTCGCACTCTAGGTATGGTCGCCACACAACTACATCCACATTATCCAACTGATGGTGCCAATACTCCAACTTACCCAGCTTGTGCTGAGTAAGTGCACCCATGTATCCATAGGAGTATGGCTCATCTGGCTACCGATGAAACGTGACAATAGGCTGTCACTGCAATGTGCTCCTAGGCCTAGAACTGTAACAAAGAAACACCGGCAGACAGACTAGCAACTCCATGGTACACAACCTGATGCATATCATGATAGAGATGAGCCAATACGTAGACACCCTAAGCAAAACGAGTGCCCTCGATCAGCATCCTCTCTAGGGTCTGACCCCAGCCAACTGCAAAACCATGTGATCTCCGATCAGGGCATACAACACCTCCAATCAAGCTGGAAACAATCCCAGGGAAGTAGTCATAGTAGTCGTACATATCCTGCCAGCTAATCACTGATCCCCATATGTCAAGATCGTCAAAAATCCTCCTGCACTTAGCTAGCCTGGCATCATGCTAAGAGTCATACTCTACCAGTTCCCCTACTATCGAAAGTCTCAAGATCCTATAAACATCCTCCAAGGTCACGGTGATCTCATCGGTGGGGAGGTGGAATGTCCCATCCTCACTATGGAAGTGCTCCACTAGAGCAGACAACAAACTAAGGTTCACACAAACCTTAGGTATGAATCAAACGTAATATAATCCAATCACACCGAGCACCAAACGATCTGCCTCTGTCAACATGTGTCATCGCCGCATCGTAACAGGAAATTGCTCCCACGACATGAGAGTGTCAGAAATATCCTCCTACAATTGACAAAAGCAATGCGTCAACTATTACCGTATCAATGCAAACCTGCTCAACTATCAAACCTATCAAAATTACTTACTTAACATATCAAATTGATCAAACCAAGCATATCATCTCTTGTTTAGATGCTATCAATCTCGGAGATCGCTTATCAATTGTCACATCGATCAAGATGCCAATTGAGTCAATTTCACTAAGTAACTAACTATCCTTAGCAAATGCGTCGTTCCAAGTGGCATTTGCACAGTATCCAAGCAAATACGCAGCTTCATAATGCATGCGTAGCTAAAAGGAGTAAATGCGTGGTTCCACAACAAATGTGCAGCTCTGCTCCACAAATGTGTAGAACTAACGTATGCGCAGCAGAACAGCTTAAATGCGCAAAAGCATAACACATGCATAGAAACACAGAACAAATGCACAAAAATTGTAAAGGTGTAGCAAGAAAACCTATATGCATTGAAATGAAACATATGCGCGGTTTCGGGGCACAAATGCGTCAAACCACCAAGCTGAGCATTTACTCTCCTATCTTTGACATGCATTTATTAAACTAATAAATCCACCTATCCTAAATTTTTTAACATATGTATCGGGGGTCCTGCCTTAGCTACCCGCCCGAATCATCGAACCCGCTCGAAATGATGCTCCTCATGTGGAATATCCATATCTCTGCTAACTACTCTACCTCCTGCGCTCTGCAAAGCTCCAAGTATCTCTCACAAAGTGACAAGTGTGCAAATAACTAGGATTGTGGACCCAGCTTCTATATATAGACATGCAACCCTAACTAGCTATGTGGTGACCTGGCCTGCTCTTCGTACCCTTTCTCTTTTGTTTTCTCGAGCTGTAACCTATTTTCTTCACCCTAACCTAACTGTTCAACCTATCTCATCATGAGATTGTCCGTTATCCTGTCATTTTCTTCCCATCCAATCTCCCGAGGGGGCATCCTACCGTCGTTAAACCTGTACCAGGGGCAAATTGGGGCATGTATCAAGCAAATAATATCTATTCTTTGAAACAACATGATAAAACACATTGCATCAAAGAGGGGCAAAATGTATACACCTAAAAATGACATGACTCTACCTAAATAAATATTTTTAATATTTATTTCATTATATCAATAAATAAATAAATCAATTTATTTATTTGATTCACATTCCTCCACCAAAATTAAATAAAATTATTTATTTAAATTAAATCTTCCAAATTCTTCTAAAGTCATTCTAAATTAAATAATATCAAATTATTTAATTAGTTCTTCCAAATTCCAAAGTCAAATCATTTTCTATATTTAAATAAATCCAAATATTTATTTAAATTATCCACTTCCTCCAAAATTGAATTAATACCAAAAATAATTCAGTTAATCCACGTCTACATGTAATTAAATATTTCAATATTTAATTAGCTAATATTCTCTCACCCACATGTCCTATTTCTCCTCCAGTCAAATTAGTTAACTTATCAATCAAAACAGTTAACTAATTAGTCATCTGAGTTCACTGTTCAATCATCTCAGTCAACTCCCCAATCAGCCCACTTATCTCTCTAATCTATTCTGTTAACTGGTCAGTCATCTCAGTTAACTCTTCAATCTATTCTGCTAACTCCCCTGATGCATGAAGGACCAGGACACTTGTCCTCTCCCTATTCGCGCACATCCTCTCAAATTTCCTCAACCATTGATCTTCTTATTCATTTTACACCATTGATCTTCTCTCTCACAAATCTATAAATACAACCTCTATTCCTCCATTTGATCCATCCAAGCTTTTTATAAACTTACTCTGCAGGAATCACAATGCGCCTTTGGCACAAATCATTCCATAGCTTGAGATCAACTATCACCATTATCATTGCATTGTGAAGATTCTCTTCATTGCAAAACCTATCAACAACCATTCTCCATTGTCATCTTGGAAAAAAGCAAGGAAGTGCACCTTCTGAGGGCTCTATTCATACACGAGATCAATTCGAGATAGGCGACCAATGGAAGTCATGAAATAGAAAGGTTTGTAAGGTATTGTGTTCTTTGTGTTTGATCTTATTTGTTTCAATTTCATTGAGATTATTGGATAATTAAGTTGTTTATGCTATTGTTCACATTTTCTGATAACATTTCTTCATCATCATCAAGATCGTCAACATAATAACATTTCTTTGGAATTCTAGGTCTATCAGGTCTTGGCTTGGGAACTCTTGTGGGGCACCTAGAAGCATAATGACCAACTTTACCACAATTGAAACATTTGAAAGGTATTTTTCTTTGAACTTACCACTACATCTAGGAAGACTGTTAACAAAGTTGTCTTCAAGTTCTTCAAGCTCATAATCTAGTTCCACCTTGTACTTTTCAGACCTCGAGGCTCTTTCTAAAGTACTGGCCTTCAAAGCAGTCTTTGTCTTAGGAAGTGAATCACCAAGTTCTCTCATTTCAAAGGCCGTCAACTTCCCTAGCAGCTAATCTTTTGTAATCTTGGTTACTGTCATTATTTCTTCAATTGCAGCCACTTTATGACAGTATGATTTAGGCAGTGATCTAAGAATTTTTTTCACAACTTCAATATCCTCAATCTTTCCTCCCACACTTCTAATGCTACTCACAAGTTCGTCGACCTTTTGCATGAAGGATGTTATGTTGTCATCTTTGCTCATCTTCAAACCTTCATATTTGCCTTCAAACTCTACAACTTGGCGATCTTCATAGATTCATCTCCTTCGTATAGATTCTTGAGCTTTTCTCAGATTTCATAAGCAATTTCTAGCTCCATGATCCTTGTTACTTCGACGTCAGATAAGGCGCTCACTAAGGCATCTTTGGCTTTTACGTTCAACTCAAATTCCTTGATCTCATCTTCAGTTTGCAAACCATTCTTCGATATTTCATACTTGTTTTCAGTTATTTTCCAAACACTATAACCCAAGTAGAGGAGATGGGTTTTCATGTGGATCTTCCAGATGGAGTAGTTTGTTGCATTGAACCGCAGACTTTCCTTCTTATACGACATCCTGGATCAGCCTCAAGCGGTCAAGCTTTCTTCTGAGGAATTTGGCTCTGATACCAATTGTTGAAATGAACTAGACAACTGAGAGGGGAGGGGGTGAATCAGTTGTCACAAAACTTAAACAATTCTGCACCTTAAATCATTAAACACTTATCCACAGTTTGTTATGATTAAATCATGAAAGCATAAATGCAGAACTATAAACACAATTGCAAGATCATACACAAGTGACACCAAATTTTTACGTGGAAAACCCCGTCAAGGGAAAAACCACGGTGGGAGTTAACCCACAGATATATATGTAAAGCACAATACCAAAAATCAGCGGCTCACTACCAATAGGACTCACTACCAAAGGGTTGAACTGAGATAACAACATCTACTCCATGCCAAGGTTCAGTTCCATTGAAGCTCAAAACACCTCTACTCTGCTCTGCTACTTTTACTTTGCTTCTATCTTCACATCTTCACACTTTGATGATATTTCATGACTCAATTACAAGTATTTATACACTACATCAACCTTGGAATGTTCATCAAGGTTAGCATTACAATCATCAACTGTTGGATCATTCTCTAAGGTCGACATTACAAACATACATAAAATAGGTCTGGACCTAATACAAAATTAGTTAAGGAAATGTAGTAAATATGTATGTGGATCACTCCATGCCTTATCTAGGACTCAAACATAAACTTCCACACCACTCCATTCTTCTACAATCTTCAATACATCTCCGCAATCACTGGAATTAACCAAGTCGGCTAGGACTGGTTACATGCTATGTTATCTGGGAACAAACTTCAAACATGATCTCAATTCCTTAATTAGGACCCATGTAAATGTAGGAACATGATCAGGAGGCATCCACAAGCATGTTGTAATCACCAAGAGCAACTGCACAAAATCTAGCCACTTTATCCATGAGATTCTTCACACTGGAGCACATGAACTTCACTATCTTCAACTATCATAAAAGAAAGGTAGCTTGCAGACCACAAAATCATGAACCATTGCAGTTGTAGGCAATTATCATCATCCCAAACTTCTCTCTATAACCACAAAGCAAAATAATTCAATGCGGAGAAATGCGGAGCAAAATACTTTCTCCCTGTCACCAGTGAATAATCAGAAAAAGAAGGTTTTACTCTGGTGAATGTAACTCACTCAATTCTTCATACCGGAGGGTCAAACTCAGGATTTAGCATTTTTAGACATGCCTCTAAATTACTTCCAATCCGCAGACCAAGGTCTTTACTCTTCAAGAATGTGGAGCAGTCTTCTGGGTTGTTCTTCAATATGCAACTCGTTGTCTTCACTGTGATTCACTGTTTCCTTTCTGATTCTTCTGGAGGGCTAATTTTCTCAATATCCTGAACATATAAAGCTCTTAAGAAAATAACAAAATAGGATACAGTTGACACCAATGACAACACTGATTAGGTACATACTTGCAACACACCATTGATCCAAAATCCCCCAAAAATCTATAAATAAGAAGCCTCTCCAAGCCATTTCTATTCTGCAAATCTAACACTTGAACATCAAACTTATGCTCTCATAATTCAATACTTTTCATAGCCAAACTATCCCCAAATTATAGCCAAATTGTTGCCCTCATTATGCCGGTACATGCTTGAGCAATCCACATTTCATTTGCATTGGGTAAAGCTAGGATTTGTAGCTGGGTGCATGCATTTCCTCCACCTTATCAAGGAGAGTAAAATGGAGTAATATTTCAAGGTATAACCATTTATTTGTGTTTACTTTATCTTTTTAACATCTTCCCCATTTTATCATTTTCAAATAGTACTTGAACAATACTTCATTACCTTTCAACATGTCCTTTTGTTAATACATACCTGATGAGTTTCTTTTATCTTGGGATGAGAGTACAGGCTATCTTCCTCTCTTGTTTTAGTCATACCAAAATACTACCTCTACAGACCTCATGGGTACCTTGTGAATTCACCTTATTGCGACTTCATGAGGCTATATCCTTTTGAAATTAGTCCTAGATTACTACAACAGGGACATATCACTATTGAAGAAGAGAATAGGAGCACTGTGAAAAGGAGCAGGCCTTTGTTTCTTATGAGCATGTCAATCATTACTCAGTCACTTGTGTTCACTATTAAGGCATGTTACCTCTTGGTTCAGTCACTTTGTGTCTTCTCGGTGGATTTAACATACTTACAGACTTCAATATGACTTGACAGGACTTAGGTCATTTAAAACTTGGTAAGATTTCTACATAGTGCATACCTCAAGGCTTCAAAGACCACTTATAAAGGCCACTCATATTATAATAATAAAATATTGCATAAAAGAGTAAAATTTAAATTTTTTACTCAAAATAATTTATTCCACTACAATATTCCAACTTGAATATACAATAATCTAGAGAACATAGCTTAATAAAACATAAGGATAAACTCCTTTACATCATCAAAGCCATAAATACATTAATACAACAAACTTTGACATAACATAAACTATTATCCTCTCGAGATCATCATCTGTGAATGCGAGGATGGAGAGAGAGAGAGCATCATTGGAGTGATTTACCGCCCATCCACAAAGCTTACGCTTCCTTGCCCTTACCCCAAATAGGACAAGCCTAATCCTTCACGACAAGTCTAGTAATTGGAACCAGCAAGCGTGATGGAATCTGGTGTAGCATGATATATCTTACATTTAACATATAGATAACTATTGCAATGAACTAATATCATGATATGGTAGAGAGTGAAAATAAATCAAATCAATGCAAATACTTAACTTGATTTCAAAGCTTTGGTCAAAGCATATTTTTAAGTTGATGATAGATAGATAGGTTAGAAAACATAACCTACCCTTTTCTGTAACCCCATATCCGGCACCCTTCCAATAACCAACTAAATGAAAACAAAAAAAAATTAACAAAAGACTTTTATTAAGCCTAATCACATAACTATTAAGGATTGTAACTTCCTATTATATCCACCTTATCATGCTTATAAGAAAATATTCTAATTCATCAATAAGATAACAAATGCCATTTTTAATATTTCTAAATACTTCTTATTTGCAATAAAGGAAAAAGAAAAATAACATCAACATTACTAAAATATATCTTATTTGCAATACAAAGAAAAGAATATTCAAATGTTGATAATATCAATTCTGAATATTTTTCTAAATGATTCCTAATTGCAAACACCCATTTAAACGAATCAATCCCAACAACGAAGAAAATTTAGGTGAACCAACAATAGCAAGACTTCTACGACGTTTTAGGTATTGAGGAAAATAACCAAAGCAATAAAAGCTTTTTAGGGGTGCGCAATTATAGGAGAAAAGAAAGTAACGCTTTAGAAGTACCTGAGTCAAATCTAGATATGTATAATCTAAAGTGGGAAGATGATAACTCAAATACAGGCATTTGACCAGCTTGAATTTTAAACTCCTAACCAGAATAACCTTAGTATGTTAGTTACTTTCTACAAAAGCATTCTATTTACCTTGCAATTTGAGATTGTTCTAATTTAATGATAAATCCAAGGCGGTTTCACCATGAACTAAAGCTAGCAATCTTCCACATACAATAAAATCTACTGGCACTGAGATACACATCTAAAGACATAGTTTTGATGCAAGGTTGAGGCAAAAATTAGCTAATGAAAGTGGTTTCTAAAGCTTAGCATAAAGCCATTTCTCAATTTTAAAGCACAAGAAAAAAGAGTTCAAGATCTGCACTAATGTCCATAGAGAAAGAGATATTTTGTAATTTTGGCTCAAAATTTAATGGATTGATTAGAATGGCTAAAAGGATCGATTAGAATATTCATGCTCTTACGTCATTACACTAAAAGTCCTAACATTACTTTTGAACTCAAAAAGCTGCAAAAAGATCGATTAGACTTTGTATGAAAGCTTAGACTAGTGCAAGATCTAGTTAAGATTAAATTGTTTAACAATGTATTTCTGAGAAGAGCAAAGATAGGAGGAGATTTTTTTCCATTTTCAATCTCTATACATGAATCTCCAACAAGAAGATTCGTAAGGCGCAAGATCTAGTCTAAAAGGATTTTAAACAACTCATAATTAAAATATCATAAGAGAGAGAAAGAGAGTCGATAACTATATATAAAATAAAACCAAAGATTTATTTTAATTCTACGAAACGTTTGACCTTATTGCAGATATGTATCTTTTGAAGAATGATAATTTAGTTGGACCTTATATGCTTAGTTTAGAAAACATAACCTGCCCTTCTCTATAACCCCATATTCGGCACATGTCCAATAACCAACTAAACGAAAACAAAAAAAATTAACAAAAGAATTGTATTAATCTTAATCACATAACTATTAAGCATTATAACTTCCTATTATATCCACCTTATCAGGGTTATTAGAAAATATTCTAATTCATCAATAAGCTAACAAATGCCATTTTTAATATTTCTAAATACTTCTTATTTGCAATAAAGGAAAAAGAAAAACAACATCAACATTACTAAAATGTATCTTATTTGCAATACAAAGAAAAGAATATTCAAATGTCGATAAAATCAATTCTAAATATTTTTTCTAAATGATTGGTAAAGAAACTTGACAAAGACCAAAACTATTGTCACACTCAAGATTCATAATTGCAGACACCCATTTAAACCAATCAATCCCAACAACTAAGCAAAATATAGGTGAACCAACAATAGCAAGACTTTTGTGATGTTTTAAGTACTGAGGAAAATAGTAAAAGTAATAAGAGCTTTGTAGTGGGGCATAGTTATAGGAAAAGAAAGTAATGCTATAGAAGTACCTAAGTCAAATATAGATATGTATAATCTAAAATGGGAAGATGACAATTCAAATCCAAGCATTCAACCAACTTGAAATTTAAACTCCTAATTGGAATAACTTGCATATGTTAGTTACCTTCCTACAAAAGCATTATATTGACCTGGCAATTTGGGATTGTTCTAATAATGATAAATCCAAGTTGATTTCACCGTGAACTAAAGCTAGCAATCTTCCACATACAAAGAAATCTACTAGCACTGAGATATGCATCTAAAGATAGAGTTTCGATGCAAGGTTGAGGAAAAAATTAGTTGATGAAACTGGCTGCTAAAGCCTAACGTAAATCCATTTCTCAATTTCAAAGCGCAAGAACAAAAGAGTTCAATATCTGCACTAACAGATAGAGAAAGAGATATTTTGTAATCTCGGCATAAAATTTAATGGATCGATTAGAATGACTAAAAGGATCAATTAGAATATTCATTCTCTTACACCATTACACTAAAAGTCCCAACATTACTATTTGTTAAGTATGAAAAGTGGGAAGAAGGTAGATAGTGTTAAGATCTATCAAATCAAACCCTCCTTTCACACTAACATTCAAGGACAATAACTAAGCCAAGTCACTACGAATGAATAAGGACTCAGCTACAAGTTGATGTACTTAGGAATGATATGGAAATATTCATTAGATTGAGAGATTTGTCAAACCCTAATTTGAATAAGCCTCAAACCCTAATTTTAATGCAATCGGGTATAGATGAACACAATGCTCTAGAAAACCAGACAGGAAGACACTCGGGAAGGATCAGAAATATACCAGAAGTTGGATTTCTGGAATTGAATACTTTGCGAACTACGGGGCGGGTGCCCAAGTTTGATAGGGTAGTTTTTTCTACAAATCTGGAGCAGTGAGCAGTGTTGGACTATAACTTGTTTCTGAGTTCAAGGAAAATCCTATCGGGAGGACTACGGGGTGGGCGCCCTAGTCCAGTAGGGTAAAATATTAGCAAGTTAATTCTAGATCTTGAATCCTTATCCTCTGAATTACTTCTCTGCACCTGAACTTTCCCAAATCCCACACCTATAACTTGAAATCACAAAGAGAGGGGTTTGGGGGTTGTGGTATTTAGGAGCTTGCCTCAGTCAAGCCCCGAAATGACATTCAAGGCTTCCAACACCGTTGTTAGCTAGAGTGTGTGCCCAAGGAGGGCAAAGGCCAAATCCAATGATGAAATAGAATGATTGAAACACAAATAGATGTCACCTTAGAGGTGAAGCCCTCATGGATATGAAGATCTGCCAAATCATGAGGAGATGGATTGATGAAGCCAAATCTGCAACAAAAAAACACAATAACAACACAATTATGCTCTACAACAGAATGAATGCCTTGAAATCCCTTAGCTCAATATCACAAGTTTGTATCATCCATCTAGGTGTAAAATGAAGACATAAACTCATGTATATATGCTTTCCCACTAACTTTCATAATTTAAATTGAAAAGGCCAACAAAGGGAAACATTTTTAAAGGTCTTATGCTGACACATTAAAATTTGGATCCCGACAAATTAGCTTGGACTTGGGCGTGGGCGTCCAAGTCCCAAGGGCCTTTTCTGGTCTTGATTAAAGTTTAAGATGGGCCCCTAAGTCCCATTTGACATGGGTTTCGGGGGAAATTGCTCTGGGATAAGTATTAAGCTTGTAAAGTGTAAACATAGGGACCTATGAGCTAAACTAGGAGGTAAAAAGGCATAGGGATACTTTTTACTCCATAACACTGTTGAACTCAGAAATTTACAAAAAGATTGATTAGACTTTGTATGGAAGCTTAGACTAGCGCAAGATCTAGTTAAGATTAAATTGTTTAACAATGTATTTCTGAGAAGAGCAAAAATAGGAGATTTTTTGCCATTTTCGTTCTCTATACATGAATCTCTAACAAGAAGATTCTCAAGGTGCAAGATCTAGTCTAAAAGGATTTTAAACAACTCATAATTAAAACATTTTAAGATAGAGAGACAGAGTCGATAAATATATATAAAATAAAACCACAGATTTATTTTAATGCCAAGAAAAGTTGGACCTCATTGCAGATAATAGGGCATCCAAAATAAAAAGCTGAATCATTTTCAAATAAGATAAAGAAAAGGAAATTACACCATAGTGTCAAATAAATTGGGTTTCCTAATGGGCAATAGGGTATAACAACTAGAACTCTTACGAATCAAAACATAGACAATGTTGATCAATAATTTCTCCTAAGCTATATTCTGAAGTGATCTACCAGTACCATGATTTCACATCCAAGGACATGGAAGAATCATGCAGGTTGGAGAGATTAGAATAAAATCAACTTTGGAAGAGAGTAAACTTGAAATGAATGTAGGATAAAACAATGTCAATTTAGATCTAAGGATTGGTAGCATTCAAGCATGTGAAAGAGATGTCCTTGCAGGTGGAATGCAAATTCCATTTAATAACTAGCATGCATCCTAAAGAAAATTATGAGATAATCACCACTTTTGTGCACTTTAGTGTAAATGCAGAGAGATAACATAAGACACACAGTGTTCAAAATCAAGGAAATAAATTATGTCAAGACTAAAGGAATGAATAAGATTTCAAATCTTCCAGGTGTTTGTTCTTTCTTAAGTTCAAATTGATTTAAATGTTTAGAAGGAAGATGATTGGATTTTTAATGAGCTGCATTCTATGAATTCGACAGATACAAACAAGTTTTCTCTAGGAAATGTGTAAGAGGTAATTTCTAGGTTCAAGAAGAATTCTTGGGGTCAATAGAGAGTGCAATATAAACTCAAAAGCTTGAACCACTGATCAAGCTTAGAAAGAAATTTTTCGACAACTGTGGAAAAAACACATATTAAACAATTCCTGATAAATTACTTTCACAAACAACAAAAACATAAACATTTTTAAAATAATGCATACCTAAAGTTCCCTAAGCTTCTCCCAAAATCTACTTTTTCCCTAAAATCCACTTTTTCAGACAGTCTCTCTTTTCCATTGATTCCTCTTTTTTTAGGATTCTCCCCCCCGCCCCCCCAAATCTATTCTTATTTTTCCCTTTCTAAAATAGTAAAAGCAATAATGTCTCCACTATCTTCCCACTTAGTCTTTTTTTTCTAAATTTAACCCCCACTCTTCTTAAAAGAAAAAGACTCCTATTTAATGTTTTCCACAACACATAGCCATGCAATAATATTTTAAAATAAAAGACTCTTTAAATAATATCTCTTATGCATTAAAAGAAAAGATTCCCCATTATTATTTTCAACAACTACTTATTAATAAAAGGTAGTAATAATCTAAAATTTATTTTCTAAGGAAAATAATTCAAACACATATGCATACACACATTTATTTCAAACTATCAAATCTTCTAATTATTATTTTTTCTATGTGAGTGTGTGAGATTCCCATCGCAGCCATTCGCTTCACAATGGTTAGACTCCCTCTCCCCAATGATACTCTCTCTCACAAGAGAGCGTCAAATTATCCTGTCTCATTTTCAAAACAATCATCAAATGATTAGTTTTTCGTTAGTTGAAATATTAATAATCAACAAACATTAATAAATTCAATATATATATTATTGTTCCAAACATAGCATTATTTAATAAATAATAATCAAGTCTCATTGCGAGGGTTGTAACACCACTATTTTGACTTTTTTTGTGACCAAACAGACCTCTATAAAATATCTCTTCTTTGTCCAACTTTGTAGACTTCAAGCATATGTTTCAAACCTCTGATCAGACCTCATGCTTTTATCACTCATCATGCTCTCTACCATCCACTATACTATCTACCACCATTATACTCTTTTCAATCCCATAAGATCATTATCCCTACTTACTCTATCTCATGGACCTTTTCTAGGGTTTTCAACATTGTCTCAGTCTCTTTTCACTATCAGGCTTTATCTTTGGCAAACCATCTATCCTATCCATTATACTCTTTTCATATGTGCAAGCTCATAACTAAGGGCAGAGTCTAAAGATGACTATGCAGACCTTGATAAACCTATCAACATGAACATCTTGATTGTATCCCATTGTCGTGTCTCTATATGCTCTTGTATTCTCATTGTTTACTTATATGAGATATCTTAAGACTGCTACACTAGAAAAAAATCCTTGACAAACCCTCAAGACTGTTATACAAACCTTTAAAACTTTGAACACATCTTCTCTTTAGCACAAACTAAATAACAACTCAGGATCCATAAGGTTTTCATAGTGTTCTATCTCCATTAGACACACATTCAAAGAGGATGTAGTCTTTGATATTAGATTAAACTCTTTTAGTGATGGATAGGTTTCATACCACATATGATTGTTATATGGCCTTGGAATACATCATTGCAGGCTTTATATGATTACACAAGGTTTTGACATGACCTTAGATCCTTGTAACAGCAAAAATACCTTCATTGAATCACAAAAACCTCACACAAATCTTGATAAACTAATGGAAGTCCCTTTATCATGTTGTACAAGATCCTTACCTCCTTCAAGACTGGTCACAGACCTTCCAACATGACCTCTAGGGTTTACGCAAACATCTGAAGCCTGTTATCCAATGTACACATGCATCTTTTGAACCTTCAACACTGCCAAGTTTATTATGACCTAGTCTCTGTCTCTTCACAGTCTTACTCTATCTTGCAAACCCATTTTAGGTTTAGTAAACCTCCACATGACTAAACAGAGATTTTATAATGATTCAAATCTGTATCTTATCTTTGATTGTTTAACAGTCCTTGATGTATTTCGTGATTATCACCATGCATTGTTTTACAAATTCTTCTCTCTTGAATCAGAGACACAAACCCCTAAAGGTTTTACAAATCTTCATAACTTTGAACACATCTTGAAGATGATAACCCTTGACATTGTCTCATTGTTTTGCTTCATACACCCTTTTCTTATAGTGACTACCCCTACAACTCTCATGAGCCCCATTCCACGTGAAAATTATTGCATGGAGAAGAAACTAAACCTTCGGAGACTTCATTTTGACCTCTCTTAGATCCTCATTGTGTGAAGGCACCTCCACCATGATAGATACATGTCGAACAACTTGGGAAACCCTAAAAGGGATGTGAAACTCCAAAGAAGAGGACTCAACACAAGGCAACCTAACCCCAAACCTGACCAAATGACCTAACTCAAGGACCTTTAGGTTCAACTTCATACAACCATGACCTACACATAGGTTTAAACTCTAGAACCCTTATGAGACTTTAAAAAAACGTTCCCTCCATACATGTATGATGGTCTTTTAACAATTTTAAGGTTTTTCAAGTGCCTTTCAATTCATGAAGTACGTGATCATTGAGGACAATAAGGTTTTTTTCAAATACATTTGACTCTATTAATACAAAAAGAACAAAAGTATGCTATAACCTTTGTATTTAAAGACCTTCAAAGACTCAAAAGTACATAATTATTATACAAGACAAAGAAACATTTTAAAACCCTTGACAAAACTCAAGGCTCGAATGCAATGAAACATATAACCACAAGACCTGAGTTTTCATGTGGAAAAGACCTTGTCAAAGCATGAAATTAAGACCTTTAAACTAGGACTTCTGAGTCAAGAAATTTCTCTGAGATATCCAGGATGACTATTTGGGTCAAGAAGGCACAAATAGGTAATAGGTCTCATACCCTAGAGTACGAAGGTAGCTTAATGTGTGATATTCCCATGGCTATGCAGTAAGCTTTGTGGGTTTGTGGTATGTTTTTTTCTTCTATAGTATCTTCTCCCACTATTTGTGGTACATTCTACCCTTTTGTGGTATTTTCCTCCTCTATTTTTCTTAATCTTTCTAAAACTACATACCCTCCTTGTTCTTGTTCCAAGATTATTTAGCAATCAGCCTATCACATCATCAATTTTAATACTATAGTTACTGCTCTCTACTGTAATATCCCCTTCTGAATTTGGATCTTCATCAGTTTCTACTTTAGGTACCTTCCTTAGTGATTATAGACCCTTGCAATCATCTTCTTCATCTATCTCCTCTTCCTACGTTATCTCCTCAATGTATGTAGAACTTCATATCTATATACAAAGGAATATCTACAACCCTATCTTCACCTTGCAATATCAGTTCCTCTATCTATGAGTCAAATACACCATTTTAATAACCATTCTAAATTCAACAAGATGTTGAATGCACAAAAGGCTCTTTCATTTCTATTACTTCAAAATCTACCTCCCTCTTTATCCCTAACAAATTCACCTCTAACTTCCTACACATTCCTATGACATTCACAAATGTCCCATCAACCAACATGATGTTGTATGGTGTCTCATGTAATAATGGTCTACCTAAAGCCTCCCAAATTTTTCTAGGAATTATGCTTACATTGGTGCCCAAATCTACCAATACCTTATTCATCCATTTGTTTTGGACTTTTAATTTAATTAAGAGAGGATGTTTCTAACATTTTCTCATAGTTTTTGTTTTCCTTCTTACCTAGCCTTTTATGTTATTTTCCTTGCATTTATTCAATACTTTGCAAATTGTTTTAGTGTTTCCATTATATTTTCTTCTTCTGCAAAGTTGGCCAATTACTTTAACAATAGGGCTTCTTTTTCAAAGAAACATTCTTTATGGTAGTCTTCTCTCTATTTTTTCGAGCCCTAATAATCCATTTAGTTTTTATACCACAAGGTCATGTGGCTTCATTTTGTGGGGAACTCCTCTACATCCTCCTCTTTCAAGTCTTTTAGCACTAATTTTCCCTTTGTGGTATATGTTCCTCCTCTAATAATTACAACTACCTTGTTTTTATTCTTATATTCCACAATAGCTTTTTTCTAGAGCTATTATTTTCTCTCAAAATATTCCTCTTGTAGCTATTCCTCCTTCATCAAAGAGTTCTCTTATGTTTCATCCTTATCTTCAATCTCTATTCTTTGACATCTTCAAGTGTTAGAGGGAATTCTCCTTAGGTATTTTCATTGTTACTTATGTCCCCTCAACGCATTTGGCCAAGATAATTATTCACTTTTGGTAAGAATTTGGCCATCCTTGTAGCATTTTGCTACCTTAAGACAGCTAAAAGAGTTATGTGTATCATCACCACAAAATCTACATACTTTCTTTTTCTTTTCTCTATACTCATTGGCATAATGCCCTACTTCACCGCACTTGTATCATGTTACATCCTCTCTTCTCCTTTGACCTTGGCCTCTTCCTTTGTCACATACTGCTCTAACCTCATTGTAGTAACTTCTATTGTCATAATCATTTCTATAAATAGTGGATAGTCTTCCATCTAGGATTTGAGGTGCCTCTTGTATTTGATTTATTATACATGATTTATTCTTCCATTTCGGTTTTTATACCATGATCCTAAACAAGTTAGATTCTTTCTACCAAACCTCTAGCTCTTTCCATCCCTCTATGGATGGGCTCATTTTCCTCATCCTTGTGACTACACTAGGGTTTAGACTCATCCTTTAGTTGAAATAATGTGGGGTAATCATCGATCTGATGATCATCACATTCACCACATATCCTATAGTAAACATTCTTAATCCTCCTTGAAAGTTGGAGGTCCTGCAAAGTCCAATCTCATCACCGTAACTCTTCTCCTCTCCTTTAGGACTAGACATGCATTCCTTAAATAGCCTCCATTTGAGTAGTGGGTGCACCAAATTTTCTTCCTATGGATAGGTGACACCTCCCTCTGATTTTCTCCTTTTGCTAAAATCTCTTGTTTGATTTTTCAATTGTTCCAACTCAAATTTCAACTTTTCTATTTATGCACTTTCTTCCCTTCCATTTTCCCTTCTCTAGGATTATGCTTCAATTTTGAAGGCTAACTCAACCATCTCTACATGTGTATCATAAATTCTACCATCCAAGGATGCCCAAATCCTAGGTAGTAGTCCATAGACAAACCATTCCACTCTTTATTTTTTGATCAATGGCTCTTCTATTCGCCTAACCACCCCTTTGAATCTTTGATCAAACTCTTTTATTGTTTCACCTTTCTCTTGTATCATATCCCTCATCTTGTTAACACTCTCTGAAGGAACTTCTAAGGACTAGAAATTGCTTAAGAATTCCTTCTTAAAATGTTTGTTCTCTATTATGTTCAAGGCATATTTTCATGTACCACTTAATGGATTCATACTTAAGTGTTCATATAAAATTATATAACTTTGCCTAATTCTACCTCACTCCATTTCTTATCCATGTGAAATGTAGGACAAATATATGTTTGACAACTTCTTTAATGTCCTTGCCAAAGATTCGCAACTGAATATGGTTTTGTTCCATTGTTTTAGTGATAGGCACCTTTGCTTTGTCACTATTAGATGAGGTTACTCCTTCACGTTCTTTTCTACCTTGTTTATTATTTTTTGGTTCCTCAAGTTCTTTATTCTTAAAACTCTTGGCACCCTTGCCACACTTAATAGATTCATGTTATTCGACTAACTTTCTCACCCTACCTTTATCCCTAGGCAATTCAAAACCAAATAATTCTTCACCTAATAACTCTTCACACAAAACTACAATCTCTCATCTTTTTGCCTCTTCCTTATTTCATAATGGTCCACTAAATGTATCCTTGGATGAAACTCTTATTAACTTAAGTGGCACGGGAGATGACTCTTGGTCTGGGGGGATCACCTCTTCAAGGTATCGCTTCATTTTTGGAGATGTAGTTTTTGATAATTTCTCATTAGTTAATGAAATTTTGTTAAGACTTTCCCATCCTTATCCATGTTCTTCAATTGTCTCAATTGACAATTCATTAAACATGTCCCTTGAATCCTCTTTTTCCACATTCTTCTATCTTTCTTGAAACTCCAAGTTTTTCATTATCTTTTTCTTTTGTAAATCCATACTTTTATTTACCTCACTACCTAAAAAAATTCATTGAAGTTTAGAGGTTTTAATTTAGATAAAAGAGTTATTAAACCCTCAATCCCTTCATCAATGGAGATCCTAAGATTTGATAGATGCAGTTCAAAATATGGTTGTCAAGTCAAAAATTCAATCAATGAAGCACCCCTAGTTCAATGTCCTAGTTCAACACTCCTACTTCTAAGAACTCCCTTCAATGACTCCTCAAATACATCATATTATTTTACCTACTCTACTAATTTGGTCAAATTTTCTTTTGTTCTCCTAATCTAGATGATTAGGTGCTTAGACGTGTCATTGTAATTAAGCGGTACTACAACTCAAAACTCTCAACATTCTCAACAACAACCCTCCTAGCATGTTCTAAAGAGGCTTCCCTAGCCTTCTCTATCATATTGTAGTATCTCTTTATTGGAAGAATGACTTTGGGAAGTTATTTTTTCATCGATACTGCTACTGACAACATAAGCATGAGCACAAGGAACATATAGCTATGCATTACAGTGTTGTCATTGATGTCAACATTGTATTTTGGTATGATGCAAATTAGTTTGGTTCTCTACTTTGCAAGATGGTTTGATCCTTCATAAAACACTAATTTGAAAGAGGACTTTGATCCAAAGTATGATCCAGTAAGGAAAACCTATTGTGAATTTGGCTAAGTATAAACTCTGTATTTCTAAGTTACAGAGCATCCAGTATTTTGGTCCGCATTTCTCTACTATTAAAGGTTTCACTCCACGGTTCTAGCATGTTGTTGTTAGTTGTTAGAAGCTTCTAAATGTAGAATTGTGCATGGTTTGGACATATGGTTTGAAAGTTGAGTAATAGAAGTTCGGCTTGATAGAATAAAGGTACTTCCAGTTCAGAGAAGATGTGGAGGAGAGTCCGCATTCCTCCACGGATTGGATTTTGTTTTTGTAGTTTTAAGGGGATGTTAACAGTTGTTATTAGAGTGCAACTTCTAGTTTTCATGTGATTTGGAGATTTCTGGGTTAGTATGTGGATCTATAGTTAAATGGTTTTTGTATTTGGTCTTTAGTGGAGCCAACCTAATAAGTGTGAAAGTGTGTGAAAGGTAATCAAGCTTGTGGATTTAATTGGGAGATATTTTAGGTCCATGCCAACCTATTTCAATTTGTTTCAAATTTTGAATCTTGGCCTGAAGCGTGTGAGTGAAGTTTTGGGGCCGATAAGTCTTATATGGCATGTTTTGCATAGGTCGATTTAATTGATGTTGTGAAAGAAGCGAATATATATGAAGTATTGTGTTCAGTGTTTTGGGCACAGTGATATAAAAAATGTGATCAGTGTGATGCGATAAATGCTTTTGGATGCTAATTGAATGAATGTAGACCAGTGTAGTCTAGTGTTTGAGAGCAGTGTGATAAGTATTGTTTTGTACTTTGAGCTTAATTAGACATGTACTTCATGCATGTGTTAGATGAAATTGTAAATAGTTCAATCATGGTAGTGAGCCACCAGTTCTCTTCTATCTCTTTCTTTCAAGACAGTGAGTCCTTTGGTAGTGAGCCACATGCAGTGAGCATTCTTGGATAGTGAGTCCACCAATTGGATCGACCTTAACCGATTGCCTTATTAATATATATTGTGAGCTAAACCTCACTGTGGTTTTCTCATTTTGTGTTTTCCTCGTAAAAATTTTGGTGTTCATGTGTTATGAATTATGGTTGCATGTTTTATGCTTAATTTTCTTTACTACAATTAAATATGCTCAATGGATTAAAATGTTTGATGTGTAAATTGTTTAAGAGAATACTAATTCACCCTCCCTCTCAGTATTCTAGGTGTTCAACAATTGGTATCAGAGCCAAGTCCTTTGGAAGAAGCCTAACCGCTCAAGGAAGATCTTGGAGATTGAACACATGGCTGCTAGAAGGTTACCTATTCCTTCGGAAGAGATTCCTGTTGTTAATCTCATTAAAGAAGACTGTATGCTTGACAAAATAGGAGAACTCAATGTTTCTCTTGAAGATCTTGAAAGAACTAAAGGAGAAAATAGAGATCTGAAAGAAAATGTCAAGGAAGCAAATGAACACATCAAGAAATTGAAAGAGCAAGTCAAGAAGCTCAGAGACAAGCATAAGGAAGTTAGTGAATAATTGGAGCAAGCAAATGGAACCATCACAAATTTGAAAGTGCAGGTTGAAGAAAAGAAAAGAATTAAGGAATGTCTTAATGTAGTTGTGGAAAGAAAATCTAAAAAATGTACAAGGCTTGAAGAAGAGGTTGTGAATTTGAAATCTGACCTGGAGAAAGCAAGGATTCATGAAGAAAAACTCAAGATCAACACTGCAAAGCTTAATGAAATGATTGCAAATAAAAAAGGTCCAAATGATAAAGAGGGTTTAGAATTTGAAAAAGGTGAAACCTTGAAATCAGGTCAGGCATCAAATGCTGGAAATAAGAAGAACAATGACAAGCAGTTCCAAAATCAAAGGAATAAAGTTAGAAGACCACTGGTCAGATAACCAAATCCTCAAAGGTACCCATCTTTTAATAGTTTATGTCATTCTTGCAATAAGTATGGACACAAGTCTTTACTTGCAAGAAAGTTGGTCATAAAGCTAGTGAGTGCAGAAGTCAAATTAGGAATGGATATAACAATGATAGAATGGTTCAATCTTTCAATGGCTACTATTATACATGCAATAGATTTGGGCATAAAGCTAATCAATGTAGATCTAGAATGAATGGAAGGAATACTAGTTAGAGGAATGTAGTATGCTACAAATGCAATAGACCTGGACACATTTCTAAGTTTTGCAGAAATAGAAACATGAAGAAGGATAATCTGGTAGAGAAGAGTGAACTAGTAAAAAAGGTTGATTCAGCAAAAACAAAGAAGGAAATGAATAGGATTTGGATAAAGAAGGATGTACCAAAGATTAAGGATATATATGAAGTTACATCCGGTCCAGAAGTTTCCTCTAGAAACTAAGTTGAGAGCTTTGGCTCAGGGGGAGCTTTAATGAAAATCTTTCATTCCCTTCCAAAGAAAAGGTGTTGGTGCTTCGGCACGAAGATATATGGTGTAAGTCAATATGTTTGAACTAATGAAGAAAACTCTGGAAGAAAATCTCATAATGTAGAAGATTCTGAAGCACTTGTAGGTGATTGTGTATATAGAGAAAGGTTTGACAATTCTATTAATAGAGAAATTAAATGCAAATTAGGTTAGATCTAAAAAGTTATAAAAGGGATTTTACTTAGCAAAATCACTCACAAAAGCATTCAAAGAGCAGATCAAGAGCTGAGTTGAGCAGAAGAAGAGATCAAGGTGATTCAGAGTTCATTCCATGCAAACCCTATTTTAGCAAAAGTGAAGAAAAGGTATTTCTTAGTCTCTGGTTTGCCTTAGTTTCTCAAAGATCTTTGTTTTTGAAGTGTTTGTTAGCATTTTCCAATGGCAACTCCAAGGGTTATTGAGGTAACAGAGAAACCTAAACCTAAATTCAAGAAATTCCCTACAAAATGTATTGAGGATGATCTGTTGGGAGCATTTTCTTCCATTCCACATGGGGTTTTGCCAACTAAAGACATAAGAACTTATATTCATGGCAAAATGGAAGAGTTTGATCATAGGAAGCTTGGGGATATCTAGGTTAAGGAACTTACAGGGGATTATTTTGCACTTAAACCTGAGTATCAAAACCTAATTGCAAAGAATCTCCATGTTTGGCAATGGTTCCCTAGTTTTTGCTTTGATGACAAGTGGGTTAGATTAGCAATAAGTAGGTTCTGTTAGGACTATTCAAAATTCCCATAGTCCCATTGGTTTCATACATTTTTCCTTCCATAAATCCATCTTAGGGGTCCATATTCCTTTTAAAATTATTCCAATAGTCATTCATAAGCATCCCATACTAGGCCCATGTGAAAGATATTTGTATTTTTGATCATTGATATGTTTTTATCTCTTATCGCAACCCCGCAGTACATCCAAATAGCCTTGGCGGGTATGCGGGAAGCAAAGGATGTGAAGACTCAGTTACCGCTTCCCCACAGCATGTAGAAGATCCAGTTACGGTATCGTGTTATAAAGATAAGGACTATCGCAGTCCTTCGGAGGTCTCAAGACAAGTTTGCGGGCTAGCGGTGAGAAGTAAATGACATATAGTGATTATCGTGACCCCGTGGCAGTCTCAAAAAGTAAGTGGTGAGCCAGTGGTATAAACTCAAGTGACATATAATGTGTCACCACAGTCCCGTGGCAGGCAAGAGGATGACCGGCGGCAATGCAGTAAGAAGGAGCCAAGGTACAATGTTCACCGTGCCCCTACAGTGGTTTCAAAGGAATCTTGCGATATTGTGGTATAAGAAGTGCACATGGTGTATGTATTATATACCACGCCCCTACGGTGGATCCAAAGAAGGTTCACGGTAGTGCGATGAAGGCTTCATGTGACGGGTAATGCTATATACTGTGGTCCCGTGATGTCGATGACTTCAACTGGCGGGCCTGCGGTAAACAGTAAAAGGGGATGCCAAAAAGGACCCCGCGGTCCCACGACAGTTAGGCCAAAGGTTGGTGGTAGCATGGTAAAAAGACATAAGGGATAACATGTATCTCGCTATCCCGTGATGGTGTGTAACAAGGTTTACGGGGTAGCAGTAAGTGGTGAAAGATGAATGAAACCGTCCACAAGCTCCTGCAGTCCTGCAATTGATCTAAGTTGGTCTTACAGTGATGCGGTAAGACATTAAATACTAAAATGACTTTAGCACCACCCACCAATGGTTATCATTGAATCTTGTGGGATTGCGGTTATCGATGAAAGGACATCAAATCTTAAAGTGCCCACCCAGCCATTAGATTGGACCAAATCAATGGTCTATGTTTAAAAGATTTGAGTGTTGAGATTTGTCGATCTCGTGGCACGAACCAAAGTTAATGGTGAACTGACTAGCTCCATAGCAGAATAAAACTTAGAATTTCATCATATTTCTTCATTCAAGTGAATTCAGTGGTGATTGCAGAAGGCGAATTCAAGCTTAGTCTGCCCTCCTCAAGTATTTTCCAACCGGGTAAGTCTGCCTCATCACTCTGCATAAAAGTTGGAATTTAATTTGTGCTTTGTTTTCAAACTAGTCTGGTAAAGCAAGAGAACATCAAAACCCTAGTTCATAAAAGCTTCAAATATGGTACCTAAAAAATCTGAGTCTGCAAGTAAGAGCATTGAACCCCTTGTTCCCAAGAAATGAGCTCTCCAACAGTCACTATTAGACATTTTGCCAAATTCAATCAACAAGGGATATAAGAAATTATTCAAGGATGTTACACAGGGGTGTCAGGATGCCATAATCCCTATCTCAGGGTGGAATCTTTTTTGGTATTTTTGTGAAAAGAAAGATGGACAAGGACTAGTTGGGAATCCATAGAATTTAAACTTAGCAAAGCTTGTAGTGCCCAATGTTTTCATTGATGTGGATTTGATCAGGGTATTGGCACAACATTATCATCCAGCCACTAAAACAATCAGATTGTCAAATGGGTCACCATTAGTGGTTGTGGACAGGAGTGCAATCATTCATTTCTTCATGTTGAACAAGCAAGCCCTCACATAGGTTGATTTCAAGAGGAGTGAACAAGAATATACCAACTTGAGAAATACACACAGAAGTGATGAATTGCCCATGTACATGAGGAAAGGGCTCAACAATAGAAGGATTTCAATCCCAACCACTGTAATTGAGCCCTTCCCTGTTGATGATTTTGTTGTGTATTTCAAGAGAACATATTTTGCTTTGTGTCAAGTGCTGGGAATTGATGCCCAAGACAAAATGCCAATTGGCCTGATGATGATGGCCATGAGAATACAAAACCTAGAGGTCAACATTGAATATCATTTTGCATCATACATTGAGAAGAAATTACATGAGGGATTTTTGCAAATAAGGGAAAACATGAAGCCCGTTGATTTCAAGTATTATTCTTTGCTTTGTCATTTGATTTTGTATCAAAACAGAAGGAAGTGGCTCAACAGAATGGATTTGAACATTATTGATCAAAAAGGACAGAGATTGCCTACTTAGTGCTGGTGTTACAAGTGGGATACTCATTGCCAAACTTACAATTATGTTGTCTTTCATGATGAATTTTCAGTCAAAATAATGAATTCTCTTAGTAGCCTTTCTCCTAGACTGACCAAAGAGGTCAGGGAAATGTTGAGGCCTCTTGCTCATAGGCCAGAACAGGGTCAAAAGCATAATTTTGCTGATTGGTTTTTCTTGTCAGGCCATACCATAATCAGAGTATATGGGTGTACTCAGCCACCCCATGTGTTGCCCAAATTTGTGCCAAACAGAATTGCATTCCTTGAATTCATGTGGCAGATGATGTGGATGGAAAAAGATGTGATGAAAAAATAGAAGAAGGGCACGTTTCTTCCTGATTCCATAGTGTTTGGTGAATGGTCTATTGGTGCTGATACTTTGGATGAGTTGCAAGCCTATTTGAAGGCTAAATATTCTTTGAAATCAGGTACAAAAAGGGTTTGTGATCCAGAGGGTCACATGAATTTTGTAAGAAAAGTCATTCTCACTAGAATTGGGATATCCAATAAAAATCAATTTTGATGAGGATGTGATCAGAAATTATGTCACTTTTGATGAAGTGTATAATAGAAAGAGAAAGTGGGAAATTCTTAAGAAAATTGAGAATGAAAAGATAAAACAAAATCCTAATTTTGTAGATTTTTTGTTGAAGAAAAGGACCCTTTGAAAAGAATTGATTTGATAATTGACAATTTTGAAAGAATATATGGCAAGTCTGTGAAGGAACCTACAAAGGCTTCCAAGCTCCCTATAAAGAAGCCATTAGGAGTTGTGATTCAAGAACCTACACTAGATGCAATATCAGTCCAGGATCTAGCTATCCCTAATTCACCACCTACCAAAAGGCAAGGGATTGAGGATGTTTCTCCACTGGTTCCATATGAGATGACTGAGGCACATGGGAGAAGAAGAGGAAGTTGATCAACCACTTGTTGGTCAAGAAACAAAAGCTCATAAACTAGAAGCAAGAATGGACAAATAGGCACAAGGTGAGCCTAAACTATAGGAAGATGAAAGGGTTGTTGCTTCTATGAGGTTCATGGAGGATGATTATTTCATTCATACCCCAGAATTCAAAGACTTTTGGATCAAGATGAAGATGAAAGAGTTTCAAGAACAAGTAGAAATAAATAAAATGGGTGCTAATGAATCTCAGCATGAACAAATTGTCTCCCAAACTTTCAAGAATTTGAAAATTGATGAAATAAATGTCAGCCCTAATGAGGCTAGACAAATGGTTTTGAAAAGTAACATGTTGATCATTCCTGGGCTTGAATTGAAGAAAATATTTTTGCTAGACCAAGTGAGAAATCAGGATGACCCCATGATGGTCTTTGAATTTGATTATGAGGATGGTGTCAGTGGTTGTGGGTTTGACCCAAAAATAGAAAATCTAGCAATATGGGCAACTCAAAAGAACACCAATAAGCCAAGATTGTTGAATGTAGTCCAGGAGTTGAGGGGAACATAAAACATTTTAGGATACATCAATAGTTGAGGTGGCCACCATTACCATGCATTCTACAATATTAAAACGAGCTACTGTAATCAAAATGGAGCAAAGATTGCTTGATTATGAAAAAACCCAAGTTGAAATGAATGATGAAGTGAACAGACTCTATTTGGAGAATGTCAAACTAAAGTAGCAGTTAAAGGGTGGAGATTCTCAAAGTTAAGAAATTGTACCATATCAAGCCCCTATGCCACAAATAACTAGTGACAACACAGTGCCAATTGATCAATTCATTGCATTGAAATTAAAGTTGGAAAAAGAAATTGAAAACTTGAAGAAGCAAAATGAGAAGGAAAAGGACGAGGCCAGATTGAAGATTCTTGAGGTGTTTGAAAAGATTTTGGAATATAGAGTAAAATTGGTTGTTGACAAGCTAGGAGATATGCATGAATGATATTCTTCCTTGTCTTAGGCCATTGAGCAGTTAAAAGTCAATCTCTCTATTTTGGACCCAATGTACAAGAAATGGCAACCTGTGCATCACACATTGGTCACCTTGTGCAAGGTTCTGCAAAGAGATCTAGGTGCTCCGGCTTCACTCAAGCCAACAGAGAAGATGGTGAAATTGATACTGGATGAATTGCAATATGTGAATGGTGAGGGCCAGAAAATGTAGGCAAAGATTGATTCTTTTGCCACCTTCAAACACTAGTTTATTCCTTCCATTTTGATAGAAGACAAAAAGATCAAAGATTTTGATGCATGGAAGAGTGAATATGGCCAAACTATTTCTCAGGTCATTGATTTTCTGAAGAAAGATGAAAACATAAATATTCTCAGCTTCAATATCATTCTAGATAGAGTAATTGCTTTGGATGCTGGATATGCTAAGTTCATTGTTGATGTCAAAGTGTTGCTGGACAAAAGGTGGAAAGATCACTAAGCCAGTTTGCTCCAGATTCAAGAATATAAGTTGCCTAGTGATTTTGTTGTATACCAATGGGAGCAAAAATATTTGACAACTGAAGAATGAGCAGACAGAGGAGCAATGAGCATTGAGCTGGTGTTAACATGGAACCAACAAATCTTGGGCATCCTCCTTTTTGTCTTTTCTTGTTTTTATGCTTTCTAGTATGTATTCAAATATATTTGGCGGTCTCTTTAAGACTTGTCAAAAAGTATATATTTTAAAAGGCGTATTAAGGGGTGGGTATATGAAAAGTCATTTTTTGGAATGTGAAAGGTCTGAAGCTTGTAGCTTCCTTCACCCCTATAAGAAGGAAACCAAGACCTTGGGAAAGCTCTCTAGTAATTTGATTTTGGAAAAAGACATTGTAAGGCCTGCTCTTTAAAGATATATCAATAAAAGCAAATTGTATTTCTCTGGTGTCATATATCTAGTTCTCAATTGCTTGTTGAATGTTCATGTTATACTTTATCTGGTTGTCTCCATTTTTGTTTCTCCTGGTTATTTGAATTAACATATCAAGGGTATGTTTAGTCATCAAAACACATTTGCTATTTTTGGGTGGTTTGTCTAATTGGGTTTCCTCAAAGAGGAATTAAATTTCATTGAATAGATCATTATAATCTTGTAGATTCAATTTGGATAATTAAGAAGAGCCAAGTAAAAATAACCTTGCATGTTTATGCCAGGCATAAACAATTCCATGCCAAGAAATTTGAGTTGTGGCTAGATAGAAGGCACAAATCTTTTTGTGATAAGACTCTGTTAACCAATTGTTGAGAAAGGCACTGATCAATTCTTTTCCAGAATCATTTCCTTGTAACATATTCAAAATTCCAATTTTAATTTTCTATTGTATAGGAGTAGGGGTAATAGTGGAATTAAAAATAAAAATCTAATCCAAATCATATGCCAGTTTCAATTACGGTGAATTGGATGATTTAATTGATAAAATTATATAAATCCCTTAATCTGCTCTAAAGTCATGAACATATTTGAGGACTAATTATTCATTGGTGAAATATAAGGTAACACCCGCCTGGGCAAATCAAAGCCCAAAGTGTAGAGAATCTTAACCACCTGGGTTAATTCTGTCAGTTGGCCAAATTGGTTACATAACCTAATCATAAAGCTTGGCATCCTTTTAGGATTTTGCATACTACAAATTTGAGAACCAACAAATTGGCGACTCTACTAGGGAGAGTCACATAAAATTTAGGTTCCTGGAGCTCTGGAAGACCAAGAGACAATTTTAATATTTTCATCTTTTTATAAAAGGAGGTGGCAGCTCTAGATAAAAATTTCCAAAGATTTCAAATTGCAATATAGTATTATAACTCTTCACCATGGATGGTAGAAGGTCTCAATAGAACCTGAATAACAAGAATTAGAAATTTGTTGAAAAGAACAAAGAAGGTTCAAAGCCTATGCCTATTGCGGGTAAGTGGTGATGGAATGAATACTATGAATGGACCTATTATCTCACAAATCTATGAAAATGCACAGGATAATCAAATGAATGTTTCAGAACAATCATACACTACATACAATAGCCCCATGATTGAAACACAAGTGGGGAAAGGTGAGCGATTTCATCCCAGGGATCTTTTTAATATTAATGAGTCTCAAAAGGAATTTAAATATCACCTGGAAGAAGGTATGAGATGAAATGAAGCAAAAAGAGATTATGAACAAAGAATGGCTCATCAATATGCTGAGAGCTCACACCAAGGGTTTGTGGAACAAACCCCCAAGATGGTAAGGTTCACATATGCTAATGTTGTTTCAACTTCCAAAGGAAGGTTCACTGATCGAGAATTAAAGGAAAATGTGGATCGGTTGCAAGCACAAATTGAAAGAATCAGATTGTTAAGAAGACAAGAAAATTTGGAACATGAGTTGCTTCAATTAACTGCTCGACCTGTTATAAATGCCTTGCAAAATGTACCTTTCAATAATCCAATTACCTCTAGAAATACAATTGGACCTTTGGTCTCACAGGCAACCCACAATATAGTTGGAAGACAGGGCATGTAGGTAATGCTCCACATGTGTAGCCCAATGTTCATACAAGACCTATGTCAAACCCTGCTAGTGTTCCAGTGGCATCTCAGGGTAATACTTACCCTATTCCTTCTGGTTATAATCAAGGATACAATCCATATGCAAGGACAATGTTAGTATCCATATCCCCCTCCACCTCATAATGTGCATGGAAACATGTACCATCCTGGAGGGATCCATCACAATGTGCAAGGAAATGTAAACCCTAATGCTGGGATAAATTACAATGTGCATCCAGGAGTACCCACAACCTCAACAACAAGGACATCAGCACAACCAATATCAGCCTAATCAGAGGCAAAATCCATTTGCAAGAGGCCCAATGAATATGGATATATTCAGACAGCTGGACTTCTTTGGCATCCAGGGATATCCAAACGACATTGATAATAAGGTAAGGAAATCAATCCCTAAATTTTCTAGTAACAATGCTATCTCTGGAGAATACCATATAAGATCATTTGAAACTAGTTTGGATAATTTTGAAGTTGAACATGAATATGTATATATGAAATTGTTCATGCAATCACTAGTAGATGATGCAAGGGATTGGTATAGGAATTTGCCAGATGCTTCAATTACCTCATGGGTTGAATTCAAAATGTTATTCAAAGAACAATATGGTGATCATTCTAATCCCAAATTTGTCTTACATGAGCTAACCAATATTCAGAAGAATTATAATGAGGTTGTGGCAGATTTTAATGCCAGATTCATGAAGGTTTTCAACAAAATCCCACATCATTTGAAGCCAACAGACCTAATGTGCCTAGTCTTCTATTTGAATGCTTTTGATCCTAAAACAAGATATGAGCTTAGAACAAGAAGCCCACCAAGTCTTACAGATGCATTCAAATCTACTTTGAATATTGAAAATAATAGAAGAGATTCAAGGAAAGTTGGTAGAAGGGATGAGCCTAGAATATTGCAGAACCCTAAGGTTCATCAAAATAAGCAGCCGAAAGAAGAACACAAATTGGAAAAAGTCTAGCATGTTGTCAAAGATTTATCTTATAAGGTGGCAAGAAATGAAAAAGGATTACCTTATGATAAATCAAATTATCCAAGAAACCAAAGACCGAGGTTGCAGGATATGCCATACAGAACAAATTGGAAGAATGGAAGACCTGTGGTTGAAGGCCAAAAGCAAAATGCCAGTAGGGATACACCTAATCCATTGAGGAGACATGGGGCAAACATGGTAGATGATACTGCATGGTGTGTGTCATGCAATTTGCCTCACTCCCCTGATTATTGTGTGGTGGCACAATCAATTCAGGAAAATGATATACCATATGATCAGGAGAGAGATGAACATACCATAAATATGTTGGCAGTTAGGCCATATGAGGTGGAAAGAGATTACTCTTCTTCAGAAGAAGATGGATTAGAGTATGATGTGAATCATCAGAGGTACAATAGTCATGTTGGCCAACAAGAAGTATTCTCTGATCATGAGGATAATAGCATAAGGGATACTCAAGTCTACTCTGCAAAGTCACAATCAAATCAGACTCAATTGAGAAGACCTACTGAAGAAGAAATGAAGGCACTTACGGTTGCTGCTATAGCATAGGCTAGGAGCAACTATAACCTCAGAAACATGACTATCGATGTTGATTAAGGTGTGCCAGGAAGTGTGTTCATGAAGAATATACAAGATGACAAAAAGATTACCCCTAAATCACAAAGAGATGGTGAAAACAAGAATACTCAGAAAGCAACTCAAAGATATGTGCCTAAAGATGCAGCAAAGGCTAATCAAAGCAAAATAAGGAGTGATCCCAAGCAAAACATAATGGAGGAAAATAAATCTGCAAAAGAAGTAAAGCAGAACCTATAATAGGTATGCCCTCTTTTGACATATCTCAGGCTTTGTCTCACATTAAATTATTTGTCCCATTACTAGAGATGATGAAAATTGATGAGTATAGGGATAGTGCCATGAAATTGATTTCAAATGTGCCAATTAAGCCTGAGGTTTCTGGAAAAAATTAGAGTGATTCAGAAAAGAATAAGAAACAAGTAAATAATGTCAAAGGCAAAGCCATGAAGACTCCTAAGATTTATATGGGGACTACTTTGACAAAAAGTCCATCTCAAGTTGATCCCTTTTATGTCACATTGTTGATAAATAATAAATTGGTAAACAATTGCATGATAGACTCAGGAGCTGCAATAAATATCATGCCAATGGAAGTCATGAAGGAATTGGCTATGTGGGTAGATTCCACATACATATGGAAAATGTTATGCAATGGATAATAGATCAATTCATGTCATTGGTATCATGAGAGATGTGGAGACAAAGCTTGCTGCCTTTCCTGAAGCCACTTACAAAATTGATATAACTATGGTTGACATCCCACCATATTATGGCATGTTATTATCAAGATAATGGACTATTGTTGTTGGTGGGAATGTCCAATTAGATCTCTCATATGCAGCCATACCTGTAAATGGCAAGGAAGTCAAGCTATGCAGAGAACTAAGATCAGAACAAGTGATAGAAAAAAATGATCCAAATCAAATAAATTGCTTTTGTGATGTTGACTTGGGAAATTTTAGGGTGAATCAATCCCAGCCTCAGCTACAAAGCAGTAATCCAATTGGTAATACTATTCAAGCAGATAAAGATGGTGTTTGGCAGATGTATTTTGATGGAGCCTGCAGCAAAGAAGGGAATGGAGCTGGTGTAGTTTTTATTGCACCTAGTGGTAAGACCTTCAAATATTCATTTTTGTTATCATTTGAATGCACAAATAATATAGAAGAATATGAAGCATTGTTGTTGGGTCTTAACTTTGTTGTCAAAAATGGAATCAAAATGTTGACTGTATATGGAGAATCCGAGTTAGTGGTATCACAAGTCAGATCAAAATATGTCACTAAAAACAAAAGGCTTAAACAATACAAGCATGCAGCATGGGACACAATTGAGTTATTTGATACATTTTCAATAGATTGGGTGGATAGGTCAAAGAATTTGATGGCCGATTTCCTTGCTAATGTTGCTCTGAGAAGAAATGATATAACATTAACTGATGTCTCAGAGGTGGAATTCAAGACTAGACCTTATATTCTTGACAACATATATAGTTCGCAAGTTTTTAATGATGATAAGGATTTGTTAAATTTTTTACAGTGTGTTGATAAATATGAAGCTCAAGTAATAGACTTCAATGCTTTTTTTGGAAAGGTAGATGGTAAAGACACTGTATTTGGTCAGGAAGTGGTGCAATTGAAGACAAATAAAATTCCAAAGGGTCTAGTAGCTTTGGAGTGGGTTTTTGATGGAAGTGAGATCAACTTCAAAGCAGACACCAGTTCACCATGATGATCTTGAAGAAGTAAATCTAGGTACCAGTAATGCTCCAAAGAAAGTTTACATTGGCAAGAAAATAAGTCCAAGAATCATGGACATGCTCATAAGCTTGCTCAGGAAATACAAACATGTATTTTCATGGTCCTATGAAGATCTAAAGGCTTGTAAAGAAGACCTATTCCAGCATGAAATCCCATTGAATCTAGAAGCCAAACCTTTCAGGTAGAGATAGAGGCCAATCAATCCTATGTTGGAGCTGAAAATGCAGGAAGAATTAATGAAGCTCAAGGATGTAGGTATTATCAAGCCTATCAGGCATTCTTCTTGGGTCTCAAACTTGGTACCTGTTAGGAAGAAGAATGGAGATATAAGGTTGTCTATGGACTTTCGCAATCTAAACATTTCATCCCTGAAAGACAACTATCCACTGCCAAACATGGAAGCCATGCTGCAGAGAGTAACATGTTGTGAGTTACTTTCTATGATGGATGGGTTCTCTGGATATAACCAAGTCAAAGTCAAAGATTCAGAGCAATATAAAATTGCCTTTACCATGCCTTGGGGTACATATGTATATGTCAGAATGCCTTTTGGTCTCAAAAATGCAGGTGCCACTTTTCAAAGAGCCATGGATGTTGCATTTGCAGACCTTATCAATATCATAATGGTGGTATATCAAGATGATTTAACATCATATTCCAAGAAAGCAAAAGAACATTGTTTACATTTGGAGAAAAAGTTCATAAAGGCACTGGAATATGGTATTTCATTGAACCCTAAAAAGTGTCAGTTTGCTATCACAAAAGGCAAACTGCTTGGGCATATTGTATCAAAGGAAGGTGTGAGGATAGATCCAGAAAGGGTTGCTTCTATTGACAAAATTCCCATCCCAAATACAATAAAGGTCATCCAGTCATTTTTGGACAGATAAATTTTGTAAGAAGATTCATTTCTAAATTTGTAGATATTGTCAAGCCTATTGCCAAGATGTTGAAAAAAGGATCCAAAATTGACTAGACATCAGAGGCAGTTGATACATTTACATCCATCAAAAAGGTGATTAAGGAGGCTCCAGTTTTGAAATCCCCTAATTTTGGTATGCCATTTCCATTTTTTTCTTTTGCTTCTTTTCACACTATTGCCGTTGTCATGCTGCAGAAAAATGAAGAAGGGCATGAACAACCAATATCATTTTTTAGCAAATCACTTCAAGGAGTTGAGCTGAAATATGATACCAATGAGAAGCAAGCTTATGCTCTAGTAAAAGCAGTAAAAACATTCAGGCCCTACTTGGTAGGGGCATAAGTAACTACTTATGTACCTAATGTTGCAGTCAAAGATGTCCTTACACAAACAGAAGTCACAAGGAGAAGGTGTAGACGGATAAACGGGATTCAAGAATTTAATATTAATATCGAGATCACCAAACTTGTGAGAGGACAAGGATTAGCTAAATTGATGGCATAATCTAATTTGGAGGTTGCACAGGTGTGTGATGTTCAACAATAAGAAGGTATGGTAACCAACATTGAACATACACCATGGTACATAAACATTATTCACTACCTTAGACATATGAAGTGTCTAGAGGGATTGAGTGACAATCAGAAGAGGACTCTAAAATTACAAGCATCAAGGTATGTGTTCATAGAGGGTGATTTGTTTTGGAAAAACAAAGATGGTGTTCTACTTTTCTGTCTAGATCAAGGATAAGCAAAGAAGATCCTGAAAGAAATGCATGATGGTGTTTGTGGTGGACATTTTTCTGCCAAAACCACTGCACATAAAATTCTAAGGGCAAGAAAGTTTGGCCTACTGTGTTTATTGATGCTCATAAATATGTGAGTAAATGTGAATCATGCCAGAAGTTTTCTGGTAAACTGAAATACCAAGGAGCTCTGCCTCTAAGACCCATGCAAATTGATGCACCATTCCATCAATGGGGCCTTGATTTTATAGCAAAGATAGCAGATAAGTCTAGTGGTGGACATAGATGGATTCTCACTGCCACTAACTACTTTACTAAATGGATTGAAGAAATCCCAACAAAGCAAGCAACTAGTAAGGTAGTCATAAATTTCTTGTTGGAGAATATCATCACTAGGTTTGGAGTTCCAGTGAGAATTGTTACAGATAGTGGCATGTGCTTCAGATTTGAAGAATTCAAGGAATTTTGTGATTCATATGGAATAGTGATATCATATGCTTCTCCCTATTATCCCCAGGCAAATGGTCAAGTAGAATCCATCAACAAAAGTATAATGAAGATAATCAAAAGGATGCTTGATAACAACAAAAGATCATGGGATTCAAAGCTAAGGTTAGCTTTATGGGCAGACAAAATTACAACAAAAAAGGCTACTGGCAGATCACCTTTTGAATTGGTATATGGGGCACAAGCTAGAATGCCAATACATAATCTCTTACCTGTGTACAAATTCATATTGCAGGAAGATATTGATGTGCTTGAGCCTCTAGAAGAAAGAATGGAGCAGCTAGTAGAACTGGATGAAATCAGAAGTCAAGCCCAGAAGCAGAATGAAAAGGTGCAGATGAAAATAAAATACCTCTTTGACAAAAGGGCCAAAGACAAAAAATTTCAAGTTGATGATATAGTCCTCATGTGGAATGCACGGAATCAGGATAAAGGAAAACATGGAAAATTTGAGGCTCTGTGGATTGGACCATTTGTCATTATTGGCAAATGTGGTGAGGATTCATACTATCTTCAAAATATGGTGGGTGAAGATCAGGGATTGCCAGTGCATGGACAATTTCTGAAATACTTCTTTTCTTAAAAGAAGATATAATTCCATGCACAATAGTTTAGGTTTCTTCCCTTTCCCTAAAATTTTGGTTTTCCTTGTTTTTGTACAGTTTTTGTTTTGGTATGCACCCCGGAGAAGTGTCTAGGTCCTTGCAATGTCCTGTCAACCATTCATCCCCAATAGGAGCCACTGTTAGGACCATTCAAAATTCCCATAGTCCCATTTTGTTTCATACATTTTTCCTTCCATAAATCCATCTTAGGGGTCCATGTTCCTTTTAAAATTATTCCAATAGTTGTTCATAAGCATCCCATACCAGGCCCATGTGAAAGATATTTGTACTTTTGATCATTGATATGTTTTTGTCTCTTACCGCAGCCTTGGCGGGTATGCGGGAAGCAAAGGATGTGAAGACTCAGTTACCGCTTCCTTGCAGCATGCAGAAGATCTAGTTGCGGTATCGTGGTATGAAGATAAGGACTATTGCAGTCTTGCGGAGGTCTCAAGACAGGTTTGCGGGCTAGCGGTTTGAAGTAAATGACATATAGTGATTACCATGACCCCGCGGTGGTCTCAAAAGTAAGTGGCGAGCCAGTGATATAAACTCAAGCGGCATATAATGTGTCACTGCGGTCCCATGGCAAGAAAGAGGACGACCGATGGCAATGCAGTAAGAAGGAGCTGAGGTAAAATGTTTACTGCACCCCCACGGTGGTTTGAAAGGAATCTTGTGGTATTGTGGTATAAGGAGTGCATGCGGTGTATGTATTATATACCACGCCCTTGCGGCAGTTCCAAAGAAGGTTCACGGTAGTGCGGTGAAGGCTTCATGTGACGGGTAATGCTATATACCACGGTCCCGCAATGCCGATGAAATCAATTGGCAGGCATGCGATAAATAGTGAAAGGGGATGCCAAAAAGGACCCCACGGTCCCGTGATGGTCAAGTCAAAGGTTGGCGGTAGCACGGTAAAAAGACATAAGGGATAACATGTATCCCGCCATCCCATGTGTAACAAGGTTTGCGGGGTAGCGGTAAGTGGTGAAAGATGAATGAAACCGTCCACAAGCTCTTGCAGTCCCACAATTGATTTAAGCTAGTCTTGCAGTGATGTAGTTAGACATTAAATGTTGAAATGACTTTAGCGCCGCCCTGTAATGGTTATCATTGAAGCCTACATGATTGCGGTTATCAATGAAAGGACATCAAATCTTGAAGTGCCCGCCTAGTCATTGGATTAGACCAAATCAATGGTTTGTGTTTGAAAGATTTGAGTGCTGAGATTTGTCGATCTCATGGCACGAACCAGAGTTAATGGTGAACTAACCAGCTCCATACTAGAATAAAACTTGGGATTTCATCGTATTTCTTCATTCAAGTGAATTCAGTGGTGATTGCAGAAGGCAAATTCAAGCTCAGTGTGCTCTCCTCAAGCATTTTCCAACCGGGTAAGTCTGCCTCATCACTCTTTGCATAAAAGTTAGAATTTAATTTGTGCTTTGTTTTCAAACTAGTCTGGTAAAGCAAGAGAACATCAAAACCCTAGTTCATAAAAGCTTCAAATATGGCACCTAAAAAATCTGAGTCCGCAAGTAAGAGCACTGAACCCCCTATTCTAAAGAAACGACCTCTTCAACAGTCACCATTAGACATTTTGCCAAATTCAGTCGATAAGGGATATAATAAATTATTCAAGGATGTTGCAAAGGGGTGTCGAGATGCTAGAATCCCTATCTCATGATGGAATCTTTTTTGGTATTTTTGTGAAAAGAAAGATGGACAAGGACCAGTTGGGAATCTCTGGAATTTGAACTTGGCAAAGCTTGTAGTGCCCAATGTATTCATTGATGTGGATTTGATCAGGGTATTTGCACAACATTATCATCCAGCCACTAAAATAATCAGATTGCCAAATGGGTCACCATTAGTGGTTGTGGACAGGAGCGCAATCATTTATTGCTTCATGTTGAACAAGCAAGCCCTCACACAGGTTGATTTGAAGAGGAGTGAACAATAATTAACCAGCTTGAGATATACACACAGAACTGATGAATTGCCCATGTACATGAGGAAAGGGATCAACAATAGAAGGATTTCAATCCCAACCACTGCAGTTAAGCCCTTCCTTGTTGATGATTTTGCCGTGTATTTCAAGAGAACATATTTTGCTTTGTGTCAAGTGCTGGGAATTGATGCCAAAGACAGAATGTCAATTGGCCTAATGATGATGGCCATGAGAATACAAAACCCAAAGGTCAACATTGAATATGATTTTGCATCATACATTGAGAATAAATTACATGAGGGATTTTTGCAAATAATGAAAACCAAGAAGCCTATTGATTTCAAGTATTATTCTTTGCTTTGTCATTTGATTTTTTATCAAAATAGAAGGAAGTGGCCCAACAGAATGGATCTAAGCATGATTGATCAAAAAGGACAGAGATTGCCTACTCAGTGTTGGTTTTACAAGTGGGATACTCATTGCCAAACATGCAATTATGTTGTGTTTCATGATGAATTTTTAGTCAGAATAATGAATTCTCTTAGTAGCCTTTCTCCTAGACTGACCAAAGAGGTTAGGGAAATGTTGAGGCCTCTTACTCATAGGCTAGAACAGGGTCACAAGCATAATTTTTCTGATTGGTTTTTCTTGCCAGACCATACCATAATCAGAGTATATGGGTGTACTCAACCACCCCATGTGTTGCCCAAATTTGTGCCAAACATAATTGCATTCCTTGAATTCATGTGGCAGATGATGTGGATGGAGAAAGATGTGATGAAAAAATAGAAGAAGGGCACATTTCTTCCTGATTCCACAGTGTTTGGTGAATGGTCTATTGGTGCTGATACTTTGGAGGAGTTGCAAGCCTATTTGAAACATAAATATTCTTTGAAATCAGGTACAGAAAGGGTTTGTGATCTAGAGGGTCACATGAATTTTGTAAGAAAAGTCATTCTCACTAGAATGGGGATATCCCATCAAATCAATTTTGATTACGATGTGATCAGAAATTATGTCACTTTTGATGAAGTGTATAATAGAAAGAGAAAGTGGGAAATTCTTAAGAAAATTGAGGATGACAAGAGAAAACAAAACCCTAATTTTGTAGGATTTTTTGTTTAAGATAAGGACCCTTTTAAAAGAATTGATTTGATAATTGACAATTTTAAAAGAATATATGGCAAGTCTGTGAAGAAGCCTGCAAAGGCTGCCAAGGTCCCTGTAAACAAGCCATCAGGAGTTGTGATTCAAGAACCTGTACCAGATGCAATGTCAGTCCAGGATCCAGTTGTCCTTGATTCACCACCTACCAAAAGGCAAAGGATTGAGGATGTTTCTCCAGTGGTTCCATATGAGATGACTATGGGAGTTAGTGATACTAAGGAGGTAGCCAGTATTCTAAGGCACATGGGAGAAGAAGAGGAAGGTTATCAACCACTTGTTGGTCAAGAAATAGAAGTTCATAAACCAGAAGCAAGAATGGACAAACAGGCACAAGGTGAGTTTGAACTACAAGAAGATGAAAGGGTTGCTGCTTCTATGAGGTTTATGGAGGATGATGATTTCATTCATACCCCAGAATTCAAAGACTTTTGGCTCAAGATGAAGATGAAAGAGTTTCAAGAACAAGTGGAAATAAATAAAATGGGTGCTAATGAATCTCAGCATGAACAAATTGTCTCCCAAACTTTCAAGAATTTGAAAATTGATGAAATAAAAGTCAGCCTGATGAGGCTACACAAATGGTTTTGAAAAGTAACATGTTGATCATCCTTGGGCTTGAATTGAAGAAAATGTTTTTTCTAGACCAAGTGAAAAATCAAGATGACCCCATGATGGTCTCTGAATTTGATTATGAGGATGGTGTCAGTGGTTGTGGGTTTGACCCAAAATAGAAACTCTAGCAATATGGGCAACTTAAAAGAACACCAATAAGCCAAGATTGCTAAATGTAGTCTAGGAGCTGAGGGGAACAGCCATGGTGAAAACATTTCAGGATACATCAGTAGTTGATGCGGCCACCCTTACCATGCATTCTACAATGTTCACATGAGTTGTTGTAATGAAAATGGAGAAAAGATTGCTCGATTATGAAAAAACCCAAGTTGAAATGAATGATGAAGTGAACAGGCTCTATTTGGAGAATATCAAACTAAAGCAACAGTTAAAGGGTGGAGATTCTGAAGGTCAAGCAATTGTACCATATCAAGCCCCTGTGCCACAAATAACCAATGACAACACAGTGCCAATTGATCAATTCAATGCATTGAAATTGAAGTTGGAAAAAGAAATCGAAAACTTGAAGAAGCAGAATGAGAAGGAAAAGGATGAGGCTAGATTGAAGATTATTGAGGTGTTTGAAAAGATTTTGTAATATAGATTAAAATTGGTTGTTGACAAGCTAGGAGATGTGCATGAATGCTATTCTTCCTTGTCTCAGGTGATTGAGCAGTTAAAAGTCAATCTCTCTATTTTGGACCCAATGTACAAGAAATGGCAACCTGTGCATCACACATTGATCACCTTGTGCAAGGTTCTGCAAAGAGATCTAGGTGCTCCGTCTTCACTTAAGCCAACAGAGAAGATGGTGAAATTGATCCTAGATGAATTTCAATATGTGAATGGTGAGGGCCAGAAAATGTAGGCAAACATTGATTCTTTTGCCAACTTCAAACACCAATTTATTCCTTCCATTTTTGAGAGAAGACAAAAAGATCAAAGATTTTGATGCATGCAAGAGTGAATATGGCCAAACTATTTCTCAAGTCATTGATTTTCTAAAGAAAGATGAAAACATAATATTCTCAGCTTCAATATCATTTTGGATAGAGTAATTGCTTTAGATGTTGGATATGCTAAGTTCATTGTTGATGTCAAAGTGCTGCTGGACAAAAGGTGGAAAGATCACCAGGCCAATTTGCTCCAGATTCAAGAATATATGTGGCCTAGTGATTTTGTTGTATACCAGTGGGAGAAAAAACATTTGGCAACTGAAGAATGAGAAGGCAGAGGAGTAATGAGCATTAAGTTGGCGTCAACATGGCACCAACAAATCTTGGACGTCCTCCTTTTTGTCTTTTCTTGTTTTTATGCTTTCCAATATGTATTCAAATATATTTGGCAGTCTTTTTAAGACTTGTCAAAAATTATATATTGTAATAGGTCTATTAAGGAGTGGGTATATGAAAAGTCATTTTTTGGAATGTGAAAGGTTTGAAGCTTGTAGCTTCCTTCACCCCTATAAGAAGGAAACCAAGACCTTGGGAAAGCTCTCTAGTAATTTGATTTTGGAAAAAGACATTGTAAGGCCTGCTCTTCAAATATATATCAATAAAAGCAAACTGCATTTCTCTGGTACCATATATCTAGTTCTCAATTGCTTGTTGAATGTTCATGTTATACTTTATCTAGTTGTCTCTATTTTTGTTTCTCCTGGTTGTTTTAATTAACATATCAAGGGTATGTTTAGTTCTTCAAAACACATTTGTTGTTTTTGGGTGGTTTGTCTAATTGGGTTTCCTCAAGGAGGAATTAAATTCCATTGAATAGATCACTATAATCTGGTAGATTCAATTTGGATAATTAAGAAGAGCCAGGTAAAAATAACCTTGCATGTTTATGCCAGGCATAAACAATTCCTTGCCAAGTAATTCGAGTTGTGGCTAGATAGAAGGCACAAATATTTTTGTGATAAGACTCCATTACCCAATTGTTGAGAAAGGCACCAATCAATTCTTTTCCAAAATCATTTCCTTGTAACATATTCAAATTTTCAATTTTAATTTTATGTTGTATAGGAGTAGGGGTAATAGTAGAATAAAAAAATCTAATTCAAATCATATGCCAGTTTGGATTAGGGTGAATTGGATGATTTAATTGATAAAATTATATAAATCCCTTAATCTGCTCTAAAGTCACCAACATATTTGAGGACTAATTATTCATTGGTGAAATATAAGGTAACACCCTCCTGGGAAAAGCAGAGCCCAAAGTGCAGAGAATCTTAACCACTTGGGTTAATCCTATCAGTTGGCCAAATTGGTTGCATAACCCAATCATAAAGATTGGCATCCTTTTATGGTTTTGCATACTGCAAATTTGAGAACCAACAGGTTCCATGACAAATTTGTTTGGTTGGACATGCCTGGGATGATTACTAAAGAAGTGATAAAGGAGGTTAATGGCCTGTGTTCCACTGGACCTGTTCCAGTGTTGAAGTCAATCAAAAATGAGGTTGTGATGGAGCTAACAAGTGCAACCTATATCAAAAGAGCCCTCACTATAAACCCTATCCGGAATCCTGCAGTAAGATATACTTCAATGGTAATTGGTTACAAAATTTAATTTACCAACAGGGAAAATTCAGTGTCTGCCACCACAATTAATGTGGCCTATGAGATGATAGAGAAAGGTGCAGATTATGATCTATGTGAGTTGTTGAGACAACAATTTTTTGAAAATCTTAAGAAAACAAAAGAGAAGTATCCATTTAAGTTTGGAACTCTTGCCGTCTGCATATTTTTCTATTTTTTGCAAGAGCTTCCCGGAACTAAAAACGTGAGATGGATACAAGGAAGGCATGTGGCGCATCATATTGCTAACTTCATAAGAAGTCTTGGTAATGCTAGGGCTCAAGATGATGCCCTTACTGCATACTTTGCAGTATTTCAGAAAAAGATGCATATAAGAGAGAATACCAAGGAAAATGGTTGAAAAATATCAGAATGATATTACCTTTCTAGTTTCTACTGATGAATGCATAATGGAAGTTGTTGAGCCAAGGACTTTGTGGATCCCTGCTATGGGATATGAAGTATATGAGCAAGAAATTGATGGTTTAGCTGATGTGTTGTTAAAAATCCCTAAGGACACCACCAAAGCAAGATTTGGTACCTATGAAGAGAAATCTATAGAAGTACATATGGAGTAGTGCAAGCCCCAAATAAAGAAGGTATAGAAAATGGTTGATGAATATGAAGAAAGTATAGGCATATCAAAAGAACGGGTGAAGAGAGCCAGACCACAAGTCAAGGGAGAAACTAATGCTGTGGATAGCGCAGGGAGCTCAAGAAGATCTGGTAGAACTGCTATCATCCCTCCTGCCCTCCAAAAGTCCTTCAGGATTGTGCCCTCAACTGGTGAGAAGAGAAGATTTGCTCTGGTAAAGGAGAAACTCCTCCAGTAGCCCAAGTTACAAAGGTTGAAAAGAAGAAAACATCCACTGAAGATGCCCCTACTACCCCTACCAAGGAAAGAGTTAAGACAAAGGCAGTTAGGAAGAAGGATGTTAGCATAAGTATAGATGAAGAAGAAGAAGTGGAAGAAGAAGAAGACGTTGGGCCTAAATCAATCCAGAAGCGAACAAAATATGGTTCACAAAGTGAAGCAGCTTCAAAGAGAAGAAAGACTCAGACTATAGAATCTGAGAGTGAAGAAGACACATAAGAAGAAAAGAAAAGGTTTGTTGAACATATGTGGGAAAAGAAGAAAGAAGCCACCAAGAAAATGGCACCCAAAAAGAAGAAGACTGAAGCAAGTAGAGAGAGGTCTCTAGTTGAAAATAAAGAACAAAGCCAAGAAGAACCGGTAAGACCTGGAACTCCCATGAAATTAGATCCTTTATGCAATAGTATTGTACATCATGATGCTTTGGGAGATACAACTGCTTTGTATAATGAGGCTAATGAGGTGGATAAGGCCACCATAGTAGAGGCCATAGTGAAATATATAATAGTTTTAGAAGTGGATATGAAGAATATAGAGGATCAAATTCCTCTGGAGTTATGGGATATTTTGTTAAAGAGGAGACATGAAGCCATTCAACAGGAAGGAAAAATAAAATAATATGCTCTGCAGGAGGTTGGCATTTCATTGTTAGATGAGAACAAAGCTATAGCAGCTCAACTTTATTCAACTCAGTTTAGAGTAAAATAGAGGGTAACTACTCTGATGAGTAGAGATACAAATGATTTTTAGAAATTGAAAAAGGAAACTGTAGAGAAGATTTCTGTCATAGCTCAGAAATATGGGATGCTCTTAGAGAGCTATGTTCCAAATGTTGCAAATGAAGAAGAGGCCCAAAACATTGATTCTCAACATGAGCGTGATATGGACAATGTATAAAATTAGGACAATGTTTCTCTGGTACTAGAAGATATAGTTCAGACTTACAAAGAGGAAGAGGAGAACATTGAAGAGGAAGGTACCACTGACAAGGATAGTGAAATGGAAGATGCATCCACTTCTCCTCTGGATAACATGGTGAAAACTTCAAAGGCAGATATTGCAAAGAAAGATGAAGAAATGGACAAGGACAAGGACAAAGAAGAATAGGTAGTTAATGAAGAAGAAGATAAAGATAAGGACAAATAGGTTCCCAGTGATTTAGAAACAAAGGAAGAAAACTTTATGGAATTTGGTGAAGATAAAGAGAAGGAGCAAACTGTGGAATTAGCGAAGACTTCTGGTGTTTCCTCTGGTTCCTCTGGAGACTCACTAAAGAACTTATTGAGTATTCAGCTTGACTTTCAACCTGTTGTTTCTTCATAAGTGCTACATTTGCCAATGCAATAGGGAAGCATAGTCATGGATAAGATTTCTCCTCTCCAAAAGCTACAACTAGGAGACTTATTCATTACCTTCGCCAGAAAAGAAGTAATAGAGACACATCAGAAAAGTGGAGATTTAATTGATGAAGTTGTGAAGACATTGCAAGATGCCATATCGGGTGTAGATATTGATACATCTCTTTCAGTAATAGAGAATTTGAAATCTTTAATTGATTCTTTCAAAGAGTATGCCTCTGGACTCAAGGAACAAATAGAATATAAGGTTGAAAAAAAGTTAGATGAGAAGAGAATGAAGAAGCTTACTGAGAAATGTGTCATTGCACATAAGAAACTTCAGGAAAAATATAAAGATGTTCAAGCCTGTGTAAGTGACGCTAAGGCCCTTTTCCAATTTGGCCTAAAGTGGCCCAGAGCCACTCAAAACATAAGAAAGGAGATGGACTCCATTGAGTCTCAGATCAATAATGCTTCTTGTGCCTATGATCCGACACTAGACCTTGATGGAAGCACGAGGAATGTAATTGAAGACCTTCATAAGAAATACTTTCAACTGTAGGCTCAAAAGGAAAACATTATTTTGCAATTTGGAGAAATAAGGGATCTGGTAAATCCCAATTTTTTTATTATTTCAAAAGCCCTTTTGAGTGTTGATAAAGTATCACAAGTAAATAAAATGCCAAGCACTTTGGAAGAAGGTGAAGAGTCCATGATGGAGGTTGAAACAAATTGTAGAATACTTGAAGAAGCTAAGAAAGTCTGGGATAAAGGAAAATAGGATTAGCAAGCTCAAGTGGAGAAGTTGCAGACACCTTCTTCATCTGAGTAATAGAACTTTTCTCTCTTTATGCATGTACAGCTATTCTGTTTGAGATTTCTTATAGGAGAGTATGCATTCCTCCGCGGATTGGATTTTGCTTTTGCAGTTTTAACGGGATGTTAACAGTTGTGATTAGAGTGTGACTTCCAATTTTCATGTGATTTGGAGATTTTTGGGTCAGTATGTGGATCTACAGTTAAAGGGTTTTTGTATTTGGTCTTTAGTGGAGCCAACCTAATAAGTGTGAAAGTGTGTGAAAGGTAATCAAGCTTGTGAAGTTAATTGGGAGCTATTTTAGGTCCATGCTAACCTATTTCATTTTATTTCAAAATTTAAATCTTGGCGCGAAGCGTGTGAGTGAAGTTTTGGGGCTGATAAGTCCTATATGGCATGTTTTGCATGATACATCTAATTAGGCTGACTTAATTGATGTTGTGAAAGAAGAGGATATATATGAAGGATTGTGTTCAGTGTTTTGGGTGCAGTGATATAAAAAAATGTGATACGTGTGATGTGATAAATGCTTTTGGATGTGAATTGAATGAATGCATAACAGTGCAGTCTGGCATTTGAGAGCAGTGTGATAAGTATTGTTTTGTACTTTGAGCTTCATTGGAAATGTACTTCATGCATGTGTTAGTGCAATTGTAAATAGTTCAATCCTGGCAATGAGCCACCAATTCTCTTCTATCTCTTTCTTTTAGGACAATGAGTCCTTTGGCAGTGAGCCACATGCAGTGAGCATTCTTGGATAGTGAGTCCACTAATTGTATCAACCTTAACCGGTTGCCTTATTAATATATATTGTGAGCTAATCCTCACCGTGGTTTTCCTGTTTTGGGTTTTCCACGTAAAAATCCTTGTGTTCATGTGTTATGAATTGTGGCTGCATGTTTTATGCTTAATTTTCTTTACTACAATTGAATATACTAAATGGATTAGAATGTTTTATGTGTAAATGGTTTAAGAGAATGTTGATTCACTGCCCCCCTCTCAGTATTCTGGGTGTTCAACACTCTCTTCCCTCTCTTGGATTTGTTTCACTCTTCTTTCCTCTTCCATGTTTAATTCATAAGCCATCTTAATTTCTTCCACAATTTATCTTTCTCTTTTGTTGTCTCCTTGCAACTGTGGGTGTTTTTTATTTGGTATTTCATTAATCATTTTATCCATCCCTAATGGTTCAATCTAGACCTACCTCAACAATCACATCTCTTTGGGATTCTTTTCAAGATCCCCCCCTTTCCATTTTTCATCCCTTAGGTTCGTATCCACTCTCACAAGCTAGGGCCTAGTGTGCTTCACTGCAAAGCATCAAAATCACTTTCTTCCAATCTGTAATCACTTATTTCTAAAACTCTTATTACTTTAATTTGTTTCTCAAGGTTTGGTCTTCTCTTTTCCACCAACCACCAGGGTCTCAACAACGAAACCAAATGTTGACCAAAGGGAGTGTAGACCATATTTTTGTTATGTCAAAATGTCCCCTTGGGGACTTTTCCCTCTTAAGGTTTAGCTCCCGAGTCCATAGAATGCATTAAGATCATATTGCATGTTAATTTTGAATCCTGATGAGAAATCCCTGAAGTCTTATGGCAAATAGGACCTAGGAGGTACTATAATGCTAAGCCCTACCTAAAATAGGGAAGGGAGGGAGGACTTCGGCACTCGCGCCCTAGTCCTGCCCTATTTTGGGTCATGCCCTAAATTGAAGTGTCAGTTATATGACCGAACGTTGTTAGGTCCTATGCCAACACCAAAAGTTTGAATTATGAAATTCTTGGTGGGAATGTTTGTAGTTGCATATATAAGCATGTTTAGGACTTCATTTGTAAACTAGAGATGGACATTGCAAACTTGTGATCTTATGCTAAAGTGATTTAAGGCTTTCGTTGTGTTGTAGAGCAATGTTGTGTTGTTATTATGTTTATTTGTTGCAGATTTGGCTCCATCTCCTCATGGCATGAAAGAGCTTCTTCCTTCCATGAGATCTATATCTTCAAGGTGACATTTATTGCATTTTCAATCATTTATCATTTGGATTTTGCCTCTATCCCATAGCGATACACACTCTCATCTGACAACGGTGTTCAGAATACTTTAATGTCTCTCTGGGGTTTGACTAAGGCAAGCCTATAAACACCACAACCCCCAACCAAACTCCTTTGTGATTGTAGGTTATAGGTATCAAATTTCACGGAGTGGAGTTATAAAGGAATGTTGCAGATGACAAGGATTCATGATCCAAAAGAAAGAAGTGAAACAGAGCATTTTCAGGACATGGGCGCCTAGGGCAATGTCCTCCAGAATTTCAAAGATAGGAATTTATAGTGACATTCTGCATCTGAAGGAGCTTCCACATCCTGAGAATCAATCTGCCTTGGACAAGGGCACCTAAGGCAGTGTCCTCTGCATTTCCAATGACGAAAATAGATAGAACAGTGATCATCAGTACTGGAAGGAGTTTTGCATTCCGTGAAGAAACCAATACCTTGGACTTGGGTGCCTAGGGCATTGTCCCCAAATATTCTAAATTTTGAACTTCAAAAAATGGTCAGTTATTAATCTCTATCTCTTATCTCAGTCTGTAAGCATTTGTCTGAATCTATCAATTTGATCATTGTTTTGCATAATTAAGGTTTTTTGCATATTTAAGGATTAAAGTGAGATATTAATTAGAAATTTTTGAGTTTACACATCGTTCCAAGTGACAGCCCAACCTGTTAGGTGAATGCTCTCACTTAGTAGAGATTCAACTCGGTTAATATGTGCTTGAATGTTTGTAGTTAAAGGAGGACCTAAACCCATCAACATCAAAAACAACAAATCAACCCCATCCCTCTTTTCACTTCAAAATAAGTTCTAGTCCCTATTCTTTGTTAATGTTGTATTTATACCCTAGTGTGATGGCTAAGAAAGAGGATTAGACCATATGTAGTGGATTATAGATTAGTCTGGTGGATTATAGCATACACAAATAAATAAAATAAACATTCATACACCATATACACATATACGATCCCATAAATCATATCTCCATTCTAATATCAACATGTGGTACATATCATCAGTTTCTCAATACATATTCATCTCTTGTATGATATACTCTCATATTTCTCTCCCTTTTCTCTCTTCTTACAACTATTATATCTCTTATTCTCATCCTATGTTATTTCTCATATATCTTACATGTGGTACATATGTTCATAACTGAGTATAGGGATGTGTCCCTCTTTATGCTCCTTCATTGGTATGTCCTTCTATAGTTGTCGTTGGCTAGTTGCAAGTATTGCATTAACATATCTTTGTTTTAATTGTGACTTTAGCTTGCTTTTGTCTTTCTTGGGATGTGTTTGTATGCTGCCAACCTTTGGCGCCTTTGCTAGTTTTCACCATTGGCCTCCATTATACTTCCCTTTCAGGTTTTCAACCTAACAAGAGTGGCACAACTTTGTCCTACCAACAATAATAAGTATTGGATGTAGTCCATGCATGAGGAGATGATGACCTTGGATAGATGTGACACTTGGGATCTTGTTAGTTTGCCCGAGGGAAGAAAGTATACTAGTTGCAAATGGGTATACAAAAAGAAACTAGAGTAGATTCTTGATTAGAGAGGTATAAGGCTAGAATGGTGGCCAAGGGATACTCCTAGAGAGAGGAAGTTGATTTTGGTGAAATTTTCTCTCTTGTTGCTAAATTATCTTTCATTAGATTCTTATTATCTATTGTTGTAGCTTATGATTTTGAAATTAAACAAATGGATATTAAAATTTCTTTCTTGCATGGGGATCTTGAAGAGGAAATTTATATGCAACAACCAAATGGGTTTGAGGTAAAAGGGAAATAAATTTTGATTTGCAAGTTAAAACAACCTTTGCGTGGTTTGAAACAATCATCTCAATTGTGGTATCCAAATTTTGATACATTTACTATGAAGTTGGGTTTTGTTAGAAGTGAAAATGATCATACATTAAATGTATTGATGATCAAACTCAAATTATTGTCTTCTATGTGGATGACATATTTATTGGTAACAATAAGGAAATGATTAAGGAGATTAAAACTCAACTTTTTGGTGCATTTGACATGAAGGATATAGAGGCAAAAAAGTTCATTTTGGGAATGGAAATCAGGAGGGACCAAGTTCATTGAAAGCTTTGGCTTAGTCATAGTAAGTATGTTGACCCCATTTTATGGAAATTTGCTATGCATGATTATAAACCAGTGAGTATTCCTTTACTTGTAAACACTAATTTTTCATTATATATGTCTCCTAATTTAGATGATGATGTAGAGGATATGTATAATGTATCTTATGCTAGTGTTGTTGGTAGCATAATGTATGCAATGGTTTGTACTAAATAAGATATTTCCCAAGCAGTGGGAGTTCTTAGTAGGTTTATGTCTAACCCTGATAGAGAGCATTGGACTCATGTTCAGAGGGTATTTAGATATTTGTAAAGGAATTCTAATTATTTCTTATTTTATCATAGTTTTAATGATGTGGGCAAGTTATTGGACATGCAGGGCTTTGTTGATGCAGATTGGGCTACTAAATTGGATAGTCAAAGGTCCACTAGTGGTTATGTGTTTTATCTAGTTGGTGGTTCTATCAATTGGATGAGTAAGATGCATCACACGATTGCTTTTTCTACCACTGAAGCAGAGTATATGGATACTACACGTGCTTGTAAAGAGGTAGTATGGGTTATAGAGATTATGTTCAAGAGTTGCATCTGGTTCAGATCAAATGTGACATTCAGAGCACTATCTATTTGGCTAGGAATCCCATGTACCATGTTTTGGCACCCAATTTAACACATGCAAATTTTTCTAAGTCTGGTGTCCCCCTCTAGTTATTTCTTGCTTCAACATTGTTTCCTACCTTCCCGCATGTCCTACCAAATGTTTGAAGTTGCAATAAATCATAAAAAGTTCTGATTCTATGTCTTTGTTTGGCCTTTTGCACCTTTTCATAACTTTTGGCACTTTCTATAGTTCTTAGAACCCCATGAACCTTCAACAAAATTCTTTGCAAAAGTTCCTTGTGTATACACCTAAAAATGACATGACTCTGTCTAAATAAATATTTTGAATATTTATTTAAGTCTACCTTCCTCTATCAATAAATAAATAATTAAATTTATTTATTCGATTCATATTCCTCTAAGTTAATTAAATATCAAAATATTTAATTATCTCTTCTAAAGTCAAAATTAAATAAAATCATTTATTTAATTAAATTCTTCCAAGCAGTTAAATAATTCTAAATTATTTAATTAAGTCAAGTCTATTCCTCCAAATTTAAATAAATCATTACATTTTTTCTAGAAGCACTACATTTTCAAATCATTTAAATTTATTTAAATCCTCTCTCTCCAAAAATAAAATATAATTAAATATTTTATTTATTCTTCCAAATCATTTGCAAGTAATTAAATAAATTTATTTATTTAATTCACTTTCTTATCTTCAATATCTTCTAAAAGTAACTCTTCTTGTCATACAAAAGCAAAAGCTGAGTTACTGATTTAAAGCAAATCTGTTTTATCAACAAAGCTCTTAAATTAGAAAAATATATTCTAATTTAAGAAAATGAAAACTCATCCTCATCAAGAAAGCAGTTAACTCAACAAAGCTTCTTTTTGAATGACACATGTCCTTCCTCTATTCGTGCACGTTCTCTCGAACATTCTCCTCCATTGATCTTCTTATTTCTTTTCCACCGTTGATCTTCTCTCACACAACTCTATAAATACAACCCTCTTCTTCTTCATTTGATATCCATCTCTCAAGTAAACTTATGCTGCAGGAACTATAGTGCGCCATTGGCACCCCATTTCATATCATCATCATCCATCCATTTTATAGTGTGTTGAAGCTCATCTTTAACACACCAACTATCAGAGCCAACTTCTCCTTGTCATCTTGAGGAATCAAAGCAAGGAAGCAAGCTTCCTGAGGGTCATCTTCATCACCACAAGATCAAGAAAGAAAAGGCGAACAATGGAAGACGCAAGGTAAAAGGTTGTAAGTATCTTTCTCTACTTTAAATCTCCTTTTATCTTCATATTCCATTGATGTTTGGGTTTTTATTATTCATTGATTAATCCCATTTTTACCCTTAAACCTTGTATTAGCATTGGCATTTTTATTGTTTTTCAAACCTTGAGAACCACTGACAAAGCCTTTATTGGTGCTTTCCTTGGTTCTTTGAGCCTTGAAACCACTGATAAAGCCTTTGTTGATGCTTTCCAAGTTCTCAAAACCCCCAAAACCCCAACAAGGTTTTCTCTAGTCCTTAAAGCCTTGATTCTAATACAAGCGAATATCTTTATGAAGAAAGAAGGTAAGTGATTTGTCGATAGTTTTTTGGTTCTCAAAACTTTGAAATCCCTGATAAGTTTCAAAGGAAGGTAAGTTGTGGATGCTTTTTATAGGTCTTTGAAATCATTGACATGCTTCAAAGCAATGACTTCATCGATATTTTTCAAAGTTCTCTAACCTTCAAAATTGCTGACAAGGTTCAAAGGTAAGATTGATGAACACTTCTCAAGGTTCTTAAAACTTCTAAAACACTAACAATATTTGAAGGCTTAATATGGGGAGGCAAACGTTCAAAAGAAAGATTTTTTGATGAATTCAAGGTTCTCAAAACTAAGCTAAAACATCAACAAAGTTTTAAATGCGCTTCAAACCATTGACAAGTACATGACTTGTGAGTTTGAGATAATAAAGAAAGTGTTGCCAAGTGTTGAACATACCAAGATACTGAGAGGGGGGTGAATCAGTATCTAAACAAACTTTAACTTCTCTGGAGCAGTTTAAAACTTAAGCACTACAGTATTAACTTAAGAATGAAAGATTAACACAATGCGCATCAACACATAACACCAGATATACGTGGAAAACTCAACAAGGGAAAAACCACAGTGAGGATTAACTCACAATATATGAAGCTCAAATAACAACTTTATTTTATGGCTACAACCCAAGGAAGTTACTACTCCCTGAAAAAAATTGCTTTAGGGTCACTCCCAAGGAAGCTACAACTCCCTGAATACTTTGTTTTAGGGTCACTCCCAAGGAAGCTACTACTCCCTGAAATGAGAACACATTTAGAACATATTACAGTATGACAATCTTTCTACTGTCTGAAAACTGACATTGAAATTCACACCTTTGATGATTGCAATACTACCTTTTCACACTTCCTTCTGATGATCAGATCAGTTAGGCACACTCTACACTTGATCAGTGTCACATATAAGTCTTCAAGATGAATCAAGACAACATCTACAACTTATGCTCTTTCTCCTTTAGTCGCACATCATAATGTAGTCATTCTACTCCCTATCTTGCATGCGACCCTTATCAATCACTTTGCAATCACACTTTCCTAACTCAACTTGATTTACAATTTATACATGATATTACATTGATTACATTGCTTGTTGGCTAGAGACAACATGAAAAATACATTTACAAATCGGCTAGACAACACACAACATGAAACGTGTAGAGGACAAGTCCTAAACAAGACTACACACTACACCAGAAAAAGACCTATGCCTTACGGACATCAACACTTGCTTAATTAGGTCCAAAAAATCTTTCACAACATCAAACATCAAGGAATTACATCCACACACTTTGCTCATTTGAAAATAGGATAGCCTTAAGCAAAGACATATGAAACTTGAAGCATAACGGCCATAGCAACTTGAAAACCTTGTGTGGTACTGGAAACAAGAAAGATCATGAAACTTTTCTAGATCAGTCCATAGGACTCATACAACATCTACAAACACTCCGTTACCTCTGCACGTCAAAGATTTTGCATTGCACATCTTCAATCATGAACTCTGAGAACAACTTATCATCTAGAACACACTGCAACATAGCGGACCACCAAGAACCTTGAAACTGCAAGGAAGCATGTAATGCACATTCATAAACATGTCCACAAAACCACAAAGCCAAACATTCACACCTGGAGGAATGTTGAGCATTCCAATAGGCCGCTCACTTTGCCATAACACATGTCGGTACTCTATCATGCATAACTTTCATAGTGGAAGGACAAATGATCTAAAACTTTAGAATTATTACCTTCACTACACCCTGAACACAGTTCCAGAACCACATAGCCATATCTACTAATGCATAGGAATGCAAAGCATTCTATTGGCGTATAGTAGCTATCTTCAATATTGTCTTCAATACTGTCTTCAAACTACAAAACACTCTATCGATAATCCAATCATCATTAAACTTGGACCAGGTCACCAGTAACATCTTAACATTAGAAACACATATGATCATCTTAATTCTTCTAATTCCCATATTAATATGTCTTCTTGATGCTTCTAATTTCCATCTTAATATAACTTTATATTCAATTCGGCATTGATCAAGGCATGACATCCAACCATGAACTTCAGTAAACTCATTATATTCAACATGACATCCAACCATGAACTGTATCTTCTCTATTGGATAGGACATGACATCTAACCATGAACACCATCACACCTCCATGATAGTGTTGACATCAATGACAACCTTGTGATAGTGTTGACATCAATGACAACCCTAGGAACCATATGTGTAGCACCAAGGCAGAAGCAAATAGAACATCGACAAGTTTGAAGTTTCTCAAAAGTGTCGACACAATTCTAAGTTTCCCAAAAGTGGTTAAAAGTATCAAAAAAATAAAATGTAAAGTATTAAAAGGTTTTTGCAGGCCCTACATTCAAACACCTCACTTACTGCTCTGCATGACCTAGGATGCCATTAATGGCCTCAAATGGATGTGATAGGACAGAGGAAGACTTTCAAATGCCTCCTAGTACCAATGGACCCCTCAAGGATGTGATTTGTGTACAAGAACATATGGTTGTTGATGCAGGGGCATGGATTTTAAGTGCAAATCCAAGTGAAGATGATGCAATAGATATGGATGACTTGCAAATTTATTGACCACTCCTAGATTCCTATCCAAGCAACAACATTGGATGTAATGCTATATATACATATTTTTAAACTGTGAAGAGAGTTGGTCATTGAACCAATTTTGGATTGTAAGTGCTTCAAGTAGGTTCTAAGGGTATCAAATGATGAATGTCCATCTCTGTAAATGATTAAGTATGTTTGTAAATCATGGGAAGGAGTAGTTTAGAAGGGTTTTGCATGTAAATGTATGTCCCCATGATAAATTGTAGAATCTCAAGAGGGGCTTTTAACCTAGTTGATGTCTCTCACATGCCACATTTGTTGGCATGATTGTAACAAAGTTTGATTAATGTATGACAAGCATTCTAAAGCATTTCAAACTCTTTTATGATGGTCTTCTTTTGTTGCATGTGGGGTATTGTTGATTTCTTAGGGATAACTAAGAATGTCATTTGTAGGTTTCCTTATTTCATGAGTTGGTATGCATATATAATCTTTGTTCTATTGTTGATTTGCAGACATGTTCTCATCCTCTTTGCAAGCTAAGACTCTATTGCCCAATGGAGTAAGCATCGATCTAATTGGTGAAGGGATGACATATTTTAGTTATATCCATCTATCTTGTTAGTTGTAAGAGTAGGTTAGGTCTCACCTTGCTTACATGATTTGGTATTATAAAGTTTGTCATATCTTATGCAATCTTAAAACTAAAATATTATTAGAGTCCATCATGATGGTGTGTTTTCCTTCTTACCCATGTGTATGTAATGTTAAGTGGATTCATCTACTGGGGAATAGTACAGTTATTATCTTTTGATGCATGGTAAGAGTGAATCATTATCTTCTTATTAGAGGTCTTGTAGGTTTGTATGTAGTCAATGCTAACATGAACTTAGTGGCAAATCTTGGGGTTCATAATGTTTTTAGTATGGCTACTTGAGTGCCTTAATTCTAAATTATTAATTTCTCTTTCATTGTCCTATTGTTGAGACCTTAAATAACACCATTCTTGGCCTTGCAAAGCCTAAATCTAAAGGTGATTTTACCCACTCACAACAATTGCTCCATTGTTGTCCTTGCCTAATCATAAGATGAAGGTCTCTTGCCCTAAGTTTGACACCCTTGGAACTTAGAGATAGTGCCCTAGCTTTAGGGATTTAGGAACCTACAACTTTGAGCACCAACATAATGGCATAGTTGTTGGGGATATGATATCTTGGCTCTTATTTTGAAAACCTCAGCAAGTTGGTGAAGAGTACTATTGTTGTAGCAGTAATATTTTGTTTGTGTTGAGTTGATAGCCTATCAACTTATGCCAACATAATTGCATCATTGCTAGATAGATGAAGCTATGGGTTCTGAATGAAATGAAGACTCTATTGATGAATGGACCTCAAAGTATTTTAACCTTTGAGGTTTTGTTTTCTCCAAGGATTTCCTCATTCTATGAGGTGGTGACTCTACTATCATAATATCAAAGTTTTTGTTGTTGATACATGATTGTTGGTGGTGCAAAAAATCTTCTTCCATACTAGTGTAGTAGCAGGTTAAGGTACATAAAAGTGTTTCTTATTTTCCTCTCCTAAAACAAGATTTTATTATGCAAAGAAGCATCCTTGGAAAAAAAATGTAGTTCTATTTCAACATGTCATATATTTTACAATCATGGATCATTGGTTTAAGGAAGATTCTAAGTCTAGGCATTCATAAGACTCATACTGGATCAATAACCCAATATGTAATGCTAATGAATATGATCCTGAGTACTATATTGGCACCTCATTTGAGTGCACAAGTGGTTGTGCCACTAAACTTCAAAATGTTAAACCACTTATGCATTCCCAAGACCAATCTAGACAAGAGTTTGCTAATTTAGTAAGCCACATTAACATGATGGAGCTAGATACTGAGCAATCCCACAATTAATTTACATCTACGAATGCCCCAAAAGTCATAAAATTAGTGTTTGATGATGAATATGATAATTTTATTATTGATTTTCAGTGAGCTAGATGCACATGTCTATGATCCTACCCCTTTTTCTTGAGATTTAGAAAAGCTCAAAAGGCAGGATGGTGAATCAATTTTAGATTTTCATACCAGGTTTGCTACTACTATTAATAACCTCCTATATGGATATAATCCTAATGAGAATGTATGCATAGACATGTATTGTGAGGCTTTCCATCCTGGTGCAAGCTCACTTCCCCCTAAATATAAACCAACAAGTTTAAGCATGGTTTTTTAGGTGGGCCAACATTGTTCAATCATCACTTTCCATAAGTATCCTACCTCAAAATGTCAAGGGGGCTAAACTTGTAGCTCATTTGGTTCATAATGGTGGGTCAAATCATGAAGACGATGATGTTGATGTTGTGGATGAAAGTGAGGAGGTTGAAATGCAAGAACTCTTATTCATTAGATGTGCTTCCTTTCTTTGTTGATCTTGAAAGTGATGATTCTAACACCTACCTTGTTGCAAGTGAGAACGAGGGATGTGAAGGTGTGCATGACTTAACTACTCTTAGTCATGAAGATTTTAAACTAAAAAAAATTAGACCTTGGTTTGGAGAAATTACCTTTTGTTGACAAGGATTGTATTAAGGGCACATTTCTAAACTCATTACATGAACATTCTGATATTGAATTTTTGTGTTCTTAAGATGGTCAAAATGCTTCTCTATAGGGTGAAGAGGAAGAATAAATTATAGCTCAATTTATTAGCAAAAATGTTTTTACAATAGGTTGCAGTGAAGTATACAAAACAAAGATGCAACTTAAAGATTGTGAGTCTTCACATGAAGTGCCTCAAATTTCTTATTTGTATGCTAAGGATGTAGAAATGGATTTGAATTAGGTTTGTGATTCAACCATTGAATAATACATCAACATTTGTGCTATAACTAGGTTGCAAAATTTAGGCGATCTTGAGCACTCACATGTTGCAGCCTAACTTAATGTTGCACCTAAACAAGAGACATTTTAGTTTGATGTTCAAGGGAGTCTTTCTCTTCATGTTGATTTGTGTGCTAGTCAAGGTGTGTATCATGCTACCATAAAGTTTAAAAATGTATGTTTCTATATAGATGAGCATGATGATGGCCCCTACTACTTGTGGTTGCCATGTCCACATGATTATCACTTCCAATTTTTGCATGATTCTCTTGATATTGTAAGTCTACATGTGCTTGAATGCAAGGAATATGTTTGGTTGCAGCTATTTATGATGGATGCACTTTCACTTTGAGGGACGTCAACTCCTTCATCAAACTTGTCTTTGATAGAGGTAAATGGTTTGAGGTAATTATCCATGGCCTTGTGCCATGGATCCTTGTTACAGGGTTTGACCTGCAAGTGTTTTCAAGTTTTGTTTATAGCATTACTTTACATTATCCTTTGTGTCACCATGTCATTGGTTGTAAGTTTTTGTCTTGTATATATTATCCTTGTTGTGATGTGCTTTGTACATACTAGTTTGTTTTTGTCTCCCCTCCCTCCTTTACCCCTTTAGCATTTTGATTTTCTCTTAGAGATAGATGGATCCTCGTTGTGCCTACAAGAGGTACACATCCCTAACTAGAGCCAATGTTGGCACCCAATTTAACACATGCAAATTTTTCTAAGTCTAGTGTCTCCTTTAGTCATTTCTTGCTTCAACATTGTTCACTACCTTCCCCAATGTCTCTACCATATGCTCTAAGTTGCAAAAAATAATAAAAAGTTTTAATTTTGGGTCTTTGTAAGACCTTTTGCACCTTTTCATAACTTGTCGACACTTTCTATAGTTTTTAGAACCCCCAAACCCCTAACATAATTACTTGCAAAAGTTCCTTATATTAGCATTGATGTTTTCTTGATTCTTCAAACCTTGCAAATCTCCAACATAGCCTTTGTCAATGCTTTACTTGGTTCTTCAAACCTTGAAAACGTCGGTAAAGCCTTTATTAGTGCTTTTTAGTTCTTTAAACCTTAAAACCACTGAAAAGCTTTTATTGGTGCTTTCCTTGGTTCTTTGAACCTTGAAACCATTGACAAATCCTTTGTCAATGGTTTCCTTGGTTCTTCAAACCTTAAAACCAATGGCAAAGCCTTTGTTGATGCTTTCCTTGGTTATTCAAACCTTGAAACTGCTGACAAAGCTTTTGTTAGCACTTTCCAAGTTCTAAAAACCCTTAAAACCCTAACAAGGTCTTCTCTAGTCCTTAAAGACTCGATTTTGAGACAAGTGGATATATTAATTAAGAAATAAGGTAAGTGATTCATTGACGGTTTCATTGGTTCTCAAAACTCCAAAATTCCTGACAAGTTTCAAAGGAAGGCAAGACAATTACTTTTCATAGTTCTCGAAACTTTGAAATCATTGCAATGTTTCAAAGAAATAGCTTTGTCAGCATTTTTCAAAGTTCTCTCGCCTCTGAAATCACCAACAAGGTTCAAAGGTAAGATTCATTGGTACTTCTCAAGGTTCTAAAAACTTCTAAAACACTAAAAAACATTTGAAGGCTTAATATGGATGGGGAGGCAAACATTCAAAAGAAAGGTTCGTTGATGAATTTGAGGTTCTCAAAACTTCTAAAACGCCAAAAAGGTTTTAGAAGGGCTTCAAACCACTAACAATAAGCATAACTTGTGAGTTCAAGATAATAGAGAAAGTGCCACCAAGAGAGAAGCAAATAGAACATCAACAAGTTTGAAGTTTCTCAAAAGTGTCAACATAGTTCTAAGTTTCCCAAAAGTGGTTAAAAGTGTCAATGGAAATAAAACACAATGTATTAAAAGGTTTTCATGGGCATTGCATTCAAATGTCCATGACACTCTTGCATTTAGACACCTCACCTTCCGCTTTAAACAACCCAGGATGACATTAATGGCCTCAAATGGATGTAATAAGATGGAGGAAGACTTTCAAATGTCTCCTAGTACTAGTAAACCCCTCAAGGACATGATTTGTGTACAAAGGCAAATGGTTATTGATGCAGGGGAATGACTTTCAAGTGCAAACCCATGTGAGGATGATGCAATAGGTATGGATGACCTACAAATTTGTTGACCACTCTAGATTCCCATCCAAGCAACAAGACTGAATGTAATGCTATATATACATGTTTGTAATATGTAAAGAGGGTTGGTCATTGAGCCAATTTTAGACTATAAATGCTTCAAGCAGGTTCCAAGTTATCAAATGACAAATGTCCATCTTTGTAGATGATGAAGTATGTTTGTAAATAATGGGAAGGGGTAGTTAGAAGGGTTTTTCCTATAAATTTATGCCTCCATGACAAGATGCAATATCTTAGGAGGGGATTCGAACCTAGTTGTTATCTCTCACTTACTACATTTGTTGGCATGATTGTAATAAAATTTGATTAATGTATGATAGGCATTCTAAAGCATTGCAAACTCTTTTGTGATGGTCTTCTTTTGATACATGTGGGGTATTACTGATTTGTTAGGGATAACCAAGAATGTCATTTACAGGTTCTTTTATTTTATGAGTTTCTATGCATATACAATCTTTGTTCTATTGTTGATTTACAAACATGTCCTCATCCTCTTTGCAAGTTGAGATTCTATTGCCCAATGCAGTAGGCATTGGTCTAATTGGTGAAGGGCCAACATCTTTTAATTATAGTCATCTATCTTGTTAGTAGTAGGAGTAGGTTAGGTTTCACCATGCTTGGATTATTCATTATTATAAACTATGTCATATCTTATGCAATCTTCAAACTGAAATATTGTTAGAGGATCGTGCTAGTATGTTTTCCCTCTTATCCATGTGTATGCAATGTTAAGTGGATTCATCTGCTAGTGAATAATACAATTATTATCTTCTGATGCATGGTAGGTTTGAATCATTATCTACTTATTGGAGGTCTTGTAGGTCTGTATGTAGTCAATGCTAACATGAACTTAGTGACAATTCTTGGGGTTCATAGCATTTTGGGTATGGCTACTTAAGGGACTTGATTTTGAATTTTTCATTTCTCTTTAATTGTCCTATTGTTGAGACCTCATGGAACACCTCCCTTAGCCTTGTAGATCCTAGAGCTATAGGTGAGCTTACCCACTCACAAGAATGTATCCATTGTTGTCCCTACCTAATCATAAGTTGAAGGTATTTTGCCTTGAGTTTGACACCCCAAGCTCTTAGAGATAGTCTAGCTTTAGGGATTTGAGAATCTACAACTTTCATCACCAACACCATGTTTATACCAAGCATGTTGATGTACAATATCACTTTGTTTGTGAGATGGAAGAGAATGGTAAGGTCATGTTACAAAAAGTTGACACTTGGAAGAATGTTGCAAATTCACTTACAAAACCAATGAGCATGGATAAATTCTCTTGGTGCAAGGAGGCCATGGGCCTTGCAGCCCATACTTGATTTATTTTTGGTTCCTCTTATGTCATTGCAATGTATAATATCAAGTGGGAGAATGTTAGTATAGTGCAATATTTAATTGTAGTCCTAATATATAATGTTGAGAATGGGAACTTGCACGGCCATGTAGTTGAGAGATATTATTATTTTATTAGTATTTTTCTAGTTGACTTGGAATATTAGTTGTAATGACAGTTAAGGAGGAAGGTGGAGTATGGTGGTGGTGGTTACAAATTGATTAGAGATCATTTATGCCACTCTCCCATTCCTAGACACTAGGAGGGGAAGTGGAGCATCTTCTTCATTATTAGGTGGGTCCCACATGTGTAGTAGTCTCATATTGGAGTGTCATTTTGGGTGAATGTGCCCATGAAGTGGAGTGGTCAATAAGGCTTGAGAGTTACATTTACTATTCATGGATGCATTGATTTTTCACATGGAGGCATTGGGTTTTTTCCATACCATAGTTTTGGGTGGTCTTGGTTTCATGAATCCAATTATGGTTTCCTCTCAACTCTTCTGTATAAATTGTATGGATTGGATAAAGGTTTCATGATTATTTTACAAGTACATAGGTGTTGCCTAAATGCTATCAAATTTAAGGGAGAATTTTATTGATTATGTACTCTTGGTTTAGAGATTAATACACTTGTACTCTCTTTGATGGTGGAGCTTTTTCTTGTGAGGCTTTCTCCATGTACATCCAGTGTCATGTGTTTAAATCTTTTGGTTTGCTAATTTATACCACACATTTATTTTATGGTTAATCAAATGATGGTATAATTAGAATTTCAGATTTGTATACTTAGTTAACAAGCTTTCATTTGTAGTAGTTTACCCTATTTAACAACAAAGTGGAAGGTGGAGATGCAATTACTAAAGGGCCATGCCTTTTCATTTTCCCTTATTGTTGATTGTTTCAAAATGCCCTTCTTTTGATAAACTTTGTATGACATGATTAGGAGCAGTGATATTATTATTCTCAAGAATATGTGTTATGTGATCAATTTGCTTCTTTCATACACGTGTTCATCATAACCAAGTCTCTTACAATAAAAAATTTGACCTTGTCTTTATTTATCTTTTCACCTTTGGAAGAGGAGGTCTTAAATGTTGCTTTGGAAGTAATAGATGATTTCTAATTATTTTTTGTGTCTTTTCCTTATTGTCCTTATTTTTTGTTTCTTTTCCCATTTGCTAGAAACCTTTTGTTCTTTCATTTATTGGTTTGCAACCAAGGCATGTGACTTCAAAGATTTCAAGGTGCTAATTTTAATGAGTTAATCTTACTCCCTAGTGAGTGCAATACTAAAATCATTAAGAGACGACATACTAAATGTAGTCTTAAGGGTAGCATTAGTGGCATGGAATGTAGAAACAAAAATTGAGTAATCTAGACTAAGCATAGAAAGAACACCAAGAATTAGTTAAGTACATTTTTTCTCAATACCACATTTTTCAATTGTAACCTCAAGGATTTTAAGTGTGTCAAGAAGTCCTAAATTGTTGGGAATTAAGGTGTCTCAAACTTGTTATTTCCTAGCATTATATTTATTTATTGTCTATTTATTTTATGCCTATGTTGTGTTTTCTTTCTCGTCATATTTTGTCATCTACTGTGACACGACAAGGTGAGTTGTCATCATACTGGCAGGTGACATGGAAGGTAACAAGGATGCATTTATTCCTACATTGGAATGTAGGTGTCCCACTTTGTGGTAGATATTCTTTGCCATGTGTTGACATCTTGAAATATGTGTAAGTCATTATTATATGATCGATTCCTATGATAGGTTATGACATGTAAGAACTCTGATTCTATGATAGGATGGACAAGTGTTGCAAAGCATCTTGCATGGAGAATGTGAGCACCCAAGTTGGGTTATGACAATTTGTAAGAGAATCAACTATTATTAGTCAGTTATGATGGATTCTCTTACAATTGTAAGTGTTTTCATATATGACAGATTCTATGACGGTTGTAAGATGTGTAAAAGCATCTGTCATACCTATTTCAGGTAAATTTGGGGTGCCCAAGTTTGGAGGGTTGTAAGAAGTGAAAGAAAATTTTGTACAAGTGTAATTTGCATCCAAAGAGGTGTTGGAATATGTGCCATGTGGATTTGAACATGTTAGGGTTTGGGCAGATCGAAGCAATAAACACTAACAATTATATGCAGATTAAATAACCCAAATATAACAATGAAGAACAACACAAAAGAGATCAACACAAAAATTTAACATGGTTCACCCAAAATGGGCTACATCCATAGAAACTTAGCCATCCAATGATTTTATTATCCAATGCAAAACATATTAAAATCTCGTGAATTCCACTGCCATAACATACATCCCAGCCGCTTATAACAAGATTTTTGGAAGCTTCTAGAATTAGGCTTTTACAATGTCATTTTTCTTTTGTCGGTTAACAAAAATTAACAACCAACTCTGAACGGGCAAAAAAAGAGGGAAATTTTTTTTCTGATGAGGATACGTTACTAGTGTACAATACTTGCTCGATCAGTCACCACATACCAACAATCTCCCACTTGGAGATTGATCAGGCTCCACACCAAAGAATCTCCCACTTGGAGATTGATCCTGGACGACACTACTGCACTTGCAGCTCCCACTGGATTACAAGCCTAGCTGGTTTCTTATCTCCACCATTATCAATCATGAAGGCCAATAGAAACTGATGAGGAAATCAGTTTCTTGCGTGTAACCACCTTTGTGAACATATCTGTAGGATTCTCACTTGTGTGAATTTTCTCCAGCTTTAACTGTCCATCCTCCAAAACTGATCGGATGAAGTAGTATCTGAGCTGTTTATGCTTAGTTTTTTAATGCAGAGCTGATCTTAGCAGGATGAATGGCACTCTAGCTATCAATGTACAAAGGGATATCTTCTTGTCGTTGCCCCAATTCCTCCAGAAAATGTTGTAACCAAATCATCTCCTTGCTAGATTTTGTAGGAACAACATACTCAGCTTTAGTGGTTGAAAGTGCAACAACCTTTTGCAGCCTTGAAATCCAACTGACTGCAATACCTCCTACAGTAAAAACATACCCTGTAGTACTCCTACTATCAATATCAACTGCTAGATCAGAGTTAACATATCCTTTTAGAGTAGAATTTGTTCCTCCAAAACATAGTTTCTTTGAAGTAGTGCCTCTCAAATATCAGAGGATACATTTTACCGCATTCCAATGTTCCATTCCTGGATTGCTCATATACCTGCTCACAACTCCCACTGCATGTGCAATATCTGGCCTTGTGCATACCATTGCATACATCAAGCTACCAACCGCTGATGCATATGGTATCTTAGACATTTTGTCTTCCTCCTCTTGTGTGTTTGGACACATCTCCTTAGTCAACTTAAAATGACTAGGCAAAGGTGTACTAACTACTTTTGCATTCTGCATGTTAAACCTTTTCAACACCTTCTCTACATACTCACTTTGAGATAAAAATAATTTTCTATTTGTCCCGTCCCGTGTGAACCTCATACCAAGGATTTGTTTTGCTGCACCTAAATCCTTCATAGAAAATGAATGTGCTAATTTCTACTTAAGTTCATTAATATGCTGCATGTTAGACCCGACAACAGGCATGTCATCAACATAAAGCAATAGGATAATATAGTTGCCATTACCCAATTTCTTGAAATAGACACAATAATCAGAATGACATCTTTTGTAACCTTGTTCAGCCATAAAACTATCAAATTTCAAATACCATTGCCGAGGTGCTTGCTTCAGGCCATACAAACTCTTCTTTAACCTACACACAAAATCCTCCTTACCCTTGACCTCATATCTCTGTGGTTGCTGCATGTATATTTCCTCTTCCAAATCCCCATGGAGAAATGATGTTTTCAAATCTAGTTGTTCAAGATGCAAGTCTTCCGTAGCCACAAGATTTAGAATTGTTCTAATAGAAGTCATCTTTACAACTGGTGAAAATATTTCATCAAAATCTATACCTTTTTTCTATGCAAAACCTTTTACCACAAGTCTGGCCTTATATATTTTCTTGCCTCCATCTTCTTCTTTCAACCTATAAACCCACTTATTTGGCAATGCTCTTTTACCTGCAGGGAATTGGACAAAGTCCCAAGTCTGATTCTACAGTGAGGAATCCATTTCTTCTTTCATGCCTAGCTTCCACTGCTTTTTAGTATCTACCTGCATTGCTTCTTCATAACGTTCAGGTTCACTAGAATCAGTTAATAATACAGAATATAATGATGGAGAAAATCTTTCTGGAGGTCTAGTTATCCTTGTAGAATGTCTAACACTTGCAGGAGTCTGTGGGATAACTTGTTGTTGTTGAGCATCAAGTACCACTGGCATTTTATTTTCTGGAATCTCATCGAGCACCACATATTCCTTTTTGGCCTATTCATGCTTCTTTTCCTATAGTTGATCCTTATACATGACCTTCTCATTGAATATAACATCTCTACTCCTAATGATTTTATGATTGTCATAATCCCATAACCAATAACCAAATTCATCTACTCCATATCCAATGAAGGTACATTTTTTAGACTTAGCCCCAAGCTTGGTTCTATTTTCAATATCAACATGGACAAAAGCTTCACAACCAAAGGTTTTTAGAAATGAATAGTTTACCTTTTTTCCCGTCCATGCCTCCTCTAGAATGCCACCATCCAAAGGATTTGAAGGTCCCTTGTTTATTAAATAAACAACAATATGTACAACATCTACCCATAATTGTAAGGGTAGTCTAGCATGCAATCTTATGCTCCTTGCACGCTCCATAATGGTCCTATTCATTCTCTCAGACACACCATCTTCTTGTGGGGCTCCAAGAATTGTTTTCTACCTATGAATTCCATTATATGAATAGTAATTCTCAAATTCTCTGCTGCAATACTCGCCTTCATTATCAGATTTGAGACACTTCAACTTTTTTCCTATCTCATTCTCAACCAAAGCTTTCCACTTTTTAAAAGCTTCAAATACTTCTGATTTTTGTTTTAGGAAATACACCCATGTTTTCCTAGTTGCATCATCAATAAAAGTAACATAATAGAAAGAGCCACCAAGAGAAGATACCTAAGTTGGTCCCCATACATCTGAATGCACAAGCTCTAATTTCTCACTCTTCTTCTCTTTCCCAACTTTGAGAAATCGGACTCTTTTCTATTTTCCATAAACACAATTTTTGCAGAACTCCAAGTCAATCTTCTTTAGACCTGGTAGCAACTTTCTAGAGTGAAGGATCTTCATCCCTTTCTCACTCATGTGCCCAAGTCTATTGTGCCACAATTCTATTTTTGTCCCTGTAGCAAGTGCTATAACTATCTTAATGGCAACTTTTTCTGTAGCAGCTAAGGTAGAATAAGTATTACCAGCACACAAATACAATGTGCCTACCTTTTCACCTTTAGCTACTACTAATGCACCTTTAGTGACCTTCCATACATTGTCTGAAAAGGTAACTATGCAACCTTCACTACCCAGTTGTCCTCCAGAGATTAAATTCCTTCTCAAATTTGGAACATGCCTTACCTCCTGTAGCAACCATTCATTTCCATTCTGCAACTTGATTTTTATCTTTCCTTTTCCAACAATCTGACAAGATTCATCATCACCCAAATATACCTGTCCAAAATCACCTTAAACATAATCTACAAAATATTTCCTATGAGGTGTGGCATGAAATGAAGCCCCTGAATCTATTACCTAGGAATCATTAGCATTATCTAAAACAAAATTAAAGCATCCTGTAATTTATTACTTGCAACGTTAGCTTCCTTATTGTCATCATGTCGTCCATCTCCTTGTTTGCCCTTTTGAGACCAACAATCCTTCTTCAAGTGTCCTGGCTTTCCACAGTGCCAATAATCCATTCTTCCTCTGGATTTAGATATGCCTTTCTTCGACTTCCCTTGTGACTTCCCATGATTTGTTGGGCTTTTTCCTCTCCTTTGTTCTTCCCTTGTTCTCTACAGTCAAAGCATTACCCGATGTTGAACTCTCACCTATGCTTTTTTGTCGCATTTCCTCGCTAAGGATAACTCCAACAACATCATCAAATTTCAAAGTATTTGAACTAGAGACATAGTTGCTTACAGCCATGACCAAGCTATTCCAACTTTCTAGCAAAGAACATAAAACCAAGAGAGCCCTCACCTCTTCATCAAATTTGACTTTTACAGAAGTTAACTGACTGGTAATTGTATTAAACTCATTTAAATGATCTGACACAGATCCACCTTCAATCATTTTCAGATTAAACAAACGCTTCATGAGAAATACCTTATTAGAGGCTGAGGGTTTTTCATACAATTTAGCCAAAGCTTTCATCATTTCATCTGTTGTCTTTGCTTCTGTTATATTGAATGCCACAGATGGTGCCAGGCACAACCAAATGGTTCCCAGTGCCTTTCTGTCCAGAAGTTCCCAATCCTCATTAGTCATTGCTGCTGGTTTCTTAGTTTTTCGTTCCAACGGCCTCCATAAATCCTTCTGATAGAGATAATCCTCCATCTGCATCTTCCATAATTGATAGTTCTACCCATTAATTTATCCACCTTCAATTTACCCTCGTCCGCCATTGCCCCTCTTAACCGTGAGACTCCCACTCAACTGTGAGACCTTCCTGTAGATGATAATCAAACACAACTCGCTCTGATACTAGTTGTTAGGGTTCAGGCAGATCGAAGCAATAAACACTAACAATTATATGTAGATTAAATAACCCAAATATAACAATGAAGAACAACACAAAAGAGATCAACACATAAATTTAATGTGGTTCACCCAAAATGGGCTACATCCACAGAAACTCAGCCATCCCATGATTTTATTAGCTAGTGCAAAACATATTACAATCTTGTGAATTCCACTATCCTAACATACATCCTAGCTGCTTATAATAAGATTTTTGGAAGCTTCTAGAATTAGGGTTTTATAATGTCATTTTTCTTTTGTCGGTTAACAAAAATTAACAACCGACTCCAAACGGGCAAAAAAGAGGGAAATTTTTTTGGGGGGTGGCGAGGATACCTTACGAATGTACAATGCTTGCATGATCAGTCGCCACATACCAATATGACGCCCACCTCTTGTATCTTCCTCTAGAAGCTTCCTTCATGCTTGTTATTCTCTATAAATAAGGTGCTTGTTGGAGTAGTTTGTATGGTTCATTTGTAGGTACTATTATCCTGCCAAAATTACTCCATAATATTACTAGTGGTGAACTCCTATAAGAGCTTGGCTCTATATGTGTATTGTAACCTTCATTATTTACAGATTAATACATTGGGCTATGCTTTGGAGTGTGGGGTTTTTCACCTGAAAGGGTTTTCCCCACATATATCTTGTGTTGTGAGCTTCTGTATTTTTATTTGATGTTATTATATATTTCTTTTATTGCGAATCTCATTACTGTAATTGTTAAAGGATAAAAATTTATACAAATCTCCTCATTAGATTGGTGTAGGAAGTGTATTCCACGTACCTTGCTTCCTTTCAATTGGTGTTAGAGCCTTATCAACTTTGGTTCTAGTTGTTGGGTAGAGGGTTTTTTGAATTGATCTTCATTTGAGTGGGAGCTTGTGCAGAGGATTTTGAAATATTTTTTGTAGGAAGGAGATGGCTAGCACATTTGGGAGGATAGAGATGGAAAAGTTTAATAAAAGTAACTTTGAGTTGTGGAAACTCAAGATGGAAGACATGTTGGTTGACAGAGACCTATGGACTGCTATATCTAGAAAGATGCCATCGGACATGAAACAAGAAGACTAGGATCTGATGGATCAAAAGACTAAGGGTCTTGTGAGACTCTATTTGGTTGACTCTGTGTTACTGAATGTCCATGAAGAGGCTACAACTACATATTTGTGGAAGAAACTTAGTCATATTTATCAAGCTATATTCTTGGTAAATAAGTTATTCTTGAGGAAGAAGTTGTAATCTCTAAGGATGGAGGATGGAGGATCTATCACAGATCACCTAAATACTTTTAACATGTTTGTTGCCCAGTTGAGCTCTATTGGTGTGAAAATGGAGGAGGAGGATCCGTGTCTGAATTTACTATGTTTTTTGTTGAATTCATGGGATCACCTTGTTATGACCATTGGGAGTACCACTACCACCTTCAAGATGGATGAAGTGGTTTCATCATTACTATCTGAAGAGATGCAGAGAAAATCTTCTAAAATGGCTAAGGAGGCTCTTACAGTTTGTGGTCAATCAAAAGACAAAGGCAAGAAGGACAAGTAAAAAGAGAAGTCAAAATCCAAATCCCATGGGAGATCTAAGTCTCCTAGAAAGTCCAAGGCACTATGTTGGAATTGCGGCAAACCTGGTCATTTCTATAAGGAGTGTAAGGAGGAGAAGAAGAAGGAGAAGAACTATGATTCAGGATGATGGAGAAATGTTTGTTGCTGCCTTGGCAACACATGCATCTAAGGATGTGTAGCTGATAGACTCTAGTGTATCTTTTCACATGACCTCACATCAAGTTTAGTTCACAAAGTATGGTGATGACTCTCATCCGAAGATTGTTGGCCATCGAAGAGTCTTGATTCGATTCCCTGATGGATGAGTGAAGGGGATCAATGGTATTCTTCATGTCCCTGGTTTGGCACAAAACCTGTTATCTATAAGTAAGTTGAATGACTCTAGAATTGTGAAAGAGGATATGGGTATGAAAGATGCAGATTCCTCAAAGGAGGCCATGGAGGAAGAAATGGTTGCATTGAAGAAAAATAATACTTGGGATCTGGTACCTTTTCCTAATGGATGGAAACCTGTTGGATGCAAATGGGTGGTCAAAAAGAAATTTGGTTCAAATGGTAGTATTGAGAACTATAAGGAAAGATTGGTCGCGAAGGGTATTCCTAGGTTGAGGGAATAGATTATGGTGAGATTTTCTCTCTCATTGCAAAGCTGACATCCATTAGATTCTTATTATCACTTGCTACAACATATGATCTTGAAGTTGAGATGGATGTGAAGACAACTTTCCTTCATAATTACTTGGAGGAGGAGATTTATATGTCACAGCCTGAGCAAGTGCTACATTGAAAGAGGTAAAGAAAATTTGGTTTGCAAGTTGACAAAGTCTTTGTATGGTTTGAAACAATCTCTTAGGATGTGGTACCAAAAGTTTGATGCCTATGTGTTGAGTTTGGGATTTCTGAGATCGAAATCAGATCATTGTGTTTATTACAAGATGGATAATGATCGTATTCTCATTATTGCATTGTATGTTGATGATATGTTGTTCTTTGGGAATGGTAAAAGTTTGATTTTTGCTTTGAAGTCTTAGTTGTTGGCACAATTTGAGATGAAAGATTTAGGGGCAGCCAGGTACATCTTGGGTCCATGGAAATTTAGAAGAGATGGGATAAACAAAAAACTTTGGGTGAACCAAAGTAAGTATGTGAATAATGTGTTGGAGAGATTCAATATGGCATCTTGTAGACCATTGTGTGTTCGTGTTATGCAGGGGACAGAGTTATCTATTGAGGATTGTCCAAAGTCTCCTACTAAGATGGAGGACATGACTAGAGTTTCTTATGCTAGTGTTGTTGGCAGCTTGATGTATGCTATGGTCTGTACAAGACCAGACATTGCCCAAGCAGTGGGAATCCTTAGTTGGTTTATGGCTAATCCTGGACGAGTACATTGGGATGTAGTAAAGAGAGTGTTTAGATATTTGTGGGGTACTTCTGAGTATTCCTTATGTTATCATGGTTATCCTACAGGAGATTAACATTCAGTTTATATTCATGGATTTGTGGATTATGATTGGGTAGGTGACAATGACAGTAGAAGATCCACTAGTGGTTATGTTTTTACTATGTTTGGTGGTGTTATTAGTTGGATGAGTAAGTGACAAAATGTAGCTGCTTTATCCACTACATAAGTAGAGTACATGGCAACAAATCATGCTTGTAAAGAAGTCATTTGGCTTAAGAGATTGTGTTCACATGTTGGAATTGATGCAGGGATGATCACTATTTGTTGTGACAGTCAGAGTGCTATTTGTTTGGCAAAGAACCCAACCTTCCATGCGAGAACAAAGCATATTGATGTTTAGTTCCATTTTGTACATGATATGGTGGAAGATAGTAAGGTGAAACTTGAGAAAGTTGATACTTTGATGAATGTTGCAGATTCACTGGCATAGTCTGTGAGCATGGAGAAGTTTAGATGGTGTTCAAAGTCTATGGGCCTCTCGACCCCTAGCAGTTGATTTCCTATTCAAATTGGTTGCTTTTTTCTATCTAAACGCCTACCTTTCTATCTAAAATGGAAAGAACCCATCATCGCTTTGAAAGGAGGCTAAGATAATAGAAACACTTCCTACACTAATCTATGAGAGGAGAAGTGTACACAAATTATGGTCAAACAATTATTGGAAAAAAAGATACATGAAGTTCTTTCATCTTAACATAATGTTTATCCTAGAAAATCCCTTTTGGAAAAAATCTAACCTCCAAACCTGAAGCAATTGTATTTCCAACAACACAAATAAGGTTACAATACAAATGTAATCCCAAGCATTCTCAAGAAGTTACACTAACATATAGATATGGAGTGATTCCAACAATATAACAATGCCTTGCAAAATACACTATGAAACCTCCATCTCAAGCACCAAATAAATAAGAGAAGCAATCCATGAACTCATAAGTGGTAAAGCACAAACTATGAGCCAACACATGAGAGGTATGGTGTCCAAAGCATCATGGCTTGGTCCACTCACTAAAAATAACATATTCCTTACACTTTTCATAAGCTATTATAAGGTGTCATAACCACCTCACCAACTTGGGCACTCCATTTTGGCTCTGTTATCTCCATTCAAAGATGTTATATCATACATCATGTTACATGCATATAAGTTGGTTAGTAAGTTGAGTCAACAATGTAACTCCCCTCTTACATGCTCTTATGTGCATTATAGAATCTCTAACATTATAGATTCTAAATTCTTTTTAGTGCACTAATTCAAAAGATTCCTATAGTAAATGCTCTAGGATAAAAGAGGATATTCAAATATGAGGGGATCTGAAAACAAATGCAATTGAATGGCTTTAAATATAGATACATAGTAGTCAATCATGTAAACATGTGTTTGTTTGACTCATAATGGCTAGTGAAATGGGTGGGAGTTAGCTAAATTTTTAATTTTGGAAATCCAAGGGTCAGATTTGTGAACATGAGATTGATCTTGTGTCAACAAAAGTGACTCAGGATGACAAAATAGTTATGTTTGTGCACATAATGAATGTTTGATCATGGTAGGTGTAGAAAATGTGGTATGTAAAGAAAAGTGTGTAGATATAGATAAGATATAGTCAAACATATGGGAATGTGTGTAATAGGGATAGGAGAAGGCTAAGGGGATGAGCCCAACTTCACATAAGATCGTGCCATTTGTCAATATGTAATTATATTAATACATTCTTTCAAAATGAAAACAAAATTAAAAGGAAAATGTCATGGGTATATAAATTTTATCATTACGTTTTGCCCCCACTTTGAGGTTTATGTGAATCCTAGAATAATCACGTATCTCAAAGAATGTAGTACTCACCAACATGCATGTAAAGTAAATATTTAGACATAAAAGGATACCTTGGGTCCATATAAAACAATGGACCCCACAGAATGTCATTTTGTATGTTTCTTCTTTGGCATATGCACTCCATGGAAACCTACAAAATAGAGGAAAAATATACAATTAGTAGCTTTTGTCTCACAAGTGAAAACTAGGCATAAAATACAAGCTTGTTTAATTGTCTAGGAAATTAAAAATCATGGAAATGAAAAATGATAGAGAGAGAAAAATTTGCCTATATAGAAAGTCATACAACTTGATATCATGTGGCATATTGGACAATACTATGCTATGTGGTAAGATTCATTTGGATACGGTGATGTCTTTGTGTAGGATCCATCACTATGTAAAAGATTTATCATAGGAATGTTAGTGAAAATATATGCCCCCTTCAATTGGTTGCATTTATAATATGTAAGGAATTAGAGAGGAGGGAAAACAATACATGAAATGTAGATGAAATCTAAGGATAAGCATGTAAGCATGCAAATAATGGAAAGCAATTGTGACATCATGTAACAAGCATGTAAAATATCTAAAATGATAAAACATGAAAATCATAATGTGGGTTGAATGTGGATCTTGAGGTATAAGGTTGTCCCTATCATGGGTAAACGAAAATGGTGATGTGGTCCTTAATAGCCGAAAACACCTGTGTAGGTACATAAATGCACTAGGATGGGCATATGCCCTCAATGTGGTATCCAAGAGAATAAGCACATAATGGTTGAGGTAACACCATAGGTCCTTAGGGGCAACATAGGTCTAGAATGTGATCTTAAGGTAATTGTGAGGAAGGCTTGATGCCAATAGTATAATCATTAAACAAGAGTGGGGAGATCAAGATGTGCCCACTCAAAAGTGGCAGCTCTAAGAAGCATCATATGACTATGTAGGTACAAATGATATGGGGGAAAGCATGATGGCCCCAATGGCAATGAAAGCTCATGTGTTGAGGGGAAGACATGATGTCCTTGAGTCTAGTAAGATAACTCTAAAAATATGCTATGGTAATACAAGCTCAATAGGTAGTTCTAAGAGTGTGATATGATAATTTAGGTTCAATATGTGAAGGGGGAAAGCATGACACCCCAATGTAAAGATATGGAAAAGGACACCCAAATGGTTAGGGGGGAAGGCATGATGCCCCTGGTGTAGAGATATGATAATGGAAGCTCAATAGTGAGCCCTAAAATAAAGGTATGGCAATTTAGGTTATAGAAAGTAATCAATGATCATAAGATAAAGCATAGGAAACATAAGTGTGTGCTCTAAGAATAAAAAATATCATAGGCATAGGCATGATAGTAAGCACGTGGAACATAAGTAAAACATAATAGCAAGCATATAAATACAATCAAGAGGTAACAAGGCAACATGAGAAGCCAAAGTGATACATGAATATAATTAAAAGACAAAACAAGCATAAGGATGCGTAATGTGAGGTAGGTAAAAGAGTAGCTAAAGTGAAAATCCCAGGCAAAGGCATGGGTGATCAAAGCATAACACATAAGGAAGGTATAAATAAGTAAAGGAGCAAGGGTAGAAAACAATGAAAAATAGATCAACGCAAATGCCCCCCAAGTGGAGGAAAGTAAACATGTAAACAAATGTAGAAGGTGAAATGAACATGTTGTGCGCAACAAACAACACATAAAAAGGCCAAAATATGAAAGCAATAAAGAAACAAAAAACAAAATGAGAAATCTAAGCTATAGGAATAAAGATGTACATGCCAAGGTGATGCTTGTGACTTATTAAACAAACTTTGGAGGATCAATCTTTTCCTCCAAATGCTCATCTAACAAATCATCATCCTAACAAAAATCATCAAATTTGTCTTCATTAGTTCATTCTTGGTCTTCCTCTTTGATTTTTTTTTCAATTACACGTGTCTCTTATTTGTATCCCTCTGTGCTAGGTAAAAATGCATAATCCACTAGTGTTGCATTAGATATTTCCTTTCTTATCTATATTTCATGTTTCTTGACAAGTGTCGTTGTGGTGGTATGATAGGTGTTTGGTGCACCAAAACTTCTTTCTTTGGTTTCTAAGTAGTCCTTTGAACATGAAACTCTGGTATTTGTGGCATCTTTGTTGTTTTTCTTTCTTTCTTTGTATCATCCTTTTTTGTTTTATCGCATGATGTGAACAACTTTAGGCTCTTTAAGTTTTTGTTCCTGACTTTGTTGTGGCATCTTCAGATTTTGGCATGTGGACACTCATCCAGTCTTCAGAGGCATTCATCTTGAGGCCACCTACTTCACAGGTTCTTCAGTATTCACATGTTGTTCTATTTCTTTCTAAGGGAAGACATGTGATTTGCCACAAGTGGATTGGCTTTTGCATTCATGTTTGAGCATCCTCTTCTGCTTCTGGAGATTCTATAGTGTTGGAGGATCTTATTGCCTCTATCTTTCCCTCATGTTGAAGTTGATAATTAACTCAAGCCACAAATATCACCTGCAAAACCTAAGATTTACCTTCCACAAGAGAAAAAAACAAAGAGGAATAATTTGCACAATATTGGATGAATTAATGAAATGGATTGAGAATTACATGTGACAACTTGCTTTTATATTTGTAAGTTAAATAAAACCCTAATATGACTTTTAATATTAACCTAAGACTAAAAATAAGCCCTAAGTAAACTTATTAAGTGTAATTAAATATTTAATTACACCAACACCCCCCATAAGTGCAACTTAGGGAGGAATGAAAAACATGCAACTAATGCAAGAATGGGTCCCAGCTACAAGGCCATGTTAGGTACCCATGAACAACAAGAATCTCTCATAAAGTGGAGAGAAAGGAGAAAAACCTAGTGGGAGAAAACTCCTCTCCAAAAGAGAGAAAATAAAACAAGTACATGAACATGTGATGGAAGAATGACTAATACTAAGACCCCCCAAGAACTGAATCCATCACAAAAGTACAATCATGAATGCCCCCCATAAGAGAGGACAGAGAGAGAAGGTCTGATGACCCCCCAGAAGAGAGAAGGATGAAACCCCATGCGAGGAAATGCTCCCTTCCAAAATAGAGATGAGAAGAGAGACCATGTAGTCGCTCCTCAAGACGACTCCTGTAGTGCTGGAAGATGCTCGACACAAAATAAAGATGAAGACCCATGAACGTCAAACAACATTCCTCCCCTTGGGAAGAAATAGAACTGCAGATGTGTGCATAATGTCTTCCCATTCCAACTAGGAATATACAGGAAGAAGGATAAATGTCTCTGAACTCTGCATATGATCCAAAGACAACAATGATGCTCCTGAAAACTGCTCAAATGTCTCTAATTCATTGCCAAACAGTGACTGAATAGGAGGATGAAGAACAATCTTTAAAGCAGATGATGGTGATGCAACTCCATCAAAGCTATCATCAAAGAGAAGACAAATGTCCTCAATGTGGTCCTCCAAATCTGCAAGATGGGACTCTACAAACAACAATGATATATCTCAAGTAGAAATGCATCCCAAAAAGCTATCTCTGGAAGACTGATAATGTCCTGTTGTAAAGAATCTAATGTAGCAACAGGTAATACAGATCTGATCTCGATAAGAGGAGAAGGAGAAGCAAGTGAAGGCACTGTGTCATCTGAACTAGCAAGACTTGTCAAATATGCAAACTCCTCAACTATATCATCATCAAAAGGTATGGAATCTGCATCATCAAGGGGTATGTGGCAATCCATAGCAGGATCATCTGGGAATGGAGATATATGTGGGTCTCCATAGATCTCCCAAATGCTAATCCAAAGAGCGTGTGGGCACTCAATATGTGAGATAGAACACATAGTGTCAAAATCAACACTAGAACCTATCAATCCTACAATATGATCAATATAATTTCCCCATACAGATTTCCTCCCAGGTGTATTTGGTTCAGGTATGAGTCCATAAAGATAAGACAAAAGATTAAGCCACCTAAGATGTGTCAAGATGCCCTTTTGCCAAGACTCATAATCATCCTTACCCAATGTTACCATAGAAGGGTGAATAGAAAAACCCATGATATCTCCTCAAATAAATTAGAATAGAGATCAACAATCTGAATATATATTAATGCTAATAAATGAAGCCCAACAAAATAAACAGAACTTCTCCAGGTGCCAAAATGTCCAGAATATCAAATAGAAGCCATAAAACTGATAAACTGAATAAATAATACCTGGGGCTGAATCTAGAAAAAGTGCATAGATGGCTGTGTAGAGCTCCTCAATACCTTTCCAATGCCGTAAGAATCGCAAAAATTGGAGATTGTGGCAAAAATATACGAGCTCAAAGGCCAAAAACTATATCTAGACTTCAAACAACAATAAATTGTACCAATCTACAAAATATGGAAAAAATACCTACACCAATGGATTGTGCTTAGAACCAGCTTTCCAACGCCTATTTGTTTTCGAAAATCTGACTCCATATGCTCAGGATATGGCAAAAAGAAAACCAAAACCTCTGTAGGGCAAAATTAGGGCAAAAAAGACCCCCTCCTGCTAAAAGTGGTGAACTATCACCAAATTTGAAGAAAAAATGCCAAATCTGGCGGAGTCACTAAAATTCTCACTAAATATGTGCAGGCCCAAGAGAGAGGATTCGCTTTGGGAGGATTTTTGTTTTTTTTTGGTTAAATTTTTTTTGTTTTAAAAAGTATGAAGGTCGAAATACATAGGGATGGGGGGCCATGCAAGCCTCACCCCAAATCTTGCATGCAACCCAAGAAACTGCAAATTAAATAGGCAAGGGCCCCTTTGGCTGCCGCAGGGTTGCCCTAGGGTACATTGCACAAGTACCCTGTATGGCCCTGCGCAGGGGTAAATCCCCTTGATTTTGATTTCACAAAAAAAATTCACACAAAAAAAATTATATAATAAAATTGCACTTACAAAAAAAAAAATTGATTGATTTTTTTAATATCGTAGAAAAGTTTTTTTTTTTTGAAAAAATGTACCTCGTATTGCATGTTGGGCAGGCCGTACGGTTTGCTTGGCAAAATTTTTTTGCCCCAGATTAGCTCGAGGCTGATTTCGACGATTTGACAGTCGATCTTAAGGTTTTTGGGCCTTCTGAGCACAATGGTGAGGTCCGTTTGGGCCCAAAATGCTCTAAAAAATAGCTTTCCTCTGGATCCTGAAAAAAAGCACCCTCTAAAACCTTCACAGATTTGGCCTCCCGAGACCAAATTCAGCCAAACAAAAGACAAATCTACCTTTTGAGCTACTCTAAATCCAATGGAATACTCTGTTTTACACAGAAACAAACTCAGCAAATGGCTCTTGCTAAAAATTTTCTCCAAATTTGAGAAGGGGCTTGCAAATCCGCTTTGATACCATGTTGAAGTTGATAATTAACTGAAGCCACAAAGATCACCTGCAAAACCTAAGATTTACCTTCCACAAGAGAAAAAAGCAAAGAGGAATAATTTGCACAATATTGGATGAATTAATGAAATGGATTGAGAATTACATGTGACAACTTGCTTTTATATTTGCAAGTTAAATATAACCCTAATATGACTTAATATTAATCTAAGACTAAAAATAAGCCATAAGTAAACTTATTAAAGTGTAATTAAATATTTAATTACACCAACATCTTTGATGGTCCATCTCTTTTTTATTCTCTCCATTTATTGCTCATAGAATTTCATTTGATATGCATCATAAAGATAGTTTTCACTATGGTATGGAGGTTCCTTGGGAGTAGGCATATATGTGTTAAAAGCAAAGCGACTTAACTCTACAAGGGTTTGATACACATCTTTATTAACCTTGATAACTCTACTCTCATGAATGAACTCTACACATAGATGCACCATAGAAGGTATTGCTCACAAATGATCCAACCATGACTTACCAAGTGAAATAGAGAACTTATCAAAAATAGTGATAACATAGCATAACATGGGTATTTGTTTGGGTCCAATTGTGATTAGCAGTATAGTGTAGCCTAAAGTGCAAATCAATAACGCACTAATCATTTTCAATGATATGATAGAATGTGCGTAAGATTTGGGTTCCATGTGATTTGATACCACGAGATCTTTTGTGCATACATTTTATTGGTTTGTAGGATCTACGAGTATGTCCTTAATGAGTGTATCCTTTATCTTTCTAATAACATACAATGAACCATAATGGTTAGTTTGTGGGATCTCCTTGTTAGAAAATGTAATGAGTGGAGAAGTAGGAGGAGGCAAAGAAGATATAGCATTAGCTTCAATTACTCCCATAAAAACATGTTCATGTGATATAACCCCATGTTCAACATAATGCTTGTGTGTATCTATCACCATGTACCTTAACATTATTCATGAGATATAGAAAGGGACTTGTGTATATTTCTAAAATTTAACTATTTGCAAGTGTTAAGGAGGGATTTCCATTATCATTAATACCTTCAACTTTGATCATGTTGTTACCAATAAGGTCTTGTACCTTATTTTTATGACTCATGCATGACTGAGTATAATGACCCTTAACCCTATGGAAGTTGTGATATGCCTGGTCATTATATGTCCTAAGAATTGGTTTGTTGGGATCCAATCGATGAATTAGAGGGAGTCTAATCAAGTTAGCACTCATCAAGCTTTGAAGAACATCATCAATGGATTTTTGAAGCTCAGTGAACTTCCTAGGTGTATTTGGTCTAAATAAAGGAAACGTGTAGTAGCAACAACTTGATGAACATTTCCCTTCATGTCATTAGGTTTTGAAAAGTTGTTTGACTTTTAATTCTTTGAGGGGTGTGATGATCCATTTTGATGCGATGATCCATGTTTAAAAACATTTCTTGCTAACAATTTAAACTCAATGGTTTTTACATGTGCACACAAGTCCATGGAAGATGTAAAGTTGTTTAGACACACATTATCTTGAATTAGTTTAAGCAATACCTTCATAAAGATATTTTGTAATTCAAAATCATGTAAGGGAGTAATCATCTTAAAGCATAAGGATTATAATTTTATAACATAATCACTAATGTGTTCATTTGGTCCTTGGCCACACTCAAATAGATTAGAAACTATAAATCCAAGGCCTATATTAACTTTGAATTGCTTTAGGAATACTTTTGTCAAATCATCAAATGTGTGAATAAAGCCTTGAGGAAGTAAAAATAACAACATACTCTTTTACGGTCTATGGAAATAACTTCATTAATAGCTTATCCTCATATAAGAAGTCTACACATGCAGCTGTGAAAGATCTCAAATGTGTGTTTGGATCACCTTTGCCATCATATATTGAAAATCATGGTGCCATAAAGCCCATAGATAGAGGGTGCAGAACAATCTCATGTGATAGTTGTGTATGCTCAACATTCTTGAATTCCTCACTATCTTGTCCATTTGGTTTAACATACATTCTCTTTTCTACTTGATTTATCTTGTGAATTAGTGCATCTAGGATGGAAGAGGGAAGGGTAAATAGTAAAGGTTGGGGGCCACTATGGTATGTATAGGAATTGGTGTGACAAGTAAGAGGGATGGGAGATGTGATAGGTTGGGAAAGAGGCATGGAGGAAGAAATATACTTAAGGGTATTCATGGAAATGGATGAAGATGTGGAATGGAAGATAGATATAGCATGAGAGATAGTGGTAGATTTTATCTATCATGAGAGATAGTGGTAGATTTAGTAGTGACGTGATTAAGAGGGGTAATGACAAGTGGGGCAGTAGTAGATGAGATAGTCATAGAGCTGTAATACATCATGATGGATGTGGACATCTCAAGAGGAAGGCCATAAAGATGAGGGAAGGTGGAGAAAGGATAAACATTATGTGGGGGTATACTAATATAAGTATGGGTGGCACTATGGAGATGAGTAGTGGTGGTGGAGGGAGTAATGGTAGAAGATGGATCAATGGTAGGGGAGGGGGAGGAGGTAGATGCACTAGTCACAATGGATGAAGTAATCTTAGCACTAACAACTTGTAAGATCTCTAATCCAAATGGCTTATCGATGAACATTGTTATGAGACTTTTTCGCCATTCATATGATTATTCATAAGAAGTCTCTTGTAAATAATTGAAAGAAAAGGAAAATAAATTAAATACAAATAAAGGAAATGAAAAATAAAATAAACTTTAAGTTAAAAAGGGTAAAAAGGTGAAATATGCCTTTAAACATTATAAATTCCTTTATGATGTAGAGCGACACACAACGGAAATACACACAATGTTAATTCGGTCAATATCGGCAAGAGATCTCAAAAGTCTCACCAAAACTCTTGCACTCTTTCCTTGTCGGCCGAACATTATACCATCGGCCTCCTTTTCAAATGTTATTCCGAAGCTTCTTCTCCCACCGATATGCTTTCTATCGGCATCACCCTGCCTTCGCTGGCACTCCTGAAACCTTACCCGATGGGTTCCTCTCACATTGATGTCTTGGCTTGTATATACATTTCTTTACCTGTTCCCCAGTGGTTTTTAGTGTTCTTACTTGTTATTGCCGGTCACCTCTTGTATGCACAGAGCAAATGTCTTTCCCACATACATTCTGTTCACCACTTCGACAGGTCACCTTTTGCATCTTTTGAAATGTATGTTTCATTATATCTTCACAACATACAACAGCGATGTACAATTGCAGTATACACACAAACTGACACTCGCATACAATAGCGATATACTCACAAACAGTCTACGACATACAATGGACGTATACACATAAATGTATCTTTTCAGATAATTTTGATAGACACAGGAATTGTCTGCCGATATACTTTGGCGATATACACAGGCAATAGATTTTCACATATGATTGCAGGATACACACGGAATGTACTCAAGTACATTAGCGATATACACAAAAATTGTATATTTAACGAATGATCATGAACTTAACCTGAATGGACTCTTACACATGCATTTTATCACATGATATACATAAGGTGATACTCAGATGTGACAACGATATACACAGGGAATGTACCTTCATACATTTGCGATATATACAGGAATTGTATATTCAACAAGCAACACAAACTTGACCCAAACAGACTTTTATACATACCATTCTTCACCGTATATACACAGGGGTAGCTCGCATGCAAATGCGATATATTCACAGACTGCCCCCGCATACAATTGATGTATATACCTCAAATGTACATTTGAACTTCCGCTGATAACTTCCTCTGTAATGGATTCCGTAATTTCTTTTCTACCATGCCCATCAAACAAAAAGGAAAACCAACAGAATACTAATGTACACAATCCATTCCACTGATTTCACAGAAATCCACCAGTGGAATGGATTTAATCGTGCATCTCGATGGCAGGAAACTAAATTAAGTACGAAAACAATTCTATAAAGATAATATACAGAACAATTCAATATACAAGGAATTTACACAAGATCCAGAATTTGTAACACACACTTGACAGAATTCCTATTTCTTCATTCCAACTTTTTCGAACATGGGTTAATTACAGAGATTTCTACAATTGATAATTCTGAAGGTCGAAGAACTGCCTATTCCTCGACCACTTTCTTTGTTTTGTTACCGACCCCTCTCTCCTCTGTTTTCAAGATTTTGCTTAAACCAAGATTATAACAAAAAGCCCTAATTAATCACACAGCACATGTTTTGCATAAGACAACAAAACATCAGATAATACGACACATTAGATTTAATCCTGCACATAACCCAACTGCCTGTTGTTGTCCATGATGCTAAATATTGGCCTCGGGAAGAGAGATATTAAAACATAAAATGTCAACACAAATGTCATGACAAGCATGAAATAATAACACAAATGCTACATGACAAGCATGAAATGCTTAAGACCTAATAAAACCCTAATCTTCTCCCTTAGATGTATATTTGGTTTGTTGAAGGGGTGCTCCTGCACCATACTCCCTAGGAGAAGAGATCTCAAGCCCCTTTGAGATTAGAGTTTGAATGTCTGCACCATTGTTTGTTATCTGATCTTTTGTCATCCAAACTGCCTCTGAATCAGGTTTCCCCTACCAAGCCACCAAGTACTCCATGTACTTTGTGTTCTTTGTCTTCTTTACCACTCTTGAGTCTAAGATATTCTTCAACTGTGGTGGATCATGCTTAGGAATATCATCATCTGCTGCATTCTGTAATGGTTCTTGTCCTACATCTACATTCTGCTTGTATGGAGTTAAGTCACATACATTAAAAATGGGTGATAATCCAAGATCAGGAGGAAGTTGGATCTCATAGGCATTCTGCCCACACTTCTTTAAAATCTGACACGATCCAATCTTCCTCTGCATTAGCTTGGTATATTTACCTTTTGGGAGCCTCTCCTTCTTCAGATTAACCCACACCAAATCTTTAACATCAAACTGTACATCCCTCTTTTTCTTGTCAGCATATGTTTTGTACTTCAATGTAGTTTGTTGAAGCTGGTTCTTGACTTGATCATGCACTTCTTTGATAGCTAAAGCAAAAGCTTCTCCATCTGCACTAATAGGCTCTCCTATAGGCAGATCTCTCAGCTCCAAAATACCTCTTGGATGAATACCATATACCACCTAAAAAGGTGACTTCCCTGTACTCCTATTGATGGTGTCATTATAGGAAATTTCTACTTGTGGTAGGATGTTATCCCACTTATCTCCATGCTGTTTTGTCAAACACCTTAACAGATTTCCCAATGAACGGTTAACTACTTCAGTCTGCCCATCTATTTGAGGATGGTAGGCTGATGAGAAGGATAAATTGGTTCCAAGCTTCTTCCAAAGAGTCCGCCAAAAGTGGCCAATAAAATTTACATCTCTATCTGAGACTATGCTCAATGGCAATCCATGTATCCTCACTACTTCCTTGAAAAACAGGTCTGCAACATATGAAGCATCACAAGTGGTTTTGCATGGCAAGAAATGTGCCATTTTACTAAATCTGTCTACTACAACAAAAACACTATCATATCCCTTCCTTGTCCTAGGCAAACCCAATACAAAGTCCATGCTTATGCTCTCCCATGGCCTAGAAGGAATGGGTAGTGGCTAATACAAACCTACATTAGTGGATCTTCCTTTTGCTTTCTGACATATCACACATGCCTCCACAAATTTCCTCACATATGACTGTAACTTGGGCCAATAGTAATGTCACTTCACAAGATCAAGAGTCTTATCCAGACCAAAATGTCCTGCCATGGCCCCACAATGTTTCTCCTAAATGATATTCAATCTCATAGAACACCTTGGAATACACAACTGTCCACCTTTGAAAAGTAATCCATCTTGGATCAGAAATTCAGGGAACTCAACATGATATTTGTCACCAAAGGAAATACATACCTTATAGATTTCTCCAAAGTCTTCATCATCATCATACATGGCCTTCAAAGAATCAATGCCAATACTTTCCAATTGAATGTGAGTTATGGTTAGAACCCTCTTGCTCAAAGCATCTGCTACTTTGTTCTTGACGCCTTTCTTGTGCTTGAGTGTGAAGGTGAAAGCTTGTAAAGTTTCCTCCCACTTCATGTACCTATGGTTCAGCTTCCCTTGACTATTTATGAAACTAAGGGCCTGGTTATCTGTGAACACTATAAATTCTTTGGGCATCAAGTAATGCCTCCACTTTTTGAGTGACTATACTAGAGCGTACATCTTCAAATCATATGATGAGTATCTTTTCTTTGCATCATTTAGTTTCTCACTGAAAAATGCAATAGGCCTACCTTCTTGAGTGAGTACTGCTCCAATTGCCATGTGACTGGCATCACATTCTACTTGAAAAATCTTGCTGAAATCAGGAAGTGCAAGAACTGGCTGCTCGGCGACCTTCTTTTTTAATGTTTCAAATGTATCATCTGCCTCCTTTGTCCAAGTGAATCTGCACTTCTGTCCTCCTTTTATGGTGTCAAGCATGGGTGCACAAACATGACTAAACCCTTTTATAAACTTCCTATAAAAGGTTGCTAACCCATGGAAACTTCTAACATCATTCAAGGTTTTAGGAGTTGGCCAAGACAATATGGCACTTACCTTCTCTTGATCCATTTTTAGTTTGTTATGTGAGATAACAAATCCCAAGTAGATGATCTCTTCCTGCATGAATAAACACTTGCCTAAGTTGATCATTAGCTGCTCTCCATGTAACTTTTTGAGGACCAAGTCTATATGGTTGAGGTGCTCTTCCCTTGTATTACTGAAAATCAAGATGTCATCTAGATATACTATGACAAATTTACCTATGAATTCCCTCAAGACCTCATTCATCAACCTCATAAAGGTACTAGGGGCGTTGGACAAACCAAAAGGCATGACCTTCCACTCATATAACCCCTCATTGGTCTTGAATGCAGTTTTCCATTCATTGCCTGGCCTAATCCTAATCTGATGATAGCCACTCTTTAGATCTATTTTTGTGAAATAGTTAGCACCCCCCAAGAAATCAAGCAAATCTTCTATCCCAGGGATTGGGAACCTATACCTGATTGTTATCTTGTTGATAGCCCTTGAATCAGTACAAAGTCTTCAAATGCCTTCCTTCTTTGGTGCTAGTACAGCCAGTACCGCACATGGGCTTAAACTTTTGCCAATTAGGCTTGTCTCCAACAATTCCTCAATCTGCCTTGCTACCTCTGTATTCTGCTCTGGGGTAAGCTTGTACGCTGCTTTGTTTGGGAGTGTAGATCCTGGGATCAGATCTATGCAATGGCTGATGTCCCTCATAGGTGGTAGGGACCTTGGTATTCCATCAGAGATGGTGCCCTTGTATTTGTCCAATTGCTCTTGGACAACAGGATCTATGAACCTTTGCCTCTTCTCTCCCTTGACTTCTTGTTGTTGTTCCTTGTTCACCTTTAGGCATGGAATTAGAGCATATGCAACTACTCCTTCTTCTACTATCCCTTTCATGAATTGTTTGCCTTCTACCATCATCACCTTAACTTCTTTTCCTTTTGATTCCACCTCATTCTCCATTAATGGTAGCAGCTCTATCACCTTACCATTCTTGGTGATTGAATATGTGTTTCTAACTCCATCATGGTATGCTTTCAAGTCATACTGCCATGGTCTTCCAAATAGGAGATGGCAAGCATCTGTCTTGGCAATGTCAAACAGTAACCTATCCTTGTATGGTCCAATTTGAAGTTCTACCCAAGCCTGTTCTTCCACAACTGTTTGTTGACCTTGGGTGAGCCATGAAATTTTATATGGGCAAGGATGTGGCAGTCTCCTAAGCTTAAGCTTTTCTACCATCTCAATGGACACAAAATTCTCAGTAGATCCAGAGTCAATCAGAACTTTACATACCTTTCCTCCTGCCTTGCAATTAGTTCTGAAGAGAGACTTCCTTTGTGGAGGTTCTTTTCCAAGGACCTTCGTGGTGGTCATTGCCCTTCTAATCATCAAAGATTCTCCATTCTCAGAATACCCATAACTGTCAGGATCATTAACACTTTGATTAGTGCTTGAGCTTGCTACACTTTGACAATCAGATTCTTGGATTAGATTTATCTTCCTTTCTCCCATTGAAGTAGTTGCCTTTCCTGGACATCTGCTGGCTATATGGCCTTCTTGATTGCAATTGTAACATCTGATAGGTCCTCTGCCCTGAGATCTTCCTCTAAATGGTGGTCTTCTGCCCCTAAAGTTTCCTCTTTGATTATAGCTTCCCCCTTGGTTCTGACTGTTGTCTCCTCTGTTGTTCTCTTGATTGGATTCACCCTGGTATCCAAATCCATTTCCTCTGCCTCTGAAAGGACTTCTTCCTCCCCTTTGCTGTCTCCCTTTTCCTCTATTGTTCTGCTCATGCCTTCTCTTTAATTTCTCTTCCACTTTGAGTGCTAACTGGTAGCACTTTTGGACTGTATCTGGGTTATGCAGATTTAAATCTTCTTGGATGTTAAACCTTAATCCATTGAGGTACCTTGCTACCTTCTCTTCCTCACCCTCATTTACCTTTGTTTTGACACATAGTTTCATGAACTCTTCTGTGTATGAGCTGACATCTAGCTCCTTCTGCTTCAAGTTTTGTTTCCTCTTATGTAATTGGATGTTGTAATCCAATGGAACATAGGCTTCCTTCACTAAAGCCATCATCTTCTTCCAAGTAGCAACTCTATTCTTTCCTTCCTTCACCCTGTCATCTTGGATGAAATTCCACCAAGTCAGTGCAGCTCCTTTCATTTTGGACTGAGCCATCTTTACTCTTTGGTGGTCTGGTATTTCCTCGGTCTCAAAGAAATTATTCAAAGAGTCTATCCACTCCATAACCGAATCAGGTTCCATTTTTCCTGCAAACACTGGTAGGTCTATTTTCATATCCATGGTCCTCTCCATGGATTTGAGGGCATTAAGTAAGGGTCTTTGGTCTGTAGGAACCTCTATCTCTTCCTGCTTAGGGATCTCCTCTTCATCCCTGTCTTCTCACTTACCAGAATCTTCTTCCCCTTTCTCTACTTTGTCCCTCAACTTCTCTACCTCTTCTTTCAAAGCCTAATTCTGAGCCCGAGTTGCTCTGCTCTCTACCATTTGCTTTCTCACTAAGGCCGCCAACTCAACGTTGGTCATCTTTGTTGGGTACTCTTCTGACCCCTCTCCTTTTGACATCTCGTCTTCTTCTTCTCCCCAAAGGATACTCCTTCGCTCTGATACCACTATGATGCAGAGCGACACACAGTGGAAATACACACAATGTTAATTCGATCAATATCGGCAAGAGATCTCAAATGTCTCACCAAAACTCTTGCACTCTTTCCTTGTCGGCCAAACATTATTCCATCGACCTCCTTTTCAAATGTTATTCCGAAGCTTCTTCTCCCACCGATATGCTTTCTATCGGCATCACCCTGCCTTCGCTGGGACTCCTGAAACCTTACCCGATGGGTTCCTCTCACACCGATGACTTGGCTTGTATATACATTTCTTTACTTGCTTCCTCGGTGGTTTTTAGTGTTCTTACCTATTATTGGCAGTCACCTCTTGTATGCGCAGAGCAAATGTCTTTCCCACATACATTCTGTTCACCACTTCGGCAGGTCACCTTTTGCATCTTTTGAAATGTATGTTTCATTGTATCTTCACAACATACAACAGCGATGTACAATTGCAGTATACACACAAACTGACACTCGCATACAATAGTGATATACTCATAAACTATCTACGACATACAATGGACGTATACACAGCAAATGTATCTTTTCAGACAATTTTGACAGACACAGGTATTGTCTGTCGATATACTTTGGCGATATACACAGGCAATGGATTTTCACATACGATTGCAGGATACACACGGAATGTACTCAAGTACATTAACGATATACATAGAAATTGTATATTCAGTGAATGATCATGAACTTAACCCGAATGAACTCTTACACATGCATTTTATCACAGGATATACACAAGGTGATACTCAGATGTGACAGTGATATACATAAGGAATGTACCTTCATACATTTGCAATATATACAGGAATTGTATATTCAACAAGCAACACAAACTTGACCCAAACAGACTTTTATACATACCATTCTTCACCGCATATACACAGGGGGTAGCTCGCATGCAAATGCGATATATTCATAGACTGCCCCCGCATACAATTGATGTATATACCTCAAATGTACATTTGAACTTCTGCCGATAACTTCCTCTGTAATGGATTCCGTAATTTCTATTCTACCATGCCCATCAAACAAAAAGGAAAACCAACAGAATACTAATGTACACAATCCATTCCACTGATTTCACAGAAATCCACCAGTGGAATGGATTTAATCATGCATCTCGACGGCAGGAAACTAAATTAAGTACGAAAACAATTCTATATAGATAATAAACAAAACAATTCAATATACGAGGAATTTACACAAGATCCATAATTTGTAACACACACTTGACATAATTCCTATTTCTTCATTCCAACTTTTTCGAACACGGGCTAATTATAGAGATTTCTACAATTGATAATTCTGAAGGTCGAAGAACTGCCTATTCCTCGACCACTTTCCCTGTTTTGTTACCGACCCCTCTCTCCTCTGTTTTCAGGATTTTGCTTAAACCAAGATTATAACAAAAAGCCCTAATTAATCACACGGCACCTGTTTTGCATAAGACAACAAAACATCAGATAATACGACACATTAGATTTAATCCTGCACATAACCCAACTGTCTGCTGTTGTCCATGATGCTAAATATTGGCCTCGGGAAGAGAGATATTAAAACATAAAATGTTAACTCAAATTTCATGACAAGCATGAAAAGCTTAGAACATGAAATGATAACACAAATGCTACATGACAAGCATGAAATGCTTAAGACCTAATAAAACCCTAATCTTCTCCCTTAGATGTATATTTGGTTTGTTGAAGGGGTGCTCCTGCACCACTTTACCATTTGAGAAAACATGTAAAACCCTTTGTAAAAGGTGTGTATAAATGTAATTAAATATTTATTAAAGGGTGTGATGGTAGATTGCCACCCTTTGGGTTAATATGTAAACCCATGGAATGAATGTAAACGCATATGTGTGTGTTTATGGAGTCCACCTAAGGAAGAAGGTGGTTTGGTGGGCTATGGGCATAGGAGAGGGCACATAGAGTGCATCTAACTCAAGGTACAAAGTACACCTAGGACTGTCCTAGCTAGGTCTTGTGGTGCCTAGGCACAATGCATAAACATATGTCATGTTTTGACATAATTAAGTTCCTCCTAGAGTGCACCATAGCTATGAGGGCCAAGACCACTGAAATATTCCGAGGGTGAGAGTGGCTATTCCAAGATATTTGATTTAGACAAGTATTGAACTTATTAATATTAAAAAGATATTTAGAAATATATATGAGTTGGAGTTAATCTGATTAAATTCTCTTAAAGATGTTATTTGTTCCATTATGTTAATGTTCCTAATTTTGAATGTAAATATAGATTAATGATGTTGAATTTAATATCCTAAAGTCTTAGACCAACTAATTTTGATAAACCAATATTTTTGTGTATTTCTTGTAAATTTTAGATATACTTTATTATTTTTAAAACTAGCATTAGCAAATCTTTTGTCAAACTAAATTAACTCTGATATACTAAAACTTTCTAATTTTATACTTTGGAGAAAAATAACATTACAAACACATTGTAAATCATATTAGCTAGTTGTGTTGGATTTTTAACATTTACTAAACTAGCAAGCTCATTTGCAAACTCTTGGTTGGCCACATGAGCATTATGATCACACTCTTGATTGTCCTCTTGGTTATTCTGAACATGAGCATCCAAATAAACCCTAGTCTCATTGGATTAGATGGTCATGTTAGAGCTTAAATGAACACTTATTCTTAATGGAAGATTATGATTGCGAGTAGCTCATGGCATAAACAAAAGATAGGAAAATAAAGCTCAAAAATTCACTTCTATAATTTGAAATTAGAAATATATTAGTATATCAAATATGAAAATGAAAACCGAATGGCATAACTAAGGGTGGGTAGGGTGGGCAAAGGAGATAGAAAACAATGAACCTTAAAATCCAAAAAAGAAGATAAATATGAATAAAAGGCACACAAAACCCTAGTAAGATCTAAAATAAGATAATGTAATAAGAACAATGCAGATTTGAGAACCTTAAAACAATGGAGGTATAAACTATAAAGTAAAACCCTATGGTAGTGTAGGATCGGAGGGGTTTACCAAAATGTAAAGGGACATAAACTTTCTCTAAGCTTAAGCTAGGTCCAATCAAATAACATGAATACACATAAACACAAATCAACTTAAATTAATTAAATAGAGTTGCGAGAGTGATAATATCATAATGGGTGCTAAAATTAGAAAATGTAATAAGAAAAATGTAGATTTGAGAACCCTAAAACAATGAAGGTATAAACTATAAAGCAAAGCCCTAAGGTAGTGTAGGATCGAAGGGGTTTACCAAAATGTAAAGGGAAATAAACTTTCCCTAAGGTTAAGCTAGGCCCAATCAAATAAGATGAATACACATAAACACAAATCAACTTAGATTAATTAAATAGAGTTTCAAGAGTGATAATATCAGAATAGGTGCTAAAATTAGAAAATGTAGTAAGAAAAATGTATATTTGAGAACCCTAAAACAATGAAGGTATAAACTATAAAGTAAAACCCTGAGATAGTGTAGGGTCGGAGGGGTTTAGCAAAATCTAAAGGGAAATAAATTTTCTCTAAGCTTAAGCTAGGCACAATCAAATAAGATGAATATACATAAACGCAAATCGACTTAGATTAATTAAATAGAGTTGCAAGAGTGATAATATGAGAATAGGTGCTAAAATTAGAAAATGTAATAACAAAAATGTAGATTTGAGAACCCTAAAACAATGAATGTATAAACTATAAAGTAAAACCCTAGTGTAGTGTAGGATTGGAGGGCTTTACCAAAATGTAAAGGGAAATGAACTTTCTCTAAGCTTAAGTTAGGCCCAATCAAATAAGATGAATACACATAAACACAAATCGACTTAGATTAATTAAATAGAGTTGCGAGAGTGATGATATCAGAATAAGTGCTAAAATTAGAAAAGTGAACACGAAGAAGGTTAATGACACTTAACTCTAGAAATGAAGATGGAAGATGACTTGATGTGACACCAAAATTGATATACATTAAAATTGGAAATATAACCTTCTATTTATATTTTGCCAAGACTTGTGTTTCTATTTAATCATATGGCTTATACACCTCCTATTTGTATTTTGCGAAGACTTGTGTTTCTATTTAATCATATGGCTTACACACCTCCTATTTGTATTTTGCCAAGACTTGTGTTTCTATTTAATCATATGGCTTACACACCTTTACTCTCTAATTAGCTGATAGGCTTTTATATGTGAACATTATAGTGCTCAGAAAATTGTCTCACGCTCTAAAAAAACTCACATTGGAAAATTTAGTGTATTCCTTAAACCTCCTATAAGGTGCTAGTTTACTTTGAACTCCAATTTTAAAATTTTTTTAAAAAAAAAAAAAGAAAAGAAAGAGAGGGGAGGAAGACACAAGGCAAATTTTACCATTGCAAATATACATTGCCGGGAGTTTTATAATGTCGACGTGTCCGCATGTTGCGTGGCGTCTAACACACCGTAGGCGCAAGAAATTGACCATCTACCTTTCGTGGCCATGACTTGTAGTGGAGGTGAAGTTTCTAGATACTTCCTCCATCATTCAATACCACCTTACCTTGTCATTCACGTACAAATATTTGTTAATGTATATATATTACCACTTGGTATATATATCTCCCTCCAACTCAACATGGAGCAGAGAAATGCTAAAATTGTAGCACCAAACAAAAAAACAACAAAACTCTCTCATTCATTACAAATATCTTATTGAAAGCCCTACCCACTTCATCCACAACTAAAGTTAAAATAGGTCACATGATGTCCACAAACAAATGGCCAGATTTTGGAAAAGGTTCCTTGGCCCTAGTGGAGGGCACAAGATGGGAATATGTGTGGATCTCCTTATCAACAAGCTTAAAGTATAAGCCATTTAAAAAGAAATGGGGAATAAAGCTCCTACTTAAATTAATTAAAGATCTAGTAAAATTAATTAAAGATAGAGACAAGTTTGTTTTAGTATTGGGAGTGAGGTTATATCTCTTTTACTATAGAGTCGTAGTTTAATTAGTAGAATATAATTTAGAGATATTTTGTAATATTAAAAATGAAAGAATAAGACGATTTATTTTTAATTAATTACATGACACATGAACGAATAAACTGTACCTACCATGTTAACATTATTATTATACAATTCACGTCGGTGGAATGCCACGAGTTTTTACCAAAGGCGTTGATGGGTTTCCGACAGTGAATATGATTTATTTTATAGAAGCTTGGAGTCCGGAAGAAAGAGGGAGTGTACAGCAGCACTGTGCAGGAAAACATAAAGAAAAACGCATTTTAAAGCATTACGGGAAATATAAACAGTGTTGCAATGTAGCGATAGCGAAAGGGGAGAAACAAGGAAGAGGTACGTCGCGGTTATAAATCCTGTTAAGTTTGAGCAGAATGTATGTAATGTGAAGTTGGAAGCAGTTTTGTAGCAGTAGATTCATGTTTTTGGTTTTTTTTTCCTGTAAATCTGAGCTTTCTGGACTTGAAAATATGGTGGCCTTTTATTTAAATACGGAGAGATTGTACGGAAGATGATGTTATTTGTGAAGTAGAATGGTTTTGTGAGAGGAATTTGTAGTAGAATGATTTTAATTATGTTCGTTAGTGTATGGAATCAGCGAGAAAAGCAGATGAGGTTTAAGACATTGCTGCTTCTTTCGTAAGGTTGGATTTTATTTTGATTATATTTTTTTTTTCGTTTATTAGAGTCGTTTTTCTGGGTTTTCAGAGAGCTCGTTATGAATTCTGCTGTAAGTTATTTGGAAAATTGAAAAAAAAAATGTTTGAAAAATCTATATCAAATTTTTGAATGAAATTTCAGTGTTAGTTAGGCTTTCCATGACGAAGAATTGTTCCTCTGTTTTATTGCTTTGCATATAAAATGCATAGATCTCTTTATTTTTTTGTGTTGAGCATCTTACTTTTCTCAAATCTGAGCTTGTTTGAGCGGCTTTTTATTTAAGCTATAGATATTCTACTTTTCCTGCATGATGTGAGCAAGTAGAGCTGAATTATAGTGTAGCCTTGTCTATTTGACTATTCTTTAAATTTGTTTGATATGATTTATAAATGTGCAGGGGATTGAAGGTGGAGGTTTAGTTGAGGACAGGAGAAAATTCCTTCTGAGGTCCCCGATGCCTTGCGCCTTTTGCATCTAACTATGCTTATACTGTGAATGCATTTGGGGTTTGTTAATTTGCATAAATTTGAGTATATTTAGCTTCATTACAGAAATCTCAAGTGCATTTGGCGGCATTTAATGAAATTTGCTGTAGCTGGGAAGAGACGTTTTTCTCTGTTTTTTATATGCGCTTGAGCTTTCAGAAAATACCTAATCCTAAGGCGTAGGGGATCGGAATGGATTAGGTGTTTTTGCATGAATTTGAGGTGAGTATAGCTTAAATTTCAGGTGCTTTTGGTCACATTTTGGAGAATTTTTAGCTGTAACGAAGAGTTTTGTTCTGTAGAGTATTTGACCAGATTAGGAAGCGTTTGATGAAATGTAACAGAGATACAGGGTGTTGAAGTATTATAAATGCTGTGTTGTTGAGGATCTGTTACAAAACAGGGTGTTTGATTGTCTTGAAAGGGTTAAGAGTGATGAGGGTGGGAATTCCATGGGACCATATGGGCGATCTAGCAAACGTCGCACAGTTGACAGGGCTTGACGCCGTCAGACTGATTGCCTTGATCGTGAAGGCGGCCAGCAATGCACGGATGCATAAAAAGAATTGCCGTCAGTTTGCTCAACACCTGAAGCTTATTGGGAATCTGCTGGAACAGCTTAAGATTACTGAGTTGAAGAAGTATCCTGAAACCAGGGAACCTCTGGAGCAGCTTGAAGATGCACTCAGGAGGTCTTATGTTCTCGTGGATAGTTGCCAGAATAGGAGCTATCTGTATTTGCTGGCAATGGGGTGGAATATTGTATTCCAGTTCAAGTCAGCTCAGGTGGAAATTGATAGATATTTGAAGCTTATTCCTCTCATCAGCCTTGTCGACAATTACAGAGTGAAGGTCATTTTCTAAAGCTCTACTTCCCTATTATTTTATGCCTTTCTTTTTATTTTTCTTTCACTTGTAAGGTTAAACAGTATATATGGCTCTTCATTAGCACGAGTGGGAATGCAATGTTATTATGTAGCGTTCTATTCAGCCCCTAATCTTTCAGAAAATTGTATGGAAGCAAGTTATATGCCTTGCCGTTCACAGTTGCTTCAAATCCACCTAGATCCATAAACTCAAAGTGTCGGCCAAGGATCTCTGGATATCTTGAGAGATTTATTAATTTGGAGAAACGGAATATGACTTAATGGATTTCTGAGAAGGTTTTGTTATAGGTAAAATCAAACAAGCAAATACTCAACAATTATTTTGTTTGACGTCTCTAAGCCTTCGCTGCTTGTCCACTGTTAGTTGTGATAGCCAGGACCAATACCCATTGTTTTACTGAACAGCACATTCTTACTCAATTGTCTATGCAGAAAATTATTTGTAGCCATGAAACGGTGTAGATGTATTTCTATATAGCTGGAGTGGATCTATATAACTGCTGCTGTTTTCATAAGTGGTGCTTAAGCCTTGTGTTGCCTCTATAGCCTGGTGAAAAGCGCATGGCAGATCTTTCTTTTACTGGGTGGAACGGTTGGATTTAGGTACCCAGTGGATTAGGTGTTTGCTAGTCAATGGGACAGTTTTGAGCTACTGTTGCAACAAAATAATAATCATAAAAGATTTTTAATGACGTCCATGAGACAAGCAGTCTAAGGGTTCAAATTCCACTAACCGTTTCTCGATGTGGAACGCTCTCATACGGTAGGTGGATGCCCACTTTTACCCATTACCCACTTTCACAACAAACACCCTACGTGGGGTCACAATCCATTTTTCTCTCTGATAATCTCAGTAAAATCAATGTCGCATGGAATAAATGGAGGGCTTCCGAGGGGGATGGGATAGATTAGCTGGAATACACTCACTTTTTAGCAGCCCCCCCTCATGCTGTCTTAGTTCTCATCATTTCATTCTGTTTGACAGGATATATGAAGAGTTACGTAATGTTGTTATACAGTTAAATCTTGCAAGCGGGTCCCTGTTGTCATTTCCTCCGTCTTCGGACAACCTGGTTGTCTACCCGGTGGGGCCTTATTGAGTAGATTATAATTTATTATCATGAATTTGTTCGTGTAATCGAGACCATTATCTACCTTTTTAATGTTTTGATGAAAACTACAATCAATGAATAGAGCGCAATCATGTTGGAACTTTTCATGGGGCCTTTTTGGATCCAATCTGTTTTCGAGACTGTTATTGCGGGAATGCTTTGCATAATACCTAACTTTTGTTTTGATTTGTGTACGTTTTTTTAATACTAAAATCCTCCGTTAACAAAGGGGACCATCACTGTCTGGTAGGTGCCAAAATGAACTAAATCAACGGAGGTCTTTTTCCTAGGCTTCTAAATAGAGTGTGCAAGGGCCATTATCATCCAAATAGGTAATTATAGGTGATGCACAGTCTGCAGGTCAGGCACAGCTGGCAGTCTCTCTCGTACACTTGCCTTGCAATTTGATCATTATATTAATCAGTATTTATTGATGAAATGACAGAGGGTTGGTGGGCTTCCTGCAGAGGAAAAAAAAATTGGGGACAGATGGTCCTCTCTACTTATTAATCAGGTGTTTTTTGATCGAATCTGTACAGTCTAGGTGCCCTAAATACCTAACTATTGTTTCTTCACACACATCGAGTAGTTGTGCCACCATGACGAATAGGATACAAGCTGTATTTGAGCGACTGCTTTAGTTATGTTGGTGAAAGCTTTAGCAAGAGATTCAGTTTCAGGGTCATATCCTAGTGTTTCACTGGGGGTTTGGGAAAATAATGGTTGGGTTCAGAAAAGGAAAGGGAAGTATATGTTAAAGTTCCCCGTTGCCCGTTGCCCGTTTCCCGTTGAAGTCTTAACGGCCGTTTCTGGGCATTCGGTGACGTTTACATTTTCTGCAGCGTTGCCTGGTTTTAAAAAATATATATCGCTGTTTTTTTGCTTTTCCACTTGCATTTCTTTTATTTCTTGATTTTTATAAAAGTTTTTTTTGTATTTTGTTTTTTAATGAAGTACGGCTGTTGGTGAATGTTTTTTTTAGTTGTTTATTATTAGCAATTTTTAAATTGAGTAAAATAGTATTTTAATTTGAATATATAATTTATTTAATAATATATTTTTAATTAATTTATTTTGATATAATTATTATAATGATATAATTTTTATAATATCAATAATATATAAAATTAATATAATTGTATATAAAATTTATGTTATATTTTGAAAAATATATTTAATATATACATCACATTTTTTATAATATCAAATTCCGTTTCTGGTAACATAGGGGCCATCATGGCCAGGTTTAGTGAGTACATACATTGAGCATCAAAATGGCTGTTAGAGGTTCCATTCTGTATTCAGTTTTAAATCTATTACACACAATGCAGTGTATACTGTCTTGACTCTTTTGCTTAACCATTCACTATTTTGAAACATGTCTGGATATTATTGTGTTCAACCCTCTTGCTTTTACCAATCTGATAGAGTCCCCTAGATATCTTATTTCGAGTACATTCACTGCCAATGTTGTTTGCAAAGTTCATTCTTTATCCAGATGTAAAGCTATTATAGACAATGCTGCGTACACTGTGATTTGGTCAACTATTTACATCAACTTTACGGTGATTTGGTTAGCTATTATTATGATGTCGAATGTCATTAATTACTTTGCATCCCACAATTAAAATATCATGATGTCACACATCTTTGCAAATATGACATCTCACATCTAGATCTAGCCATTACAGGCCCTAACTTCTGAGTCATTCCTACCACATGTTTTAAGGCAACTAACTTATGCAATTAGACCTTAGAAGGAAAAATGCACAATTTACACAACACGCATCCCAAGGAAGGTACACTTAATTTCTATGGTAAAAATCATGTTTCCTCAAAATAATTTTATCCCAAAAGTTTTAAATTTCAAAAAGAAATAATTTAAGATTTTTTAAAAATCCTTCAATGTCGACGTTTCTCCATTGTCAAACCTTGAAATTTTCAACAAAATTGAAACATACAATTTCTAAATTCCAAATATACCCACTTGATCTAATTTCTAAGGGGATCACACTTTTCACATTACATAAATTTTAGGAGAATTTTTGAAGGGTTTTGGAGCAAATCTTTATTTTCACAAAAAAATTAGAAAAACTCCCAATTAAGCTTCTAACTATACCCTTTTGTTCCAAATCTACCCAACTGCCTAACTATGCATTCATTTAATTTCTAGGAGATTTCTGCAAGAGTTGGGGTACCAAATTGTTTTTCCAAAATTTAAAAACTACAACTAAAATCTTAAGAAATACAAAGAAATTACTTTCTAATCCCAAATTCAACCAAACCCATAGCACAAGCAAAACAACAACAATTACTATGCATCAAGATCTCCATTCTATTTCATTTAATTCCCATCAAATTACAAATTAAACAACAAGATGAATACTTTCAAGAAGTGGTGTCAAATAGGAAAGTTGCCAAAGCTTTAATCCACAAGCAAGCCAGGCAATCTCCACACAAATCCAATCTTTTAGCTTCAACAAATCTTTTTCCAATCTCCCAAGCAAGCAAGGGTTTCAAGAGGGAATTCTTTTCTCAGGATTGCTCTCTCTTAATTTTTCACCCGAATCCAAGTTGCATAATGCATGGATAGAATGAAAAGAGAATTCACTATGCTTAAGATAAAACCTAAAACAAAACAAAAACCCTCTTTCCTTTTCCTATTGGAAACTAGATATTCCAAAGGAGATATTTTACAACTTACATGCAATATTTCCCAAAATTACTATGAACTTGCCTAATACAATTATTTTGCCTTTTTAAATACTCTCAAAGCATACAGTATTTCAAAAAGCCTATTTAATCATTTACACATATCAAGCAAAATGCTGAAATGAAGTTAATTAAAGTCACCCAAGAGAAAAATGCATTTACAAGTCTAACACATAGGGGATCCAGAATCATGATTGATTTGGATATTGCTTTTATTGGTTTCTACATCACATATACTATAGTCTACACAAAGCAGGATGGGTTTACAATGCCCAACAAACCATTTGAGCGTTTGTGATTAATCACCATTGAGATTTCACTTGTACCTGCGCACTCAAGTCAAACATTATGCACATTTGCCCATTTCGTAATAATAGCTGAAGCACAATAAAATCAACCAATATCACATTAGTCACATTTCAATAATAGTATTTCAATTACGACAACAACATAATAATATGATCAATACACAATTTAGTCATCAAACAGGTGCTGAACACATCCTTTAGCATAAGCATAATGAAAATCAGGACAAGCAAGAGTTAACACAAGAGGGCCTTATGGGGGAATATCCATGTCCTTGGATTGTTGGAGGGACATGGGGAATGTTAGGCCATCTGCTAAAACATGCATAACAAGTTGACATTCAGAGAAACGTTCCAGGGACAGCTGCGAGAACTTCAGAAAATGGGGATGGGGACGTGTTGGGAAGTACTTGGGGACGCATGCCCGAGGTACAACAAGATTATGAGAACTAGAGGTTGGCATGGTCAAAAAGATTATAGAATGAGATTTGAAGGTCATTTAGACAACAAGTCCAACCATTATAGTTTGGAATCTATGGCTGGAAAGAAACTCTATAAGTTTTAGGGACAGGAAAATGGTCTGAAGAATATGGGGGAAGATATGTTGGGAAATCCGTGGGGACACATCCCAGGGTACAATGAGAACTAGTGAGTGTGATGCAGAGGTAAGGTAAAGTTGTTGAAGTTCACTCAATGAACTTAAGTCACTCAACTTTCTCCAAGAGATTTACAAAGGTGTTTGTGTTTACAAGCCTACACAAGGCTACTCCAGGAATCAACTTAGCCTAGGATCACCCTCTGATGTCATCCACTTGGGCTACTCACCACTCACTTTGGAGAGTCACTGCTCAATTCAATCTCTATACACAATCCACCTTTTGAGGACTCACAACCTACTACCCACACCTCTACCAACAGGGTCCACCTATAATTGTTAACACATACTTGTCAAGGAATTATGACTATCATGAGGTCTCTGACCAAAAGACTAATTTCTGCATTCTCTAGGGCAATGGACACTAACAACAGTAGGACTGTTCTAGGACAGTGTTTGAAGAAGGCTTAAGTCTTATGGAATTGGTCCAATCAACTTCTCAAGGCCTCAAATGACCCTCAACACTCAATGCATACTAAACACTCAATGTAAACAAACAACCATTTACTCCCATGCAGGCTCACACTGTGTTATACAGGACAGAGGACAGCAATTGCAGCTTGACTGTCCTAGGACAGTGTTAAGATGACAGTTTATCTCTTGTAGCCTAGCATTAACTAAACCAGCATAACTCCTCTACCATCAAGGATAAACACAACATACATCTACCAAGGCAGGATCAACATGAATTCACTGACCCAACACCTCACCTCTGTACTTACTCTGTCAGAGAACAAAAACTCTCTTATGACTGTCTTAGAGAAACAGTGTTTAAAGAGAATTAGACCTTGTAACAAAAAGGAGTGGATAAACCAATACTAACTCCTCTCAATCCCAAATGACCTTCACCACTTGATGCACAGTCCAAATGCCTATCTTAAAACATTTACCATTCCTTGAACTTTCAGACCATACTGTACCACCACGTGCAGGAACAGCAAACTGTTATTTCTGACAGTAAGCTGTTGTTTTTCTTCTAGAAGACAGTCTAGCTTGAGATTAGGGGAAAGAAATGGACCAAGGACCCTTTGCCTGGATCAGTAGGGTTCTTGTGCAGGTCTACTTTCTTCCAAAACGCAGAGATCAACCACCATTTGATCAACCTTTGACTGTTCTTGCATTCTTCCTGTCTTCTTGCCTTTACAAAACTAACTAGTCACTGTTTCTGACTAGATAGAGACATAACACACACCATGGAGGAAGGAGAACAACCAAACAAACATCAAAAACATAAAAACTACTCTATCTTCCTCCATCCCACCAAGAAATGGACGACCACCTTCAGAGGATAGAGGAAGAATAAAGCATTTTGTCCAAAACCCTAGCTATGGAGGGTTAAAAACCAGTCTGCACAAAATGAGTTCAAACAAAGCAATGGAAACGTTTCAAAAGCTCTAAACAAATGCAAATGAAAGGTGATCCAACCTACAACAACATTTTCCAGACCATGAATCTCTTGCTGTCCGTACCAGGCCGTACAAGAAGGCTGTTTTCAACAAAAAGCAGAAAAACACAGTTTTTTCCTTAATAAACTCCTCCTCTCCATTCATTATTTGGCATGTTTAAATAAAAATGAAGTTTATAGGAAGTTTCTAACCTTTGCACTTCCTATTCTGTCCGTACAACTGCCCATGAAGGCAGTGAATCGTTGTAAGAGACTGTTTTTACATAAAACAACAAGTTTCTAAAAGAAACACTCCTATAAAATAGGCCTAAGTTAACTCCATATTGGACTAGTCAATCAAATGACTAAGTCTTTATTACAAAACAAGAAAATGGCTTTCAAAGCCTTAGGAAAAACCAAAATTAACAAGGTCACAAAATGTTATAGTCAAAAAAATAATTAAAACTGAAGCTCCTGCACCAGAGTGGCATGGCCAAAAAGATTATAGAATGAGGTTTGAAGGTCATATAGACAATAAGTCCAACCATTATCATTTGGGTTCTGTGGCTGAAGAGAAATTCTATAAGTTTTAGGGACAAGGAAAAAGGTCCAAAGAATATGGGGGAAGCTAAAAGCTTCATTGTCAAAATTCGTCAGATACTTGGGAACTCAGATCAAACGAGCCATCTGAAGAAGATGAGGAAATTCTAAAAAGATGGAAGTTGATCAAAATATCCAATAATGGATCTGGTGGGAATAGAAAGAAGAGCTCCATGATTGTGTGCAATAAAGCTTCTAGAGATTGGGTTAAGCTCTATTTTAATGGACCTGCAAAAAGAAATCAAGGATTAGCTAGAGGAGGCTGGAACTTTAGAGATTTATGATGGACAACCTCTGTTAATGTTTTTCTAGTCCACTTGGGATTTGATACAAATAATAAGACATAAGCAATGGCTCTCATAGAAGGACTAAGAGGAAAAGGAAAAAGAATGGAAAAAACTTCAGGTGGAAAGAGATTTGATGCTAATTATTGAAAAAGTAAGAAGGGGGTAGTGCAATGAATGGAAAATAAACTATATCATTGAAGAAATTAGAATGGAATTAGGGAAATTCAAGATCTCATACCAATTTATTAGGATGATAGGGAATAAAGTGGGAGATCTAATAGTTAATTGTGGGCAGAAAGTTGGCCAAGGTTGTCTATGCTCATCCCTTTCTCTCCATGGAAATACAGCTAATATGAAAAGATTGCGTTGAAGCAGAAGGGGATGGGCTTGATTAAAAAAATTTAAACTTAGGGTCGAAAATATGAAAGACTTGTGTATGTAAAAAATTGTCTTTATATTCACCCAATGGTGCCCTTTCATGTTTGTAGTAAAGAGATGAGAATGATAAAGAAGAAAGAGTGTGCTGGGATATATGAGGAAAGCCACTAGCTTTTATTCCCACTTTCTAGCAGGGGGAATATGCTTGGAGCTGAAGAATGGAGATTGCAAATTAGATGCTTAAATATGATTTTTAAAATTCTTGTCATGTTTTTATTTTCAGAGTTTGGTCATTTTACACTGAGAGTTGGCATCTTGCCAGCAATTTTTTTGGTCCAAGGTCTAGGGTCCGTTAACTCTAGGTACCTTTAGCATAAAAAGAAAAAATGTTGTTTGAGTGCAAAAAGAAAGAAGTAAATGTTTGCTTCATATATTTAAATAAGTTATTTGTGTTTATGGGAACTCCCAACATTGCATAAAGAAAAAGTAACTTTATTTGGTTAATGCTAAGGTGATTTCCCTAAACATGGAATGCTCTTTACTATCTTTGTTCACAAATGTAACATATTTTGAGTTCCCACATATGGCTGCCACAGTGTGTGTGTGTGTGTGTGTGCATATAAAATATATGTATGTTTATAATTGTTTCAAATCACTTTGTCTTCCCACATATGGCTGCCAGTATATATTTTAGCACACTCTGCTGTTATGAACCCACTTTCATTGCTCCAAATCAGTTTGTCTTCTCGAATATCTTGCCACTCTTTGTCTTAGCACACTGTATTTTTTATTGTGTTTTCTCTGTTACGTTCTCTCTCTGTGTGATATGACTAAAACCAGTTACAGAGTCTATTTAAGATTTTTCTTATAATAGATAAATCTCATTTTGATGTGAATCGATAATATATGTTTCGTACTTACTGTGTTCTGGTAGTATTGATAATTCATTAAGTGTTTCCAAGCTATACTGTTTCAAGAACCAATATTATAAACAGGTCTGTGATTGATGAAAATGTGAGCATAGTTTGCATTGTGCAACATGTTAGTATTTGACAAAATACAGGGTATGGCCACTTATCTAATTTACAATTTTGATTACTTTTCATCTGTACATGCATCTTGTCTAATCTAATTGGATTTAAATTTTCAGAAAAGTGGATATACAAGTAAAAAATCTGAAAATAATCTTAATCCATTCCATAGAACATTATTGATTTAATTGAATTGTGTGCTGATCATAAAATTGTGTGTTCACAGGAACGACTGCAAGCTATTGAGACTGACCAGCGAGAATACACCCTTGATGAAGAGGAGGAGCAAGTTCATCAAGCGATCCTGAATCCAGAATCTTCAATAATGAACTGCCCAATGTTGCAGAAATCACTCTCCCGTAGGTATCCTAATTTGGGATTTGAGGAGGCTCTTAACAGAGAGAATGAGAAATTGCAAGTCGAATTGCGAAGATCACGATGTTTGAACAGTGATCAATGTGATGTGATTGAACATCTCATTCAGGTTACCGAGGCTGTGGTAAATATTCCTCCTGACAAGAAGCATTTACGTCATTCAAGTTGTGAGGAAGATAATCATCCTTGTGCAGATTGTTGTGAAGAACAACCCTGCCCAATGGATGGGAGTTATCTTCAGAAGCAAGATGGAAGGTTGGTATCCCATCAAGAGTTCTTAAAAGAGATAATTTGAGCCTTATTAATTATTGTTAGTCTTTGATAAAGTAAAGTACTTATCAATGCTTCCCAATTTTTAATATGTTTAGAACTTTTAGAGGCTTCTTATGTTACTGAAGATAGTGTACTGTTAGATCAATTGGCATTTTGTGCTTTACTGACAATATCATTGTTGTACCGAGATTAACATCAACAATAGATTCAGAACTGTATCCAAGCTTGATATTGCATTTTCTATAGGTTTGAGTAAAATCATTTTGGTGGATTTAATTAGTGGGACTCTGAGAATGGCAAGTGCTTGGAAAACCATGGGCTGGTCCATGTTAATACTGATTTAGAGACATACTTCTCTGAGAATGGCAAATGCTTGGAAAACCAGGGGCTGGTACATGTTAATGCTGATTTAAAGACATGCTTCACGTGTAACAATAATTTCATGGTCATCTAGAGAACAGGAGATGGGAATGTGGGCGGGGATGTCATTTGTCAGAAAATAGGGTACAAGGGGATGGGGTGTGTCACTAAACAAAACTGTTAGACGTATAAATTTTTTAATAAAATAAATATTATAATGAAAATTCAAAAATTTGAAATAATCTTTAAATCAGAAAAAAAACATAACATGAATGGCCAGGAGACATAAAAAAACTAGTTGATTCAACAACTTTCAAACAAAATCAAATAATAAAACTTGGGCTCCACAAGGTTTCTGGAGACATAACTCTAATCCATAGTTTCAGAGATGTATGCCCATGATTGTTGAAAAGAATTATTTAATATTTGCTCCTGCACTTTGGTGTATGGGACAGTCCTATACAAACTATACTGTTGACAATGCATGATAATCTTCAAGGTATGAATAACCTTGAAGGCATTGACAAGGTATGGGCAATCTTGAAGGTGTTGACATTGGATGAATAATCTTGAAGGCCTTTTAGGAGAAGCTGATAATTATAGAGAATTCTTTTATCCTGTTTTTTTTTTTGGTTTAAAAAATTTCAATTGCAAATTAGTTAGCACAAGCTACTAATATGGAGTACTACCTTTTCACATCTTGTCAATTGATAATAATTCTGCCCCGGACCTAGATTCGGGTTCGGTTCTAGTAGGGGTGCAGACAGGGTTCACAAATATCCCCGTGGGTTAGTCTGGTACGAACACGAGTGTACTTGTGATGAATTTCTCTGTGTTTTTCTGCTGCTGCGACGAATCGGACGGATTTTTATTATTTTTTCTGCGTTCTTTTAATTGTTTCCTTATATGTTCTTGTTTGCTGGCACTCGAGTCTGGAGATTGACTAGGGCGAGATCCAGAGATTGACCAAGGTGGGAGAGTTAGTAGCAATGCACGACCAAGCATATTTCACTTCAGCTGCGTAGCCACCTGGGGCACAATAAATATAAAGGTAATGTTATAATTATATTCATATTGATATATTTATATTTATATATTTTATATTAATGTATTTTTTATATTTCTTATTTATATATCTAAATATAGATATATAAATAAGAAACATAAAAATATTATGTGTTAAAATTATATTCATATTAATATATTTATATTTATATATTTTATATGAATGTATATGTATAAATATATATACACACATATTAATATATTCTATATTTTTTATTTTTCTAATATATATCAAATTTCAAAATATCATATTTCTTATTGTTGATATTTATATTTATTTATTATTTATTAAAGAAAAACCATATATATATATATATGCTTTTTAAATGTTTTTGTATAGAGGAATCCAACCCCAATTTTTTTTTTGTTTGATCGAATCCGGATTGAACCCAACTCGAACCAATATTAGGATCAATAACTTAGCTTTTGAGTCGGAGTAGAGAGGAGAGTGAGGAAGGGGTCCCTCAATGCATGCATCTTTTAAACAGAGAAAAACATATTTTGGAAGGCTTCAGGTGGAGCTTGTTGTAGGAAGGAATCTATGCAGTCTTTCAGATTTAGCTAAGCTGATTTGATAGTACTCACCTACTGAAATTTGTCACATGTCATTCCAATCTTCTTGGTTCCTCGGACAAAATCTAGTTGGACCAAAATGGATTTGTTGTGTCCCAAAGTTGTAATTCCACAGTCCTATAGTATTAACCTAACTTCAAGGCTAGGGATTGGTCTTCAAGAGGATAGGACATGGGCTTATCAATAGAGTATGGATGACTAAAGGCCAATTCCTGAGAATGGGTATTTTCTCTTTCACTTCGAGCTTAACTAAACCTAGGAGGGTGTTCCTAGAGGTATCCTTAATAGGACATCTAACAAAGTTTGTTGAACAAAACTAAACCAACCAACAAGTATAGCCAATGTATGCTTGGCCCCAAGATTTGTCACTAGACCAAAGACTAACTAGTTGCCTAATAAACCTTTTATTAAGCTGATAACTACATCCTTGCATATGAACCTACAGATAACAACAATACTATATCCCCATAAGCGAATCCACTTAACCTTTCATACGCAAGTGCAAGGTGTAGACATGCATGACATGATTCACTAACAATCTTAGCTGTTTGAGGTCACTTAGAAATTAGAATAATCCTTGAGTTATATCATTGAATCATGAAAGCATGTAGATACCTCAAAGGCATGAGAACCATTAATGCCTGAATTTGACTACAAGATTATTGCAATTAGAATAATGCCTGAAATTAAGACAGAACTTTCTTTTGCAATTTAGGGAATACAAGAAATAGTCCCAACAAGATTCACAAACAAAATGAAGAACTTCAACTCTGTGGCATGCATCTTGCTATACAAAAGCAAGAACATAGACAAGAGGGCATTGCTGGCTAGAGACTCATTGAAAGGAAATCAAACTTGTGATCTCATCTTATTGGTAGTGGTCAAACTTTTGTTGGAATACCAGTTAAGAGCCTTTTTCTATATGGAGCTTAAGTCAACATTAAACTGCTGGAGCATGGAAGGATGTCCACAAGAAGAGATCTGCTTTCAGGAGGAAATGCATTGAACCATTCAATCTGTCTAAGAGACAATTTGCACCAGGTGAGTTAAGTTCATGGACATCATAATTGAATCTGTTTCAGACTGAAATTGAATGGGCTCTATGGGCTCATGTTTATAGTTTTAATAGATATATTTAAATGTTCAAGTTTTTAAAATTTCATCTTCTTTTAGTTTGTCCAAGTTTTTTTTATGTGTTTTTAATTTATTTGTATATAAATTAATGGCTGCCCTCTCACCATCCCCAAAATTTGGAAAAGTATTTGCCGTTATCAAAACCTGTATCCGTATCCCCCAAAACACCGAGAAACACTGGAATATTATGGCATTTAAGAATCTTCTATGGGAGGTTTGCTGAAATTAAAAGATGTTTTGGGAGGTGTAGAGATGTCATCTCAAGACCTCTGTTGTTTGGAGATGTCCCCATATGCATCTCTGAGACGGTGACGTGTTTCCAAGTTAAAAGACAAGTACCAGGGTCACTAAAATGAGTCTCCAGATAATCATGATTTTTTTGCAACAATTATAAACTATTGGAGATAGAAATATATTATGGGTTGTTTCAGAACAAATAATACACTAACCCAATAATGTAGTACAAAGGAGAACAGAATAATTAAACTTGATTGCTATTGCCATAAGGACCAAGAAAATATTCCCTTGTTTAGTCTACTAACAGTCTAACACAATTAATCCCATAGCATTTCATCATCTATCATGTCCACTTACATAAGATTTATATCTTAAATGGTTTTTATGTTTTGTGGTTTTGATTAAAAATTTAAAACCAGTAATTTAAGCCCTCCCTTGGCCACTCTTTGAAGAGTCCAAGGCCTGCAAAAATACAGAAAAAGAAATCAAAGTTTGCTTGGTGTCTGTTGATTTTATGATATATATGAAACTTTTGAACTTTCCACCAAAAAATATGTCAACTTTAATCATTAATAGTAGAAAAAGATTCAATGAATTAATATACTCCAAAAAAATACAAGAAAAAGGAAAATTTAAGTTAGCCATTAATATGACTGAATTTCCAGGCGGTAAATTCTGACCAGCCTTCTTGCCCTCAAAGATTCATTTGACTCAATACTATCATGGCTTATTAATACCTATTACACGAAACGATACATGCAAGTCACTAATATTGGAAAGAGTCACCTGAGTATTTTGTGCCCGTGTTTTGTATGTTATAACTTATAATTTTCTAAATGGTGCTTTTTTGGTTTTTATGTGAAACAAAATATCCTCTTTTCCCTGGGACAAATTCATTCAATACGGCTAAACAAAAACTTCACAAGTGCATGTGTTGCATGTTTGCTAAATTTTTAGCAAGTATGAATATTTTAGGATTTTTCCTTTTTTTTTTTAACAAATAGGTACATGTTTTCTAAACAAATAATAGAGCCAAAGCTGATGGACTATGCAGTGTTTCTGATGCAGACAGGATTCGTTAGTTTCCTCAGGGCGTGATTTGATATCAGAAAGAGGTTCCCATCGGTATGGAGAATGGCAGACAGATCTCTTTGGTTGTTGTATGGAGCCTTCTTTATGTAAGCTCTTACTTCGTTGCATGTATGATCCCTTTTTCTTCTTTGATATTTTTTTAGTTAACTGTCTTGTTTCCATCCATGTGATGAAGACAACTTTTCATTTACAGTTTTCATCTCACAACATAGAGCTCATCCTATCTCTTGGAAATTACTGCTGCTAACATGTCGAATAATTTTTCAGTTGTCTTAATATTGAATTGTAATTTGCATGGTGCTGGCATTGTACGCTGTTCATTTATTTGATTTTATGAATCTGCGTACGTTTTCTTAAATATCATGTACCATTGAAGTGCGCTTTTCTTGAAAATGAGAAGGAAATGAGTGACTAGATATTCATGATATAATAATGAAATTAGTAAGTAATAACTAATAAGCTTCTAGTCATAAAACCCTTTGTCACATCAATCATAGATATGGCCTCAACATAGCTACAGAAGTAAAAAATAAACTTATTCAGATGAGGAATCCCCTAGTTTTTTTCTTCCTTTGAGATTTCAGGGTAAGATAAACTTAGACAATAATGCCACTTTATACAAAACTTCCAGTGTAAACAGCTGCTGCCATATTACATGGTAAAAGCAGATGGACAACATGGTCCAAGGAGAAGCAGCAGCTATATCTTCGGGAGATAGCACATTCGAATTTGCAAATGATTCTGCAACTTTGTCTGTGTCTATTAGTATTGCAAGTTAAAATAAGAGGTTAATCAAGAAAATTGATTAACGGCTGACTTGACTTGAATGCAAAATTATTACGATAGGATTTCATTATCCTTCATGATAATCTGATAAGATTTTGATTTAACTTATTCTTCCTAAAGTTTAAATACATCAAAAGTCCTTGAGTGAAGCTGGCAACAGATTGGAATACATAAAGGGATTACTGTCATGCAAGGTTACCAAATATGGTAGTTTATTACATTCCCACCATTATTATTCCATAAAAGATGTAAAATGTGGAGGTAGTTGTCAACAAAAGTCTGAACGTCCAAACACGATAAACTATTTAATATAATACAAGTTTAGTTGCAAAGAGGTAGAAAGGTCATTTAAATAAATGTTGGGTATGAAGGCCGAAAACTGTTAATGGTACAACATCAGGATAAGAGTTACAACTTGGTTATTGGTTATTGTATTCATGATACTTTCACAGCCAAATAACTTCACTACAGTTTATAAGAAGTGTTAGGGATAATGCGAAAATGTTAATATGATTGACATTAAAGTTAATATTATATATTTTTAAAATTTAATATGTCATTTACCCTTTTTTTCCGTACTTGGGGTATTTTTTCAATGAATTTTTTTTTTTCCATACTTGAAGTCCACTGAATAAAATGTTCCTTACGAAATCTGCTACCTTGATGTCATGTAAGAAGATATGCCACATATACTTGGAATTAAGATCAAAGGTTATTTCATCCAACTAGATTGAGTAGTTTTTGGCAAATTTAATCCAAAGAGAAGGGATTCATATTAAAAGCAAGCCAATCAAGTCCCAGGTAAATGATTGACAGCTAACGAGTTTGTCAATCCAGAACCAAGGATTAAAGGCAATATTACTAATTGAGAACAACATGCATTCAAGAAATTACTACATTAAAATGAATCGGACAAATGGGATGATGATAATAAACAAAACTTACCTTAGGAAAGGATGATAGAGCCTACACATTGTTCTCAAACATGTCACATGGGAACAAGCAATTCAACTTCTGAAGCTTCAAATAGATAAATAGGATAGATAATTTATATGGTTTAGATTTATTCAAGTTTTCAAATGTCTTTATGGATATTGACTGCTTATTTTGGATGGCCGCTCTTGGTCTGATTGACTGAATGTGATATTAAGCTTCCTGCCTCAAACTACAGAACATGCCTACTGAATATGCAAGGATCTATAAAATGACTACTTTTTAAGGGTTCTTACATTTTGTAGTGAGCAAAGTATCAACCCCCTTCATCCATGTTTGTAGCATACACAGCTTGAAAGTTGAAGTCGTCTTAAAGGTGCATAATAGCTGCATATTTACATTTTTGCAATCTATATGTTTTCTGTGTTTAGGAGATCACTAAATGCATGTAAAAGAATTATTTTATTTTGAATTTACCTAGAGAATGAGGTTGAATCCTTACTTAGAAGTTAGGGACATAAAGCTATTTGAAACTTGTAAGTCATTGTATGTTCAATATCTCTAATGTTCTCATCAAACCTTGTTACAGGTTTTAGAACTTGCATTTATCCATGTGGAACGTTTTCAAATATAGCTGCAGTGGCCTCAAGTGGGAAAATTTGTAAGTTTATTAACTCTGCATTACAGGACATTGAGTGTTTGTTGATTTAAGGACATATTTACAGACATCTTTGCTCCTTGATATTGTTTTCTAGAAAGTGTGCGCCTCTTCCTTTTATCGTAAATAATTGGAGTAGACCTTGAATACTTTACATTGCTATATCTAGAGCAATGCAAAAATGCTCTCAAATTGCTCTTAGGATTACATACGTGTCTCTGATATGACACACATGTTGCTTCCAAGAACTTTGATGCAGAGTTGTTTGATGCTTATTCCTCAATATTACTATATAACATGGTCTACCGAACCATCATAAGGATGATCCATAATAATTTATTGCTTGAAGCCAATGCTTCCTCAGCTTATCTCTGCTCAACAAGGGGGTTCCATGGAGGGTAGGCAAATTCATTGTCAAGACAAAAGTTATACATGCACCATCTACATCTTGGCACCCTAATATGATGATACTTAAACTTGATATGTCAAAAATATTTGATAAGGCTGAGTGTAATTTCATTTGCAAGATGCTGCTGATAAATGTGGATTCAATGATGAATGGGTAGGTTGCGGTTGGATTCACAACTTTTTTTCTCTAGTGTCCTTTTCCATGCTTGTCAATGAAATTGCCTCAAAACTCTTTAAAGCTAACTGGAGATTTAGACAGGGTGGTCACTTATCTCCACAGCTCTTCATTGTAACGGCAGAATCTTTTCAAAAGGGATTTCGCAGCTTTCAACTTCACAAATAAGCTATTCAGTTCTCTGGCATCCACCAGAACAGGAGGCTAGACCAATTGCAATTTGCTGATTATATTTAAGAGGCTGATCGTTTTTTATGAACTTAATACGTAGCACATTAAGTCTGAAGCTTGATAGTATCTATTCTGAAGGAGAACACAGGTGCATTCAGATTAAGAAATGTGATTACATTCCATCAAAGGCAATCACATCACCCAAGCACACACCATATGAATAAATATACAATTATATTCATTATTATGAGAATTTTAAGTACATGAATTGTACATGACCAGCAAGTGGGGTTTGACACTGACAGTTGAGTTCTTTGAGTGGTCTCCAGATTTTCTCATGTAAGTACCGAACTCAAGGATTAAATTCAATGAAAGGTTTGTTACAAACTTGATGCCCCATAAAGATCAAAATTCAATGGCGGGCTTGATATAGAATTGTCCCAGCCTGATGGTTACTGGACATGTCACCGGCTACATTACTATTTCTATACATATGCATACATAGCTTGTTACTTCATCAATAGAGGGTGATTGCAGGCATTCTGAATAATATTTAGGTTAATTACTTAAGCTGATTCACCAATCCATGTTTGCCAATTAAACTCCAAGCACTAACAGCCGTATGTGCTTGTTTGAGCAATCACTCCCTATAACTGATAATATTAGGGAAGGATTACAAGATGGTTTGCTCATATGAAGAAGAAAAAGGAATTGGCATCAATTATAAATTAGCAGAATCACTAATGAGATGGTAGACAAAAGTTCATTAGCAGACCTGGATTTCTTCAGAAGGCAATATACATGCTTTTGCCCTATGTTGGCAGAAACGAGAAATGGAAAATGAAGTGAAACATTTTGGTGGAAGAAACATATTTAAATATAAAATACTGACCTGGATAACTATTTCTCTGTCTAGATATCCATCCATCTGTCCATACATCAATACATAAGAAAATTAGAAGGTTTTAAATATTTATCTATCATGCACATCACTGCATTTTCAAATGTCATAAGGGTCAAATAAATTGAGATCTGCAATGTCTCTGGAAGCCTAAGGGTAAGTCAAGTGGCAAATAGTAAATTCTCAGAAAAACTTGGCATACTGAAAACACGTCAAACATTAAAAATTCACTATAACAAAAAAATTCCCTGTATGACACCTGAAGCCTGTTTTCTAGTGCACAAAACAGAAACATGAATGTCAGGTTGTATTTCTTGCAACTAGACTATACTCAAAGGAAAGGAATACTCCTTGTTGTATAAAACTCTGACAGGTTTCTAATGACAAATACATGGATTAATGGTAAGTGGAAGATAGCCACACTCATGCATGCTCTAACAATATCACTTGTCCATACTGCACAATGTCACTTTTGCCTGGACTACAGGCAAAAGACACTTACACATTTTAAAATATCTGGTTACATACAGATGTGCAGTCTAGTCCCAAAATAGTGAGAAAGGGGTCACTAGAAAGGCTAGTATGTGCTAGCAAGAAAAGCAATGTTATCATTTTTCTTCTAATAAGCAGGAATGATCGAATTCTAATGCCATGTTGGAGTGCATTTGATGATACTGTTTTACATCACCACAGTTTGGATGGAATTTCTGATCAATATAAATAAATGTCTCTAGGTGTTTGGACTCTGTGTGTTCTGTATTTTATCCTTTAATATCTGGTCATTAGGGTTATAACTTATAACACGAGTTATCATGATTTTATTGTAAGAGAGTTATGTCTCATGTTTTGAGTTATTACTGTAAAGGCTGCGGTATGAATTCTGTTTTTCAAACAATCTTCACCAGATTTGTATCTTGATTTGTTTACACACTGGTGTTGATGCAATTTAGCCTGTTTGGCCTATGTATTAATGAAATTGAATAGTTTCTTAGGTCAACTGTTGCATCTTTATACCACATTTTGATGATTGTTGTGTTCTGTTTTACTTACGATGTGGTATGTTAATCTCCTACCAGATATCAGCTTTGTAGGGGCAGTCAAATTCTCTGGCTCATTACCATGATTCTCTACAGTTGATGGTTGACCTTAGCAAGACTAAGGTAATAGTCTTTAACAGATCTGCAGATGCTTCACAAGCTTCATTTGAACCTTTGGCAGGATCTGGTTGATGTTAGTAGAGCTTGTGGGTTCCAGATTGATTGACCCTTTATTCCTTAAGAAGAGAAAATTTGCAGAATTTGTCATCCTTCAGCTAAGTTGCTGGTTTGGGTACGGATTTGAAATTCGGGTACACAATATAGTAGATTTTTTTTTTGTTTTCATTTTTCTGGATTCGGGTACAGGTTTGTTACATCAAAAATTAAAATATATAGAAATAGCAATACCTGTTAATATATAAAATATTTATATATAATCTTGTAATCTTATATTTATATTATATTATTATATTTATATTATATATATTATATTAATATGAAATATAATATATAATACAATTTTTTATTAATGAAATATAATAAAAGTCAGACATATATAATATAACTATCCATATATAAACATAATACTATAAAATAATGGAATAAACATAATATTTCATTAATATAAACATATAAGTATCCATCCACATTTATTTCATTGATATAAACTTCGATTATTTTAGTCGAATCAGGGAACCACGGTAGAGGGTTTAGTTTCAAATAGCAATTGAAAGCGCTGGAAATAGCATTGTTTTATGCATAAATGAGCGTACTTTATTTGTTTCATAGCAGCAGACCAGTGAAATTGAGTTTCATGCTTTCAGTTGTATTTTCATCAGCGACCAGCAGCAGTCAGTTTTTATGCAGCATCAGACTTCTTTGTAGCAGGTGTAATCTTAATCAGGTCAGCAGAGCGGGGTCACATTAACATTCAACAGAAGAGCAGCTTCCAGCAGCAATGAATTCATTATCAAATCTTCATCAAAAGGACTTGTTATCAGCAACAATTTCCCCGGATCTCTAACAGATTTGTATTCTATTGAGCACATTCCAAGAGACACTTGACATCAAGAGGGTTTCTATTTTCAGGAAATCCAGATTTTCATACAAATGCAGCACTTAGGGTTCCTTTTTTGATGCCAGATTTTTGTGATTTTGACGCGGGTTTCCAGAAGGACCCACAGGGTACCTGGGGTGCCTGGGCCGAACTTTGGGCAAAGGCCGTCCTGGCCCTGGACCGGTACCCAAACTGTATTTTTGCAATTTTGCAACCGTTTTCAAAGAACCTGGTAACTTAGTCCTTAAGAGGTGGAAATTGAGGAACATTTCATATTAACTTGTGCAGTCTATCATTAAGAGACTTTGTTAGGGAAGCACTCTATTTTCTTCGGGTACTCTTGTCAAAGATGTACAGCTCTTCTATTCAAGAGGTAAAGTCCAGGTATGAAATACAAGGAGAATCTCCTGAGCCTACTAGACTATTTCTTCTTCTGCTCAATCCTAGCTTGTAGTTGACTAGAGCATTTTACAGCCTCCCGACACATGACAAGCACAGCATAAGACCAATCAAGTCCTCCTGTGCTATTTAGAAACCAGCTTGCACCATCGAAACACTTAACTAGAACAAGTTGACAGTTGAACATCTGTGCTCTCAGTCTAGGTCCTATAGCCAAGATTGCCTCTTCCAAGAGGTCTTCGATCCTGAATGCAAGGAGAACATAGAGTACTCTTTTACTTCAAGGATAGCTCTACTGGGCTCCTATCAGCCCAGCCACTCGTGATCACAATATCATTCTTTATAATGCAGAGTTGCAGACTATACTGTGAGAGACGATTCAACTGCTCCTTCCCTGTACATATCCTATTTCAGGTTATGTGATTAGATATCTTGGTTGTTGACAATTGCATTTCTTGAGGAGTGTTATTTCTTATAGATATTATATTGCTATTCACTCTTGTACTTTTAGTAATGTTCTTGGTTTACATTCTCTTGGTAAAGTTACCTGCACTTTTGCATGTCCTGTCCATTTCTTTTACAGTTTGGTGCTTCCTTCTTTGTTATTAATATTTCCTTATCTTATCTTTTTTGGCTGTAAATCTGTTTCCATTGGTAACCTATGAACGTTAATATATTTTTATTTCATTTGTAATTTAGAAATGCTGATGCATTAAAGTAGGTCTGGATGGCACTCTAAAAAAATGTTTCTGAAAACTTATCCCTTACCTTATTAGAAGCCTTTATACATCTTTTCTTTTATGGGCTTATACATTGTAGTAATCCGTTTTGCGTGTTTTAGATGCAATGACCATATCAGTGTTTTTGATAGAATCACATTTTGTTTATTTACTGCATCGCAATTGCTATTTTTCGAGCATATTATAGGTCTGATTCTTTGCAGTTCTAAGTATCAGTTGTCATTTATAGTTACATGCACTATGTTCTAGGTTAAATGCTTTGTTATATGATGATAATTATGCCCTTGACACTTACCTTTTTTCACAGCTCCAGAGCAGGCTTGCAATGACCTGATGACATATTCACTTGTATTTGGTTGCTGCTGTTATACATGCTGCATCCGTCGAAAGCTCAGAAAATTGTTGAACATTGCGGTAAATCTTCTTTTCCTATCTTAATTCCTAGTCTTTATTTTTATTGAATTCATTTATCAGAGAAGAAACTCTTGGACAAGCTTAAGTTATTAAGAACCACAGGTTGAGAAATTTAAAGATTAAGAACATAAGCTTTTCACAGTCCATGAAAGATACTTCTTGAATGGCTGACATTCTGAAAATAGAAACAGGTTACACCACAACGTAACTCCTAGTACCATCATGTAACTCCTAATTGAATTTTAGGAAGGGGTTGGATTCCAACACACCGATTGGCTAGAGAGTCTGCCTAGTTATAGTCGTGAGAATGGAAACACAATCTCATCTCATATCAAAACTTGACTAAAGCTGCACATATTGTCATTGCTACCATTCAGTTTTTAATCAACCGCAGCTATTCAACATTAACATGGGGTTGAGATTCAACTTTAATAACACAATATCATCATTCCTAGTAGCAATGTACTATGGAAGAACCTATTAGTGATTTAATGAGCCATTTGCAATTTTGCAATATGAAAATAGCTAAGTTGCTGGTTTGGATACGGGTTCCAAGTTCAGGTGTGCAATATGGTGGATTTTTTTCTCCCGGGTGCAAGTTCATCTCTCTCTCTCTCTCTCTCTCTCTCTCTCTCTCTCTCTCTCTCTCTTTATAACATTATATTATATTATATTTAATAATTTATATAATATAAAATAATAATATATATAATATAATGTAATTTTTTATTAATGAAATATAAGAAAAGTTGACATATATAATATAACTATCCATATATAAACATAATATTATAAAATAATTGTCCATCCATATAAACATAATATTTCATTAATATAAACATATAGGTTTATAACTATCTGTCCACATTTAACATATTGATATAAACTTCATTAAGTCGAATCAGGGGACCACTATAGAGCATTGAGTTTCAAATAGCAATTTAAAGCGCTGGAAATAGCATTATTTTATACATAAATAAGCCGTCATGCTTTATAAATAAGGCACTTGGATATCTACATACATTTGTTTCACTTGACCTTCTTTATCATATTGATAAGTGTACTACACCTAAGGAGGCTTGGGACAAACTTGCTCAATTGTATGGTCAAACTAGTAAGGTTAAAGGATATCAAATTGATAATGATCTTACTAATCTAAATTCAATATTTTTTTGACAATATCCAAGATTGTGTAACAAAAGTTAATGAACTAAGGGCACAACTCAAAGAATGTGGTATTGATAAGAAGGATGCACAATTGGTCTTCAATGTGTTAAGCAAGCTTCCTTCCGAATATACTGCATTTGTTTCTAGTTTTCACACTCATTAATTGACTATGGGAAAGGCCTACACTATGTCATCATTTGAGTCATTTTTAGAAATGTTGATGCTTCAACAGACAAAGTTGATCACAGTGGGTATTATCAAGCCATCTAAGTCACAAGCTTTGGTGGCTAATAAACCAAAGAGTGAGAAGGGCTCTAGTATCCTAAAAATAATCAAAAGAAGAAAAAGAAAAAGCCACAAAAAGGAACAACACAATCAAATTTCGAATCTCCCTCACAAGGGGAATCACCTAAGAAGGAGAAACCTAAATGTGCATATTGCAAGAAATCAGGGCATGATGAACATAAATGTTATTCAAAACAGTTTGATGAGTTGAAGCATCTTCTAAAGAGGACTCAAATCAATTCGCCTTCAAGTATGTTAGGGGGTTCATGATCTTCTTCTTCATCTTCAAAGTCAGAGAGATAAAAAGGGCAAGCACTTGTTGTAGTTGCAGATTCTGAGTTAGGAAGATGGATTCTTGATTCTGGGGCTTCACATCATATGGCTTCATCACAGAGTATGTTCTCTTCATTTGAGACTTGTTCATCACCACATATCTTGATGGCCAACAACACGTATGTGTTTTTGTGGGAAAGGATCTATTGACATGGATGAAGGATCATTCAATGATGTCCTTTGTGTGCTTGCATTGTCAACCAATATCCTTTCTATCTATCAGATCACATATGGTGGAGCAAGGAAGAGTGTTGAGTTCACACCAGATTCTGTGATCATTCAGGATTTGCATAGCATAAATATTGTTGCAGTTGGGGGGGTAGATCATCAATCTCGAGTGTACACCTCACATTTTGCTCGTATTGTTCCTTCGTCTGATGTACACACTCATGCATCTAATGTGGGCACCTTTGAGGAGATGCAATATGGTCATTTGAATCTTGGTGCTCTTTCATCAACTGAGGTTCTAGAGACATGTGGTCTCTCTTCTTCTCTCTTATGGGGTGGAGTTTTTCATCACATGGGGTGTTTCCTTATCATACATTAGAGAGCATCTTTCTTGTGTTTTCTCTCGTTTGGAGAGGGGCTTTTTCCTACGGGTTATCCTCCTTTTCTCCGTTTGTGAGAGATTGTTTGTACAGGGGTACCTAACATGGCCTTGTAGCCAGGGCCCATCCTTGCATCTTTGCATTTGTTTCATTCTCCCTAAGTTACACTTAAGGGGGGTGTTGGGGTGAACGGGGTATATTACCTAATTAGTTTCACATTAGGTCCTATTTACACTTGTCTAGTTTACTTAGGGCATATTTAGGGTACACTAAGGATACTTATCACTGTGTCTCATGTTATAAGATTAACACACTTGTCATAATCTTATGTTGTCCTATGTTTTTTCCTTGGCCTATATAACCAAGGGCTTCTCATTGTAATTTCATATTGTTGTACTCTATTTGCATTCTTTGATAGGAATATAGTTTATTCTTGTCATATTGATTTTTTCATTTCTTTCTGCTTTCCATTAGGCCCCTAGATCTCGGGTAGCTATCTCCATAGCTAAATCTTACAATTTTTTTTTTTTGAAAATTTAATTCACAAACCTTAACTCTAAAATGTTAATGGGCCCCACCCACACCACAAACTCTAAAAAAACTATAAATATATATGCCCACCCTCAAGCAAGAGGAAGACTTTGATTGTCTTCATCAATCAACTATTTGAAGTCATCAAGTCTTCAAGCTAAAACTTAACAAATTTTGATTTTTTTTTTTTTTTTGGCATTTACATTTTCATATCTAAATTTGAAAAAATCATCTTTTTATTTTGGCATTTACATTTTCCTTTCTAAATCTGAAATCAATGATCATGTTTTATTTTTTCAATTTGAATATTCAATATATTGTTTGTATATGCAAATTACAAATTACTTGAAGGGTTTAGAAATTATTAAATGTTGTTTTTAGGGTTGTTTAACTACCCTTTTTATTATTTAGGGTTGTTTTAACTATTTAGTATTTTAGGATTTTAAATTTATTTTTAAATATTTATTTGCACTAATTTTCATTTGGCTTTTGTGTATACTTTGTTATAGTGCCTCGTGTGATCTGAAGTAAGAAAAACAAAAGAAAATTGAAAATTAGAATTTCTTTGAGTTTCAAATTTTTTAAGTTTAAATGGTAAATTTTAATACTTATTACTAATAGTCAAATTAAGATTTCATCTTTTTTATATCCTCTACTCCTTGTGCAACTTGAAGTAAGAAAAACAAAAGTAAAATCCCAAGGATTCCAATTTTTGTTATCCTTCACTAGCTCCATCTATGCTATGGCTTTGCATATGTTTATCTTCCACTAGCTACATGTATAGAGTGCCCTCCTTAGGGTTGTTGATTGTTTAGAGCACAACAAGGATACCAAGTATTGGTTTCACAACCTTAGAGATGCTATTGAGGAGGTTGGCCTTGAGAACATGGTGTAGGTTGTGACACATTTGACCCATGTGTGCAGAGTAGTGGGGAAGTTGGTTGAGGTGGTCTACAAACATATATGCCATGAACAACGCATGCAAGGATATGGGGAAAATAGATTACATCAAATAGGTGGTTCTTGATGCAAGAGATAAGTAGATGTTTTTCTGCAACCATCACACATCACATGCATCATTTCAGATCCTCTTCAAGAAGGAATTTTTGAAACTTGTAAAGACCATATATGCCTCATACTTATTCTCTCAGAGAAGATGCTTGAGTTGCAAGAGGCATTGCAACTAATAGTCATGACACGAGTAGAATTGGTGGCCCGATTCTATGTTAGAGTAGGGGGGCGAAGGAGCGATAGTTTTTGGGCTGATGCCAAATTCATTGTCTCAATCATGTCTCTAGTTTTTATAGTCATCATATATGGGGATGCTAATGCTCCAAACCTTGGAGAGGTGTATGAGTGCCTTGACAAGTGAAAGAGCCCACCTTACAATTCTATAATGATCACATTCGGCTTGTTATTCAGTAGAGGTGGAAAAAACTCAACACTCCCTTGCACATGGTTGCTTATGCATTGACCCCAAAGCAGTATATTTAAAGGCTTGATAGAGTTTCCTCCATGGCAAATGTTGAGGTGAAGGCAAGGTTCGTGAAAGCAATTCTGAAGATGTACAACGTCGAGGATGTTGCCACCGAGTGGACCAAATTTGCCATAATTAGGGGATATTGAAAAGAGGCAAAGTTGGATAGGGAGACTATGGCATAGGGGGACCCAATACTATGGTGGACTATGCATGACCACACTAGCCATTCATCTATTGTCCTAGGTTTTTAGTTTTTGTGTTGCTGAGAGAAATTGGTTTACATACAACTTTATCCACTCTATCAAGAGGAATAAACATACCTTGAAGAGGGTGGAGCAGCTTGTAGCTAGTTGTACATAACACCTTGTGTCTGGTTGATTGCAACGCACTTACATACAAGGAGAGTCTAATAGCACAATGGGATGTAGAGCCAAAGAAGTCAGCATAGATTGATGATGATGTGGCACAAATAGGGTGGGTTGGTGTCTATTTGAAGGAGTTTGAGCTAGATGGGTTAATAGTTCTAGTGATAAGGAGTTTGCCTCTAGCTTTGGGGATGATGATTAGAGCTATGTTACACCAAGTTTTTGCGAAGGGGACGGTAGGGGATGGGATGTGTTTTTAGGACTGATTCTTTTGGGAGGCCATTTTTGAGGAGATGATTGTTAAAAAAATAGGGAAAATATAAAAATATAAGAAATTTTAAATATTCATATGATAACATTGATAAGACATTCATCATATGCATTATAGAACCTTAATACATAATATTAGAGCTGAATTGAGATTTCACATCAACACACAAATTAACAAAATTTCATTGCTTAAATTGTCAATGTGCATATATTTTATAGAAATTACAACAAAATGCCTAAAGGCTGTATGTTTTTACTACAAAATAACAAAAGCGTAGGAAATCTGCCGCTGCCCCTAATCAGCATTTGCTAACAAAGTCTTGAGTGTGAGTCATTGCTACTATGAGGGACTACCTCATCCAATGGAACCCAAACCAATCCCTCATGTGCCTCATCAACCTACGTGGCATCTTGGGATCAACATCTCAATGTGTGACTAGAGTTTGACAATATTTAGGAGTTCGTCGATCTTGAAGTCGCAAGGCACTATGCATGGCCACCAACTTCTTTGCTTGTTGAAAGGTAAGCCTATTTCTCTTTAGTCTTTATTGATTGGATGAAGTTATATGTGGACCAATTCCTCTCAAGAACAAAGGAATTGACAACCTATGAAAGGAGGCGAGTGGTAAGCATATTCAACTTTGGCGCATCCTTTTCCATGCCATGTCCACCATCTAATAGGGTTGGTTTGAGCTAATGTAGCTCTATTTGTCCTCGAATGTGGAGATTGACAAAGGCTAGCTATTGTGTTTGAAGTAAAGTAGACTCTTCATCAGTATACATCTTTCAAAGGGCCATCATGAACCCTTCTTTCCCCTCCTCATGATCAAATGGAGGCACTCTCTTTGGCCTTGCTGCATACCATTTGAGATTTAGAGCATAGGCTGCCATATAAAGTGGGGTGTTCATAGTGTTCCACCACCATGTCATAATGGATCTGATCAATGCTCCTCATAAAATCCCAAATTAGGATTCCTACTATGAATGGCTTGCGTCATCTGCCCAAGTATGCTACCAAATGTCTTGTAAATCTGTCCAAGACTAGGAGAATCTATATCAACATGTCTTATGCCTTGCACAACAGACGAGATGAAGGAGCAAACATATCTGCAAACAAGTTACAAAAATTAAAATTTCAAAAATGATTTAAGACTTAAATGACAAAGTGAATGCTATTACAAAGAATGAAAATAATTTACAAGTTAGAAACATTAATAAATTAATAATTTAATAATAAAATCAACAATTTATTACCTCACTATGGACCACCAATCATCATCAAGGATCTTTTGTTTCATATTTTTTTTTCCTTTAGCTTGTATTTGCCTCTGGGCATCTATCCCACTCTAGATTAACCATTATTAACTGTAGAGGCTCTTGCACCTCAAACATCCTCTCCAACAAAATAAAGTAAATGGCATATCTAGTATCCATAGATTTGAAGAATTCCTTCCTTTAAAAAGTCTTGAATAGAGCGAGGTGTGATGGTTGCAAATGAACATATGTATGTCTCTAGCTTTTGCCACCATTGCCTTCACACAATCTATCTTCCCCGTGTCATTCAATACATTGTTCAACGCATGAACACAACTTGTGGTCTAGAAAATGTTCTTATAAGCACCCTCCATCATCAAGCCAATTAACTTATATACAGGGGTTGATCAGTTACCGCTTGTACAACATTTGAGGGCCCAACCTCCTCTGTTATTCTTCAAAAATTGAAATTGCAAGTTTTCATCCTTCCTCTTTCCTAAACAATTGATGGTTAGCAGAACATGTGACAATGACATTGATGAGTGGCCGATGTCTAATATTGGTCCATCCATCCATCCATGATGATAGAGTAGCCCATCCTCATTCATGTTTGCCTCATTTCCTCCATCACCACACTCACTTGAGAATACTCTCTATCCAGAACGCTGGTGCATAATTTATGTTCTCTAGAGGGGGGACAAAAGAGGGACCAACAACAATTGCATTTCTGAACATTTGTTTGAAATAGGGAGAATGTGCCACATGAAATGGTTATGGCATGGGCAAAGAGAAATTTGGCAATAGAAGACTCAACCACTTCCCATCATTGCATATTGAACATCCTTGCAACTCTAGTAACCCTTCTCTTTTCCTTTGTAGAACCTTTTCTCCTTTGACGCTTAACATCCATGGTTTGGGTAGGCAATGACATACTAGGTTGCATAGTCTCTATTGTCATTCCTTTATTTCTTGCTTCAACTTCCATGTACAAACTAGTTACCTTGGCCTTCTTATCTAGGGTTATTTTTTCACAACCTTTTGCCCTGTTCACTTATGCATGATAGATGAGAGCAAACACTGTGTAGCTGCCCCTATAATCCTTGTTGCACAAATGACATATTTATACTCTACTCCTTTCTCGTTTTTTTCCGTCTTTTGTCTATGGCTTTTGCAAATTGTAAAAGGGTTTTTTAGGATTAAATGGCTCCTTTACATAGTTTTTGAGGAGTTTAGATGGGCATTTAAATGGGTTATTTGAACTAATAGTCCCTGTAACACTTCCACTCCCAGAAGAACCCTCAATAGTACCTCAACGATCTCTTTGTTGAATTTGAACCTCTTCACCCTCACTACCCTCACTATTGTTCATTGTTTTTTTGTTAAAAACTCAAAACATAGTGGCAAGTGCAAACAAAAAATCCTCCCTAATTGTTTGTAACTTAGGGAAAAAAAAAATGCAAAAGAATTTGTGCAAATGAACAATGGATAGTAAACTTATCTCAAATGATGTAGTTTTGATGCTCTCTTGCTTTCTTCTCATTGTTGTTCTCTATTTGTCTTATTCAAAAATGTAAAATGGCAAAATGAGTTTGTTTTATGTTTTTAGTTGTTAGTGTGGTTGTTTTAGCCTTTTAGGTTTAGGGTTGTTGTAAAGGGGTTAGGGGTCTTTGTGGGCCTGTGCACTCCCTATTTTTTTCATCTTCTCATTTTTCATTTTTATTTTTTGCCTAGACTATTGGGGATGGCTTCTGTTTCTTCATGTGTCCGAATTTTTTTTGACATCTTAGGGGTGGCTGGTGGACATTTTTTACTCGTCCCTGCATCCCCAAAAGGTTTTCGGTAGGGGATGTGGTCTGAAAATGTAGGGGACACGTGCTTGGGTACATAGAATTAAAGGCATTGATTGATTGTATTTCAATTTTGAATGTAATCATCATATTGACATTTTGAATATAATAATATATTGATATTCAACAGTTTCATTGTTCAATGCGTTGTGTTTACTATTCAGGTCCTTGGTCTTCCCATTCCCCCGTTCTAAAACACCATGGAACTATGGTTATGGTGTTATGGTGAATTATCAAAGTAGTGGGTGACACTATGTTGGCCTTCAATTTAATAAATATATCCATTCTAAGAGTCAGGATTTGGTGTACATATTAGCCTTAGAATTACTATAGTTATCCAAGTTAGCAAGTTACTTTTTACTTTTAGTGCTCCATGTCATCTCCTTAAAATTAAGATCACTACACCAATTTTTTTTTGAGATAGTCACAATGATTTAACTAGACATGTCAAACATTGTGTTTTTCCATTCTTTATCAACGCATTTTATTAGAGCAAAGTAGTGTCATATTTTGATCCAAGATTTCTTTGAAATGTTTGATGTGACTAATTTTCATAGTTCCATGAAGTTTCAAAATGGGCAGACCAAGGACCTTGATTTGGGGAAGGCAGGGAGATGGTGGCTAGTGGGGTTTGGAGAATGCCTCTTGCGGGGGTCTGGGGGCAGGTCGACTGGCAATGCTCCTTATGGGGTCCAGACTTTCATGGCACATGCCATTTTCATAATTTTATCACTATGTTTTCTCCAGCACCAAGTTCTCACTATTTCAATATTTCTAACCAAAGAAAGCTTAATTCTTTAAAAATCTAACAATGAAGCTGAAGAATCTGACTGGTCCAAGTGATGAGGGCTACACAGTTTTTATAACTTTTTTTGATTGTTTAGTGTGGGTCGGGTCCATTAGACTCTTAGGGTTAGTGGTCCAAACTTCAAAAAAATGCCTCTTTTAATTTTTTTTATTTTTTGTAAGAGTGCTAGACGTGGGGGATGGTTGCAGGTTTTTGAGATGTTAGAGGGATGTGGCTGAGTTTCCTGAGGGTTCTGTGGATGTCCCAGCACCCCCTCAATGCTCCTATCAAGGGGGACGCCTTGGAAATGTCTCCTCTTTGAGGGAGATGTCTTGCAAAAGTCTCTTGCCTGGTGGTGGCTGTGGGGTATGGTGAAGGGACGTTTCCTTTGCTCCTGCTGCCTCGGGGACGTCCCTGTCTTTGGAAATGCCATTTTTTTGGAGAGGGGAGGGGCAGGAGGGGTGCATCCACGTGAAACTCAAATAAAAGATTCTAAAATTTGCAGGAAAAATTAATCCATCTGTATCTTATTTTTCTGTTGTGGTGGTTAAAGTGAACTGTGTTACCTCATGACTAATGCAATAAACTGTACATACAGCATAAAATATGGGCAGAGCCTTTCCTTCCAACACTAGCGGAAATATTAAGGAGAAAATGCTCCGGTATAAAATATATCATATGTTCACTGTTTGAATTGTGACTCGGAGAACATGAGATAATCCAAATTTTAGCAATTTATAAAATATGGAGGTAAAGCTTACTGGTTATGCCTTTGTAAGGATTTTACTTCAAAACAAGTTTAGTAACTTGATTCTCCGATTAAATTAAAATGATAAATTGTATAATACTGAAAACGTGGTTTCTTTCACAGTGGACTTCTGCTCTATTTCCAACACAAGCTGACAACCAATATGATTTTATAGCTTTCAAGGCATTAGTCTTCTCCAGGAAATTGGTTTAGTCTCTTCAGAGTAAATGTTGTCCTGTTAGAACTTAAATCATTTGTTCTGCTTTTTACATGCTGCATTCTTGTAGGGAGGCATGTGCGATGACTTCTTGACACATATCACTTGCTGCTGCTGTGCATTGGTTCAAGAATGGCGCGAAATTGAATGTCGGGGGCTGGAAGGTAAGTTGTGAAGCTCTTAATGAATTTTTGCTTCCATTCATGTCATGAAATTACAAGTCTCCTTAAGAAATCAGAGACTTATAGGTCTTACTATTGTCTGGTTTCACAGATTCGTACAAGAGAAAAATGAGTCCACCACCTTCCCAGCAAATGGAGTTGTGATATTATCCTCACCGCCCATCTGATAAACCCTGATCAGATATTATTAACTGATCCAGAAAGCACTTGTGAATTTTCTGGCATATTAGAGCTCTTTCAGCTAAGCAAATTTCAGATGGTCAAATGATATGTACATTCTGGTGCAGCTAGTTCATTGGTTTACTAAAAAAGCTCTTTTTAGGAAATTCTAAAGCTGTATACATGTATGGGCCAAATAATGACATTTCTAAGGCTGGGCAATAAATAGAAACTATTGAAATTTGTATCATTAATATTTTGTTCGTTCCTTCTGAGGATTTCTTTTACCAGGACATTCTTGGATTGTTTGGGCAGGGGTTAGGTTATCATACAGCTTCTTGGAGTCGGAGTCTCCTCCCCTTTCTGTAAATAAATGTCTAGTAGGCGTTGGGCAGAATACTAGGAAGAATTCACAGAGATTTTGTGTCGAGATTTTATATTGATTTATTCGAACTACGTGTGATTTTATCTGTACCTTTTTACAAAATTATGAACTAGATTATTTGAAACGGTTAATTGCTCAGCAGAAATGATTGGTTGCACGCATTAAATGTCATTCCTCTTGATTAACTATACGGCCATTGGATCTAATGGCTGAAACCCTCTATTAGTGATCAGAATTCAATTATCTTTAGCATCTATCATCTCAACTGTTGAAAACAGATGCAGAAGAAGAGAAAAAATAGGCTACATAATTTTACGAGGATTAGAAGATGGAGACTCCTTATTGACACAAGAAATTCTCATGATGTAGACATCAAGCTGCACCAGTGCCTCCGAATTCCTTTGTTTCCTCTACATTGCCTTAATTTTACATATTTGTTTCTAAATATTGCATGGTTTTTTCAGTTAAATACAAGACTATCGTATAAATATGTGTTATATTAATGCGAATATATGTACTTTGATTTAAACATTCCAACATTTACAGGCCCTTTTGGTGCTAACAAACAGTTACATTCATTAAGAAAGTAATGGATGTGAGTTATTGGAGGGCTATTCTTAAATATCATTCACTTCAACAGTTAAAGGTCAACAAGTAATGGATGTAAAAATATTGAATAGTGTATCAGCAGGGCTTAAATTTGATGGCCATATATAGTCGTAGTTAAATATTTTTGCCCTAAAATACAACCAAAATATCAGACCATCACACAAAGGAGAGATTTTGGATAAACGTCTATGACATTTTAAAAATAAAGTATCTCTTAATATTTAAAGAGCCGCTTTGAATAAGTAACCGTCACCAAAAAAAAAATGCTTTGACAGGCAGGGTGGACCATCAAATTTAGGCTGGAAGTGTATATAACGGAAAGGAACCCATAGTTGAGCATATTCCAGAGTTTAATGAGTGACTAGAAGTAGTTGTAGAAATCTTATAGTATTGTACAAGCATTCATACCCTATACATGAGATGTACTACAGTTGGATAATGCTATTCTAGTTTTTAGTGTATTTAAAATATTGCCAAACAAACTTACTCAAAATGTATTTTTCCTTTAATTAAGTACCTCAAATAAAAATAATAATTTAATTATAAAATAATCTTATGGGATGTACTTATCCTACATTTGGAAGGTGTAAGATGTTAGTAAAGATATAATTATGTTTTAGATTTAGTTTAGTAAATTGATATGTAAGAGTTGTTGAGGCTACATAAGCATTAGAAAAAAGAGAGGATAGAGTTAGAGGAAGTTTGTTTAATTTGTCGTAGAAGATGTAGAAGGTCGAGAAGACAAATGAAATCAAATTCTAGAAATATGACAGTCAATATTATCCTTTGGGTGATCTACCATTGTGTATGGCTATGAAAGAGCTTGCACAAGGTGTGACGTGTTTGCTTAGTGTTCACCTACGAAATCAACATTGTCATCATGAGAACATGTGAAGGATGTTTCATTCCAATCCATTAGATGTTCATGTTTGACGACAAGTGTAGCTTCTTCATGTTTGAAAGATGTGTCGTGTAGATTCAACTGTGATAATTTCCTCATCGATGAGATCTTAGATTTTTTGGTAATGTGGCATATATTGGTAGAATGACCTATCATCTTATAATATACAGAAGAGGGAAGTTGTGTATGACCATACATATGAGATTTCCGATATTTGGGATCATCTAAGCTTGTAAGAGATGTTCAAGAGGATCATTTAATGGTGTGAAGGTTAGGACTAACAGTCCTAACTATTTTCTTAGGTAATGACTTTGGTGTTGAGATAGAATTAGTAAAAACATTGGATACATATGCTTTGTAATCTGTTCCTTTTGCTAAGTTAGTTTATCTTGCATGCTTGGGAAGTAATAGTTTTGTTGGTAAAATTAGTATAAATAGAGGGTTTTGAGAGTACACTAGGTATTCATGAATTATATTGTATTGAATGTTTATCAAAGGAGGTTGCCCCTTTCAAGAGGCTAGCGATATTCTATAATGAAATTATGTCAATTTAATACAATAATATTCATTATGTTTCTATTTCATCACTTATTTTCTATATTTCATGTTTTTGGCTAATTTGTTGCAAGAAGGATACTCACATTTGGTATTAGAGCTCTTTTTTAAGCCCAAATTTGTTGCAACACTTTTTTTTCCTCTCAAGGCTTATAAGATTATCCCCCCTATGCTCTCACCTTGCCCTTTCGAGATCATGGTGATTAGAAAGTGCTTACATTAGTATCGATGTTGAGTTTTTTCCCTAAAATCTCTCCCCTTTTTGGTAGTAGTTTATTTTTTATTTCTCAGGATAGAAACCATGTACTGGGGGTTTTAATATAAGCACATAAAAGCTATCCTTCTGGGCAAAGCTGGATTCCCCAAGGTTTTTGTGAAGGTCAGAGGGGTTGCCCTCCCATACCATGCCATCAGACAACCATTGTATATGGTATTGTGCTTCCATATACCCTGGGGTATATTGGAAGTTCCCTTAGATATTTTTTGAAACCTCATTGTAGGAAGCCGTCAATTGTTTATCACCTATGATGCATTGGTAAATAGTTAGCCTTGGGAAGTTACTCGTGTCGTACTAGATCTTCTAGGATTTGTATATTTGTGGGCTCACATACCAAATACACCCTACAACAACCTTTCTTTTTTCCCTCTTCACACCTGTCTAACCTGACCTATTTGGTAAAAGCAAACACGACTACCAACAACAATCTTATGCAAACCTAGTGAAATCCAAGGCACATCAACACATGTAGAGGGATGAGTAGTAACAACTATGGATCATATTATTTTTAGCTCTAGCAGAGAATAAGGAAAGTAATGCATGTAGAAGGGCTTGAACAACAAAATTAGAACAAGGTCACCATTTTAATATAGGCATCATAGAGCAAATTGGTTTGAAGATTTGCCCCAGAGGGATCTAGAATAAAAAAACTTGAAATAAAAAAAGGGAAAAATACAAAATTTGACCCTCTGGTCGATTGTCACATTTTGATCCTTGCTTCAAGCTGATTATTTTGTGCTATTACTCTAGCACCTTTTTTTGACCACCCTAGGACCCATCCCTATGATGACCTGATCTAAGGAAATGGATGCAATAATTGTTGCTAAATTGGAAGAATTTGACTCATGCATCTCCTCCCTTAGTGATGGATAAGTCCAGATATTGGAATCTCCCAGTCGCATAATTGGTCATGATGTCCCAGAAAGACTCTTATAATCATGAATCGAGCATCCACTCTAGCGTTCAACCTTAGGGCCCAAAACTTGATTTTCCTTGATTTGATGGTATATACCCTACTAGTTGGATCTATTGAGCTGAACAATATCTCACTCTCTGCAACACTCCTTGTGGGGACATGGCCACTATTGACTCATTCAACATGGAGGAAGAACCAATCTAATCTTACACATGGTATCGGAAGGATCATCCTGAACTCGGTTGGACTAAATTTACAAAGCTTCTATTGGTTATATTTGGTTCCAATGCATATGAAGATTTTACTAGAAATTTAACCAAATTGAGGCAACTTGGCTCTATTTGTGACTACTGAACTAAAGGATTAACATATGACTTCTTTACTAGCTATTTCATAAGTGGTCTCAAGGAGGAAATTTGGGCCAAGGTCAAAATCTTCATACCCAAGGATATGATGGTTGCCACAAGTTAGGAAAAACTTGTAGAAGATAAGCTCATAGCTTAGTGATGAATCTCCAAGTCCGTCCATTAAAGAATACTATTATATTGAATCATCATGTCTCCACTCCTAATAATCGCTCCACCCATGTCAAACGCCTCACTGAAGCAGAGATGCAAGCTCATTGAGAAAGGGGTTGTGTTATAATTGTGATTAGAAATTTAGACTAGGCGGTTGTTGTGTGGAACAAAAACTCTATTTACTTGATGTGGAATCTCCACTAGAACCCAAGGAATGGGAATATGCTATGAATCCCAGGAAGAGGAGCTGCCATCGATTGAGACCTCAAATGTTGACCTTGTTCCTAAAATTTCTATGCATGTATTGGTTGGGATTTCGCCCTCTCAGACATGAAGGTCAAAGGCTTTTTAAGAAACACGCTCTCACAATTCTCATTGGTTTTGGCAACACATAATTTTATTGATCCAAAATTGGCTAAACAAGCGAATTGTTTTGTCCACCCTTGTTTTAGCTTTGAAGTCAGATTGCTAATGGAGGAAAATTACCTTCTAAGAGTAAGTGCCACAATGTTTACATTTCCATGGGGGACTGCACTCTCAAGTCTGATATGTTTTCCTTTCTCTTGGGTGACTATGACATTGTGTTGGGAGCACAATGGCTCAGCACCCTTGGTCCTATCTTGTGGGACTTTTTCGAACTCTGGATGTAGTTTACAACTAATGATCAACAATAGACCTTATGAGGCCTCACTCCTAGATTTATTAGTCTCATTAGCTCTCATCACATCGAAAAGTTACTAAATAGGGGGTCTAATGGAATAATTGCATAACTTTTTGCTATCCAAGTTGTCGAATCTTCTATCTCAAGCCACCCCATAGATGTTCAAGAGATTTTGCTCCACCATTCAAAGATCTTCCTAGAACTCATTGTCTTACCTCCAAGCCACACCAAATATCATGTCATCTAGCTACTGCTTGGGAACACACCTCCAAATATTTTCCCTTACAGGTACCCTTTTTGCAAAAAACTAAGATAGAAATAAACCCAGGAATTTCTACACCAAGGGGTTATTAGGCCAAACACCAGTCCTTACTCCTCCCCAATCCTATTGGTCACAAAAATAGATGGCTCTTGGCACCTTTGCATTGCTTTTTGTGAGCTGAAAATACTCACCATCAAGGATAAATTTCCCATTTTGGTGGTTGATGAGCTATTAGACGAACTCCATGGTGCCCACTTCTCCAAGCTAGATTTATGATTAGGCTATCATTAGGGTTGCATCAATGAAGACATTCCCAAAACAACCTTCTACACTCATGATGGCCATTATGAGTTTTTGGTTATGCCATTTGGACTCGCCAATGCACCATCTACCTTTCAGAGCTTGAAGAATCAATTTTTTTGTCCATTTTTGTAGTTCATCTTGGTCTTCTTTGATGATATTTTTATTTATATTTAGACATGGGTAGAACACCTCTTACACTTGTACTAGGCTCTTCAAATCATTTTTGCTAACCACTTATGTGTTAAATGCTCCAAATGCTCCTATAGCTAGACAAAGATTGGATACTTGGGACACTGTGTTTCTAATGCCGATGTTTAGGTGGACCCAACAAAAATTATTCCCATGTAGAATTGGCCCAAACCTAAAACACTAAAGAGCCTTCATGGATTCTTAGGACTCACTAGATATTACTACTGCTTTGTCAAAGATTATGGCAAGATTGTTGCTCCCTTCACAACAATGTTGAAAAAGGATTCATTTCAATGGTGTACAAGTGTAGAAGCAACCTTTGCTTTATTTAAGGAGGCTATGTGCACCACACCAATTCTTACTATGCTAAATTTCTCGAAAACATTCATCATTGAAAGTGATTTATTTAGTTCTGGATTGGGTATTGTTTGCATGTAGGAAAGGTGACCTCTTACTTTTACTAGTAAATCTCTAATTAGCAAAAATATCAACTATTACACCTATGAGAAGGAGATATTAGCTATTCTTCATGCAATCAACAATGGCATCCACACCTTGTGGGAAGACACTTATGCTTTAAAACTAATCACCATAGTCTCAAGTATTTTTGGATCAATGAATCTCCTCTCTAGAGCAACAAAAGTAGGTCACCAAGTTGTTAGGGTATGACTATGAGATCACCTACAAAAAAGGACATGATAATGTGGTGGTAGATGCGTTGTCGCATCAATTTGAAGACTTCCTACTTTGGCTACTTTATCAATGCCTAACCCTACTTGGCTCAATGACTTATATCAAGAATGCCAAGAAGATAGTCACCTATAGAAACTCATCTAGTAGGTGTCCAATCACCCTTCTTTAAAGTTGAATTATTCATGGGATGAATCCTATTTATGGTATAAGTGTTGCCTAGTCTTGGCCTCATAATTTCCTTTACACTTGAAACTTTTGTCTGAGTTCCATGTCACACCATTGACGGGTCACTGTGGCATTCTAAAAACCTATGAAAGGATTTGCTACATTTTTTTGGGAAGGTATGAAAACAAACATCAAACAATTTGTAGTTGGATGTGAAACTTGTCAACATAAAAAAGGTGAAATGATTGCCACCCTAGGACAACTCCAACCATTGGTCATTCCTATCCATGTGTGGACTGACATTTCAATGTACTTAATTGAAGGACTACCAAAGTATGTAGAGAAATCAGTCATTTTGGTGGTGGTAGTTCATCTTTCTAAATATGTCCATTTTTTTTGCCTTAGCTTCATTTTTATAGGATTTTTTTACACCAACAATGGGTGTGTTTGTAAAAATGAACACAGAGGATAAAGTTGTGAGAAAATAATTTTATTGTGATGTTTAAATTTGCATATGTATGTGTGTGCATGCCTTATGAATGATTATCTACAAGGGTATTAGTTTTATGTGTTGAAGATAGATAGTAATATATAAACCATAGATTTGTTATTATCTACAAGGTGCATTTTGCTTCTTATGGGAAATTTGTATCATTAGAGTATGTTAAATTTTGAATCACGATATTTAATTTTGAGCATCTTGGTGAGATTTTATCTATACCATGGAATCATTGGTCATGTTGTCAAATTTAAGTAGAATGATTCACAATATAATTCAAATGTAGGAAAATATAATGTCCAAGTGAATTTTTATAGAATTTAGGGTTTAGGGTTAAAAATTAGGGATTAGTTTACTGATTAGGGAAAATATGGTTTGTTTACAGTTTTAGAGTAACCTTAAAACCATAAACAAACCATATTAGGGTTTATAGATTAGGGAAAATGTTGTTCATTTATGGTTTTAGGGTAACCTTAAAACCATAAACAAACCATATTAGGGTTTACAAATTAGGGAAAATATGGTTCATTTATGGTTTTAGGGTTACCCTAAAACTATAAATGAACCATATTAGGGCTTGCAAATTAAGGAAAATAGGATTCATTTATGGTTTTAAGGTTACCTAAAACTGTAAAGAAATTATATTTCCCTAATCCCTAAACCCTAAAACCCTAAACCCTAATCTCGTATTTTAACCCTAAACCCTAAACCATAAATTTTAACCCTAAAAACCCTCAACTATCATTTTTAACCCCTAAACTTATAGTTTTAGGGTTTTAGGGTTACAATTAAGCCTAAAATTGTAAACCAACTGAATAAATGCCCAAATCCTTAAACTATAAACCAATTGTATAATGCCCAAATCCATAAATCCTAAACCCTAATTTTTTACCCTACAATCCATAATCCATACAAGCCAAGTTTTAACCCTACAACATACAAGGGAACCCAAAAAGAAGTAAAAAATATAGCAAAAAACCCTTGCTTTCCTCAGGAAATCTTCAACTAAAGTCGTCGAGGGAGGAGACAAATTATGGGTAGAGTTTTGGGGTTGAAATGTAGGTATCTATTCCTACTTGTCCAATCGATGTCATTCAACTTAAAATGGTTGTAGTCATGGGAAAAAAATTATACTTTTCTATACTAGACACTTGTTAATAAATAGGTGTCTGTTTATTTTGTCTATCTGTTACTAAATGGGTATATATTAGTAACGGGTCTCCATTACTAATAGATTATAACAAGTCTCTGTTATTTAAATGCAAGTATACAAGTTAAATGAAATGGGTATCTATTCCTTGCAACATTTTTTGCCCCTACATTTTTACCCCTCAAAGTGGATCCATTATCTTGCACTTGCCCTACAATTCAATATTAGGCTCCATGCCTTCCATGGAGATCACCACTCTTTAATCCTAGAGAAAAATCAATAGCATAACCTTGTAGAAAATAATGCATAATGCCCTCATCTCAAGCCCACAATATATAGACTTAAGAAGGCTTAGAAACCCACCAAAAGCATTACCATAGACCCAAACAAGGTCCCAAAATACCATGGTAAGAATTCCCATGACCCACTACAAGAGAGTGGCCTCCAAAATAGAACCTAACTCTCCACACAAGCATATTTGACTTCCACCACTCAAGTTGTCATATGTAACTCCCAAGCACTCCCTCATAAAGCATTGATTACATATTACACCCACTAATAATGGAAGATGATCTTGCATGTCCACTATGTAACCCTCTTAGCAACACCTCATTACAACACTATTTCTATCCCTAGAGAATAAAAAAATAATTAGATATGTCCCCACCCTCACATCGGTGTCCCATTTGCCCACTCCATGAATTTTGGAGATGCATATATAATTAACCATCTATGAAGAATTAAGTTATATTAGACCTTAGGATATGTGAGGTAGATATCCCACTTAATCCTAACATTCTCCCACTTGATATTCACATTACAAAATCATAAGGGGATCCAACTAAATTAACTCCTTTGTGCTCACGAGCTCAATAAAGCAACTTGCAACATCCATCAAGTGAACACCATCCCAACCACAACACTCTCATCCTCCATCATGCCCAATCATAGAAGATAAGAAAGCCAATACAAGACCACACTATGAATGTCACACAAAAACCACTATATCATACTTCGAACCAAACATAAACATTGAGGTCCATCTCATCCAATAACAATATCAAGTATTTACCATGTACTCAACTCAATACCTAGAGTGGCGACCACAACCTATCACAAACACATCCAACTATCCACACCTCAAAATAGGGTGAACACATCATAGGTAGACCTTTTCCTATCCATATATCCAATCCAATCTATAATCACAAGTCCTTGCATATTCATTGTTCTACACAAAGTCTATCTCCATCAATAACAAACACATAGACATGCAAAAATATCTGAAGATCCTTGTACCATAGTCTAATGAAACCTATACCTCCCTAGGATTCGCTGTACATGGGAAATGTCTATCATGTAACTAACATAGCATTCAAAAGTCCACCAACAACACTAATGTAAAGGAAATGGCTTGAGTCCTCTATCACATAGTGTCAAGGAACACATTGATCTACAAACTTGCAAACTCAACAACTACAAAAAAACTCTCTCCCCTAATCACCTTGCTAAGAAACTCAACTCTTCCAAGTTCTTCACACCACATAGAAAACAAATATTATATAGGTCCAATCATTGATACTATTACTAAAATATTATGAAGTACAATAATAGTAAATGATCACTAATATGTTTGAAAACCAAACAAAGTGATCTAATTAGCTATATACGAATCCCAAATCCAATATGAAATGAACCAAACCTTCAAGATAAACAACACACCATAGAGAGAAAACTTACAAATCAAACCACTTCCTTCTACTAATACCAACACATGCTTGAGCTATTACATGCTAGATCTCCTTCCAAATCCCCAAATAGAAAATCCATCAACATCTAACTATTCAGCCCAAGGTCAAATACAATAGAAACATATGTAAGCTTCTCAAATCAAAGGAAAATCAAACTAACAACCATTCCCACAACTAGGGATTATGCTCAAAGCCACTAAACATCTCTTATACTCTTCAAATTAGTCCTCAAAATTAACTCCATAGCTCAAAATCTAAATATAAAGAGATAATAAAAAAATAGAACCATGAATCTACTTCTCAAACAAGTCCTTAGAATTGACATCCCATAGCTCAAGAATCAATCACATGAGAATACAAGACACAAAAAAGAAATGGATCTCAAAACTAGGTGGGCAATACCTATCAAATCATTCACCACTAAGTGGATCGAATGTGGGGTATGTGATTGTTTTGCCAACGGAGCACAATCTCCTCAATAGGTCCATGTTGAACTCATGTCCATGTCTAGTTGTAGGCTCCTCAATCTTTTAGCTTAAATAAATTCAAGAGACTCACTAATCCAACACATGATCCCCAAAAAATAAGAGATCCCTAGCCTTACCCAAATATGATGTAGGTGCACAATCGATCATCCAATGGAAACCAAACTCCAATTGCAAATCTATAATAACTAGAAGGTCATAAGGTTAAATGATTATAGCGCTAATCTGATAGATTACCACAAATCACCACTAAAGCTCCCACTACATGATTAGTACATAATCCAAGAACTCACTATAATGTCATGATTTAAATCATAACCATAGCTCAATAAAAAACTCCAAGATCTCTCTCTAGCAATAGGTTACATCCACATCTTCAAAAAGACATGTAGATCATCCATCACAAAGTAATAAATCCACATCACTACCAAAGTTGCTATTGAAAGTGATCTAGAGCTACACATGGCATTGTGATAAACATCTCCTAACTAAAGATCACCCATGGACCTCACATAATCAAATAACTCAATTACAACAGTAAGAGATCGTAAAAGGCAAAGTAAAAACCACTATCTCCAACCAAAATGATACCACTGACTATGTAATTATACAAATCTCCAACTAAACTATGATCCAGAGCGTCTCATGACACCATAGCTAACTGCTATAGGTTCCAAAGTGCAATTGTCTTAGGTAATCTGAACTTCTATCTCCATATCTCTTTGGAATAAACATACCAATGCACATGATGACCAAAAAAGGCTAACCACACAGAATTTGCATCCCCATGACATCCAACAAAAAAAACTATTGCAAGAAGACACCAATAGCACACCAAATATCTTCTATTAAGTTTTCCATGCAACATGTAGGTGCACAAAGCCAACACACACATGATATCTCACAAGTGACAAAATCATGACTAGTGCTCCAATCGAAACCAAAGAAAAATACAAAACTCATACATCTCAAACAGTGCAATAAATATATTCAACACTACATCAGTAACATGTAAAATAGAGACAACTAGAGATAATATGCAGATTTTCCATAACTCCAACATCAAATCAAAAACTAGATCTAACTTGCCACAAATCCATAATAGAGTAAGCATAATTTAGGAACTAAACAAGCATCATCACATAAATGTTAAGTCACTAATCACATACAAACACTTCTACACCTAAGAAAGTGGAAAAAGACTTTTCTCAAACCATGCATGAAGAATGCATGCAAATATGCAACTGTCTCCATCTAGAAAACTTTCAGGATTTACAATCTAAACAACAGTCTCTTCACATATCCAAAATAACAGAATATCATAGATGCATAACCAAACTAATAGAATATCATAGATATGCATAACTATAAATTTTTGAATAAAAATTATAAAATCTACATATTCAAATGGCATGAATCTAGAACATGCAAATGCAAATAACCAAAAGTACTAAAGGGGTATCTAAGAAATCCAAGCTACTAGAAGACAAATTTCACAACCATTAGTAAGTACATGTAAACAAAGGAACTAGGTTGTCTATAAGCTTCTAGATTACCAAAAGACCAACTCAACAACCCTCATGCAACCAGGGGCTAAATATCTAGTTCTTCCATGTAACCAGGGATTGAACATGGACCCAACATAAGCAATCCAGATGGTATTCAACAAAGTTAGTGCTTTCCCATGTGACTAGGAAGCCAAAAGAAAGCACTTGACATGAACACTCTTCCATTGCACATGATCACAGGATAAAGGAACACAATCACCATGTTAGAGGGTAGTTCTATACTATTAAGCAAGAGCTCCAAGTCACAACCATGCAACATGCAACATCCCTTTTAGGCATTCTGTCAAACAGTTGACGTGCCTATTTTATGCTTCCACATTTGTTGCACGCATGTCTGTTGTCGTATTTCCAACTGCTATATCATGCTGCCAAGGTTGCGAATTCTAGTTTTACACTTACCAACTGCTTTTTCTTCAAAGTTTTTAAAACTATTTTTTTCCCCTTACACCACGATTTTTTTGTGTATCCGCAATCATTGCATTTGTGATACCACATTTCTTGAGGCATTTTGTCAAATAGTTTATGTGCTTTATGTGTGCTTCTACATTTTTCATACATGTGCACCGGGGCATTTGCAACTACAACATGTGATGAAATTTGTCTTTCCTCTATGCTTTGATAAGATTTCTAAAAAGATGAAACTACTGATAAAAATGAAGTCAGAAATAAAGAAGAGTTAGGATGCGTCATACTTATGCACTTCTAAGATAGCCAATAAGTATGTTAATAACATCGAGGATGCTCTTCTTGTATTCTTCTTGTTGTCAGAATGTGAAAACCTCCGATCAAATGATAATAATTGGTTTTCAAAGATCTTAATTGTTTCCAGCAAGCGATCATGTTCAAGAAGGAATATAACGGTTATTCTGGTAAAACAATGTTTAAACAAAAGTTAGAGGATTTGCTGAACCGGCAGCGGAAACTTCTTGCAATTGAAGGCAGTAGCTCAGGTTAGAAGTAAAGCTACGGGTTAAGAACCAAACTAGGGGTCAAAACCAAGGGACAGATGTGATTTAAGTTATGTGGTGGATGACCACAAGAATTCAACAATGAAAAAGAGAAAAAAAGAAACAAAAACGTGTCAGGTCATCGACACTAGCAAAACACTTGGGGTTTGGCATGAGAAAAATATAAATTTGTTAAGCCCACAAGTAAAATGATGCCATTAAAGCAGACCACAGGTGACATACACATAGATTTCCATTGGAGGAGTTGAAACCATACCCAAAGGCCACCATGTGCACAACCGGACACAGAGATACACCTCAAACTTAAGGATTAATTACTATACCAAGTGACCAAGTGACGAAGACTACCATGTGACCAAGTGACAAGCCTGAAAATTAATCATTTACTGCACCAGGTTTTAAGAGTGGAAGTGCTACTTGCAAATTATGCAAGTGTGAACTGACTAGAATAACAGCTAATAATAAAACCATAACGAGGATATACGCAATTTATAATGACATGCATATAATAATGAAGGATATATGTAGCTTATAATGAAGTATTCAACAGGCATATACACAATTTGTAATGACATGCATGCAAGATGTGGAAGCACAGACAAGGCATTTGAACTACTCAATAGGATGCAATAGATAGGAAACATCTCATGGATACCATTCTAACACAAGTCAACACCGCTCAATCCCACTAAGTACCCGTAACTCCAATTTTACCACATAATTACTTTTCGGATAGGAGATTATAATTCTCACCTATTATAACATTTAACCAAGGTGTCATCCAAAGCTTTTAAGCTAATTCATTAATTATCTAATAAACAAAATAGTAGCATTATTACTAACCACTAATCCATTAGAGAATCTTCCATCCACACAGGAGAGTAATTTTAACATCATAAAATACGACTTGACTAAACATTACGACACAACCTAACCCATCATCACAAGACAAGGACCAAGTATCCCAACATGACTCGAGACCACAACAGAAGACAAGGACCGACTTAGTGGATCAGACCTTGTGTTATCTCCCATCACTAATATCCATTGGTGAAAGAACCCGCTCAAACCTGCTATATCAGGTGGAGTTGAGGTTCGGTACCTGCAGCCTACATCCAAACAACTGATTAAATACGATCAAGCACGTATATGTCAACACACAGAGAGTCAGGGAATCACGACATAGCAGGGTACTCGAAATGAGTAATGCTACACCGTCCCTACTCTTGGATAAGATTATAATCATAACATTCGAAAACATATATCTATGAATCTAATAAAACATGTAAATAATAATCCATTACTAAACTTATTCAACACATCATAACTGAAGTACTCATAATGTCATCTAACTCATAACGGATGTCTAAATATAGCAGTCAAATATCATTCATCAAATAAACATAAATCATAACCTACAAATCAACTATCTCAAAACTGTATCAATGAAATGAATGATTAACAACTGTCTCTGACTGATAGAGAGCAATGCAGAACTACCACCATCACAAGCTAACAACGAGGGGGCACTACATCCTCCCCCCCTAAAGCTTGACTTACTCCTGGAAGTCACAGATTAGGGTAGAAACATAGTATAATAATATTGCCATATTCCATTGCCAAAATATAACTTAGTCAGATACACTAAGCTAACTAACATTTCTAGGGAGAACATGACTGCATCATTGTAATTCCTCTTCTACTATGCTATTAAATAATCAATAGGTTAGAATGCTGCATTTTTAACATTTTCCATTAAATATCAACACTAAATCTTATCATATATTCAACAAAAGATCATAATTTTTCACCTATTTGAAGCATGGAAACACAATTTATCATTTCATAGGTACAGTTTTCGTGATTTGCCATACATTCTTCACACACACTCTAATATACTTCATTGGGATTCACATCACAAGGCTACACAAGGGTCCATCTAGATACCGGAAACCACATACTAATCCATGATACATAATCCACGAGCCAAGAGTCAAATCCATCTCACATAATCCATACCTCACAGAAAGTCACTTGTTGGTGCTAGGTCACACTCTCAAGGTGAGACCATCCAAATAAGCCATAATGACCTCTCTCTTGTTCTATAAGGTGGTTAGCCTCCAAGAGATAGTCGTCACACATAGGTGGGTAGTGTGTCCTACCTGTATAACAGCCTCACATACCCCCATCCTCAAGGTTCCCTGTGTCTACTTCCTCGCATACACTCACCAAGTTTGCCTCATGCGTCCTTGGAGAGGAATCACAATACGACACATGGCCGACATCGAAAATAATAAGTATAACTAGTTTAGCCACCAAAGTCATAAAGAAAGATAAAAATTTAATTTCAACAATAAAGTAAGAAATGCACACAATTTTCAACACTAAATCAAATGTAACCATGAGGGCTACAAGAAAATAAGATCACAAGGTGTGGCTAAACCATCATAATCAAATATAAGAAAAGTGTCAGCCTTCACAATCAATAGAAAATCATCAATAACCATAGAGAAAGTCCACAATGTTTGAAATTGCACTGTACAACACTATGTGACTAGATACTAGCCACCAAACGAGGAAGGAGGGAACAACGTCAGGCTATAACAGTAGCCCTCATGTGGTGTGGAATGAGCACGCCATCCACATGGCTCAGAGTGTACTCCTCGGCTACACCCTACATCGCGTCGTCACGCGGCATGGACTAACCAAGTGGCTCGCACACTCCTTGGCTACCCGCATGGAATGTGCACCTTGGCCACATCCCGCATCGCATCTTAGTGCGGCATGGTCATACGCCAGCCGGAGAAGGCACGTACTGGCCGTATGCCGCATGGCAGTGTGTCTATGGCTCCGCGGAAGTAAACACACGCAGAACACATCCCGCATAGAGACACCTCGTAGAAAAGGCACACGTAGGTACTCGCCGTAGCCAGAGGTATACATGGGTAGGACCTACTCATATGCTAACCGACCCAACACTGTCGAAAGCAAACATGAGTATCCCTCTACAAGTGTGCAAGGCCCCATTACGCTCATCACACAAGTAGGCTATAACACAATCTCATAGTGCACCTTCACGTGTCTATGCACATGGCATCGTGTCCTCGAGCCTAGCTCGCTACCATCAGCAACACGGCATCATCACCAGCACTGTGTCGGAACATCAGTGGGGTGTGGCATCGTACCTATCATGTCGGAACATGTGCAGATACGGAATCTATCTTAGCATGGGTAACAAATCTCCCTCCACATGCTAGACCTCAAAATATACATGGGGCACATGGTCTCACTTGGGTTACCCACGCAGGTCCTAGACCTCGGCCCCCAAGTGACGACTCATGTCATCACATAGTTCCAGTTGGGTTGTCCATGCGGGTCCTAGACCTCGACCCCCAACTGACATCTCATGTGACATATCATACCTTTCGTGAAGACAAGGTAAAAGATCCTCCAAGAAATACCATCCAGATGTTCAGAAACTGTGGGGATTAGGCTAACACATGAATCAAGTACCCTGATCCATCATAAGGGAAAGTAGTGAGTACGTTTCCTCAGGTTCGGTTGAGCGAGGGACCGCTCTGCGCCGTCATAAGCGTACGCTATACACTCCGCCCAAGGAACTTTGTGGCTGCTACTTCCCCTTCACAGACTAAGGGACTAGAGAACCAAAAGAAGAGAATCTATGAATCTAACTTTTGGCTACTCTTTTATATATATATTTTCACCCACACAGGGGTTGGCCCTCAATCAGGTAACAAACATGCAAACACACATAATGGTATGGTTGATCCCACACCTAAACTACACATTTTCCCCATGGATGCGTACTCAGTATCACCATCTCAAGGGCACACAAAGCAAGTACGGGGTTTTCACAACACTCAACCAATGCACAGTTATTGGTTTCTCACTTTTACAGGGGAAGATTATATTCTCATACACAATTTTCATTACTACCATAAGTACATTTATTTCCATAACCAATGTGATTCCCTTTGCAAAACCATGAAGGATGTAGTGCCCCCTCGTTGTTAGCTTCTGATGGTGGTAGTTCTGCATTGCTCTCTGTCAGTCAGAGACAGTTGTTAATCATTCATTTCATTGATACAGTTTTGAGATAGTTGATTTGTAGGTTATGATTTATGTTTATCTGATGAACGATATTTGACTGCTATATTTAGACATCCGTTATGAGTTAGATGACATTATGAGTACTTCAGTTATGATGTGTTGAATAAGTTTAGTAATGGATTATTATTTACATGTTTTATTAGATTCGTAGATATCTGTTTTCGAATGTTATGATTATAATCTTATCCAAGAGCAGGGACGGTGTAGCATTACTCATTTCGAGTACCCTGCTGCGCCGCGATTCCCTGACTCTCTGTGTGTTGACATATACGTGCTTGATCGTATTTAATCAGTTGTTTGGATGCAGGATGCAGGTATCGAACCTCGACTCCACCTGATATAGCAGGTTTGAGCGGGTTCTTTCACCAATGGATATTAGTGATGGGAGATAATACGAGGTCTGATCCACTAAGTCGGTCCTTGTCTTCTATTGTGGTCTCGAGTCGTGTTGGGATACTTGGTCCTTGTCTTGTGATGATGGGTTAGGTTGTGTCGTAATGTTTAGTCAAGTCGTATTTTATAATGTTAAAATTACTCTCCTGTGTGGATGGAAGATTCTCTAATGGATTAGTGGATAGTAATAATGCTACTATTTTGTTTATTAGATAATTAATGAATTAGCTTAAAAGCTTTGGATGACACCTTGGTTAAATGTTCTAATAGGTGAGAATTATAATCTCCTGTCCAAAAAGTAATTATGTGGTAAAATTGGAGTTACGGGTACTTAGTGGGATTGAGCGATGTTGACTTGTGTTAGAATGGTATCCTTGAGATGTTTCCTATCTATTGCATCCTATTGAGTAGTTCAGATGCCTTGTCTATGCTTCCACATCTTGCATGCATGTCATTACAAATTACGTATATGCTTGTCGAATACTTCATTATAAGCTACATATATCCTTCATTATTCTATGCATGTCATTATAAACTGCGTATATCCTCGTTATGGTTTTATTATTAGCTATTATTCTAGTCAGTTCACACTTGCATAATTTGCAAGTAGCACTTCCACTCTTAAAACCTGGTGCAGTAAATGATTAATTTTCAGGCTTGTCACTTGGTCACATGGTGGTCTTCGTCACTTGGTGATGCAGAGTGCCAGTAGAAGCGAATGAAGGTTTGACTATATCTTCCCTATCGGCAAGAGGTCTCCCAAGTTCTCACCGATATCCCCGTAGCGGTTAGTTGCTTATCGGCAACACCTCATACTATCGGACCACGGGAAATTTCTTAGGCCGATATACTCCGTCACTCCGATGACCAATCTTCGTCGGCCAGACTTCCTCCTTCGGTGAAACTTCCTTCACCTACACCGATACCTTGTTTCTCGCCAATATCGTCAGGCACATCGGCTAGACCTCCTGCTTCGGTAAGACTCCGGTTCGTGGTCCCGATGGTTCATCTCACTCTGACGAGTCCTTTGTCGCTGAGACTTCTCGAACTCCTTCCGATGAACTTCTATCGGCGGGACTCTAACGGTCGCCGTGACTTCTTCGGCTTCCCCTGACAAGGTTCCTCACGCCGATACTCTTTATCGGCAATACTCCGAGGATGTCTCACCGATCGGTGAAACTTTATACCATCGGCTAAGTGTATTTTCCTTAGCCCGATATCGTTTCTCTCACCGATGTGAACAACGATGGTATGTGTCTCCGACACTAGACCAATCTTCGGTAAGACGGAGAGTATTTCACACCGATGGATCTCCAATTGTTCTGAGGCGCCGAACTCGGATTCCCTTCGACAGAACAATGGAATTTGGCCGATTCATATATCAACCCTCGATCACTTGTAGCAATCTGATCCCACAGCAAAACTATCCAATTTCACTTCGATTTCCCGACTAGCCACATGACGATGTCTAGTCAAACTTGACTGAGTTCGCTGGATTCCTGGGTAAGAATTCAACGACAACAAACGTGAAAAGTCTTTCCCCCATCACACTGATACTATACAGGGTTTCAGTGGACAGAGGAAAGGGCCTCCATGTATGAATCAAAACCCTACTCCTAGGTTACAAACCAGCCTCTGTGGGACCGTTGGTTTTATACCGTCTGCACACTACAGAGTCACTATGGATTGACAGATAGCATCCGGTTAGGGTTCCATGTACAAACTCAGGATAAAGATATCAAACCACTAAGAACAACCAAGAAAATCAACACAGATCATACCCAGAACTCTCTTTATTCAGTTATCAAAGAACTTGTTGTAATACACACTTCTCTCTCTCTCTCTACTCCGTGTGACATACAACCTGCCTCTAAAGAAGATGTAGAGACAACAGTTATCCCCTCCAACCGTGCAAATTGATTTTCAAATCAGTTAGCCGTTGGTTTACCCTTCATACAAGCAAAACTACATGTGTACCTTGCACAATTACATTCATGGGACCAAATTGACCCTTATTACAAAATGAAATGGCTTAAGAGCCTTATGAGAAAACAAAAGAAAAGATGACCCTGCACTACAGAGAATGTGCTCCTGCACCATACTCCCCCTGCAGGAAAAACTCAAGTCCCTTGAGTTGCTAACTGCTGAAGTGTCTTCCCATGCTTTAGAATATCTGCTTCACTCATCCAGGTTGCCTCTGAATCAGGAAGATCCTGCCACTTGACCAAGTAGTCTTTGTATACCCCTTTTCTTGTCTTCTTGACAATTTTGGAATCCAAAATGCATTCCAATTGTAAAGGCTTACTTGGAGGTAAATCTTTGATCCAGTCTTCATCTTCAATCACAGCATCTGAGCCATCTTCAGCATGTAATGGAGGTCTAAAAGGGAACAGGTCTGCAACATTGAAAATGGGAGAGATACCAAGGCCAGATGGTAATTCTATCTCATATGCATTTGGACCAAATTTATGCACTACCGTACAAGGTCCTATCTTCTTCATCAACAATTTGGTTGGTTGCCCCTTAGGCAATCTTTCCTTTCTGAGGTAGGCCATCACCAGATCTCCTACCTTGAACTGTACCTCCCTTCGCTTCAGATCGGCCCTATCCTTGTACTTGGAGATAGTTTTCTCCAACTGAAGCTTGACCTGATCATGTACTGTTTTCATGGTAGCAGCAAAGTCTTCTCCTAGAGCACTCCTTTTATCCCATCCTTGGAGGTCTTTGAGTTCAAGTGGTCCTCTTGGGTGGAAACCATAAACTATTTCAAAAGGGCTTTTCCCAGTACTTCTGTTTCTTGAATCATTATAAGCATATTCAACTTGACTGATCACTAAATCCCATGCCAATCCATGCTGTTTGGTAAGGCATCTCAAAAGGTTTCCCAAGGACCTATTAACAACCTCAGTCTGACCATCAGTCTGGGGATGGTAGGCTAATGAAAAAGACAACTGAGTGCCCAATTTTCTCCATAGGGTCCTCCAAAAATGACCAACAAATTTGGAGTCTCTATCAGTAACAATTGATAGGGGTAAACCATGAATTCTGACCACCTCTCTGAAAAAGAGACCAGCAATATGAGATGCATCATTTGTGCATTTGCATGGCACAAAATGAGCCATCTTACTGAATCTATCCACAATGACAAAAACACTGTCTACACCCCTTGCTGTCCTAGGAAGACCAAGCACAAAGTCCATACTAATGCTTTCCCAAGGTCTGGTGGGAATGGGCAGTGGTTGGTACAAACCAGCATTACAAGACATACCTTTGGCCTTTTGACATATGGTACAGCTTGCAACATATCTCCTCACATCTGTCTGTACCTTGGGCCAATAATAGAACCTGGTGACTTGTTCCAAAGTCTTGTCCAACCCAAAATGTCCTCCTAAGGTTCCATTGTGCTTCTCCTTGATGATATTGTCCCTCATTGAACATTTAGGAATACACAACAAACTACCTTTAAATAGGAGTCCTTCTTGCAACACAAAATCAGAATACTCACCATGAAAAGTGTTAGCCAAACTTGCACACACTTCATAGGAAGCCTTGAAATCTGCATCATCCTTGTACAACTCCTTCAGACATTCTAGACCCATATGTTCCATTTGTACCTCCTGTATGACCAGTATCCTTCTACTCAAAGCATCTGCCACTTTGTTGGCAACACCTTTCTTATGCTTAATAGTGAAGGTATAGGCCTGCAATTGTTCCATCCACTTGACGTGCCTATGATTCAACTTTTCTTGACTATTTAGGAAGCTAAGAGCTGGTTGTCAGTAAAAACAATGAACTCTTTTGGAAGTAAATTATGTCTCCATTTTTTCAGAGCTTGCACCATTGCATACAACTCTAGGTCATAGGTAGAATACCTCTGTTTGGCCTCATTCAACTTCTCTGAAAAGAATGCTACTGGATGTCCTTCCTGACTAAGAACAACACCTATAGCCTGTTGGCTTGCATCACATTCCATAACAAAAACTTTGTCAAAATCAGGGAGTACCAACGTAGGTAACTCGGCCACTTTCTGTTTCAACAGTTCAAAACTATCATCTGCTTGTTTTGTCCATTGAAATTTACAATTCACTCCTCCCTTGATGGTATTGAGAATAGGAGCACTTATGTGACTGAACCCTTTAATGAACTTCCTGTAAAAAGTTGCCAAACCATGAAAACTTCTTACATCTCCTACTGTCTTAGGAGTAGGCCAATTGAGAATAGCCTCAACTTTTGTAGGGTCCATTTTCAAACAGCCATTGGAAATCACAAATCCAAGATACACTAGTTCAGTTTTCATAAAATCACATTTATCCAAGTTGATCATCAACTTACTCTCATGCAATTTCTTTAACACCTGTCCAAGATGCTTCACATGCTCTTCTTTGGTCCTGCTGAAAATCAATATGTCATCAAGATAAACAATAACAAATTTTCCAATAAATTCTACAAGTACCTCATTCATCAACCACATGAATGTGCTTGGAGCATTACTGAGCCCAAATGGCATGACAAGCCACTCATAGAGACCTTCATTTGTTTTGAAAGTAGTCTTCCATTCATCTCCCTGCCTTATTCTGATCTGGTGATAACCAGATTTCAAATCAATCTTGGAATAGTAACATGAACCACCAAGATAGTCCATCAGATCCTCAATTCTTGGCATAGGAAATCTATACCTTATGGTGATCTTATTGATAGCCCTTGAATCTGTGCATAATCTCCATTTGCCATCTTTCTTAGGAGCAAGTACACTAGGGACTGCACATGGACTAAGACTTTTCCTAATCAAACCTTTCTCCAAAAGTTCTTGAATCTGTCTACCTACTTCTTCATTCTGCTGTGGTGTCAGCTTGTAGGCAGCTTTATTGGGTAATGTGGCTCCAGGAATCAAGTCAATCTGATGACTTATGTCCCTCATAGGTGGTAAGGAGTTAGGAGTATCCTCTACCACAAGATCTTGGTACTCATCCAGTAATTGTTGCACTTCCAATGGAATCTCCTTCTGCTGTTTGCTTTGTTGATTGGATACAGGCTTCATCATCAGTGCATACCCTTGAGTATCCTTCTCCTTCATGAGTTGTAGGAACTCTTTGCCACTCACTAACATGACACTATTGTCATTGCTCTTCTCTCCAACCTGCTCTGGTAAGGGATCCATCTGAAACTTCTTACCATTCTTGGTGATCATATATGTATTCTTTTCACCATCATGCTGTGCCTTCACATCATACTGCCAAGGTCATCCAAGAAGAAGGTGACAAGCATCCATAGGAATAATTTCACATAGCACCTTATCCCTATAATCACCTAGTTCAAACTCTACCCAAGTTTGTTCTTCCACCAAATAGTTCTGATTCTTATTCAACCAAGATATTTTGTGAGGATTAAGATGGGGTAATCTTTTCAGTCTACACTTTTCTACCATTTCAGTAGACACTACATTTTCAGTAGAACCTGAATCAACAATGATTTTACAGAGCTTACCATATGCTTTTCCTTGGGTTCTGAAGAGATTCTTCCTTTGTGGGGGCTCCTGCTTCAATGGCATCTTCACGAGGGTCCTCTTAATCATCATATTCTCTCCTTCAAGCACTGGTGCAGCACTACCAATTGGTGAGTTTACACTCTGACAATCATCCTCCTGTAATAGTTGGTTCCTTCTCCCACCATCATGAGAGCTAGATGCCTTCTCAGGGCACTTACTTGCAGTGTGGCCTACTTGATTGCAGTTGTAACATCTTCCATTGAAGACTCCACGTCCTCTGCCTGCACCACCACCTCTTCCTCTACCATTAGGTCTTCTCCAACCTCCGAAACCACCACCTTTCTGTTCTATGTCAGAACGTGATTCTTGTTGACTTGAACTTTCACCTTTGTTTGGCTGTCCTCTGCCAAAATTACCTCTTCCTCTATTGTTCCTGCCACCTCTTCCTCTGTTATTTTGATCACCTCTCCTTTTCAGTTTATCCTCTGCCCTAGAGGCTAACTGAAAACATTCATCCACAGTCTTGGGAACCACCATACTGAACTCATCCTGTATATTGTACCTCAGACCATCCAGGTATCTGGCCACCATCTCTTTTTCTTCTTCTCTGTGATTGGCTCTCATGCTCAATCTGTGGAATTCTTCAGTGTATGTAGCCACATCCATATCTTTCTGCCTAAGATGATTAAACTTTCTGATAGTCTGCAGATCATAATCACATGGTAGAAATTTGGCTCTCAGCATGGCCACCATTCTGCTCCACTTGGTGATTGGACTCTTTCCAACCTTCTCCCTTTCACATTGAGTGTAGTTCCACCAAACCAATGCAGAACCTCTCAGTCTGGTCTTTGCAAACTTTACTTTCTTACTGTCACTATACTCTTTGAAGTCAAAGTAATTACTTATGGCTTCAATCCAGTCCACAAGAGTATCTCCATCCAGTTTCCCATTGAACGTGGGAACATCCATTTTCAGATCACCACTATCTCCATGACCCTTGAGTGCGTTCAGGAATGCCTTTTGATCAGCAGACATACCTTCTCCTTGAGGATTCTCCCCAGTTTCTCCTTCTTCATCCTCTTCTGACTCAAAAGTGCTTCCATCCTTCTCTTTGGATCTTTCTTCCTTCAGTCTCTCTTCGAGCATTTCTTCCACCATCTTCTGGATGGCTGCTTTGCTCATCGTCTTGGGAGGCATTGTGCTAGCCTCTGTTTCTATCTCCAATTCTTCGTCTGACATACACGGCTGTGATTCAGAATATTGGCTCTGATACCAATTTGATGCAGAGTGCCAGCAGAAGCGAATGAAGGTTTGACTATATCTTCCCTATCGGCAAGAGGTCTCCCAAGTTCTCACCAATATCCCCGTAGCGGTTAGTTGCTTATCGGCAACACCTCATACTATCGGACCACGGGAAACTTCTTAGGCCGATATACTCCGTCACTCCGATGACCAATCTTCGTCGGCCAGACTTCCTCCTTCAGTGAAACTTCCTTCACCTACACCGATACCTTGTTTCTCGCTGATATCGTCAGGCACATCGGCCAGACCTCCTGCTTCGGTAAGACTCCGGTTCGTGGTCCCGATGGTTCATCTCACTCCGACGAGTCCTTTGTCGCTGAGACTTCTCGAACTCCTTCCGATGAACTTCTATCGGCGGGACTCTAACGGTCGCCGTGACTTCTTCGGCTTCCCCCGACAAGGTTCCTCACGCCGATACTCTTTATCGGCAATACTCCGAGGATGTCTCACCGATCGGTGAAACTTTATACCATCGGCTAAGTGTATTTTCCTTAGCCCGATATCGTTTCTCTCACCGATGCGAACAACGATGGTATGTGTCTCCGACACTATACCAATCTTCGGTAAGACGGAGAGTATTTCACACCAATGGATCTCCAATTGTTCTGAGGCGCCGAACTCGGATTCCCTTCGGCAGAACAATGGAATTTGGCCGATTCATATATCAACCCTCGATCACTTGTAGCAATCTGATCCCACAGCAAAACTATCCAATTTCACTTCGATTTCCCGACTAGCCACATGACGATGTCTAGTCAAACTTGACTGAGTTCGCTGGCTTCCTAGGTAAGAATTCAACGACAACAAACGTGAAAAGTCTTTCCCCCATCACACTGATACTATACAGGGTTTCAGTGGACAGAGGAAAGGGCCTCCATGTATGAATCAAAACCCTACTCCTAGGTTACAAACCAGCCTCTGTGGGACCATTGGTTTTATACCGTCTGCACACTACAGAGTCACTATGGATTGACAGATAGCATCCGGTTAGGGTTCCATGTACAAACTCAGGATAAAGATATCAAACCACTAAGAACAACCAAGAAAATCAACACAGATCATACCCAGAACTCTCTTTATTCAGTTATCAAAGAACTTGTTGTAATACACACTTCTCTCTCTCTCTGCTCCGTGTGACATACAACCTGCCTCTAAAGAAGATGTAGAGACAACAGTTATCCCCTCCAACCGTGCAAACTGATTTTCAAATCAGTTAGCCGTTGGTTTACCCTTCATACAAGCAAAACTACATGTGTACCTTGCACAATTACATTCATGGGACCAAATTGACCCTTATTACAAAATGAAATGGCTTAAGAGCCTTATAAGAAAACAAAAGAAAAGATGACCCTGCACTACAGAGAATGTGCTCCTGCACCACTTGGTCACTTGGTATAGTAATTAATCCTTAAGTTTGAGGTGTATCTCTGTGTCCGGTTGTGCACATGGTGGCCTTTGGGTATGGTTTCAACTCCTCGCATGGAAATCTATGTGTATGTCACCTGTGGTCTGCTTTAATGGCATCATTTTACTTGTGGGCTTAACAAATTTATATTTTTCTCATGCCAAACCCCAAGTGTTTTGCTATTATCGATGACCTGACACGTTTTTGTTTCTTTTTTTCTCTTTTTTGTTGTTGAATTCTTGTGGTCATCCACCACATAACTTAAATCACATCTGTCCCTTGGTTTTGACCCCTAGTTTGGTTCTTAACCCGTAGCTTTACTTCTAACCTGAGCTACTGCCTTCAATTGCAAGAAATTTTCGCTGCCGGTTCAGCAAATCCTCTAACTTTTGTTTAAACATTGTTTTACCAGAATAACCGTTATATTCCTTCTTGAACGTGATCGCTTGCTGGAAACAATCAAGATCTTTGAAAACCAATTATTATCATTTGATCGAAGGTTTTCACATTCTGACAACAAGAAGAATACAAGAAGAGCATCCTCGATGTTATTAACATACTTATTGGCTATCTTAGAAGTGCATAAGTATGACGCATCCTAACTCTTCTTTATTTCTGACTTCATTTTTATCAGTAGTTTCATCTTTTTAGAAATCTTATCAAAGCATAGAGGAAAGACAAATTTCATCACATGTTGTAGTTGCAAATGCCCCGGTGCACATGTATGAAAAATGTAGAAGCACACATAAAGCACATAAACTGTTTGACAAAATGCCTCAAGAAATGTGGTATCACAAATGCAATGATTGCGGATACACAGAAAAATTGTGGTGTAAGGGGAAAAAAATAGTTTTAAAAACTTTGAAGAAAAAGCAGTTGGTAAGTGTAAAACTAGAATTCGCAACCTTGGTAGCATGATATAGCAGTTGGAAATACAACAGTAGACATGCGTGCAACAAATGTGGAAGCATAAAATAGGCACGTCAACTGTTTGACAGAATGCCTAAAAGGGATGTTATTCCATGGAAAGTAATGGTTACAGGATATGCACAAAATGGATTTGTCGAAAGGCATAGAAACTTTTAAACAAATGCAAATGGAATTTGCAAATCCAAATGATAGTTTTTCTGGACTCATTCTGTATACACATGATGATGCTAAAGTCATCCCCATTTTGACAAAACATTCATGAACAACAGGAAGCTGTTTTTAGAAGTTCCATACAACATTAATACTTAACAAGGGGAACTCAAACTTTCTAGCCAAAACCATGGAGAAAAAGAAGAACAGAAAAGAACTTGCCTTGCACCAGATGTGGAAACAAAAGTTGAAGAAACAAAACCCTTACAAGTGTTTCCAGAGCCACAGCTACCACCATCTGGAAAGAACCCTCCTTTTTTTCTATCCCTTCCTCCCCCAAAAATGAGGAGGCAGCGAGGTCCCAAAAAAATGTCCGAGAGGTTCCCCCCAAAAAACCCTCTTCTAATCCTCCCTTCCACAGAAAACAGACCACACGAGTCCATACTCGACCATGCATATTTCAACGCCACCACGAGTTCCAGCTGGAATCCACGCGGAGGCCCTCCAAAAGAAAGCAAACCCTGGGCAGAACCAAGCTAAAAATACTCATGTGCATATACATTTTAATTTTGTAGTTATTTTCTTTCATTTTGGGTAACAAACTATAACATTTTTAATTCGGATGACGATTTAAATTCTTACCGAGAATGATAATAATTTTTATACTATTTTTAATACCATGTCTTTACTAAATTACTGTCACATCCTACTAATTTACTTTATTACTTAATTGCCATATTTTTTCCCAGTGTTCATAATATATTTTATCTTCAATCTGGTAAAGATTCAATCTTTTTTTAAAAAAAAAAAATACATTTTATTAAAAACAATTATTTAAGATTCTCGTTCTAAAATATACCTTACTCTTTCTAAAAAAATAAAGTAAGAAAGATTTCTAAAAAGATGAAACTACTGATAAAAATGAAGTCAGAAAGAAAGAAGAGTTAGGATGCGTCATACTTATGCACTTCTAAGATAGCCAATAAGTATGTTAATAACATCGAGGATGCTCTTCTTGTATTCTTCTTGTTGTCAGAATGTGAAAACCTTCGATCAAATGATAATAATTGGTTTTCAAAGATCTTGATTATTTCCAGCAAGCGATCATGTTCAAGAAGGAATATAACGATTATTCTGGTAAAACAATGTTTAAACAAAAGTTAGAGGATTTGCTGAACCGGCAGCAGAAACTTCTTACAATTGAAGGCACTGGCTCAGGTTAGAAGTAAAGCTACGGGTTAAGAACCAACTAGGGGTCAAAACCAAGGGACAGATGTGATTTAAGTTATGTGGTGGATGACCACAAGAATTCAACAATGAAAAAGAAAAAAAAAGAAACAAAAACATGTCAGGTCATCGACACTAGCAAAACACTTGGGGTTTGGCGTGAGAAAAATATAAATTTGTTAAGCCCACAAGTAAAATGATGCCATTAAAGAAGACAATAGGTGACACACACATAGATTTCCATGTGAGGAGTTGAAACCATACCCAAAGGCCACCATGTGCACAACCGGACACAGAGATACACCTCAAACTTAAGGATTAATTACTATACCAAGTGACCAAGTGACGAAGACCACCATGTGACCAAGTGACAAGCCTGAAAATTAATCATTTACTGCACCAGGTTTTAAGAGTGGAAGTGCTACTTGCAAATTATGCAAGTGTGAACTGACTAGAATAACAACTAATAATAAAACCATAACGAGGATATACGCAGTTTATAATGACATGCATATAATAATGAAGGATATATGTAGCTTATAATGAAGTATTTGACAGGTATATACGCAATTTGTAATGACATGCATGCAAGATGTGGAAGCACAGACAAGGCATCTGAACTACTCAATAGGATGCAATAGATAGGAAACATCTCATGGATACCATTCTAACACAAGTCAACACCGCTCAATCCCACTAAGCACCCGTAACTCCAATTTTACCACATAATTACTTTTTGGACAACAGATTATAATTCTCACCTATTATAACATTTAACCAAGGTGTCATCCAAAGCTTTTAAGCTAATTCATTAATTATCTAATAAACAAAATAGGAGCATTATTACTAACCACTAATCCATTAGAGAATCTTCCATCCACACAGGAGAGTAATTTTAACATTATAAAATATGACTTGACTAAACATTACGACACAACCTGACCCATCATCACAAGACAAGGACCAAGTATCCCAACACGACTCAAGACCACAACAGAAGACAAGGACCGACTTAGTGGATCAGACATCGTGTTATCTCCCATCACTAATATCCATTGGTGAAAGAACCCACTCAAACCTGCTATATCAGGTGGAGTCGAGGTTTGGTACCTGCAACCTGCATCCAAACAACTGATTAAATATGATCAAGCACATATATGTCAACACACAGAGAGTCAGGGAATCGCGGCGCAGCAGGGTACTCGAAATGAGTAATGCTACACCGTCCCTGCTCTTGGATAAGATTATAATCATAACATTCGAAAACAAATATCTACGAATCTAATAAAACATGTAAATAATAATCCATTACTAAACTTATTCAACACATCATAACTGAATTACTCATAATGTCATCTAACTAATAACGGATGTCTAAATATAGTAGTCAAATATCGTTCATTAGATAAACATAAATCATAACCTACAAATCAACTATCTCAAAACTGTATCAATGAAATGAATGATTAACAACTGTCTTTGACTGACAGAGAGCAATGCAGAACTACCACCATCACAAGCTAACAACAAGGGGGCACTAGACACATTCTCTTCAGGGAATATTTTAGTTTTTAGTGCCCTGTAAGATTGCCAGAGATTAAATCAATTGAATGTTTGACTTATGATGAACATGTTTCATATGTCAATCTATACTAGGACTGTTTATATACAATATATGGTTTTAAATTCCCCTTAAAGAAATAAAAACGAAGTTGATGAATGTTTATGAATTATGTACACCAATTGACAATGCAAAGTAAGAAATGAATTTCATCTCACTTTAGTAGGGTAGTGAATCTTTTGTTTGACCAACCAAATAGTGACTTGATTTCTAATAATATTAGTGTGCATGCCAGTTTTGAAGTTCTACTTGCACCCGATTTGAACACGGGTGTCTTCACTGCTTGCTTGATGGAGTCTTTCAGGTTGTTATCATCAACATTATGTTGGTGGTAATTACCCTTGCTATCATCATTACTGTCAACCATATGATCATTATTGTCATCATTGTTTCCATCCCTAAAGAAACCTGTAAGCATTTCATTCAATCCTTCTTCATGCACTGCATTTTCACTATCATAATCATCATTAAGGCTAGCTGACATGTCATCAGTGTATGTGGATCTCATCAGCAGTTCAAATTTCTCAGTTGCTAATATTCTCTTCAATGTTGCTCTTTTCTACCTGGTATGGTTTAAAGGATGGTTTGGATCATCTCGTCCAAACCTTAATAAACCAGTTGGATCTTGGGTATTAGTATGTGTTTCATCAACATCTTCTACCTATCAACAAACACAAGCATTATTTAATGTTTGGCAACAATTGCACTAAATTCAAAATGTATCAATTTCAAAGAAATATAATCAAATATGGCTTAAAAAATAAAAATATAAATTGTATGAACATATATACATCAATTGAATAATGGAACATTATTTTATAGACTACCTTTTTTATACAATAATTTAAAGAAAACATAATTTTGACAACATAGTTTATAAAACATCAGTCCACACTCATTTATTATTCTTTGGTTTTCTGCCCTTAAGAACATCCTTAGGGAGAACTTGTTCTTCCCTTTTCTTTTGCGTAGGAGTGCGTTTTAAGAAGGGGTAATCAATCAATAACTCATCACCAATGGTAAGGTCCATAATAGCCTCAACCATTATGAATCTATCAACCTCTCTTTCCATATCTCCATCTTTATCATTTATAACCTCAACAAATTGACAATTCGGTCTTACATTAGGGTCCCTTCCCTTACTACTATTTATAAATCCTGCAATATTTTTGTGTGTATGCACGTCCATCTATATACATAAGATGACCTCTATTCATTTCTTTTCCACTTTCCAATTGGAGATGATGTGTATACATATTCAAATTTAGACCATATGCTGACATGCTAGGCTTATATTCTGCTAGCCTTCTCCATTCACCACTGTAATATGATGGACCATAATATGGCATTAATCTCCTAGTGGTTTGTTATGAATTGTTTCTATGTTTAGATCCCACATGTACATTTTGGACGACAAAGAAGTCTAGATTCACTCCATGAATACTGGAGGGTCGTATCATGTAGCTGTATCCCCAAAATTGAAACACCTCGTACACTCTAGGTAGTTGTTGATCACTAGACCAAGCACAATATAGTCGATGATCAAATGTCTCTTTGTAAATTGATCTCAAACTCAGGGGAAAGTCATCATCTCCATCACATTCATTCTCATAGGGTATGTAGTCCACCTTCCCCTTGTCTTTAAGCAAATTATGCATCTTTAAACCGGTTCTTGTTCTGTTACTTGTTTTCATCAATTTCTCGTCTTCAGAGCTGGTATATTGGCACATATTTTTGTTAGATGTATCATCTGATGAATGATCATTGCCCTCTAGACTAGAAGTTGGTGATCCAGGAAACTTTAAACCAAGAACTTTATCCTGCAAGTATCCATTAAGAAGAAAATTAGTTATTTAAATAATATAAAACAATGTTTTCTTCAAGATCCTTACCAAGGAATTCACATGTTATTTATATCAAATTGGAAAATTCCTTACCACAATTCCTATTGGATTTGAATCTATTGTAGGAGGCATACTATCGACTGGAAGCTCGTCATATATGTAATGTCTTTGTACAATCGCTCGTTTGAATTGTTTCTTTCCACGACATACATAACATCCACAAACAACAATTTTCTCAAAGTATTCATCCCATGTACTATAGTCCTAACCAACCTCATGTTTAGTGCAATCATTTGTAGTGTCTACAGGATTCATTGTCATATCCTCTTCCACCCACTATCGTCTACGTGATTTAACAGTTTTAGGTCCACATCCATATACATATCTTTTTCTTTTGCTAGTTGAACACTCAGGCTCTGCATTTGCTCCAATCTCCATCTAAAATAATCAACAACATGCATTAATTTATGTCAAGATTAGATAATACATTATAAATTTCAATAATACTGTGAAAAAAGATGGACGTATCACAAAATGCCATCAAATCATTTTTTCCTAAGTTAAGTCAAAATTTAAGTACCTGATGTCCCGCTTCATCTGTTGTGTCCTCATTTGATATGACACGATCTGTTGCCATGGCATCATCTAGCCCCTATAATATACAACATAGTAAATAATGTTTAGTACACCAATTATATCATTTCAACGAATATGCTATCCAACACAATAACTCATTTTAGTCATATATGTGACATATTCATATCATGTTTTGGCCATCTTAATTTTCAAACTTTTCCCTTGATCATATAATCACATTTAATCACCATTCCTGTGCATTTTCAACCAATAAGTTTGACCTCAGAGGCCTCATGGACAAAAAAATGACTTTATCTCCTCTATGTTGTAGCATTTGTGAATTCATAAACACCTTCCTCCTTTGGTTGAGATTACTTTCTCTTCTTACCTCTATTGTATCTACAGATTCCATTGTCATATCTATTTCCACCCACTTTCCTCTCTACGATTTAGTAGTTCTACGCCGTCCACATCCTCTCTCCATGGCCTCCTCTGGATCCTATAATACACAACAATGACAATAGTCACATAACAGCTGTGCACCAAGAGGTTAAAAGGAACCAATCAAGATAACCACACATGAACAACAAATGTGTCTTGATAGATTATATAAATTTCCTATATGTTTGCATTTATCCTTTAACCTTTCTACATCAGCCCTCAATTGTGCAGACCTCGTAGTTGTTATATGCAAATGATTTGTATCCTTGCATTCGTATTGCCAAATACATTGAACTGATTTGAATCCTTGTATAACCAATTTGCAGGTACAATGAATTGATTTGAGTTTTTGCATTTACAATTAAAAATCACAGCAAGATGGTTTGAATCCTTGAGTTTTAAGTAAAATGAAATGGGTGAGACCAATGCCTTGTTGGGTAAATGGAGTCAAATGAAAATCTGAGATAAGTGGCTTATATGTGGTAGTAATTCTAACTATTTGGCACACTAATATTGGTTAATAACTTGTATAACCGTGCAAGGAAATAATTGACAGACTCTTCTTAATAATCCAACTGACACCCTTGTAATTTATCAAAGGGATCTTTAATCCCTACTTGAAGGAACTGATTGAATAAATCAAACAAGAACAGTAGATGATATCAACTTGGAAACAGAATGCCAACCCTAATTATGTGGTTCTTCTTACTAATCCAATTAATACTTCCAGATTACTGTGATATGAAAATAGTGTTGGTAAGATTTTTGGGATATCTTCAATGGGGCTCTCGGTATCACTAAAAGTAACATAGGGGAGAGGACCTAATTGCTAAGCATGTTCCAATAGCTGTGATAGTGTTTGTGGACTTAAGGCTCAATATTTTTAAAACTTTAGCAGTAGTAGTTGTAACTTTAAGGTTGTTAGTGTTGACTATAAGTACGTATAATTGAATGAAATGTGCCCTTTAGATTTAAAAACAATCAATTATGTGATGCCACATCAGCACACCAACAAAACATGACTTAATGAACAACTATTGGTCCACCTTTGTTTCGGGAACTATTAGACACCTTAATAAAAAGCATGCTGAGAAACTATTGGTCCACCTTTGGTCAAGAGCATTGCCCTTAGACCTCACTCTAGTTTTAAAAAGAAAAAAATAAAAAACATTTTGAACCATGCTAGATGGAAAAACAACATTTTTTTTTAAATTTTTGACTTTTTTCCAATTAAATCCCAAATATTTGAATTACATTTATTCTTCTAGTTTGCTAAGTCAATCTTTATCCTAAGTAATGCTCCTATGGCCCTAGCAGAGATACAAACACATGGCTCCACAAAGAGATAGCAATTTTGGACTAAATGATACAAACTTCTTTCTACCATAATTCATGATTCCATATTATAATTTTTGTTTTTGATGCCATGGATATCATAATTGATACGTTTTATATTCCTAAAACACTTTGACAATATTTATATATCTAAAAAATGATACAAACTTCTTTCTACCATAATTCATGATTCCATATTATAATTTTTGTTTTTGATGCCATGGATATTATAATTGATAAGTTTTATATTCCTAAAACACTTTGACAATATTCATATATCTAAAAATGTTGTTTCTTTTATACTTGATCTTTGTAGCTTCTATTAGATTAGTTTATTGTGTCTTTAAAATTTATTTAATAAAGGATGTATGAAACTGATTTTAAATCCTTAAAAATCTCTATATTTAATTGCCTAGTCTTCACTGAGTTTTGACCGAATCTGAACACAAAATCTGAGGTCAAAAAGAGTCCAAACCAGTTGGATCAAACCATCATAAATTTTTATATGGCAGGTAGCTGTGACAAGAGTCAATACTAGAACCTATAGTAGCAGAAATCACAATGAAGCTATAGTAGAGGAAACCATCGTAAATTTTTATATGGCAGGCAACTGTGATATATCAATTTAAATAATAAGGAAGCACTAAAATGGAGACAACCAAATAATTGAATAGCTTTTACAAACAATTGATACCAATATGGCGCCACAAAATCAGATATTTTCCATTAACTTCTTCAAAATTATGCTTGCAACATGGTCTTTGAGTTTGTAAATATTATGGAACTTTTTCTACTATCTACCACTACTAGCTGCTCTCTTCCCCCTATATCTTTTTATCGGGTCTTGGTCTCTCTTTTTATAGGAGAGGCAAACAAGCTTCAGACCCGTTACAACAGAAAAGACATAACTGTTAAGAAAATACTTTTAAACTTAACAAAATGTTTTTAATTAGAAAAGACCAATCCGTTATTCATCGAATAGAAACCCATGACCATTCAAGGCTTGAGCAAGGCATTCTATTTTCTGATGTGGTATCTCCTCTTCACATTCAATCCTCTTCAGAACCTAAATATGTTCATAATTGTTAAGAAAATACTTTTAAACTTAACAAAATGTTTTTAATTAGAAAACACTAATCTGTTAATCTGCTAATAGAAGCCCATGACCATTCAAGGCCTGAGCAAGGATTTCTATTTTTCCATAAGGTTCTTCATTTGTTTGCTAGCTAATTTACTCCCTCTGAAGAATTCATGGCAGCGTTAGTCGTATCAATTGCTCTGCACAAGAACATATTAATTTCAGATAAATGTTCAATATACTCCTTGTTTGCATATGTGTCAGCATTAAGGGCTATCCCTTTCATGTCGTGCTCCATGTTCATCATTTTCTCAAGATACTTGTGAATATTCTGCATGATCATATCTTCATTATTGATTTCTTGTAAAGCAGTATTTAGAACTATGGATACATCTTCCTTCCACTCTTCATATTTTCGCGGTTCTCCAGTATCATCATGAATTGAAGGAGCGATATCAAAATAATTCAACTCCTTATTTAATTTATTATGATACTTTTCATGCATCTTGACCAACTTATCATACATCTACAGTCCTTGTTCTGTTAAAAGTTTTTTGTCTGAAAGTTCCTCTTTCCTTTCCATCATCCTCTCCTGTAATCTTTTATTTTCTATAATGGCTGAATATGTTTGTTGGAATGATTTCCAACAGGTATCTGCACATTCCAACATCTTTTTGAACTTTCTTTTATTATTTTAGAGGCCATGGTGTATTTGAGGGTCTTTACTTCCCTAAAAAGCTTCTCACATTTTTTCTGCAATTTAGCATGGCATTCTTTCCAATAGATTACATCTGTTAATGCCTCTATCATTTATTTGTCTTTTTGGATCCATGGGGAATGTGAGACCTACCTTTTTCATTTCCATTCATGTTGACTATTTACCTTACTGTTGCTGATACTTTTATATTTGTGGGACTGTTGATCCTGGATTTCTGAACTATTAGATTTTATTATGTTAAAGAAAAATTAATTGGGTGATGTTAGATAGATGCTTGTATTAAGAGAAAACAAATTGGGTGATGTTAGATAGATGTTTATATTATAGGAAAAACTAATTGGGTGATGTTAGAAAGATGCTTTTATTAAGAGAAAATAAATTGGGTGATGTTAGATAAATGCTTGTTATTAAGGGAAAACTAATTGGGTGATGTTGTATAGAAAATTGTTTGAAATTCAATCTTGGGAATGGATGTTTGAAATGCGGAAATTAGAACCTAATTGTAACCTTCCTTATGTTTATGTGAACTGTGATATTGTATGGGAATACATGTTTTAAATTGCTTCAGCTATGATATTTATATGTGGAATTAACTTGGCAATTGAGTGCGTAGGTATTTCTAACAAATCACAGATACTGGAGATCATTCCTCACCTTATGTTGTAATCCCTTGTGAAGCTGATCTGGTTCTACAAAGAACCAAGATCAACTCTGTGTTTGATGTAATGTTGTAATGTTGATTTGCATGAGGTTGAATGGGTTAGGTCTACCCTCTTGTAAATTTAAATTATGATATGTGTTGTAAGAATTATCTTTGAATTGCATTTTTTTAAAATTTTAAATTTTGGAGACCCTTTTCTTGTGTTTTAACTTGACCCTGGGTGTTCCAACTAGGTTAAAATTGACCTTGGGTTATACCCTATGGGTTTAGGGTCCCTTTTGACTTAGGTAACCCTTGGTAAACCTCCGTATGGTCACCTTAACTCCACACTGAAGTTAAGTGACGAATTTGGAGGCATAGGAGGGATAGGATGAGTGGTACCAACACTCAAGCCCATCCCTTTTCAATTCCCAAGGCTAGAGATGACTCCAAGATCCACCAATTGTGGAGGACTTGACTAAAAGTCTTTCTCACAATTGGTGAGAGTCCCCATGGAGTTGTGTGGTCCTTCATGAGAGGAAAGGAAGGGGAGACATGTGTCACCCTTTCCCTTTCTAACTCCCCTTTTCTCTCCCATGTGTTGGAGAGAGGACATGTGGTAAGGGGTGAGGAAGACTTTGGGGATGGGTGAGTGACATGTGTCAACACCCATCCCTTGGGACACAATAGTAGTTGGGAGGAAGAGTGAGGAGGTGACAAGTGTCACCTTCCCATTCCTCTAAGCTCATGGAATGGGCTTATTTTAATCCCACTTGGGATAGGGAGAAAGGTTGTTGAATTTTTGAGAATTTTGATGTATTGAAAATTGTTTTGGGGAAAAATGATAGAGGGAGTTTGGTGGCTTAGGTTGGAGGAGACTTTAGAGGAGCTCTACATCAACTTCTTCCATTATAGGGCTTTTAAAGGTTGGTTTTTTGTTTTAAGGCTAAGGCCTTTCCCTTGTAATTCAATTTTGCTTGCATGGTGGATGTGTGAGATGTATTTTGCTTGTGTTATATTTGTTATTGTGGAGAATTTTTATTAGGGTGTTGAAAGAGTCTCTCCCACTTGGGAGAAAATGCTCATCAAGTGTGGGGTAGGGAAGGAGTGATCCTCCTCGAGATCATTGCCTTGTTTTGGGATGTTGAAATCCTTGAGGACATTTGTGTAATTTTGAGTAAATTTGTCACATGGCTTGAGAGCCAAAATATGATCTCCTTTAGAAATTTTTGTTAACATGTTTGGCTTGAGGCCATGAGGATAATTGTGTTGAAATATTTTGAAGGGTGACACTCTAGAGTTGAGTGTGTCCACTCTCCTACCCCTTTTGAAACTCACCTCGATTGAGTTGTGTGTTGTAATTATCCATAGGTGTATTTGTGTTTTGGAATGTTGTTTTGCCTTGTTGTGATGTGGATTTGGAATACCCTAGGTGTGTAGATGATCTCCCTAGCTCGGGGGTGACCCTCTTGCGGGTCTACGGTAGGGAGGAGAGCAGGATGTGTGGTGTTTCTTTCCCTTGTGTGTTATGCAGCTTTCATGGAGCTTAGAGTGAAGTTGAAGAGTTTACTTATCTTGGAAAATATTTTATTTTCCTTTACTCTTAAGGCTCTTGAGGAGAGCTTGGTCTTATTAATAGCTACATCCTTGTTGATTTTCAAAGAGGAGAACTTCTTTCTCTCTCTTGTTGTAAAATTTGCCTTCTAAGTTGTGAGAAAATCCTCTTCATTGTGTTGATAGTTTTAATTATAGTGTTATTAAATTTTACCATATATGATATGTTGAAGGAAAGAAATTTTATTTTAAAAGGATATTAATTTTGTTTATTTCCTAATATTTCTATTAGCAAAGTTCTGATTTAGTTGTTGTGGTAAACAAAGAAAGTTAAAATTATTGCTTGAAATTTTACCATTAAGTGAAGAGGAATGAAGGATTTTGTGTTATAAGCCAATTTTATTGTTTGTTAATTTTAAATTTGCCAAGAAGTAGAGTTGTGGGTTCAATTTTTAGTTAAACAAGGAAATTTGCAATTTAGTTTTATAAAATATATATATATATATATATATATATATATATATATACAAAAACTTATAACATCCCAATGAAATCATTTTAAAATAAGTTATTGACTTGAAATAGAAATTGAGTTAAAAGAAAAATAGATTTAATTATCCTTGTGTAATGGTTTTAAAAAAAAATGAAATTTATAATTTTTATTTTAGAGGTGCATTGGAAAATATATTTGTATGAAAATCAAATATATACTAATTCTTTATTCTGCCTTATAAATTATTTGACAATAATAATTTAATATATATATATATATATGTATGTATGTATATATATATATATCTGTATATCTGTATATATATATATATATATATATCTGTGTATATATATATCTGTATATATATATACAGATATATATATATATATATATATTTATATATATAGTCTGGAAAACATACAGTTATGGGATTAAATAATGAAACTGTGAGTTGTATTGATTGGAGAAAATTGTTGTATATATATATATATATAATTTTAATAAACGAAAATTAATGGGGAAATAAATTTATGTTTCGTAGTTTTCATACATTAAAAATACTGTCAAAGAAAAGATGGAGTGGTGGGGGGGTTCGAACCCCCCCACCACTGCCGCTATTACATTTGGTTGTGGGGAGGGGGTGGAGCCCCCACCCACACTCCCCGCTCTCCATTGAACCCCGTGGCACCCCCCCTTACACAGTCCTGCTCCCGTCCTCCGCCGCGACCTTCACCTTACCGCCGCCTGTGACCCTCGCGATCTGCCTTCGCCGCTTCCTACGGCCACCACCGACACCTCCCTCCGCCCTACCTCCCCTCTTCCCGCGGCCCCATCACACAATGCCACCACCACTGTGGCCTCCTCCATTGCCACCGCCGCCTCCATGGGACCTGCACAACCAATACAAATCAAACAAAAAAAATGTGTTAGGGTTTCTCCAATGAGATTCAAAAGAAAGAAATATATGACAATATAACAATATTCATTGTTATATAAAGAAAAATATAATATATAATAATAAAATAAATGATTAATATATATATATATATATAAATTATTTGTTAATAATTTTGTAACTTCATTAAAATTATATATATATATAATTTATTGATAATTTTGTAAAAAGAAGTTTTTGTAAAAAAAAATAGGGGTTCTATTTTGACAATAATATAAATATATCAATTAAATTAATAAGAATATATATATATATATATATGTATGAATTCTAACTGTAGGAAAATTGTGTTTCAGAGTTTAATAATTTTCATAAATGAAATACCAAGAAAACGAAAAGAAAAATATACAGACGTTTATATCTTATAATTAAATTTAGCCATCATATGCATTTCATATGTGGCCATTGTAAACTCAACCAGAAGATTGAGTAAACGTCCAATTGAGAAAAATGAGAGAAAAAGAGAAAGAAAGATAAAAGTGAAAACAAAGAGGAGAAAATGCGTGGCATTTCTGAAATAGGCTAAGAGAACTAATTAAGATCTAACTTCCATTAAATCTGATTGGGGGCAAATTAATTATCAAAATTAATTCAAACGTTGAATTAAACCTAGAGCGGAAACCTAGTGGACTTCATCAAGCGAAGTTAGTAAGTCCTGTTTAAGTGATCTGATCTACCAAGAAATTAGGAATAATGTAAAAGATGTAGTGACAACTCTGATTGATAGAGAACTGATCTACCAAGAAATTAGGAATAATGTAAAGGATGCAGTGATAACTCTGATTGATAGAGAATGTGAAAGAGAATAAAATAATATTAAATTTCAGAAAACGTGAAGGAGAACAGATGATTGGACTTTGTTGAAAAATGTCCCATTAACTTAATCATCTGTAATACCAATGTAATTAGTGAGTTGTAAGATATTTATTAACCCTTTTAGGAAACCTCGTGATCAAGATTAGTGTTAGTGTAATAAACCCCACTCACGCCCGTGAGGCATTATGTCGCCAGATTTTTCTAGAATTCAGGGTTTAGGAGTTTAGTAAATATAACCCTTGTAGCGATGTTAACCACGTCGCGATGACCCCCTTGATGGCCTTCTTGCGTATGGGTATGCGCACGTGTGCATATTACCCCGCTGACAACTGTATTATCTACGCCTTAAGCGTACGCCACCGAACACGCTTACGCGTGCGAGGGGGTTTCTAGGGAAGCGTAGAAATTTTTTTGATATTTCATGTCATGACCACATGACAAATGTGGACATGACACGTGTGATGCATGTTGTGACCACATGGGAAATGTGGGCATGACATTTGGTATCAGAGCCCAAGTTTAAACACTGGGCATATTTAGGCACATTATTTATTCTGTAACTTTGATTAATTAGTGCCTACCTTGTTTTGTAGGATGCCTCCCCGACGTGTTTGACAAGCGCGATCGCGCAACACAGCGTCCGTTGAGGTGCACACTGATTCCTCTGCAGAGGGACAGGGACCCGCAGATATAGTAGATCCACCAGTACCACAGGCACCACTAGAACCACAGGCACAACCAGTACTAGACATAGGTCCTCAGATATTACAGACATTACAGGCCATGTTAGAGAGGTTACCGCAGCTATTCATGAGCCGCGTGGTGAGCCTCGTGTTGATCCACGAGAGGAGCCACATAAGGAGCCACATGCTGAGTCGCGTGCTGAGCCACGTGTTGAGCCCCGCGTTAATCTGTGAGAGGTGCCACATATGGAGCCTTTCGTAGAGATACCTGATACTACCGTGGAGGAGGTAGGGTCAACCTACCGCGCACGGAGTATGAGTCCTCTGAGACTCTCGAGATGAGATGAGATGAGACCATGAGAGTAGAGCAGATATATCATGGACCGTATGAGTATGGGTTGGATGAGCCGGTTATAGGACTTAGAGACAGAGGAGACCCCATCAAAGACCTGCTTAGGCTTAATCCACCTACCTTTGCAGGAGCTATAGAGGGAGCTGTGGCCGAGGCTTGGCTTATTAGTTTAGATAGGTGCTTCGCGTTATGACCTTATGGGAGCAACACGAAAGCACGAGTGGTAGTACACCTTCTGAGAGATGCAATAGCTACCTGGTGGCGCACTGAGGAGTGCAAGCGCCGATTATCCTTAGATACACTCACATGGGACATATTCATAGAGCGTTTTAATGCGCGGTACTTGTCAGATCACTATAGACAGCGTCGGATAGATGAGTTCCATGATTTACAGCAGAGAGGACTCACGGTTGCTCAGTATGAGAGCCAGTTCATTGAGCTTTCTCGTTATGCGGAGTATCTCCACAACAAGAAACTCCTAGTACATAAATTCATCAGAGGCCTGAATCACGGGATATCAGGACTAGTACGTATGGCAGACCCCTAGACTATGAGTGAGGCTGTCGAAAAGGCTCTTATTGCAGAGGAAATTCAGGGGCGAGGGCATAATTCACGCCCGCAGTATCAGGACCGTAATCACCAACAGCAGTAGAACTTTCGTAGGCCACAATCCACACCATAGAGAGGAGGATTTAATTCCTCATCATTACCTCCTAGGCCTCCACAACAACAACATCCGTAGAGATCGAGACCCCAGCAGAGGGTTTAGGGAGGACATAACCGTGGTTGGCAGCAACAGGGCCCGCGTAGAGATCAGAGACAACATAGATCATCTGCGGGACTTGTGAGGTCTCAGCAGTCTTACAAAGGTTCATAGGGGTCCACTGGATGAACTGGACAACAACAGTCAGGCAGGACTTAGTCAGGACAGTTACAAGCTAGGGGCCCGTGTTATGTATGTGGTGGGACAGGGCATTTGGCCAGAGAGTGTCCATAGGGATTTACAGCAGGGGGACAGCCCCGTGTAGGAGGATCTGAGCAGACTGTAGGTGATCTGGGCAGGTCCCACCACATGTTTGCAGCGGTTGACAACCGCCAGGCCGATTTCTAGGCTTCTGTCATTGAGACAACAGGTATGATTGGAGATTTCCCCATCTCTATTCTTTTTGACTCTGGAGCTACTGACTCTTTTCTATCTACATTGTTAGTGGAACGTTGTAGGCTGGTGGCTTCTAGGCAGGACATTAGGTGGGAGGTCGAGTTGGCCTCTGGGGCCAGGATGTCAGTAAATACCTGATGAAAGTAGATTGTCATTGATGTCAAAAATGTGTTGGTATTTACAGGAGTTGTTCATATACTTCAGGTTGATATGTTGCTTCATGGCTATGTCAGGAAATGCTAACTTGTTTGATCAGTTCGTGTACATTCTTGATATTCACAAGACTGCAGGATCAGAATCATCAATCAGGATAAGTATGATACAATGCATATGTTTTATGATACAAGGTTGCTGATAAAGTTCATCTTGCCATGCTTGATCAAAGTGAGGCATTAATGTTTATTAATGGTTGAATCAATGGTTATCAAAATGCCTAAAATATTAAAATCCTAACTATAAGCTCTAAGTGTATACAAAGAGATTAAATGTCATAAAGTATGCACTTTATGTTATAAAGTAATGTTGACCTGCAAGAGCAGGTTATACTACTTAGAGCAACCTACTAGAGGGTTTTAGTTCATGACACCTACCGGCCCCTTCATATTCTATTTACCATTTGAATTTGGTTGAATATCCTTATTTAATTTATGAAGAGCTTGATTTTTTTTTTTTAAAAAGCATGGAATATCATTTATATTAGAAAGTCTTATTTAAAGGGGAGCATGAAAAGGTTTCCAAGGACTTTTTATAAAGCTTTTTATAAAGCTTTAAATATAAAACATTTAAAAAAAAAAAAAGCATTAAATATGCTTTAAGAGGGGAATGTGAATAAGCCATTTTATGGCTTTATTTAAAATATTTTTATGAGCTTTTAAAATGTTTTTTTTGTGCTATTTTCTAGGGGGCACATTTCAAGGAGAGCTTTAAGGAGATTTTGGAAGATTTTAAGGAGATATTTTTTTTGGAATGAAAGATTTATTTCTAATTTTTTTGTGGCATGGAAGCTAAGAAGGTGGAGGATACTAAAATGTTTTTTTGCGATTTATTTTGTGAGTTTTTAACTCATTTTTTTGGAGATGGATTTTTTAATGAAAAAGTTGATTTTGTGCAGAGAAGAAAATGATGAATGATTTTTTTGTGAAGAGAGGATTTTTATGAAAGAGATTTTATTCTTTTTCTAAGGGCAGACATTTTTGTGAGAAGATTATATTTTGAGAAGATGATGAGATTGATTTTTTATTGAAGATTTTTTTATGCAGAGAGGATTTTTTAATGAAGAATATGAAGTCCTTTGTTGTAGATTGAAGAAATTTTTTAAGAAGACAAAGAGATTTTTACAGATTATGAAGGGTCAAGATAATAAAATGGCAAGAGAGATTAACAAAATATAGAGAAGATTTTCATATTGGAATGATGGACAGAAATTGTTTTGCAAAGATTGATTTTATTTTTGCACATGAATATGAAAATATTTTTGCAGATGGATTTTTTGAAAAGAAGCTTGAATGTTTTTGAAGATGATTTTATTTTACAGATTGAAGGTTTTTAATGCAGGGGAAGATGAAGTTTAAAAGAGCAGATTGAAATTTTTTTTTAATATGAAAGGATTTTTGCAAAGACATTATTTGTGCCAAAATAAATGTCTTTTTATGATATTTATCTCCTAATTTTTGGAGATTGAGGAAGGTGAAAATAATGTGATTTTTGTTTTAGGTGCAAGGATAAATTATTTTCTTCAGGTGAATGAAATTTTGAAAATGATAAAAATGCAAACAAAATGGAAGATCAAAAGTCTTTTGAAATCTTATAAATATGCAGGTGGTGTGTGGAGGTTATGCAAATCAATGATGAAAATAATTTGATGATACAGATGAATGATTGAGTGAACCAATTTGCAGAGTAAAAGACATATTGTGAGATATTCTTCATTGTGAAATGTTCTTACAGGAATATCAGAATGTTTAAAGGTTTGAAATGTTTTTGATTACAAGGAATCAAGCTTTGATTGATGACAGATTGATAGAGATAATTTGCAGAGAAAATTGTTTATAGAGATTTGTATATGGAGCTTGTTTGCAGAAGTATGTAAAAGAAAATGGTCTTGACTTGAAAATCAAACAGGAGGTATAAGGTTGTATACAATGGTGCAAATCTGATTGAAGGCAATCATGTCTTGCACACAAAGTTTGATGTTTTGATAATGGTGATTGTGTATGCCAGTGAGGCTTGTGGTCAGTGAGACCTTTCTATGCCAGTGAGGCTTGTAGGTCAGTGAGACCTTTCAGTTGTTAGTGAGACACATATATCAGCCAGTGAGGCCTTGTAAAGGAGTTTTTTAAAATTAAGCCAGTGAGGCAGTTCATGAGTGGTTTTTCTACCCCTAGAGGGTTTTCCACTCCTAATTCTTTGTGTTCTTATTTCGTAAATTGTGTATTGTTGATTGTCTTCCAAGTTCAAACATTCAATGTTATTTCCTTGATGCAAAATATGACAATTGATTGTTTACATATTCTCCTAAATTTTGATAAGTATTAAATTAAAGACATGATATTTCCACAGTCCATGATTGAATGCAGATCTTCTGGAATCACTGTGTATTGCTTTTTTACAGTCAACGTTTCGGATCATACTCAATGATCCATCATCAGGACTAAAGAAGAGAAAGAAATGGATAAAATTGCAGAGAGGTTTGTATAAAAGGAGAGAGGGTTGAGGGCACGAAGGACAAGGAGTAGATTAAATGAACTAAAATAAAAAGAAAAAGAAAAAAGGAGGAAGGGACAAATAGGAGATTGGAGGAGAGAAAGGAGAAAAGGTAAGAATGGGGAAGGAGAAGTCAAAAAAAGAAAACAAAGAATTGATTGTTTTCTTTTTTTGACTTCTCCTTCCCCATTCTTACCTTTTCTCCTTTCTCTCCTCCAATCTCCTATTTGTCCCTTCCTCCTTTTTTCTTTTTCTTTTTATTTTAGTTCATTTAATCTACTCCTTGTCCTTCGTGCCCTCAACCCTCTCTCCTTTTATACAAACCTCTCTGCAATTTTATCCATTTCTTTCTCTTCTTTAGTCCTGATGATGGATCATTGAGTATGATCCGAAATGTTGACTGTAAAAAAGCAATACACAGTGATTCCAGAAGCTCTGCATTCAAGTATTAAATTATCTGAATTTATACAACACTGATTCACCCCCCCTCTTAGTGTTGCCTTGGACTCTACAATTGGTATCAGAGCCAGTTTCCCTTCTGCAGCTTAATCAGCTTGGGTAGGTCCTGTGTGTGGAGTTCAATGGGTAAGTGTAGAAGAAATAAGAACATGAGAAATGTTAAGATTATTTCTGGTCAAAAGATACAAAAGAAATCATCCATATCAAATCCAGATTTTGATAAAAAGTCAGTTGATAAAGATGTTCTCCATGTTGAGTCTGATATTATCTTAAAAGAAAAGGTTTCAGATGTTCCTCAGTTTGATGGTTCAAATTTTTCAGTTTGGTATGTTAGAATGCAAGTATATTTATCCTCCTTAGGATATGATGTATTAATGTCAGTTGAGAATGGTAATTCTGCAAATAACAAAGAAGTTCTTGAATATAATGATATTGCAAAGAAGGCTATATTATCTGCTCTGTCTAATGGTGTTATTTGTAAAATTATGGATTGTGCTACAGCTCAGGATATGTGGAGGAGATTGAAAACAATTTACCAAGGTAATGATAAAGAAGAGGACACTCTGGTGTGTCAAGAAAGTGGCAATGAAAGGCAATCACATGAAGAAGTTGAGACCCAATCAAATTCAGAAGATGATGATGATCAGGATTATGATGAACAAGACTGTGAGATTGATCTGGAAGGAGAGCTCATATATGCTCTAACTGAACTCAAGAATTATAAGAAGGAGAACAAGAAATTAATGTTGCAATTGCAGCAAGAAAGAGTTTTAAAAGATAAAGCTCTTACAGATCTTGAAGAAGCTAAGAGGATAGCTGATGTCTCAATATCTAACCTTGAAGTTGCAAGGATTGAGAATCTAAAACTAGAGAGTGATATTATCAATCTGAGAAAAGAGTATGATGGTCTCAAATCTTTATCTAAGAAGTATAAGGAGTTTGAAGAAAGCACAAGCAAGCTACATAAGATGCTTGGTAAACAAAAACTATATGGAGACACTACTGGACTTGGTTTTGAAGAAGGAGAATGTTCAAAAGCTAGAGAGACTCCCAGAAAGAAGATTGATTTGAATGTTACCACTGAAAACAAAATAGATAATCAAAGCAGAAGAAATTTCAAAAAAAGTGCTCTTGTTAAACAAGCATACATGTACAGGTATAACTATTCTTTTAATGGTTATTGTTATACTTGCAATCAATTTGGACACAAAGCAATTGTTTGCAGAAGGAATACTGACATTATTTGTTACAAGTGCAATAATTTTGGACACATACAAAGTAATTGCAAAGTGCATAGAAGGTATGATTCTTCATGGAAGTTTAATATGAGTACTCAAAGGTACTATCATTCATTTGATTATGATTTTGACATAGTTTGTTATAATTGCAACTCTCTTGGTCATAAAGCACACAGTTGCAGGAGAGCTCCACCTAATTTGAAAGGTTGGGAAAAGAAAAAGATAGAAAAGGTTTGGAGGAAGAAAGAGCCTGTTAAGATTTGGAAGTAGAAACATAGTCAAGAGAAGTCAAATACTAAGCTTGTGCATCTTGCACAAGTCATTTCATCTGTTGCATAACATATAGCATAATGTGAGGGGGAGTTGTTCTTGTTCTATTTTTTATCCCCAAGAAGTTACAGGAGGAGATCAGTTGATCTTGTTTTGTTTGTCATGCTTGTCTGAAATGTTTGAAATGAAGTTTCTGATGTTTTTGAGTTTCAGTGTTCATGATCAGTAACATTTTTAGTGGATCATAAAGTGTTCAAAAGCTATCTGCACAAAGAGTATGATGATGTTGTGACATTGATCCTATTTGTATATTGTTTGATACTTACATGATTAAGTTGTCATGATGCTTCTGTTAAGATGATTGTCAAGGAACTCTCACCTGGATTTGGTTTTGCAAAGTGGTGTTACAGGAAGAGTTTGATGGTGAAGGTTGTGCAATCTTGATGGGCTGATTTGAATGATAGAGTCAAGAGGAAGGAGTTCATTCTTGTTGATTGCAGATGTGGTTATACCAGGTTTGATAGTGTGTTGTAAAAGGTATCTTGTGCAGAAGGATGATCTCTATTCTTGGTTGCAAAATGAATGTTCACTGAGAAGTGATCATTAGTATATTAATTTGACATGTTCTTCCTCATTAACATGGTTCAGAAAAGTATGTGAAAATTGTGTGGTGGTTTCTGGTATGAGCTTCAAGTTATGATAATCTAGAGTTTCTTATGACATTGATGATGAATCTTGTATTAGAGGCAAGTAAAGGTCTTATAAAAATGGTCATCTTGGCATCTTTTGTTGAAAACTGTGTGATAAGGAGTCTTCATGTGTGATATGTTGCTTCAGGATTATTTCAGGAAGTGGTTCAGTGTTGAGTTGAGTTATATTGTTTATTCTTGTCAGTATTCACCAGTGGTATTTCTGAGCAGTGATTGTTTGTGAACTTTATCACATGGGAAATCTTGAAGATTTGTTATTTCAGGTTAAAAAGTGTTGTTTCAGGAGTTTATTAAAGGAAGTAATCAGAGGATCTTATTGATGTCAGTGTTTCATCTTCATCTACAAATTTGTGTTGTGATTAGAAGTGGTATAGGGCAGTCTATGGGTAGCCTGTAACAGTGGTTTGGTGCTTGGTTTGATATGCCTTACATGATTGTTTGATGTCTTGTTTCTCTTAGGTTTTTATGGTTGTTCAATATGCAGATGAACATGGAAAGAACTCAGAGTTCTCAAGAAAAGTTTTGGACAGCAAATTGCAAAAATAATCAGTGCCTTAAGTGGTATTTTGGTATGAAGGATGATAAGGTGAGTAATAGTGCTTCCTTGTGCAGATGGTGTAACTGTGATGTTTGTCCTTGTAAATGATTGACAGTGGTAATGTGCTTCAGATGTAAGTTTCATGGTAATTTTTGCTCTCAAATTTGAAATGTTGATGTTCAGGATAAGTTTAGCAAATTTGCATTCAATTTTACCTTCAATACTTTGAAAGACAAGTGGTATCAAAGATTTTGGTAAATGGTTCTAATTTTTGAAGATAACAAGATAACAAGAGTTTATGTCTTCAAAGTGCTCATAATGCAATGTGTTTGTAAATGCTATAATCAAGATTTAATATACTTCAGTGAAGTTATTTTCTCAGGGGGAGTTAATCAGAGGATTGAGTTGTTACTATCTTGGGAGATTTGAAAAGGACTTATCAATAGTGATCATTATGTCATTTTGAGTTGGAAACTACAATGGTTTGTGTTGATTATTCTTGCCAGTAATTGCCAGTGGTATTCAACACAGGGGGAGCAAATAGTTTTTGAGTCTTTGTCATCAGATGTCAAAAAGGGGGAGAAAGAAAAATTGCATTAGGTAGTTTTGCCATCAATGACAAAGGGGGAGATTGATGAAAGTAGATTGTCATTGATGTCAAAAATGTGTTAGTATTTACAGGAGTTGTTCATATACTTCAGGTTGATATGTTGCTTCATGGCTATGTCAGGAAATGCTAACTTGTTTGATCAGTTTGTGTACATTCTTGATATTCACAAGACTGCAGGATCAGAATCATCAATCAGGATAAGTATGATACAATGCATATGTTTTATGATACAAGGTTGCTGATAAAGTTCATCTTGCCATGCTTGATCAAAGTGAGGCATTAATGTTTATTAATGGTTGAATCAATGGTTATCAAAATGCCTAAAATATTAAAATCCTAACTATAAGCTCTAAGTGTATACAAAGAGATTAAATGTCATAAAGTATGCACTTTATGTTATAAAGTAATGTTGACCTGCAAGAGCAGGTTATACTACTTAGAGCAACCTACTAGAGGGTTTTAGTTCATGACACCTACCGGCCCCTTCATATTCTATTTACCATTTGAATTTGGTTGAATATCCTTATTTAATTTATGAAGAGCTTGATTTAAAAAAAAAAAAAGCATGGAATATCATTTATATTAGAAAGTCTTATTTAAAGGGGAGCATGAAAAAGTTTCCAAGGACTTTTTATAAAGCTTTAAATATAAAACATTTAAAAAAAAAAAAAAAAAGCATTAAATATGCTTTAAGAGGGGAATGTGAATAAGCCATTTTATGGCTTTATTTAAAATATTTTTATGAGCTTTTAAAATGTTTTTTTTGTGCTATTTTCTAGGGGGCACATTTCAAAGAGAGCTTTAAGGAGATTTTGGAAGATTTTAAGGAGATATTTTTTTTGGAATGAAAGATTTATTTCTAATTTTTTTGTGGCATGGAAGCTAAGAAGGTGGAGGATACTAAAATGTTTTTTTGGGATTTATTTTGTGAGTTTTTAACTCATTTTTTTGGAGATGGATTTTTTAATGAAAAAGTTGATTTTGTGCAGAGAAGAAAATGATGAATGATTTTTTTGTGAAGAGAGGATTTTTATGAAAGAGATTTTATTCTTTTTCTAAGGGCAGACATTTTTGTGAGAAGATTATATTTTTGAGAAGATGATGAGATTGATTTTTTATTGAAGATTTTTTTATGCAGAGAGGATTTTTTAATGAAGAATATGAAGTCCTTTGTTGTAGATTGAAGAATTTTTTTAAGAAGACAAAGAGATTTTTACAGATTATGAAGGGTCAAGATAATAAAATGGCAAGAGAGATTAACAAAATATAGAGAAGATTTTCATATTGGAATGATGGATGGAAATTGTTTTGCAAAGATTGATTTTATTTTTGCACATGAATATGAAAATATTTTTGCAGATGGATTTTTTGAAAAGAAGCTTGAATGTTTTTGAAGATGATTTTATTTTACAGATTGAAGGTTTTTAATGCAGGGGAAGATGAAGTTTAAAAGAGCAGATTGAAAATTTTTTTTAATATGAAAGGATTTTTGCAAAGACATTATTTGTGCCAAAATAAATGTCTTTTTATGATATTTATCTCCTAATTTTTGGAGATTGAGGAAGGTGAAAATAATGTGATTTTTGTTTTAGGTGCAAGGATAAATTATTTTCTTCAGGTGAATGAAATTTTGAAAATGATAAAAATGCAAACAAAATGGAAGATCAAAAGTCTTTTGAAATCTTATAAATATGCAGGTGGTGTGTGGAGGTTATGCAGATCAATGATGAAAATAATTTGATGATACAGATGAATGATTGAGTGAACCAATTTGCAGAGTAAAAGACATATTGTGAGATATTCTTCATTGTGAAATGTTCTTACAGGAATATCAGAATGTTTAAAGGTTTGAAATGTTTTTGATTGCAAGGAATCAAGCTTTGATTGATGACAGATTGATAGAGATAATTTGCAGAGAAAATTGTTTATAGAGATTTGTATATGGAGCTTGTTTGCAGAAGTATGTAAAAGAAAATGGTCTTGACTTGAAAATCAAACAGGAGGTATAAGGTTGTATACAATGGTGCAAATCTGATTGAAGGCAATCATGTCTTGCACACAAAGTTTCATGTTTTGATAATGGTGATTGTGTATGCCAGTGAGGCTTGTCGTCAGTGAGACCTTTCTATGCCAGTGAGGCTTGTAGGTTAGTGAGACCTTTCAGTTGTCAGTGAGACACATATATCAGCCAGTGAGGCCTTGTAAAGGAGTTTTTTAAAATTAAGCCAGTGAGGCAGTTCATGAGTGGTTTTTCTACCCCTAGAGGGTTTTCCACTCCTAATTCTTTGTGTTCTTATTTCGTAAATTGTGTATTGTTGATTGTCTTCCAAGTTCAAACATTCAATGTTATTTCCTTGATGCAAAATATGACAATTGATTGTTTACATATTCTCCTAAATTTTGATAAGTATTAAATTATCTAAATTTATACAACACTGATTCACCCCCCCTCTCAGTGTTGCCTTGGACTCTACAATACCTTGGTTAGCGATTGCGAGATCACCTTGGGTTCCTTCACTACAGCATGTGACCTTAGGGTTATGCCATTAGGATCCTACGGTGTAGTTCTGGGTATGGACCGGCTTGTGGCTCATAGAGCCAAGCTAGATTGTCACTAGAGGATGATTAGCTGCATAGACGATTGTGGTTCACTAGTTGAGATAGTGGGCATTCAGAAGCCCATGACTGTTCATATGATATCCGCTCAGTAGCTTAAGCGCTGCATGTGGAAAGGTTGTCATTTGTTCGCTATCACGGTCAGTGACAGGTCAGAGGATGAGCCTAAGGCTTCTTTAGATGATCACCCTATCCTGAGGGACTTTGCTGATGTATTTCTGCCAGAATTACCAGGTATGCCTCCACGCAGAGAGGTTGATTTCCACATCGACTTGGTGTCGGGTGCAGAGCCAGTGTCTCATGCACCCTACATGATGACTACACATGAGCTTACAGAACTTAAACTACAGTTAGAGGAGTTACTTGAGAAGGGACACATCTGACCTAGCGTTTCACCTTGGGGCACACCGATTATGTTCGTGAAGAAGGATGGGTCTCTTCGACTATGCATGGATTACAGACAGTTGAACAAGGTGACGGTGAAGAACCGTTATCCTCTGCCTAGGATTGACGACCTCTTTGATCAGATGTAGGGAGCCAGAGTGTTCTCAAAAATTGATCTAAAATCTAGGTATCACCAATTGCGCATCACAGAGGCAGACATTCATAAGACTGCTTTTCGAACCAGATATGGCCATTACGAGTTCACTGTGGTACCCTTCAGTTCGACGAACGCCCCTGCAGTGTTCATGAGTCTCATGAACGGGGTGTTCTGCACTTACCTAGATCGGTTCGTGATCATATTTCTTGATGATATTTTGATCTATTCGCGGACCAAGGAGGAACATGTGGATCATCTGCGTCAGGTGTTGCAGTGCTTACAAGAGCAGCAGCTTTATGGCAACCTGGCGAAGTGTGCCTTCTTCAGGACAGAGGTGCAGTATTTGGGGCACATCTTATCAGGTGATGACATCTCCGTAGATCCATCAAAGATTAGAGTGATTCAGGACTGGCTAACACCCACCAGTGTGACTAAGGTCAGGAGTTTTATGGGATTAGCCAGCTATTACTGTAGATTCGTTGAGGGCTTTTCCAGATTAGCGCATCCCATCACTTCCCTTCAGCGAAAAGGGAAAGGTTTCACTTGGACCGAGCAGTGTGAGAGGGCCTTTGGGGTCCTCAAGGAGCGTCTTACTAGTGCTCCCATATTAGTGGTTCCAGATCCTGTAGAGGATTTTGTTGTTTGCACAGATGCATCATTAGAGGGTTTGGGAGTCGTGCTTATGCAGGGTGGTAGAGCGATTGCCTACGAATCGCGTAAGCTCAAGACACATGAGCTAAACTACCCTACTCATGATTTAGAGCTCGCAACATTTATTCATGCTCTTGTTCGTTGGAGACACTTCCTTTTAGGTTGACGCTTTGAGCTCCATTCGGATCACCATAGCTTACAGTACATTTTTACACAGCCAAATTTGAATGCCTGCCAATGGTGTTGGATGGAGTTCTTATGCGAGTACGACTTTGATGTCCACTACATCAAAGGGAAGGAGAATGTGGTCGCTAACGCTTTGAGTTGAAGGTGCCATGAGATTCTAACCTTGACATTGAGGGTGGACTTGAGAGAGCGTATTCTACAGCATCTGCCTGAGGACGAGTGGTTTCTTGAGGTGTAACAAGAAATTTAGAAACATAGGGCCCTTAAGGGTAAATTTGCAGGATATACCCTTGAGTTTGATGGTTTGCTTAGACATCGGCATCACATCTATGTACCCCGTGCGGGTGATCTATGTGCAGTGATTCTCTCAGAGGCTCATCGAGCACCTTATGCAGCACATCCAGGAGTGAAGAAGATGCATGCTGATTTGTGACAGTTATATCATTGAGCTGGGATGAGATGCGACATTGCAGAATATGTTGCTCGTTGCCTTGAGTGTCAGAGGGTCAAGGCCGAGCATTAGCATCCAGCAGGACTGTTGCATCCTCACGAGATACCTGAGTGGAAATGGGACACCATTTCCATGGATTTTATTGTTGGTCTACCTATTTCATCATGTCGCCATGATGCCATCATGGTGACAGTTGACAAGTTGACCAAGGTGGCACATTTCTCACCTGTACGCACGACGTACAATGCACCATCTGTGGTGAGAGTGTTTTTAGATCAAATTGTCAGACTTCATGGAGTGCCTCACCGCATCATTTCCGACAGAGACTTAGTTTTCACTTCAGCTTTTTAGAGAGCCTTACATCAGGCGTTGGGCACACAACTCAACTTCAGTTCAGCTTACCATCCTGAGACCAACAGAGAGAGAGAGATTCAATCAGGTGTTAGAAGACATGCTTCGTATGTATGTTATGGACCATTAGTCTAGATGGGAGGAGTATCTGTATCTGGTTGAGTTTGCCTACAATAATGGGCATCACAGCTCGTTAGGTATGCCTCCTTTTCAGGCCTTATACGGCAGACCATGCAGGACACCATTGAGTTGGGATCAGATAGAGGACATGGTTGCCATTGGTCCAGAGATAGTTTAGGATATGGAGCAGGAGGTCACACTGATTAGACAGAGACTTCAAGAGGCACATGATAGACATAAGAAGTATGCCTATGCTAAGAGAACTGATTAGAGCTTCTCACTGGGTGACAGGGTATTTTTGAGAGTGCGACTGCACAAGAGTCCAATCCGTTATGGAAATGGCTCTAAGCTCGTACCTCAGTTTGTAGGACCTTTTGAGATCTTGGAGCAGATAGGACCTGCAGCCTATCGTCTAGCCTTGCCACCTAGCCTGTTGCGTATCCACGATGTCTTTCATGTGTCAGTTTTAGGTCGTTACATCTCTGACTTATCTCACATGTTGGATTGGAGTACTCTTCAGGTAGAGGCAGACGGACAGGTGGCTTTGGAGCCAATTCACATATTGGCTCATCGGACGATGGGCCTTCGAGGTCAAGAGATGGACTAGGTTAGGGTCCAATGGGACATGTATGATGAGGTCACTGCGACATGGGAGGATGCAGCGAGATTGAGGACTCTTTATCCTCACCTCTTTGACGACTTCCAAGAGGAAGTACAGTCTTAGGTGGGGAGGATGTGAGACCTACCTTTTTCATTTCCGTTCATGTGACTATTTACCTTACTGTTGATGACACTTTTATATTTGTGGGACTGTTGATCCCAGATTTCTGAACTATTATATTTTATTATGTTAAAGGAAAACTAATTGGGTCATGTTAGATAGATGCTTGTATTAAGAGAAAACAAATTGGGTGATGTTAGATAGATGTTTATTTTATAGGAAAACTAATTGGGTGATGTTAGATAGATGTTTATTTTATAGGAAAACTAATTGGGTGATGTTAGATAGATGTTTATATTATAGGAAAAACTAATTGGGTGATGTTAGAAAGATGCTTTTATTAAGAGAAAACAAATTGGATGATGTTAGATAAATGCTTGTTATTAAGGGAAAACTAATTGGGTGATGTTGGATAGAAAATTGTTTGAAATTCAATCTTGGGAATGGATGTTTGAAATGCAGAAATTAGAACCTAATTGCATTGTAACCTTCCTTATGTTTATGTGAACTGTGATATTGTATGGGAATACATGTTTTAAATTGCTTCGGCTATGATATTATATGTGGAATTAACTTGGCAATTGAGTGCGCAGGTATTTCTAACAAACCACAGATACTGGAGATCATCCATCACCTTATGTTGTAATCCCTTGTGAAGCCGATCTGGTTCCACGAAGAACCAAGATCAACTCTGTGTTTGATGTAATGTTGTAATGTTGATTTGCATGAGGTTGAATGGGTTAAGTCTACCCTCTTGTAAATTTGAATTATGATACGTGTTGTAAGAATTGTCTTTGAATTGCATTTTTTTAAAATTTTAAATTTTGGAGACCCTTTTCTTGTGTTTTAACTTGACCCTAGGTGTTCCAACTAGGTTAAAATTGACCCTGGGTTATACCCTATGGGTCTAGAGTCCCTTTTGACTTGGGTAACCCTTGGTAAACCTTCGTATGGTCACCTAAACTTCACACTGAAGTTAAGTGACGAATTTGGAGGCATAGGAGGGATAGGATGAGTGGTACCAACACTCAAGCCCATCCCTTTTCAGAACCAAGGCTAGAGATGACTCCAAGATCCACCAATTGTGGAGGACTTGACTTCAATTTTCTCTCACAATTGTTGAGAGTCCCCATGGAGTTGTGTGGTCCTTCATGAGAGGAAAGGAAGGGGAGACATGTGTCACCCTTTCCCTCTCTAACTCCCTTTTTCTCTCCCATGTGTTGGAGAGAGGACATGTGGTAAGGGGTGAGGAAGACTTTGGGGATGGGTGAGTGACATGTGTCAACACCCATCCCTTGGGACACAATAGTAGTTGGGAGGAAGAGTGAGGAGGTGACAAGTGTCACCTCCCCATTCCTCTAAGCTCATGGAATGGGCTTATTTTAATCCCACTTGGGATAGGGAGAAAGGTTGTTGAATTTTTGAGAATTTTGATTTATTGAAAATTGTTTTGGGGAAAAAGGATAGAGGGAGTTTGGTGGCTTAGGTTGGAGGAGACTTTAGAGGAGCTCTACATCAACTTCTTCCATTATAGAGCTTTTAAAGGTTGGTTTTTTTCTTTTTTAAGGCTAAGGCATTTCCCTTGTAATTCAATTTTGCTTGCATGGTGGATGTGTGAGATGTATTTTGCTTGTGTTATATTTGTTATTGTGGAGAATTTTTATTAGGGTGTTGAAAGAGCCTCTCCCACTTGGGAGAAAATACGCATCACGTGTGGGGTAGGGGTGGAGTGATCCTCCTCGAGATCATTGCCTTGTTTTGGGATGTTGAAATCCTTGAGGGAATTTGTGTAATTTTGAGTAAATTTGTCACATGGCTTGAGAGCCAAAATATGATCTCCTTTAGAAATTTTTGTTAACATGTTTGGCTTGAGGCCATGAGGATAATTGTGTTGAAATATTTTGAAGGGTGGCACTCTAGAGTTGAGTGTGTCCACTCTCCTACCCCTTTTGAAACTCACCTGGGTTGAGTTGTGTGTTGTAATTATCCATGGGTTTATTTATGTTTTGGAATGTTGTTTTGCCTTGTTGTGATGTGGATTTGGAATACCCTAGGTGTGTGGATGATCTCCCTAGCTCAGGGGTGACCCTCTTGCGGGTCTATAGTAGGGAGGAGAGCAGGATGTGTGGTGTTTCTTTCCCTTGTGTGTTATGCAGGTTTTCATGGAGCTTAGAGTGAAGTTGAAGAGTTTACTTATCTTGGAAAATATTTTATTTTCCTTTACTCTTAAGGCTCTTGAGGAGAGCTTGGTCTTATTAATAGCTACATCCTTGTTGATTTTCAAAGAGGAGAACTTCTTTCTCTCTCTTGTTGTAAAATTTGCCTTCTAAGTTGTGAGAAAATCCTCTTCATTGTGTTGATAGTTTTAATTATAGTGTTATTAAATTTTACCATATATGATATGTTGAAGGAAGGAAATTTTGTTTTAAAAGGATATTAATTTTGTTTATTTCCTAATATTTCTATTAGCAAAGTTTTGATTTAGTTGTTGTGGTAAACAAAGAAAGTTAAAATTGTTGCTTGAAATTTTACCATTAAGTTAAGAGGAATGAAGGATTTTATGTTATAAGCCAATTTTATTGTTTGTTAATTTTAAATTTGCCAAGAAGTAGAGTTGTGGGTTCAATTTTTAGTTAAACAAGGAAATTTGCAATTTAGTTTTATAAAAAATATATATATAGACAAAAATTTATAACATCCCAATGAAATCATTTTAAAATAAGTTATTGACTTGAAATAGAAATTGAGTTAAAAGAAAAATAGATTTAATTATCCTTGTGTAATGGTTTTTTAAAAAAAATGAAATTTATAATTTTTATTTTAGAGGTGCATTTGAAAATATATTTGTATGAAAATCAAATATATACTAATTCTTTATTCTGCCTTATAAATTATTTGACAGTAATAATTATATATATATATATATATATATATATATTAAATTATTACTATCAAATAATTTATAAGGCAGAATATATATATATGTATGTATGTATATATATGTATGTATATGTATAAATATGTATATGTATATGTGTATATATATGTATGTATATGTATATATATATCTGTATATATATATATTTATATATATAGTTTGGAAAATATATAGTTATGGGATTAAATAATGAAACTGTGAGTTGTATTGATTGGAGAAAATTGTTGTATATATATATATATTAAATTTTAATAAACAAAAATTAATGGGGAAATAAATTTATCTTTTTCGCAGTTTTCATACATTGAAAATACTGTCAAAGTAAAGATGGAGTGGTGGGGGGGTTCGAACCCCCCCACCACCGCCGCTGTTACATTTGGGTGTGGGGAGGGGTTGAGCCCCCACCCACATGCCACGCTTTGGGATGTGGGTGGGGGCTTCGCCCCCTCCCCACACTCCCCACTCTCCACTGAACCCTGCGACACCCCCCCTTACACAGTCCTACTCCCGTCCTCCGCCTTACTGCCCCCCGTGACCCCCGCGATCTACCTTCGCTGCTTCCTGCAACCTCCACCGACACCTCCCTCCACCCTATCTCCGCCCTACCTCCCCTCTGCCCGCGGCCCCATCACACTCCTCCATCACCGCTGTGGCCTTCTCCATTGCTGCCGCCTCCTCCATGGGACCTGCACAGCCAATACAAATCAAACAAAAAAAATGTGTTAGGGTTTCTCCAATGAGATTCAAAAGAAAGAAATATATGGCAATATAACGATATTCATTGTTATATAAAGAAAAATATAATATATAATAATAAAATAAATGATTAATATATATATATATATTATTTGTTAATAATTTTGTAACTTCATTAAAATTATATATATATATATATTATTTATTGATAATTTTGTAAAAAGAAGTTTTTGTAAAAAAAAATAGGGGTTCTATTTTGACAATAATATACATATATCAATTAAATTAATAAGAATATATATATATATATATATGAATTCTAACTGTAGGAAAATTTTGTTTCTGAGTTTAATAATTTTCATAAATGAAATACCAAGAAAATGAAAAGAAAAATATACAGACATTTATATCTTATAATTAAATTTAGCCATCATATGCATTTCATATGTGGCCATTGTAAACTCAACCGGAAGATTCAGTAAACGTCCAATTGAGAAAAATGAGAGAAAAAGAGAAAGAAAGATAAAAGTGAAAACAAAGAGGAGAAAATGCGTGGCATTTCCGAAATAGGCTAAGAGAACTAATTAAGATTTAACTTCCGTTAAACCTGATTGGGGGCAAATTAATTATCAAAATTAATTCAAATGTTGAATTAAACCTAGAGCGGAAACCTAGTGGACTTCATCAAGTGAAGTTAGTAAGTCTTGTTTAAGTGATCTGATCTACCAAGAAATTAGGAATAATGTAAAGGATGCAGTGACAACTCTGATTGATAGAGAACTGATCTACCAAGAAATTAGGAATAATGTAAAGGATGCAGTGATAACTCTGATTGATAGAGAATGTGAAAGAGAACGAAATAATATTAAATTTCAGAAAACGTGAAGGAGAACAGATGATTGGACTTTGTTGAAAAATGTCCCATTAACTTAATCATCTGTAATACCAATGTAATTAGTGAGTTGTAAGATATTTATTAACCCTTTTAGCAAACCTCGTGATTAAGATTAGTGTTAGTGTAATAAACCCCACTCACGCTCGTGAGGCGTTATGCTGCCAGATTTTTCCAGAATTTAGGGTTTAAGAGTTTAGTAAATATAACCCTTGTAGAGACATTAACCATGTCGTGATGACCACCTTGATGGCCTTCTTGTGTATGGGTATGCGCACGTGTGTGTATTACCCCACTAACAACTGTATTGTCTACGCCTTAAGCGTACGCCACTGAGCACGCTTACGCGTGCGAGGGGGTTTCTAGGGAAGTGTGGGAAATTTTTTGATATTTCGTGTCATGACCACATGAAAAATGTGGACATGACACGTGTGATGCATGTTGTGACCATATGGGAAATGTGGGCATGACAGGGAATGTACCTCAGATGCAGAAGAAGAAGCTCTTTCCTTATGGTATATTAATTCTTTCTTCATCTTGTCATTTTCCTTGATTAATTTCTCAATTTGGGCCTTAGTGAACTTTGCTACATTAACATTTAGTTCGACAGTTTCCAAGGGATCTGTGTCTCCTATCCTTTTGACCAAGAGGTGACCAAACATTTGATTTGGGTCACTAGTTATTATTGGTCTCTTATCTTGGGGATAAAAAGTCCAAATCAATAAAGTGGCTTCATCTGCATTATACCCCGACCATGAGTTATAGACTTTGTCACTTGCTTCCTCTGTCAAACTTAGTGTTTTATTTTCCCTCCTCCTGAACGTGTCAAATAGAATGGCAGAGCTCATATCCCAACTTGGCACAAGCAATACCTTGGCTTCTTGGAGTAGTTGTCTTCCTCTTTCTGGAGTAATAGACTCCATTTCTCTGTCAATCTCTTTTTTCAATTCCTCCAAGGCGGCAGTTTCTTGCTCAGGGATAATATCTTTCATTTTTTGCCTCATTTTATTTCCTTGATATTCATATACAAAAGATTTAAATTTAGGAGTCTTAATAAATTCATCATCAAAGACAAACTTCTGAGCAGCCATAGCTCTGATGTCATCAGACAGATCCTTAGAAGTCTCAAATTTTACATGGTTCAATTCTGCAGGAAGCTCATAACATGGAATAACAAGAGCACTTATTGTTTGCATTTGTTCAATCTCATCATCACTCACTTTTTCATCTATATCTGTATCTATAGAAAATGATACTTCAGGGGTTGGCTATGAAGGTATGTGAGTCAGAGGCTGCACCTCTTGAGCTTGTGTCCCAGAGTATTGTATGTAATTTGTATCAAAAGCAATTAAAGGCACACCCTCAATTATCTCATCTACATGAGCAATAAGCTGCTCAACTCTTGATAGTGGGTCTTCAATTTTAGAAAAGGCTCTTGAGTATGAAGGAACATTCTTGCATTTCCAATCCTTTGCAAGTAGAATTTTATTAAATATATCCATTCTATCTTTAGTAGAGGCTTCGTCTTGATTTCTAATTATATCTACTTCTGAAAAAAGATGTTCATAACCAGACAGACCCTATGAGACCCTGGATCTGTGAATAAAACCCTCTGTATCAAAACCTTTTCTTTCATCTCCTATTGGGAGATCATATTGTGCTAGCTTGGCATTGACTTCTTCATAACCCTCATTCATGACTATTGTGAATTCCCCAAAGCAGAAAGTGTTGGGCATGAATGATTCTTTGTTGTTCCTCTTTAGATGAAAAGCATCAGATTCAGCCATTTGTCTCACAATTTCTAAGTATACAATTCTGTCTGGGACAACCCTAGGCAATAGATAAGGGGAACACTCAAATCCATAGACTCGTATCATGGTGCAGTCTGAAAAGGCATACCAATCTCCCCAGTTATGATTCACTTTAGTCTTTGGATCATTTTCCTTTGGCCTACGACACCTTTTTATAGTGGGAGAGAGGCTATAGTCATGAGAATATCCCAATAGTTGCATTAGAGGCTTCACAAAATATTCTTCAAAGCAAAAATATTGAGATCTATCAAAACGACAATCCCACAGCGAAGTCCACATTTGCACTGGTTTTGGGTCCCCATTGTCAAATGAGTCCTGAATTTCATCTCTGAACTCCACCATCCTCTACCATGCCCTTCGTGCAAAAGCAAATGCATTAACAAAGAGTAGTGTTTGAAATTAATCTTATCACTATTATGTTTGATTTTCTCCAATTCATGGTTTAGAGCATTAGCTATGTAACTTGCATAATCAAAAGGCCTTGCTCCCTTTGTTTGAATATCTGTAGCTAACACCATAGGTGCAATTGACATTTGTGGGGGAACCTCGAGACCTAAGACTTGACCAGCAACATAATAATTGTAACGAAAGTACTCCTCAAATAATTCTTCAAAAAATGGAGGGTTCTCAGCATTGGAAAATTTCCTCATCTGACCCTTGTCATCTTTTGGCTTGTGTAAAGCTAACTTGCCTCTCTTATAACTGGTGTCCATATGCCTATACTCCAGCAATAGGTCTTTGACTGTAATGGGTGTGTCAAAGCCACATTCCAATTGAAAAACATTCACAATGAAATCCTTGGAAAGCACCAGTATATTGTCACCAGTGTGTGATCTAATACTTCTTATTTTCGGGTCATATTTGCTAGCTAAGGCTTAATCAAATCCACGTTGATAAAGACATTAGACACTATTAGCCTTGCTAAATTTAACCTCCAAGGGTTGCAAACAGGTTCATACCTATATTGTTTCTTGAAATGATACAAAAACAATTGATACCCTCAAAGAGGGGTCCAAACATCTCCTAACTCCTTATAGTCATCTATCAATTTATCTATGGAGGGATTAGTCTGGGCACTTCTTTTTGGTCTTGGCCCAGACCCTAGGCATTGGTCAATTAAATCTTGATTCAGTGATCTTTTATCAACCTTCTAATTTTTAGCTTTATGTTTCTCTGGATTATTTTCCATAATGCAGACTCCAAATCTTCTACATAGTATAAATTTATAGTCAGGACCGATATACTTACTTGAAATATATTTCTGGTTGGCCTTTTTCTGCTCCTTGCTCTGCGAGAGGTCAAAATTCTTTTCTCCTTCTTTCTTCAGCCAAATCTTACTGGGGTGGAATAACTTATTTCAATCTCATCTCATAAATGCACCATCGATGTGTATCTTGCCATCGATCTGGTTTGATAATTGCAAATATTCGATTGAAATCTTGGAATGTCACATCAATGTTGTCTGACAATCATCGCTGTATCGCTAAGACTTTGTTTTATATTCCACTGAAGTCCATCCCTTCCATCGATAAATTTCCTTTTCTCGGTCCATCGGCGAGGTTCCATATGAAGTTGCCTTGATGTGCCCTAGTCCAATTGATGTTCTTCATATCCTCAATGTTTTATAGTTATTTCGGGCTATCAGTGGAACTTCATCCTTAGTTCCACCGATCCTTACATGCTACAACGATGCTTTTGTCTTTGTTGGTTTTATCAGCATGTCGGGGGAACTCGTATATAAGTTCTACTGAAGTTGACATGTTCCAACGATATAACCTTCTTCAGCCAAATCTTACAGGAGTGGAATAACTTATTTCAATCTCAGCTCATAAATGCACCATCAATGTGTATCTGCCATCAGGCCAGTTTATTAATTGCAAATATTTGAGTGATGTCTTGGAATGTCACATCAATCTTGTCTAACAATCATCGTCGTATCGCTGAGGCTTTGTTTTATATTCCACCGAAGTCCATCCCTTCCATCGATAAATTTCCCTTAGTCCATCGGCGAGGTTCCATATGAAGTTGCCCCAATGTGACCTAGTCCGACCGATGTTCTTCATATCCTCAATGTTTTATAGTTATTTCAAGCTATCAGTGGAACTTCATCCTTAGTTCCACCGATCCTTACATGCTACAATGATGTTTTTATCTTTGTTGGTTTTATCAGTATGTCAGGGGAACTCGTATATAAGTTCTGCCAAAGTTGACATGTTATGGCGATAGGCTAACTCATGTCGAGTTCATCGGGTCATCAGTGAGGGTGTGATATGTATTCCATCGAAATCCACATGTTATTGCGATATAACCTTCTTCTACCAACTTTATCAGCCTGTCGGTGGGACCATGATGTGGTTTCCACCAATGTCTGCATGTTATCCCAATAAGCTCATTTTAATCCATTTTGTCGGTCTATGGGTGGGATGACCTCAAAGGTTACCCCGATAGATCATTGTTTTGCCGATATAGTGATACTATATCTTTATCGGGCCATTGGTATAGAAAAGTGAAAGGTTCCAACGATGGGGTCACATTGGGCCGATATGTTCTTAGGAAAGCCAAAGGGTACATTTCGTGTAATGGATATGCAAGACTTAGGTTAATTATGGATTTTGTAACACAATTGATTACTATTATGAGATTAAGGGTATAATGTTCTGATCTTGGTTGAAAAGGGGATGGGTAGAAGTACATAAAAATTGTTAAATTTTCCTGTTCCAACAGGGTTTAGGGTTTAGGGTTGAGGGTTTAGGGATTAGGGTTTAGAGTTGAGGGTTATAGTCCCATTAGAGAACGATGTCCTCGCACATGGACCATGTCAAGTTCCCTCATTGATGTTGGTAACGGATACATGGAAGGCAAATGGATTAGGCAGATAGTGATTTATGACATGGATTGTAGAGTTTAAGGTATACTGTTTAGGGTTGGGATTTAGGGTTTAGTGTTGAGGGATTAGATTTTAAGATATAGTGTTTAGGGTTGAGGGTTTAGGGTTTAGTGTTGAGGGATTAGAGTTTAAGGTATAGTGTTTAGGGTTGAGGGTTTAGGGTAGGGTTGACGGTTTAAGGTTTAAGGGTTGAAGCTTCAAGCTTTAGGGATAGCGTTTACGGTTGAGGGATTAGGGTTTAGGGTGGAGGGATTAGGGTTTAAGGTATAGTGTTTAGGGTTGAGGGTTGAAGGTTGCGTTACGCTTCACTAAAAGGTTATAGTCCCATTAGAGAACGATGTCCTCGCCCATGGACCATGTCGAGTGCCCTCATTGATGTTAGTAAGGGATACATGGAAGGCAAATGGATTAGGCAGATAGTGGATTATGACGTGGATTCTAGAGGGGAGAAAAGTGGATTATGACGTGGATTATGTAGGGAAAATAGTGGATTATGTCAGACTTATGCCAAAGCATGGACCATAGGGATGGTATGTGGAGGGTATGTAGGATAGTGGATGAATAATAGTAGATTTATTGGCTTTATCAGTAGAGGCATCTAATTTTGCATTTCTAGATCCCTTGAGGATGGTGGAATGAGTGGAAGCTTTAAGTTTAGGTTTAAGATTAGGGTTGAGGGATTAGGGTTTAAGGTATAGTGTTGAGGGTTGAGGGTTGAGGGTTGAGGGTTGAGGGTTTAGGGATTACAATTTAGAGTTGAGGGATTAGGGTTTAAGGCACAGTATTGTTTAGGGTTGAGGGTTTAGGATTTAAGGTTCAAGTGTTGAGGGTTGTGGCTTTAGGGATAGGGTTTAAGGTTTAGTGATAAGGGATTAGGGTTTAGGGTTGAGGAGTTAGGGTTTAGTGTTGAGGGATTAGAGTTTAAGATATAGTGTTTAGGGTTGAGGGTTTAGGGTTTAGTGTTGAGGGATTAGAGTTTAAGGTATTGTGTTTAGGGTTGAGGGTTTAGGGATAGGTTTGATGGTTTAAGGTTTAAGGGTTGATGCTTTAGGCTTTAGGGATAGTGTTTACGGTTGAGGGATTAGGGTTTAGGGTGAAGGGATTAGGGTTTAAGGTATAGTGTTTAGGGTTGAGGGTTGAAGGTTGCGTTACGCTGCACTAAAAGGTTATAGTCCCATTAGAGAACGATGCCCTGGCCCATGGACCATGTCGAGTGCCCTCATCGATGTTGGTAAGGGATACATGGAAGGCAAATGGATTAGGCAGATAGTGGATTAGGACGTGGATTCTAGAGGTGAGAAAAGTGGATTATGACGTGGATTATGTAGGGAAAATAGTGGATTATGATGTGGATTATGTCAGACTTATGCCAAAGCATGGACCATATGGATGGTATGTGGAGGGTATGTAGGATAGTGGATGAATGATGGTAGATTTATTGGCTTTATCAGTAGAGGCATCTAATTTTGCATTTCTGGATCCCTTGAGGATGGTGGAATGAGTGGAAGCTTTAAGTTTAGGTTTAAGATTAGGGTTGAGGGTTGAGGGTTGAGGGATTAGGGTTTAAGGTATAGTGTTGAGGGTTGAGGGTTTAGGGTTTAGGGTTTAGGGATTATGGTTTAGAGTTGAGGGATTAGGGTTTAAGGCACATTACTATTTAGGGTTGAGGGTTTAGGGATAGGGTTTAGGATTTAAGGTTCAAGTGTTGAGAGTTGAGGCTTTAAGGATAGGGTTTAATGCTTAGCGATAAGGGATTAGGGTTGAGGGTTGAGGGATTAGGGTTTAGTGTTGAGGGATTAGAGTTTAAGATATAGTGTTTAGGGTTGAGGGTTTAGGGTTTAGTGTTGAGGGATTAGAGTTTAAGGTATAGTGTTTAGGGTTGAGGGTTTAGGGATAGGGTTGACGGTTTAAGGTTTAAGGGTTGAGGCTTCAGACTTTAGGGATAGCATTTATGGTTAAGAGATTAGGGTTTAGGGTGGAGGGATTAGGGTTTAAGGTATAGTGTTTAGGGTTGAGGGTTGAAGGTTGCGCTACACTGCACTGAAAGGTTATAGTCCCATTAGAGAATGATGTCCTCGCCCATGGACCATGTCGAGTGCCCTCATCGATGTTGGTAAGGGATACATGGAAGGCAAATGGATTAGGCAGATAGTGGATTATGACGTGGCTTCTAGAGGGGAGAAAAGTGGATTATGACGTGGATTATGTAGGGAAAACAGTGGATTATGATGTGGATTATGTCAGACTTATGCCAAAGCATGGACCATAGGGATGGTATGTGGAGGGTATGTAGGAGAGTGGATGAATGATGGTAGATTTATTGGCTTTATTAGTAGAGGCATCTAATTTTGCATTTCTGGATCCCTTGAGGATGGTGGAATGAGTGGAAGCTTTAAGTTTAGGTTTAAGATTATGGTTGAGGGTTGAGGGTTGAGGGATTAGGGTTTAAGGTATAGTGTTGAGGGTTGAGGGTTTAGGGATTACGGTTTAGAGATGATGGATTAGGGTTTAAGGCATAGTACTGTTTAGGGTTGAGGATTTAGGGACAGGGTTTAGGATTTAAGGGTCAAGTGTTGAGGGTTGAGGCTTTAGGAATAGGGTTTAAGGTTTAGTGATAAGGGATTAGGGTTGAGGGTTGAGGGATTAGGGTTTAGTGTTGAGGGATTAGAGTTTAAGATATAGTGTTTAGGGTTGAGGGTTTAGGGTTTAGTGTTGAGGGATTAGAGTTTAAGGTCTAGTGTTTAGGGTTGAGGGTTTAGGGATAGGGTTGACGGTTTAAGGTTTAAGGGTTGAGGCTTCAGGCTTTAGGGATAGAGTTTACGGTTGAGGGATTAGGGTTTAGGGTGGAGGGATTAGGGTTTAAGGTATAGTGTTTAGGGTTGAGGGTTGAAGGTTGCATTATGCTGCACTGAAAGTTTATAGTCCCATTAGAGAACGATGTTCTCACCCATGGACCATGTCGAGTGCCCTCATCGATGTTGGTAAGGGATACATGGAAGGCAAATGGATTAGGCAGATAGTGGATTATGACATGGATTCTAGAGGGGAGAAAAGTGGATTATGATGTGGATTATGTAGGGAAAGTAGTGGATTATGATGTGGATTATGTCAGACTTATGCCAAAGCATGGACCATAGGGATGGTATGTGGAGGGTATGTAGGATAGTGGATGAATGATGGTAGATTTATTGGCTTTATCAGTAGAGGCATCTAATTTTGCATTTCTAGATCCCTTGAGGATGGTGGAATGAATGGAAGCTTTAAGTTTAGGTTTAAGATTAGGGTTGAGGGTTGAGGGTTGAGGGATTAGGGTTTAAGGTATAGTGTTAAGGGTTGAGGGATTAGGGATTACAGTTTAGAGTTGAGGGATTAGGGTTTAACGCACAATATTGTTTAGGGTTGAGGGTTTAGGGATAGGGTTTAGGATTTAAGGTTCAAGTGTTGAGGGTTGAGTCTTTAGGGATATGGTTTAAGGTTTAGTGATAAGGGATTAGGGTTGAGGGTTGAGGGATTAGGGTTTAGTGTTGAGGGATTAGAGTTTAAGATATAGTGTTTAGGGTTGAGGGTTTAGGGTTTAGTATTGAGGGATTAGAGTTTAAGGTATAGTGTTTAGGGTTGAGGGTTTAGGGATAGGGTTGACGGTTTAAGGTTTAAGGGTTGAGGCTTCAGGCTTTAGGGATAGCATTTAGGGTTGAGGGATTAGGGTTTAGGGTGGATGGATTAGGGTTTAAGGTATAGTGTTTAGGGTTGAGGGTTGAAGGTTGTGTTACACTGCACTAAAAGGTTATAGTCCCATTAGAGAATGATGTCCTCGCCCATGGACCATGTTGAGTGCCCTCATTGATGTTGGTAAGGGATACATGGAAGGCAAATGGATTAGGCAGATAGTGGATTATGGCGTGGATTCTAGAGGGGAGAAAAGTGGATTATGACATGGATTATGTAGGGAAAATAGTGGATTATGATGTGGATTATGTCAGACTTATGCCAAAGCATGGACCATAGGGATGGTATGTGGAGGTTATGTAGGATAGTGGATGAATGATGGTAGATTTATTGGCTTTATCAATGAGGCATCTAATTTTGCATTTCTGGATGCCTTGATGATGGTGGAATGAGTGGAAGCTTTAAGATTAGGGTTAAGGGTTGAGGGTTGAGGGATTAGGGTTTAAGGTATAGTGTTGAGGGTTGAGGGTTTAGGGTGCAATGGAGATGTTTGCTTAGGAGATGGATGATGAAGGGATTTAGGAACCCACATAGACTTAGGCATTTTATTACTTTTGTTTTGCTTAATGTGGGATGGAATGTTTTGACACTTTTGAGCAGAATGGGAATTTGAGATGGGAGTAGATGGTTGGGATTTTTTAGAGGTAGATGCCTCATTTAACTTGATTTCCCATTGCTTAGGTAACCATACCATTTTGGTTTTGGACTTTGCTTGTGGAGGTATGGGCTTGGATAACTTTTTGGATTGATTTTTCTTCGACTCTTTGTTTTTATGTCCTGAGGCATGACGACCCTTAGGATGTTTGGCTTTATCAGTAGAGGCATCTAATTTTGCATTTCTAGATCCCTTGGGGATGGTGGAGTGAGTGGAAGTTTTAAGTTTAGCTTTAAGATTAGGGTTGAGGGTTAAGGGATTACAGTTTAATGTTGAGGGATTAGAGTTTAAGATATAGTGTTTAGGGTTGAGGGTTTAGGGTTTAGTGTTGATGGATTAGAGTTTAAGGTATAGTGTTTAGGGTTGAGGGTTTAGGGATAGGGTTTAGGGTTTAAGGTTTAAGGGTTGAGGCTTCAGGCTTTAGGGATAGCGTTTACGGTTGAGGGATTAGGGTTTAGGGTGGATGGATTAGGGTTTAAGGTATAGTGTTTAGGGTTGAGGGTTGAAGGTTGTGTTACGCTGCACTAAAAAGTTATAGTCCCATTAGAGAATGACATCCTTGCGCATGGACCATGTCAAGTACCCTCATCGATGTTGGTAAATTTATTACGGAATGGAAGGGAACCATAACCAATGGTTGCACACATCCCCATAAAAGTTGAAGCTTGTGATGTAGAGGTGGTGTAGGGTGCAATGGAGATGTTTGCTTGGTAGATGGATGATGATGGCACTAAATTAGGTGCACTTGGCATAGGTTTTGATGTCCCAAAGAGATTACATTTAGGGCTAAAAGTTGGCGCAAAAGTTAGAGTTAGAAACACCGACTTTAGCGCCGACTAATGAATCCAAAAAAAAAATTAAAATTCGCGCATTAAAACATACCACACAAAAAAAAACACAAATAAGTTAATACATTTAAGCCCACAACACAGTGTATTCTGCCTCTGTTTTAGGTTTCCTATGAAACGACAACTTTATTATGTCAAAAATGGAAGTTGCTGAAAAGTTTCTACAACGGATCCGTGAATTTGTATTTTATTTATTTTTGGTTCTAGACATCCAGAAGATAAAAAATTGCTTGAGCTAGCTGCTAAATTTGGGGTTTCTAGCTACCTCAGCCATTCAATCAAGCTTGTTCGTCTGCCTTTTTGCAAGTTAACTCTTGATCTAGGTTTTTATCCATTTTGATATAATTTTGAGCTCAAAGAAAGTTTTTCTAAGATGTTGTACTCACGCTTTAGGGTAAATTTGAGTAGTAATGTTGTTAATTATCCTTGCTTGCAATATAACTTGCATTTACCATTTTTAGAAGGCCTGTCGAATAAGGTCTCTTTGTACATCATACCCAAAATACAAGTTGTTAAGTTTTGTTTTTGGCTACATTTTTGTTTTTGGCTACGATTGGTCAAGCATGCTGTTAATTCATACCTGGCTACGATTGCGTCCACAGACTGGATGAAAATAATTTGCCCTAGGTCACCTCAAAATGTCAAGCAATAGAGGGAAGGGAGCAAACTCTGGCCACAATCAATTAATTCACTGTCAATTTATAGATTTGTAAATGTTTCCATTGTTTCTTTGATTTTTAGTATTTAGTTTTCTATTTCTAAATTTTAAAAAATAAATTTATTTTATATATATATTTATATATAGGGATATGAGACTGAAAAAGATAAAGAAGCATTGGCTTCCATATTGGGGGTAGACGCAGTGAACAAATTGGATGGTGTTAACTTGATATTGCTTGCCAGATACATAGAAAAATGATCTAGTAAAGCCCCTGAAACATTGCAACCAAATCAACAGTGTCAAAGGGAATCAATTGATTCCCCAACTAGTCATGGATTAGGCAAAAGATCCAGAAGGAAATCAATAACAATAACCTCTAAGAATGTGGAACAAGGAGTAGGGGCTTCCAATGTCCCAGCCACTCCTGGGACACAGACTTCTTCGACCACCATGCCATGTTTTGCATCTTGCATTGGTAGCTACGATACCAAGATAGAATACGATGTGGTTTCAGGGGAAGTCCGAATGACAAATGCTAGAAAAATGTTTGTGAATAGGTTGAAGGAATCATGCCTTCAACAGTTCAAAGACCATCTACATTTGCCATTCTCAAAGATACCCATGCACCTACAAAAAGCAATTATCCAAGACATGGAGATTGAATTTGACACAGGTTGGTCTGTACAGAAAATAAAGCTACGAATGTCTCAAAACTGCAAGAGATTTCGGTGCAACCAAACAAAAAAGATAAAAAAAATCCCTCCCGAGCAAAGGCTCAAAAAAAGGCCAATTGATGTAAGTCTCAAAGTATGGAAAGAGCTTGTAAAAGCATATGAGAAGTCTGATGCACGGAGGAAGTCCGGTGAGGAGAGTACGCAGGTATTTGAAATTGCTCATAAGATTATATCAAATTTATTAAACAATTTTTAAATTTTATTTGTGCTTTACCTAAATTGAATTAGTATATGTTTCAGGACAAGGCCTCCAAGGCTAGGCTTGACAAACTTCGTGCCACTCATCACAGTGGCCAGAAAGGTTTACATGTCTTGATCAGTACATTTGTAAGTATATTTAATATGTTAAATGATATTTTTTTTATTTCCTAGGAAAAAATAAATGATTGCATATTAATTAGTTTAACTAGTCCATGTGCCATGTTTTGACAGGAGGAGAAATATGGCCGGCAACCAACGCAATTTGAAAAGGAAATATTACAAAGCAAAAAGTAGACCGATTTTGTAATATGGATGGAGAACGAAGAATCAATAGTTGATTTTCAATAACTTAGTTGGATATTGTTGTGTTAATATGTCAATTTGTATTTCTTTTGTTGAGTTTCAATAATCTTTGAAGATGTTATAGAGTGATACTTGAGACAAACAGTTACAGTTGTACTCTGTTTGTTGTGTTTGGTTTCTATTGGGCTTCTTGTATTTTTTACTCAAGTGGATTGTTATTCATAGGTCGCTTGTCATTCTTCTTGATCATATGGATGTAGTTATCATTGAGTTTTTAGGTGGTCTCCCAAGTGAACAAACCAAAGGGTTTATCTCAAGTCTTTGTTTCCTAACCTTTTTATTATAAGACTTAAAGGGGGGCATGCATTACAGTTACGTTATTGGTTATATTTCAAACCTTTGAAATATAATAGTGGACATTTAAATTTTAATATGCACATTTTTTTTTGTTGAGAAGGAGCCATCATTGGTAGTAGGCATTAACTCTCCTCTGCCATAACAACTTTGGGAAGTACTAGTCTTTAATGTGCTTAGTTTTGAGGTATGTGAGGGAGAAAAGGAAGGAGTGGGGAACCATTTTGGGGGGGGGAATTCTTCTTTTTACCTTGGGGTCAAGGAAGGAAGGTTGATGGTTGGACTATAAGTGATTTAGAGGAAGGGAGACTTTGGGTGTGCTCATCATGTTGGCTGAGTGTCTTGTTGTTTGGGTTGGAGACTAAGATTCAAATCGCCAACTGGTCTTCTTCAACTAAGCTAACCTTTCTTTGAAGTAAAGCTCCTTTTCATCCATTCTCATAAAATTACACTGACCATTTTGGTGAAACATTTCCTTTAACTTGTGTAACTATATGTGGTCTTGTGAAAGCCTATGCTAAAGGGTTTGGATGAGGAAAATATTGTTAACTGTGAGAGTTCAGACTTAAGATCATGGGACTTATTAACTATGGAAAACTGTTGATTATTGTGTTTTGGATTTCTATCATGAAGGAAGCTACATTAATTTGGTCATAGTTTGAGGTGGAGTTTCAAACCTTGGCTAGAATTGCTAGAATGCTATCATTGCAACATACATGAGTCTTGAGGAAACCTGGCCTGGTTCATGGTTATCTTTTTTGACATGGTTGTCAACCCTAATGGCGTTGGTATTTCACTTATAAATGTCCACTCTCTCAATTGTGGATGCGAGGTCTTCTTGGGATTAATAATACCACTCCTAGGTGGGATTTTGGGATGGTTTTGGATCCTTGGTTCAGGTCAACTTGCCCCCCAACAGTCCCTCCAAGGTTATGAGGTTTGCATTACTGAAGCCACAATGGAATACAATGTTGAAACAACACTACATGATTGTATTTGATTACCATTTGACTCTTGGAAAGAATGGGTTTTGTTAATTGCATATAGTTGTGTAACATTGCAATAGTTGTATTGTACTTGTAACTAGAACAGTCTATTATGAAGGCATTCACTTGATGACAATGACCTTTGAGTTCATTGTAATGACTTGCACTAAATTAGAAATGTGATTTCAATCTAGTATTTATTAAATTGGAGATTGTTTGTGAACAAATTTATCTTAGTATGGACTTCCTTGTGTTTGAATGTCTGAGCACTACCCACAGAATAGTAGATATTATGTACTTGTGATCACTGCGTCATTTAGATAGAGGACTCATAAATGGAATATAGGACCTTCTGTTTCATTTCCATAAAATCCTAAGGGTTGATTAAGTTATTGTGCATGGATGTAAATGGAAACTTTAAGCTCTCCGAAGGCTTGCTTATTGTTTGCAAAGTAGCATTAATTTCTTATTTTAATTGTGGAAACATCTTGTGGACTCTAGTATGGTGTTGACTAAGGAATTATTGTGTAAACACTAGAAAGGTCTATGCATGTTAATCATAGATTGTAACCCTACATTTGGAAGGAAATTGTTACTATAGATGTGATATATACTGTACAGTGGTATCTGGTCTATGGCATGACATCTTTAGTAGGAGGTACCTTCAGATTTCTATAGCATCATGTCTGGGCTAAGGTACCGTAAAGTTAAGTGTGCATTGTATGGTGTTATTGTATTGGAGGTTGCTGTATGCAAATCTACAATGATATAAGGAGACTCGAGTCTCATCATTTCATTGCACAAAGTGAGTGACAAAACAACTACCTAGTTTAAAATTGGCCCTTCTTTAAGTAACATATGTAGCAATGAGACTTAGGATTCTTGAAAATGAGAAGCATCCTTCACCCCATACAACCTGCTAACTAGGGCCTCTCTATTTACGTGCATGGTTGACCTCCTTGTCGTTGCTAGCTATCTTGAAGACACCCTAAACTTTATCATTGAGATACCTGTTAAATCTGTGCTGGTTGTATGCATGTGTTTTCTTGGTGCCTGTAGATCACATATGAATATAGGCTTAGGAGTATTTACAACAACACTGCTTTTTGATTTGGATCCTAAAAATGTTGCACAACTTATGTTCTTCTCTCAAACATCTATCCACAAGTGGGCAGGTGTGGTGAGGTAAGGAGATTGATGAAAGATAGAGGAATTAAAAAAATGCCTGGATGCAGTTGGATTGAAGGGCATAAAATGGTACATGCTTTTTTGTGTAGGAGACAGATCACATCCATAGACAAAGGAGACCTATACAAAGTTGGAGAAATTGGCTTGGAAGATGAAGGCAACAAGTATTTTCCAGATTCAAGAATTTACTTAATACTGTGGAAGGATTGGAAAAAGAATTATTTCTCTACCACCATGGTGAAAAGTTGACAATTGCATTTGGTTTGTTAAACATGCCCCATGGAACAACTATTAGACCTTTATCTTAAGGTTACTCATGAACCTTAAGATAAATAATTATTGAAAAAAAACTGTGCATTCATTAATGACATGTAAGAGAATTTAATCAACTGCTACTTAAAAACTCTTTAATGTTTTCGTCTAATGTAGGTTATTAGATTAATAGTGAAAAAGAACATACATTGACCACACAATTTGTGGCACTTAAGGTTATGTAATAGAAATTACAGTTGATAGTTAAATTGTATAACAATTTTTTTATGATCTTTAGTAACGTTTATTACAATTGTTGCATGTTTTACATCATTGGAATGACATATTAGCTGTAACGTTTTTGAAATTTTATTATGGTATGTGCACTTTGATATGATGTAATATGATTATGGTTTCATTTCATATGTTGGAATATTAGATATATAACAGAAAAAGAAATTATTACATGAAATAAATAATAACTTTTCATTTTAATTTTTTTTTTTGCAGAACATGGGTCTTCCAAAAGATGAGGATAATCCTGATGATATAGATCCAAATTATATTGGTTCTGGTACAGATCACATGGCAGAGGATGATGATGATGTAGATACAGAAGACAACGAGGCCAATGACGATGATGATGATGATCACGATGGTGATGATGATGATGAGGCAGTTGCTGGTAGTAGCCAGTGACATTCATGATCATATAGACTGCATCATGGATCATTGCTGATATATCGTTATGATGCCTCTTTTCATGGTTACTATCATATGTATCATTTTCACAGCCTGCAATACCATATTATTGAGTTGTATCATTTTCACATGTATCAATTTGACTTATATCATTTGGACATGTATCATCTTGACTTGTATCATTTTGAGTTACATAATTTATCATTTTTACTTATATCATTTGTACATGTATCATTTTGACTTATGTCGACTGTTGGACATGTATCATTTTGATATGTTATTAATCTACTAGCATATTTGACTTTTACCTGTTTTAGTTATATATAATAATGATCTTATCAGTATTGACTTGTCTATTTTTATATATTGAAAGTGGTCGATGATTTTTGGATGGATATTTATTACGTATGATGATTTTAATTTATTGCAGGATGGATGTTGTAAAATTCAATTAAATTATAGATATTTGACTCACTTGTTTTAATTATAGATGATGATCATGTTATAATAATTATCTTGTTATTTTATAATAAATATCTTATTTTTTTTATATAATTATCTTGTTAAATTAGAAGCAAAACCCAAAGAAACAAAGGAGGTCATAATGGAAGCAAAACTTGGCGTCAATTAGGAAGCTAAAAAAGAAGCTATTTTAGATGCCATACAAGAAGCAAAATACGAAGCACGACTGAGAGAAAAACTAGAAGCACAAATGGGAGCAGACATGGAAGCAAAACTAGAAGCTAAATTGGGTGCCAAATCCGGTGCTAAATTGGAAGCAAACTTGGAAGCAAAAATGGAAGCAAATCTAGAAGCAAAACCTGAAGCAAACCTGGAAGCAACATTGGAAGCAAACCTGGAAGCCAAACCAGAAGCAAAATCGGAAGCCAAAGTAGAAGCCAAATCTGGCGCTAAATTGGAAGCAAATCTGGAAGGAAAATGGGAAGCAAAACTAGAAGCAAAACCAGAAGCAAAACTAGAAGCAAACTTGGAAGCAACACAAGAAGCAAAATCGGAAGCCAAATTGGGTGCCAAATCCAGCGCTAAATTGGAAGCAAATCTGGAAGCAAAATGGGAAGCGAAATTGGAAGCAAAACTAGAAGCAAACCTGGAAGCAAAACCTGAAGCAAAACTGGAAGCAAACCTGGAAGCAACTCAAGAAGCAAAACCAGAAGCAAAATCAGAAGCCAAATTTGGCGCTAATCTGGAAGCAAAATCGGAAGCAACACTGGATGCAAAAATGGAAGCAAAACAAGAAGCAAACCTGGAAGCCAAACCAGAAGCAAAATCAGAAGCCAAATTGGGTGTCAAATTCAGCGCCAAATCCAGCTGTTGCTTTCCGGTGCTAAAGTTGGCGCAAAAGTCGGCACTAAATCTGGTGCAAAAGTAAGCATGCAAAATTGTGCCGAGTTTTGCACTGGACAAACTGTCTAATTTTTGAGCTCAATTTCACTAAAATCCGGTGTTATTTTAGGCGCTAATGGCCTGTTTTGTTGTAGTGACCATTTGGTGTTCTTTTTATTTTTGGGCCATTTAATGTGATTTTACACCTCCTTATGTGTTTATTAGAGTTCCAAACTTACCCTAGGTGGTACCCCTAGGGTCTAGGATCCATTTGGACTTACTAAACCCTAGGGTAACTCCCATCTAGTCACTCTAAACTTGGGTTTAGTAAAAGTGACGAAATTTTAAAATGGCTAAGGGTGGGAGATGAGTCATGCCTTGGAAAAGGCCCATCTCCCTTCCCAAGATTTGGGGATTCCTCCACCTTGAAGACTTGGGGAGTACCCCCAAGTGTGTGGAACCTTCCTCCAAGACTCTCACACATGTGTGAGAACATCTTGGAGGAAGGTTCCTCTCTTGAGGAGTAAGGGGATGACATGTGTCATCCCTTATCCTCATGGAGCCATGGGGAGAGATGCCACCTCTCCACTTGGGCTCTCACACATGTGTGAGAGCACAAGTGGATAAGGTGAGGGTTTGAATGGATAAGAGGGTGACACTTGTCACCCTCACATTCCTTCTCCCTTGCAAGTGGCATGGGATGAGGAATGAGAAGGTGACCCTAACAAGAAGGTGACAAGTGTCACCTTCTCATTCCTCGGCCTAATTTGGAGGCCTATTTTATCTCCTCTTAGAGAGGAATTGGGGGTTCTTGCTTTTTAGAAATCTTTCTATCTTTGGAGGTTTTTGGGAAGGAGTTGGAGGAAACTTGGAGGATTGGAGAAAGCTTGTGGGCTCTTCTTTAACATGCATCCATTGTTGGGATCTTAAGGTAAGCCCTATGGCATTAGCCATTCCTTATATTTGTTTCATCTTGCTTGTGTGCTTGAAATTTTGTGTTGGGTGTTATTTTCTTTTGTGTGGGTTTTGGGTGTTGGTAAGAGCTTGTCCATTGGAGAAAATGCTCAACTTGTATGGGGTGGGGGAGAGTGAACCTCCTCGAGGTCACCTCATGGTATTGGCTTGTTTATGGCCTTGAGGGCATTATTGGTGTATGGGATTATTTTTGGTGGCATGAGTGCCATGGTGATTTTTGGTGTTTCATCGAGATATTATTTTGGCTTGAGGCCTTGTGGTATTGAGATTATTGAGTTGGAGTGACCTCTTGAGTCAAGGGTTCCACTCCCCTACCCTCCAAACTCATTTCAATGAGTCTTGTATTGTGCATATACTATGGGTGATTTTGTGTTGATTGTGATTTTTGTTGTGGTGTGAGAAAACACATGTGAGACTACCTCCCAACTCGGAGATGACCCACTAGCGGGTCTATGGTAGGGAGGAGGACGATTTGCGTGGCTTGGTTTCCCCCTCTTGCGTTTATATTATTGCAGGTTTTGTTGGTGTTTTGGAGCTTGGAGAAAAGTTCATTTTAGCCTTATTTGCATTATTTGGTTGGCTAATTTTGTGAGCCATGGCCTTGGAGGCCTTATTGTATTAGTTGAAAAATTATAGTACTCTCCATTGTTTTGTTGTTGAAACGAATTTTAATGTGTAATACATACTGTCATGATTTTTAAAATGTGTATTATGTTGTTGTTGAGTTCATGAAGTTATGGAAAGCTTGTCAAAGGAAAATATAACGTTGCTGCCATTTTATGTTCAAATGAAGAAAAAAAAAGAGCATATGTTATAATTTTCTGATTTTTGTAGCATGTTAGAATAGAAAGGAAACTAGATAAAATTTATTTATGGTTTATAGTAATTGGTTTTCTCCTCAAGATGCTTGTTGTTTCAAAGAAAAATAATGACTGGTTATTTTATTTTGCTGTAAAAAAAAAAAGAGATTTAGAGAAAATTAGTTGTTAAAAAAAAAGGGATAGTATAATATTCCATTTTATTTACTGTAAGAAAAATGAGAAATAGTATTCTATTTTATTTATTTTTCAAGAAAACTGTATATACAATTAGTTCTTATAACGTAATTTTTTCCATTCCACTAAATGACTGTGTATATATATATATATCAAAAAAATGTATATTTAAACCTACTGTTATAACTGTCAAAATAATGTATATACAATTGTGTGTGTATATATATATAGTTGTATATACATTATTTTGCCAGTTATAACAGTAGGTTTAAATATACATTTTTTTGATATATATATATAAACACATATATATACATATATTTTTAATATTAAATGAAACTAATTTAAATATTATAATAATTAATGAATGGCTTTTTCTTTTCACTGCCCATGTTTCATATTTCACAGAAATAAACAAAAGGGAGAAATTTGTATTGTAGGTCGAAACTCGTTAGGGTTTTTATCTTTTAAGTTTTATACAAAAAAAAAATGAAGTTGAGTTGGGATGGCGGCATGGCCATTTTCCCAACCCCTGTGCGCCATATGAAATGGGTGGGGAATGGTCCCCCCACCCACCTCCCACCATACGGTGGGGGGTGAGTGGGTGGATCGCCCCCACCCCATTTTACATTTGATACTCTCCAAAACAAGAAAAAAGAAATGTCGTCAGCCCTGTGTTTTGAACCACAACACCTCCTCTGCCATTCGGCCCATGGCCGTAAGGAAACCCTGTGTTTTTTATCTCTATTTATTTAATCTGTAAAACAATATATATATATATATATATATATATATTGCTTGCAGTCTATCATTTAAAACAAAAAAAATTATATATTAGATCAATATTTGATGAATATATATATAACAAAATAAGTAACCCCTGTGCATATAGAAAATAAATATATACCTTTGTGAGAGGTATTATCATGGTTGCCATTCCTATCATCAAACTCTCACCTGCAAACAAAAATGGGGAAAAAAAAAAGAAGAAAACTAGAATGAAGGCAATTGAGAAGAGAAGAATGAGAGAAAGAAAGAGATATGTTTAGGGTTAGACAAAAAGAATCAATAGAATATTGGATAAGATTTAGGGTTGTGAAATGAGTGGGAATTTTAGTTAAGTTAATTTATTTTATTTATTCCTCATTTGCCTGTGACTCTTCCCTCTCTCCTTCTCTTTTAAATTTTATTATATTTCTTTTTGAGTGATTTTTAAGATGGTCATTTTCATGTGAGTGGGAATTTTTTTATTAGTGATTATGGTGTGGGATTTTTATTTGGATATTGATTTAGGGATTTTAATGGGTTCTTTTATCCCTTGATTTTTAATTTTAGGCTTGAACTATTAGTTTCCCTAGTGGGATTTATTTTGATTAATTTTGGAAATCTCATTTATTAATTTATTATTGTTGATTGATTTTGTTGGGATGGGCAAAGTGTTTTAATTCTTTTTGGGAGAATTTTACCTTGACATTCAATTAATTTAATTATGGAAATTATATTATTAGTGGGCCTCTATTATTTGGGATTTAATATTTAATAATTTTATTTAATTTGATTTTCGTTTAATCGGGTGGTAATTTTTATAATGTTATTTAGGTGAATTTAATTTTAATCTTTTTATTTAATTTTCTCCTAAATATCTTCGAGGGAGACTCTTTAAAATAATTATTTCAAACGTTAAAAATGCATTATGCTACCGAATTTTTCTGAGACTTGGGGCAGTTAATTTAAATGAAATTTCCTTGACATTAGTTAACATTTATTGTACCTTGCAATTATTAGTTTTTAATGATGGCATATTTTAATCTATTTTTGTGCTCTAGAATTAGGTTGGATTTTGACTCCTATCGGAATCATGTCACTCACTTAGGAAACTTAGGGTTCGGGTCCATTCAATCCTAACCCTAGTAGCGATAGTCCTCGCGTCGCATAACCCCCTAGTCGAATATCATCACACAGGGGATTGCATATGTAAACGCTTTTCCCCAAGATTGATTGACATGCTTACACCTTATGCGTATGGCCACCGAGCATGCTAACGCGTGCGAGGGGGTTTCTAGGGACATGTGAAATTTTTTTTTGATATTTCGTGTCATGACCACATGACAAATGTGGACATGACACATGTGTTGCGTGTCATGACTGCATGGGAAATGTGGGCATGACAAATTGGATAATATTATTCTAGTTTTTAATATATTTAAAATATTGCTAAACAAACTTATTCAAAATGTATTTTTCCTCTAGTTAAGTACCTCAAATAAAAATAATAATTTAATTATAAAATAATCTTATGGGATGTACTTATCCTACATTTGGAAGGTGTAAGATGTTAGTAAAGATATAACTATGTTTTAGATTTAATTAAGTAAATTGACATGTAAGAGTTGTTGAGGCCGCACAAACATTAGAAAAAAAAAGAGGATAGAGTTAGAGGAAGTTTCTTTAATTTGTCAGTAGAAGATGTAGAAGGTTGATAAGACAAATGAAATCAATTTCTAGAAATATGATAGTCAATATTATCCTTTGGGTGAGCTACCATTGCAAATGGCTATGAAAGTGCTTGCACAAGTTGTGACGTGTTTACTTAGTTTTCACTTGGCAACTCTAGGTGAAAATATGACGTGTTTGCTTAGTTTTCACCTACCAAATAAACATCATCATCATGAGAACATGTGAAGGATGTTTCATTACAATCCATTAGATGTTCATGCTTGATGACAAGTGTAGCTTCTCCATGTTTGAAAGATGTGTCATGTGTAGATTCAACTATGATAATTTCCTCATCGATGAGATCTTAGATTTTTTGGTAATGTGGCATATATTGGTAGAATAATCTATCATCTTATAATATACAGAAGAGAGGGAAGTTGTGTATTACCATGCCTATGAGATTTCCTATATTTGGGATCATCCAAAGCTTGCAAGAGAAATTGTAAGAGATGTTCAAGAGGATCATTTAATGGTGTGAATGGTAGGACTCACAGTCCTAACTATTTTCTTAGGTAATGACTTTGGTGTTAAGATAGAATTAGTAAAAACATTGGACACATATGCTTTATAATTTGTTCCTTTTGCTAAGTTAGTTTATCCCACATGCTTGGGAAGTAATAGTTTTGTTGGTAAAATTAGTATAAATAGAGGGTTTTGATCATACATTAGGTATTCATGAATTATATTGTATCGGATGTTTCTCGAAGGAGGTTGCCCCTTTCAAGAGGCTAGAGATATTCTATAATGAAATTATGTCAATTTAACATGATAATATTCATTATGTTTCTATTTCATCACTTATTTTCTATATTTCATGTTTTTGGCTAATCTATTGCAAGAAGGATCCTCACATTCGATATTAGAGCTCTTTCTAAGGCCGAGTATGTTGCAACAATTTTGTTTCCTATCAAGGCTTATAAGATTATCCACCCTATGCTTCAACCTTGCCCTTTCAAGATCATGGTGATTAGAAAGTGGTTACATTAGTAACGACGTTGAGTTTTTCCCCCTAAAATCTCCCCCTTTTTTGGTAGTAGTTTATTTTTTATTTTTCAAGATAGAAACCATGTATTGGGGGTTTTAATATAAGCACATAAAAGCTATCCTTCTAGGAAAAGCTAGATTACCCAAGGTTCTTGTGAAGGTTAGAGGGGTTTCCCTCCCAAACCATGCCATCAAACAACCTTTTTATATGGTCTTGTGCTTCCAGATACCCTGGGGTATATTGGAAGTTCCCTTAAGATTTTTTTGAAACCTCATTGTAGGAAGCTACCAACGGTTTGTCACCTATGATGTATTGGTAAATAGTTAGCCCTGGGAAGTTACTTGTGTCATACTAGGTCTGCTAGGATTTGTATATTTGTGGGCTCAAATACCAAATACACCCTACAACAACCTTTCTTTTTTCCCTCTTGACACATGTCCATCCTGACCTATTTGGAAAAAGCAAACACCACTACCAACAACAATCTTATGCAAACCTAGTAAAATCCAAGGCACATCAACACATGCAGAGGGATGAGTAATAACAACGATAGATATTATTTTTAGCTCTAACAGAGAATAAGAAAAGTAATGCAAGCAAAAGGACTTGAACAACAAAATCAAAATAAGGTCACCATTTTAATATAGGCATCATAGAGCAAATTGGTCTGAAGATTTGTCCCAGAGGGATCTAGAATAAAAAACTTGAAATAAAAAAAAGGAAAAAATACAAAATTTGACCCTCTGGTGCTATTACTCTAGCACCTTTTTTTGACCACCCTAGGACCCATCATATGATAACCTCATCTAAGGAAATGGATGCAACAATTGTTACTAAATTGGAAGAATTTGACTCATGCATCTCCTCCCTTAGTGATGGATAAGCCCAGATATTGGAATCTCCCAGTCCCATAATTGGTCATGATATCCCATGCATGCTCAGACAATCATGAATCAAGCATCAACTCTAGTGTTCAACCTTGGGGCCCAAAACTTGATTTTCCTTGATTTGATGGTATATACCCTACTAGTTGGATCTATTGAGTTGAACAATATTCCACTCTCCACAACACTCCTTGTGGGGACATGTGCACTATCGACTCATTCAACTTGGAAAAAGAATCGATCTAATGTTACGCATGGAGGACCATCCTAAACTCAGTTGGACTAAATTTACAAAGCCTATTGGTTATATTTGGTTCCAATGCATATGAAGATTTTACTAGAAATTTAACCAAATTGAGATAACTTGGTTCTATTTGTGACTACCAAACTGAAGGATTGACATGTGACTTCTTTACTAGCTATTTCATAAGTGGCCTCAAGGAGGAAATTTGGGCCAAGGTCAAAATTTTCATACCCAAGGATATGATGGTCACCATGAGTTTGGAAAAACTTGTAGAAGATAAGCTCATAGCTTATTGTTGAATCTCCAAGTCCATCCATTGAAGAATATTATATTGAGTCATCTTGTCTCCACTCCTAATAATCACTCCACCCATGTCAAATGCCTCACTGAAGTAGAGATGCAAGCTCATTGAGAAAGGGGTTGTGTTATAATTGTGATGAGAAATTTAGACTAGGTCGTTGTTGTGTGGAACAAAAACTTTATTTACTTGATGTGGAATCTCCACTAGAACCCAAGGAATGGAAATATGCTAAAGAATCCCAAGAAGAGGAGCTGCCATTGATTGAGAACTCAAATGTTGACCTTGCTCCTAAAATTTCTATGCATGTATCGGTTGGGATTTCGACCTCTCAGACATGAAGGTCAAAGGCTTTTTTAAGAAACATGCTCTCACAATTCTCATTGATTCTGATAAGACACAATTTTATCTATCCAAAATTAGCTAAACAAGCGAATTATTTTGTCCACCCTTGTTCTAGCTTTGAAGTCATGATTGCCAATGGAAGAACATTACCTTGTAAGAGTAAGTGCCACAATGTTTACATTTCCATGAGGGACTGCACTCTCAAGTCTGATATGTTTTCCTTTCCCTTGGGTGGCTATGACATTATGTTGGGAGCATAATCGATCTATACCCTTGGTCCTATCTTGTGGGACTTTTCCAAACTCTGGATGTAGTTTACAACTAATGATCAACAATAAACCTTATAAGGTCTCACTCCTAGATTTTTTAGTCTAATTATCTCTCATCACATGGAAAAGTTACTAAATAGGGGGTCTCATGGAATAATTGCATAACTTTTTTCTATCCAAGTTGTCAAATCTTCTATCTAAGCCACCCCATGGATGGTCAAGAGATTTTATTCCACCATTCAAAGATCTTCCTAGAACCCATTATCTTACCTCCACGCCACACCAAAGATCATGTCATATAGCTACTGCTTATGAACACACCTCCAAATATTTGCCCTTACAAGTACCCTTTTTGCAAAAAAACTGAGATAGAAATCAACTCAGGAATTTGTACACCAAGAGGTTATTAGGCCAAACACCAGTCCTTACTCCTCCCCAATCCTATTGGTCACAAAAAATATGGCTCTTGGCACCTTTCCATTACTTTTTGTGAGATGAAAAAACTCACCATCAAGGATAAATTTCCCATTTTGGTGGTCAATGAGCTATTAGATGAACTCCATGGTGCCCACTTCTCCAAGAGAGATTTAAGATTAGGCTATCATTAGGGTTGCATCAATGAAGACATCCCCAAAACAACCTTCCACACTCATTATGGTCATTATGAATTTTTGGTTATGCCATTTGGACTCACCAATGCACCATCTACCTTTCAAAGCTTGAAGAATCAATTTTTTTATCCATTTTTGTAGAAGTTCATCTTGGTATTCTTTGATGATATTTTTATTTATAATCAAACATCGGTAGAACACCTCTTACACTTGTACCAGGCTCTTCAAATCCTTTTTGCTAACCACTTGTGTTAAATGCTCCTTTCAAAGATTGGATACTTGGGACATTGTGTTTCTAAAGCCGACGTTTAGGTGGACCCAACAAAAATTATTCCCATGTATAATTAGCCTAAATCTAAAACACTAAAGAGCCTCCGTGGATTTTTAGGCCTCACTGGATATTACTACTGCTTTGTCAAAGATTATGGCAAGATTGTTGCTCCCTTCACAACAATGTTGAAAAAGGATTCTTGGTATACAAGTGTAGAAGCAACTTTTGCTTTATTTAAGGAGGCTATGTGCACCACACCAATTCTTTCTATGCTAAATTTCTCCAAAACATTCATCACTGAAAGTGATGCTTCTAGTTCTAGATTGGGTATTGTTTGCATGTAGGAAAGGTGACCTCTTGCCTTTACTACTAAAGCTCTTATTAGCAAAAATATCAACTATTCCACCTATGTGAAGGAGATATTAGCTATTCTTCATGCAATCAACAAATGGCATCCACACCTTGTGGGAATGTGCTTCTGGTTTAAAACTAATCACCATAGTCTCAAGTATTTTTTGGATCAATGAGTCTCCTCTCTAGAGCAACAAAAGTAGGTCACCAAGTTGTTGGGCGTATGACTATGAGATCACCTACAAAAAAGGACATGATAATGTGGTGGTAGATGCGTTGTCACATCAATTTGAAGACCTTCTTACTTTGGCTACTTTATCAATGCCTAGCCCTACTTGGCTCAATCACTTATATCAAGAATGTCAAGAAGATAGTCACTTATAGAAACTCATCTAGCAAGTGTCCAATCACCCTTCTTTAAAGCCAAATTGTTCATGGGATGGATCCTATTTATGGTGTAAGTGTTGTCTAGTCTTGGCCTCACAATTGCCTATACACTTGAAACTTTTGTTTGAGTTCCATGTCGCACCATTGATGGGTCACTATGGCATTCTGAAAACCTATGAAAGGATGTGTTACAATTTTTTTGGGAAGGTATGAAAACAAACATCAAACAATTTGTAGTGGAATGTGAAACTTGTCAACATAAAAGAGGTGAAATAATTTCCACCCTAGGACAACTCCAACCATTGGTCATTCCTATCCACATGTGGACTGACATTTCAATGTACGTAATTGAAGGACTACAAAAGTATGTAGGGAAATCAATCATTTTGGTGGTGGTAGTTCATCTTTATAAATATGCCCATTTTTGTACCTTAGCTTCCTTTTTATAGGATTTTTTTACACCAACAATGGGTGTGTTTGTAAAAATGAACACATAGAGGATAAAATAATTTTATTGTGATGTTTAAATTCACATACGTATGTGTGTGCATGCCTTATGAATGATTATCTACAAGGGTATTAGTTTTATGTGTTGAAGATAGATAGTAATATAAACCATAGGTTTGTTGTTGTCTACAAGGTGCATTTAGCTTCTTATGGGAAAGTTGTATCATTAGAGTATGTTAAATTTTGAATCACAAGCTTTCATTCTGAGCATCTTGGTGAGATTTTATCTATACCATGGAATCATTGGTCATGTTGGTGAATTTAAGTGGAATGATTCACAATACAATTCAAATGTAGGAAAATATAATGCACAAGTGAATTTTTATACAATTTAGGGTTTAGGGTTAAAAATTAGGGATTAGGGTTTAGTGATTAGGGAAATATGGTTTGTTTACAGTTTTAGGGTAACCTTAAAACCATAAACAAACCATATTAGGGTTTATAGATTAGGGAAAATGTTGTTCATTTATGGTTTTAGGGTAACCTTAAAACCATAAACAAACCATATTAGGGTTTACAGATTAGGGAGAATATGGTTCATTTATGGTTTTAGGGTTACTCAAAAACTATAAATGAACCATATTAAGGCTTACAGATTAAGGGAAATAGGATTCATTTATGGTTTTAAGGTTACCTAAAATTGTAAACAAACTATATTTCCCTAATCCCTAAACCCTAAAACCATAATCCCTTATTTTTAACCGTAAATCCTAAACCATAAATCTTAACCCTAAAAACCCTAAACTATAATTTTTAACCCCTAAACTTAAACTTTTAGGGTTTAGTGATCAGGGCATTTATACAGTTGGTTTATAGTTTTAAGGTTAATTATTACCCTAAAACTATAAACCGACTATATAAATGCCCAAATCCATAAACCCTAAACCCTAATTTTTTACCCTATAATCCCTAATCCATACAACCCAAGTTTTAACCCTACAATATACAAGGGAACCCAAAAAGAAGGAAAAAAATATAGCAAAAAACCCTTGCCTTCCTCAAGAAATTGTCAGCTAAAGTCGTCGAGGGAGGAGACAAATTATGGGTAGAGTTTTGGCGTTGAAATGTAGGTATCTATTCCTACTTGTCCAATCACTGTCGTTCTACTAAAAATGGTCGTAGTCATGGGAAAAAAATATACTTTTCTATACTAGACACCTATTAATAAACAAGTGTTCATTTGTTTTGTTTACCTGTTACTAAATGGGTATACGTTAGTAGCAGGTCTCCATTACTAATGGATTATAACAAGTCTATGTTATTTAAAAGCAAGTATACAAGTTAAATGAAATGGGTATCTATTCCTTGCAACATTTTTTGGCCCTACATTTTTACCCCTCAAAGTGGACCCATTATCTTGCACTTACCCTACAATACAATATTAGGCTCCTTGCCTTCCATGGAGATCACCACTCTTTAATCCTAGAGAAAAATCAATAGCATAACCCTATAGAAAATAATGCATAATGCCCTCATCTCAAGCCCTCAATATATAGACTTAAGGAGGCATAGAAACCCACCAAAAGCATTACCATGGACCCAAACAAGGTCCCAAAATACCATGGTAAGAATTCTCATGACCCACTGCAAGAGAGTGACCTCCAAAATAGAACCTAACTCCCCACATAAGCATATTTGACTTCCACCACTCAAGTTGTCAAATGTAACTCCTAAGCACTCCCTCACAAAGCATTGATTACATATTACACCCACTAATAATGGAAGATGATATTGCAAGTCCACTATGTAACCCTCTTAGCAACACCTCATTACAACACCACTTCCAAGTTCCTAGAGAATAACAAAATAATTAGATATGTTCCCACCCTCACATGGGTGTCCCATTTGCCCACTCCATGAATTTTGGAGATGCATATATAATTAACCATCTATGAATAATTAAGTTATATTAGACCTTAGGATATGCGAGGTAGATATCCCACTTAATCCTAACATTCTCCCACTTGATATTCACATTGCAAAAGCATAAGGGGATCCAACAAAATTGACTCCTTTGTACTCACGAGCTCAAGAAAGAGACTTGCAACATCCATCGAGTGAAAACCATCTCAACCAAAACACTCTCATCCTCCATCATGCCCAGGCATAGAAGATAAGAAAGACAAGACAAGACCACACTATGAATGCCACATGAAAACCACTATATCATACTTCAAACCAAACACAAACATTGAGGTCCATCTCATCCATAACAAGACCAAGTATTTGCCATGTACTCAACTCAATACCTAGAGTGGTGACCACAACCTATCACAAACACATCCAACTATCGACACCTCAAAATAGGGTAAACACATCATAGGTAGACCTTTTTCTATCCATATATGGAATCCAATCTATAATCACAAGTCCTTGCATATTCATTGTTCTACACAAAGTTTATCTCCATCAATAACAAACGCATAGACATGCAAAAACATTTGAAGATCCTTGTACCATAGTCTAATGACACATATACCTCCCTAGAATTCCCTACACATGGGAAATGTCTATCATGTAACTAACATAGCATTCAAAAGTCCACTAACAACACTAACATAAAGGAAATGGCCTGAGTTATCTATCACATAGTGTCAAGGAACATATTGATCTACAATTGCAAACTAAACAACTACCAAAACTCTCTCCCCTAATCACCTTGCTAAGAAACTCAACTCTTCCAAGTTCTTTAGACCACATAGAAAACAAAGATTAAAGAGATTCAATTATTGATACTATTACTAAAATATAATGAAGTACAATAATAGTAAATGATCACCTAATATGTTCAAAAACCAAACAAAGTGATCTAATTAGCTCTATACAAATCCCAAATCTAATATGAAATGAACCAAACCTTCAAGATAAACAAAAAACCATAGAGATAAAACTTACAAATCAAACCATTTCCTTCTACTAATACCAACACATGCTTGAGCTATTACATGCTAGATCTCCTTCCAAATCCCCAAATAGAAAAGCCATCAACATCTAAATATTCAACCCCAAGGTCAAATGTAATAGAAACATATGTAATCTTCTCAAATCAAAGGAAAATCAAACTAACAACCATTCCCACAAGTATGGATTATGCTCAAAGCCACTAAACATCTCCTATACTCTTCAAATTAGTCATCAAAACTAACTCTATAGCTCAAAATCTAAACATAAAGAGACAATAAAAAAACATAACCATGCATCTACTTCTCAAACAAGTCCTTAGAATTGACATTCCATAGCTTAAGAATCAAGCACATGAGAAGACAAGACACAAAAAAAGAATGCATCTCAAAACTAGGTGGGCAATACCTATCAAATCATTCATGACTGAGTGGATCGAATGTGGGGTATGTGATTATTTTGCCAACGAAGCACAATCTCCTCAATAGGTCCATGCTAAACTCATGTCCATGTCTAGCTATAGGCTCCTCATGATCTTTTAGCTGAAATAAATTCAAGAGACTCACCAATCCAACACACAATCCCCAAAAAATAAGAGATCCCTAGCCTTACCCAAATATGATATAGGTGTACAATCAATCATCCCATGCCAACCAAACTCCAATTGCAACTCTATAATAACTAGAATGTCATAAGGTTAAATGATCATAGCACTAATCTAATAGATTACCACAAATCACCGCCAAAGCTCCCACTACATGATTAACTTGCATAATCCAAGAACTCACTATAATGTCATGATTTATATCATAACCATAGCTCAATAAAAAATATCGTAGGTCTCTCTATGGCAATAGGTTGTCCACATCCTCAAAAAGATATGAAGATCATCCATCACAAAGTAATAAATCCGCATCACTGCCAAAGTTGCCACTGAAAGTGATCTAGAGATACACATGACATTGTGATAAACATCCCCTAACTAAAGATCACCCATGGACTTCACATAATCAAATAACTCAATTAGAACAACAAGAGATCCTAAAAGGCAAAGTAAAAACCACTATCTCCAACCAAGATGATACCACTGACTATGTAATTATGCAAATCTCCCACTAAACTATGATCCAAAGCCTCTCATGACACCTAGTTAACTACTATAGGTTCCAAAGTGCAATTATCTTAGGTAATCTAAACCTCTATCTCCATGTCTCTTTGAAATAAACATACCAATGCACATGATGACCAAAAAAGGCTAACCACACAGAATTTGCATCCCCATGACATCCAACAAAAAACTATTGCAAGAAAACACCAATAACACACCAAATATCTGCTCTTAAGTTTTCCATGCAACATGTAGGTGCACAAAACCAACACACATGTGATATCTCACAAGTGACAAAAGCATGACTAGTGCTCCAATCAAAACCAAAGAAAAATGCAAAACTTATAAATCTCAAATAGTGCAATAAATATATTCAACACTACATCGGTAACATGTAAAATAGAGACAACTAGAGATAATATGCAGATTTTCCATAACTCCAACATCAAATAAAAAACTAGATCTAACTTGCCACAAATCCACAATAGAGTAAGCATGATTTAGGAAATAAACAAGCATCATCACATAAATGTTGTGACTAATCACATACAAACACTTGACACCCAAGAAAGTGGAAAAAGACTTTCTCAAACCATGCATGAAGCATGCATGCAAATATGCAATTGTCTCCATCTAGAAAACTTTTAGGGTTTACAATCTAAACAACAGTCTCTTCACATATCCAAAATAACAGAATATCCTAGATGCATAACTAAAATAATAGAATAACATAGATATGCATAACCACAAGTTTTTGAATAAAAAATATAAAACCCACATATTCAAATGACATGACTCTAGAACATGCTAGTGCAAATAACCAAAAGGACCAAAGGGCTATCTAAGAAATCCAAGCTACTAGAAGACCAATTTCACAACCATCAGTAAGTACATGTAAACAAAGAAACTAGGTTGTCTATAAGCTTCTAGATCACCAAAAGATCAACTCCACAACCCTCATGCAACCAAGGGCTAAATATCTAGTTCTTCCATGTAAACAGGGATTAAACATGGACCCATAAGCACTCCATATGGTATTCAACATAGCTAGTGCTTTCCCATGTGACTAGGAAGCCAAAAACAAACCCCTGCCATGAACACTCTTCCATTGCACATGATCACATGATAAAGGAACACAACCACCATGTCAGAGAGTAGTTCTATACTACAAAACGAGATCTCCAAGTCACAACCATGCAACATGCAAACACACGACCAACTATAAGATCTTCCACCTTAAGTATCCAATACCCAACGTTCAGTTCCATTCAACCTCTTCGCCATTCTATCAATGCTTGTCATGTTGTTTCTTAAAAAGTCAAACTAGATCCATTACAAAATCCCACTCAAACAAGGATCAATAATCAATTAATTCTTTCCTACAAATTCTCATAAGCTTGCTAGGCTAAAAAATTAAAACAAATAAATAGAACGCAAATTACCATGGATCCATTACATGCAAGTACATGCAACCCACAAAGCCACCTCAACTTTGATACCAAATGTAAGGAAATGTGTCGACAAACCCCTTAGGAATTAAACTCAAAATAAAGCTTAACTATTAAATATGTAGGTATTTTCACATTGATCCTATGAGGAGAATATTGTAGAAACTAATCTAGAAAAATTTTAGCAGTATTTTGGTACATAAACAAAACTTAGAAAGGAAACAATGAGAGAAGGAGAATATAAACAAACATAAAACAAGAGTGACATAGATATACCATGGGAAAACTCTTTCAAAAACCCAACCTCCAAAGCAGTGAAAACAATGTATTTCCAACAACAACGTTACAATATAATATCAAGATTCATGCCTTACATGAAGATCAATACTCTTCAATCTTGGAGAAAAACTAGCAACATAACCCAGTACAAAAAAATGTATAATGCCCTCATCTCAAGCACTCAATATATAGAGTTAAGGAGTCCTAGAAAACCACCGAAAACATTACCATGGTCCCAAACAAGGTCCCAAAATACTATGGCAAGAATTCTCATGACCCACTAAAAGAGATTGACCTCTAAAATAGAATATAAATCCCCACACAAGAATCTTTGACTTCCACTACTCAAGATGGCATATGTAATTCCAAAGCACTCCCCCATGAAGCACTAATTACCTCTTACACCCACTAATAATGGAACATGCTCTTATAAGTCCACCTATGTAACTCCCTCATCATTGGCACATTACAACAATATTTCCTCCCCAAAGAATAATAAAATAATTACATATGTGCACACCCTCACATGAACATCTCATTTGCCCACTCCATGAATTTTGGAGATGCATATATAATTAACCATTTATGAACAATTAAGTTACATTAGACCTTAGGAAATATAAGGTGAATAGCACACCTCATTCTAAAACTTGCATTCAACCTTTGCAACTCCAAAAACTTTGCCCATGTACAGTGCATTCTATAAATATGAACTAAAAAAGATTACAAATTGATTCTTCCAACACTTTTATGCTCTAACAAGCATTTAATCTCCCCTTTCCTTAAGCATAAGACTTCCCTATGAACTCCTAACTACATAAGAATGGATATCCATCTGCTCGAAAAAAAGTTTGGAACACTTGACTCTTTATTTTTTGCTTGCTATCCATTCAATAATAGGTTCATTAGTTTTCTACAAATCATTTGTTGCTTCAAGAGTCAATTGTCAAGGTGGTCAATCATTCCCCAAGTGGTGAACATAAATAGTCACATAGAAAAAGGCCTACACTTTCACCTCAATGAATCTTGAAGATGTCCCATTCAATCCTAAATGCATTATTGACTCTATCTTCTTTCATATCACAAAATTCATTGAAACCAATAAATTTCAAGAATTTAATTCATAAGACTAACTCAAATATTGAAAATGGTAACCACTATCTTAATAACCTTTCAACTTGAATCAACTTTCTAGATCATTCTATGTATGGGAGAACTGTCTGGAATGGCCTTGGCTTCCATTCCCTCCCAAGCTACAAAATTATTGGCACTTTTGTTGCCAAAAATATATGGAATGCTTGGGAAACTATTAAACTAGGATAACTTGGAATGTGGGTGGATTTTGCATTGGTTTATCCATCAACCAACAATCTTTATGGTGATCTCCCACTACTATGTTTCAAGAAAATTCATTGGTGGTGATTCCTTGGATGCACTACCTTAAGTTCTTCAAAAGAGGAACTAGGCATATGCAAGATTTATATTCCAAGTTAGTTTCACTTGGCTTTCTTAGCCACAGGTCAGGGCTAAGTTTAATTAAACCTCGTGGATAAAGAAACCTTCTAAATGATAATTGAGGTTGTGCCATCGCATCACTTGCACAAAATTTATATACATTCTAGTAAGCCTTGGTGGAAGGACCAAAAGTAGTATGTTAATACTCCCTTCAACAATTACACTCCTAGAAAAGGATACAGATGGTTGTTGCCACCTTTTCCTATAATTCAAAAGCTAAATTTTTGGTAGTCATTGCAGTATTTTATGTGGGACATGTTGGGAATCTAATCCTCAATATGACTAATAACTAAGATATTAGAAAGCTTAAGAATGTGTGATCTAAATATGATTATGTTTTTTGTATCAATTCAATTAGCAACTAATATGAAAGAATATGAAATTATATATTAACTACATACACATGAGACATAAGGATTTATGTGGGAAACCCTTATAAGAAAAAAAAACTCATTAGTAAAAGAGATTTACAATTGTATTAATTTGAAACATACTATAAATATAATTAGTCCCTTTACATCTTTCTCAACCTATAGATTACAACATACAACCTCTAGAATCATGTTCATAGTATCATCACACCTTTAGGCAACAAAGCATCATTAATCTATTTCATTTTCACCATGAATAAGAAATAACCATGAGTCTTTCCTATAATACCAACCAACTCAATAGTTTAACCACTCATGGAATATGAACCATCACACAACCATACCATGATGTCACCATGTTGCACATCACTCGAAATAGGACATCTCCAAATGGATAACTAATGTATTTGCTTAGATACTCTAATAAAGACTTAGTCAAGAGTAATGACCAAACACACATGAATATGAACATGTCTTCCTACACTATAGCCAAAACCAAACCATGGCTTGTAGTAAAAAAGACAATCTTCCTATTTACTTGTAGTAGCTTTGAACACCTCCTAAAACATATACATGTCCTTAGTTTTCACCACATGTGCACTAGTACTATAATACATACTTTAACAACCCACTCGGTTCATGATGTATTTATGATTTCTTCAAAAAAAACATCATGTAGTTTCTAACATAGAAACACAAGGATAAAACATGCCTTCATGCCATGCCACAACATCTAACCCCATTTCACATAGGCTTTTGACACTTTTTACCAATATGTGATCAAACTTATGAGTATGATCTTAAACATTCCAAATCATCTCTTAACTAGGAACTCTTTGCAAGTGAATAACATACAAAAGTTCCAACATTCTCTCACTTAATATTTATCACAAGAGAGTTTTCAATATAAACCAAGAAGAAAAACCTATTCATGGGAAAGGGATAAAGCCATTGCATCCTTGCACTACAAAAACTAAGCACTACTTACAAGTTTTGTCAAAGAATTAACAAGATTCACCTAAATGTCAATATTCTATATCTAAACTCTCTAAACTTTCCTTGTCTCTACCATCTCCCTAACAAAATGATATTACACATTGTGACATGTTAGTACAAGCATGTTAAACATGATTCTTTTCTATACAAATTGCACTCTGACTATCACATTCCACCATTGTATAACTCTTAAACCAATACCATTACAAAGTATTTGTGACCACACAACTTCTTTGTAATCATGTGTTGTGGCCATATACTTTGCTCCAGTAATGGATATAGCTACTATATGATGTCGCTTACTCATCCAACTCACCTTTCCTCCAAATAGAGTGAACATACAACTAGTTGACCTCCAATTATCTAGATCTCCAACCCCATTAGAATCAATAAAGCCCTACATGTTCAACACCTTGCCAACATCATTAGTACCATGATAATGTGCAAATAATAATATGAGGTTTCTTTTAAGTACATGATAAATTTTTTCACTTGAGTCTAGTGTTCACTTCCAAGCTTTGACATGAATCTACTAAGAGCTCCCACTTCTTGGGCAATGCCGAGCCTTGTATAGACCATCACATACATAAATATTCCTACCACAATTGCATATGGAACATTGCACATGTCCTCCAAAGCCTCCATAGACTTAGGACATTATTTCAAACTCAATTTAGTGTTTGAAACCATATTCATTTTGACCCCAACTTAATAGGTTTACTTTCATGCATTTTAAATCTCTACAAAATAGTTTCAAGATATTTCATCTAGTTCAACCATAGCTTCATGTTAGCAATGTCTCTGAGAATCTCCATAATAAGTATGAACCTTGTAGCCCCTGAGTACATATCAAACTTCCTAGACAATTGAGCCTTGATTTCCTTAATTATTGTCTTACTATTTCTAATTATCAACATATCATCAACATATAAAATAATAATTAAAACATGATCACCAACTTATTTGTAGTACACACAGTGATCAACATTACTCCTTGCAAAACCCAATTCTAACACATGCTTCAAACTTTTGATACCACATACATAGTGATTGCTTCTAACCATACAAATACCTTTTTATTTTATAGACTAGATCTTATTTTCCCTTCACCTTGAACTTTTCAAGTTGACTCATATACATTTCCTCCTCTAAATCTCCATACAAGAATGCAGTCTTGACAGCCATTCGTTATACTTCAAAATCATTTTGTAGAAATAGATAACATCCTAATGTTATTTAACTTAGATACAAGAAAAATGATCTCATAGAAGTTTATTCCCTTAATCTAGGTCTACTCTTTTGCCATGAATCTTGTCTTATACCTTTCAAGTGTACCATTTGTGCTATTTTTTTATTAATCATCTACTTGTAGGAAATGGGCTTCCTTCTTTCAAGCAGATCAACCAAGTCCCAAGTCTTACATTTCTTCAATGCCACATCTCCTCTTTTGTAGCATTTCTCCAAGAATTCCTTTCCTTTGAAGAGAGCTTTGTCATCACCATCAATAAAAGTTAGAGCAAAAACATGACAAAAATATAGTGGACTATATTTGTCAAGTGATTTATGGGGCCTTATATACCTTCTCACAATTACAATTGGAGACCCTACCGCATCAAAATTTTGTTCTTCAAAAAAACTCCCTGATGTTCCTTCTTGACAATATTCATCTCCATGGCACATTGTCCTGTCCCTAGCTTAGTCATTTACAAATGCATCCTCATATTGTATTTTATGTTCAGAATGTATCATTTGGATCTTATTCACCTTTGGTTGTTCCTCAATTAAAACTCTAGGTTCCCTGAATATGCCATTCCCTGAGTAGAGAACTTTCATTGTTACCAAATTTCAAAGCTTATATCCTTTCACATTTTAACCATAGCCTATGAAAACACACTTCTCAACATTAAAATCTAACTTAGAACATTTTTCCTTTGGCACATGAACAAATGTATCATAGCCAAATACTCTCAAATATGTAACAATAGGAAATGTGGACAAGTGAGAATCCTATTTTTCAAGAAACAAACATTATTACTCACCTCAACCCAAAACTCTTGTCCTAGACTAACACTACTTAATAGGCTTATGACTTGATCTAACAAGGTTATGTTCAACCTTTTAGATACTCCATTTTATTGTGATGTGTAAGGTGTTGTTCTTTGTTTAACAATTCCAACATATTTACAAAATACTTCAAGATCCATAGAGTAATACTCTCCACCATTATCTGGCATTAACACTTTTATTTTCTTACTTATCTAATTCTCTACAATTGCATTAAACTCCTTAAACTTGTGAAAAACTTTGTACTTATTTCTAAGATTATATACCCAAGCATGTCTAGAATAATCATCTATAAAGGAAACATAATATTGAGAATTACTAATGGAGTGCACATCCATAAGATGAAATACATCACTATGAATCACTTCTAAAATATCCCCTCTTCTAATCCCCCTAAACAAAACCTTACCCTACTTTTCTTGGAAAATTGATGATGTTTACAAAACTCAAATCCAACATAATAATTTGAAAGACCTTCCACCATACTCTTACTTATCAAGGTTTCAAACATTTTTCTGCTATGTGACCCAGCCTATGGTGCCACAATATACTTGACTTGAGTTCAATTACATTGATTGGGCTACACAATGTTAATGCCTCCAACCTAAAGAGTGTTTTATGCCTAATAATTTTAGCTAGCACCAAATTTCCTCTAGCCAAACAACCCTTCTCATCAAAGGTAACATGCATTCCAAAATCAACCATCTTAAAAACATATATAAGAGTTCTTTCTAGACCTAAAATATGCAAAAAATCAAAGAGCATTCTCACTCTCCCATCCCTTAAGGACACTTTCACCTTTCCTTGTCCAAATATTTGAAGAGAGTTGTTATCACCAAGGAAAACATGTCCTCCATCACATTGTTCGTAATCAGAGTACTATTCCTTATGAGGAGTTATGTGATATGATGCACATGAGTCAATCGACCAAGAATCGTCACCAATAATGTTAGCAGGGATAAAAGTGTCACTACTAAATTCATTATTGTCTTAGATTTACCACAAGAATAATCTTTCCTATTAGACTTACATTCTTTCTTTATGTTACCTCTCCTGTCACAATTCCAACACTTTACTTTATGTTTACTAGGAGACCTAGACTTTCCCTTTCCGTTGGACTTCCTATCTCCACCCTTCTTCTTATCCCCTCCATCCTTTGACCTACCCCTTAAAACTGAGGCATCACTAGAGGATTCATCCATGGATTTTCACCTAATTTATTCACTTAACAAGACACCTACAATGTCTTCCAATTTTGGAGAAGAATAGTTTTTTATTAAGATAAGAAGTAAACAAGGGTCATGATCCCTTTACAAGAAAGCCCCCAAGGCTGAACAAGCATGCCCAAACATGCCAAAAACAACAGAATGATAGCACAGGCACAACAACCCAATTGAAAAACAACCAAAGGACCTACACTACACCAGATCACGATCTAGCAAACCTAACTCCCTTGACTCTAAGGTGAAAAGTAGCCACAAAGTTGGGAAGATCTTTCTTATTTCGCTGAACAACCGTCCAGGAAACCTCTGAGTCAAAATATGTAGAGCAAGGTGAGAGAGGATCCTCACCTGAAGCCGCAACCAAAGAGGTCTCAAGGGGGACCTCAATAGATACCGTAGCTAGAGAATCTACACGTAGAGGTGCCAAAACAAAAGGAGGAAAATACAAAGATAAAATAGGAACGATGAAGTAGAAAATTGGCCCAAAGCAGAAGGAGATGACATGGGAGCTGAGAGATTATCAGAAGAATCTGGAGAAGTCGTGGGGTTCGCATTAGCCTCAGTGATAGCACACAACCTCACATTCAAGCTCTGATACTCATCCTCTTACCTTTAGATAGAACATTTAGACTTCTACAGACTTCCTGACTAAACAGCGATAGGAACCAAGATAGCAAATTAAATAACTTTGTAATAGAACATTTCAGGCAATAGAAACTTCCAGAATATACTCAGTGATAGCAATCCCAACACTAATCTGGTGACATAAATCTCCAATGTGTTTAGTTATCTGATAGAAACCTTTTTCATGGACATAATTCAATCTAGAATGAAATGCATAATCATTGATATAAACTTCCAATGAAATTAATTTTCAATGATAGGAGTCTACAGTGGCAGGAACTTAGGAAAACAAATGAATGTAGTTTGAGGAAATCTACTCTGCATTCGATTGGCAGTAAATGATTTACAAGAACCAATACTCTTTTATTTAAACTTAGACAGTACATCTATGGTAACAGAGATACATATTGAGAGACTCTTATACTTCACAATCTTTCAAGCTATGAATTACATGAATCATATACTAGCCCGAATCTCCTACACCTTATACAAATGATCTCCCTCCTTGTCTGTTTCTATCATTCATCATCCTCTCGTTTCTCCGTCGACCCTTCTTTATTGGCCTTTAATTGCTTGGCCTCGTTTCATCCTCTACAAGGCATCGATCCTCCTTTGCACAACAAACTCATTCTCTCTCTCTACTCTCTTTGTAATCCTAGGTTACTTTATCCTTCCAGCTTTGCCCGGCTTTTGTTCGCTTCACCGTTTGAGGCTTATTTTACTAACTAGCCTTCATCCTCCATTTTGGCAGTTTTGCCCCTCTCTTCTTCCTTCTATTTGGCATCCTCTCAAGCATCGATCTTCTCTTATTCCTCTCTATCTATTCGGTAGCAGGAAGATTCTATTATGTGGAGTTTGTTGGCAGGAATAACTAACTAAACAAAACTATCTTTAAACTGAACCAAAAACTACCCCAAAGAGGCTAACACAAAACTAAAAAACATCATAACTAATCAAAAACAAAATTGAATGACGATGCTCCTGCATCAAACTCCCAAGAGACAAAAGAAAACATGTGCTCCTACACATGAGGCTAGCAATCCAACTTATTCGCCACTGGTCTCTTCTTCTTCTTCTTCCACAATCATCCTGGAATCATCATCATGCTTTTCCAACATTATTGTTTGCTGCTATGTTCTCCTCTTATCAATTTATTTCCACCACAGACCATCTTCCTCCAAATCCTTCTCATCCATTCAGTACAAACACATTCTACTACTTCCAATTCAATCATCTGATCCACTTTTCTGATTATTTTAATAAAATTGTCTTCCAACAACAACTCGACTGGGAGTTCATCATACACATTACATCTCACATTTTTGAAATTATGTTTCTTGCCATATTTCCCATTATGTAACATATCTAATTCAAATGAATCAATGTTTCCATTTACCTTTTTCTGCGTCTCTACAATTAAGCCCTTACAATATCTTGTTGTCCTCATTGCTTGTACATCCTCACCAGAGCCATTCATAGTCTCATGTAAATCTGCATTCATCATTTCATAGTCTCCTTTTGCAACAACTAAACCACACAACAAATCACACATGATTCCTCCAATTTCAATCATAACTCCAATTTTTTCATTAAATTATGTATATACTATTCGAGACTCTTGCCCAAACCTTGTATTATTTAACATAGGAAAAGAATTCATTACACACTCATATTTACCTTTGTTTTAATCATTGTTTCTAGAGTTGCAACCTTCCTTTCCACATCCTGTGATGTCTTGCCTGTACTCATACCTTCTTTAGCATTCTTTGACCTCCACTCTTGTTCTATCTCAAAGAATGGTGCCCAAAAATCATCTGTACTATAATTATTTGTTGTTCCTTTTGCCAATTCCCCCTCTAACATGCTCCCGTCATAAATCTGTTGGCCTGCATCATGTGTAGTCTCTGCTGCAATAATATTTTCTGACTTTGCTATGTGTTGACATTCTTTGAATCAGCATTAGGATTTGCCACTTCTAATGCACAGGCAGATTCAGCCAACTGAATACAGGAGGTTGCGTGAGCTCCTCCCCTTCACTTCTGGTTCTGCCGCACCAAGGGGGGTATCCCTATAACTCAAGATGTAACCTTGACTAGCTCAAAGATAGAAAGATCTAACTTGACAACAACAGGCAGAATACTCTCATGTATGGACCAAGATCTGCATGATAGATCACAAGGCTGGCAACATTCTTGGACATGATGTCTGGTTGGGTATGAGAGCATGCAGGGGGTTCCTAATCCTACTCCTACAACTAACAGGTGGAAGTATGAAATGTTTTGATATGAATTTGGATGCAAAGCTGGACATGGTGTATAACACAAGAACACAGCATGATTGGTGCCTATCCAGGGCTTGGAGTCGGTAGACATACACCTGTGAATGATCAGCATAAATAGCTAAAACTGGATTTCAGGGGGATACACATGATATCTGCCTTACAGATATCTCCCAATACAGAGTGTTAAGTTATCTCTACTTATGGCATCCCTACTGCAGTATACCCTTCCCAATGTTCAACCTGAAAACAGTTTAATCTACTCCTTGAGCAGAAGTTAAAAGATCAGACATTCAACATAGGAATTCTATGCTCTAGAATCTAAACATTACCCAAATATCCAGATTCAGAAGAAGAATACATGCAATACTGGAGACAGAATTAACACAACACATGCTAAGATAGCATTACTCATATAAGATCAACCATGAAATCAGTGGATTCATGCCAAATCGTACAACAGGAGATACATAAACTCACAAGTTAGACTGTACAGAGCAACCAGATCAGCTGGTTTTGGATTACAGAGCCAAAAATCCTCAACTTTCAACAACCTTGAATGAATAACACCGTCTGCATTATATAGCAGGAGGGTGTATTCAGCATTAACTACCAGGTTGACCAAAAATCCCGCCAGATACACAGTATCATAAAAATGGCGCTCAAACACATTACCAGATTGGCGCCCAAACATGAATGCAGCAGGTAGGAGAGGAGACAGGAAGACATCTCGAGCCCTGCGCCACTGTCCGCTGATGTACACCTTCAATCGGGTACCAGATCCGCCCACGCCATCGCCCATACCTCTGCAACCTTCGCCATTAATGGCGCACCAACCCGCGGCCTCGGGAAGAACATCAATTCTGCATCGCAACCATTTCCCGCCGAGATTCATCATCATGATATTTGAAAATGTAGGATATCAATTATCCCACATGCACCCCGCGGCGATTTCTTTAACACTTTATATACTAGGTCATGAGCATATATGATGTCGGTGCTTTTGCTCCTGACGACACTAGTATAAGACTTCATCATCATCATCCTCCAGCAGCATGATATCCTGTCGCTTGAAATATCACCCTGACGCCATCATCATAAAGGCAGAAAAATATGATGACCCTCGCAAGCAACACGGTGATAACTGGAAATATGATGATGATGACTACGACCCTTAAGAAAAAAACAAGTAAGGTCGAACAACTTAGAGAATAACCCCTTCAAAATATCGGGGCAACATCATCATCATGTCTGGGCAAGGTGATAAGTGCAAGATCACCGGAGACTTTGAAAAATCACCCTCGCAAGCAGATCGGGGCGCACTGTAGCTCATCAGCAGGATCAGGATAATAACCAAACATCACCCGATATTGAAATATGATGATGACGAAGAGAAGCCGGTCGACGGAGGACATGATGACGCTGACCACCATCGAAGAAAATATGATGATGATGACCTCCTCCTCAAAGAAAAAATGATGCTGTAGCTGAGAGATACTGAGGACGTCCAACACTTAGAACATTTTTTGGATTCTTAGGGAAAGTGCCTGCATGAAAATTGCTCAAAAATTGTCAGTCAATTCAGGCACTAACAGTGGCTCTGTCTGGGGACGTGCAGGTGCAAGACTGCAGCGAGAACCCCAGATCTCTGGGATGCAGACCAGTCCCTTATCCATTGGGCACAGAGTCATGATGTTATATTGATCTGCATCACCAAACTCATTATTTTTAAACATCATTTTGGCGGCCCCGAGCAACCAAAAAGGAAGAACCATAATTTTTTCTTGTCAAATGCCTGATTCCAAACTGGAAGATCCCAATCCCAACTGAAAAGATTGGCATAATCTGCCCATAATGTCATCTGCTTAAAAAGATATTCCACCAGTTTTGAAAGCTTGCCACCATCATTTTCAGCTCTGTCATTTTGGATTTTAGAATTAGACATATAACCATACACATAATATTCTTCAACATTAGGCAACACATGTATGTTATGTCCCTTAGACAGTACATCATACTGCTCTTGGCATTCTTTATCATTTATCTGGCTGCTGCACATTATCAGGCACTCATCCAGCTGATCCAAAAATTCAAAATACTCAGAAAATATGAGACCCCTAATATCTACTGATATTGAAAACAAATCCTGATCCACACACCCAATGTTGCACATGTCTGAATCAGGTGATGATGAACATTCATTATTTACAGTTTGCAAATCAGTATCATCATCTTCAAACAAAGGGTTAATCCTGCACCAATGAAGGTCATGACTCACAACATCATATGCATCAGCAGGCTCATCATAAAGGGGATTAACATTCACTGCAAAGGCCTCTGCTTCTTCTTCATGACACTCCAATTCTTCTTCATTATCATCAGATCCAGAGTCATAAGAAGAACAAACCTGATCCATGAATTGGTCATGGATATCATTTTTATCATCTAATTGCCCCGCATACAAGATTTTTGCTGTCTCAATGTACTCTGAAGTTGAACAATCTGCATCATTTTCCAGCCCTCCAATACTTCCTGATGAAACTAATATTGATTCTTGATCCATATGATCACAACTCTGCACAACTGGATCATTTAAACATGAAGGCTCTTTGTTTAGGACTGGTATGCAAATATTACTTGAAAAATTATTATTTTCAACTTCACCTGCTGGGCAAAAAAGGACATCCTCCTTTATGATAGAAACATCATCTACTTGGAATGATGCAAAAACTGGGACAACAGGGGTGTGAGTGCTATGACATTCATTGTCAATACCTGAACTAAATCCTTCATTAACACTGGGGGCTGCAGGACAACAAAAATTTTCAGAGAAATAACCCTTTTGTATTCCATACCTCCAATTGTTTTCAATATCAGTTGCAAACTGATGTGCCTGATGCAATGTGGTGGGCTCCTTGTCTCTTAATCTGTAACTCATTTTCTTATCAAAGGCTCCCAAATAGATAACTAAGCACAGTGCATCATTAGGTCTCATGCATTCTGGAATTCTATTCAATGCCCTCATAAATCTGAGGTTAAAGGCTGGGATCAACTCATCTTATTTAATATGGATGTACATGAAGTCACTAATAGCTGCATATTCAGAAACTCTTTCACCATACTGTACTAGAAATGCTGATTTAAAACCATGCCAAGAGTTGACAGAGTGAGCTGGAAGGTAGGAAAACCAGTCCCTTGCATCTTCATCTAGAGATTGAACAAATAATCTCATAACCACATCCTCATGGTCAATCTCAAAGTCATCTATCACATTCATGAACTGCTGCAAGTGTCTCTCAGCTGATTCATCCTTTATACCCTTGAATTTAGGCAAAAAATTTCTGATTTTAGGTGGAAAAGCATTTGGATAGCCACAAATGCCACTAAAATTTATGGGCTTATATCTATCTATGTTGAAACTTCTTTTATTACATGGTTGGGATTGACTGTTATACATTTTTGCATTTGACACTTCACAAGGGTGCATAGGCAGATAATACATCCTTTATGTTTTTGCAACCCTCCTCTCTACTCAGATTTTATACTAACAATGACTTTAGGCACTCAAAATTCAAACTGTTTTTTCAAACTTCCCTAAAGTCCTTTAAATGAGTCTTTTGAACAACATTGCATGCCCTTTGAAATACAGGGTAGGTTCTAATAAAAGCATGCAAGCTCTGTTTTCACCAATGTTCCCTTTTAACCAGTGCTTTCTCACCAAATAGGGAATCTGTCAAATAATATGAAATACCTGGATATGTTGCAGAAGCTGCAAATTCTTCTCTGACTGATTTTGTTCTTTTATCAGGTTCTTTGATGCAGAGTCGCCACCTCCTTGAAGAGGAATGAGCTTCTAACAAGCTGAAGCTGCAAATTGATTTCTTTCTTTCTGGGTCATCCACCAGCAGAGTCACATATACAACCTTTTTTCTCTGCTGCAACAAACAGTTTCCAGGTCTAATTTTTTAATCTTGTAGACTCAAACTTTCATGGATATGACATTGATCTCCCCAGCAGAGTCGCCATTCTGTTGACATTCTTTGAATCAGCATTAGGATTTGCCACTTCTAATGCACAAGCAGATTCAGCCAACTGAATACAGGAGGTTGCGTGAGCTCCTCCCCTTCACTTCTGGTTCTGCCGCACCAAGGGGGGTATCCCTATAACTCAAGATGTAACCTTGACTAGCTCAAAGATAGAAAGATCTAACTTGACAACAACAGGCAGAATACTCTCATGTATGGACCAAGATCTGCATGATAGATCACAAGGCTGGCAACATTCTTGGACATGATGTCTGGTTGGGTATGAGAGCATGCAGAGGGTCCTAATCCTACTCCTACAACTAACAGGTGGAAGTATGAAATGTTTTGATATGAATTTGGATGCAAAGCTGGACATGGTGTATAACACAAGAACACAGCATGATTGGTGCCTATCCAGGGCTTGGAGTCGGTAGACATACACCTGTGAATGATCAGCATAAATAGCTAAAACTGGATTTCAGGGGGATACACATGATATCTGCCTTACAGATATCTCCCAATACAGAGTGTTAAGTTATCTCTACTTATGGCATCCCTACTGCAGTATACCCTTCCCAATGTTCAACCTGAAAACAGTTTAATCTACTCCTTGAGCAGAAGTTAAAAGATCAGACATTCAACATAGGAATTCTATGCTCTAGAATCTAAACATTACCCAAATATCCAGATTCAGAAGAAGAATACATGCAATACTGGAGACAGAATTAACACAACACATGCTAAGATAGCATTACTCATATAAGATCAACCATGAAATCAGTGGATTCATGCCAAATCGTACAACAGGAGATACATAAACTCACAAGTTAGACTGTACAGAGCAACCAGATCAGCTGGTTTTGGATTACAGAGCCAAAAATCCTCAACTTTCAACAACCTTGAATGAATAACACCGTCTGCATTATATAGCAGGAGGGTGTATTCAGCATTAACTACCAGGTTGACCAAAAATCCCGCCAGATACACAGTATCATAAAAATGGCGCTCAAACACATTACCAGATTGGCGCCCAAACATGAATGCAACAGGTAGGAGAGGAGACAGGAAGACATCTCGAGCCCTGCGCCACTGTCCGCTGATGTACACCTTCAATCGGGTACCAGATCCGCCCACGCCATCGCCCATACCTCTGCAACCTTCGCCATTAATGGCGCACCAACCCGCGGCCTCGGGAAGAACATCAATTCTGCATCGCAACCATTTCCCGCCGAGATTCATCATCATGATATTTGAAAATGCAAGATATCAATTATCCCACATGCACCCCGCGGCGACTTCTTTAACACTTTATATACTAGGTCATGAGCATATATGATGTCGGTGCTTTTGCTCCTGACGACACTAGTATAAGACTTCATCATCATCATCCTCCAGCAGCATGATATCCTGTCGCTTGAAATATCACCCTGACGCCATCATCATAAAGGCAGAAAAATATGATGACCCTCGCAAGCAACATGGTGATAACTGGAAATATGATGATGATGACTACGACCCTTAAGAAAAAAAAAGTAAGGTCGAACAACTTAGAGAATAACCCCTTCAGAATATCGGGGCAACATCATCATCATGTCTGGGCAAGGTGATAAGTGCAAGATCACCGGAGACTTTGAAAAATCACCCTCGCAAGCAGATCGGGGCGCACTGTAGCTCATCAGCAGGATCAGGATAATAACCAAACATCACCCGATATTGAAATATGATGATGACGAAGAGAAGCCGGTCGACGGAGGACATGATGACGCTGACCACCATCGAAGAAAATATGATGATGATGACCTCCTCCTCAAAGAAAAAATGATGCTGTAGCTGAGAGATACTGAGGACGTCCAACACTTAGAACATTTTTTGGATTCTTAGGGAAAGTGCCTGCATGAAAATTGCTCAAAAATTGTCAGTCAATTCAGGCACTAACACTATGCATTCTCCATTCCTCATGTCTATATTATACCACTCTTTTGTTTCCCACTCTTTCTTCCTATTCCTCTTGTCCAACTCATTCTTTGTACCCATTCCATGATTCCTTCTCTATTTTCCAAGCTGCCTCCTTTTGCTTTCCTTTTTCTTCTTGTATTTTTCTTTTCTCATGTCTTTTCCATTCATAAGCCTCCACAGTTCCATCTAACATTCCAACAACTCATTGTTACTATTCAGTTCCACTTCCTTATCATTTTCAACTTGAAAATTCTTTCCTTCAAATTTAGTCCAAAATTCAAAAGTACCAACATCAAAATTAACTTGCTTACCTTCGATATTGGATGTATTCTCTTCTAGCTCTTTCCAAATTGCTGCCTCATTATTTCTCCTTTCTTCAAACACCACTATCATGTCATATTCATGGAGTGCTAATTATTCTTGTTGTATACCTGACTATAATGTACTCTTATCATCCTTTGCTAGCTTCTTCATGGTTCTTTGTTCATTGGTCTTATCCTCTTCTTCACCTTGTCTTACATTACCATGTTCTTCTATTGTTGTCCCATGCTTTACTACCCACATTTTGTTTTTCGTCTTCTTGGATTGCTATCTTTCTAATTTTGCACTTAGCCTACGTTTTTGTTTACTTGGAAACTTCATGATTTTTTCCAGCCTTTGTTTCTATTTGCTGTCACAAACTCCACCATTAGTCACCCATTATTTACATTCTAATTGTTGTCCTTCCTTAATAGATTTCTCCTGCCACCTTGGTACTATATATCCATGTTCATCCCTCTTTTCTTTATCAAATTGCATAACTACATTCTTACTTCCACATACATGACTAAAAACAACATTCTTACCTCCATTCATTTGTACAATAACTTGTTGTCCCGATTTACTTACATTCTTGGCTTCATGGTTTGTCAACTCTTTTGTTTTGTAGGCTCCTCTACCTTCATTTGTAGTGTCCTCCAATGCATTATGAAACTCTAAGGTAGCTTCAACTTCTTTTTCAATACTTCTCTTATCTTCATTTGTAGGTACTTTGCAATGTACCCCAGCTTCACCATGTTGCATGATTCCTTCTTGGCATGCTGTTGCAATTTGTCTTCATTCTTTCTCATCTTTATCTTCAATTTCGGGTGCCTTTCTTACCCCTTCTCTCATCATCTTCAAGTTCTGGTTCTCAATCTTCCTCCTACCTGCATTCACATTCTCAAACATGACATTAGAAAATAAATCAAGAGACCAAGACATCTCATTAAGTGTCTCCTTTATGGACACTTTCCTCTCCTCTTCCAATAGTTCTTCCTCATCTACATCCATATCCTTGTCAGATTTTGGATTTTCACAGTCCAATTTTTGCATTTTTGCATCTTCATTTCCTGCACACAAAACATCATTTACAAACCTGTCATTACAAAAAGAACAATGGGACTCAACTTTACCCATGTTCTATTTTTTTCATCTTTTTCTTTCTTATCTGCATCTTTCTTTTTAAACCCATCTTCAAGGGCATCCATTCTTGCTTCTATTTTCTTCAACTCTTCACAAAACCTCCTATTTTGTTTTTCTTCCCAATATTGTTCCATAGCCTCCCACACAACTGGCTTCTTCAAGACAATCTTCCATCTCTTTGTCAAATACATCTTGTTTACTGCTACACTTTTTACAATAGAATCTCTCACCTTCAACAACTACCCTCTACCCAACAAGACCTTGGAAGATGTAACTCTCAAAACCCCCTCTACCCACTCTCTCTTAGAGGAGGAAGTTATGCACCTTCTACCCAGTTTATCTCTACTAAAGGATAGAAATTACAGACCGTTTCTCATGCCTGCAACAACAAATTCTCTCATACCTCTAACAAACAAACTCTTTCACAATTCTCTTCTTTTCAAACTCTCTCATACCTCATTCTTCAAACATACTTCTCACCATGCCAACGATCTTCTCTCTCTGATACCAAATTGATAGCACACTTCCTCACATTCAAGCTCTGATACTCAGCCTCTTACCTTTAGACAGAACATTTAGACTTCTACAGACTTCCTGACTAAACAGCGACAAGAACCTGGATAGCAAATTAAATAACTTTGTAACAGAACTTTTCATGCAACAGAAACTTCCAGAATATACTCAGTGACAGGAATCCCAACAACACTAATCCGGTGACATAAATCTTCAATGAGTTTAGTTATCTGACAGAAACCTTTTTCATGGACAAAATTCAATCTAGAATGAAATGCATAATCATTGACATAAACTTCCAATGAAATTAATTTCCAGTGATAAGAGTCTACAATGATAGGAACTTGGGCAAACAAATGAATGTAGTTTGAGGAAATCTACTCTGCATTCGATTGACAGTAAATGATTTACAAGAACCAATGCTCTTTTATTTGAACTTAGACAGTACATCTATGGTAACAAAGATACATATTGAGAGACTCTTATACTTCACAATCTTTCAGGCTATGAATTACATGAATCAAATACTAGCCCGAATCTCCTACACCTTATACAAACGATCTCCCTCCTTGTCTGTTTCTGTCATTCATCATCCTCTCATTTTGTCGTCGGCCCTTCTTTATTGGTCTTCAATTGCTTGGCCTCATTTCATCCTTTGCAAGGCATCGATCCTTCTTCGCACAACAAACTCGCTCTCTCTCTCTCTCTCTCTGCTCTCTCTATAATCTCAAGTTTCTTTATCCTTCTAGTTCTACCCAACTTTTGTTCGCTTCACTGTTCGAGGCTTATTTTACTAACTAGCCTTCATCCTCCATTCTAGTAGTTTTGCCCCTCTCTTCTTCCTTTTGTTTGTCATCCTCTCAAGCATCAATCTTCTCTTATTCCTCTCTGGCTATTGGGTAGCAGGAAGATTCTGTTATGTGGAGTTCATTGGCAGGAATAACGAACTAAGTAAAACTGTCTTTAAACTGAACCAAAATTTGCCCCGAAGAGACCAACACAAAACTAAAAACATCATAACTAATCAAAAACAAAATTGAATGCTGATGCTCTTGCATCACTCAGCTACTATCACTCCCTAAGGTACTACCTCAATCTCTTGAGAGGACTCATCCCCCCTGAGATGAACCATTCTCTTGGGATGCATTGATAATCAAGTGATCTAGGAGAGCATCCTTCCACCAAGTTGCAGTGCCCTTGTGGAACGAGAGAGGACAACCGGAGGTCAAATTACCAATAGAGAAACAATGTCTGCATCTGAAGGGGATACCCTTATAGTCTAACAGTTGTTTCTAGGGCCTTTCCCCTACCAACAAAACATCTCCATGAAGGGGTTTGGAGATATCAATATCCACTAAAATACGAGCAACTGTGGAATGCCCCATAAATGAGGTAGTAGAATCTACCTTTAGGAAGGACCGATATTATTACTGATGCCCTCATAACAAGAATCCTCCCAAAATTGGAGTGGGAGATTCAGGAGTTGAACCCATATCGGTCTGATATTTAGTGGCGCAGTGAGGGGATTGTAGGAAAGAGTCTAGGGTTTGATGGATAGGGAATGCTCACCCCACATCCAAACCATTACATCAAGCACTAAGTCCCGCTGCTTAGAAGATACGAAAGTCACAGTGAAGAATCCCTGTGCACTAGGGAAGAGCTCAATCTTACCTTCAACAAACGACTTCCATGATTCCATGACCCACTTGTGAACATCAAACATTAAGGGCCATAATTCATTGAATATTCATATCACTGCTCTATTGCAATAAAACTCCTCATTTTCTACTACCTTAGAGCCACACACCACAATCGGGGAAGAACAGGCACAAGGAAATGGCTGGAATCCACTCTAGGATGGGTGGGCTTGAGCTTCCAAACCATTCACAACCTCAGAGAAGGACTTTTGAAGGCATCTAGGAGCTCTCTATCTAGCAACATTCATTCCATTAACAACCTGCATAGACTCTGTAGAAGGGCTAGTGCCTAGATTGGACCCTGGGAAAATGGAGCAGAGACCCTGTTGCCCATCACCATTCAGGCCAAAGGTCAAAGCGTCTCCAGACCTAGCATGATCTTTGTTCACACCCACATCAAACATGTTACCTCTATTCACACCCACAACAGAGAGCGGCGATGCAACGGTAATGTCTTTGTTTAAGCCCACACCAAATGCAGCAGGAACCCTATTCTCCATCGCGGTCAAGGTAACTTAGTTGATGGTAAGAATAGTTACCACTCATTTCCATAATTAGATTCTTCCATCAATCAAGTAAAGAACAAAGTAGTATTATACATGTTAGGGTTAGGGCAGATCAGAGCAATAAACACTAACAATTATATGCAGATTAAATAACACAAATATAACAATGAGGAATAACACAAAAGAGATCAACATAGAAATTTAATGTGGTTCACCCAATATGGGCTACATCCACATAAACTTAGCCATCCAATGATTTTATTATCCAATGCAAAACAGATTACAATCTCGTGAATACATTGTCGTAACATACATCCTAGTCGCTTCTAAAAAGCTTTTCAAAAGTTTCTAGAATTAGGGTTTTGCAATGTCATTTTTCTTTTGTCAATTAACAAAAATTAACAATTGACTCCAATCATGCAAAAAAGAGGGAAAAAAATGTTTGGGGGTTGCGCCCCAGAACCCCAGGTGAGGATACATAACTAGTGTACAGTACTTGCATGATCAATCACCACATACCAATAATCTTCCACTTGGAGACTGATTAGGCTCTACACCAAACAATCTCCCACTTGGAGACTGATCCTGAACGACACTGCTACACTTGCAGCTCCCACTGGATTACAGCCCTGGCTGGTTTCTTATATCCACCATTATTAGTCATGAAGGCCAATGGAAAATGATGAGGAAATCAATTCCTCCTGTGTAACTGCCTTTGTGAACATATCTGCAGGATTCTGACTTGTGTGAATTTTCTCTAGCTTCAACTACCCATCCTCCAAACTGACCAGATGAAGTGGTATCTGAGCTGTATGTGCTTGGTTTTTGAGTGCAAAGTTGAATTCTTAGCAAGATGAGTGGCACTCTGGCTATCAGTGTACAAAGGGCTATCATCTTGTTGTTGTCCCAATTCCTCCAGAAAATGTTGTAACCAAATCATCTCCTTGCTAGGTTCCGTAGCAGCAACATACTCTGCCTCAGTGGTTGAAAGTACAACAACCTTTTGCAGTCTTGAAATCTAACTGACTGCAGTACCTCCTATAATAAAAACATACCCTGTAGTACTCCTTCTGCTATCAATATCACCTGCCAGATTAGAGTCAACATATCCTTTTATAGCAGAATCTGTTCCTCCAAAACATAGTTTATTTGAACTAGTACCTCTCAAATATCAGAGAATCCACTTTATCGCATTCTAATGTTCCATTCCTGGATTGCTCATATACCTGCTCACAACTCCCACTGCATGTGCAATATCTGGCCTTGTGCATACCATTGCATACATCAAGCTACCAATTGTTGATGCATATGGTATCTTAGACATTTTGTCTTCCTCCTCGTGTCTTTGGACACATCTCCTTAGTCAACTTAAAATGACTAGGCAAAGGTGTACTAACTGCTTTTGCATTCTGCATGTTAAACCTTTTCAACACCGTCTCTACATACTCACTTTGAGACAAAAATAAAATTTTTTTGTCCTGTCCCGTTTGATCCTCATGCCAAGGATTTGTTTTGTTGCACCCAAATCCTTCATAGAAAATGAATTTGTTGATTTCTGCTTAAGTTCATTAATATACTGCATGTTAGACCCAGCAACAAGCATGTCATCAACATAAAGCAATAGGATAATATAGCTACCATTAGCCAATTTCTTAAAATAAACACAATAATCAGACTGACATCTTTTGTATCCTTGTTCAGCCATAAAACTATCAAATTTCAAATATCATTGCCAAGGTGCTTACTTCAAGCCATACAAACTCTTCTTTAACCTGCACATAATTTCCTCCCTACCCTTGACCTCATATCCCTGTGGTTGCTGCATGTAAATTTCCTCTTCCAAATCCCCATGGAGAAATGTTGTTTTCACATCTAACTGTTCAAGATGCAAGTCTTCCACAACCACAAGACTTAGAATAGTTCTAATAGAAGTCATCTTTAAAACTGGAGAAAATATTTCATCAAAATCTATACCTTTTTTTCTGTGCAAAACCTTTTACCATGAGTCTGGCCTTATATCTTTTCTTGCCTCCATTTTCTTCCTTCAACCTGTAAACCCATTTATTTGGCAATGTTCTTTTACCTGTAGGCAATTGGACTAAGTCCCTAGTCTGATTCTGCAGCAAGGAATCCATTTCCTCTTTCATGCCTAGCTCCCACTACTTTTTGGTATCTACCTGCATTGCTTCTTCATAACTTTTAGGTTCACCAGAATCAGTTAATAATATAGAATATAATGATGGAGAAAATCTTTCTGGAGATCTAGTTATCCTTGTAGAATGTCTAACACTTGCAAGAGTCTATGGGATAACTTGTTGTTGTTGAGCATCAGGTACCACTGGCATTTTATTTTCTGGAATCTCATCCAACACCACATATTCCTTTTGGGCATGTTCATGCTTCTTTTCCTATAGTTGATCCTTATACATGACCTTCTCATTGAATATAACATCTCTGCTCCTAATGATTTTATGATTTTCATAATCCCTAACTGATAACTAAACTCATCTACTCCATATCCAATGAAGGTACATTTTTTAGACTTAACCTCAAGCTTGGTTCTATTTTCAATATCAACATGGACAAAAGATTCACAACCAAAGGTTTTTAGAAATGAATAGTTTACCTTTTTACCTGTCCATGCCTCCTCTGCAATGCCACCATCCAAAGGATTTGAAGGTCCCCTGTTTATTAAATAAACAACATTATGTACAACATCTGCCCAAAAGTGTAAGGGTAGTCCAACATGCAATATCATGCTCATTGCACACTCCATAATGGTCCTTTTCATCCTCTCAGACACACCATTTTCTTGTGGGGTTCCAGGAACCGTTTTCTGCCTACGGATTCCATTATATGAACAGTAATTTTCAAATTCTCTGCTGTAATACTCACCTCCATTATCAAATCTAAGACACTTCAACTTTTTCCATGTCTCATTCTTAACCAAAGCTTTCCACTTTTTAAAAGTTTCAAATACTTCAAATTTTTGTTTTAGGAAATACACCCATGTTTTCCTAGTTGCATCATCAATAAAAGTAACATAATAGCAAGAGCCACCAAGAGAAGATATTTGAGCTAGTCCCCATACATCTGAATGCACAAGCTCTAATTTCTCACTCTTCTTCTCTTTCCCAACTTTGAGAAATCAGACTCTTTTATGTTTTCCATAAACACAATTTTCGCAAAACTCCAAGTCAATCTTCTTCAGACCTGGTAGCAACTTTCTAGAGTGAAGGATCTTCATCCCTTTCTCACTCATGTGCCCAAGTCTATGGTGCCACAATTATGTTTCTATCCCTATAGCAAGTGTTATAACTGTCTCAGTAGCAACTGTTTCTGTAGCAGCTAAGGTAGAATAAGTATTACCAGTACACAAATACAATGTGCCTACCTTTTCTCCTTTAGCTACTACTAATGCACCTTTAGTTACCTTCCAGATTTTGTTTGAAAAGGTAACTATGCAGCCTTCACTACCCAGTTGTCCTGCAGAAATTAAATTCCTTCTCAAATTTGGAACATGCCTTACCTCCTGTAGCAACCATTCATTTCCATTTTGCAACTTGATTTTTAACTTTCTTTTTCCAACAATCTGACAAGCTTCATCATCACCCAAATATACCTGTCCAAAATCACCTTGAACATAATCTACAAAATATTTCCTATGGGATGTGGCATGAAATGAAGCCCTTGAATCTATTACCTAGGAATCATTAGCATTATCTAAACATAAAATTAAACCATCTTGTAATTTATTACTTGTAACATTAGCTTCCTTACTGTCATCATGTTGTTTGTCTCCTTATTTGCCCTTTCGAGACTAGCAATCCATTCTTCCTATGGATTTAGATCTGCCTTTCTTTGACTTCCCTTGTGACTTCCCGTGATTTGTAGGGATTTTTCCTCTTTCCTTTGTTCTTCCCCTGTTCTCTACAGTCAAAGGATTACCAGATATTGAAGTTCCACCTGTGCTTTTCCATCGCATTTCCTTGCTAAGGATAACACCAACAACATCATCAAATTTTGAAGTATTTGAACCAGAGCTAGAGTTACTTACAGTCATTACCAAGCTATTCCAGCTTTCTAGCAATGAACATAAAACTAAGAGAGCCCTTACCTCTTCATCAAATTTCACTTTTACAGAAGTTAACTGACTGGTAATCGTATTAAACTCATTTAAATGATCTGACACAGATCCACCTTCAATCATTTTCAGATTAAACAAACACTTCATGAGAAATACCTTATTAGAGGCTGAGGATTTTTCATACAATTTGGCCAAATCTTTCATCGGTTCACTTGTCTTCGCTTTTGTTATATTGAATGCCACAAATGGTGTCAGGCACAGCCGAATGGTTCCCAATGCCTTTCTGTCCAGAAGTTCCCTATCCTCATCAGTCATTGCTGCTAGTTTCTTGGCTATTCCTTCCAACAGCCTCCATAAATCCTTCTGATAGAGATAATCCTCCATCTACATCTTCCATAATTGATAGTTCTACCCATTGAATTTATCTACCTTCAATTTACCCTCGTCTGTCATTTCTCTCACTTAACCGTGAGACTCCCACTCAACTGTGAGACCTTCCTACAGACGATAATCAAACACAACCCGCTCTGATACTAGTTGTTAGGGTTAGGGTAGATCAGAGCAATAAACACTAACAATTATATGCAGGTTAAAAAACACAAATATAACAATAAGGAATAACACAAAAGAGATCAACACAGAAATTTAATGTGGTTCACCCAATATGGGTTACATCCACAGAAACTTGGCCATCAAATGATTTTATTATCCAGTGCAAAACAGATTACAATCTCGCGAATACATCGCCGTAACATACATCCCAGCCGCTTATAACAAGATTTTTGGAAGCTTCTAGAATTAGGGTTTTGCAATGTCATTTTTCTTTTGTCGGTTAACAAAAATTAACAACCGACTCCAATCGTGCAAAAAAGAGGGAAATTTTTTTTTCAGAGGCTATGCCCCTAAACCCCTGCTTAGGGCCTGGCTCGGTCCTGAACCCCAGCGAGGATACATAACTAGTGTACAGTACTTGCATGATCAATCGCCACATACCAACAATACACTTATCCTCTTCTTCTAATTTGAGTCCAACTAACATTAACTAATTCAAAATTAAATTGAAAGTGTTGAGATTATCATTTATAAAATCTCCTCAAAGAGTACAACTTTCTTTTGAAGAAAAAATTATTTAATAGACTCTTGGATTAATTGATGTTGGGTTGCTATCTTCTTCCATGATAAATATACAATTGGTTCTTCTAATGCATTCATTAATATAGAAGCTAAAAGACATAAACAAATAATACTTCTATCTTTCTTATCTAGTTTATTTTAATCCTCATCAGACATACCTATAGATATTGACAAAGAAGATATTGATGTCCAATAATGTCTCTCCACCAAGAGGTTTGCAACTTTCAACTTCCACAATTTGAAATTTTTGACCATTGAATCTCTCAATTTCAAATCTTGATGTGATATTCACGAATCCAATAATACATTCTTTGTATTCCCACACAATTTTTCAAAATTTCCCACTAGAACCAATTATACATACATGTACAACAAGAAAAGGCACCCCCTTCCTTCCATTGAACAAGCCCTGGCACAAAATTGTTGAGGGTTTCACCACCAAGCACATATGGTTGTCACATCAAATGATGTGGCCCTACCCATACAATCAATCTTTGATGCCAAATGTTGGGAAATTAATCCTTAATATAACTAATAACTGGGATATTAGAAATCTTGATATTGTGTGATTTAAATACAATTATGTTGTAACAATTAATTAGAAACTATTATGAAAGGACATGAAATCATATGCAAACTACATACACATGAGACATAAGGATTTACATGGGAAACCCTTATTAGAAAAAAACTACCAACAAGAGAGATTTACAATTATATTAATTTGAAACAAACTCCAAATACAATTAGTCCCTTTTACAAATTTCTCAATCTTTAAACTATAGCATACAACCTTTGCAATCATGCTTCACAACATCATCACACCTTCACACAATAACACATCATCAATCTATTCCATTTGTAGGTCATGGATAAGAAACAATCTAGTCTTCGTTAGAAAACCAATCAATTCAACAATCTAACCAATCATAGACTACCAACCATCACACAACCATAACACGGGTGTACTATGATGTCAACATGTCACACATCACTCCAAATAGGACATCTTCAAACTAATAGTTAACACATTGCTTAGATACTTTTGCAACAACTTAATTAAAGGTTGTTTACAAATACACCTGAAAATGAGCATGCTTTCCTACACTACAATTAAAACCAAACGATGGCTTGTGGTAGCAGAGAAAATCTTCCTAGTTGTTGTGGTAGCTTCAAAGACCTCCTAAAACATATACAAGTCCTCATTTGTCACAACATGCACTCCAGCATTAATGCATATGCACCTATACTATTATCATACTCTAACAACTCACTCTGCTCATAATGTGGTATTTGATCTATAAACTCTACTTAGGAATTTAGAAATTAATTAAAATATTTAATACTCTCCTAATTCCTTTGCAAATGAAAATTTTAGATTGTTTAGCAAAGTAATTACTATGCTTTGAAAAAACATGAAACAACTCACAACATGTTGATTTAATCTTGGAAAACCCCCAATGTTGAGAGAAAGCCAGTTTTGGTAGTAGCAATGTGCCTTGCTACTCTCCTTTAGTAATTTACAAAGAGATAATTATAGCAACTAGGCCATCTTTCCTTCTACTTTAGCTTATTTATTCTAAAAGAACATAACATACAATAATTCCCAAATTCTCTAACTAATGATGATCCTAAAGATTCCAGACAAGCTTTATTTATAGTCGAGTTTTCCTAGGCCATGGGTGTAGATCAACAATCACTAGATGTTGAAACGACACATACAATTTGTATTCAAGGTTTTATTATTGGTACATTCGTAGACACTAGCGCATTTGTTTTATGGTGTAGATGCTAGCACACTCACATTGTTGTTTGTTCAACTACACTATCATTTGTGTTTGGTACAATTTGTAGTACTGTTAAACACTTATCCTTGTATTTGAAACTTGTTTTATGTTCCTATTTTCCTATTACATGTATTTTCCATATCCTTTTGGATCACATCTCTCTTCTTAGGAAGGATTTTGGTCCCATAAAATTTTAATGAGACAACAAATGAGGAAAGGGTTCTCATACTCTCTCCTTAGAGTACCAATTGGCTTGCCTTACCTTCTCATCCTTGAGTCCAATCTTCCAAGTTTCTTGAACTCTATTTCTTGTTTCTCTTGTTTTCCTTTCTAGTACCACATGCTCATGGAGTATGGTCCTTCCTTCCACACCCAAGTCTTTCAAAGAAGGTAGTACCTATTCTTCGTCTTCATCTAGTATAGAGGGATCATAAAGATGCAGAATCTCATAATTTACACTTGAATGTATCTTCATGAGAAGAAGAAGATCAAGTTTGAATGCATTTTCACCTATGGCCTCTAAAATTGTGAAGGGTTCATACATTGATGGCTTAAGTTTCTTTGCTTGTCCTTGGAGTCTTTCCTTACCCCAATAAAGCCAAACATTATCTCCCACTTTCATTTTGTGCTCTTTCCTATGTTTATCATGTCTTTCTTTATACATTTGTTATGTTCTTTCTAATGTTCTTTTACTTTGATTTGGATTAGCCTAATCCTTTGAACAAATGTTGATGCTTTAGCCACCTTATTATGTTGCCCTATTTGTTCATCTTGCTTGTCAAAAGCTACATCAAGTGGACTAAAAACATATCCCAAACATGCTTCAAATGGTGAATTGTTAGTAGAGGAATGCAATGCTCTATTATATGAGTGTTGAATATATGGAAGAGATACATCCCATTTCTTGGGGCACTTTTTGTTTTACCCCCTGATGAGTTGTACCAAGGTCATGTTGATTACTTTTGTTTGGCCATTTGTTTGTGGGTGAAAGGTTGTGCTTTTCTTTAGCTTTGTGTCCATCATACCCATAATGTAAACCAAAAATTATGAACAAATTGTGCATCCGTGTTGTTGGAACCTTAAAATTTTGCCAAATTTTGAAGGTCCCATGATGAAAAACTAATTTCAGCACTCAGAAATGTACCTGAAAAATCTGCCCCAGTGACCTACTTTGGAGGACTATAACTTGAAGCATGTTCACTTTCATGCCAAACCACTTGGTAGGCATACTCATCTATCATATGTGAGTGTTCATATCAGATTTCAGCCTCCCATGATCAAATCTTACAATGTTTTCAGGCATCAAGTTGGAGGGTCCTAGAAAAATGTGTTGTTTGCACAATGTTAAATCTGCCAAGGAGGTCAACTTTGGAGGCCAATATCTAGTAGCAGGATGATATTCATGACAAACCAATTGGTGTTCTAGATTTTCCATATGATAATCTACTTCCATGTCCATTTTCAAGACCCCAGCACCTCGTTTGCTATTTTTCAAGATCAAAAGCAAATGGGATTTTGACTGTTTTGATGACTGCATTTCCAAAAAATTGCAGAGGTCAACTTTGACCCTTGATATTTTATGGAAGAAATGAATTGGTGAAAAATCCTCTTGCACGTATGCTCATTGGTCCTAAATGATCTAATGTTTCCATTGGCGGCTTCCCGGGAAGAGATTTGGTATTTTTTTCGGGTGGTGACTTGGTGAGCCCTAATTGGTTTTTCACAGGTGTAGTTTCAGAAAAGGCTGAGTGGGCTAATTTGAATATGAAGATCTTGTGCCTCAGGATGCGCTTTGTTGAACCGTCTATTGCACTGAATTCTTGGTTCAAATGTCTACATGCCTGTGTATTTTCATGACTCCAGGGGATGGTTTGACCAATTTTCCAAGACGATTCTAGAGGCCACTTGGCTTATTTTGGTCACAAATACAAAATGCCAGAAAGAAGATTATGATTGTTACCCATTTCAAATTTTTCATGTCAGATGCACATAAGAGCAATCCTAGGTCAATTCAGGATAAAACTTGTTTCAAAATGAAAAAAAATTAGTCAGGCCCAGGAGGTTGGTTATGGTGAAAACACAGTCTAGTTTTACTATAAGAGGGAAATAAAGATCATTTAAGGTATAGACCAGATGTGTGATAAAATCCTGTGAGTTATCAACCAGAGCTATAAAGTTCAAAGATTTGTTACAATGGATAAAGGTATATCAAGCATGTGAGCTCATGTTGTAAGCCTGTGTGGTTATGTAGGAATTTGGATACCTGGATGTATAATTCAGAGATGATGTTATGGTCACTAAACCATGACAAACATATTGCAATCTCTAGCATCATAATGAAGCATGTTAAGCTTCACAGAGATCTATTCATATTTTTGGAGATATGTACTATTTAGGGGTTCACGACACTCTCTAAAGGATCAATGGGGAAGCCTATGACGCTGTTGAGGAAAAGAGACTGCAACACAGAAAAGCCAAAAGGTGTTTGTATACGTGAAATCAGAGGTTGTTGCCCATGAAGTTGAGGAAATAGGTGTAAAGTACCTACTAAGGGATGTCAACAATACTTGCAACAGAGGTGTATTCAATCTGCTGCCAAACTTGATTGTTAATGAGTTTTATTGTGTAGGAAATGTGGATACTTTGATATCTGCCATCATTGCATCAGGCAAAGGATTAATTGGGAATCAAAGCAAAACTCATTTTTTGTTGCCATTGATTTGATTTTAAATTTGGCAGGCTTCTGCCAGTCAATTTGAGGAAATATTAAAAATGGAAGCCAGGGCCGGGCTGGTGGCTGGTTTTCATAACAGGAACGAGTTTGTCGTCATCCACGACCATAAGGAGAGGAATCCTTTGACGTCATTGAATGAGCAGGTGTGCCAGATTTGTGGCAATCTGGTGGGAGTTATGGTGGAGGAAGAGTTATTTGTGGGCATGCTTCATCTTGTTCTATCACTAGAACCTCTCCCATTATTAGCAGGTCCAAAACAATAGAAGACAAATACAGTTGACCATGGGGATCTTAGTGAACTTCAGTACTGGTTGATCATATTATCTAAGCATTTGCCTGATAAGATTGTTGCAAGAGAAATTATTGTGATAGATGTGAACAGTTTCCATCATTTCAAACAGTGATAATGTTCTTGCAAAGATTGTTGGTAACATTAAATGAATCCATTTGAAGAATAGGCTTGCATTATATTAGTGTGCAGAGGTCTCGGTGATAATGGCTACATTGGGGAACGTAGGAGGAGCCGAAAGAGTGATATTACTGGTCACTGCCACCTGCAAATGGTTCAACTAATGTTGAGGGAGTCATCTACATAACTTGTTTGTAACTTGATTGTTTGCTATCAGATAAAATGCTTCTAGGCTTACCACTAACAATGTCATTGTGGTAGCTGTAGACTAAACAACATAGCACATTTTCCACAATCATAAAATGCCATTAGCATCCACTATTGGTTGTGATCTCACAGCTTTATGTAGAAATGGCCAATTGAAGGAGGCGCCGCACATTCTAATCACTACACACAAACCCTATCTTCAATTGTTGCATACCAGCATTCTCAAAACGTCAAGTGCAGAAGTTTGGCGCAAATAAGAGTCACGGCGCAGTTAAATATTCAAAGCTCTGCCCATAAAATTCAAGGCACAACCATCATAAAGTAAAGGCACATCCATTATAAAGTATGGCGCAGCCATTTGGAAACCAAAACAAGAAACCCTAGAAATGGCGAAGTGCTACGGTATGCAGTAAGATATACGAAATATCACAAAGATGTTGAAAACTGAGAGGGGGGGGTGAATCAGTTATCCTAATTATTTCCCTTTTTGTACTTTCTTATTAATTAGTGCAGCATTGAATTAAACACAAAAACATTACCATGAAATGAGAAACACATGACACAGTATTTTTGACGTGGAAACCCTGTTAAGGGAGAAAACCACGGGGTGATTAACCCAAAAATTATTCTCTGTTAGAAGAATAGGAAATTACAAAATGGCACTTGCCAATTAGGGCTCACTGCCCGAGCACACTGCTCACAAAGAGGCCCACTACGTACAAGGAGACACACTGTCTACAAAGTGATAAGAGTCACAGTCTTGAACTGATTGGAAGCATCTGCATATGCTGGAGTTTAGTTCTGGTTAGGCTCAGTACACTGATCTGCTGCACTTCATCTTTCCTCTGTTCTTTATTCTGCTATCCTTTCACATACCGGATCTTTCTTGCTACTTCTGCTCTGTCCTGCACTTATTTGCATATACCTTCACACAATACTACACTTCACAACTAAATCCATCCTCTATATATATCCGCACAAGTAATTTCATCACTTTTCTAGTCGGCATCCGGAACAGTCTAGTTTCTTACAAACTCTGTTTTGTCGGCTGAATCCTTGCTCACCAAGCAATGCGGATCAAGCATATACTTGTAGATATCATTAATCATGTCGGCCAAACATGATTCATGCCTTCACAACCTTTATCATCAACAGTAACACATCCGGAAAGTAGTCTGATACTCTGTCAGTCAGTTCTTCCTCTGTTTTCACTGTCTCTCAGGAATCCGGTACTCAACTATTCATATATTTTTCCTTGTCCATCACCAGAGGCTAAATCCTTGGAATATACCACTCAAGGTAGTCCTCTTGACTTCCCCAAATCCGTACTGCACCAAGACACTTCCTCTGAGAGATCCGGACCAATCTGTCGGACCTTGCCACATGCTCTGTTCTTGTTCACCGGACCACAACAATCTTCATTCTGACTTCTAGTAGAGACACACCATGACTTGCGGATATGTGGGATGACCTTTGTTGCCATCAATGACAACAACCATGAATCCATATAGTGTCTCTTGCCAACAATCTCCCCCTTTGGCATTGATGGCAACACTTAGTGAAAAATGACTAAGTGTTTACACTATGCTCCCCCTTTGCTGATGCTCTGTCTTTATATACAATTTCTGGAACTCCCCCTTAGTTGGATTCCTCATTTTTCACTGCTCCTCACTCCCCCTTTGACATCAATGGCAAAGGGTAGGGTCCGCACACCAAAATTTTCAAAAATTTTCTATACATAGCCGCATATTTACATACTCACATATACTGAAGAATGTCTGCAAAGGATGTCTTCAATTGGATCAGTTCTGTAGCCCAACTTTGCTTCATTCTATCCAAAATTGAGATGTGACCACTCAACAAAAATGTAAAAGCTTCTGCCCTCTTGAGATTTGTTGGATCATTTGTTTGGGTAGTGGTCTGAGCATCACTGATGGCCTCATGCATAGTTTCTAACTTAGGGATTATAATCCTTCTAAGTTCTCCCATCCGGTTAGTGATATTCTTCCTTTCCTTCTCAAGATTCTTTATTTCATTCAAGACTGCAATAGTCTGACATTCTTGATTTATTATGGAGGAAGAGAGAGGATCAAAACTTTGAGATAAACTTTGTAGCTTGTCCTGTTCCTCTTTTATTTTCTTATCAATTGTTGCTGTTGCCTTTGACCAGGATATACAAAATTTGTAAATGTCACTGCCATCCTTAAGAGCATTTTCTAAGCTCTTTATTCCAATACTCATATTTCTCCTATCGTTAGAGATTAATCCTAATACTTCTGAAAATCTTTTATCCAAAAATTCCTTCCGGACCTTTTCTTCAGCAGATTTTTCTAGAGATTCAAAATGTGTACTAACACTGCTGACTAAGGTTTTGAGATTACCAGAAGAGGAGGCTGTGGGATCCTTTTGAAAAGATGGCATGATCTTTTCTAGCACTCCAGATGCTACCTCCATAAGCTCACAGTCTTCCATGTGAGATTTCAGCAGTTTCTCTTTGACTTTCTCATTTGCAAATGAGGCTATTTTCATTGTTTGCACCGGTGACAAAGAGTCAAAATCTAATGGTCCTTTTAGCAGGTCCGGTTCATCAATTTCTATAGTGGCTTTTGTCAGGAATTCTTGAACAGTTTGTGCAGTGTCTCTTGCCAGAGACAGATGTTTCTTCTCTTCTGCAGTTTTGTCCTTTTGAATCTTTTCTCCTTCCTTACTCTTACCACTTTCAGTCGTGGTTTTCTCTGTTGGGGTGCTGTCAACCTCTTTTTCTTTAACTGCTGCTTCTTTCTCCTGTAGTTTCTCTTCTTCTTGGGATCTGGAGACTGTAGGGGAAACCGGAGGAGAGATGTTAGTCTGTTCAAGGCCCACTTCTTCCGGAGCAGATGATTCCAAATCCGCAGCTGTTTCTGCACCTAAGTCCTCTACAACAGGAAGATTGAACCTTTTGAAGGCCTTCCGGAGGATCTCTTCTGTCTCTTTGGCCACTTTGTCAGTCTCACCAAGCATGAGTTGATTCATCCTGGCTTTACTTCTGAACTCATCTTTGCAGTCTTTGAAGATTATGTTCATTGTCTTGGGATCAATTTGAGGATATAGCTGAATAGCTATCTGCTCCTGGATCTCAAGATCTTTTGCATGAGCATTATTCTTTCTTATTTCTAATTCCTTTTCTAGGCTTTTAGGAATAAGAGATATGATCTCAATGAAAGCCTTATTGTATATGTTCAGATATTTGACTGTGGCTTCCTGCAGAATCTTTTGGTCAGCCTCATTGTAGTCATCATAAAATTCAGTCATTGGTTGAAGGTTTCCATCCACCGTAACCGACTTGATTACACTCTCTAGAGACAGAGTGGGCTTTTCAACAGATACCTCTGCCATTTCATCCTTGTCTTGGCCTATGGAGGGTTTACCGAATCCTTTCTTCTTCTGCTTCTTTATTTCTTTTACTCCCTCATCTGACTCTGTTTCCTCTTCATCCTTTTGGCTTTCATAAGCCCTTGTGGCTTTTGTCTTAGATCTTTTACCAGATGCCTGGATTTCCCGTTTTGAGCTTTTGGTTGTGGGAGGTGCAGATCTTTTTGATGATCTGGTCCGGGTGGAAGTTTCAACCGGAACACTTTCTTTACTTTTCTTTTCTTCCTCAGCCTTCCTCCTCTTTTCCCGGCTGGCATCAAGTGCCTCTTTTGAGATGCCTAGGCCTTGAGCAATATGCTCTACTTCTTTCTCACCTTTCTCTTTATCTCAGGTTCCCTGAGTTCTACATGGATCTTTACACTCAGCTCCTCAAAGGTTCCAAACCTTTCTGCCTTTGGATCTTTGGGCTGACTTAGCATGTGTTAAACATGCAGCTCCACTATCTGTTCATCCACTTCATACCCCATGGGCATGATCCAGACAGTCCTTGGCTCCACTGCCTCCATTAGGCACTGATCAGTGTCCACCATAAAGCACACTGAGTCTTTGTATTTTTCAACAAGAGACTGGGGAATTCTTTCTCTTGTTTGCATCATGCTTTGGAAGTTTTTGAAGTATCCCCATAGGGCTGTATTTCTTGCTTTGGCATCCTCAAGCCCATGTAGATAGTCTCTTATTTGGACTGCAACAGGTTTGTCATTCTGCCATACCCATCCACTTGATCCGGGCAGCTCATTCATGAAGTAGAAGAATAGACATACAATAAGAGTACCATACTTAAAGGAATTCTTCTTGTCCTTGATTTTCTGTATATTTTCCATTAATTGGCTTAAGAGCAGTTCGCAGAGATCATATTCTGCATTCTTCCTTAGCATCTCATAGGCAGTATATACTGCAGTTCCGGATACAGAATTCTCCCTGCTGGAGTGATAGATCTTGTATCCTATTATCATGGACACATACTTGATATCCGGATCAGAAATATCTTCAATGGTCATTGCCCTCTTATCAAATTTTGATCTGGTGGCCTCAGTTACAATGTTATTTTTGACAGATTTAAGGATAGGTATCCCTCCGGAAGAGTATAGACCAATTACTGCTCTAATTGCCTCTTTTGTGATCTTGCAGGGTCTATCCAGCCATAGGAAGTTGTCATGCATCCTGCTCAGTACATACCGGACCCATTCATCTTCTTCAAAGCAGGGGAAATGAATAAATTGCTCAAATTGTTTCTTCTGGATATCCTTATACTCTGGTTTAAGCTCAAAAGCATTGTCTATCAGTTGCTTGTGGTAGAGATCTCTCAATTTGAATTCCCCAAATTCCTCAATGCTTGCATGTATGTAAACCCTAATGTCTTCTGTGTGTAAAACTCCGTGAGGAACACTGGAAAATGCTCCTAAGGGATCTACCTCCAATGACTTGTATGGATGTTTCTTAAATTCAGGTCGGGGCCTATCTGAGATTTTCACTATATTTGGAGTAGCCATTTCTTCAAAGATTTGCAGTGAGATAATGAAAACGGAGAATACCTTATGCGCCTTCGGTTTGCACGGAGTGGTTGGATTGATTTCTTTATGCAATGACTTCGGCAGGAGATCTTTGGTGTGCTTGATGAATCTTGTTGCAGAGCTCCACTTTTCACTTCTTCTTGAGTGCAGAATGAGCAAATGCTTTTTGAGAAATCCCTTATATTGCTCCGCAAACCCTAATATCTGATGGCAATAAATGCTCGACCTATATTATTCCGGTTTGCCTTATCCGGATAGCTTGGAGTATCTCGGATCAGTCCTGATCTGTGAACATCATCCGGATCTTTCAATCATGAATAAATCAAGGTGACACATTACAAGAACATCCCAAACACTCTGTCCAATCCGTAGAATAAGACAATGCACTTCCGGATCTCTCCGAACCTTTTTGTAATCCTCTATCATACCGGAGCATCTCCCGGAACAGGTCTTACTTGATCGATCACAGCTTCTTCATATCTCCATGTGGACCTCTGAAATCTTATCTGGATCATCTCAAGACTTATATCTTTAAACCCTTTACTCCGCATCTTGTGCCACATCCGGCACCACTTGATTGGCTGGGGAAACATGATTTTCTTTGAGTCTCCCCCTGAGCCAGAGCTCACTTTTTAATTTCTGGAAGAAATATCAGCACCAGAGTCTGGTGCGGATCCAACCTCTACATTCTCTGAACTTTTCTTCACCCAAATCTTGCTCATCTGATTCCTAACTTCATCCGCATTCATCTTTTGTTTACCCTTGTCTTGATTCTGATTATACACCGGACCTCTTTTGTCCTGATTCTTGCTTCTGCAGACTTTAGCATTATGACCGGACCTATTACAGATTTGGCAAATAACATTTCTTTGCATATTTGACTGATAACCTCTTGATTTGCATTGATTAGCCATATGACCTACTCTATTGCATGTAAAGCATCTACCTTTGAATGAATTGTTTACTTGCATATTTCTGCATTCATGGGATTTGTGTCCATACCTTTTGCAGTTAAAGCAATGTCCAGAGAAGGATGAATTAATCTGATTCATTCTCTTTTTGCACTGATTAGCTTTGTGACCAAAGTGGTTGCAGCTGTGGCAGTATCCATTGAAAGATGGATATCTTTGAGCATTGGGCTATCTTACCGGAGGTCTTCTAGGTCTATTCCTTGGATTTTCTGATCCAAAATTCTTTTGACCGGATCCGGAGCTTTCTCCTTTCTCATATCCCAAACCATACTTGTCATCTAACCTCTTTTGACTTCCAAGAAGAACTTCAAGTTGAGCAGAACTTATCTTGAATTTCTCTTTATATTCATTTGCTGTTTGAAGGTCTCTTTTGAGAGAGGCAATTTGATCCTCAAGTTTTTCTTCATTATCTTTGGCATCTTCAAGATCAGATTCAAGATGTCTGATAATCCTGTCCATCTGGTGGCATTCTTCTAATTTTTCTTTAAGAGATTGTCTTAGATTGTCTTCAGCTTTTCTTTTTTCTTCAATCTCTTGAGTAAACTTTATAGTTCCTGATTCCATTTCATGTCTTAACATAATGACTTCTTTTGATAACTTTTCACATAACCTGGTTTGCTCAGTCAATTCTTCATTTGTATTGCTTTCTTCACTTTGTCTTGCCAATTGTTGGAGCAGCTCCTTTCTCTTTTTCATAGAGAGACTTAATTTGTCTTTTAATTCTCTCATGAATTCATCATCCTGTTTGAGTCTTTCCTTTAATTCATTGACTTCAGAATTTGACTGTTCAAGATCCTCAAGGGCAGTCTTGAGTTGCTCCCTTAAACCATATGCATCCATTTGAACTCCCAGATCTTCCTCAAGCTGTTAGGCTCTATTAGGAGGAACTTAGCTCTGATACCAATTGTTGATAACTGAGAGGGGGGGGTGAATCAGTTATCCTAATTATTTCCCTTTTTGTACTTTCTTATTAATTAGTGCAGCATTGAATTAAACACAAAAACATTACCATGAAATGAGAAACACATGACACAGTATTTTTGACGTGGAAACCCTGTTAAGGGAGAAAACCACGGGGTGATTAACCCAAAAATTATTCTCTGTTAGAAGAATAGGAAATTACAAAATGGCACTTGCCAATTAGGGCTCACTGCCCGAGCACACTGCTCACAAAGAGGCCCACTGCGTACAAGGAGACACACTATCTACAAAGTGATAAGAATCACAGTCTTGAATTGATTGGAAGCATCTGCATATGCTGGAGTTCAGTTCCGGTTAGGCTCAGTACACTGATCTGCTGCACTTCATCTTTCCTCTGTTCTTTATTCTGCTATCCTTTCACATACCGGATCTTTCTTGCTACTTCTGCTCTGTTCTGCACTTATTCGCATATACCTTCACACAATACTACACAACTAAATCCATCCTCTATATATATCCGCACAAGTAATTTCATCACTTTTCTAGTCGGCATCCGGAACAGTCTAGTTTCTTACAAACTCTGTTCTGTCGGCTGAATCCTTGCTCACCAAGCAATGCGGATCAAGCATATACTTGTAGATATCATTAATCATGTCGGCCAAACATGATTCATGCCTTCACAACCTTTATCATCAACAGTAACACATCCAGAAAGTAGTCTGATACTCTATCAGTCAGTTCTTCCTCTGTTTTCACTGTCTCTCAGGAATCCGGTACTCAACTATTCATATCTTTTTCCTTGTCCATCACCGGAGGCTAAATCCTTGGAATATACCACTCAAGGTAGTCCTCTTGACTTCCCCAAATCCGCACTGCACCAAGACACTTCCTCTGAGAGATCCGGACCAATCTGTCGAACCTTGCCACATGCTTTGTTCTTGTTCACCGGACCACAACAATCTTCATTCTGACTTCCGGTAGAGACACACCATGACTTGCGGATATGTGGGATGACCTTTGTTGCCATCAATGACAACAACCATGAATCCATATAGTGTCTCTTGCCAACAAAAGAAACCCTATATCAAGAGGATTATAGCATATCGGAGTGAGTGGTTGTAAAGTCCCTTCGAAAACAAGATGTGCAAATCATTTATCGGATAGAAAAATCAATATCGGTGGAACAAAGTTTTGGGTCCCTTCGATATGCAGATATTCACCAAAGGCAGAAGCATCCAAGACACTATTAAAAATTATATCGAGGAGACTCATTAGCATCGGAATGAGGAGTTTTTAAGTCCCTTCAATCTACCGATGACGTGGGCTTGGAAGCTATAATTAATAAACAATACCGAGATAAAAGGGTATAAAAGTGAATATCGGGGAAAGTTTGGATATCGGAGAGATATCAGAGAGAGTGTGTTCAAGGTCTTTTCAAAAACCCGATGGAGTAATGAAAGAAGTATAAACATCATCAAAGGGAAAGTAAAAATTGCAAATAAAAGGAAGTAAAATATAATGCAAATTTCACATTTTCATGGAAAGGATAATAAAGTGGGGAATTATTTTTCCCAGAAGACGTAATATTTTTTAGGAATTAACCAAATGGGTAATTATTTTACCTAAAGAATACTTTGCATATGATGGCCAGTGAAGCAAGAAGGGGTAATTGTTTTCACACAAATGAATATTTTAGCCGAATGAGGGTGAAAATGCACACAAGTAAATGTGAGCGTGAAGATTGCCAGTAAAAGGAAAAATAATAATGATTATTCTTAAAATTAATCTTCACGGAGATACTATAATAAAGTTTAAAATTAAATATTTTATTTTCCGCCGAAGATAACCAACATAATGAAGAGACGCACAGGATGACAAGTGAAGGGTCATAACCCTAAAAGTACAAAGTATAAATGGGAGATAAAATCCATCATCGGCAAGAATGGATCAAGAAATCAATAATGAGAGCAAGCAACAATTAGTAGATTAGGAAATAAATAAATAAAGACTTCCAGCATGAATTGTAAAATCTTCTGAAGTAATTTAACAGAGAGAAATATTATAATCTGGTGTCCAAAAATTTTGGTGTTCAATTATTTGTTAATGTTCATTCATATGTGTTATATGTGTTGTCTCTAGAATGGTTTTCCTTTTGTCATTTAAATTAAATATATCAAAGATATGTTTAACTTATCAGGGCACATTTGCTGCACTTGTGTGACTCTCTTGATTGGTTTCTGTGAGGAGAGAATTAAAATCCTTTTAAGGAATCAAGTTTGAATAGGTTTCCGCCCATAATTAAAGTCCTTTTTGAGTTGATTATCTTAATTGGTTTCCTTCACACCAGAATTAAAAGTCCTTTCAATTGATCACAGTAACCTAGGAAAATATCATTGGGATCGATAAGAAGAGCCTCATAACCAATATTCTTGCACGTTTATACAAGGTATAAGCATTTGAAAAGTGCCAAATAATTCGAGTTAAGCCAGAGGGAGGACACATCTATCATACACATCCTGACTCTGTTGCCCATAATAGATAAAGCACTGATCATTACAAAATAACATTTCAAAACCTTATTCACATATTCAAAATCTCACACATTAGGAGTAAGAGTAGTTATTAAAGCCTTATATCTGTCTCACATCTACATGCCACTGTGAGTAGATCACTAAGGTCGCATAAATTTGCATCAGCTATCAAGGTACACCCGCCTAGGTCTAGTAGAGCCTAAAGAGAAGGGGGTTTCAATCATATCAACCCTGTTTCGTTAGCCAAAAACATTAAAAGAGCTTGACATCCTATTAAGGTTTATAGCCTGCATTTTTGAGACATAACACGTATCAAAATAATAGACTTAGGTATCCTAGAATGTACTCATACATTGTTAAAGAACGAATCAACTGCTTCTTTTCCTATGATAGTCTTTTTACAACCCATTAGATTACATATTTTGCTAAACTTGTCAACTATGACAAATAAATAATCATGCCCATGTCTACTCATAGGGAACCCCCTTACAAAATTCATAGAAATGCTTTCCCACGGTCTTGTGGAAATAGTAAAAGGCATATATGTTCCTTCTTTTCTTGTTTTAGATTTGCTAGTACAACATAATTTACAACTTCTAACAAACCTTGCTACTTGCTATTGCATTTTGGTTCAAAACACATACCTTTACAAATGAGCCACTATTTTTCCTACACTGAAGTGACCTGCCACTTTAGAGGTATGCAACTCCTTCATCAATAAAAGCCTTTGTGCTCTTGGCACACAATTTTCTTACCTTGTATAGCAACCCATCTTGAAGATAGAAGTCTTCTTCACTTTTTACAATTTCCTATAATACAAGTTCTTTATATTTTTACCAAAATCTTTATCATGTTCATATTTTTCAACATAAGCCTCCTTTATAAAGGGATCCAAGTGAGTCACCATAGCCATTGTTGAAATAGGTGGTGTAAACAACATATCTGCCACAACATTGTTATTCCCTTTTTTATATTTGATTACCAAATGAAATTGTTGAAGAAAACCCATCCATTTGTAGTGTCTTGGTTGTAAGTAAACTAGTGCATATAATTATTTATCATAAGTTGCATAACCCTTAACTACTTAAGTAAAAACTTCTGAATGATAACATATAGGTTTACAACCTTGAACCAAGACGACACCCATTGCATATTCACTATCATTTGTTTCTGCCTCAAATGGATTTTGTATGTTAGGAAGAGCTAAAATAATAGCATGAGTAATTTTGTACTTTAATGTTTCAAACACTTCATTTTGTTCATTGCCCCAATTAAAGTCCTCCCTTGTGATGCAATTTGATGTAAAGGTCCAACTATGTAGAAAAAAGAAAGAATAAACTTTCTCATGAATTGTGCAGCCTCTACAAAACTCCCAATTTTTATAGTACTTTTTGGTGTAGGCCAATATATAATTGCTTCAAATTTAGATGGGCCTATTCTTAATTCTCCTCCTACAACATACCCTAAATATACCAATGTTTCTTTGCCAAATTCACATTTCTTTAGGTTGCATGATAATTGTTGTTCATTTAAACTTTGGAAGACTTGTTTAATGTGGATTAAGTGTTCTTCCCATGCAACATTGAATATTAGAATATCACCTAGATAGACTATCACAAATCTATCTATGAATTCCCTTAAAATATCATTCTTCAATCTCATAAATGTAGCAGGCACATTACTCAAGGCAAAAGGAAGTACTAACCATTCATAAAGTCCTTGCTTTGCTTTCATGGTCTAATTGTCAAAAATTCAACAAAAGGATATACAGTAGACTGAAAAGGTTTTATATAGATAAGGATGCATTTCTCATCCAGTGCAGAAAAGATGTAAATAAAGTGCAAGTTATCCCTAATCCTCTTTCAAATCATCATCCCATCAAAATTGTGGTTCAAATCAAAAAGCAAGAAGAAAGTGCCAAAAAATAGAAAAATACATCCTACAAGCTTAATTGTGAACTCTTAAAAGATCGGGATTGCCTAAATGGTGTTAAAACATTAAGAAACATCTGTAGATCTCAGTTTAAAAATAAAGATGTCTCCCTTTAATGGAACAGATTGGTATCTAATCTTGTGAGGCTATCTTTCAAATTGTAGGAAAGAAATATGCCCTAGACAGAAAGAAAAGAAAAGAAAAACTATTCCTACAAAAAGAATATCTTAGATTGGAGGGAAAAGCTCAATCCAATCCAAAAATAGAAAATCTTGTGGTAAAATTGGGAGAAGTCAAGCATAGGCTAAGGAAGGTTCAAATTAGGAAAGCTCATAGTGCAAAAATTAGGGCAAAGTTGAATTGGTTGGAGGATGGGGATAAAGGATCTAAGTACTTCTCCAATCTCCTTAAGTATAAAAGCATTAAAGAGAATATAGGAGTTGTAGTTGAAAATGGAGTCTCCTTAAACAAACAAGAGGATATACTAGTTGCCTTTAAATTTTTTTATGAAAATCTATTTAAAGCAGAAGACTCCAGAGATGGGTGCAAAGAGGCCCAAGATTTATGTGAAAAAATCTGTAAGGAAAAGGTGAATGATGAGATGAAAAAATAGCTTGATCAAGAAATATCTAAAGAAGAAATTGAAGCAACAATTAAATCCATGAAGAATGGGAAGTCCCTCGGAGCGGATGGCCTCCCAATGGAATTCTATAAAGCAAATATGGAATGGGTAGTGGATGATCTGCTTGATTTGTACAAAGAATCGATAGATAAAGGATATTTGGGAGGAGAAATAAATAAAGGTATCATCAAACTCCTACCCAAGGAAGGGGATAAGACATTAATTAAAAATTGGAGGCCCATAACATTATTGAATATCTGTTACAAAATTATTGCTAAGGTGTTGGCCCTAAGAGAAATATTCTACCAGAAATAATAAGCTTCACCCAAACAAGATTTATTAAGAGTAGGTATATTCTTGAGAACTTGATCACAGGTTGGGAAGCACTTCGGTGGGCAAAAGATTCTAATCAAAATGCAGGAATACTTCTTTTGGATTTTGAAAAGGCTTATGATCGGGTTGAATAGTCATTTATTTTTAAAATTCTCAAACCATTAGGCTTTCCTGATAAATTTTACAAAATGGTTATGATGTTGTCTAAGGATGCCTTGGCCCAAGTAGAGGTAAATGGGGAATTGTCTGCTCATTTTGTAATGGGAAGTTCTATCTATCAGGGTTGCCCCCTTGACCCTTCATTATTTGTGATTGCATCAGAAGCTCTCCATTTTCTGTTGAGAACTGAGTGTATTCAAGGTAGGTTAGAGGGTATCTCTCTGCCCAATGGTGAAAAACTTCTTAATGTTCAGTTTGTAGATGACACTGCTCTTTTTCCTAAGATTAACAAATTGGAATTTGAAAGATTGGAACATAGGCTAGATATTTTATGTCTGGCTTCTGGTGCTAAGATCTCCCCCTCTAAGTCCATTCTTTTGTCTTGGGACCTTGCTGCTCCAACCTGGCTTGACCTTGGAAAATGGCAATGGGGGGGGGGGGGTCCAGGGGTGCAAGTAAGATTTCTTGGTATACCTTTTGCTATTAACCCCTCCTTGAAGCTTATGTGGGATTGGATCTTTACCAAAATTGAAAAGAAGCTTAACAATTGGAGTAGATTGCATCTCTCTTTGGCTGGTAGGGTTCAAGTCTGTTAAAAAATCCTATCAGCCTATTCAATCTACTATTCCTCCATGTGGCTTTTTGCCAATTACCAATTTGACATTATTCACAAGTTGATAAGGAAAATTTTGTGGTCAGATGGAAAGGGGAAGAAGAAAAAGCATTTGGTTTGGTGGGAGTGGTGTTACATGAGTAAATAGGTGGGAGGGCTGGGGCTCAAAGACTTAAGGGTCCAAGGTGTTGCCTTGGCAGCAAAATAGATAATCAATTCTTTGTTTGGCAATGAGCCTGGAAGGTTTTGGTGAGAACCAATCTCTTGAATGTTTTCCAGTGAAGAAAAAAACTTGGGGCAAATTGCATATCCATGACACTCTGTTTGGGGATTTTAATTCTAAACCTGGGGGATATGTGGTCTTTAGAAGCATTTGGAAGGCTTGGGAGCAAGTCAAGGTTTTTATCTCGGACAGGGCAGCCATTGATTATAAGAATCACTGCATTTGGGGACATAGGTCCATTTGGTGGAACATCAAGCATAAGAATAGGCCTCTGGCTTTGCTGCAGGGGTATTCAGCCTTGAAATTCAACTCAATGGGGATTTCAAAGATAAAGGATTTTTTTAATGATGGTTACCCAAAAATTTGGAATCAGATCAAAGAGGAGTTTCTTTTAAATGATAGGCAATTCAAAACTTTTTCAACACTATACAAAGCTTTGCTTTGTAAGTTACAATCAGGGGTACCTATTAAAGGGGAAGAGGATTTGGATAAAATGCAATGGACAGATGGAAGTAACTTATTTCTTGTGAAGCCTAAATTGATTTACAAAATGCTCTCTAACTTGTAGGAGATTATCCAACACATCAATGACACCTGAAGTGACACCTTAGGTCTAGATACCTTATCTATAAACTTCAACTGGAATTGGTCTATTATTCTCGAACCAAAAAAAGCCTACTTTAGATGGTTACTTATCCTCAAGAAACTTTGTATTGGTGTTGGTGATGTCTGGTGCCCATTGTGTAATGTCCAAGAGTCTATTGCCCACATATTTGTTGACTGTCTATTTGCTAAAAGAATCTGGAATTTTTTTATGGGTAATATCTCTTTGTGGAGTCCTACTACAACTAAAAATTGGAAAGAAATATTGTGTGGTCATGTGGATGCTTTGAATAAAAAATATAATACTTATTGGCTAATATCGTCTACTGAAATTTTGTGGTTTATCTGGAAAAAAAGGAACGAGGAAAGATTCCATGGCAGGGAGAGGCAACTCACTGGGATTTCTTTAAGTCTCACAAATTATAATTTCTTTGAACAAGTGGTTGTGACAATGGAGATGTCAATTGATAAATTTAAAGAGCTAATGGATACAGGAGCTATGTTTTATAAAGATGACATTAAGGAATCAGATTTTTGTGCTAGGAATTTGAGGAAGTTTGACCAGAGATTCTATAATACAAATATGGACTTTCAGGAGGTGTATTATAGAAAAAAATAGAGAGACCTGGCAAAGAGTGAGATAGACAAACAATGGGAGATAGTATGTCAAAACTTTAGCACAAATTCTGAGCATTGGAGGGATTCACCAGGCAAGGACTCTGGGAACATGAGCGACAATAGGATGCATAGCTGGGCTCAAGATAGTGATAGGGGTATAGACCAGTGGAATGAGATGAAAAAAGCAAGAGCAGAAGATTCTGAACTGGACGATAGCCAAGGCTATTATCTTCAGTTTGAAGAACAAGGAGAAGTGAATGCACAGCTTCATAGAGATGCAAGGGAAGACTTGGATAGGAATGTTGTCAACACTAACCAGGGAAGACCACCAATAGAAGAACTGGAAAAGGATAATATGGAAGAGTAAATAGTATCAGAATTTCAAATGAATTTTGTTGCTAAAGTGCAAAGATCAAACAACAGTAAAGAGATAGTAAATTCAGTAAAAACTTGGGTTTTTTTATTGGATAGATCTCTCTAATATGTACTCATGTTTTGATATGTAAAATTGTTCGTATATATTAGTGAAGTAGTAAGTTTTTGGATTGATGTTAGCTGTAGAGTAGGTTTTTTTGATGTGGTCTTAACCATGATGATGTAACTCTTATCTTATTTAAATACAATTGGTGCACGATTCTCAATCCAAAAAAGAAGAAGTTTTTCATGTGTCCTCTTCTTTCATTCGCATTTGATGGTAACCAAACTTAAGATCTAACTTAGTAAAATACTTTGCATATCTAAATTGATTTGACAAATTATCTATCATTAGAAGAGAATATCTATTGTTAATAGTAATTTTATTAAGAGCTCAATAATATATGCACATTCTTCAAAAACCATCTTTGTTTTGCACCATCACTATGGGTGACCCACAAGGTTAAGTGCTAAAGGTGAATCACCCCTTGCTCCAACAGCTCTTGTAGCTGCCTCTTGACCTTGTTGATCTTAAGTAAGGATTGTCGATACAAGACAATGTTTGGTAGAGGAAATTCTGGTAGGAGTTGAATTTCATGCTCTACCTCCCTTCTTGGTGGCAACCCTTTCAAATATGTGAACACTTCCTAAAAGGATGACAATACTTCATCCAAGCCTTTCAATTTTGAGTTAGTCATGGTAGAAATGCCAATCCAATCTTCATTCTTATCCTTAAGTAGAAGTAATAAAAATTGTTTAGCTTCTTGAATTAATTTGATTGCTTGATTACCACTTACCATAGCTACTTTGGCTCAACTCTGGTGTCCTTTGATTATATATTTGACCCCATCCTTGACTCATATGTACTTATTAGCCCTTCTAATAATTATAGCATCTTTGACATAAAGATATGGACTACTAAGACAATATCAAAAGCATCAAGGGGGATGGCATTAACCTCCATCTCATCTATGTATTGTGCATTTATCCCAAATTTTACTTTGCACAATTTTTATTTACTTGTGTCTCTACATCTCTTTTAACTCATCCCAATGGGTATGGATGTGAATGTTCATTTATTTTAAGCCCAAGCCTTGTAACCAAATTTTCTAAAATAGATTACATTTTGACCCTAGATCTACCAAAGCATTAATTTTGTTCTTTTTAACTTGTAACTTCAAAACAAAATGTTTGTTCATCTCTTCAAGTTAATTTTCCTTAGTGGCCATGCATCCAAGTTTTGCATCTACATCTGAATCATCCTCTATTTCCATTTCACTTTCATGAATAGTTAGCATAGATTTCTTTATATCACCTTATTTACCCATATTCTTATTCTTAAGATGCAATTTAGGATGAAACTCTCAACATTTTGAATTTGCATGCACATCTAAATTGCAATGACTACAATGATTCTTTGTGTCCTTTTTTTCACATTTATTATCTTCCTTTTGCACTATTGTATTAGCTTTCTTTATTTTCCAAATTTTCTTTTACTTCCCTTTGAATTTAGAAGACTCACCTTCATACCTCTTCTCCTCCTCCTCTACATAGTATGCTTGGACACATGCTTCATCCAAGTCATTTAGATTAGTGGTGACCATCCTCCTTTGTATGTGAGTATGGAGTTTGCTGAGATATTTTGTCATCATGTCCTCTTCAAGATTCATGCCATTCACCATAGCTTGTTGCGAAAATTGTGGTGTAATTGTTGATGATGTTTTTGTGACACCACAACAATAGAATAAAATACCGAGTATCCTATCCTCTCTTGAACAAAGCATCTCATACGCTGAACTTCGTGATCGAGTGAGACTGCTCCAAGGTTCCTTGAGTGTCAAGTCTTGACGTGCACAGGGATAGACTCAGTGGAATGATGTGATTTTGCTGGTAATCACAAAGGGACTTACATGAAATTACTCCTTCATGGACATGGAATTCACTCCTTACTCCTAGGATTTGTAAATGAATGGAACTTCTCAAATAGGGGAAAACTTGGAACCTACTACTTCCTCCAACAGAGAGACTGAGACTTCACTGTTTCTTCCAAGGAAAGACTTGGATTTCTCTATCTCTTCCAAGGAAAACAAGGCGTAGGCTCTTGGTTCTACTTCTGAATAAGGAATGATTTCTTAGTGAGGCTCCTTGCAGACTATTCCTAACAAAGATCTAAAAGAAAATGCAAAAGATGGGGTAAGGGTTCGGGGGTCTAACTGACGGATAGGATTGTTGCTAAGAATGGAAACTGGAACCACGCTTCTACTTCGTCATGAGGTAACAACTATGCAGAGATGGTGCGATCTTCTGGGGTGTAAGCAAGGATTTTCATACTACTCTGGCATGGAACATGGAACTGGAACATGCAGAAACAATCGAAGTTAAGCTTAGAATAAGTTCAGACTAACCATACACTGTGATTTGCAAGCCACAGATCACAAATGGTATGAACTAACAGTTTCAATCATGCATCAACAATAATATTTTCCATCACTCTAACTAATGAAAGCTGAAAGATAAAAGAAATGAAACAATCTAGAACTTGGAGCTTATGATTTGCTTCAAGGAAATCAGAAGACCATGCCACAATCCAAAGAATATCCATAACACCAATCTTCAATCTTCATATATTGATTCAGAAATGTGTTTCACAACAATCTTACTGATATCTCAAAGTTCCTTGCTCTAAAAAATGGAGCATTACAGTAATGAACAGCAACTGTTGTTCTCTTTCCTATCCTACTCCTTCTCTACCCTCTAATGTCTTCTTGAAAATGAGGCATAAGGGCCTTTATATAGGCATCCAAGAGTACAAAAAGGGGCAAGATCTGATTTCCTTGAAATTCGCGCCCAGAATTAGGTCAGACAGAAACCCATAAAAGGTGGCGTGGTGAGACTGCCACCCTTCTGACGAGTAGGAAAGCGCCACCTGTCCTGGGCACCACCTGACTGGGACCTCCTACAAGGCAAGGTCTAGTCATCTGCCACCTTGTCCTGTTCCTTAGAATTCTGTCTCTGTACTATGTACTTTGGAATTGGAATTATGTCCTTGTACTACCTCTCCCTTTGGATTCTTGCACTGACACGGATTTTTGTTTTTGGATTTCCAAGGATTGATCCTCTTGTCTGGAACTGAAGTCCCTGATGTGGAACTTGAAGTATATCATGTTGTCCTTGATGCTAGCATTCTCTATGTCCTTGAAGTCTTGAAAGGACTTCTGGTCTTCCTTTATTCTTTATGCGAAGTCTCCCTATCACTGAACTGGAATCTTTGATGTTGCCTTCCTTATATCATTGAGATGTCTGAATCTTTATTTTCTTCTTGTGGAATTCTCATGTAGTCTCCTCGTCTGGTGTTGGAACCCTTTGTATCCTCCTTGAAGGGTATGGATCAGCGTCGAGCATCCTCCTCATGGACAGTGATCCTCATCTTGGATTCCTACAAAACAAAGGAAACCTCAAATAGTCATGATGCACAAAATCCTTAAATGCAATGCAGTACTAAGATAAACCATAGAATAAACCTACATGATTGATCAATTTCATTCCAAATTCTTGAATAAACAAAAGATTTTCTTCATTTTCCTTGCATTTTCCACATTTGGACTAACTTTTCCTTCATTCCAGGATTATCAGGCAGGAACTGGACAGATTCAGGAGCTAGAGGTCTTGGATTTTCCTCATGCTAGAGTGCATATTCTATGTCCATCCAGATTTTCTCTTGAAATTCCTTGTCGCAATTTTCTTAGTATCTTGGAATGATAAATTCTACCTTTGGCATGCAGAAATCTGCCCCTTTTACTCGCTTCTGCTTTGGATTTGATTGAATGTGCTTTGAAAAGGCTTGGGCACCTCCCTTATATAGGCGCTCAAACCTTAGGGACACTTGGCCGACTGGGAATGGCTGACCTAGTGTCCTGACTTTGTCTTTTTCCTCTAACTGCCAAAGCCTGGCCGACTTGGAATTTTGTCCCTTCCTCAAGCGGTGGCACATTTTCAAGGTTGTCAGGGATTTCTTGTTGTCAGGGAATCCTTATCCTTGAGCGCAAATTCTAGACTGTCAAGGAATCCTATTCCTTGGCGCAAATTTGGCTGGGTCTTGGAATCTTCTCCTCTGGAATTCCTTCCCTGGACTTGGGTTCTAGCTCCTCAGGGAATTTTCCTCCAGAGCGCAAATTCATGGTCTCAGGGAATTTTCTTGCTGATGGAATTTTCATTACTTTGACAAGGATTCTTGAAATTTGACAAAGGATTGCCTATTTGCTTTGGACTTTCATGTTTCAGAGTCAGGAACTTAGGGAATTTCATACGGAAGGATGAGTTCTTGACAAGGTTTTGCCAAGGAACCTGCAAGGATGGAATCCAAGAACCCTAGCCCAGATCTTTACTGAGCTAAACCTTTGCTATCTTCAGAAGCTTTGAGTGAGACATTCCCTGTGGACTCCTAGTCCTAACGCATTTTTTCCATGCCACCAAGGAATCCATCATCTGAGTGCATATTCCATCCCTGACTAGAATCTTGACTTGTGGCGCATTTTCCAGTCTGTCTTAGATTTTCATCCTAAAGTGCATTTTCCTAAGGGTTCAGGAATTCCTCCCTCTAGCACAAATTCCAGATGGAACTGGAATCCACTTCCAGGTCGCATATTCCTAATGGTCAAGGAAGGAATATCCAGTTCGCATTTTCCTGAGGGTCAGGGAATCTGGTATCCAGGTCACAAATTCCAACTGGTCAGGAAATGATCATCCAAGTCGCAAATTCTAGGAGGTTAGGGAATCTGGAACCTAGTTGGCAAATTCCAGTCTAAACTGGATTCCACCATGTAGGTCGCATTTTCCAGTTGGTCAGGGAATTTTCCCTGTCAAGAATTCCTCCTAGGCAAAAGTCACATTTTTCAGGGTGTTCAGGAATTTTCCCTGTTAGGAATTCCTCCAAGGCAAAAGTCACATTTTTCAAGGTGTTCAGGAATTTTGAGATCATGGAATGATTCATGAATTCCTTGTTTGCAGATTTCATTAAGTCCTATAATTCTTACTTGTGGAATTCCCTCCTAAACATGGTTGCACTTTTCAGGGGTCATGGATTCTTCGTCGTAGAATTCCTGATTTCTTCGTCGTAGAATTCCTGATTTCTTGACCCAATGGGGTTCCCTGCCTCTTAGTTAGGATTTCAAAGTTTTTGGCAAAAAAACACCAAGTTCTGGTACATTCCAATCTTTGGATTTAGGAGTTTGGAACATGAATTAGGACAGAACTTTGGAATAGGATTCCTGGATAGGAACTTTGGAACGGGATTCCTCCGGACTAGGACTTGGAACAGGATTCCTGGATTGGAACTTTGGAACAGGGACTCCTGGACTGGAAATATGGACAGAAATTCTAGGATTAGAACTATGGACAGAGTGAAGGATTTGGACCTTTCGTATGAAATGGTGGACTTTTGCCATGGATTGACCAGATTTGATCAAGGAATGATAATTAGAGTTTCATTCATCCTCAGGAAAATCACTCTTTTCTTCACCACTTCAAGCACTCTTAATATTCCTTGTGAGCTAAGTGCTTGGAAATTCTTTCCTAGCTTCATGGATTCGGGCAAGAAATTGCAAGATCAAAGCAAAAATGGAATCGGGCCAAAAAGAGAGGGGGTCCCCATTTGTAATGGGGCGATGTGTGAAAACGTCACAACAATAATCTTGCCCACTTTGATCATTTTGTTATTTGTAATATATCCATTTTATTTTCTGATCAGCCTTATGGCCAGTAGGATAAAAATTCCTTATTAATTCTACAAATTCTTCCTATTTATCAACTATTAACTTTTTCTTATTGTTACTTTTTTAAAATATGCTTCCCACCATACAAGAGCATGAACGGTCATTTTAAGGTGTGCAAAATTAATCTGATTTTCAGCTCCATATATTTTATACACACTAAAATAGACTTTCGATTGCTTAAACCATGTATGTAATATTTTTGTATTATTTTTCCATTAAAAGGCTTGATTTCTACTTTTGTTTCAACCTTAAATGAACTTGCACTCTTTGCTTCTATATAAGGTTCAATTAGAAAATCTTCTTTCAACACACAATACTATTTAATTTATTCAACACACAATACAAAATGTGTACATACACCTCCAATAAATAGTGGTTGCAATCGGTAAAGAATCGGTTGTAGATAACTGACACAAAACAACTAACACAAAACTTAAATGCAAACAAATGAAATATTTACAATTAGTGAGGAAATTATCTTCTAACAATGTTGTGGTCTAGACACTAACACACGTTGTCACTTGTATCTGGAATAGTCTGTATTACTGTTAAAGATTTGTCCTTGTATTTGAAACCTATTTTATGTACTTGTTTTCCTATTACATATATTTTCTAAATTGTTTTGGATTAGTAGAAAGTTTATCCCTAAACATCTTGCAATCTCTACCATAACAACATTGGGTTATAACACACCTCCATGTTATACCGCAATGTCTAACACCACTACTTACTGCATAGGCTAACACTTTTTACCAATCTGTGATCAAACTGGTCAATAAGATCTTAAAAATCCAAATCTTCTTTCATTGAGAAACTTTTTTGCAGGTGAATAACACATCAAAGTTCCAATGTTCTCCCACTTGATATTTACCGCATGAGAGTTTGCAGTATAAACCAAGAAGAAAAATTCATGCATGGAAAATGGATAAACCCATTGCATCCCTTCACCACAAAAACTTTAACTTAGCAATATTTATAGATTTTGTCAAAGAATCAACAACATTCATCTGAGTGTCAATTTTCTCCATATTTTCCTTCTACCATCTTCTTAAGAAAATGATATTGCACATCCACATGTTTAATCCAAGCATAATAAACATAATTCTTTACCAAATAAAGTGCACTCTAATTGTCACAATTCAACACTTTATGACTCTTAAAGCCAATACCATTACAATCTTTGTAACCATAACTTCTTTGCAAGTATGTGTCACAACCAAATAAAATGATTATATAACTGCTAATTGACCTTCGATTATCTAGATCTTCAATCCAATCAAAATCAACAAAGCCTTGTATATTCAACACCTTGCCAACATCATTAGTACATAACACTAAGAATAATATGAAATTTCTTTCAAGTGCCTAAAGACTTTTCTCACTTAAGTCTAGAGTTCATTGACATAGATTTACAAAGAACTCCCACTACTTGGCAATATTTGGCCTTGTATAGACCATCACATATACAAGGCTTAATATGAAATTCCTTTCAAGTGCCTAAAGACTTTTCTCACTTAAGTCTAGTGTTCATTGGCATAGATTTACAAAGAACTCCCACTACTTAGGCAATATTTGGCCTTGTATAGACCATCACATATACAAGGCTTCCTACTGCACTTGCATATGGAACATTGCACATGGCATCCAATGCCTCCGTAGACTTAAGAAACTATTCCAAACTCAATTTAATTAGTAAAGGGACACTTACAAATTTACTATCATGCATTCCAAATCTTTGCAAATTAGTTCCAAGATATTTCCTCTAGTTCAGTCACAACTTTTTGTTAGCCCTATCCCTCTGAATCTTCATACCAAATATAAACCTTGCTTGTTCATTTACAGATGCATCTTGATGCTCTATTTTGTGTTCAAATGCATCTTTTGGCTCGCATTTACCTTTGGTCATTCTTTCTTAAATAAAACTCTAGGTTCCTTGAATATGACATCTCAAGTAGAGAACTTAGTGTCATTGGATTCCAAAGCTTATAGTCTCACATTTTTACCATAGTTTATGAAAATGCATGTCGTAGCCTTAAATCCAACTTAAAACATTTTTTCTTTGACACATGAACAAATGTCTAACAACCATATACTCTCAATTGTATAACAACCGACTTTTTACCTCATCTTCTCCTCAAGCCCATAAATGGGGGACCTATTTTTCAAGTAAGAACCATTATTAACTACTTCATCCCAAAACTCTTATCCTAGACCAGTACTGCTTAATAGGCTTTTGACTTGATCTAACAAAGTTATGTGAACAAGCTTTCCACTATTCCATTTTGTTGTGGTGAGTAGGTGGTTGTCCTTTGTTTAACAATTCCAACATGTTTGCAAAATACTTCAGACTCCTTAAAGCAATAATCTCCACCATTATTTGACGTTTACACTTTTATTTTCTTACTTATCTAATTCTCTACAAGTGTCTTAAACTATTTAAACTTGTGAAAAATTTTAGATTTCCTTCTAAGAAAAATACTCAAGCATGTCTAGAATAATCATCTATAAAGGAGACATAACACCAAGACTTAATTATGGATTGCACATTCACAAGACCAAAGACATCATTGTGAATCACTTCCAAAATCTGTCTTCCTGCAGTACTCCCTAATGCAAACCTTGTCTTGTTTTGCTTTCCAAACACACAACATTCACAAAACTCAAAATCAAGAGAATTATCTAAAAGATCTTCCACAATATTCTTACTTACCAAAGTTTTCAAATATTTTTCTGCTATGTGCCCCAACTATGATGTCACAACATGCCTGATTCAAGTTTAGTCACTTGATTGAGCTACACAATGTTGATGCATACAATCTGAAGTGTGTTCCATGCCACCACTCACTAGTTGGGAGCTAGTGGAAGAAGAAAAAGACCTACCTCATGGAGGTTGGGGTAATTCTAATGATTAGACCCCATCCCAACGCTAGTTTAATAGCACTTGCTTGCTTAGTTTGTTTTATATTTATGTTTGTGAACTTTAGACATATAACTTAAGACGGTTGTTTCCTTTTTGAGGTCATGGTTAATGTTGTTTCTTCTTTTGGGGTCACTTGTTAGTCGATACTTCATCTCCCAGCTTCGCCAGTTTAGTTTTGACGTGTGATTCCATGCCACTTGCTATTTTTTTTGAGGATTGATTGTATGTTTTAATTTTGGTTTTAATATATGGTTTTTATTAATTAAAATACACATTTGATTGATAGTTTGACAGTTAAAATTCCAAGTCTTTTAGACAACAAAATTTTCATATAAATTTTGTTTAAGATTTCACACACTTGTAATTGATCTCATTTTACAATCTTTATATGAACTCGATTCTTGGACTGCATGATTGATGTTCTAGATAACACGAAGATGGTAAGCGTGCAGTTTCTTTCCATTTTGAAGATGAGCAATTCCTAGAACTCAAATAAATCTTTCAAACAAATATCTGAAATTGGTCATACTAACACAGCAGAAACCCAAAGCTTCTTAACATGTGTGAGCTGGCATAAGGTTATGTGTATAAGTTACTTCACATCCAATGGCTTTATTAAGAACATTATGATCAAGAAACCACACCAGGTTAAGAATTGAAATGATGTAAACATCGCTACAGATTAAGAATTGAAATGATGTAAACACTGCTCCAGGTTAAGAACTGAAATAATGTAAAATTTCTCTTGAAAGCTGCATATATTGCCTGGTCAATTTTACCATGCAAAAATTTTCAAAGCAATCTCCTTTTAAACAGAAACCAAACTCTTCCAAGTAATGACTTGCAGTCACTGTTTTTGAATAATCTTTAAATGTGGATGCTCAAGAACATGGGGAAAATTCATGGCACCATTGGCATTCATGCCACATATGGTATTTGTAAGAATTCTTATGGAGAGTTGAATGTATGTTTTACAGTGTGCACTTCTTGTTTTATCTAAGGGGTTTAATACTTGGACAAACTGGAAATACTTTCCCAACAATGTTTTAGATGTCACTTCATTAACAGTTCTAGTCAATGTTTATATGCCCTCAAATCACTGCTTGAAGTCTTGTGTGCTCAATCGTGCAGTTATAGAACAGCTAATGGGGTGTGAATCGCAGAGTAATTAAAATGGAACACTGACACAAACACCTCAAGGAATAGATTCATAGAAATCCCATTATATTGTAACAAGCATTTCACTAAACGGCTTCCCTTAAATGAAAATACATAGATCCACATGGTAAATAGATAAAACATTGATAAAATCTTGCCTCAACACTGATGACAACTTGCCTAGAAAAACAAACAAAATGAATACAAAAGCTGAAAATCATCTTCCTCTGACATGCACAAAACACCCCTGCACTAGAAACATCAATCTCTCAAAAGAGTTATGATAGCTTTGTACACAAAAGCTTCCAAATGAAGTGGGGCAAACCACAGAAGCAATTCTCTTTCTTGGGAATCTCTCAGCTAACCAAAAGATAAAGATATATTCAATTTATTGAGATAAAATGAAAATCGGGAAAATATTGGGCTAGATTAGGGTTAGGGAAAATCAGAAAAAAAATGCCTGACCCTAGTTTCTTTTGACTAGAAAACTCTGATTTTAAGTGTGAAAAAATTGCAATTACTCACCAAAAAATTGCATTTTTAAATCCCAATTTATCACATTTTATCAGTGGTTAAGTTGGGCAAAAATAGCTTAAAAAACCGGCAGAAACGCATTGACCTGATAAGTTCAATTTCCCGCAAATTTTTTGGTAATTTTTCAGCAGAGCCAGCAATAAAAGATTTATCTGGAAAATTGTAAAAATTAGAGCTATATACTTCTATGACCAGCACCTGGCCCAGCAAACAACTCTCCAGCCCCCAAACTCTTGTGAGGTACAAAGAAACCTTAAGATAGAATTATTGAAGAACAATAAGCATGTTCACCATTACAAGTCACCTGATTGCTGCTATCACACTGCTTGCTCACATAGCAATTTCTGTTTGCCAAGTAGAAAGTTGTTCCACTATACTTGAAATCTGGCTACTCAAGTTTTGTATGTCAATTCCAATATCATTTGCTAAAATTATTATCCAGAGAATAGCAAACCCAAAATGCATTTCTAGATGTACAAATTTCAGATTACTTGTTCCACTTCCAGCTATTTTTTTTTATCTAATCTGCAAATTGGCTGCTCCATCGGAAAGAAACCATCTTTTATAGACTGTAGACTTCTTGCTGCGCCCAGTATACTTTCTTCAAACAAAATTAAGTATAGCACAACCTCGTACAGGATGAGTGAATGAGCACATAATGGGGCATATTGGAAAGAATTTGGCAAACGGAAATACAATGATGTTCCAACAGGGATGTTTTTCTCATAGTAAGAACATTAAAACTTAGGTCATACTTTATTCAAACAAAATAAAGTATAGCACAACCTCGTACAGGATGAGTGAATGAGCACATAATGGGGCATATTGGAAAGAATTTGGCAAAAGGAAATACAACGATGTTCCAACAGGGATGTTTTTCTCATAGTAAGAACTTTAAAACTTAGGTTATTATATTTTCACACCAATCACTATCATCAGACATTGCAACTACAATGTGCTATCCAGAAAAATAAAGGCTTTCTGTTCATAATTTGCAATACATCCTGACAGTCTCATTTCACTCTATTTGTCACAAAAATGGCTCATTATTAAAAGTTTTCCACACTGATTCCAGATCTAAGAATTTCATATGCATCTCTTGGTCTTGACTTTTTCACACCAGCCGTGAAATAAATCTTACTAGATCGTGGACCATCAACTGAGACAGAGGTAACCTTGACCCAGATTACAACTTTGGTTTTCATTCCTTCAATATCTGTAAGTTTCCCTTTCTCCAGGAAACCTGTCACTGCTGTCGCATATCTTATTATAGAAGAATCTTTAAACCATACTTCACATATAGATGGAATAAAAACAGTGAGCTTGCTTGTCTCTTCATCAAATTCATAATTTGTAGCATCCTGGGGAAATAAACCTTTGGGAAGATCATACTCCTGTAAGAGATCAACTAATGGTTTTTGCATTTTTCCTACAAAACAATGCCATCAAGTTATAAACCTCAATGTGTCTACATTAACAGCAAATAGCTAAACTAACAGATCAGGCTTTTTTAAAGTCATTTCATAATTTGGTAATTAATCATTCCTAGTTAAAATTTTGCCAAATTTTTTTATCTTGAAAATCATTTTCTGGTAAAAATACCCTTCAACAGGAGATGAATCATGAAACACAGATTAATTAAATCATAAATGTGGGATTCCAACAGCTTTAGAGTTTACGAATTTAAATTTATTACAAGAAATCATATATCTATAAGCCTCTATGCATATATTGTTTACAGCATGCAAGGTTAATTATATGCTTTCAATACACCTCTTGGATGCCTGTAGTTGTACTGTGTACACATGAATGTGCCACCATACTGGACCAATCTATTTGGAATCAATTTGATGACAAGAATAATCATGGATTAAATAATATTACTTAGGCTTCATTGGTGTCATAACCCATACTCATGTTAGGATCTTTTACTCCTATTCCCTATCTATGTTTCCAGATACTCCTCCCAATTTTATATCACATCCGACATGTTAGGTATACAGGCAACAATACATTGCAGAAATATATATGATGCAGCCAAATATGCTGGGATGTATCTGGATACAGCCTACAGCTTACTAACCTACCCTAAACTCACCACAAACAAAAGATACTCTTTCATTCTGCCCTACCTGGTTTGCTGTTATCTTTTCTGCTGGCTGAAGAACACATGGGAGTGCTTTGCTATGTGGCTAAAGAGGGTTTTACCACCACTACATCAGAGCTACTAGCTGGAAGATAACATATGCGGCATCTTGTAGGATGTGGATCTAAATTTCATATTTTTAGGGGTTTTAAGTTGAATTACAGCTTAAGTGTTCACCATGACCAACAATGGAAGGAGCTGTAGGCTTAGTTCTATAACTTGGATTAATTTTAAAAGTCTATTTCAAGTCATAATTTTATAATTGTTCTTTATTTTTTATTAATACTTGTATATGTTTGATTCTCCACATATGGCTTTTTGAAAGACTTTTTGTACTTTCCCCAACCAGATTAAGGGACTAAGCAGCTCCTCTCTGTTTGCCATTCCAGAAAGCATTTACCTGAGCCATATATACAGTGAAGGTTGCTGAGACAAGTGCCTCTGGAGGTTAAAGTTGCCTTGTGTAGCATGGTTCCCAGTGACCTTCAGCCATATAAAGACAGTCAACTATGGAGAAAGTCCAAAACTGAAGACTTAACCCTTGATGATGGTGGGTAAGGATTTGATGCCTTTTCAGTTTTCAGAGCCACATCATGTCAATTATTCAATTTGTAGATGCAGATAAAGCCACCATGAGCGTTACTTATTATTTATGATAAGATAAACAGTAAACAAAGCAGATAACAATAATAAAATAGCAAGATCCTGAAGACACATTTTACAATGAAGTAAAGAACATTCTCAAGAAAAAGGTGGAATATAATAAGCACCCAATTGCATCTCCTAGCATTTTCTATTAATCCTAAATCTTACTATGCTGAAATACTTGAAATACAAGGTTAGCAGCTGGTCTATGGGGACACAAAAGTTGATGCATTTGCCATTAACTTCTACATTTCTTTTTGTAACCATTCAAGTACTTACACAATTATGTGATGCATTTGCCATTAACTTCTACATTTCTTTTTTTAAGATTGCGCATATTTTAATTTAAAATTTCTAACAACCTTTCCCTACACAGAAGTCCAGTTCCTCATCAGCAAAGAGGAATTGGAGTACATACCCTTGTTAAAATTGAATGTAATCAGTTGCCAGCAACGAATCTGGAGGAGCTGGTGATGCACATTCCAACTTGCACCTCAATGGACAAAAGTGAAAAACATTTGAAAGGGCAACCCATGGATGTGCTTACACAAATGCCATCAGTTGAGGAGCAAGGGACTCATAGACAAGCGAGCATATCAAAGAGTGGCATAGGCATGGCTGAAGGTCCATCTAGTTCTAAAGTTCTTGGAGCATCTAAGAACCTGAATGATTAGAGTTTCAGTTTAGGGATGGCAATTGTCATCTCATAGGATACACGATGATTTGTACTAGCCAGATTTTAAATAGTAATATGTTACACATTTTCTATTACTGATTTCTTTAAAATATCATGTTAACAAATTACAAAAAAAGCATTTTTAGTGATTTGCATACATTGATAAACCTTTTTACAATTAATGGAATACTAATATGGTATTCAATTTTACACATACCAATTCTTATAAATGCAACTTTAGTCATGCAATCTACGAAGTTATTTATCACATATGCAGTCTTATGTCAAACATTTGGCAAATAATTCATTACAGAAGTGCCAACATCCAAAATGTAACATATCCACTACTTCCTTGAGTATATATTTGTTTTCTTCACAATATAAAATCCAGTTGTAAGATGTGTGACTGTGTCTATCTATTCACACGTGCACATGCATGCACACACACAAACATATGGAGAATTCAAGTTGGATATTTGCAGGTAATAAATATCTATACTGATAAACTTGTAGTCTAAAATGTCTGGCCCTCTACCTTTTCTACAAGCAGAGAAGCACAGACAGGCATCTGGCAGATGCATATCCTTTCTAGCAGTTGGGTTTCCTGCTGTATATTTCTATCTGGTACTGTGTAGTACATTAGCTTGGGGACCCACCCATGTTCCTATCATCTGGGGGTTTGTAATAAAATAATATAAAATTCGAATTAAAGCACCTTTCATATGTAGTAAATTACCAGCCAATTTTCACAAGTCAGTGGCTAAGGCACATGCAAGAAAACTTCACGTGAGAGTTTAATCAACTAATTGCAAGTGCTTGATGTTGAAAATTGCATCAAAACTAGAAGTCAACAGATAATAGATTTAGGTTGCTAGGTGCAGATAAGATGGACTAAGTGAAAGAGGTAAAAGGAACCTTTCAGTTTGTTGATCAACCATTTGGTTCCTCCTTCAACACTGCTTGAAACAGACTGCAGTAACACAAAAGAAAAACATCAACTGGTTAGGAGATCAATAATAAGATCATAAGATTAGAAAATAAAATAAATTGAAGCAAGTATGTCCATTATTCATTGTTCATTTAAATTTTAGTTAGAATTTAGAGTTATCTCTATCCTAAAATTGTTGCAATTAATTGCTTCGTCCATAACACATCTAAGTTCCAACAATTTCATGATTTGTATATGGATCAAATACAATATTATTACTGTATGAGCTGAAAGACTCCACTCTCAAAAAACTATAGAGGAGCAAATGAAAAGCATTACTCCACTGTTGTAAAACTATAGAGAAGGATGTCATGTCCCGTCCCTTCAAGGGAGTTAATTTTGTTATTTTTAATAAATTGTTTCTAAACACTAAATAAATAATAATAATAATAATATTAATCATTTTTAATAATAATAATAAGTTCTTCTGTGGCCGACCCAATTTTGGGATCTTTTGGCGCCACTTCATTTTGAGCCAACCAGCACTTTTGTCTACAAACAGGTATACTAGGATGAGACTTCCACCATTGATCGGATCCATCTTCATATTTTCTGAGCATTTGAATTTCAGAGTATACCGTGTTGCTGGGACGAAAACCCCTGCACTCATACATCAAGGTATTTGGACGCAAACCTAAATACCTTCCCTGGCGCCTTCAATGTGAAGTCGCATGCTAGGCTAAACCATTGATTCATTTTGTTTTTCAGGACCACAGATTGTGTGTTTCCAGGGTCAATTTAGCAACAGTGGTGCAGGGAGAAACAGACAGAGGTCCAAGGGAGCCGCGAATCAGACCATTATCATTTTGGCGAGTTCTTGCATCTCACAAATAAACAATAGCTCACCCCTGTGCGCTGTAGAAGGATCTGCTAGCATACATCACGTATTGGCACTGGCCGCCATTTTAATCTCCGGTACTATTCGTGTCCAGCGGCAGCTATTTGTTCCTGTCGAAGTTCAACCTCGCATGTGAGCATTATATCAAGAGCACCGAGTCACTCATTTGCACAAGCAAATCCCAAATCGAGGGCAATTCAGTGGTTAGGAGCGAGCATTCCTCATAGTTGTGGGCATAAATTTTGGGCGTGAGATTTCTGTGATAGCTGGACGCAAAACTTGAGAACCCTGGGCACGAGTACAAGACAACGCATATGATTCTAGGGTGCAGGCAGATGCCGTTTGGTGGTGCAATTATTTTTTATCACAGCTGGGTGTCTAAGGGTGTCTTTGACACTGATTTGTATGAACTCTGATTGCTGTAACAACTTTGCAATCCCTGGTTTATGTAAGAACTTAATTTCAGGTGCATCTCATTTGTTACAAACATAATTACTCCTGTTTACATTCATACTGGTGATCTTTGATATTACTAACGGCTAGTCATTGAATCATCCTTGTATGCAATTTAATTGGCTGTGAACAAGTGATTAGCTCTCTGTGTCATTCAGAGTTTACCTGCTGAATCCCAGGTTGCTACCTACAACTGCTATACCTCTGGTTGTTCATCAATGGTAATTTCAGTTGTTCATTCTGAGTATATCCTTTTATCATGCGACTGTGATCAATAACTATTCTTTCTGGGAAGATAGAATTACAGAATTAAGAAAATCAGTGTAGGGGTTATTTTCAGAATAATATGTAAAATATTATTAATGAATGAGTTGAATACAATGATAGAGCCCAGCTCTATTTAAAGATATTTACATGATGTTTCTATAATGAGCACAGGAGTTTCATAAGGAAACTACAGCTCATAAAGCATACAGATAGAAACAATCTAAAAGACGGAATTAGAAACTATCTAAAAGAGAACTAGATTGACCATTAAGTAACTAAATATTACTTTAATACCCCCCCGTAACGGTCAATGTACTAACTACAATATGATGCCCTCCTAAATGTGACAAGATCTGCAGGTCGCTTGACCATAAACAAAGGCAGATTGAGGGTACAAAACCCAAAACAGAAAAACCCGAGCACGGATTTCAGGGCACAAATCCTGAGGAATCCGAAAAGACAGAATGGCCGCCTGCCAAACACAAATGTTGAGCGTTGGTCCAGCTGGTGACGAGAAGGGGCTAAGCGCTGTAAGCGCAAATCAAAGAAGCCCTCAAAGTTGCAAACCACATCAGAATGAATTCTCCAAAAACAGCGACTAGGCAAAAAATTGCCAAACAAGGAAGCCGTTGATCAAGAAAACAGAACCCCATTCAAAGGGCTATGGAACAGGAACCCATCTCTAAAGAGATCCTGCAGAAAAATACTGACGATCAAAAAGTTTGTTGTCGTTGAACTTCTGACTGCTTTTGGACCATGATGCCATTTTTCACGTTTTTGGAGGCACGAAAAACAGATTACAACCTGATGGCACAAATACTAAAGTAGATAGACGGCACAGATTCCGGAATACACAGACTCAACAATTTTGAACACGAACGTCGAGGCATAGATCTCGAGACAAATCCGAATCACGGATTTCGAGGCACGGATCTTGAGATTACGGAAAAACATGAGCTCAAAAAATCCTAACACAGATTTCAAGACAAAAAGGAAAAAAAATTCTGCATGTCCATTGGCAAGTATTTCAAAACTCGAATCCTGAGTTTGCAAATGAAGAAATACACAGAAAATGACGACCAAAGTCATTAAAAACGTCAGCCAAGACAAAATGAAGCCTCCAAAGAAATCTTTAACCCTTCAAAGGCACTAGGGTTAGGCGCTAGGGTGAAAGGCGTTGTAAGCGCTAGTGGTTTAGAGACCACCTCCAATTCACGCTTAAACAAACACTGCCCAGATCCTGCCGTCCATGCCAGCAGGTTACCAGATGAAAAAAACCTAACAACTATCAAAGAAACGAACTTGCAAGGAAGGGAAAACGCGACTAGAGCCACGAAAATCTGTCTGCAAAAAGAACGCCACCCAACAATGTAAATTGCGATCAACTTCAGCACAGAATCCCGTCAGAAAATAGCAACAAATGGCAAGTTCGAGCTGTGACCAGGCAGAAACGAGATCAGCAACAGGAAGGAGAATGCATAGCTTAAGAACGCCCAACCAGAATCGCGTCCCCTTTGATGTAAATCACAACCTTCAAAATGGCGACCACAGAATGCTTCAACAGCAAAACAAAAACAGTGACCCTGCCGAAAAAACAAAACACCAAACACAGGAAATCGCAGCCTTCAAAAGAAAACAGACATGGAACAAAAGGGTACGGCCGCCCGTACGATGTACGGAATACGAAGAGCCTATTCTGGCTCTGATACCATGTTAGTTTCAGAATAATATGTAAAATATTATTAATGAATGAGTTGAATACAATGATAGAGCCCAGCACTATTTAAAGAGATTTACATTATGTTTCTATAATGAGCACAGGAGTTTCATACGGAAACTACAGCTCATAAAGCATACAAATAGAAACAACCTAAAAGACGGAATTAGAAACTATCTAAAAGAGAACTAGATTGACCATTAAGTAACTAAATATTACTTTAATAGACATCACAAAGAAAATGTTAGATGAAGATGAATGGTTTTTATTCTTGAATGAAAGCCATCTTCACCAAAATTATATTTTTGGCAGATGCATGCCAAATGTTTGTCTGAATGTATTCGATCCTCCCTCCCAAATGTACACACATACTGCACCATAACAAGATTTTGAAAATGGCACAACAGTGCCCACACAACCTAGCTCAAACAGTAATCACACTAACATGAATTCTTAAGAACTTAAACTACTTAGTTCTTATAAAGGGTACGCAGCCTCTGGAAGACGAATGGCAAAAGCATATCTCTGGAGTAAGAAAATACCTTAAAATTTTCCTCTGTATCCCTAACTGGTCCTCAACAATATTGTGCTGACAATGAGATAATACTCAGTGCTGAAAATTTAACTGACTTAGCAGTTGTGTGTTTATGCAAATTGGAGACAGAATCACTATGCCATATGCTTTTACCATGTCCATGTGCAGGTGAAGCATAGAACCTAGTAACAAATCTTTTTGCTGCCTGCCCCCAATTGGAGGGTAACACAGTTCAAGAATCACTTCAGAATTGGTTAATCAATCATCCGGGGCAAGTGACATCTGCATCTTTCCTTTGAACACTTTCTGGTCCAACTGGATTAATAAAAATCACAGAATTTTTCAAGAACATCAATTCACTTCAAAGAGTGTTTTTGAAATTAAAAGCTGCACTCCTCAAGAAAACTACAAGAATCAAGAAATGGCATGTTCCTACTTCCTACCTCAACAGTTCTCTCTTTGGACTCCACAAGGGATTTTGGCATTTTGCATTCTTCAATGGGGCCTCCAGTGGAAGCCCAGGCTGAAACATAGCTGGTAGCTTCATTTCCAATGACAAGACTTAACATTTCTTCAGAAAACAATTGGGCATGGCAACAAACATCACAACTGAGTTCAAACTTCAAACTTCAAAATTATATTTGAGCCCTGAATGTATAACAATCCACGGGGACTCCCTCATTGTATGTAAGGCCTTGAACAGAAAGATGCAACTTAGGGAATTCAATCTACATGCTCCTTTCAGAAGAGCAAAGGCTGACAAAGCATTTTTTATGGAAGGTTTCAGTAATATTCAGATTAGCCTCGTTAAGAGAAGTATAAACAAACTAGCTAATCAAGTAACCTCTTCTAAGCAACAAAACCAATATAACATCTGGTCTATCTTGTATAATGCAAAGAGGCAGCAGTCAGGCTTTGTGTATTAAAGCCCCATCTCTTTATTTTTCTTATGGTTAAGGGGTGCGTTGATTTTTTAAATTTAATGTTATAAGGATCACCTTTTTCAAATTCTTATTTGAGTTTATGCTCCATTACTCCTTCAGAGTTTTTCTTGCTCTACACTGTTTTTAAGGCATAATTTGCCAGATTATGGCCTTGTGACTCTTCTTCTTGTGGCTTCTAGACCATGTGGTTTTCTATCTTATTTTCAGCTTGTTATAGGTTTTTATGCATTGGCATGTCTGGGTTATTTCTTGAAACTTTTTTAAGTCATTTTTGAGCTTTTTTTTATATATAACAAAAAAAAGTGAACCTTTTTCTAGATGAACAAAATAGATACTCTAAAATAAAAATAAAAAACTCTTTTCAAATATAATCTTCCATGGATTTTGTTTAAAAACTTGCCTTTTTGGTTTATAAGTTATGGCCTAGTAGATATATTGTAACAAAGAAGTAGCCACTTGCATCTTCAAATTTTATGGTCTCAGATCATCATTGAGAAATAGTAAATTAAAAAAATGTCCTCAATTGACCAAAAATAGTCAATAGGAATTAAGAGTATGACAAACAATAATAGCATGCAGGGTATGTGCAAGGCATTGACAATAACGTAACTAAAAAATAAGTTAGAAAGATTAAATTTTGAACTGAAAAGCACTAAATCCAAAATACAGCAGATAATCCTATATGGTGTGGGGAGCCGGCTATAAAAGCACACTTCTGTTAAGATATAAGATGAACTAGAAACTCACTTTCTGAATGAATAGTATTAATACAGAGTCAATAAAAGGACTAAGTAAGCAGAAGTATAACAATCAACAAGACCATAGGGTTAACCAAGCCCATACGGTTAACTGGGCCCACAATATTAAAGACTAAATAAAATTACCTAATGGACCACAAGATCAGCCTTTAAGAGAACTACTGCCATGTAAGACATGGGCTAGTTGCACACATTAGGCACTATGAAATGAGTGGTAGTACAGTCCAACATATGGTGAAAAGGAAGATTGAACATCAAATGAACATATAAATACACATCACAAAAGCATATTTGCACATTCACACGTGATTGATTTTTTAGTATATGCAAACCTCTCTTATTGTGCCTATTGTATTTCCTTAATTTACATTACAAAATACATTAGGATGTCTATCAGCATGCAGACTCTAGAGTGATCAACTCACCATTCACATTATTAGTTCTAGGTCTCTCTCTAGTTGTTACATATATCCGTACTTAGCTCTTCATTCTTCTGAGAGGATTGCTTCATTGGTCCCAGTTCGGCGCTATCATTGTTGGTACTCTTAGACTAGCTCACTCCTCCTTTCCATTGGCATCTCTATTGATAGACTACCTCCTTTCATATATTCCTTGGATGCTCCTCCTCGGCTCCTTCCTTCGAAGAAGACCATCACCAAAGCTACTAGACAGGACATCTACAAGCAGTACATCTAGGTCACCCGGACCTCCGCACCTATGCCACCTAGCCCGAAGCTTGCTTTTTATGCCCAGCATTTCTTATAGGTTGAGGATGGTATTTTATGTCATCCTTACTATCTCCTGTTAGGATTACCGATTAGCCATGGAGGTAGCTATCCCAAGATCAAGATGCCTAAGAGCTAATCACAAGAATCAAAAGATCAACATGATAGAATAACAATAATGTATACAAAGGATGCAAATACAATTGTTGTTACGATACATAGAGAACCCTTGTTTCTATAGGCAAGGGTGAGACATAGGACAACATAGGATTATGACAAGTAACACAATCATATGACATCAGACACAAAAACAAATAACCTAAATGTGCCCTAAGTATGTCCTAAGTAAACTTAACTAACTAGGTGCGAAAAGGACCCAAGCAAGAAACCGGTTAGGGAATACCCACGTTCACACCAACACCTCCCCTTAAGTACAATTTAGGGAGGAACAAACAAATGAAAAGATGGGGTCTCGACAACAAGGTTGATGAGATACCCATGAACAAAAAACTATCACAAATGGAGAAAACCCATAGGAAAAAACTCCTTCCCAAAAGAGAGAAAACATGCAAAGAAAACATGTACAAAAGAAGGAAGGAAGACTCAAGAAGACCCCCCAAGGACAACTTCCTTCACCAAGATACAATAGATATCCCCCCATAGGAGACAAAACATGAGGTCTAAGAAGCCTCCCCAAAAATTGTCCAAACATGAAGATGAACATGAAGAAATCCATTAAAGCATGAAAAAAGCTGCAAACAACTATTAAATTAAAGAACCTCCACTGGAATCAAGATGAACATTAGGATCAAAGAGACAAATTTGCATAAGTGAACCCAACAACACTACTCAAACAATGCATAGATGGTGATTCACACCAGTATATTGCAACAAGGCAACAATATAATAGTCGAAAATACAGATGGTACACCAAAAGGTACCAATAGTCTCAAAAACTCTGATCATCTGAATAAGGTAGAAGATCACCTTCCATAAACAGGAATGCAAGAGTGTCTATATGGTATGTGATCCATCTCACCAAAATGCATGGGTAACTAGCTACTGCATCCACCTAGTATATAGGAACAAGAACTAGATATATAGTTCACTCCAAAGCGAAACCAAGGAAGCATTAGCACAAACAATATGATACCCCCCATAATGCTGACAAGGGAGAGGTATGGCAGCTCCACTGAAACTGTGTCACAATGTAGTGCAAGAAGGTGAGGAAGCAACATTAGAAGATGCACAAAGCAGTACCTACAACTAGAACAGGGTCACTCTCATGGATGTTGCTATAAAGGGTGTGCAAAAACAAGGCACACTCGCATGAAGGTAGACAAAGTTGTGATTGCAAAATAATAAGGCGCACACAACAAACGCCCCATGGCACTTTATAAAGTAGTGCGAGTATAACAATGGCACAAGATGATGTGCAAGATTCCCAAAATACAACTACAATATGTGGTACTTTATTCCAGTGCTTTTACAAATTAAATAGTGCATTCAATAGATGCTTACAATGTTCAAAAAATGAACACATGCTGAAAATACAATTTTGCTAGAACATTAGAGGAAGTTGAAGGACCAGTACAAAGTACGTAAAAAAATATGCACTTTAAAAAAATGGACCTAAAAAAGAGTCCATATGCAGGAGTTATGGCCCTTCAAATTTTCCAAAACGAGAATTGCACGGCAAAATCACTAAGAAAATTGAAATTCTGAAAACAACAGAAATCCAAACTAAAAATCACTTGCACCATTGTAAAGAGCATGAAGTTTTGCCCCATTTCAAAAAAAAAATTGCTCAAAAAAAGGTCGTAAGCTCAAGAGATCGTCTTTTATAGATAGAGTGCAAAAGGCAAAACTCCAATGGTGAAGGGCCAAAGAGTTGGGGATAGAAAGCTAATGACATCACACTATCCCAAGATAAATGTGGAACGCTGCTAGTTTTGGACCAATGATTGATAGGTTTAGAGAGTCACTAGTCTCAGAGGAGCCACCGGCGATAGCAATCCTATTAGAAGAGTTGCCAAATTGAAGGCTAGCTAGTTTTGGCAGAGCTGCCAAAAATCCTGCCAATTTTTGGATGAGGCACAACATAGTGTTGACGGTCAACAGATCTACGGGCCATGTGGGCCAAACCACAAGTGGGTCTATAGAGTAAGAAAGGATCTTGCAATTGGGTTAACCCCTACCACATAGGCTTTTGAGCCACGGGGATCTAAGCCTTACAGCTCCTCGCAAGCTATGTACAGCCAACGGTGGGAACCGATGTACCCTGTGGTACGAGACTTGTGCAAGGTACCTATCAAGTGCCCTTAATTTTTTTTAATTTTCAAATATAAGTTTGCAAATTTTATAAAAACTTAATTTGCAAATAAAAAAATTTGCTTGTGCAGAGAGAATATTTTGCAGAATATTCTATACTAGGAGTTAAAAAAATTGCTAATTCTGCCAATTATACCAAAATGGACAAATTTTATGTCAATATATAGGTTCTTGGACCTTCTGGATGCAATGGCAAAGTCAATTTTGCCTCAAAATGCTTTGAATAATTGGTGTTCTGCAGATGCCCAATTAGAAACCCTTCCTTCAAACTCTTGTAGCTTTGGCCTCCTATGTCCGATTTAGACAAAACAAAAGACAATTAACTTTCTCAAATGCTCTAGATCCAATGGTGGGCTCAAATTTGTTTCACTAGTCTCCCAAATGCACCTGCAAAACAAAGCCCCAAATAGAAACCCTCCCAAAATCTACTATTTCTCTCAACCTCTTTGATTCTCTAGATCATCCAAGGATGCAAGAGAAGAACATACTCAACTTCAAGAAAGAAAAGGAATTACAATCCTAGATCTTCTAAAAATGGACTAACTCTAGACTAAAGGAATTACAATCCTAGATCTTCTAAAAATGGACTAACTCTAGACTATCTCCTACTTTGATACCATGTTAGGATTAGCTATGGACATAGCTATCCCAAGATCAAGATGCCTAGGAGCTAAACACAAGAATCAAAGAAGATCAACATGATAGAATAACAATGATCCATACAAAGGATGCAAATACAATTGTTGTTATAGTACATAGAGAACCCTTGTTTCTATAGGCAAGGGTGAGACATGGGACAACATAAGATTTTGACAAGTGTCATAATCATGACATGAGACACAAAAAGTAAATAACCTAAATGTGCCCTAAGTAAACTTAACTAACTAGGTGGGAAAAGGACCCAAGAGGGAATCCGGTTAGGGAATAACCTCGTTCACACCATCTCCAACATCATTGGTCATGTGGCTTGAGGTTTCCCCTTTTGGCCAAATGAGGGTGTGCTCCCACTAGCTATGGATCGAGATAGACCACCATATTCCTTACCCTGACTAAATATGTCATCTTTGCTCCCTCCAGGGGGGTAGATATCGAGGAGCATTTCATCTTCAAATGCCTCATTTACCATGAGATCCAACAGAAATACTACTACCTCTACAGGGAATCAGGCAACAATCTCTCTCCTTTCTTCAAATATCCAGACCAACGGTGTTTGGCCCTTTATCTTCAGGAGGCCATCACCCTTCAACACAAATCTTTACATGAGGTCTCTTGGGATAATAGAGCCCCCAAGTTGATCACCTCCTTCTAGCACATCCAAGAGACTGGTAGCTTTAAACAACCTTTGGATATCGCTACTTATCTTATAGACACAAATAGACCTATGAGATGGAGTCTCTCACAACTTTTGCCTCAACATGTTCCTCCTCACCATTGTAGTCCCATTTCTCCCTGATGGCACAATTTAGCTTTTCGTTAGCATAGATCTACTCCTCTTTGGCCACCCCCGCAACAATAGGGGCAAATGCACATTACACGTTTTTCCACTAATACAATGGTTATTCAGCCTTGGATGTTAGATGCGATCCTAGGGGGAGTATCCTGCTTGACCCTCCCGATCCTCGACACTCCCCAATGAGTATTATCAAATCTTGTATCGACCCTTCATAGTGATTGATGATGGCACCGGTAACTTCACCATTTCTAGTCCAAATAGTGATACTTGATGATCTCTAGTTTTCCTCAATATTTACTCTTTGAGGTTCTTGTTCCCCCTTCTTGGCTATATGTACTGGTTTCTTGACCCTTATGTGGGTGGTCCCTTATTTTGTATTTCTTTGCTTTTGTTCTTCCCCATTGTGGGGCTTTCTCTTCCTAGAACTTTCTATTGTAAACTGCTGTACTCTTGAGTTCGAATTTTTATAGGAATATTTCTTTTCCAGAATTTTATCAATTTCAGTCTAAATTTCTCTAGTTTTTTCAGCATGTAAGTTGGAAAATGCTATATATAGATTTCTCTAATTTTTCAACGTGCATTTTCCAACTTATATGTTGAAAAACTAAAGAAATCTATATATAGCATTTTCCAACTTACACATTGAAAAACTAGAGAAATCTGGACTGAAATTGATAAAATTCTGGAAAAGAAATATTCCTATAAAAATTTGAAACAAAAATTTAGGAGATGCTATATATATATAGCATTTTCCAATTTATACGTTGAAAAACTAGAGAAATCTGGACTGAAGTTGATAAAACTCTGGAAAAGAAATATTCCTATAAAAATTTGAAGCAAATATTTATGAGATGTTAAAGAAAACAGATTTATGAAGCAAACTTTTTACTAAAATAAAACTCCATTCTTATTACAACCAATAAAGAGAACAGACAAATCTCAGGCATATACTACTCCCAATTTTGAATACTGCCAATATTCAATTAATTCTGAAATCAATAATTACATTCCAAATAATCCTGTTCAACTCTTATTTCTACTCTTCTTGTCAGATGTATCGGGCTCAATATACAACACGTCATATTGTAACATTAATTATTATTCTTTTATTGAGTATATTGTGTTCTATGAATTCTTTAGGGATTCCTCCCAATATATCTGTGTTTTGGTGCACTATCTCTTGCATGTTTGTGGATATTTTTTGTCAATCATGGAATATTGCACCCAACTCTCACATGGTATCAGAGCCTCGGGTCTAAGTCCTGTTTTGGTCCTTTACAACCACATGATGCCAGAGGAGTTGACTAGCAACACAGGAGGTGTTTGGCTTTTCATAGGGGTTGAATTTCTAAAAAGAAGATCCTGAGTGAGCATATTTGGTGATTCAAAGCACTAATCTAGTGGTAGATTGCAGATGATGCAAGATTTAGAGGCAAAGGGGAATATTGTTTAGAGAGGATTCATCATTTTGGTCCTCTGGTGCAAGGATTTGTCCATATAGGAGAATCAGTGTTTCAGAAGTAAACCCTAGTTACAGGCATAATTTCTCCAATCTAATCAGATTTCAAATTCCTTACAAAAAATGATCAGGGGTCCATTTTTTGTTCATCAAGACATCATTCAATTTAGGACCTCAAGTTCCTAGATGAATTTGAAGGGAGCTAGGAAATTTTCAAAAGCCGGTCATATTGGCAACCACATGCAAGGAATGTAGTGGAGCAGCTGGATGAACAAATGATTGTGCTCTTATCAACAGAGCTGCAGATGACGCAAAATGATAGGTCATGGCATGTACCTGCATGTTCAGTGGCGCTTAGGGACTATGGGTCAGGCAGTACAGTTGGTCCAGCATGTGGCTGTGCACAGGCTAATTTCCCTTATCTCTCCTATAAAAGCCCAACTTGCAAATAGGGTAGAGGCCTATCCCATTTGGTAGGGTGTTCACCCTCAAAGAAGGTGATCATGGACTGCAACCTGAATCCGTGCACTTCAGTTGCTTATTGTGCATTGTTGGTTGCTTCGGCGGCATTAGGCTGACGTGATGAGACATGTGGTTTTTAGGAAGTGGTTGTTGCTTAGTTGGTAGGTGACATACATGTAGGAGGTGCCATATGGCACCCTATCATTGGTTTTATATGGTGGTCACATGGCAAGCTCTGCAACCCACAAGGCAAATTAAAGTCCCTTCAAGGTTGAGGTGACTGTCACATGTTTGCATTTATTGAGCCACATTTTTTGGTTGTTTATAGCAGATCCAATCATCATTTTCTAATTAATCCTCAAGCAACAAGAGGTGATGCCAGTTCAGCAGACATGCACATTAAGCACAATCAATAGAGCAAATAACACTTGGCAGCGTTGGCACAATCAAATATTTCCCCACCAATTTGAAAATCTGAATTTGCACATGATTTGGGGAATACTTGTGTGCTTAGAGTTCCAAACTCCAAAGGGCCAAATATTGTCGTACAAAATCCATGATTCTATTTTTCAAGCATTGGAAAGGATTTTTTTTATTTTATTGTGACATATTTGGTTGTAGCATTTGGAGGCTTCCATCTAGGGCTTATGTTTGCTCAAGATGGAGCAACTTTCGAGTGTTCTGATGCTTAGGCAGAATTACAGTGATTGGGCTTGAGCAATGGAGTATGATTTGATGAGCAAAGAAATTGGCAGATTATTGTTCCAACCAAACTTGAGAAGCTAATAAAGCATAAGAACTATGTTCGATAATCTATAGACTTGTTATCGGTCACATTGGAATACCTCTACATCATCATATTTGTGGCTTTAAGAGCCATATTGAAGTATGGGAGAAACATAAGGAATTGTTCAAGAATGGAGCTGGGTCTTCTAGTGAGGTTGATGGTGTAAGTAAAGGGTCTACCAAGGAGATTTATCATTTGAAATCCCTCTATCAAAGGCTTCTAGAGGAGATTGTTGAATTGCGAGATAAGAGTAAGGACAATATTAGAAATGAAGGGCATCAATCTAATGCTTCTCCTTCTATTGATAGTATTTCTAGTATTGCTAATGCTATTCATGAAGTTGTTGAAAGTAATTTTGATTATGGTAATGGTATTTCTCACCATATTGAGGGCACTCATATTGTTGATGATACTTCTGGTGCCATTGATGGTGCCTCTCATGGAAATACCTTTGCTGTCTCTGCCGATTGGTGCATTTGAGAAGCATACGAAAGTCATTAGTTTCAAGTTTCTTCAGCAAATGGGTAGTGAAGGTGGAGGATTTGGTAAGAATGTGCAAAGTAGCATTGTTCCTACTTTGGCGATATTTAGGCCACAAAAGGACTTGGTACCCTAAGGCTACATTGGAAGATGATTTTTCTCCATCATCACTTAGATTCTTTAGAACCTGATAGTGGACAATTGAGAGGATACTTTCAACATTAGCATCCTTAATTGGGAAAAAAGCAGTGTTCTAACCTTAAGCTTTGTGTTTAGACAGTGGCCATATCCATCACAAGGAGCATAGATGGTGTAATGCTGCTAAATTTGGATGGATTAATGCTAGGTCATGGAGCTACTTATGCCCATCTTTGATGACTTCTCATAGATATTTTCCTCAACTGGGATATCATTTCGCTCTCATCACTAATGATTTCCTATCGCATTTGATGGATGGGTGGTCATGCAAGCATAGGCCATCCCATGGAGTCAGCATTATTCGGCTGATTTCATCTTTACCCTTGGAACTGGTTTAAGTGGATATTGGAGGTTGTGTCCAAAGAGCACTAACTTCATTATTCTGCTGGACATCATGTGCCTCAAGAGGATTAGCTTCATTGTTTTCTTGGAGGTTATGTGTCTAAAAATTAACTTCACTAATTGCCCATGGTCACTATTGTGGTTTGAGGCTTGATCTTGCAAGCAATGCATAGGATCATGGATTGCTGGATTAGTGATCGATTTCAGAGTTTCTTGCAGACAATAAATAGGATCGTGGCTTGCTCAATTAGCAATGATTTTAGGGTTGCAAAAATCGGACTCAATTTAAGGGCATTTGTGGTGAATCTTGTTGATGGCATCTCCTTGGTGGTTGGCTTCCCTTATCTGGCATGGATCTATGATTCTATAGATCATACAGGTTTTTGGAGATCATGCGTATGGCTAGCAACATTTGATGATTGACTTGGTGTTGGGATCACAGTTGGATTCAGTAGTTTGGCTATCATCCTCACTTCTGTGGATGGCATATTCTTGGTGCCTTGCTTTAGACTTTCGGCCTGCATCTTTGGACTTATGCCCATGGTTAGAAGCATTTGTTGATAGATTGGTTGGATCATAGTTGGCTTCAATATTTTTACCATCATTCATTTATCGATCTATATGGATGGGTTATTCAAGGTTTATAAGGTTGAAGACTTCTTGTTGGAGTAATTTGAACATTTCCTGTGGCAAGGAGCATTTGATAGACATGTGTTACAAAAATTGGTGGCTTCAACGTTTTGGTTCATTTTCTTTCCAGATTGGGAAAGTTGTCATTAAAAGGGTGTTAGTGTAATGCCGCATTTCTATTATGACACCTTTTGTCATGTCTGCTCTTTTAGAAGGGGATGTTGGGGTAAGGTTTAGCTAGTAAATGCCAATTTCCTTTAGGCCTGCTTACTAGTGATTGGCTAGTAAGGGAAACGTTAAGGTTGATATAAATCTCTCTTATTGGGTCTTTTATATTTCCTTAATTTACAGAATACATTGGGATATATGTCGACATGCAGGCATTTGAGTGATTAACTCACCCTTAACTTTATAAATTGTAGTTCTACAAATAAATGGCATTGGCCCACCTAAAATGCATCACATTGTAACAAGGATTCTTTTTATTTTATTGTGTCTAATATATTTTGGGAATTCTTAGGGGATTTCACCCCAGTACCTCTAATTCGGTGTATACTCTCTTGAATGTTTGTGGATTATTCATTTCTGTCAATCATTGAATATTACACTTATATCTCACTGATTTCTCTACCTATAAGTACACACCATTAGCAGAAGTAAATGAAACTGAAAGCAAATCTCTTGATGCATTTTTCAGCTATACTCTTTGCTTTCATTTCTGAACACGAGTACTATAATGCCTCTGTTTTCATAATTCCTTTGTGCTACCATGATGATGTACATTCTAAATTATTCTTTGCTGAATTTCTACAATAATTCTGTTGATGAATGTTAAATTAGAAATGATAATGAGAAGGCTAAATGCACAGCTATAGGGTTCATTGCTTATAAGTATATTTTTATGATGTAACTGAGTTGGTTCTTCAGCAGTTAATGTAGTGGCCCATTAATTTCACTGGGTTGCTACAACAAGAGGACAGAGAAGCCCTGACCTCTTAATTGTATTGCAGCAATGAGAAGGTCCTGCATGCATAAATCAATTACTAAAAAAAGTTAAAACTGCAATTTGAGAGAACAGGCATTAGCATATCTATATAAAGATAGAAGATTAGTACCTTTTTAGTTGTTCCCATCATTAGCTAATAAGTCGGGATATGAACCCTAGCACCTTTTTGGCTGTTCCATCATTAGTGAATGAGTTGTAATATGAACCTTCTCTGTTCCTAAGCTATGTGTGGACTATTACATATGGGATTGAATAACATCTGACTCATAACATAGGCAAGCAACATAGAAATAAAAGATATAAAATGATAATTTATCACCCCCACAATCAAGAGATCGCATTAGTTTGATCACAATGATAAGAGAATATCATCACAAGAACCAAGGCCTACACAAAACCAACTCATTTCAATCAAAGAGTTGGAAGATAACATTCTTCCTATTCCTTTCTACACAAATCAATCAATAAAAATATTTGTTCTATGTTTTAATCTTGTTTGAAATCTCCTCCCATCACTTCAAATAGAAAATCAGAATTGCCGAACTAAAGTTTGCCAAACTAATGGACCATATGCATCACCATTAAATAGGTTACTGTTAGAGATCATCCTTCTATTCGACAAATCTTTCCACCACCTTTAGGAAATGAGCAACAAATCAACATACCGAGCAAATATCTATTAATAAGACCCCCATATAGAGCTCCCTTTAACCAGCACCATAACATTTTGTACAAGTGCTAACTACCAACTTGAAAAGAATAAAAGTCTTTGCAATTAATATCAAACGAGCATTTAATTATATATGGAAATAAAGGATAATACCATACTCTTTATACAACCAAAAATTAATTCTGGTTAAACTCTCTTTTACCAGACCAAACAACCAAAGTTCATAACTAAGCCAACCCTAATACAGCTAATCTCAAACTCCAAAAAGTGGAAAGAATTCCTAACATAGAAAAAAAGAAATATATTGTACCGTCAACATCAACCATAATGGTGGAATAACACTCATGAAAGCCAGTTCATGGAAAATTACTATTTCAATCGAACAAATATTAAGAAAACCAAAAGCTCCCTTTACTAATCACATACCCATCAATAATAGTTCATAGGAATTTTTAAATTCGGAGCTTAAGATACAACTGCTATCACCTTATTACAACCACATATAGTATATATTGAAGGAAGCTTAAACAATAACAAGTTGATATAAAAAAACATGAAAAGCTATTCTAAATGGAAACAGCCTATCCAAATACATATATTATAAAATATTGAACTGCAAAATCTACCCACTAGGATTAATACTAGACGCTACTCTTACATGGCACACACTGGAACCATATCTTTCTCTATTGAAGATGAACGAGTAATTGACCTTTTGTGTTTTTAAGACGACCCTCAGTTTTGTTTGTCCCCTCTTAATGCTTGGAAGGAGGATCATGGCTGAGAATTCCATTGGCAGCATGGAGGAAACATGGGAAACTCTACAATTGTGTGTAAGGAAGAATGTTTCTTGTCAGATTAAGACTGCAGGTAATGGCCTTTAGTCCTCTTGATTTGCCATAATGTTAAGTTTCTTGTTAGCAGGTAGATGTCCTACTCTGAATGGAGTCATGGATCTGGCATGTGTTGTAGCATTTTATTCCATGACACCAGTCAACTTTTGACTGAATTGTGTTCTTCTGTTCCAGGTGAGGACTCCATGAATACACAACTTCTTGTACCTGACAATAAAAGCTCCTCAACGTTTTCAACAACTTTGATTTCCCCATGATTTGCCTAGTTTTCATCCTTTGTATGGTCAACCTTTCAGGTTCATACAACCAATGATTTCAAATCCATTTATGTTTCCTCCTATTCTCACTTGGGCCAGTGACATATATTTAGAAGGCTTATAAGCACTCTAATTTACATTTAAAGGATTCCCTCAAGCAGATGAGAGCCGACTTATTGCAAAACAAGTTCCGGATGTCAAAATATATATTCATTTTCTTTCCTTCTAACAAATCTATATTACCTACCTTTAAAATTTTAACAAACAAGATACATTCTAGAAATCTGGCATTAGCCAAAAAACCAATAAATAACATTAAATCAAAACTAATTGCTCCTCAAGGTAAAATCCAAGATGTAACCAACTTTGTTGCGTTTACTACAAATGCAAATTTTTTTCTGCTGAAGAAATTTTGCATGAAAAGCATATGTATTACATAGTAAATATAATTCATCTAGAGTTATCCAAGTTTGCATATAAAAGATCTTTCAACAGGAGTCAACATTCTGTTTTACAGGCAATGTCCACAAGCCTGTTACATATGTATCATCATAGTAAATACCCTCTAATCAACTCACAACTGGGATATGAAGCCCAATCAAATCAAGTAATTGAGCTACTATCTTCATAAAATTATAAAAGGAATCACCCAGGGCTTGTGGTGTAATAGTAAGGGCAATGTTCATAAAAGCATGAGCCAGGTTGAAATTCCTTCACCACAGTTAGGTAGCTCATAATCCCTGTAAACATGTAAAGGGGGTTGTCATAAAATGATTGTAGCGTACGTATGGCCCTAAAAAAGCATACAAAAAGGAAGCCGCCCATAACCAAGAAAATATACAAAAAGAAATCCCAAATCAAAACCCATAACAATCATCTGCTAAGGCACCAAAAATTCCATCGATTTCAGAAACCAGAAACAGCAACTCATAAAAAATTCAGAGAAATCAGACACCCTAAATCCTCTCTGATTTTGCAAAGCTTTAGCTTGTAAAACAAATTAAGAAATAATAAACAGGCAATATCAATGATAGCTTTGACTGTGACGACCCAGGTTCAAAATGTTAAATAATACAACAATCCGGTTAACTGAATGGTATACCTCAAAATATGAGACCAAATGCAAGTTATACTAAAGGGGTAAGAGATAACCTGCATCATATCATCTCATTGGAAGGTAAACCCCAGCCATGGTGTAAAGGGGGCAATTTATACCAAAAAGATAATTTCAAAAAGAAATACCATTGAGAAACCCCAGAATTCATTATGTATGCCCTGAATTTGGACACTCTGATGTAAATCAATTATTTAAAACATCAAATTCAGATGTCATGAACGGCAATTAAAGCTGGAAATCAAAATTTAAATGACTGTACACAATTTTTTTAAGAATATCAGTGAAAATTAAAAGTTAGGGAAGCGAAAATTACATTGACATCGTCTCCCAAAGAAGAAAACTCTTTATTAGCGCGGCGCGAAATCCAGTAACCGCCCAATTTCGCCATTATTTGATCCATTCTTTTAGGTCCCTTGATTTCCTTCAAAATCTCCTCGACCCAAATTTATAACTCTGCGCTCGCAGCAGGCCCAGAAAAGGCAAAAGAAAAAAACGATCGGCCTGCCTTACACGAATACGCAATACCAGTCGCAGTACCTCCTTAAGATTTGTTTTGACTCTCTGATTAATTAGCCTTCAAAACTTGGTAAAATGATAAATTGACATTTTCAAAAAATATATTATATGATGTTTATGGGGATTCAACTACCTAGTACAGTTTTTTAATTACATGATGTTTTATTGGGATTTAATTTGTGAAATGAAATGAAATGATTTTAATTATGTTTAAGATACCAAAACGGTCTAGGGGACCACCGATTGTACTGGCCCTTATTGCTGAAGGATTTATGGGATATTTGGGATTCAATTTGTGAAATGAAATGAAATGATTTTAATTATGTATACGAGACCAAAACGGTCTAGGGCACCACCGATTGTACTGGCCGTTATTGCTGAAGGATTCATGGGATATGTGGTGTCCTTAAGAAGGCTGCTTTATTTGTTGTTGATTTGGATTAGCAGTTCTCTCAAACCTTTTAATTTATTTTCTTCAAATAGTTCTACCATGGAGCTGAATTTTAATGATTCTTCATATTTTGCTCAGATGTCCTTGTACCTTGGGCATTTAATGATGAAATGTTCATTTGTTTCTACCACCCCTATGGTGCAAAAAATACAAATACTTTCTTCCAATTCTTCTTTCAGTGTCATCCATATGTCTGTCTTACATTTGAGCCTATGGGACCTAGTCCTTAGTTGGGCATTGAGGAGCTTTTCTCTCCATTGATTTCAGCCCTTATATAAGCTTTTTCGGAATGCTCATAACCTAGGTTGAACTCTCTAATATAATCTTGTCATTTTCTACTTGTTTTCTTCCTCCACATAACGACTCTAAACTTTTTATTCACGTATTTTTTTGTCTTTGTTGAGGTTTGGGCATCATTTAGGTTGATGTCCCACTTATTGATCCATTTGTGATTCTATTTCATCCATGTTTTCTTCTTTCTAGGCAACTCTTCATCTCTTGTTGCCCTAAGCCACCTATCAATCTTCATGTTTTTTGTCCCTTCAAGTAACATAGTAATCTAGTCATAACAATTGCTTCTAAAGGGAAAGTTCTTGCCTCTACAATGATAATTTTATAGGGAATTGAAGCTTTACTTCTAAAATTGCTAGTGATAAGATGCTTTTGGATCTTTTCTATTTGTCACCATTTCAAAATCAATGTACCACTAGCCCATACCTCACAGCCATATAACACCACTAACATGACAAGTAAACCAAATAGGACCCTGGTGGTTTTCCAATCCCATAACTCAACATTCCTACACTTGTTTTGAAGTGCATAAAGAGTTCTCCATCCCTCTTGTATCATTTTCATCTTGCATGTGTTTGAACTAAGTTTACTATGAAAGTCTAACCAAGCTACTTGTATTCTAACACCACTTCAAGAGACTCTCCTTTAAACTGAAAGTCAAAATGCTTCTTCCTTTTCAAAGAGAAAATCATAATTTTGGTTTTGTTGATATTCACCTACATCCCTTTGTCTTTACAAAGAGCTCTAAAGCCCACGAGTGGTCTCTCAAACCTTGGGTTATCCCTGCCATTAGAATCATGTCATTGACATAATGCAAGAGTTTCACCACATAGTTGGTCAAGTGGAACCCCTCCCCCATAAATTTTTTTATCCAATCTTCTAGCTTGTCAATCTATAGCCCAAATAAAGTTAGAAACATGAACATGAACATGAACCATCCCTCCAGAATGAAGGGGTGTAGTTGGTAAGCTAATCAGCAGGTGCTAATTACTGATTAGTTAGAGGTTAACAGTTCAAAACTTGTGCCTTTAGGGGCCTTCCATGCTCTAGTTAGATTTTATTGAGAAGATTTAGGTTTATCGTGGCCACTAATCAGAATTAGAAACCTAGTGAATTGAGATGTTGTCATATGAAACATGAAGGTGATTAAATCACTAAATTTTAACTCCTGACCCAAGTGGAGATAATGAAAGATTGTAAATGATTTCCCTGTTCATCCAAAAAAATTGGACTAAACCCACCACAAAACTTCAGCCTCCCTACCACTAAGGTTGAATCAACCAACTAAAGTTTAATAATTATGTTAAAGAGTAGTGGTTTAAAATAACTATCCTCAAGAACATGAATTACTTTGTTCATATTTTTTTTAAAATAGGGTATAAGAAAAATATGCTTCTTATACAAATAAATTAGGGTAAATCGATAATTTGACACAAGCAAGCAATTAGTTGCACTCCACAATAGCAACATTAATTACATTTTTTAAATTGACAAGAGAGGGATCAAAGACTTAGCTTCAAGAGTGGTAGTGAGGTGCTTTGTTGTAGACTATTCTTTGTGATGATATTTTTTGCTGAGTGAATAGATCTATTACAAGTAAGCATTAATAGATAGTCAAATATATTGTTCTTTATTGTGAGTCAAATATGCGCTTCCAAAACTAATCTTCATGTTCACAAAAATGAATCTCTTGTGTGGATTCAATTTGTGCCTATTGAAATGATTTACGTACTCTTAGATGTTTAGAACATGTTCTTGTTTTTTGGGATCTATGTCTGCAAGGAAAAGTAGTGTTGACAAACACCTTTAGGAGTTTGCTAGGCAAAGATATTCTCCCTTGGTCAAACCCCTATTTTTTATTTAACAATTTGGAACAATGATCAAAGAAAATAAACAATTGTGCAATATGCCCTAGTTTATTTCTAAATGTAGATGTTGATGTAATACTTTGATGTAGGTTGATAAGATATAACAATAATCTTAGGATGATGGAAATAAGATTAGGGTTTTCCCTTTTATACAACACCCTAGCACACAAGTTAACACATTGTACACTTGAGTCGACAAATAATAGCTAGTTAGAAAGAGGTTGGCTTGGGCCTAAATTAAAATTTAATACAAGTAAAAGTTTTAGGGTCATTTACATCCCCACATATTTGACCCAAGTAAATGAATGGGGAAGTTGAAGATCAAAACCAATCCCTGGGGATGTCTAGTGTGCATCATCTAACATGTACAAAACCAAGAAAAAACACAACCACTAGTTTTTAAAGACAAAAGCACTACACCAATAATAATGTAATACACATGCATAAGTGTCATTGTTGCATGCAACTCCACCTAATACCAACCACATGTGGAAGATGTTAAAGTTGGAAAAGCCAACCTCACAAAACCCAGTGATCACCTGCAAGCAAAATAACCTGTCACGTAGAAGAGATTCGAACAACACAAAGATATTGCTCTACAAGCCAAGAGTAAAATTGCATAAACAAGAATGAATAATTGCAGAGAGATCAATGCCTAAAAAAGGAGATCAAAACCCTAAAGTGAATCCTAGGATTTAATAAAAGAATTATTAAATAATAAAGTGTCTAAGTTTAGCTTAAGTAAAAAATAAAGTAAAGGTGACTTAATTAATTAATCAATATGATTAAATTAATTAAGTAATCAACCTATTACTCTAACACCCCCCTTAAGATGAACTTAGGGAGAACCTAAAAACTAAGGACAAATGCATGAAAGCAAAGATGGGTCCCGGCAACTAGGCTTGATGAGGTACCCAAAATACAACCAAATCTCTCTAAGGTGAAGCAAAGGAGAAAACCCATTGGGAAAAAACTCCTCTCCAAAAAGAGATGAAAGCATGTAAAAAAACATGAAGGAAGGCATCATGAAGACCCCCCAAGGACAACTTCCTTCACCCCAAGAATAGATCACAACTGAAGATAGCGAGGTGGTGCCAAAGGTTTCGTGAAGATGTCTGCAACCTGCTTCTCTGTAGGAATGTACTCCAAGATGAGAGAACCATCCTGAATCAACTACCTGATGAAGTGCATATGGATCTCAATGTGCTTAGTCCGCTGATGCTCCACTGGGTTGCATGAAATGTGAATAGCACTCTGATTGTCACACCAAAGAAGAGTGGGACTATCAGGAGAAAAACTAAACTCAGTCATCAACTGTCGAAGCCATAAAACCTCCTGGCTAGCTAACACTGCAGCTTGGTACTCAGCCTCTATAGATGATAATACAATAGCAAATTGCTTCTTGCAAGACCATGTAATAGGACCAGAACCAAGGAAAAAAACAAAGCTAGAGGTAGACTTCCAATCATTAACATCACCAGCCCAATCTGAGTCAATGAAGCCAACAATGTGAGGGGCTCCTAGTGTGTAGTGAATGCCATAATGTGTGGTGCCCTAAATATACCTCAAGATATGTTTGTGATGGGGAGTGAACAACATAAACAACAGGTCGGGCCTAATTACTTCACAAACAGCAAGACTTCACATATGAGTCGCCGAACAACCACCATTGGGACAACTTCCTGGAGTCACTCCGTCGTCTGACTTACGCCGATAATTGTCTTCCTTCGGCGCGACTTGCTCTATCAGCAAACACTTGCAACCTTCGGCCAATGCGCCAATAAATCAACACCGTGATACGCCGTTAGGGTTTTCGGCCCGCACATAGTCTGAACTCTACTCTACGCCTAGCACATAGAGATGCTAGGGCACGCTACTGTGCACACACCTCAGTCTGGAATGCCTACACTGTCGACACAAAACAAAAGAAAGAACAAAATGAATACTGGTACATCGAAGCCATTCCACTAATTTTGACAGAAATCTCACTAGTGGAATGCTTCACGGTGACATACGGCAACAATGGAAAATGCAAAATGAATGGAAATCTACAGTTGCGCGATTCGCAATTATAAACATGAAAATCAAATGCACAAAACATAATTTCTTTATTTCTCCTAAGCACAATACAATCACATTCGATCACACTACTTCGATCTGATTACAATATCTAATCTTTTGGGTCCTCACTCAGGGTATTTATCAACTCACCCTGAGTAGTACCAAACTGACTCCAAGCAGCTGGGAGATCAATCCAAGCGGCTGGGAAACACTACTGCCTATTTTTGGCATTATTGCTATTTTTAGCATTATGCAATTACAATTGGACAAATGTCCCCAAAGTCACTTGGAACTTACAAAATGAACCTACATACTGAAATGAAAAATGCATTGGTCAAATAGACCTTATTAGCAAAGAAAACATAATTGCCTAGGTGCTCCTGCACCATACTCCCCGAGTGAAAGTTGTCTCAAGTCCTCTTAGAGACGAACTGTTGCAAATCACCACCCTTCTTTTTTATGTCTACTTCCAGCATCCATGTGGCCTCTGAGGCTGGAAGTCCTTGCCATTTGACTAAGTGCTCAAAATATGACTGATTTCTGATCTTCTTGGCTATCCTGCTATCCAAAATACACTCCATCTGCGGTGGTTCCTTAGGTGGTAAATGCTACACCCACTCTGCATTGTCTTGGACAGAATTGTCTGTACCTTCTCCTATATCAAGACTCCTATATAATGTTAGATCAGCAACATTGAAGATAGGTGAAATAGCAATGTCATCAGGGAGTTCAATTTTGTAAGCATTAGAACCATATTTCTCCAGAATCTGACAAGGTCCAATTTTTCTCATCATCAACTTGTTGTGTTTGCCTGTGGGTAGTCTGTTCTTGTTGAGACGAACCATAACCATATCTCTTATTTGGTACTGCACATCCCTTCTTCTTTGATCCACTCGAGCTTTGATCTTTTGACTGTTCTGGTGTAGAGTATCTCTGACTTGTTGATGGATCTCTTTCATAGCCTCGGTAAATGTATCAGCATGTCCACTCCTTTTGTCCATCCCTTGAACATCTCTTAATTCAAAAATTCCTCTAGGATGACTACCATAAACAACTGCAAAAGGACTTAGACCTGTACTTCTGTTTGTAGAATCATTATAGGCATACTCTGCTTGTGGGAGTACCACATCCCAACTATTGCCATGTTCTTTTGTCAAACATCTCAGCAGATTGCCTAAAGACCTATTCACAACCTCAGTTTGGCCATCAGTCTGAGGATGATAGGCTAAATTAAAAGGCAAATTTGTACCCAATCTTTTCCACAAGGTTCTCTAGAAATGTCCCACAAATTTGTTGTCTCTGTCAGATACATACTCAAAGGTAATCCATGAATCCTGACAATTTCTTTAAAGAACAAACCTGCAATGTAACTAGCATCATTGGTGGTCTTATAAGGAATAAAGTGTGCCATTTTGCTGAACCTATCTACCACAACAAACACACTGTCATAACATGTGCTTGTCTTGGGCAATCCCATCACAAAATCCATACTCAAACTTTCCCAAGGTCTGTTTGGTATGGGTAAAGGTTGGTGCAGTCCTGCATTGGTTGAGACTCCCTTTGCTCTCTGGCAAATCAAACAACTCTCAACAAACCTTCTGATATCATATTGCATCCTTGGCCAAAAGTAAAACCTTCTTACAAGATCTAAGGTCTTATTGAGCCCAAAATGTCCTCCTAAACCACCACTATGTTTTTCCTTCACAATATTATCCCTCATTGAACACTTGGGGATACATAGTTGACTTCCCTTAAACAAAAGCCCATCCTGCAATGTATAATCTGAAAACTCACTGTGGAAAGCATTGGCAAACTCACTGCATACCTTGTAAATATCCTTAAAATTGTGGTCCTCTTCATACAATCCTTTGAGTGACTCAACACCCATACTTTGTAGCTGCACTTCTTGCACTATCAACACCCTTCTACTGAGAGCATCAACAACCTTATTGGTTATTCCTTTCTTATGTTTGATGATGAAGGTGTAGGCTTGAAGACTTTCCACCCATTTCATGTGTCTATGACTGAGTTTTTCCTGTCCATTCAAAAAATTGAGAGCATGATTGTCAGTGTACACAATAAATTCCTTGGGAAGCAAGTAGTGCCTCCATTTCTTTAGAGCTTGTACCATAGCATACAACTCTAGATCATAAGAGGAGTATTTCCTCTTGGCTTCATTTAACTTTTCACTGAAGAAGGCTACTAGTCTACTTTCTTGGCTCAACACAGCTCCAATGGGCAATCCACTTGCATCACATTCAATTGTGAAAACCTTATTAAAATCAAGTAACACTAAAACAGGGAATTTAGCAACTTTCTATTTTAGACTTTCAAAACTCTAATCTGCCTCTCTCGTCCACGCAAACTTAATCTTACCTCCACCCTTGATGGTCTCCAACATAGGTGCATAGATGTCATTGTAGTTCTTAATGAATTTCCTATAAAATGTGGCCAAACCATGGAAACTTCTGACCGCTCCTGCTGTCCTGGGTGTAGGCCAATTCAAAATAGCTTCTACCTTGGAAGGATCCATTTTCAAATCACCCTTAGAGATGACAAAACCTAGGTACACCAATTCTTGCTTCATGAAGTCACATTTTTCTAAATTTATCAGTAACTTCTGATCTTGCAGCCTTTTTAATACTATCTCCAAATGTTTCAAGTGCTCTTCCTTGCTCTTACTGAACACCAAAATATCATCAAGGTAGACTACCACAAATTTTCCTATGAAATCCTGCAACACCTCATTCATCAGCCTCATAAAGGTGCTAGGGGCGTTGGAAAGACCAAACGGCATCACAAGCCACTCATACAACCCTTCATTTGTTTTGAAAGTTGTCTTCCACTCATCCCCTTCTCTTATCCTTATCTGATGGTAGCCACTCTTCAAGTCTATCCTAGAGAAATAGGTAGCACCTCCCAAACAATCCATTAGATCTTCTATTATAGGAATAGGAAACCTATACCTAATGGTTATCCTATTTATTGCCCGAGAATCAGTACACAGTCTCCATTTCCCATCTTTCTTTGGGGCTAAAACAATAGGTACTGCACATGGACTAAGACTCTTCCTTATCAGCCCTTTGTTTAGGAGTTCTTGAATCTGCTTTGCTATCTCTTCATTTTGTTGAGGTGTCATTTTAATTGTTGCTTTATTAGGAAGTACTACTCCTGGTATGAGATCTATCTGATGGCTAATGTCTTTGATTGGTGGTAGGGAATCAAGTATATCCTTTGCAATCACTCCTTTGTAACTCTCAAGCAAATCTCTGACCTCTTTAGGTCCTACTTCTCTCACACTTTCCTTCTTTTCCCCCTTAGGCTTCACGATCAAAGAAAAACCTACTCCATCACCTTCCTTTAATGTGTCCACGAATTCTTTTTCTCCTACCAGCATCACACTAGACCCTACATGTTGTGGATCCTCTCCTACTAATGATTGTATCCTATAAGTCGCACCATCCTTTTGGAATGAGTAAGCATTCTTTTCTCCATCATGATGAGCCTTTCTGTCAAACTGCCATGGTCTGCCTAACAAAAGATGGCAAGCATCCATTGGAAGGATGTCACACAAAATCTTGTCTCTATACCCCTTAATACTAAATTCTACCCATGCTTGTTCATTGATGAGTACGTGCTGCCCCTTGTTCAACCAACTGACTTTATAAGGACTGCTATGGGGTATCTTTTCTAACTTCAACTTATTCACTACTTCCAAAGATATAATGTTATCAGTAGAACTAGAGTCAATAATGACCTTACAAACCTTACCTTGGATCTTGCAGTTGATCCTAAACAAAGCCCTTCTTTGTGATGGTTCAACCTGCATTGGTTCCTTAAGCAACGTCCTCTTGATCATCAGATTCTCTCCCGTTTCTGATTCTAGATTCACTTCAGGATATGTCACACTCCTTGCATCTTCTTGAATCAAAGTGGTTCTCTTCTCACCACCATGAGAAGTTGAGGCCTTATTTGGGCACTTGTATGCCAAATGCCCTATCTGATTGCAGTTATAACATCTCGTATTAGAGAATTTGGATCCTCTACCTGATCCATTTGTCCTACCTCTTCCATTAGGCCTTCTTCCTCGGTAGCCTCCTCTGCTACTTGAGTCCCCAACTTGCTCTTCTTGGCTAGACTCACCACTAGGCCTCTGGTTAGGACTTCTTCCTCCAAATCTACCTCTGCCTCTGAAATTCCTTCCACCTCTACCTCTATTGTTCTACTCACTCTTCCTTTTCTGCTTCTCTTCTACTCTCAGTGCCACCTGGAAACATTTGTCCATGGTTTCTGGTGTCAAGATGGTAATCTCATCTTGTATACTATACTTCAGGCCATTAATTTACCTGGCAACTCTTCCTTTCTCATCCTTAGCATGTCCACACCTTAGGGACAATTTATGAAATTCCTCTGTATAGATGGATACATCCATATCCTTCTGCCTGAGATTTTGCATTTTCCTGTATATTTGCACTTCATAATCTGCTGGTAGGAATTGAGCCTTGATCCTCTCTATCATCCTACTCCACCACGTGAGTGTAGCGCCCTTCAATTTCGTCTTTGCAAACTTGACTCTTCTATTTTCTGGTACCTCCTTGTACTCGAAGTAATTGTTCAAAGCCTCGACCCATTCGATGACTTCATCTGCATCCATTTTTTTGCTGAACATCAGAATCTCCATTCTTGCCTCGGACAACTCCTTACCAAGTGATTTTATGGCCTCCAGATATTGTTTATGGTCTACAGATATACTTGTCTATTATGGGGTTGTTTCCTCTTCCCCATCTTCTTCTTCTCCATCAGACTCCTTGTCTGATTTCCTACCTTTTCCCAAGGTCTTCAACTCAGCCTGCAATGCTTCCTTGACTCCAGTCTTGATCACCTCCTCCATCTCCTAGAATTTCTTGACCACTTTGGTGGTCATTCCCTTTGGAGGCATATCAGTAGCCCCTTCTTCGCTTTCTCTGTCTGACATAAACATTCACAGACAACACCCAAACGCCAACACTCCTACAAATCCTCAATTCGATTTGCCGCCCAAATCTTTTCGGGCTTTGATACCAAAATGATGGGGAGTGAACAACAGAAACAACAGGTCGGGCCTAATTACTTCATAAACAGCAAGACTTCACATATGAGTCGCTGAACATTTCCATCGGCCGAACAACCACCATCGGGACGACTTGCTAGAGTCACTCCGTCGTCTAACTTACGCCAATAACTATCTTCCTTCGGCGCGACTTGCTCTATCGATGAACAGTTGCAACCTTTGGCCGATGCGCCAATAAATCAACATCGCGATATGCCGTTAGGGTTTTCGGCCTGTACATAGTCTGAACTCTACTCTATGCCTAGCACATAGAGATGCTAGGACACGCTACTGTGCACACACCTCAGTCTAGAACACCTGCACTGTCGACACAAAACAAAACAAAGAACAAAATGAATGCTGGTACATTGAAGCCATTCCACTAATTTTGACAGAAATCTCACCAATGGAATGCTTCATGGTGACATACGGCAACAATGGAAAATGCAAAATGAATGGAAATCTACAATTGCGCAATTCGCAGTTATAAACACAGAAATCAAATGGACAGAACAAAATTTCTTTATTTCTCTTGAGCACAATACAATCACATTCGATCACACTACTTCGATCTGATTACAATATCTGATCTTTTGGTTCCTCACTCAGGGTATTTATCAACTCGCCCTAAGTAGTACCAAACTGACTCCAAGCGGCTGGGAAACACTACTGCCTATTTTTGGCATTATTGCTATTTTTAACATTATGCAATTACAATTGGACAAATGTCCCCAAAGTCACTTGGAACTTACAAAATGAACCTACATACTGAAATGAAAAATGCATTGGTCAAATAGACCTTATTAGCAAAGAAAACATGATTGCCTAGGTGCTCCTACACCAGTTTGGCAGCTTGCCAATGGCTCTCATGTGGATCATGTGAGAATTGAGAGACAAGACCAACCGCAAAGGAAAGATCAGGACGGGAATGTGTCGGGTACAACAAACTGCCAACCAACTACCTGTATAATGTAGAATCTACTGAAGGAGTAGAGCAAGTGGAAGACAAGACAACACCTGACTAAAATGGTGTGGGGACAGGCTTGCAATCAAGCATGCCAAATCTCTAGAGCATATCAAGAGCGTACTTCTGCTAAAATATGGAAATCCCATCCAAATACTGAATAACCTATAGACCAAGAAAATAGTGCAAAAGACCAAGAACTGTCATCTCAAACTGCTCCATCAAAGCTCTCTGAACACTCTGAATCATGGAGGATGAGCTACCTGTAAGAATGAGATCATCAACATATAGCACAAGGATCAAAAGATCACCCTCCTAACACTGAATGTACACTGTGGGATCAGAATGACAGCGAGTGAAGTTAGAGGAAAGCAAAAAAGAGTCCATCTTCTCATACCAAGCTCAAGGGGCTTGTTTGAGACCATATAATGAATGCCGAAGTCTGCAAACCAAAGAAGTGTCCTACACAAATCCCTGAGGCTGCTCCATATATATCTCCTCATGTAGGTCTCCATGCAAGAATGCACTCTTCACATCCATCTAAAAAGTTGTCCATCCCTGTGAAGCTGCTAGAGAAAGTACAAAGCGAATAGAATTCATCTTGGCAACAGGAGCAAAGGTCTTAGAGTAATCAATACCCTCAACCTGAGAAAACCCCTTCGCAACAAGATGTGCCTTGTACTTATCAATCGAACCATCTACAACAAACTTGGTACGGTGCACCCACTTGCACCGAACCAACTTTCTTCCCTTAGGAAGAGTAACAAGATCCCAAGTATTATTCTTCATCAAAGAATAATACTCCTCCTCCATAGCTCTATCCCACTCAGGAGTACCTACTGCCTCTGAATACTTCTAAGGATAATCTGAAATGGCATGACTCAAAAGACTAGCACCTGATGTCTATGCATGAGTATGGCGGGAATCTGAAGGATCACCTACCTAAGATCCAGCTGCCTCAACAGTAAAGTGGGCCCACTTGGGCAAAGGTTGAGTATCTGGAGGTGGTGGGGAAGGTGGAGCACCATCAACATCATCCTCAAGAGATAAGGAATCCTCAAGAGATGAAGTGGGAGGATTAGGAAGTGAGGGAGAAGCTGGTGATGGAGGATCCATCCGAGGAAAGCGCTCATCAAATTGGACATCTCGTCGAAACAAGACCTCTCTAGAATCAAGATCAAACAACTTGTATGCCTTAACATCCTCATAGTAGCCAACAAATATGAGTGGTCATCTTTTCCTCTCCATGGCTTTCCGCTAAGCATCAGGAATGTATGCCCAAGCCTCACTACCAAAAAATCAGAATGTAGAAATATCAGGCTTGACATGGGTCCAAGCCTCCTCAGGAGTCATATGTCGTAATGTCTTATGACGCATTCGATTCTAAATGTAATTGGTACAATTCACTGCCTCAGCCTAGAATGAAGAATCCATATCACATGATTGAATCATACAATTGGTCATCTCCCGTAAAGTTTTGTTCTTTCTCTCAGCAACACCATTTTGCTGAGGGGTGTAAGGAATTAAAAGCTAATGCTGCAAACCATGCTCAGTACAAAAGTCCCTGAAAGCCTGATTGACATACTCCCCCCATTGTCTGTGCGTATCCTCCTGATAGAAAGGCTAGATTGCTTCTCCACGAATGTCTTGAAGATCCTGAAAGTATCAAAGACATAACTCTTGTACTTAAGAAAGTACACCCATGTACATCTAGAGAAGTCATCAATGAATGTGAGCACACATTTGGCCCCTAAAAATGAAGAAGTTGGAAAGGACATGAGGTCACTATGTACCAACTCCAAGGGTGCCTTAGCACCTGTGGCTCTACCCATAGGAAAAGAATCCCAGTGATGTTTGCCAAGTACACATCCTTGACAAACACCATCAATACAGGAAATCTAAGGAAGCCCAATCACAAGTCCCTGTGAACTCATTTGTTGTAAATATATGTAATTGACATGGCCAAAACACTCATGCCAAAGCCTGCTCACTGTGTCTGCATGTGCTATAAGTGACGAACCAGAACCATCTGAGCTCTCAAAGCCATCAAATTTGTATAAGCAAGATGCAGGATCAACACTCCCAGTAGCCACAACTAAATCAGGATCATGGAGGTCTCGAATAACCACATCATGTGGGGAGAACTCAACTGTCTTACTAGTGCCAGAATGGCAAATATAATAAATGGAAAGGATGTTTGTCGAAATGGTAGGAACAATAAGAACCTCCTAAAGACAACCACCATCCAATGGAACAGGATCTGAACCCATAACTAAAAGTTGTGTAGAATCACCAACTACAATCTGTGTCGTGCCACAATGAGTAAGTGTGGTAACAAACTCCTGAGTATGTCATATGGTGAGAAGCACCAGAATCTAGAATCAATGTGGATCCTGAAGGTAAGGCTTGTGCAGAAAGAGCATGACCTTTCCTTGTGTGTGGGGAAGTAGACTGGGGTGAGGTGATATGATGTTGCTACATGGCCTCCTCTAAAGCCTCTAATATCTTCCAACACCTGGTAACTAAATGACCTTCCTTGCCACAAAAACTACAAGGATCGCCTGATTTCTTCTTAGTCTTGGAGGAAGACTCACCAGACTTAGAAGACTTACCCTGCTTAGGATTAGAGTGTGGTTTGGAATCTGACTTAGGAGGTGTCTTGGAGGAACTCTCACTGCCTACTGAATCTGACTTGGGCTTCAGTTTCTACTTTTGCTTCCCCTTAGATGTCTGAGCTACCAAGGCTTGGTTCTTGGATCCTGTGAGAGCATCCAACTGTGATAGCTTGGCCTGCTCACGAGTCAACTGATCGCAAAAAACCTCAAAGGTAGGCATGGTAAATCGTGGACCCAAAGCATCCATGGTGGAATAGAATGTAGAAGAGAATATCTGAAATGAGCCTCGAAGCTTAAATAAAATCAGGTAAATACTCTCGGTGTCAGTTTTGGTCTTTCCACAACTCTGCAAAAGTGATTTGAGTGATTTGAATTTCATCAAGAAATCCTCAATAGATGGAAAGGAATCAAGTACCAAGGAAGTCAGTTCTGCCTCAATCTGAAGTGCTCTGAACTCATTGATGGTGCCAAATAGATCATTGAATTTTGTCCACATTGCCTGAGGAGTTGTGTAACTCTCAAGGTGAAATAAAAGACTATCTGAAACATGCAATGATATCAAACCCATGGCCTCATCCATTTTGTTTCTATGCTGTAGAATCTCAAACTAACATTGCAACTGAGGCTGAATCTCATCCAAACAGGACCATAACCCCTTTGACATGAGAAGTCTGGTCATATGTGCTTTCCAGGTATGATAATTGTGTGGGGAAAGATGTTCAACTGATGAGGTGTCCACCATGATGTTTATGGTTTTGAAATGTGTTTAATGATAGAGGTTTCTGATTTTTGATGTGTATATACAGAAAGTAAAAAAACCACCCCCCACAATACAAGAAACCAAACCCCGGTACAAATTTGAAAGCTGGAAAGCGTGAAAAAGCAAAAATAACTTCAAACTATTCTCTATGTACCTGGTAAATTTTTTGATGAAACACCCTATAGATTTGGAAAGAGCACTGCAAGACCTTTCCAACACCTATTTGTTTGCAAAAAACGGAGTCCGTATGCAAGAGTTATGCCCCCAGAAGTGCAAAAATGATGATTTGACTTTGACTAGCAAACAAAAGGTAGTAAACCAGCAAAACCAGAAAAGAACACCTATGCCACTAGATCAGGCTTGGAACCAGCTTTCCAACGCCTATTTGTTTGCAAAAAACCAACTCCGTTTGCCCAAGTTATGGCAAAAAGAAAACAAATACCTCTGTAGGGCAAAACAAATGACCTCTCTTGCTGCTAGATTTAGTAGAGCCTCCTTTAGAAATAGCAGCTCCGCCAAAAATAGTGGAAAAGACAAAAAATGGTACAGGCACATAGGTACATGCACTTTTTGAGGTTTTGATTTAAAAAAAAGGTTTTGATTTTTTTTAATAAAAAAATTCAAGGCTTTAAAAATAAAGCCCATGCCATTTTTAAAGGGGGGGGCAACATTAATAGCGGGCACCATTAATAGCCCATGCCATTGAAAATGGGCGGACTTCCGTGCAGTCAGACTGTCAAAGGAAACGTTGTAGGTACGGGGCCTGTGAAGTGCAGGTACCCAGTACCAAATTGTAATCTGCCCTTTTTGTTAACTTCAAAATCTTTTCAATAGATTTTACAATTAAAAAACTGCCAAATACAATGCTTTTTTTGATATATATATATAAAATCACCTCGTATTGCATGTTGGGCAAGCTGTACGGCCTGCTTGGCAAAAAAAATTTGCCTCAGAGGTCATGGAGGTAAATTTGACAAATTTATAGTCAATTTATAGGTTTTGGGCTACTCCGGACGCAACAGTGAGGTCCGTTCAGGCTGAAAATGCTTCAAAAATGTAGGTACTCTGTGGATCTAAGAAAAAAAGCACCCTTAGTAACCCTTATAGATCTAAGCCCGTGAGTCCAAAATTGATGAAACAAAGTCCAATCTTGACTGTTTCTAGCACTTTGAATGCATTGGTGGGATCAAAAAATGACTCAAGATGCACTAAAATACTCTTTCAAGGATTAAATCCCTCATAAGACGAATAGGAACTACAGATCTGAAGCTCTGATACCATGTTAAAGTTGGAAAAGCCAACCTCACAGAACCCAGTGATCACCTGCAAGCAAAATAACCTGTCACGTAGAAGAGATTTGAACAACACAAAGATATTGCTCTACAAGCCAAGAGTAAAATTGCATAAACAAGAATGAATAATTACAAAGAGATCAATCCTTAAGAAAGGAGATCAAAACCCTAAAGTGAACCCTAGGATTTAATAAAAGAATTATTAAATAATAAAGTGCCTAAGTTTAGCTTAAGTGAAAAATAAAGTAAAGGCGACTTAATTAATTAATCAATATGATTAAATTAATTAAGTAATTAACCTATTACTCTAACAGAAGAGACCTATTAGCAATGTACAAGGGATAAGAGAAGATAAAAGAACAAGGAGGGTTGGGTGGTACACATCCCCATACATGATCCAGTGCCAAGGTCAGGGGGTCTACCAAAAGGTTACCTTAACCTTGTAGTAGTTACTTAGAGTCTAAGATAAACCTCAAGCTAGATCTCTACACAACAATACACTAATAAGAATGCACAAATATCTTTAGAACACTTCACAACTCTATTCATTGAAACGTTAAAAAATGCATCAAACACGCCCTATTTGGATTTGCTATAGTAACACACATCTACACACGAGTAGACTTTATTGTATGTCTTAAAACATACAAAAAATGTCCAACTAAATTATCATTCTTAGCCGTTGCCTTTTTAGGTGTGACATTATAGTCACTACAAAAAATAAGGGAGTGGCTTGAAAACACCCATGCCCTATGACTTGTCTAGTACAATGCAATTGAAATCATAACAACAAGAAGTTTTTTTTAATATACTTTTCAATCTGCCTTGGTTTTCAACTTGCTCCTAGTATGTATAGATTGCTATGACTAGGAGCAATCTTTGGCTCTCTTTTGTATCTCAATTAAACACCACAATATAAGGTCATGATTATTTTGCTAGTTGTCATGGCTTGGCATTCCTTTCCATTATGTCAAATAAATCTTTTTCTATTGGCTTTCTTCTCCTTTGCTGGCAATGGGTTGGGACAAAGACCACCCTCCTCTTCTTTCTCTTTCCCCTTATTTGGACATAATTTGTTGACCTCCTCCAAAATGTTCTCAATCTAGTTTTCCCTCTTTTTATGGGCTTAGACCCACCTATGCCTATCCATCTCCATCTAAAGCTTCTACAACTTTCTTCTTGATTGGTCCAATCTTTAATTAGATCACCAAATACACTTTGTAACACTATTTTCTTTTCTACCTTCTCCTCTTCAACTATTTTCACTTCCTCAGGCACTATATGCATGCCTAATGCAAAGAAATTTGCAAAGTTTCATTGCTTAGTGTAAGAAAGGCACTATTTGACTTCTGAAAGTCTCCTCTTTATCTTCTTTATGGTCAAAACCTCCATCTACTACACTCTTCATCATTACTTAATGACCTATAGCCATCCTCTCTTCCTTTTCTATTATTTCTATGTCACTTTGTTGTCCCAACTTGGATTGAGCTTTGAGTATGATAGTATAACACTCTACTTCTCTCTTCATTGTATTCAAGAATTGCTTGTTGGAGATTATAGAACTTTGGTGTTGTTTTCCACTTTTTTTTCACATTGCTTCAAGGGACTCAAAGTGAACTTTTTTCATTCTTTTCAATCCTGTATATGTTGGCTCTTCCATCATGTATAGCTTTCCAATCAAATTACTAAGGTCTATCCAACAAAACATGATGGAAGATGGTGTAACATTATAGGTCAAACTTTGTCCTTATATGGACCAATCTAAAAATTAACTAAGAATTGCTCATTTAATAGTATTTAATGACCCTTTTGAAGCCACTATACTTGATAAGTATTTGGGTGTGTTGTCCTTTTCAAACCTAGGTTTTCTACCATCTCATTAGACACTAGACTATTTCACTACCACCATTGATTTGTAAATAGTTTTGAAGAGACTCTTCCATTGCAATGGTTTGTTGTCCTTCTTTGTTGTTCTTAGTAGTTCTCTCTTCATTATGAGAGTTCCTCCATGCTCTAGTTCTTTAGTGTCATTAGGAGATGCAACCAATTCTTCATCAACTTGCACGACATGGGTGATGCCTTCATTCCTCCTCCTGTCATCATCTTGTGCTTGTGGGCATTCAAAATCACTACATGACCAACTTGGCCACATCTCAAACATGTGCCACCAATTAATCTACCTCTTCTTCTTCCATATTATCTTCACTCTTTATGGATATGGTCCTTCTCTAGATGGTTGATTTTGGTCATGTGAATTACTAAATACAACTCATAAATCTCAATTCCTTCTAGTGCCTTGCATATTTTCACCCATGTTAAATCTTCCTCTATCTCTTGTTGTACTTTGTTTCTTTCTAGACAAACTTCTCCTAAGCTTATAAGACATATTGATATACCTCATCCACATTACCTACTTTAATTAGAGTTAATTCATCATGGAGCTAAAACTTTAGTCCATTGAGGTACCTAGCAACTACTTTCTCTTCTTCTTGCATATTTGTTTTGATTCTTAAACATAAAAAAATTCAATGTACTCTTGTACAAACAACTCCTTCTATCTCAAAATTTGAAATTATATAAACTTCTATTGGTGGTCTAAGGGAAAAAACATTGCCTTGAGATGCTTTAACATCTTAGGCCATATCATTACCTTCTCCTTGCCTTGTCTTATCTATGATTGTTGAAGGTTGTCCCACCATAGGGTAGCATGTGATTGCATTTTAGTGACAATTAACTTGACTCTCCTAGGATCATCATCCACCAAGTTTTCCATGTCAAAGTATCTCTCAAGCTCTTTCACCCAATCTACAAAGAGGTCCAAGTTTAATTCCCTATACAACTTGATACATTTGTCCATTGACCTTTGTCCCTTGCTTGGTTATAGCTTGAATTAATCTCTCCATGGGATATTGAGCCCTAATTGGAGTTTTGTGTACCTTTGCTTCATCCTCGGATTCATCATGTGGAAGTCTAGCCTCCAAAGCTTCCAATCTCTCAAAAATTATTCATTTGGGTATCTCCTTAGTCCTCTTTGATGAGCCCCATAATTACCTCTCTTTATCTCCTCTTTACCAATTTACAAGTACTTTCTGCTGATGGGTAAGTGCAAGAAGATGGGGGGCCAAAAAGGGGTCTTAAGTGGCCACTTTTTTTTTTTTTTTTTTTTTTTTTTTTTTTTTTTTTTTTTTTTTTTTTTTCTGAAATCAGGAAATACTGACCTTGGATGAGAAATTGAGCATAGATACACTCAAAATTTGAAGATGCAACCAAAACAATGTTCGTAGTGCTCTGAGTCTACTTTCTAAACTACTATTTTTTTTAAAATGGTATAGATTAAGGGGTTCAAAATGGGGAGCCACAAAAATTGGTGTTGTTTTTGTCAAAAAAACATAAAATAGCGTGTTTTGTGGCTCCCTCAAAAGGTTAACTATTTTTTGGTATTTTTAAAATCGCTTCAATGAGAAATTAGCTAACAACATGTAGTTTATGCCCGATTTTTCTGATAATTTTTTATTGAATATTTAATTTTTTACTAATTTTCAAAGTGAACACATCCTAAAAAATAGAATTTTGGTTGTGCTACCCCTGTAAATTTTGAAAACTAATTGAATTTTTTTTAATATGTGTAGAATGGAGTCTAGTTTATAAAAATGCAATTTATTTGAAATTTCAATGAACGGTTAATTTATAATGAAAAAAAGACTAAATAGTAGTTTTTGCCCAAAAATAGACACACAAACAAAAGAAATTAAAGATGAAATGCTTAACATTGTCAAAATGTGAAAAAAAATTACATCGTTAAATAGCTAAGAGAAAGCCTAACATTACCCAAGTGCTCGATTTGTTCAACCTTGAAACACATGCAAATCTGAGGGTTAGCACGAACAAAATTATGTGAAATCTTGTAGAATTTACAAAAAACACCTTTGTGGACGTTGAGAAGGCACTCCAAGCCTTTGGATTGGAAATCCAAAGCAAATCCCAAGCCTAAGGCTTGGGATTCCCAAAGCAAAATATAATGTGAGCACGTTATAGTCTCCCTTTGAATGATTTATGTTCAAGTTTCATAAGTATGTTTGATGGATGTATATATGTATGCTTGTAGGTATGTATGTATGGTTGTATGTATGTATGTACATGTATGCATGCTTGTATGTATGCATGCTTTTATGTATGTATGTTTGTATGTATGTATGTATATATGTATGTATAGATGTATATATGTATGCATGTTTGTATGTATGTATGTATGTCTATATGTATTTATGTATGCAAGGGTTTTGGGTTTAGGGTGTATAAGGACCTGAGCCCGTATAGTTTTTAGGGTTGAGGGTTGAGGGATTAGGGCTTAAGTAATAGGTAGAGGGTAGAGGGTAGAGGGTAGAGGGTAGAGGGTGTTAGGGTAAAACGTGGATCAATCAAATTGAATTATATAAGACCCAAACATCAATAGAATAATGAAAACAAGAAAGATTGAAAAGAATGAAGTAAATGAATAACAATGGAAACCTTCCCTGTTTCAAAGCTTCTGTTGTTCGCCTATTACAACCGTCCTTTGCTGATGAAATAGGCCCTCAGTGAGTGCACTCTTTTAGCTGTGTTGTAGGATGTCGATAGTAAATGGCTGTGATAATGAATATGCCAAGAAGATGAGCTTTGAAGCAACAATGGTGATCTCAAGCAAATAGTATTGGGGTGCCAAAGGCGCGCTGGTAGATTTCTACAGAGTAACAATACGAATAGCCTGGATGAATAGAATGGAGGGATGAAGCTTCTTTTATAGACTCAGAAGAATGAGAATCAACGGTTGAGAGGAGATATGAAGATCAATGGCTGAGGATGGTTGAGGAATGTGCAACCAGTAGAAATATGACAAGTGTCTCAGCTCCATCATGAAAAAGGGGATTTGACAACATTGATTAGAGAGTTAACTCCATTGACTGATCAGTTAACAAACTTGATTGATCAGTTAGAAGAGTGGATTATGGGATTGACTAAATTGATTGACCAGTGAACTGGGTTGATTGAGGAGTCAATAGAATAGATTGACCAGTGAACTCAAATGACTAATTAGTTAACAGATTTGATTGATTAGTTAACTAACTTCTGATTTGAGAAGAAATAGGCCATGTGGGTGAGAGAAAAATAGGTAATTAAATATTTAATATATTTTATTACATGTGCAACCCGATGAGGTGGACAAGGTGAGGTGGAAAAGTGAGGTGTAAGTGTGAGGTGGATTTTTGGAATTTAGAACTTAGGATAGAGGAATTTGGATTAATTAAATAATTTATGATTATTTAATTGTGTAGGACATTTAGAAGAATTTTAATTAAATAAATAGATTTTATTTAATTATGGAACAGTGAATTGATTAAATAAATTTAGAATATTTATTTATTTGATAGAAGAATGGAATAAATATTTAGAATGATAGAAGGAATTTAGAAAGGAAATAAATATTTAGAATATTTATTTAGAATGAATCGTGTCATTTTTAGGCGTATACAGAGGGTTACAGTGGAGGGTTAATATTCAGGTTGTTGAGTGTATAAGACTAAGTGTGTAAGGCATGGGGATTAGGGTTTAGGATATTGGGTTTAGGGTTTACGATATGGATTGAGGGTATATAAGGCATAGGGTGACTTGGGCTGAGAGCACATATGGTTTAGGTTTAATTTAAGTATAGGGTTGAGGCACAATAGTTGGGGTTTAGGGTATAAGGGTGAGGTTATAGGGTATAGGGATGAGAGTTTGTGGGTGTAGGCTTCAGGGTTTAAGGTATAGGGTTGAGGATTGAGGGATTAGGGCTTAAGTATATGGTTGAGGGTATAGGGTTGGGGGTTTAGGGATAGGTTTTAGGGTTTAAGGGTTAAGGGTTAAGGGATGAGGGATAGGGTTTAGGGTTTAAGGTATAGTGTCGAGGGTTGAGGGTTTAGTAATAGGGATAGCATTTAGGGTTTATGGATGAGGGATTAGGGTTGAGGGTTGAGGGATTAGGGTTTAAGGTATAGTGTTGAGGGTTGAGAGTTTAGGGATAGGGTTTAAGGTTTAGGGTTGAGGGATTAGGGTTTAGGGTTGAGGGATGAGGGTTTAAGGTATAATGTTGAGGGTTGAGGTTTTAGGGATAGTGTTTAAGGTTGAGGGATTAGGGTTTATGGTTGATGGATTAGGGTTTAAGGTTGAGGGTTGAGGGTTGAGGGTTGAGGGATAGGGTTGAGGGTTGTGGGATTAGGGTTAAAGTAGAGTGTCGAGGGTAGAGGATTAGGGATAGGGTTTAGGGTTGAAGGTTTAAGGATTGAGGGTTAAGGCTTTAGGGCTGAGGGTTAAGGGATTAGGGTTTAAGATATAGTGTCGAGGGTCAATGGTTTGGGGATAGGTTTTAGGGTTTAAGGTTTAAGGGTCAAGGGTTGAGGGATAGGGTTTAGGGATAAGGGATTAGGGTTTAAGGTATAGTGTCGAGGGTTGAGGGTTTAGGAATAGGGATAGCGTTTAGGGTTTAGGGATGAGGGATTAGGGTTGAGGGATTAGGGTGGAGGGTTGAGGGTTGAGGGATTAGGGTTTAAGGTATAGTGTTGATGGTTGAGGGTTTAGGGATATGGTTTAGGGTTTAGGGTTGAGGGATTGGGGTTTAAGGTATAGTGTTGAGGGTTTAGGGATAGGGTTTAAGGTTGATAGATTAGGGTTTAGGGTTGATGGATTAGGGTTTAAGGATGAGGGTTGAGGGTTGAGGGTTTAGGGATAGGGTTGAGGGTCGAGGGATTAGGGTTAAGGTAGAGTGTCGAGGTAGATGGATTAGGGTTTAAGGGTTGAGGGATAGGGTTTAGGTTTTAGGGATAAGGGATTAGGGTTTAACCTGTAAGGTTTAGGGTTGAGCGATTAAGGTTTAAGGTTGAGGGTTTAGGGTTTAGGGATAGGGTTTAGAGTTTAGGGATAAGGGATTAGAGTTTACGACCTTGAGGGATTAGGGTTGAGGGTTGAGGGATTAGGGTTGAGGGTTGAGGGATTAGGGTTAAGGTAGAGTGTCGAGGGTAGAGGGATTAGAGATAGGGTTTAGGGTTGAAGGTTTAAGGATTAAGGGTTGAGGCTTTAAGGTGAGGGTTGAGGGATTAGAGTTTAAAATATAGTGTTGAGGGTTGAGGTTTAGGGACAGGTTTTAGGGTTTAAAGTTTAGGGTTAAGGGTTGAGGGATAGGGTTTAGGGTTTAGGGATAAGGGATTAGGGTTTAACCTGTAAGGTTTAGGGTTGAGGGATTAAGGTTTAAGGTTGAGGGTTGAGGGTTGAGGGTTTAGGGATAGGGTTGAGGGTCGAGGGATTAGGGTTAAGGTAGAGTGTTGAGGGTAGAGGGATTAGGGTTTAAGGGTTAAGGGTTAAGGGTTGAGGGACAGGGTTTAGGGTTTAGGGATAAGGGATTAGGGTTTAACGTGTAAGGTTTAGGGTTGAGGGATTAAGGTTTAACGTTGAGGGTTGAGGGTTTAGGGATAGGGTTTAGAGTTTAGGGATAAGGGATTAGGGTTTAGGACCTCGAGGGATTAGGGTTTAAGGTTGAGGGATTAGGGTTGAGGGTCGAGGGATTAGGGTCAAGGTAGAGTGTCGAGGGTAGAGATAGGGTTTAGGGTTGAAGGTTTAAGGAGTGAGGGTTGAGGCTTTAGGGTGAGGGTTAAGGGATTAAGATTTAAGATATAGTGTCAAGGGTTGAGGGTTTAGGGATAGGTTTTAGGGTTTAAGGTTTAAGGGTTGAGGGATAGGGTTTAGGGTTTAGGGATAAGGGATTAGGGTTTAACCTGTAAGGTTTAGGGTTTAGGGATTAAGGTTTAAGGTTGAGGGTTGAGGGTTGAGGGTTTAGGGATAGGGTTGAGGGTTGAGGGATTAGGGTTAAGGTAGAGTGTCGAGGGTAGAGAGATTAGGGTTTAAGGTTTAAGGGTTAAGGGTTGAGGGATATGGTTTAGGGTTTAGGGATAAGGGATTAGGGTTTAACCTATAAGGTTTAGGGTTGAGGGATTAAGGTTTAAGGTTGAGGGTTTAGGGATAGGGTTTAGAGTTTAGGGATAAGGGATTAGGGTTTAGGGTTGAGGCTTTAGGGATAGTGTTTAGGTTTGAGGGTCGAGGGATTAGGGTTAAGGTAGAGTATTGAGGGTAGAGGGATTAGGGATAGGGTTTAGAGTTGAAGGTTTAAGGATTGAGGGTTGAGGCTTTAGGGTGAGGGTTAAGGGATTAGGGTCTAAGATATAGTTTCAAGGGTTGAGGGTTTAGGGATAGGTTTTAGGGTTTAAGGTTTAAGGTTTAAGGGTTGGGGGATAGGGTTTAGGGTTTAGGGATAATGGATTAGGGTTTAATCTATAAGGTTTAGGGTTGAGGGATTAAGGTTTAAGGTTGAGGGTTGAGGGTTTAGGGATAGGGTTTAGAGATAAGGGATTAGGGTTTAGGGTTGAGGCTTTAGGGATAGCATTTAGGGTTGAGGGTTTAGTGATAGGGTGTAGGGTTTAGGGTTTAGGGATTAGGGTTTAGGGTTGAGGGAATAGGGTTTAGGGTAAAGTGTTGAGGGTTTAGGGACAGGGTTTAGGATTTAAGGTTTAAGGGTTGAGGGTTAAGGCTTTAGGGTTTAGGGTTAAGTGAGACCTAGATGGCTAAGGATGGATGGAGAGGTAGACAAGGAGTTACTGAGAGATGTAGAGAGGGGAGAGGTAGAGAGGTGAGGGGGGGAGATAAGTGAGATGTAGAGAGGTGAGAGATAAAACATGAGCTAATGGAACTAGAAGTGAGAGATATTGCAAAGGTGCTATCAAAGGTGAGATGGGCACAAATATTTATAGGCACTCCTTTCTATCATATTTTGCAATAAATGTCACCTCTAGCTACTTGGCACTTCTTTGCCATGACAACTCAGTGGCACATTATAAAGAGAATACATTTAGTTAGTTCACTTCATAATTTTCAAAATAAAATACCTAGACCACTACAAAAAGAAGGATGATGATCCCTTGAATTATGCACATGCTAATCCCTCCACTTCTAAAGCATTAATCTACTGGTATTTCGATCCAGGAACCCTCAGTAACACATGAACTCTCTGAACTCCTTTATGCTTTAGACACATATTTTTCTATGGATCAATCTATAGCAGGAAAAAATGTGCTCGCGTTTGGGCTTGCTATACAAATGGTAAAAAGGCTTGGACCCTCGTGATCCAGGCCCACATACTTTGTTTTCTTCTATTTATGTGCGTGTTACGACAAAAAAAAAGTGTTTTCATGTTGTTGGGAAGTTCACGTGCACATTTTGCACATTCTACCACCTTTGCATGAACTTTCCACCACCTTTTTCTGCTTTGCCAACTTAAGGAGGAAATAACATAGTTTTCACATCGAATTTGATATATATCAATTCAAGTTTCAATTTTTGTAGTGTTGCAATGTTAATTGTGATTGAATTGTAGAAATTTAACATTATAGATTGGTTAATAGTATTGTTGTTACTAATTCTATTTGAGTACATTATTCAATTTAACATTGAAAAGGAAGCAAGTGGTGAAATACTCAAATTGTTGAGGAGTTTGATGCAAGAAAAAAAAAACACTACACAATTGGGTGCTCTCTCCATTCGAATCCCTATTTTTTAGGTATGCCAAGTCTTTACATGCATGTTCTTTACATTTTCCTTAATTCTATTTGAATTACTTTATCATGCTTTATCATACATGTTTATATCACTTGTATGGTTTACATATTTTGTGTTTATATCAGTCTCGCTTTTTTTATTTTATAGTTCATCTACCTTGTCTATGCTTCCATATTTTATGGTTTACTCCTTATGTGGCTTGGCCGATGAGGAGGGAGGTCATAGATACAGGGATGACTCTTGATTATGAGGAGTGGTTGGCTGCTCATCCATTCTTGAGATATTCAAGACATGGAGAGTTGGTTCCTCGTGTGGACGAGGAGGATTCAGAGGATGAGGATGGTGCAAGTAGGAGGAGGAGATGGAGGAGGGAGAGAGGATTGGGAGATAGAGATGATGGAGATGGAGGTGGCAAAGGATGAGGAGGAGATGGAGACAGAGGAGGAGAGCTGGGGAGGGATCGTCCCAGCAGTAGCAGGTAGTGCAGCCATAGGTTGCACAACAGGTACAAATGCTGGCACCACAGTAAGTGCCTCGGCAGGTAGGTCAGTAGCAGGTGCCTTAGCAATAGGGGCCACAAGTTCAGGTTCCTCAGGCTCCTGCCCAGCCTGATTTACAGTAACAGGCTATTATTACGCTGCAGGGATAGGTGAGACAGCTCAGGGCACATCTCCAGGTGGTAGAGTCCCAGAGAGAGTCAGACGCACAGGTTTTAGTTGGGTTCACTGCAGAGCGGGATGCAGCACAGGCGAGGGTGTGGGTCCTCAGATTGGAGAGAGACTCGACTCTAGCAGTCTTGGGCACAGATGGGGCTACTACATTTTTGGTTACACAGGTGCAGCAGGGATAGGCCCAGGTACATCAGTTACAGACGTAGATTACGTAGCTACAGGGTGAGCTTTCTAGAGGACAGGCTCAGACATAGTACTACAGGGGACTGTATCATGGGGCAGTGTCGGCAGACCAGAGGGCATTGAGCTACAGGAGCCAGTCTATGGCAAGCACATATCAAAGGGTTGGGGGTTCACAGTTAGTGGCTTCGGTGATGGGTCCATAGCAGTCAGGGGCTGGCAGAGGTGGAGAGGGTAGTGCTGGGAGTAGTGCCCCATGGCAGCAGAGTTAGCTGTCACCCTTGTATCAATTTTGGGTTGTGTATACACTTTTTGATGGCTTAGATAGCCTGATATGTATATAATTGTATCATTTTATACCGAGACATGTATCATTATTTTTGTGATTTATACACTTTATATGACTTTGACTTAGAGATGGACTTTGATATTGTACTTTTGGACATGTTTTATGTGATATTTTATATGACGATGCAACTATTGATGATCTATATATGCAGTTGTTTATGTTATATGTCATGGATGCATTCTATTTTATGATGTTTCATATGTGATGCACATTTTCATTTTGTCTATATGATGCTTATGTGATGTCGTTATGGATGCACTTACTTATGATTCTATGACTCTAATATGATGATGATCTAATGTAGACTTAGATGATTTCTGATGATCTAATATGCAAATGTGGATATTATCTATATGATTATGCAGTGTTATGCGATGATCTAATATGTAAATGTGGATATTATCTATATGATTATGCAGTGTTATGTGATGATCTACATGTATTTGTCTATGTTTTTAATTTTTTCTGTTGACACTATGTTATGATGCAAATGTGTATGGATGATCTAATGGACCTATTATGTATGCAAATGATTTAATCATGTTAAATGACTATCTCATGGGGTATGATATGCAATTTAATGCTATGCTTTTGTTATGTCCAAATGTACTCAATCGACATAGAAATGACACAATGATAGATAGAAGACTGACTGATAGAAGAATGACTTGATAGAAGGACTCACAACCTTTTATTTTGTAAACATTGATACTCTGCACTTTGGATCATTATTGCATGTGATATGGATGTAAATGCATACGATATGGATGCGAAATAGTTTTGCCATCTTGATATTGCAAGTATTTTGAAGTGCTTATTTCATCATTGGGTGATATTTTTTGGTACTTTTTCCAAATATTGTAAGTTAATACAAGCATCTAGATATAATTGAACTGAGATGACCTGAGTATCGCTTACATGGATTTTGATTTAGTAAGTTAATACAAGAATCTAGGTATAATTGAACCAAGATGACCTGAGTATTTCTTGTGTATCAACATACAAGGATTGCCCCCTTTCATGTTAGACCTCGGAAGTCCTCGATGATATTTTGCCGATCATGTCGTTAGATAAGGCATCACATTTACTAAAGATTAATCCACAAACAACAGACAAAGAAAATGATTATGCCCCTATCATAGCATCTCTAGTTTTTTACATCCTCGAGTAGCATAGAAAGACATAATAACAAAAATCAAGACTCTGCAAGTTAACCTAATCACAAACACAAAACATTGTTGCATTAGATGCGTTTTCTTGCCATAATTTAGATAGAATCATTTATAGTGCTTTAGGTTCATGTTTACTTTGCTTTGTACAGGTTGATGCCTTGTGTCAAGATTTCTGCTTTGGAAGTAGGCTTTTGCATGTGCTTACATGCATGCCTGGTGAGATGGACCCTAAGGGACTGACCTAATGCCTCGGGGGTGCATTGCTAAATGGCATTGCCTACGTGATGACACAGAGGCAACATAGTTCAGGGACTTAGACCACGTGGATGGACTAGAGGAAAGACAACTAGACATGGGATGGATGGGAAGTGGAGGCTCAGGGGTGCATTGATAATGGCCTTGCCTACGTGATGATGCAGAGACAACGTAGTTCAGGGACTTGGACCCTATGATACTGACGATAGACGCTATGAGAGGCTGACACTATGGATAGGATACTAGATAAGATCTTAGTTGATAAGGTGACAAAAGAGATAGGGTATCAAGCCATGATAGGTTATCGTTAGGTTACATAAGGTATTTTATTATGAATCAGATGAGGGACGATGGTAGGTAGAATAGACACAAGGTGATTGGTTTCCCAAAGATGGAGGAGGCGGTTTACCACAAGTAGCACCTGTTTACCAGGTTTTCACCACTTGTTTTTGTAGACACCCAAATTTGTCCATGTCCTATAACACCTAGTCAAATACATTATCTTAGACATCATGTAGCATTTTGTCCTAAATCCCACTCTTAATCCCATTTATCCATTAGCCAATTAATTAAATAAATTTTATTTATTTAATTAATTTCACATTCATAATCCCACTTTCCAATTAATTAAATAAATTTTATTTATTTAATTAATTTCCACATCATGTCCCAATTCTATCATAATCATCTTCTCAATTAATTAAATCACATATCCCAACTAATTCAAATATTTTGTTTGAATTAGGTCCTCACCTCTCACCACATTTCAACACTTGTCCACCTCTCAATTCAATCATGTGTGGTAGTACAACTTTTATTTAAAATCTTTCACATGCACAACTAATGGGACCTAATTTTAGTATTTATATACACAATCACACATGAGCCCTATCCTTCTCCTTACACTTGTCAAATGAATACAACTCCCTTGAAGAGTGGGATAACCGAATCAATCCTAGCCATCCATATCAACATGTAGCCTTTCAATCTCAACCATCCATTCAAATCAGCCTTTCCTATAAATCAATCCCCTCACAAGCAATTTGGGGGAAGAATCTATTCTTCAAGTATCCTCATTCTGCCAAAATCATTCTTCAATCTTACTATCCAAATCATCCAACTATCATTCTCATATCATTATTATGCTACAGAAGTGAGCACCCAACATTCCTCCAACAATCATCCTTCAAAATCTTGCATGCTCATGTGAGGTGGAGAAGAGCAATGGAGATAAATCGAGCATAGCATGAAGCTCGGTTTGCATTTACATTTGTTATTTTGATTTTCATGTTGTCTTATGCTTCATTGTGCATTGTTAGAGTTTGATCATTGTTGTTTATTCATTTACCCTGATTTGCAATTTTACCCTAACTACATTTTGGCACGCCCAATGGGACTTACCCTCACTTTTTGCAGGTTTGTGTGTTCAAATTTGTAATTTTAACATTATTTTTGTCTAGTTTTGGTGGTGAAGATTTGCAGGTTGCATCATACACTAGATTTGCCCTCATCATTGCGTTCGGGAAGCCTCGAGACGAAGATCGACATAAAATACTATATGTTTTGCCCACAGGAAAATTTTTGAATTTTTTTTATTTCGGACCGGCAACAGTCTGCAGCAGCGTCTGATCTCACCGTTTTTGCTTGTAAGGGTTTACTTGTGAAGGTTTAACAATATTGGTTTGACATTGTATTGCACATATTTTCTTTGCTAAGATCTGATCGACTTGAAAGTGTATTGCATATACTTTGTTTTTCACGATTTGTTCCTGTTTTCATCTGTAACCAGTCTTTGTTAGTCAGCATTTTCTATCATAGGTCTGTGTAAATGTTTGTTTGTGCAGGTTAATTTCAACTCAGTTGACTATAAATTCTTCCCTACCGACACACAAAACCTCACTGTCGCCACCTTATAGTACTGCAACCGCCCAGTCAAAATCTCAGATCTCACTGCGACCTCTTTTAAACTGCCATCACCACCTTCTTTTACACGGTATCCATTGATTATAGTCCAAACGCCACCTCCGCTCCAAATCTCTATCTGAGCTTCGCCGAATACACAAACTGCCACCCACCTCAAACACTAGTGGACCTCCTTATCAACTCTGAGGTTCGCCTTCTAACGCCGACCACCACCCAGTTGAATCTTTTGCCACCGTCCCAAGCCACCTCTGCTTGGTCCAGTCGCCCCTATCATACCAGTCGATTAATAATAGCCGTCGGTCAATAACAGCAGTCAAACCATAAGAGTCTTTCGATCCATAGAGTTAGTCGATTGGTCTAAAGTCTTAGATGGCGGTCATTATCAATCTGTAAAGTCGACATCATAGCATCACCAGTCAAAGTCTAAAATCTGCCAGTCGAAGTTTGAAACTGCCATTTCCAAATCATATGCCCATCGCTACCCTGTTTAGATCATCGACTATCTGCTTTAGAGCCCACGACTCACTGCATTTGTGCCTGTGATCTCCACATATTAGTGGTCTTTTTGAATCTCCGGCATTTTATTGTAATCCACAGCAATCTAAGGCTAAAATCCTTAGGCAATCAAGGCATAAACCCTTCGGCGGTCTGCAAATCTCAAACATCACACAATCGGCGGCATTTCTTTGAGGACTATTACAAACCAACACTGGCACCATTCCAATCTTCACAGACATCGTTCAAGCTCGGCAAAAATCCAACACAAGTGGCAATCTTATACCTTCGGCGATCAAGCACACATTCTTGGCATCTTATTTCATTCGGTGCTCTACAGCATTCATCCGTGATAGTCTTCAACAATCGGTCGCTGCCCATTCTTCACATGACCTCCCATCTCCCTCGCCACAGTCGGCCTCCCCATCCGATCAATAAGTTTTCTTTTTTAGTTAGTCTTTAACTTCAACGTAGGTCCACATAGTTTTTAAACTTTAGCTTTACTTTTTTAAGAAGTTTCTAATTTAATTTTAGAAAATAGTTTTTCTTATGTGAGCTTTTAATTGTCTTTTTAACTAATTTCTATTCTAGTTTTAGATTTAAATTACTTTTTACTTAGTATTAAATTTAGATTTTAATATTAATTTTAGTTAACTTTAGATTTAATGTTATTTTAGAATTAATTTGAAGATTTAGACTTTAACTTTTAATTTTACTTTACTATTAGTATTAATTTTAATTTTAAGTTAGATTTCAATTTTAATTTAGGTTTAAATTGTAAATTAGATTTTCATTTTAATTTTTTATTTTATTTTAGTATTAAATTGTAATTTAGTTTTAAATTTTTTAGTTCAATTTTTACTCTAGATTAATTAATTTTGTTTTAATAAGAATTTTATTTTAATTCTAATATAGTTAGACTTTAATATAGTTTAGCTTTTTAGTCAAAATTTTAGAGTAACTAGTTCATTTTTTTCATAACATAGTTTTTTTTTTCCTTGTGCTTGTCACTAACCATTTTCTTGCAGCTATATTGTTTGTCGAAGACAATCTTCATTAAACTACTCACAAGTGGGTTGCATGTTCTTGCTTGTCAAAGATATCATTTGAAACCTTTTGCTTGCTTTATCTTGTGGACCTAATTGTGATTTGCGGCGTGTGCCTCATCATCTAATTTTGAGACAACATATTTCCAGATGCACTCGACACAACTTTCACTTTTTCCATTACACCAAACAACTTGTTTGCAAACACATTTGGATTTTGGGCTTAAAATGAACCATTGTCTTCTATCACATCTTGACTTGGGGATCTAAAAAGAACAAGTGCTTGCACTGTTTGTTACACATTTCAATTTTCTAAAGGGGAATTAACCACTGCGAGTGTGAATCAAGTGACAGCTCACTTGGTTTGCTTTTGTCATACCCTTCTTAGGAGGCCTGCTTGGAGACACACCACTCCAAGGGACGACCTCAATCGAGGTTGGATCGAAAGACACCCTCCTTTGGGAGTTGGAATCTTGTCACTCTTGGCTAAGCCCCAAAGAACTTTATACCTTTGGGAAGTGAAGGTGAAGGGTGGGTTACCCCTTTCTCCCGGTTGTGTGGCAGGATTTCGCTTTCAAATTCCTAGTCAACCTCATGTAAACATAGCCCAAAACCTAATTGGCCATACCCAATTGACTAGACATTAGGCTTGTGATGTGTTTTCAAGTGCTTGCTTAATCATCACATTCTTCATATTTCAAAATTAAACTTGCTTATGTGTCTTGTGTGAGTGATTCTTGTGTGTATATGCATGATCATTTGTTTGAACATTGCCAAATCAAGCTCTAAACACCAAACACATAAACAATTCATCCTACATTTCATCCACATCACCCAATTTTATCATTTCACATCATATCCTAATCATACCCAAATCAATTTTATTCTGAACATATCCTATTCACATCCATACTCATTCCAAATCATCTTCACATCATCATCAACCTAGTCCTAGTCAACACTTGTCAAGATGGCCGTAATCATTCAAGGGAGATATCCTTCTAATCATGAGACAAATCCCAAGCCTAAGGTGGCAATTCAAGGGGGTTATCCTTATAATCATGAGACAAGACCTAAGCCTATAATCACAATTCAAGGAGGCTATCCTCATAATCCAAATCATGAAGATAAACCAAGACCTAAGGTCACAATTAGAGGAGCCCCTCTTCCTAATTTAAATCATGAGAATAAACCAAGACCCAAGGTCACAATTAAAGGTGGCTATCCTCCTAATTCAAATCATGAGAATGAACCAAACCCAAATATCACAATTAAAGGAGCCTCTCCTCCCAAGACCAAGTTTATACTTTGAGGAGGCTATCTCTTTATTGATGAGGATGAGACAAGTCCAAAATCCCCATCCATTCCATATCAACCAAATCCATCCACATGTCACATCAATCCTTCATCAACCTGTCATAACCTTTCCAATGTCAACCCTTATCCATATCAATCTATATCTCAACAACCATTATCCTATGTAACCTCTCTATCATCATCACATCAACACATTCAGCCACAACAACATCAACCAATTCAACAATTCCAATCATCATATCAACACATTCAACTACAACAACATCAACCAATTCAACAATTCCAACCATCACAACAACCCATTCAACAATTCTAACAACAACAAGTCATACCACAACAACAAGTCCAAATACCATCCCAACCTCAACAAATTCCAACTCAATCCTATGTGTCATCCATGTCAACCTATGCCACATCAACCTATCAACCTCCACCTCAACATTATCCAATTCCTCATTCTAACATTCCAACACATCATAAAACCCATCCACAAGGCAACCAAGTGTCATCACGACAAAAACATGTAAGCCCAAATCCACCTTGGCAACAAGATCAAATGCCCTCAACTTCATACCAACCCCAAGAAGTTTTATCTACATATCCCACCATTTCACCCAACCACCAAGACTATCAATGGCCTCCACAACAACCACAAGTGAGCCTAAGTCCACCTTTGCAACAAGAATCACATCTAAGTCCAAGTGGCCCCTTGTACATAAATCAAAGCCCAATTTATCCTATGCAAGACTTAATTACCTTTGACAAGGAAGATACCAATCTAGAGTGGCCTCCACCATTCAATCACATGACAACACATGAGTCAACAAGTCCTATCCCAACACCACCATGTGATCCCAATCCTAGTCCATTAATCCCCTTACCTTCCAAACCACCAAGCCCTCCATTACCTTCATCAACATGTCATTCTAATCCTTCACCAAAGGATGCAGCTGAGATAGTCTTACAAAGGATGCTTGAAGCAAAACTCATTGAACTTCCCGAAGTCAAACCATGTGAAGAAAGTCCATATGATGAACATGATTATTGTGCATACCATAGGACCAAAGGCCATGATACAAATACATGCCCATGTTTTTCGTAATTTTTACAAGGTGTATCAACATACAATAAGAAATCATGTCACATCATTCCAATCCCATGTATCACCCCCATCCAATCCAAATCTTAGCCTATCAAACTCCATTATCCTTCCATCCAATCAAAGTCCTAATCATAAGCCTACAACACCATCCGCTATTATTGTTCATCCATTATATTTCCCATCTACACATGCACTTGCAAAGGATGTGATCCATTGGCTATTAGCTAGGAATAGAACACCCCCATGTCAAACACCCATTCATGAGCTTACCAAAGAACTTCCAAAGGTCATGCCCAATCCTACAACTCCTTCACATAGTCCACATGTCCTTGAGCCTATCCAAGAGCTCTCCATTAACGTGCATAGCCTTTCAAGCCCATCATGTGACCCACAAACAATCAAACCAATCATGAACCCAAGTCAAGAGCTATTGTACCTTCATGTCAATAACCCTCAAGAACATGTCAAGCCTATCCAAGAGTTATCCACTTCCATTCAAGAAATCCAAGAGGTATGCCAAGAGTTTAATCCTAAGCATGTGGAAACATTAATCCCTAGTCCAACTCAAGGTCAAATCACTTTTATGCAACCTATCCATAACATGTATCTTTTCCATGATCAAGATGCTAGCCATAATGATGAACTTATCCATGATCCACTTGATCCTATCTATCTCCGAACAACTATTCATGAGCAAGCTATCTAAATTCAACCTATCCATAACATTTACCTTCTTTATGATCAAGATGATACCTATAAAGAAGCTATCCATGAGCACATTGATCCTATCCATAATCCTATATCTATCCATGAGAAAGATATCCAAATTGCTCCTAGTCATCCACCATCTAGCCCTATCCATAATGAGCAAACATCCACTTGTCATAATGAGACATGTGCCTCTCAAGAACACATAAGCACAGAGGATCAAACAAATAACTTGGATCTTAGTGAACACAATGCTAATCAAGATCCTAATGATCCTCCTTCCATATCCACCATCGATCCCACTTCAAGTCCACCATCATGTCCACTTGGTCTTACCACCCTTATACATGAGTGTTCCTCCTTAGGACAACAACAACCTTTGTCCTTCACTTCACCTTCTCCATCCAATAACAAACTCAAGTCTAGTTTTAAAACTACACCTAACCCCATAGTCCATCGCATACTTCGAAACATGAACTACCAAGGTAAAGGCCTAGGCCTTTATGAACAAGGTATTTTGGAGCCAAACCATGTCAAGATTCCTCCATGCTCATATGGACTTGGATATACACCCCAAGGTAAACAAGCTAAAGATGTTGGTAATTCCTCCATCCATCCTAAGTCCACTTTCCATCACAAACTCCATCACACCCCCAAAACATATGTTGCTTCAACCTACAAACCCCAAAAGCATGTGACCATACACGTTCCACCATCAACTTTACCTCCACTCCTTCCAACTCCTAATATCCCTCCATCCACTTTACCACCATTACTCCCAACATCTAATATCCATATCCTCCAATCCCCTTATCCATTTATCCATAAACCCACTTTTATCCATTCATCCATAAATACCCTTATATTCCTTATCATGACCAACAAGTGCACACATTGTCTAAACATGAAGCCTTCACTCATTTCATCAACCTCGCTTCCACCAAACCTATGGGATTCCAAAATAAACATTTGGGTGCCTTTACTTACAAATCCAAAAGTCCTACCAAAAATCCTAAGGACCCTCATGCCTTAGGGCACAAACATGAAAATTCAATGCAAAGAACCAAAGCAAAGCAATCCAAAAAGCTACCCAAGCCCCTACCTTCACAAGAAAAACCCAAAACCAAAATGGTTTGGGTCCCTAAGCAAAAATCAAGCAAGTCTAATGAGGCATCGTCCTCTACATCTCAAGAATCTCAACCATCCACTTCTATCCACAAATCCGCTTCCATTCAAAAGTTTCAAATATCCCAAAAATCCCACAAAAGCAAAAATCATAAAAATACTAAGTCTATGCGGGTACCTAAATCATTACATCACCCATCCCCTAAGAAAACATCTCCATTACTTCCTACACCACCTTCCCATCAAAAGCTTTCATGTTTATCACGGTGTGTGCAACTGTTGGCATGATTCCCTTCCATTCTACAACATTCCCACATACCTCCATCTCCCCATCCTTTGTCTACTATCCTACATATCTTCCCCATCACCTTCCTATGGTCCATGCTTTTGCATAAGTCCTACATAAATCCACATCATAAGCCACTAGCCTACCCTACCATAATTCCACATCATAATCCACTATCCCCCATCCTTACATGAACCTTTCATAATCCACTATCTACCTCATCCATTTCCCTCTCATATCTCCCTTACCAACATCTATAAGCATAACAACATGGTCCATGCAATGACATCAATCTCCAACGGGACTACCAACATTCATAGCACTAGACACTTGAGTCCCTCTTATCCATTACCATGGTGAAAACCTGGCAAACAGGTGCCATGTGTAATTGTCATCCCATCTAAAGAAATAAAAATAAAAATAAAAAAGAGTAAAGAGAAATCCCTTCGTCTAAAGGTGAAAACCTGGTAAACAGGCGCCTTGGATAAGTACCGTGATGAAAACCTGGCAAACAGGCGTCATGTGTAGGTTGATCTTCTATGTCACTTACACTTGGGGGCACCTTGTCTCATCCAAACTATCCATCCTATCATACCAACCTATCATTTTCATCCTATCTTATCCTATCTTGCCATCCTACCATCCTTAGCCATTACACCCATACACCTATCCTATTGAGTCTATTCATCCACCCTTCCTCCTTTTGATCTTGATGAAGATATGGGGGCAAAATGTTGAAACATGCTTTGATATCTCTTGATATACCTTATCCTTTTCCAAACAATCCTATCATTATCCACCTATCATAAGTCTTGTCATCCAAATCCAATCCATCATGTCATCCTATTTTCATAAGCTTTGTCATGCAAAATCTTAAGTCTATACCTAGAATGGGGCATGTTTTCCTATGTGACATAGTCTTTGGAGATCACATCCTAACTCCCTTATGAGGCATACATCTATCCACTATAGTCTATTCTTATATCTATCCATTTATCATGAGCTCTCCATTCCACAGCTTATCCTTTTAATCCATCCATATGTCATGAGACTTCCATCCCATTTACTATCATCCATCCTTTTATCCATCCAATCCCATTCATCCATCCTTGCACCTAGACTTGGTCTTCCCTTGTCATTGGTATCAAGCACAAAGACTACCCAAATTGTAAATCCATTGGCGTTTTCCAAAACATTTCAAAAAACTCCAAAAAATTCAAAATATTCCCCAAAAATTCCAAAAATTCAAAATATTCCCCAAAAATCCCCAAAAATCAAAATATGTCAAAAAATCCAAAAAATCAAATATCTAATGAAAAATCCAAGCAATAAAACCAATCACATCATCCAAATCAATCCACTCCATCAACATTCAATCAAAATCAAATCATCATCATTCAATCAATTCTTCCTATCAATAACATTCATTCATCCATTTCAATCAATCACTTCTTCCAATCATATCAATCAAATCAATATAAGCAATGATCTTAAATCTAAGTTACACTAATCCATATCAAGCAAGCTAATCAATTAAGGAACATTATCCAATCAAATCAACAGGTTTTGATCCTAATCTTGTCATGAACCAAATCAATCATCATCAATCATCATCAATGGGATATATCGTTCCCACATCATCCTTGTGTTGCTCTAGGGATATAGCTTTCCCCGCAATGACAACACTATCATTAATCAATCAAACAATTAATCATTGGTTTATGACTTGACAAGGGCAATACCTTGTTTGTTTTACATCCTTTGAGCACACTAAGAACACTTTCTTATTCTTAGATTGAGTGGACACTCTAATTATCACACCATCACTATCGTCATTCAAAATAATCCAATCATCAAAACAATCAACTCAGCAACAACAAACATCAAAACCAAAGCACATCAAGCTAACCATCAAAACAAATCCAATCACTTTAGCAAATCAAAAGTAGCTCAATCCACCACATATCATCCCATCATCAACATTTCATCAATCAATCTCAATCCATAACCTGATCTTTCATCATCATCAATAAGACAAATCAAAACTACATCTCATTTCCATCGTTAAGTGCCTTGATCCCATGGATATAGGGTATGTAGGCAGTCTGGAGTAGGAAGGAAGTACCCAGATTCAAGCACAGACAATTTTCCTCTTCTCCTCTCCTCATTTCTTCTATCATCTATCTTATACATCATTAATAAACACCTAAAATCCAATCAATCATCACTTCTTCCAATTCATCAAATCAATCTTCATTCATCATTTCATCATCCTCAAAATCATTCCAAGCAATAATCCAAATGCAAGTCATCCTTAATCTATACCAATCAAGCTAATCAATTGTGTCAAATTATCCAATCGCAATTAATGGTCTTGATCCTAATCTTGTCGTAAACCAAACCAAATCAATCATCATCATCATCAAACATCTTTGTGTTGATCTAGGGATATAGCGTTCCCCGCAATGACAACATTATTATCATCAACAAAACAATCAAACAATTAATCATTGGTTTACAGCTTGACAGAGGCAATACCTTATTTATTTTTGAATCATTTGTGCATGCTTGCTTGTGTGCTATCTCTTTATCTTGCATTTGCATCATATCAGTATCAATCCAGCTAATATTCATATCTTGTATCTTGACAAGGTTGTATTATGCTGGGGCACAAGACACATGGTCACCTTGGTCCTTATACCTTGGTGCATAATGTCTAGTGCTATATCAAACATTATGGTTGCTCACTTTCCATTGTAGCATAACACATCATTCATTTCTTCTATCCATTCCCTTATCTTTCTTGACCAATCCCTTTCATTTCAAGAGCCTACCCATGTTTGTCCAACCCGCCTATCCTCTCGAGGGGCATCATCATCCTATCTTTCCATCATCATCCTATCTTTTCATCATCATCCTATCCTTACATCACCATCTCCATTTCATCCCATATCATTTTCCTCTATCCATACCTTAACTTCTTTGAAATGATGTTACTCGACATAAAGCTCATCATCTCGAACATCATCTCAAAGAGGGGCAAAATGTAGACACCCAAATTTGTCCATGTCCTGCAACACCTAGTCAAATACATTATCTTAGACATCATGTAGCATTTTGTCCTAAATCCCACTCTTAATCCCATTTATCCATTAGCCAATTAATTAAATAAATTTTATTTATTTAATTAATTTTACATTCATAATCCCACTTTCCAATTAATTAAATAAATTTTATTTATTTAATTAATTTCCACATCATGTCCCAATTCCATCCTAATCATCTTCCCAATTAATTAAATAAATTTTATTTATTTAATCAATTTCCACATCATGTCCCAATCCTATCCCAATCATCTTCCCAAATTTATTTTATTTAATTAATTTACCTCACATATCCCAACTAATTCAAATATCTTATTTGAATTAGGTCCTCACCTCTCACCATATTTTGACACTTGTCCACCTCTCAATTCAATCATGTGTGGTAGTACAACTTTTATTTAAAATCTTTCACATGCACAACTAATGGGACCTAATTTTAGTATTTATGTACACAATCACACATGAGCCCTATCCTTCTCCTTACACTTGTCAAATGACTACAACTCCTTTGAAGAGTGGGATAATCGAATCAATTCTAGCCATCCATATCAACATGTAGCCTTTCAATCTCAACCATCCATTCAAATCAGCCTTTCCTATAAATCAACCCCCTCACAAACCATTTGGGGGAAGAATCTATTCTTCAAGTATCCTCATTCTACCAAAATCATTCTTCAATCTTGCTATCCAAATCATCCAACTATCATTCTCATATCATTGTTACGCTGCAGAAGTGAGCACCCAACATTCCTCCAACAATCATCCTTCAAAATCTTGAATGCTCATGTGAGGTGGAGAAGAGCAATGGAGATAAATCGAGCATAGCATGAAGATCAGTGTGCATTTACATTTGTTATTTTGATTTTCATGTTGTCTTGTGCTTCATTTGCATTGTTAGGGTTTGATCATTGTTGTTTATTCATTTACCCTGATTTGCAATTTTACCCTAACTACAGTTTTTATTTGCACGAAAGCCAAAAGTACACATGATGCCTATTTGCCAGGTTTTCATCATGGTACCTATCCAAGGCACCTATTTGCCAGGTTTTCACCAAAGGACTTTTTTTTGGTTGTTTTTCCATTTTTTCAATTTTTTTTCTTTTTTCTAATTTTTTTTTTGAATTTTTGCCCCCCTTACATTGGGGTTCTCTTAGGTATAGAACCGGCAAAGATGCATATTGTTGATTGGGTCATCGAACAACTCACCTTCTGATGTTGCTAACTAATATGCCCCTGATCCATAGGCAACAATGATTACATAAGGACCAAGCCAGTTGGGCTCAAACTTACCTTTCTTTTCCTGATCCTGCTGATTGCGGGGATTTTCCTTAAGTACTAGATCACCAACATTGAAGGCCCTTGGATGGACCCTATGGTTGTAGCTTCATGACATCCTTTGTTGATATGCCTTGAGATGGTTGAAGGTGTTCTGTCATTTTTCCTCCAACAGTTCTAACTCTTACAATCTGGAAACGCTGTAGTCTTCATCAGTAATAAGACCTTGTAACAACACCCTTAGAGATGGTAACTCGACCTCGATGGGCAAAATTGCCTCTGATCCATAGACAAGGGCGTAAGGGGTAGCACCTGTGGGAGTGCGTATACTAGTTCGATAGGCCCACAGAGCAAGATTCAGTTATATGTGCCAATCACAACCAACATCGTTGAATGTTTTCTTGAGGATTTTCAAGATTGTTTTGTTGGATGCCTCTGCTTGGACGTTGCCTTGTGGATAGTAGGGGGTGGAGAAATGGTGTTGGATTTTGAATTTGTCACAAAGCTCTTAGACATCCTAGTTCTTGAAAGGTCTTTCGTTATCCATGACAATGGATGAAGGAATTCCATATCTATAAATAAGGTAATTGAGGATGAATGAGGCAATCTATTTTCCTATGACATTGGTGAGTGGAACAACTTCAATCCACTTGGTGAAATATTCAGTGGCAGTTATTATGAACTTGTGGCTATTGGATGATGGAGGGTGAATTTTGCCCACAAGGTCAAGTCCCCATTGACAAAAGGGCCAAGGTGTCGTTAAAGGTCGTAGCTCTTTAGTTGGTGCATGGATGAGGTTTCCATGTATTTGGAACTGCTTGCATTTCTTCACAAACTGATATGAATTAGTTTCCATCTTTGGCCAATAGTATCCCAAACGCATGAGTTTCTTAGCTAAAGAAGGACCTCTAGAGTGTGTTCCGCAAATTTCTTCATGTACGTCGTGTAAGGTGGTTTGAGATTCTTCTCGTTCTAAACATCAGAGTAAAGTACCATCCAGACCTCAACGGTATAGGGTGTCAGCGATAATGGTGTAATAGGAGGTTTGGCGAATGAAGGTTCAACGTTGGTTAGAAGACAAGTTAGGCAGTAGGGTGTTATCCTTGAGGTAAGTGTAAATCTTACCATACCAAGGTGAATCAGATCTGACTAATAGGCATATGGAGTGGGTTTTAGGAAGATCATAAGCTAGTTGCATAACTGACTCCACCAAGAACTCATACTGTGATTCATTCTCTGGGATCTCGAGGAGCGAGGCAATGGTTGCCATAGCATCTGCTGCTTTGTTTTCAATGCGAGGTATCTGCTCAAAGGAGATGATCACAAAGTATTCTTTAAAGTCATCTACCATAGGCTTGTATGGTATTAATTTGTCATCTTTGGTCTAATAGTTGTTGTTGACTTGATTGATTACCAGTTGGGAGTTGCCATAGACCTGTAGCTCCTTTATTTTCCATCCTGTTGCCATTTTGAGACCAATGACCAAGGCCTCATATTCTGCTATGTTGTTTGTGCATGGGAATAGAAGACGATAAGACTTAGGTATAGTGTTGCCGCGAGGAGTGACCAACAAGATTCCTGCCCCTGATCCATGGTTTGTACAGGATCCATCAAAGTAGAGTTTCCATGAGTGTGTTGTGATACTGAATATGGTTTCATTTAGAAACTCGAATGTCATTGGTGTAGTATCCTGTAATGGTGCTTCTACTAACTGATCGACAATGATTTGACCTTTGATAGCCTTCCTTTCTACATACTCGATGTCATATTCACTTAACAACATTACCCACTTGGCTAGGCGTCCTGTTAGAGCTGCTTTGCTTAATAGGTACTTCAGTGGGTCTATCTTTGCAATAAGCTTGACTGAATGCGCTAGCATGTAATGTCATAGTTTTTGGGAAGCAAAAACCACAGCAAGACACAATCTTTCTATTTGGGAGTATTGCAGTAGCCCACCAATGTGCGACTGATGTAGTAGATAGCTCTTTCTTTGCCTTCATAATCCTATTGTACTAATAGGGCTCCGAGAGCTGTTGGTGTAGCAGATATGTAAAGTAATAGTGACTTACCTTGGATAGGTGGCATCAGAATAGGAGGGTTCATGAGATATTCCTTTAGTATGCAAAATCCTTCCTCACACTTTTCATCCCATCTGAATGGTATGTTTTTGTGCAATAAGTGAGAAAAAGGTTGACACTTGTCTGCCAATTGTGATATGAACCAACGAATTGCCTGTAACTTGCCCTGTAGAGACTGCAGTTGAGTGATGTTCTTTAGCGGTGGCATTTCCATGATAGCTTTGACTTTGGCAGGATCCACTTCGATCCCATTTGCTGATACAATGAAGCCCAAGAGCTTGCCGGAGGTGACTATAAACACATATTTCTTCAGGTTCAACCTGACTTTGAAGTGTTCTAGTCTCTGAAAGACCTTCTCTAGTACATCCAGGTGGGATTCTTTTGTGAGTGACTTTGCAAGGATGTCATCTACATAGTCCTCCATTGTGACGTGCATCATATCATGGAAGATAGTGGTCATAGCACGTTGATATGTTGCTCTTGTGTTCTTTAACCCAAATGGCATGACATTCCAGTAGAAGGTGCCCTAAGGACAAGTGAAATTTGTTTTATGCTAGTCTTCTGGTGCTATCCTAATTTGATTATATCCAGAGAAGCCATCCATAAGAGATAACATGGTATGTCCTGCTGTCAAGTTGACTATGTTATCAATATTAGGCAACAAAAAGTCATCCTTGCGGCAAGCCTTATTTAGATCTCAAAAATCATTGCATAGTTTGACTCTACCATCAGGTTTGGATACTAGCACTATGTTGGATACCCACTCTAGATAGTCTATTGCCCTGATGAACCCTACATCTAGCAGTTTCTTGAGTTCCTCTTTTACTAGTAATGCAATGTGTGGATGCATCTTTCTGAGCTTTTGTTTGACTGGTTTGACCCCTAGATCTAATAGAAGATGATGGAGAATCAAATCTGGATCTAAACCAGGCATATCTTCGTATGACCAAGAAAAGTTGACTTGCTTTTTCTTGAAGAATGGTACAAATTTTGTCTTTTCTGGTGGAGAGAGAGACTTTGTAAAGTGAATGATCTTAGGATTATCCTTTGTTCCAAAGTTGACAGGTTTTGTAGGTTCCAAAACAATATGAGACTTCTCCTGATACATGTGGGTGGGGAGAGTGTCAAGCCTTCCATCATTTGGCACCTCGGAGAGGTTTTCACCATCCGATGTGTCCTTTCTTTTTACTATTTTGGGATCTGATACTGCCATAGAGCGGTTTTCACCATCAAATCCATTTTTGATTTTTATGTTTTTGCAACTAGAAGGCTTGGCACCCTCTCCAAAGTAAGTCACGGTGTTGAGTTCAATGGCAAAGCCAACTTTATGATCTCATGTAGGTAGGTGGTCCCTAAGTTTCATGTAGTCAATATAGGCATCATCATTTTGGAACATGTCTAGTTGCGGGGTTCCTTGTAAAACCCAGTTGATAAGTTGAGGATGCAGAAGGGGGAGGGGGTCAGAAGATAGATGTGATTCATTGGGTGTGATAGTTTGAATAAATACATGGTTAAAATTTAGATTGGTAGGGATAGTGGTGCAGGAGCACCTAGAAAATCATGTTTTGTGTTGTAATAAGGTCTATTTGACCAATGCATGTAATTTTAGTTTGTATCTAGGTTCTTCAAGACCTAGAACCAATTTTGTAAGTCCCAAGTGACTTAGGACACATTTGTCAAATTGTAATCACATAGTGCCAAAACAGGGTAGTAGGACAGTTTGAGGCAGTTTTTGGATTGGTTGGTCTCCCAACTATTTGCATCGGTTGGTTTTCCTCAACTGCTCCGAATTGGTTGGCCTCCCATAGCAGTGGGTTAAAAGCATAGCAGAACGAACATTAGGGATTGGTTCTATTCTGTGTCTTATTGTGTGTTTATCTTTGGAAGTATGTATGAATTGTGCTGAAGAACAATAAAGCTCTGTTCCGTCCCCTTTTGTGTTTTCTTGTTCTTAGATTCAAAGATTTTGTAATTGTGTATAGTAGATTCTCCTTTCAGTAGTTTGTTGCATAATGGTTCATTGAAGCATTCCACTGGTATGATTCTTGTCAAGATCAGTGGAATGGCTTCATTGTACAAGTATGTGTTTTTGTTTCCTGTTCAATGGCGCAGAGAACCCAAACAGAGTGTCTTGCACAGTAGATCGCCTAGCATCTCCATGTGCTAGGGTTTGGTTGAAGAGTAGATGAATCGTAGGGTTGCAGAGTTGCTGAAGTCATTATCGGTGAGATCGAGGCCATCGACAAAATATTTCTCTCAAAGTGATAAGGATAGTCTGGGCGAAGAGAGGTTTAGGCCGTTGAATGGAAGTCGCGGTCTAAAGATTCATATCGGGATGACAAGGTCATCAGGTAGATAACTTGGCGTTGGGCCGACAACATTGGTCTTACCGATCGAGGCATATCGGGGTGATAAGGGATAAGTGATATTGACGGAGATCCATTGGAAGGAATCGACTAGCGGCAAAAGATCTTAAGGTTTGGCCGATAGCATTCATCTGGCCGATGAGTGATCAGTGTGACTAATGTATCAGAGACACAAAAAGGAAGTTCACTGAAGGTTGAAGTCATGCCGATGAGTGGTTGGTCCATCAGTGCATTGGCCTAAGTTTGTAAGTGTTTGCCGATGACAAGGGTCACAGTGAAGACAATAGTCATCGGCGTATCGGTGAAGCAAATCCTACCATGGCTAATAGTAATTGTCTTGTCGATAAGCGAAAGTCAAAGGTGACATTAGAGTGATCAGTGCATCGGTCAGATGGATATCCAAGTCTCACCGAAGACAAATGCCATCAGCGCATCGGGAGACAAATTCAAAGTTCTGCCGATAGAAGTAAGTCTTGGCAAAGGAAGTTTCATGGTCACATCAACGTAAGTTTGATCATGGAGAGACTTAATAAAGTCATTCCGACCGATGGTTATCTAACCGATCGAGGTGTATCGGTGGCCAGTAGGTGGAGTCTTGTCGACAGAAAACAAAATTTGATTTTGTCGACGTTACCACTGTGCGCTCCTCATCAAATAGGATCCAAGATGGTACTTTTCTCCAAATTGTTTATTGCGATGGAACTCTGAGCTTCCTCGAACGTCATACTCTCAGGAGTTGGCGAATCACACTCTAATGGTCTATGCATTAGCATTTGTCCCTCATGGTAGGGGCTATAGGTTTGAATGGTCTCAACTCCTTTGTCCTCATAGGAGTGCTCTGTGAGTTCCTCCCACTCATACTCATTGGAATCTGTGTCACTGTCCTCTTGAAGGTTATGCATCATTTCCACAAGACAAGCATTTGCCTTAGCCTTGCCTTTGTCCTTGTATCCTAGCCCTTTTGTATTTCTTGCCAATGAGGATGAGGAGGGTTGGATGGGTTATGTAATTCCTTCTTTTCTTAGGCCAATGGGACCTTGTCCTTCGTAACCCATTCTGTGTAAGATAGACTCACCACGCCCATAGATTTCTGTTGGGAGGTTAGGTGGTTCTTGTTGTGTATTATCTTCCTAAGATAGATATGTGGCCAGGAGTTTTTCGAAGTTGGTCTATGACACTGTACGTATGGGAATTGGACGGAGAAGGTGATGACCTTAGAGGAAGCATGTTTAACGTGACCTTACCACTACGGGTGATGATGCTACAATTAGTTTTGTTGGGTCTTGATTGTTGGTTGAATGTGACCATATTGACTTGTGGGATGTGCTCTGATATGCAGTTGACGGTATAATCGAATGGCATACTCGCATAGTTAGCATTGTTGTGTCTATTTTTTTGATTCTGCCTATTACAGTTGTTGTTGTTGTTGTAAAGTCTGTCGTGATTGAGGAGTGGATCCTTGTATGCCACATGCATCTCGTTAGAGGTATGTTCTTTAGTGCCTACCTAATTTTGGTCAAGTATGTCTTGAATGACGTGTTTGAGACGGATATAGTCGTTGGTATTATGGCCTCTTCCTCTATGATATTCACAGAAATTAGTATCTTTCCAATAGTGAGGTTTTATTTGAGGTTCATAGTTGCTAGTGGGGGGAAGAGTGATCTCATTGTTGGCTAATAGATTTCTTAACGCAGATTCCTGGGACTCCCCTAATGGTGTGAATTTTCATCTAGGATTTGAGGTGAACCATGGCTTTGGCTCGCGAGAGAGGGTTTTGTTTGGCGTAACATTGCTTGCTTCTCCTTTGAGAGTGGAGATTGGTTGCTGTTTGTGAGCCGCCACTTTGGCATCAACTACACCATCATTGACGACATTTTTGTTTTTTGTCCAAAACTTTGACTTGTCCGTGGTGTAGTTAGAGTTAGGGGTGTCCTTGTACAACTTTATTTGCCCCTTGGCGATCATAGTTTTCTCGATAAATAATCCCATCTCAATGACTTTTGTAAATGAGGTAGGGCACTGAATTTGGATTTGGTAACTTAGATCGGGGTTAAGGTTGTGGACAAACATCTCCGTCATTTGCTTCTCAGGCACGTCATATGAGCATTTGCTCTTGAGTTGTCTCCACCTTTGTAAGAAAGAGGTGAATGATTCACCACCTTTTTGCTTTGTATTGCATAGGTCAAGCATGGAGACTTTGTGTTCAATCTAATATGAGAAGTGTGTGACGAACCTGTTTACTAACTCATCAAAAGTTTTGATACCCAGGGGAAGCTGTGAGAACCATTCCATGGCTTTTCCACCTAGAGATCTAGGGAATAGTCTCATTAGGAAAGTTTAGTTATGAGCTACTTCTAGGCATGTGGCGTTAAATTCCCTAATGTGATCTCTTGGGTCTCCTTTCCCTTGGTACTTGTCAAACTTAGGAACTTCAAACCGAAATGGGAAGGGTACCATGTTCAAACTTTTGTCAAAGGGATATGGTGCGATGTCTTCCAAGGAATAAGTTTTAGTGGTTGTTCCTATTTTGAGATCTGTCATTTGCTGCATTAGGCTCTTGATTTGTTTCTGCAATGTTTCCATAGGTATGTTTGGGTCTATGACTTTCTTTCCTTTGTCTTTGTCAAGGGAGTCTCCCTCATTTGTGCTTTTCTTGTGATTTCTTTCCTCTCTTTAATTCCTCGACGTTAAAGTCGGTAGGGAGTTTAAGTCCTAGGTTTGCAAGATGAAGAAAGTACATTTGAGGGTCCTCTTTGAGCACATTGTCTAGCATGCGTTAAAATTTTTGAGCTTGGAGGGTTCCTTGGTACTCCTCACGAGAGATTTCCTCATCACTGTCATGAGGGGACACAATGCAGTCAGATGTTTTGGCCATTTTAAGTTGCTTTAGGTGCTGGGATCTAGTTAAAATCATGCAAGGTGATGTGGGAAGAGGTGGGGTGAAACTAGAGACTTTGGTAAGGTGCTGATGTAGGTTGGTGAGAAGGAGATACTTGCGGTGACGAGATTCAAACAAGGGACTCTTTTGATCAATGATTCCAATTAAGTTGGTCAACACAAGACAATAGCCACAAGTAAGGATAGCCGGTACCCGTTTACTATGTAGAGACTAGCCTTGCACCAAGACCACTAGTGAAGTTCTGTGACCTACTAGGGTTACTTGAATCTGAAATGATCTGAAAAAGGTCTTGCACTAATCTAATATAGGAACTTTTGACTTCTTTGTGGGAACACCTGGTAGAAAGTGGACGAGACGATCGAAGAAAAAGAAGGTATGCTATGGAAATAGATGGAAGAGGCAATTGCACGGTAAATATGATCTTAGAAACAGGAGCAAGGCTGAAATGGGTACCCAGAAAGGCTAAAATTTTTCTCTGAAAAGATGTGGAAATGCTCACTCTTGCGAATGCATAACAATAAATGCGCTGAAACAAAGGATAAATGCACAACAAGTCAGTGCAAAGGCACACCTCTGGTAAATGGTAAAAGCACAATAATAGGTGACATATGCATAAAAAGTTGATGCAAATGCGCTGCAGGTCGACACAAATGCGTAGTTTCAGAGGGTATATGTGTAGCTCTGGTTTTTTGATTGTTTTTGCAATTTTTTTGCATGTTTCTCGATGTTTTTGGTTTCTTGGTTACAAGTTGGTATTTTTGATCTGATTTTCTCAATTATGGCAAGTAAAACACAGCAAACACAAAGAAGTTTTCATGATTTTTTTAATCTTTTTTTGTAATTTTATGGACTCTTTTTGACTCAAAAAGTAAGTACAAATTCTAGGCTGGATGGGACAATATAAACCGAATTCTCACTATTTCTAAATGAGGCATCTTTGGGAGGTGATAATTACCCTTCCCTGCACCAGCTTATAGGGGTTTTTGGCTACTAAAAGCAAATGATGATTAATAAGTGCAACCGTTCAAGTGGTTATACATGTGGCAGCACTACTCTCCATTATGGAGTCTCCCAACCTACAAGGGTTGCACCTTGGAGGGTTTTGGGGGAGGTTGGTTGTTGGTATAACACAACTTCACTCGTTGTTTGAAGCTTTCACTCCAAACATAATTTATTTATAGTGGCTTTGCAGGGCTTGGTTTTAGCCTGTTACCACTTAAGGTCATTCCCGTTTGGACAGAAGGATATCCAAGGGCAGGCCTCTCTAAAGGTTTAACACATGTGAAAATGATATGTCTGGCATTTTGGTCACCCAAGATAGGGGAGAGCATAGGCCTAGTATCATTCCCAAAAACACGAAAGACAATGGTTTTTTTCCCCTAATTAAAATGAAAAAGACTATATGAGCTAGCTACTTGGGCACACATGCAAGTTGTTAACTTTGAAAGCAAGATAGCAATGGTTCAATTTTATCCTCCTAGCATTGGGACTATATTCAATTTGTTGATGCAACAATATCAAATTACAATCCTTCCTAGTTAGATCTAGATGTGATTTTGCATGAACATTTGATTGCTATCCTTTAGAAGTATGATGTGTGTTAACAATACAACTAGAATGTCTAAACTAGCCCCTAACCAGAGAAAAATCTTGCGAGAAGTGTCAACGTTAGCAGAATCACAAGAAAACCCAAAAAATTACTGTCAGAATCATATACGCAAGTATAGAGGTTAGATGCGCAGAGACAAAGATCATATGCACAGCTATTACAAAAGCGCTGATACAAAGGTCAAAAGTATGGAAATAGATATCATATGCGTCATTCAGTAGATGCACCGTAACAGAACACGGATGTGCAGCTTCAGGAGGTAAATGTGCCAAAAGAGTAGATGTGTTGAAACAGAGCTCAGATGCACATTAGAATTGATCAGATGCGTCAAATCCTCCTGTGTACGAAACTTTTACACAAAAAACTTAGTTTTTGGGTTAAATTGGGGCAGGGCCCACGGTGGGCGCCAAAAATGTTAAGGGAAAATTGGTGTAAATGAATAATCAATGTATATCAACAATACCCAATAACTCAATGAAATAAGAAACAAAGAAATCAATCAAACAAAGAACTTCAAACCTTTTCAAACCTCTTCACTTCATGGCTTCCATTGATTGCCTATCAAAAATGATCTTGTCTATGAATATGGCCCTCAGAAGGTGCACTTCCTTGCTATTCCAAGATGTCAAATGGGTATGGCTATGATAGTTTATTGCAATGAAAAGAAGCTTCACAACAATGGTAGTGATACGGTAATAATTTGATCGCAAGCAAATGGAATGACTTGGGTGCCAAAGGCACGCTGTAATTCCTGCAGAATAACAATACTAAAAGCTTGGATGAATGAAATGGAAGAATGGGGTTCAATTTATAGACTTGTGAGAGAGAAGATCAACAGTTGAGAAACCTTGAGAGAGTGTGCGTGAATAGAAAGAAGACAAGTGTTAGTTAACTGCTTTCTTTTATAAAGATAAGATATGATTTCATAAATTAAAAAGCTTTTTTCTAATTTAAGAGTTGTTGATAAAATCAAGGTTGATTGAGTTAGTTTTTTTTTTAAACAAAAGTGGTAGGCCACTATAATATATTATATTAAAATAAAATTTACATATCCCTGGTTCGATGAGCATACCGGCAGTAAAAAACTAGGGGAAGAAAACCTCCGGTTATAGCTCATATTTACATAAAACATTCAAAACACTCCATTGGAGGAATAGGAGCAATATTTTACAAAATTACACCAAATTACATAGCTGATGCTGTGAGACATAGCTTACAATTCCGATTCTAACCAAGATAACAAACTATAAAACCCAAAAAGAAAAATAGACAAAAATTAACCCAGAAGATCTTTCAAGGATTCACAGCAGCATTAAGGTCCTCGATAAGATAATTAGGTTCCAGATTAGCATTCTCCTCAATAGGCGAGCCCAGAGGAGGAGGAAGTTGAGGTTGAAACTACAACATAAACAATAGAGCTTGAAATTTTTCATCCACATGGTTGGCAAGATTCTCACCAATTTCCTTTCCATGGGCATGAATTGTAATATGCAGGAAACCTTCATTTTCATTTAGCAGGGCAAACCGAAAAGCATTGAAAACATAATTGTGAGTAGGGGAGTGGAGAATTTGACACTTAGTAAAAAGCCCACCAATTAGAGCCTCTAAATTGAAGAGGTCATAATTTTGGAAAGCATTATTAATGCTATCAGCAGAGAAGAGAAAACGATGCACATACTTATCAATGAGCTGCCTAACCAAATTCACATCTTGAGATAAATCCATAGCATTGGAAGCAAATGCTGTAAAAATCTAAGAAGGATATAAAACCTGAACACGACCCTCGAGGATATCACTCCCCACAACATTTATGATAGCCTCCTCCACCTTCGGGTTGTCTATTGCAAAGATAGACTGTAAGCCATCCAAATTAACAGAGCCAATAAAAGTAGTTTCCCACTTCATTACTGGGAAGAACAACCTACAATTTAGTTGGATTTCCATAGCTCATCCACACAAGACAAAAATGCTAAGAAAATAAGACAGATAAACAAGTTAGCGCACACAAATATATAGCCAAAATGAATCTAGAACAATAATTAGAGATCACCAGTTCCCATGAAGGAAATAAATGAGACTTGCTGCAAACCATTGCGGATGGTATAGAAGAACAAAGATGCCTACAGAGGAGTTGATCATAAGAATAGCTGAGCTTAGATGCCAATCAGCTAAATCATACGAGAACTAGAATAGTACAGATTATCTGACACATTAAATCCACATTTGAAAAGCCACACAAGTGACAACTAATCCACACACCCAAGGGAATCATTACGGATGATTTCCTCCAAAATAGGATAATTGCCAAAGGAATCCACTCCAAAGATGGCTAAAGGGGAGCCCAAATCAAATCCCAAATTGGCTAAGGCATCAACAAGCTTATTACCTTCTCTAAGAGTATGGGATATAAGATAAATTTCAAAAGTTTCTAATATATTCCATGCCTCTTGCAAAAGGTAATCAAGCTTCCAATTTTGAATACTATACTTTTTTAATGCATTAATAATAATTAAAGAATCCCCCTCAATATGGATTTTTGGAAACTTTAAAACACATGCCAGTCTTAAGCCCTCAACAAGAGCAAGGATCTCAGCTTGATTATTAGTACCATTAGAAATTTTACCAGAGAAAGCCTGTAATACTTCTCCTTTTACATTTCTAAAAACCCCACTGATAGAAGATGGACCAGGATTGCCACGAGAACCCTCATCAAAATTAAACTTAACAAAATCTTCTGAAGGAGGCAACCATTTAACTAAATTTCTATCATTTTTGTAAACTCCTGGAGGATTAATAACAGGAAAAGAGCTTAAAAAGGTCCAAGTTTTCAAGATATTATTATCCTAGGAGGAGAAAGAAAGATTAGAAGAGTTTTTAGATTTAAGATTATTCAAGACTACCTCTGAAATAGACTTTTCAATTATTAAAGAGATAGCCTCGAATTCCTTGCTTTCTTTTCTAAAAATCCTTCTATTCCTTTCTAGCCAAATGCTCCAAATGACAATAGATGGGGAAACAATCCATATAGTAGAAAAAGTAGAATATTTGTATAAAATAGGCCAACTATGAAAGAGATCCAACAAAGAATTAGGAAGAGGAGAGAACCAACTTAACTTGGAGAAGAGCCACTTCCAACAAGAGAAAGCAAAAGGGCATGAAATAAACATATGATCAGTATTTTCCTCACAAATGCCACAGAAAACACAATTAAAGGAATCCATAATCCCCAATTTACATAGTCTTTGATCCATTAGGATTTTATTCTTTAGGGCTAACCAAGAAAAAGCCCCAGCTTTCGGGAGACAAGCAACATTCCAACAAAGAAGATGTGGCCAATCAGCAACAGAGGGAGATTTTAAAATGGATAAAAATCTATTACCATCCCTAACAGAGTAAGACCCATTATTAGAAAAGGACTAAAACAATTCATCTTCTTTTGGGGAGAAATAAATTCTTCTATTTCTCAAAAATTTTAGAAAGGAGAATTTTTTGATTCCTAGGGAAAGAACAATTTGAAAAATCTTTCCAAGCTACATTGTAAAAAGAATTTGCTTTAGAAACTGAAAAATAATCCTTTACTTTATCACCCCAATTTGAGGAAATAAAAAACTTGGCCTGTTCCAAGTCCTTGATAGAGGAAAGAGGAGAAAAACCATTCCAAGAGTCTTCCCAAAAATAGGCTTTAAAACCATTATTAATTTTCCAAGAAAGGTGAGGTAAAAGAACTTCTCTGCAAGAGACTAAGAAATTCCAAATTGAACAGCCTTTGGGGGGGTTAGCAACTGTAAAAATTCTCTTGGAAGAAAAAAAATCCAAATATTTGTATTGAAAGAATTTACACCATTTAGTATCAGGTTTAGAATACATCTTCCAGGCCAACTTAGCTCCCAAAGATTTATTTTGAATAGCAATATTATGTATACCTATTCCACCAAGTATCTTGGGAAAGCATACCTTTTCCCAAGCTACTAAGGGCACTTTATTTACTTCTTCTATAGAACCCTTCCATAAGAAAGATTTCAATGATTTCTGAATCTCCTGAATAACACCTTTAGGAATATTTAAAACAGAGAGCATGTAGATAGGAACAACAGTTAAAATAGATTTCAAAAGAGTAATCCTTCTAGCCAAAGTTAGCCATCTACCCTTCCAAAGAGCAATTCTATTATGAATAGAGTGAGAAATCTTATCCCAAAAAGATTTTTTATGTGCACCAAAGAATAAAGGAATTCCCAAATATTTACTCAACAGACTTTCCAACATGACCTTGAGAATAGATATAATCCTGTTTTGCAAGTAAGGTTTAGTATTGAAGAAAAATATTTTTGACTTGTCAAAATTAACTACTTGATTTGAAGTAGAACTATACTTAGAAATAACCTTCTTAGTACATTTGGCCTCTTTAATAGAAGGATAACCAAACAAAAGAGTATCATCCGCAAAGAGGGTATCAGTAACAGATAAAGGAATACCAGGATTCTAAACACCCCTCCAATTAAAGAGGCTATTCTGCATTAAGATTTCTCTACTAAAGGACTCAACCATTAAAATAAAAAGAAACAAAGACAAAGGATCACCTTGCCTGATACCTTGGGACACTGAGAAGAAATCAGAAGGACTTCCATTAATAATAACCACTAATCTTACACCAAAAATGCAAGACTGAATCCATTTGCACCATTTCTTATCAAAACCAAACTTCAAAAGAACCTTTAAGAGAAAACTCCAAGAGACTCTATCATAGGCTTTCATCATATCTAATTTCAACATCATTGTTGGTAACTTAAGCTCCTTAATAGAATGCAAAACTTCATGAGCAATAATTGCACCATCTGTTGTTTCTTTACCAGGAACAAAACCTCCTTGTTCACATGAAATAATTCTAGGAATAAGCAAAGCCAACCTCATGGAAATGGCTTTAGTAAAAATTTTATAAATAGTATTACATAAAGAAATCATCCTGAACTGAGTAAAGGAAGAAGGAGTAGAAGTCTTAGGGATTAATATAATAAAAGTTGCATTCATCTCTTTTAAAATATTACCATTTTTCCTAGATTCCTCCAAAGCCAACCAAATATCCTTACCCAAAAAATCCCAACATTTTTGGAAGAACACGGGAGTAAAGCCATCAAGACCGGGATCTTTATTTGGGTCTAATGAAAAAACTACTCCCTTAACCTCTTCCAAAGAAAATTCTTTCAATAACATATCATTATCTTCTTTATTAATTAGCTTGGGAATGTTTCCTAACAAAGAATTTAATAATTCCTCCGAAGACTCATTTGAATCTTTAGAAAGTAGATTCGAGAAAAAAGTCATGGCTTCTTTTTGTAATAGAAGAGGATCAGAAATTAGGACACCACTAGAATTATTAATCTGATGAATTTTATTAATCTATCTATTCATCTTGACAGAGGCATGGAAATTAGTATTTCTATCTCTAGCTTCTAACCAAGTTTCTCTTGATTTTTGTCTCCAATACTCCTCTTCTCTTGCCAAATTCTCATCCAATTCCGATTGTAAATTTTTTTGTTGTTCAAATGCTAAACTGTCCAACTCATGATTGATTATATGTGAATTTAAGGACTAAAGCTTTCCTTCAATAATCTCTTTTTCTTTAATTTTTTTTTTTAAATGAGAAATATTCTAAGACCGGATAAGCTTCTTTAACATCTATAATTTTCTAGTAATATGGAACATTCTAAAACCCTCAACAAAAGGCATAGATTCCCACCAAGACTTCAATAATGGAATAAATGAGGGGTCACAGAACCACATAGCTTCAAATTTGAAAGACCTTAATCTGGGATTAGGACCCATAAAATCTACTTCTAAAAGAATAGAGAAATGATCAGACCCTGAAAAGGAGAGAATTGAGGAGGAAAAGGAACCATTTAAAGATAACCACTGATAAGACAAAAGAAATCTATCAAGCCTTTCTACTATGCTAAGGAAATCTTTCCTCTTATTGATCCAAGTGAACCTTCCATTCGATGGAGGACAATCAATCAAGCCATTATCATTAACAAATTCTGAAAAATCAAGCATTACTTTCAAAGGGGGGAGGATGCCACCTTATTTTTCATTCAAATTTAGAATAGCATTAAACTCCCCTCCTAAAATAACTTTCTCCTCTGGTAAAGATTGAATAATGTCTGTCAAAGAATCCAATAATCTCTTTTTATCCACAGAAGATGTTGGACCATAAACATTAATTACAACAAATTTTTGATTTTCAAAACAAACCTCAACAAAGAGCCAATTAATAGACTTAGAAATGAGACACATCTCTACTCTTAGGTTGTCCCAGAGGATAACCAAACCACCTGAAGCTCCTACAGTAGGTGAACAAAAAAAGTTCCACTTCTTCCATGATTTAAAAGAACTTTCTGCAGATTGGACAGATAATTTAGACTCTTGAAATAAAACTAAATGAGCACCTGATAAGTCAATTTGATGTTTTATCAAGCACTTTTTGTTAAAGGCATTAATGCCCCGAACATTCTAAGATATTATCTTCATTTATCCTAAGGAGAGCCTTCTGGCCTCCTCAAAGCCGATCTTGTTAACATTTTCTCAAGAGTTCTTTGAACACCAACTTCTATTTCTGCCTCAGTAATCTTAGCTTTCGATTTCCTACCTCTAGTCTTAGGAAGAGAAGGCAAAACAATAGGAGAATTCCATAGGAGTTTGAAAAATGCCCGAAACTAATTCATTTTGATCAACTTCATTCATGACTTCATCAGCTATCTTTTCAATAAGTTCTCCCCGTACTTTAGAAACAACTTCTATAAAATTTTCAGCCTCTTCCAGAGGAAAATATAACTTCAAATCTTCTGCTTCTTCCTCATCATTATCATTGTTAACAGCCTCCCCAAAGCCAGTATCCTTATTAAATTTAGAAAAATCAACAGGCAAATCCTTAAGGTTATCTACCTTAGAAAGAAAAATAGGAGAAGATATCAAATTGTCTTCAAGACCATCATGAGAAACAGGTTCCAGATTATCTTCTTGAGATTGGGCCATGTGAATGTCAGACGACACCTCAGGATTTTCCTTGAACAAAGAAGGAAGCTCAAAATTTGAAGAAAAATCATTATTGCACAAATCCAAACTTTGGGCATTCACAAGATAATCCAGGGAGGGTTCGAAAGAAACTCCTGAGTCACCTAACAAAACATCATCTGATTGATCTTCTAATTGTGAACCATCAAAAGCAACTCCTTCTATTGCAAAAGTATGAACTTCATTAACAGGGTGATTAGGAGCACAAACAACCAAAGGTTTAGAACCCGAAATACCTTCCTCAGTTGAAGGATTTCTATCTTCTACAGATGATGGGGGACTAACAAGAGTATCATTCAACTTAACCTAAGGATGATCAATAGGAAGCCCTTGATTACAAGGGTTAGAAGAATCTAAATTTGATTTTCCCAGATCCACCCATTCCTCTGAGTCATCTAGATTATCAAATTTGAAAATAGTTTCCAGATCTTCAAAAGTGATCTTTTGATCCTAAGAACTTTTGGAGGTTTTTAGAGTAATGCAATCCGGAAAAGGAAATGAGGTATTCATAACCAAACACATCCTAACTGGGAGGTTAGGGTTTTTAAATGTTAAAAGATCATGATTAATAAAAAAACCCAACCCTTTGAGCAATGAATTTTATAACATTCAAATCTCTATATTCCAAAGGTAAATTAGGAAAATTTACCCAAAAAGGAAAAAAATTATCAATGCTCGTAGTCAAATTAAAATACCCTTCCCATTAAAAAACCACGATTTAGTCTTTAGAACTAATTCTCTATCTTTGAAAGAGGAAAAAATGGCAACAAAAAACCCTAAAACCTCATCCAACACAAAAAAAATTGTTACATCCTCCCAATTATCTTTAATCCATATTTCCAAATTCATAGAAACCAAGGAACAATTCCAAATCTTACCTATCAAAGCTGTCTGACTGAGATCCCTTACATGGGGATCAATTAGATCATCTGGTAATTGAACCTCCAAATTATTCCCCAATTTCGAATCAACCTTTTTCTGAACTTCCTTATGAATTCAAACTTGTTTAACTGAAGGTTTACTTTGCTTAAAACTTCGATTATTTTCCCAAACCTAGTAACCCTAGATCTGAAACCTTCACGGCCATGATTCACCTGTCTATTAAACCCTTGCCAAGAAGGAAAATCAAAAAAATCTCTGCGATAACCATTCCTTGCCCTAATGAAATCTGCAAATAAGCTTTCTTGAGACTTATAATTTGCTTTTGCATGATTTGAGGGAAATTAAATAATAAATTATTTAATTTTTCTTGCATGAAGAAGATTTATTTTTAGAAGATTTGGAAGATATTTGAAGAATTAGAAGATAAGAAAGTAAATTAAATAAATAAATTTATTTAATTGTTTGTGCATGATTTGGAAGAATAAATAAAATATTTGATTATATTTTATTTTTAGAGATTGAGAGAATTTAAATAAATTTGATTGATTTATTTAAATTTGGAAGAAGAATTGACTTAATTAAATAATTATCAATTATTTAATTGCTTGGAAGAATTTAATTAAATAAAGGATTTTATTTAATTTTGACTTTAGAAGAGGTAATTAAATATTTGGATATTTAATTAATTTAGAGGAATATGAATCGAATAAATAAATTTGTTTATTTATTTATTGATAGAGGAATTAGATGGAAGTAAATATTAAGAATATTTATTTAGACCGAGTCATGTCATTTTTAGGCGTATACAATGATGATACAAATGTATATGGATGATTTAAATGCACCTATATGTATGTACCTATGTGGTCACATTCTATGATGATCTAATGCGGACAATATGATTATAGCTATGTGTTTGTGAGTTATTTGGTTAATGCAATGTTATGTTTGATTTTATGCATCTATATGTATGCAAATGATCTAACCAAGTTAATGATTATCTCACCTAATATGAAATGCAAAAATGATTATACATGGATGACTTAATGCACTTACATGAATGTAAATGTTCTAATCAAATGAATGACTATTTCACTTAATGCAAAATGATTATATGTTTTTGACATGTCCAAGTGTACTCAATCAATACAGACGAGACTCGATGAAAGACACAAATGATAAAAAAAATTAACTTTGATAGAAGAATGACTCGACTGAAGGACTCACAAGCTTTTGTAAACTCTGATACTGCAAACATAATCTTTATTGATGGATGGTATATGGAATGCAAATTGATAGGGATGGATGCAGATTATTTGTCATCTTGATATTGCAAGTATTTTGAAGTGCTTGTTTCATCATTGGGCATTTTTTGTGTTTTTATGTTTTAAAATGTTGTAAGAAAATACAAGCATCTAGGTATAATTAAACCAAGACAACCTGAGTATTACTTACATGGATTTTGATTTAGCAAGTTAATACAAGCATTTAAGTATAATTGAACCAAGATGACTTGAGTACTTCTTGCGTGGATTTTGATATAGCAAGTTAATACAAGCATCTAGTCAAAATTGAATCTAGATGACCTAAGTATTTCTTGCATGTCAACAGACAAGGATTACACCCATTTCATATTTAGACCTCTAATGTCCTTGATGATCATTATGTTGATCATGTCTTTAGACAAGGCTTCACATTACTAAAGATAACCCCACAAGCAGCAGACAAATAAAAATAATCATGCCCCCATCATAGCATCTCTAGTTTTTGACATCCTTGAGTAGCGTAGAAAGACATGATAACAAAAATCAAGACTCTGTAACTTAACCTGCTCACAAATACAAAACATTCTTGCATTAGATGTGTTTTCTTGGCATAATTTAGGTAAAATCATTTGGAGTGTTTTTAGGCCTCTGTTTGTTTTGCTTTGGATAGGTTGATGTCTTGCATCAAGATTTTTGTTTGGAAGCGTGCTTTGTTGCATGTGTTTGTCTAGTGAAAGGTATCTCAATCCTTATTGGTGTCCTCTTAGAACATTTGGCATTCAAGAATCGAATTCCGTAACTAGGTCGAGGAGTTGCCCCCAGTCAAGCAAAGGATTGATTTATTATGGATGAACTGATAATGGACACAAAGAAACGGGCCCTAAGGGACTGACCTAGTGCCTCTGGGGCGCATTGATAGATGGCCTTGCCTACATGACAACGCAGAGACAACGTAGTTCGGGGTGACAAACTTTTGTGGACCTAGGACCTAGGCGATGGGAAACGGTGTGGATGTAGATGGAATAGTGGATGGGTGAAAAAGGTACGAAATGATGGGCAGCCTCGGGGGCTCATCGATGATGGCCTCACCTACGTGATAGCTCAGAGGTGACGTAGTTTGACAACGGTTCAATGGATTGGCTCAAGATGGATGATATGATGGACACAAGTTAGGATGAACGAGGAACAAGTTTGCAATAGATGGAGGAAGTGGTTCGTCATAGATAGCGACTGTTTCCAGGTTTTCACCACTTGCTTTTATTTGTATAATAGCTAAAATACACATGACGCCTGTTTTCCAGGCTTTCATCATGGTATCTATCTACGGTGCCTGTTTGCCAGGTTTTCACCAAAGGATGATTTTTTTTGTTGTTTATTTATTTATTTATTTATTTTGCTATTTTTGATCTTTTTTTAAATTTATTTTATTTTATTTTATTATTTTGAATATTTAGATAGGATAGGTGGAATACGGACGAGAGGGACTCAAGTGTCTAGTTCCATGAAGGTGATAGTGTCCCGTTAGAGATGCATATTGTCGTATGGATCACGTCAAATGTCTCTATGCTCATAGATGTTGGTAAGGATTGCATGAAAGGAAGACGGAGTAGGTAGATAGTAGATTATGGAAGGTGTGATAGTGGATTATGATGTGGATTATGTAAGATTTATGTAAGGATGGAGGGAAGGCTTATGTAAAAGAATGGACCATAGGAATAGGATGGGGAAGGTATGTAGGATAATAGTGGAAGGAAGGGGAGATGGAGTTATGTAGAAGTGTTGTGGGATGGAAGGGAACCATGACCAACGGTTGCACATACCGTCATAAACATTGAAGCTTATGATGGGAAGGTGGTGTAGGAAGTAATGGAGATGTTTGCTTAGTGGATGAGTGATGTAGGCATTTAGGGACCCACATAGACTTAGTATTTTTTTGATTTTTTCTTGTTATGTGGGATGGAAGGATTTGAGACTTTTGGATGGAAAAGGAGAAAGGGGATGGTCGAGATTCTTGAGAGGTGGATGCCTCATTTAGTGTGATGGCTTTTTTCTTAAGCACCCAGATCATTTTGTTTTTAGATTTTACCTGTGAAGGTATGGGCTTGGGTATATGCAGCTTTAGAGGTAATGACTTGTTGCTTGGGGACCCACACCTTTTTCATTTTGGCTTTGAGGTGTGTGGGTGTATGCATCTTTTGAGATGGGTTTTTCTTTGACTCTTTGGATTGATTTCCTAAGGTATTAGGATCCTTAGGATTGTTGACTTTATGAAAGGATACATCCCAATGTTTATTTTTGAATCCTATAGGTTTGGTGGAATGAGTGGAAGCTTCATGTTTAGACAATATGTGCATTTGTTGGTCGTGATTCAAAATGTGAGGGAATGTGTAGATGGATGGATTTGGTGTTGGGAGAAGTGGAAGCAAAGTGGATGGAGGGATAGTAGGAGTTGGAAGGAGTGGAAGTAAAGTGGATGGTGGAAGGTGTATGGTCACATGCTTTTGACATTTCTAGGATGAGGGAGGTGGAATGGCAACATATGTTTTGGGAATATGATAGGGCTTGCAATGGGAAGTGGTGGATTTAGAAGGCATGGAGGAAGTACCAACATCATGAGATTGATTTTCTTGGGGAGTATACCCAAGGCCATAAGAGGGTGGAGGGACTTCAACATGGATAGGCTCCAAAATACCTTGTTCATGAAGGCCTAAGCCTTTACCTTGATAGTTCATATTTTGGAGTATGCGATGGACAATGGGATTATGGGTGTGTTTGGAACTAGACACAAGTTCATTAGTGGGTGGGGAAGGTGAAGTGGTAGATAATGGTTGTTTCTCTCCTAAGGAAGAACATTCATGGAGGAAGGTAGTAAGACCAAGGGGATAGGATAATGGATTCACAACATGGTCGATAATGGATGGTGGAGGATCATTAGGATCTTGATTATCATTATACTCACTAAGATCCAAGTTATTGGTTTAATCATCTATGTGCACTTGGGAGGCAAGTGTCTCATTAAGGAAAGTGTGTGTTATCGGAACATGGACAGGACTAGGTGGAAGATGGCTAGGAGTAATGGAGGTTTTTTGCACATGGATGGTTATGGGGTTATGTATAGATGGGGTAATAAGCTTAGGACCACGGAATGTATAAAGTTCACTAAGATGATCATCATGGTTCGCTTGATCATAGATAGGACCTTGATCATATAGTTTGGCGCATGTAAGTTATAGTTTTCTTGCGGCGCATATACCAGCTCTGCGCATATGTTCTGAAACAATGCATTTGTTTGATTTAGCTATGCATCTACTAGGTGTTGCGCATTTGCTTTGATACTGCACAAATGCTACCTAGAATGATGCATTTGCTTAGGATAGTCAGTTACTTAGTGAAATTGATTCGATTTGCATCTTGATCGATGAGACAATCGATAAGCGATCTTTGAGATTGATTGAATCTAGACAAGAGATGATGTGCTTGGTTTGATCAATTTAATATGTTAAGTAATTGATGTTGATAGGTTGGATAGTTAAGCAGGTTTGCATTGATATGGTTAGGGCTGACGTGTTGCGTTGTTGATTACAGAAGGATATTTCTGATACGCTCATGTAGCGGGAGGAGTTCCCTATAACGATGCTACAATGATACATGCTAATAGAGGTATATTGGATAGTGCTCGGTGCACTTGGTTTGGATTATGGGTGCTTTATGCCCGAGGTTCGTGCGAACCTCGGTCTACTAATTGCTTTGGTGGAGTGCTTCCATAGTGAGGATGGGACTTTCCACCTCCCCACCGACGAGATGATAGTTAATTTGGAGGACGTATACCGGATCCTGCACCTTTCTATAGTAGGGGAGAAGGTAGAGTATGACCTACAGCATGGTGCTAGTTTGGATGAGTGCAGGCGAGTGTTTGATGACCCTACCATAGTGGGGTTGGTTATTAGCTCGAAGGATATGCATGACCTTTACGACTACTTTCCAGGGATTGTGGCTGGTTTGATCGGGGGTGTTGTATGCCTCGATTGGAGATCTCATGGGTTCCCTGTTGGCTGGGGACAAACTTTGGAGCAGATGCTGACTGAGGGCGCCTAATTTGCTTGGGGTGTCTGCATTCTTGCTCACCTTTATCATGACATGAATCAGGTGGTGTATCGTGGAGCTACTAGCTTGTCTGCAGGTGTGTCATTGTTTCAATTCTAGGCTTGGGAGCATATAGCTGTGACTTAGCCCATATGCACATTTCACCGTCAACCAGGAAAGCCATACTCATATGGGTATGCAGGTGTACTTTCTCAGCATAGGCTAGGGAAGTTGGAGTATTAGTGTCACACATTGGACAATGTGGACGCCGTGGTGTGGCAACCTTACATAGATTGTGAGGTTTGGGATGATGAGGTCGATGAGTTGCCCTATGTCTTTTAGAAATAATGGTTGATTGGGTGGACAACTCATATTTTGGAGAGACACATAGTCACCTGTGTTTTGCAGAAGTTTGGGAGGACTCAAGGTATGCCACAGGGGTAGGTCCTATTTTCCAGGACTTGGGCAGAGAAGAGACGGTGGAGACCAGTGGCTTCCTATGAGGAGGCTAGGACAAACATTTTGCAGATACCCTATTAGGCATGGCCGATGAGGAGGGAGATAGTGGATGCTAGGATGACCCGGGACTATGAGGATTGGTTCGTAGCACACCCATTCCCCAGATACTCAGGATCGGGAGAGTTAGCTCCTCGTCTAGAGGAGGTGGAGTCAGAGGAGGAGGAGGATGGAGGTAGATGGAGGAGACGGTAGAGGAGGAGGAGTGGGGATGACAGAGGGTGAGGAGACAGTGGAGGGGGCCGAGGAGATGGAGGAGATGATGGAGGTGACGACCGACTGAGAAAGTGGCAGAGAGTGGGGCAGGCCCCACCCCAACAGGAGGTATAGCAGCAGGTTCCACTTCAGTAGGTGGTATAGTAGTAGGTTCCACAGGTAGCGGCCCCACAAGGACCGTAGGTTCAGGTTTAGCCTGCCCCACAGCAATAGGGACAGGGGGACGTAGTTGGTATGCTTCGGGGCCAACTACGATAGGTTAGAGCTCAGTTGAGAGCCATGGAGGCTCAAATACAAGGTGATGTAGGGGTGATCACAAGTATCACCACAGAGAGGTGTTGTGACCAAATCACACATCGCCCCATTGCAAATGGGGACCCCCTTTTTTTTTGAGCTCTGATGCTTTGCATGAAGTTCTGACGATGCCTTAGGTTCGTTTCCTCTGTCAATCCAACAAGAGGTCTTTCTCCTAGATAATTTTGCTTTATAACTGGAGTCTCATCTGGTACATAAACTTGTAGTAATGAAGAATCTTGATCAAATCCCATCCAAATGATGAATAATGAGACCCTTCCTGAAGAATGTTTGAGACCCTGAAAAGACTAAGCCTGGAGCCTGAAATCCTGAAAATCCTGAAAAATGGCTAAGTCTGAAATCTGGTGAATCCTCCAAATTCTATATTCTGCATCTTAAATCCGGTGGATTTGGGACCTATCTCAAACATCCTGAAAGGTATATTGAAAAATATTTAAAGTATAAGAAATTCGATCTCTCAACTTATACTTAAATATATTTTTTAATATACCTTTACTCGCGCGATCCTGAAAAATGCTTGACGAGTTCAGAGGATTCAAAACACTGATCTAGTGCGACAGGGTACTTAAATGGCGCAAAATCTTGGCACAAAATCATGAAGGAGAAGGCACTTGAGCCAGAGGATTTGAAAACTCGATCTAATGCGCCCATCTACACCTTGATCCAATGCGAAGAAGTCAGAGGATTTCAATCTTCTATCTATTGCGCCCAAACCAAAAGATCATTTTGAAGGAAAAGATGAGGATTTCAATGCCTTGGTCCAGTGCGAAAATGTCAGAGGATTTCAATCTTCTATCTATTGCGCCAATTCTTGGGGAATTTTCACTCTTCAACTAATGTGAAATGACAACTTCAAACATGCAAACCACTTCACCAAATGAGAAGTCAGAGGATTCTAGAAGTTGATCTAATGCGCTAGAGGTTAGAAGATTTGAATTCATGAAGTAATGCGCCAATCCATGATAACAATCCAAGGCCAAGTTTAGAAGACATCTAATGTTTGATCTAATGCGACTTCTTGAGGGAGAACTCTACAGGATTTCAAAAGTTGATCTAATGCGCTCAAGTGATTTCTAGATGAAGTTCCAAGGACCCTTAACCAAAGCGCTATCCACAGGATTTGAAAACTTGAACCAATGTGCCTATGGCAAGATCATCCAATATGCAACACCAAGGTAAAGTGAGACACGTTTTCAGAGGATCCTACAAGCTTAACCAATGCGCCAACATCATGAGGTAGTGATCAAGGTTTGTATCTAGAAGATTTTCAAGTCTCATCTAATGCGCCATACATCATACATGATCCACATCAAGACAAAGGCTATCTAAATCCATGCAAGTTTGAAGACTTTAACCTAGTAAAGTAATGCGCCACTCCCTTAAGGAGTCTTAAAACATGATCTGATACGCCAAATGCCAAGAGGATTTCAATCCTCCATCCAATGCGCCACTTCCTTGAGCAAGAAAAAAACTAAGTGTCATCTAATGCAAAGTATTCAGAGGATTTTTATCCTTCAACCAGTGCGAAATGCCAAGAGGAATCCAAACTTTGATCTAAAGCGCCATGCATTAAGACTTTGAGGGTGTCTAAAATGAAATTCTTGAGAATTCTAATTGATGATCTAATGCGCCTAGAAGCAAGATAAAGAAGAAGATAACACTAAGCTAATCCAATGCGAAATATAAGACAAGAAGATTTCAAGCCTTGATCTCATGCGCTTGAGAAGAAGAAAATGCCAACCTACAAGGAGATCGCCAAGACCTTATCTAATGCGTCCATCAAGGGAGTTAGAAACATTTAATAATTGTTGCCTTGGAAAACGTGCAAAATGCATTTATTAAATAAAGATCAAATCTAAATTAAATGTTTGTGCACAATAATAAAGGAGGTCGGCCTAGAGAAAAGGAAAAGTTTTAAAGCAAATTATGTATATATACCTCATTTCCTTTTCATTTTTATCATTGTCAAGAGCAGATTTGTTTTCCAAAAGCAGATTTTTTCCTCAAGGAGCAGCAACAAGAAGTTGTTTTACAAGTATAAATTTGATTTTATCAAATTTAAGCAAGTGGTGGATTAAATTGCAAGGTATCCAATTCAAAACCGCCTATCAAGTAAGTCTGATCTGAATATTTCTGATCTGATTTTCTTATTTTTCCTTCATTAAATGCATTAAAATTTGGTAAAATTCAAGAAGGATAAGTGGATTTTCATAGGTTCCTTGAATCTAGATAGCAATATTTCATAATTATAAAGGAAAATTTCATAATTTAATCCACTAAGGTGGCTGAAGTGAAGATTGTGTTTGCAATTACTTATTCGCGTCAAGTTTGCAGGAATGTCAATGATGCTAAAGAGTCATCAAAGAAGAAGAAGCTGGAACCACCTTCATGCTAGGAGTAAAGTCAACCAATTGTCATGTGGAGAAGACATCAAGTAGCTGCTCCACCATAAGGAAAGTGTTATCATCAAGTTGGAGCATTTCGTATATTCTACTTCATTCAAGATCATCTTCCAGGAAGCATCATTCTAAGAAATCTACATCACTTCAAGAGGTAGCTGCTCCAAGACGTCACAGCAAGATATATCTCAAGTCCTCTTCATCAATGACATCATGAAAGATCCTACGTCAAGTTCCTTCGAGCTTCAAGATCATCTTCAAGGAATCATTTCATCAACTATATCATGATCATCAAGAGCAAGTGTTTGAATCACTTTCACCTTGCGGAGGGAACACTACTCTAAAGGATTATACCTCAAATCTTCTACATCATCGAGTTGGAACACTTCATTGAAACTTCCAAAGGCATTCATCCATCTAAACTTCAAGACTCTTCAAATTTCCAAGTCCAAGAGAGTCTCCTACTCTTCATGAAGAGATCAAGTGTCATCATCTACTCTCTAATCTACATGAAGATACATCGAAGAAGATTCACATCAACCTACCTACAAGAAGAAGAATCATAAAGTTAGTCAAGTGAGGCGACAACTATCATACATCCAGTTAACAAGAAGAATGAACAAGGCAAGATCCACAGGATGTATTCCTAAATATACAAGTTCAAACAATCACATTGAATACATCATTACAAGTTGATACAATTTTCAAAGTATGCTGAGTTGGCACTTATGTGGCGAGTACACATCATTTAATTTTGATTAGCCACATTATTTAATGCATGCAATGTATCATTTAATGAAAGAAGCCAAAGGGATTCCTATGTGGAGGAATATTTTAAATGCTTTCGCCTTACCTTATCACATTGGAAAACGTGCCTTCATTGCCTCTCTCTTTTTTGCTAAAAATAGCAAGTTGTTGTAACTACCTCTGAGGTGGCACGATCTAAGCCCTTGGCTATCGAATTGATCTAAGCCATTCATTGTATACTGGAGCACTATATAAAGGCCTTGTTGCCTCATTTGTAATTCATTAGAGATATAAATTAGAAAGTAGATCATTAGTAATAGTAGAAAGTAGATTTTAAGAGTAGAATAGAAGAGACTCTCAAAATTCTCTGAGAGGGCTGGAGATTGTTGTAACTATTTCTCAAGATTAATGCAAAGACATTGGAGCTACTTGTTTGGTGTTAAGTATTATCTTGTGGAGTAACATGGTTTCTGAATCTTGATGGAATTAAGAGATGTTTCAAATAGTTTAGAAATAGATTAGAAGTGCATTGATGTAATGAATATGCGTAAAGATATTTGATGGACTCTTCTGGTTCATACTTTTCGTGTGTTGTCGAAGGCAACCCACTTTGCAAAGTTAGACTGAACCTTCATTTTCTTTAGTTCAGTTGTGAATGCTTGTTCAAATTGCGCCAGCTGTGGGTGTTTGGATGGAGATTTACAACATGAAAATCCTTGAGTTTCCTTAGAAGATTGCACCAGCTTCGTGTAGTTGTTGGTTCTCATGGCGAAGCGAAGTCTGGTTTCATGAGGAGTTTGTCTATCTTTACATGTTTCATTACCTCATTGTCCTTAGATTAGCCTTCTAAACCCTTAACCCTTTTTCCATTTTCTTTATCATAGAAGCTCTGTATATATGTCATCCACATCAAAGGAGGAATAAGTCGAATGAAAGGAGAAGAGTCTGCGTAAGTCCCTTTGTGTTTAACAGCAAAATCATACTTAAATCGCTGAGCTGTCTCTTACCGAAATTAAACATTATAAGAAGGAACCTTGGAGTTATCTCGTTTGATCACCTAGTTCAGCATCCGAGAGGCTTTGCTCAAGAGAGAGTCAGATACTCAGTATTTCACTCTATTGTTGACTTGTTGAAAAACAACCATCAACAAGAGGGATGCAACCCTTGCAAGAGTATCTCTTACAACAGAGAGGGATGCAGCCATAGCCACCTTGGGCACAGATGCAATGATGATCATGCTTGTGACAAAGTTGACACAAGCACAGGCGCAAGCGACACAGGTATAGGTGTAGTTGAGATAGGCATTGGGAGGCTGGCCAGGGCTTAGGCACAGACCTAGTATTATAGAGGTTTGTATCATGGGGTGGTGCCAGCTGATTAGAGGGCACCTAGCTACAAGAGCTAGTCAGTGGGAGCGTCTGCGCAGAGGGCAAGAGGTTCATGCTCAGGAGTGTCAGTTATGGGCCCACAACAATCTAGGTCAGGCTGCAATGGTGGAGGAGGGGACAGTGTCGGGAGCAGTATCCTACAATAACAGGGCTAGCTATTACCCTGCATATAGTTTTGTACTTGCACATACATTTTTGATGGCTCATGGATAGCCTGTTATATGTATATATCACTTGTATTTTGCATAGCGATCGAGACATTTGTATCATTATCATTTTGTATGTATGTATAGACCTTTTATGATGTGACTCACTGACGATAGAGTGATTTTGTACACATGGACATTTTTATGGTTATATGATAATGCAGCTTATGATGACTTACATGTATGTTGCTTATGCTATGATCATGGATGCATTTTTTATTTTTATATGCGATGTACATGTTTATGATACTTTAATATGCAGTTATGATGGCCTATATGTATAATGTTTATGCAATGATCATGGATGTAGTTTACTTGTTCTTCTTATATGCTATGTTTTTAATAATTTTCTGATGAGATACTACATATGCATCTATGTTATGACGATAAAAATGTATATGGATGATTTAAATACACCTATATGTATGCACCTATGTGGTCACATTCTATGATGATCTAATGTGGACAATATGATTATGGCTATGTGTTTGTGAGTTATTTGGTTAATGCAATGTTATGTTTGATTTTATGCATCTGTATGTATGCAAATGATCTAACCAAGTTAATGATTATTTCACCTAATATGAAATGCAAAAATGATTATACATGGATGACTTAATGCACTTACATGAATGCAAATGATCTAATCAAATGAATTACTTTTTCACTTAATGCCAAATGATTATATGTTTTTGACATGTCCAAGTGTACTCAATCAATATAGATGAGACTCGATGAAAGACAAATGATAAAAAAATTGACTTTGACAGAAGAATGACTCGACTGAAGGACTCACAAACTTTTGTAAACTCTGACACTGTGAACATAATCTTTATTGATGATGGTATATGGAATGCAATTTGATATAGATGGATGCGGATTATTTGTCATCTTGATATTGCAAGTATTTTGAAGTGCTTATTTCATCATTGGGCTTTTTTTATTTTTTAAAATGTTGTAAGAAAATACAAGCATCTAGGTATAATTAAACCAGGATGACCTGAGTATTACTTACATGGATTTTGATTTAGCAAGTTAATACAAGCATCTAAGTATAATCGAACCAAGATGACCTGAGTACTTCTTGCGTAGATTTTGATATAGCAAGTTAATATAAGCATCTAGTCAAAATTGAATCTAGATGACCTATGTATTTCTTACATGTCAACAGACAAGGATTACACCCATGTCATGTTTAGACCTCTGATGTCTTCTATGATCATTATGTTGATCATGTCTTTAGACAAGGCTTCACATTACTAAAGATAAACCCACAAGAAACAGACAAATAAAAATAATCATGCCCCCATCATAGCATCTCTAGTTTTTGACATCCTTGAGTAGCATAGAAAGACATGATAACAAAAATCAAGACTCTATAACTTAACCTGCTCACAAATACAAAACATTTTTGCATTAGATGTGTTTTCTTGGCATAATTTAGGTAAAATCATTTGGAGTGTTTTTAGGCCTCTGTTTGTTTTGCTTTAGATAGGTTGATGTCTTGCGTCAAGATTTCTATTTGGAAGCGTGCTTTGTTGTGCATGTTTGTCTAGTGAAAGGTATCACAATCCTTATTGGTGGTCCTCTTAGAACATTTGGCATTCAAGAATCCAATTTCGTAACTAGGTCGAGGAGTTGTCCCCAGTCAAGCAAATGATTGATTTATTATGGATGAACTGACATTGGACACGAAGAAATGGGCCCTAAGGGACTGACCTAGTGCCTCAGGGGCGCATTGATAGATGGCCTTGCCTACATGATGATGCAGAGACAACATAGTTCGGGGTGATGGACTTTTGTGGACCTAGGACCTAGGCGATGGGAAACAGTGTGGATGCAGATGGACTAGTAGATGGGTGAAAAAGGTATGAAATGAATGGGCAACCTCGGGGCCTCATCGATGATGGCCTTGCCTATGTGATATCTCATAGGCGACATAGTTTGACAATGGTTTAATGGATTGGCTTAGGACAAATGATATGATGGACACAAGTTAGGATGAACGAGGAACGAGTTCACAATAGATGGAGGAAGTGGTTCATCGCAGATAGCGCCTGTTTCTAGGTTTTCACCACTTGTTTTTATTTGCACAATAGCTAAAATACACATGACGCCTATTTGCCAGGTTTTCATCATGGTATCTATCCATGGTGCCTGTTTGCCAGGTTTTCACCAAAGGACGATTTTTTTTGTTGTTTTTCCATTTTTTTGATTTTTTTGCTATTTTTTTAATTTTTTAATTTTTAATTTTAATTTTATTTATTTATTTTTTTGAATATTTGGATAGGATAGGTGGAATACGGATGAGAGGGACTCAAGTGTCTAGTTCCATGAAGGTGATAGTGTCCTGTTAGAGATGCATGTTGTCATATGGATCATGTCAAATGTCTCTATGCTCATAGATGTTGGTAAGGATTGCATGAAAGGAAGACGGAGTAGGTAGATAGCGGATTATGGAAGGTACGATAGTGGATTATGTAAGATTTATGTAAGGATGGAGGGAAGGCTTATGCAAAAGCATGGACCATAGGAATAGGATGGGGAAGATATGTAGGATAATAGTGGAAGGAAGGGGAGATGGAGGTATGTGGAAGTGTCGTGGGATGGAAGGGAACCATGACCAACGGTTGCACATACTGTGATAAACATTGAAGCTTATGATGGGAAGGTGGTGTAGGAAGCAATGGAGATGTTTTCTTAGTGGATGAGTGATGTAGGCATTTAGGGACCCACATAGACTTAGTATTTTTATGATTTTTGCTTGTTATGTGGGATGGAAGGATTTGAGACTTTTGGATGGAAAAGGAGAAAGGGGATGGTCGAGATTCTTGAGAGGTGGATGCCTCATTTAGAGTGTGGAATAGAGCTTGGGGAACTTGATGGCGCTATTGGTGTAGGACTAGTATGCTTTGAGACATGGTATCTAGGGGATGGTGATGGAGGTCTAGTAGATGGAATGGTATATGACTCCAAACGTAAGGTGGTATTTCCCTTGTCAATAGTAAAATTAAGATGGGTTAAGGATGTACGATCTTGGTGCGAGGCGTGGCTAGTACTGGCATGTTCATGTTGGGAGGGATTTGGTTCATGTGGATTATCTTTTTTCCTATATTTGTCAAACTTGGGCATGCCAAAACTAGAAGAGAAAGGTATCTTAGCCAAGATTTTATCAAATGGATAAGGAGATATGCCCTCTAGCCAATATCATTTTGTGGAAGATCCAATTTGTAAGATCGCCACTTATTGTTGTATGGCTTGGATTTGTTGGGTAAGTACTTCTAATTAATTTGTCATATCCTCAGAAACTGATACAAGACTGAAATTGGTGTCCAAAAAGGCAGATGTTTGCTTTGAATGTTGCTTTGTCTGATTAGTTTCTTCAATTATGGCAAGAAAGACATCACACAAAGAAATTTTCATGTTTGTTGATTTTTTTTAAATTTTTTAAAGATTTTTTGACTTTTTTGACTAAAAACAAGTACAAATCCTAGGATGGTAAGGGCAGTATTCAATGAATTCCAACTTGGTTTTTACACTAGCCACTTGCATAAAGGCGGACAACTAATAACTTGGTAGCACCAGCTCCCCTCCACAGCACACACTTCTCACGCATACCAAGTTATAGTTCCTCTGAAGAGTTGAACTTTTCTGTCTCGACACTAAATGAGTGTATGATATTGGACGACTCTGGAGAATGTTTTCCTCCTATGTCACTAAATAGGGGATTTTGGCTTCTAAAATAATGGATATGTAGTAAGGGAAACCATTCGAGTGGTTATACGTGTGACATCACTACTCTCCATTATGGAGTCTCCTAGCCTACAAGGGTTGTGCCTTGTGGGGAGGTTAGTTGTCGGTATAACTAATCCGCACTCGTTGTTTGAAGCTTTCACTTCAAACACAATTTATTTATAGTGGATCAAAAGAGCTTGGCGTTAGCTCATTACCACTTAAGGTCATCCCACTTGGAAGGAAGGAATTCCAAGGGCAGGCCTCTCTAAAGGAAACACATGTGATATGATGATTTTGGCATTTTGATCACCCAGTTAAGGGGAGAGCATAGTCCTATCATCATTCCAAAATCATGAAAAACAATGGTTCTTTCCTCCTAGTTAAAAGGAAAAAGACTAAATGAGTTATGCTATTTGGGCACACACAAGATTTGTTAACTTTGAAAAGCTCAAGCAATTGTTCAATTTTAATCCTCCTAGTTGGGACTATGTTCAAGTTGTTTATGCAACAAGATCAAGTTACTTCCCTCCTATTTAGATCTACGTGAGATTTTTCATGAACAAGCTCAATTTCTTCCTTTGGCTAATTAGATCTAGATGATGAGTTAACAATGCAACTATATGACTAACCCGCTCTTAACCTACAACGTGGGCATGAGAATATTCCTGCAAATGGGGTTAGCGTTAGAAATCTCTCTAGAAACAGCTCAAAAATCCTAGCAGAATGGATGCACAAAAACAAAGATCATATGCGCTAAAATAGAGAACATATGCACAGAAACAAATGCGTCGAAACAAAGAGTAAATGTGCTGAAATAGATGCATAGAAACAAAGAGTAAATATGCTGAAACAAAGAGTAAATGCACCGAAACAAAGAGTAAATGCACCGAAACAGAGAGTAAATGCACTGAAACAGAGAGTAAATGTGTGGCAGAATGTGACAAATGTGCAGAAATGTGCTGTGTACAGATTCTAACACACAAAAACTCAATTTTGAAGTTAAATTGGGGCAAGGCCCCATGGTGGGCACCATAAATGTTACGGGAAAATGTGGATAATATCAATAATCAATAATAACCCAATAACTCAATAGAAATTGCAATAATCAAGATTCAAACACAAAGAACAATACCTTGCAAACCTTATTACTTTGCGGCTTCCATTGGTCGCCTATCTCAAATTGATCTTTCATGTGAATGAAGCCCTCAGAAGGTGCACTTCCTTGCTTTTTTCTTCAAGATGACAATAGAGAACGACTATGATAGTTCTTGCAATGAAGAGGATCTTAAATACAATGAAAATGGTGATCTCAAGCTATGAATATGGTTTGGTGCCAAAGGCACACTGTTATTCATGTAGAGTAAGTTTATAAAAGCTTGGATGATTGAAATGGAGGAATAGGGGTTGCATTTATAGACTTGTGAGAAAGAAGATCAATGGTATAGAATGAATAAGAAGATCAATGGTTGAGGAAATTTGAGAGGATGTGCATGAATAGGGAGAGGAAAAGTGTCCAAGCTCCTTCATGCACTAGAGGAGTTAACATAATAGAATGAAGAGTTAACTGAATTGATTAATTAGTTAACAGAAAAGACTAACTAGTTAACTGATTTGATTTATGAGTTAACTAATTGGAACTGGAGGATAAATAGGACATGTGGGTGAGGGAACAATTAATTAAATATTAAAATATTTAATTACATGTGTACATGGACTAATTGAATTATTTTTGGTGTTAATTCAATTTTAGAAGAAATAGATAACTTAAATAAATGTTTGGATTTATTAAATATAGAGGATGGTTTAAGTTTAGAAGAATTTAATTAAATAATTGGGTATTATTTAATTTAGAATGACTTTGGAATTTAGAAGAACTAATTAAATAATTTGGTATTATTTAATTTAGAGTGACATTAGAAGAATTTTGGAAGATTTAATTAAATAAATGATTTTATTTAATTTTGTGGAAGAATGTGAATCAAATAAATAAATTGATTTATTTATTTATTGATAGAGGAATTTAAAGTGGAATAAATATTTAAAATATTTATTTAGGTAGAGTCGTGTCATTTTTAGGTGTATACAGTAAGCATTTTTTTAATCAATAAAACAAGTTTTTTTTACCTTCTCAAAGTTGTTTCATTGTGCAAGCTTCAAAATATACTACTAAATACACTAATGATTAATGCAAGCTTCAAAATGACTAAATATACTACTAATTGACATCAATTAATAATTAAATTGACTAAATATACTATCGATTGATAGAAATCAATGACCAAGTGAATAAATATGACTAAATATATGACTAGTGTTAAATCAATTATAAAATGACTAAATATACTACCAAATTGATCAAAATGATGATTAAAATTAATGACTAAATATACTACCAATGGACAGAAATCAATGAATAAAAATGACTAAATAAGTGACTAGTTAACAACAATCAATGACTAAATTAATGACTAAATATATCAGTGAATAAAAAATGACTAAATAAGTGACCAGATTACAACAATCAATGACTAAATCAACGACTAAATATACTACCAAATCGGTCAATCAAAACAACCAATAAATGACTAAAAATGGTTTAGTCATCAATTTGGTCGTGTTATAATGACTGGCAATAAACTACTAATGGTCACGTGACCATGTTTGGTCATTTATAAGAAGTTTTTAGTAGTTTTTCTAGTAATATATTGTTATTTCTGCACTAGTGAGCATTAATTACAATTCCACACAGGCATTGACATTTATCACTAGTTGTATTTTATATAAATCACATGGGATAAATCAACAACATTACAAACATCAATAGAAAACAACATATATATATAAACATCAATTTGAATATACATTAGAGTCGACTATCCCGTACATCAAAATGGGATGTCGTAGTATACAAGATACATCACATAGTGGAACCTCGATCATCGATTCCCTCGGGACCTAGTGGTGTATGTGTGATGGAGGGCTGCCCATGTGTGGCCATGGATCGTGAGTGATGCCTAGAGGTACTTCGCAACCATAGACCCCTGAGCTCACCTCTCAGACCCAACACCTCACCATGCAAATCGACACATGTTTGACGGTATTGATCTCACACTTCCTAAGCCCTGTCTCTCTCAGCTCTCGCCTGATGTAACTCAGGAAGTAAGACCTCAGCCATGATAAGATCTCTCTCAAATGAAGGTACTGCTGCAACCTGATCTCATAGTGCCTAGAGCTCTACCCCCGTGTGCTCAACTCTCTAGATAGCCTGATCTAAAGTGGACTCTATAAACACTCTATATGTTATAAATCTCACAAATATCTCTGTATGGTGCCCTGTAGAAGGCTGTGGAAAATATCCTGTCCACACTCGCTGGTTGGTCACATCAGCAGGAACTATCTCTGCTATGACGCGACTCACAAAGTCACACCATGCATCTATACCAGCTGCAAAAAGGAAGAAAAAATTGATATCAATATCATATATGCATCATAAGTAATCATAAAAATAATACAACATAATCATAATGTCTCACCTGGATCTCCATCTCGCCAGGATGGGTCCCAAACTGCTGCTGGTATAATAAGCTCTGCAGCTAGGGGCACATGACTACTAGTCTCCCCTCGCTTGTGATTGCTTAATCTCTTAACATTTGTAGGGGCTAGACCACGAGCCCTCGACCGTGACCTCACCTTGCTCTCCTCGTCGCTATCTACCTCCTGCTGATCTCACTGTGGCCTTGCTCTAAAGACGTACTACACCAGGATCTCCTCCTCATCATCATCATCCTCATCATCCTCATCATCATCAAGATCATAGTGTCCACCAAAATCACTAACATTGTCCTCTACTCCTGTGTTACTTGCTGTTAGGTGAACAAGAGGGAAGATAGGAGTAGGTCATGCTGTCTGCCACCAGGTCTAATTTGTTGGCTGACACCGATGTCATTTGCATCACATAACAGCTCTGCATCCTCTATAACATCATCATCACTCACTGATATATCAGCTACCATTGGTTATGGGGTGAAATTTGCCCTGACTATGCTGCGTGCTAGGCAGGCATAGCTCAGACGTATCCTAGGAACATCCTATTTATATCTAAACTATTGCACTACTCTATCAAAGTAAAACCAAACAACTATGTGATCGAGGTGATCAACCATCAACCGATCCCTCTACATCTTAGCCAATTATCTACACTGACCCATCCATGGTCTGTAGCCATGACATAGTCTCCAAACAATGTTGTTGTGTTGCAACCTATCAAATATCACTCTCCAATATAAAAGATCACCATGTATCCAATATCTGATGAGTGGATAAGCATGTGCATGTGGATAGGTCCATGTTGGCTCTATAGGGATACTTTTAGGTCATGTGCACCTGATATGTTCGAATGCCCAGACCTATAGCAGGGTGCAGACCATCAGGCTTTATGACTCGTAATGGACATACTGTCACAAACTGCGGTAGAGGTGTGCAAGCATATTGCGCCCCCAAGTGTACACTATCCTATGCTTCTCCATCTATATGGTAGTATGAACAAGGCCCCCGTGAAGGTGAGTGCCTCATCCATCCTATGCGACCACTAAGGTGATAGTAACGATCATGATCCTCTGCACCAAGAGAATGTTAGCGCATCCTTGCTCTAATAATTGTAGCTGGATGTGTCCTTGCTCTGCTTGAGTGATGGTATGACATAAGAAATATAACTGGCTCTCTCAAGTGTACTTTTCTAAGTGATGCTCTAGGATCTTCACTATCTCTCCTTGGACAGGCAGTCGTAGGATATGGTAGACATCCTCCAGGGTAACTATCATCTCACTTGTGGGTAGATGGACTGTATATGTATCTACATCCCACCTCTCCATAAGTGCCATCAACATGCTACAATGGAATCTCATTATGGGCATGATAAACACCCACCAAAGACCCACTACTTGCAAGAATCCCCTCTCCTTGTCTAACATAGTGCTAGCATGGTCTTTAAGTAGCATCATCAGGTGACCACCTGTATGCTCTCATGTCTTAGGAACATCCTACAGGTCAAACATTCAAAATTGAATCATTTCACATCATCAAACCATCAAGAAGCATCTAAGATATCAATTTGTGCCATGTCCTTGAGGCCCTTGTCCTTCTTGGACTTGGCGCCCAAAGATGACATAGGCGCCCTGAGTGGACTTGGGTACCCTAGTTGGGAACCCCTGTCTGAAAAGGGCTATGTGGCACACAAAATAAGGAATACAAAAGAAACAGGAAAGAATGACGATAGAAGAGACGGTAAAGACCCTACCTCTGCCTCTATACGTCACTCTATGACTCAAGATCTGAGCATCTCCAATCATGGAAGCTAGTATGGACATTGAGTCAGGATGGCTAGTCTCCTTCCCCTTCTCCTTCTCTCCTCTACACAATGAAAATAAGAATAAATGGTGAAAAGTGAAAAATCCCTTTACATATAGTAAATGGACGAGAATTCCTATCACTATCTAGGTGCAAAATTGAACAACTTTACTCATGAACCTCTATCTTGGGCTATCAAACTCAGATTCGTGTGCCATTTGTCACATTGGAATCTTGGTTCCACCCTCCATCTAACCCAATGCTTTGTGCTTTGGTGTTGTTTGCAAAAATGACCTTCACAACACATTTCTCATCAACTTTCCCTAAAATCTATGTTCATAGATAACCACCTTGTTTCTTCTTTTTAGACTAAGAAAGTAGAAATAAGGAGGGCCATATATCTCCCTTGATTTCCTCCCTCATCATGTCTCATCACTCAACCCCTTAGTGTTTATGACTAACCTATTTGTGTGGTGGTTGCATGTTGATTTGATTTTGATTATCTGACAAGTGTTCCTTTGCAGGATGTGGTTCCTAACTTTGTGGTCTCACAGGATTATAGACTGGGGGCTTCTTCCTCTCGTGTGATAACACTTCGGCTTCCTCTACAATATCCTTTTGGGTATTCTTTTCATGATTGATGTATTTAGTTTCCTTTAGTTGTATATGCACATAGTGTCATATGGCCACTAAAGTGGGGGCTAAATGTTATGTTAGAAATTCTCCTCCTGCATGGAATGGCACAATTTCACATAGGTTAACTCCTCTCTTTTGGTGACCTCTTTCCCTTTTTGTTTCTGAACTTCCTAAACCCTGATTGACCTATATCTGATTGAAGAAATGCCGTATTCTAAAGCAACTGACTACTAAACCTGAGAACAAACTTTAGATTTTGGACATCCTAGACCTCCTAAATGCAGACCTGAGGGAAAAAATAGGGCCTGGACAAGGGTGCCTGTACCCCTGTCCTGCCCTATTTTTCTGGGTTTTAAATTTTGGCGGGGTGTCGGCTTCTGCCATGTACCTCAGGATTCTGATTTCAAATTTTAGTTTTCATGTGATGTCGACACACTATTTCAAATATTTGAATTTCTAAGGTTAGGTATTTAAAGAGAATTGAAAATCATTTTATCACACACAATCTACATGCAAGCTTTCTATGCCGAAACTTTGCCATTTTTGCTATTGAAGATCAACAACTTGTTGAAGCTCTTTGAAGATATTGGAAATTGCTATCATGGAGATATTCGATAGAGATTAGGAATCAAGATCATGAGACTATCTTACTCTTCCTAGGGTTTTGTCAAACCTTTTGTGCAATCAGGAGAAGGGTTGAAGCCTCCAACTTGAACTTGGGAATCCTCCATGGATAATAGCTGCTTCACCTTCTTGTTCTACAATTCTTCATTACAATCATCTCCTTGAGGTGATGTTGTTGTTGTTTCCCTGAGTGAAGCAAAGTGTTGATCTTTCCTTGACGCTTGAGTCATCTAGGGTTTTGTATTTTTTTCATACACATGATATATGAGCACACACATCTGTAGATCTTTATCATTGGCTATTGTTGAGGTAGAAATAATAAAGATGAGGCTTGACTAAGGAAAGGTCCTATATAGCCACAACCATCTTTCTCCTCCTTTTGTATGTGCCGGTCGCATTCAAAAAGATCTGGCGGAAAGGAGCGGCAGAAAGATGGATATTGTGGATACAATCATTGTAGAAATTTGAATTTCGGCATTGTAGAATATTCAAGACAAAAGAGTGGATGACCTTGTCTAATTGAGCATTTATTTTTGGATCTAGGAACCTTTGAGGACCCTCTGATAACTGATACAGTAGATATCATACATCGGAAACTTGCGGGACAAAAGAGCGGGCGCCCTTGTCTAACAAGCCCTCATTTTCTGAGTACAAACTCTTTGTGATCTTTGCTCTTTATTTCTACAATTTGTTTGTCTGTGCTTATGTCAGAAGTCAGTCTATTATATTATAATGATAATTAGGGTTTCATGCTTTATGAATTCTATAAACTTGTAGAAACCTAATAAAAGAATCTGTATACACCTAAAAATGACACAACTCTGTCTAAATAAATATTCTTAATATTTATTCCATCTAAATTCCTCTATCAATAAACAAATAAATAAATTTATTTATTCGATTCATATTTCCTCTAAGTTAATTAAATATCAAAATATTTAATTACATCTTCCAAGGTCAAAATTAAATAAAATCTTTTATTTAATTTATTTCTTCCAAACAATTAAATAATTTCTAATTATTTAATTAAGTTGTTCATTTCTCCAAATTTAAATAAATAAATTAAATTTATTTAAATCCTCTCACTCTCCAAAAATAAAATATAATTAAATATTTTATTTATTCTTCCAAAATCATGTGCAAGTAAATTAAATAAATGTATTTATTTAATTTGCTTTCTTATCTTCTAAATCTTCTAAAAATAAATTAAATAAATTTATTTATTTAATTTGCTTTCTTTTCTTCCAAATTATCCACAAGTAATTAAATAAATTTATTTATTTAATTATGCTTTTTTTTTTTTTTTTTTTTTAATTCATGGGTAAACGCTTTTGACCGGAGCTATGAACGGGTTACAATTATTAGGTGGGCAGGGGGGAGACTGGACCTCGTGACCATCTTTACCGCAACGGAATTACTTAGCCAATCGAGCCAGGGCCCCTGCCCTATTTAATTATGCTTTCTTATCTTCTAAAAATAAATTAAATAAATTTATTTATTTAATTTGCTTTCTTATCTTCAATATCTTCTAAAAATAAATTCCTCTTGTCATACAAAAAGCAAAAGCTGAGTTACAAAAACAAAAGCAACTTTGCTCTCAAATTAGAAAAATCTATTCTAATTTAAAGAAAATGAAAACTCATCCTCATCAAGAAAGCATTTAACTCAACAAAGCTTCTTTTTGAATGACACATGTCCTTCTATTCACGTACGTTCGCACGACCATTCTCCTCTGTTGATCTTCTTACTTATTCTCAACCATTGATCTTCTCTCATCCAACTCTATAAATACAACCCTCTTCTTCTTCATTTAAGATATCCATCACTTGAGCAAACTTATGCTGTAGAAACCATAGCACGCCTTTGGCACCCCCATCTCCATAGCACTTATCAAAATCAAATTTTGGCGCCCACCGTGGGGCTCTTGCCCCTTTATCTAATCAAAATTTGAGTTTTCTTAGTGACAGGTTCCGTATAAGTGTCATACAGGTTTTTGACAGGTGCATTTGGCGCATTTATCCTTTCAAACGATGCTTCTACCTCCTATTGTGGCGCACATAGTACTCTGGCGCATCCAACCTCCAAGACGGTGCATCTGCCTTCTGTTTCGGTGCTTACGACACTATGACGCATTTATCCTTTGAGACGGCACATTCAATTCCTATTCCTAGCGCATATACCTTCTGAAACGATGCTTTTGTACTATGTAACGATGCATTTGGTAGTTTAACGCATTTGTACCTCATTACAGTGCTTTTGACACCTGTCTTAGCGCTTTTGTACAACGGCGCATGCAAGTTCTATTTCTGCGCATTCAGACTGCATAGCGACGCTTCTGTTCTGCACTTTGTCTTTAGGGTTTCATCTAATTTTTGTGTTTGAGCTAACATTTGTTTTGCAGGATTAGAGGCTGGATTAGATCATTTTAGCTGCATTGATTAGTTCATTTAGACTAATTAAGGGAAAAAGTAACAAAAAAATGTATGCATGCAAAGTCCACATAGTCTTTAACTAGGAAGGAGAGTAACTGAACCACTACTATCTTTGCATTGTTGATTTCTTTCCTAGATTAGATCATTGCTATCTCAACAAACGGGAATGAACATTGCTATGTCTTAAACACTTCAAAGTTAACAACCACGTGAGTGCATAAGTAGAATAGCCCATTTAGTTTTTCTACTTTTAACTAGGTTTGGATTAATTAGTGTATTATGTGACTGTGAATGACAATAGGCTTACGCTCTCCCCTTAACTGGGTGACCAGAATGCCAGACTTGTCATTCCATTTGTTTAACCTTTAGAGGGGCTTGCCCTTGGATGCACGCCTGTCCAAGTGGGAACGACCTTGAGTGGTAATAGGCTAAAGCCAAGCCCTACCAAGCCACTTAAAATAAATTGTGCTTGAGGTGAAAACCTCTTGCAATGAGTGTTGCTGTGTTACACCGACGACCAACCTCTCCCAAAACCCTCTAAGGCGTAACCTTTGAGGCTAGGAGACTCCATAACGAAGAGTAGTGCCGCTGCACGTGTAACCACTTGAACGGTTGCCTTTACTATGAACCAATTGTTTAGTAAGCCAAAAAACCCCTATTTGTTGATGCAAAGGGAGGAGGCTTTGAAGCGGCCTCGATTCATGTGACTCTTAGTAGAGGTAGCAGGGACAATCCTAAGGTTCGGTGGGGGTACGAGCCTAAGGAAACCTAGATCTGGTATGCGTGAGAGGTGAGTGCCATGGAGGGGAGCCGGTGCTACCAGATCCTAGAGCTACACGCTTTGAGTATGCACAGCTAGAGGATTCAACGAATATTGTCCTATCTACCCTAGGGTGTACTTGTTTTTGGGTCAAAATAGTCCAAAAATACAAAAAAATAACAAAAGATAAAAATCATGAAAACTTCTGTGTTTGCTGTGTCTTTGCCATAATTGAAAATCAATTCTCAACAACACTGAGTTTTCAAACCAAAAATAGAAAAATCTTGAAAAACATTCCAAAAACTTTGAAGAAACCAAGACAAAAACTAGAACTGTGCATTTGTACCGACTTCCTGTGCTTTTGCTACCTATTCCTGCTTTGTAGCTGTGTGTCTATCACAGTAAGCTTTTCCGGTCTTGTGTCAGTGGAAAACCAATTAGAATATATTGCTCAAAAACTCCAATATTTGCAATTGCAAATAAACTTAGGTCCCTCGCCCCAAGATTGTGTAGCAATTTCTCAACAAATCCAAGTCTTACAACAAGAAATGGCAATCTTGCAAGCTGACCGTGCCAGTACCAGCTACGCCTTGCCCCAAAATCGTATATCCTTTTTCCATACTCATGACAAGGCAAGCACCAAGCCAAGTTGGAAATCATATACCACTCTGTCTACTAATCCTTCTTCACCACATTCTGAGATACATATTCCAAAACATACTAGTCCTATGCCAACATTGCCATCGAGTTCCCCAAGCTCTAAACTGACAACCAAGGAATCCTCAGATGATTTGTGGAAAAGAGTTTTCTAAATTTATATAACCAGAGAAAAGCTAGGGAGAAAGCAAAATCCCCTCATTCACCTATCCATACACCTACCAATGATGTGATCCAAGGGCTACTAGCAGAGAGCCAACCATGTCCCCAAATTTTGGTCCTTGACCTTACCAAGAATCCTTCATGTCATCCGCGACCCCTTCAGCTTATCAAAAAGCTTCCTACCATGAACCGAAGTCAAGGTCCATCTCACCTTCATGTTGTTGACCAAGAGCCTATCCTAGAGTCTCCTACCTCAGCTCCAATTGAAGCACCTCAAGCGTCATGTCAAGAGCACACTTTAGAGCATGTGGAAACATCAACCCCTTGTCTAAATCAAAATCAAAGCACTCCCATTCAACCCCTACATAACCTCTATCTTTTCGATGATCCTATACCTATACATGAGCAAGAGATCCAATTTCCAACCATGCATAACCTATATCTTTTCCATGATCAAGATGATATCCATAATAATGAAACTCTCCATGAGCCACTTGATCCTATCCATATCCCAACAACTATACATGAGCAAGAGATCCAATTCCAACCCATGCATAACCTTTATCTTTTCTATGATCAAGATACTATCTTTGATGAAGAAGCTATCCATGAGCAACTTGGTCCTATGCATGAGCTAGAGATCCAATTTCAGCCCCTCCATAACCTATGTCTTTTCTATGATCAAGATATTATCATTGATGAAGAACCTATACAAGAGAACATTAATCTCATCACACTAAATCCTACCTATGATCAAGATCCCATCTATGATGAAGAGCCTATCTATGATCAAGTAGACCATGACGATCCTCTTAGGCCACTTTATGCGTTCCATGGTCCAGAGCCTATAAACCCATCTAGTCCTATCCAAGATCCAACAACTTCCACTTCCCTTGATGAGACACTTGCCTCCCAAGCAATCATAGAAGATCAAACTAGAAATACTCCTTCGCCCTCCATTATCGACCATGTTGCAAATCCCCCACCACATATCCTTGGTCTTACCACCTTCATTCACGAGTGTTCCTCCTTAGAACACCAGCCACCATTATCCTCTATCCCACCTTCTTCATCCAATAAGGAACTTGTGTCTAGTGTCCCATCTACACATAATCCTGCTATCCACCACATACTCCAACATATGAACTATCAAGGTAAAGGCTTAGGCCTTCACGAACAAGGTATTTTGGAGCCCGTCCATGTCAATGTTCCTCTTCCTTCATATGGCCTTGGATACACACCCCAAGGTGAACAATCTCAAGATGTTGGTACTTCCTCCACTCCTAAATCCCCCACTTTTCATCAGAAACCCTATCATATCCCCAAAACATATGTCGCCATTCCACCTCCGTCATCCTATAATCATCAAAAGCATGTGACCATCCACCCTCCACCATCCAATCTACCTCCGCTACTTCCAACTCCTAATATCCCTCCATACATTTTACCACCACTTCTTCCAACACCTTATTCGCCCATCTATGAATCTTCTAACAAGCCCAATCATGACCAACCAATGCACATGTGGTCTAAACAAAGAGCTTCCAACCACTCCACTTCCACCATCTCAAAGGAATTTCACAGCAAAAATCTGGATGCCTCTACCTATAAAGTCAAAAATCTAAAGACTCCTCATGACCTAGGATGTAAAAGCCCAGAATCAAAGAAAGATCCTTCTCAAGAGTTGCATACACCCACACACCTATGTGCCAAACTGAAAAGGGTGTGGGTCCGCTTCTAACAAATAATTACCCTTGAAGCTACACAAAAGCTACATACACCCAAACCCATACCTTCACAAGCAAAGTCTAAAAGCAAAATGGTTTGGGTACCTAAGCAAAAAGCCCTCAAGTTACATGAGGTAGCTACCTCTCAAGAATCTCAACCATCCACTTTCTCCCATTCCATCCAAAAGTATCAAATTCTTCCATCCCATATGGTAAGCAAAAATCAGAAAAATACTCAGTCTATGTGGATCCCTACATGCCTAAGTCATTCATCCACAAGCAAAAGTCTCTATTGCTTCCTACACTACTTTCCCATCACCAGCTTTGATGTTTATCACAATATGTGCAACCGTTGGTCATGGTTCCCTTCCGTTCCACAACACTTTCGTATAACTCCATCTCCCCTCCCTTCCACTACTATCCTACATATCTTCCTCATCCTATGGTCCATGATTTTGCATAAACTTTCCTTCCATCCTTGCATAAGTCCTTCTGTATTCCGCATCATCATCCACTATCGCACCCTTCCATAATCCAATATCTACCATTCTCCATCTCACTTTCATGCAATCCCCTACCAACATCTATGAGCACACTAGACATGGTCCGTGCGATAGCATCCATCTAGCGGGACTATCACCTTTCAAGGAACTAGATACTTGAGTCTCTCCTTATCCACATCCACCTTCTCCTAATCCACATCCACCTTCTCCTATCTAAATATTCAAAAAAAAAAATAAAAAAAAGTAAAGAAAAATCCCTTCGTCCAACAGTGAAAATCTGGCAAACAGGTGCCTTGGATAAGTACCATGATGAAAACTTGAAAAATAGGCGTCATGTGTAAGTTGATCTCCTACATCACCTACACTTGGGGGGCACTTTGTCTCATCGGCATATCACTCTTCTCCTATCAGTTTCCTTCCATACCATTTCCTAGCATATCCTTCTATCCATTACATACCTATCCTGTCGTGTCAATCCATCCTAAATCTTCCTTTCCTCTATTTTTGATCTTAATAAAGATTGGGGGAAACAAATGTTTTAGATGTCTCTTGACATACCTTATCCCTCCAAACAACACAAATCCTTCATTATCCTCTCATCATCCTTCATCGTAAGCTTTGAGTTCTTCCTATGCGACATAGTCCTTGGAGATCACATCTTTGATTCCTTCTATCCACTATTGCCCATCCCCATACATACCCGTTCCATTCTTTATCACCCATACATTTGCCTATCTGTGGTGTTTCCCTTGTCATCAGTATCTAGCATTAAGGCTATCCAAAATTCTTACCCAATATCCTGTCCACAGTGTCAGCCTAACATAGCCTCTATCATCAGTGTTATCTGTTCCATATCTGATCCATAGCTATTCCATATCTGATCCATATCTGTTCCATATTGTGCCTCATCTGATCCATATCTTAGGTCCATGGTCCAAGTCTCGAACTACGTTGCCTCTGCGTCATCACGTAGGCAAGGCCATTGTCAATGCACCCCCGAGGCTCCGCTACCCATCCATTCCCTACCTTATCGCCTGTCCTTTGGTTCGTCCACATCCACACCTTTCACCAGGAAAAGCACGTGCAGGAAAGCCCTCTTCCAAACAAAATTCTTGGCATGAAAACATCAACCTATCCAAAGCAAAAAGTAGAGTGCCATACCAAAACACTCAAACTAACTCTATATCAATTATGGCAAGAAGACACATCTAATGCAAGAATGCTTTGTGTTTTTATCGGTTAACTTACAAGGTCTTGATTTTTTGTTACTATGTCTTCTTATGCTACTTGAGGATGCCAAAAGATAGAGATGCTATGATGGGGGCATAATCATTTTCTTTGTCTGCTGTTTGTGGATCAAACTTTAGTAATGTGACGACTTTTTGTCTAACGACATGATCAGTAAAAGATCATCGAGGACTTTCGAAGGTCTAAACATGAAAAGGGGCAATCCTTGTCTGTCGAAACACAAGAAATACTTAGGTCATCTAGATTCAATTTTGACTAGATGCTTGTATTAACTTGCTAAATCAAAATCCATGTAAGCGATAATCAGGTCATCTCGGTTTAATTATACCTAGATGCTTGTATTTTTTCTTACAACATAATAAACGCCCGATGATGAAATAAACACTTCAAAATACTTGCTATATCAAGATGACAAATATCCATATCCATATCCATACCATATCCAATTGCAGTTCATATCCATATCCATATCCATAGCGTATCCAATTGCACTCCATATCCCATCCAATAAAGATCCAAAATGCAGAGAATCAATGTTTACAAATAAAAGCTTGTGATTTCTTCTGTTGAGTCATTCTTCTATCGATCAAATTTCTATCTGTCTTCATATCTCTCATTAACAGTTCTAGTTGTCAATCTGAGCAGTGATCAAAATGCAAGTTTATCCTTAATCCATACCAATCGAGTCAAGCCAATCTTGTTGAATTATCCAATCGCAATCAACGGTCTTGATCCTAATCTTGTCGTAAACCATATCAATCGGTCATAACTATCCTTCGTGTTGCTCTATTGATAGATCATTCCCCGCCATGACAACAATGTCGTATATTGTTATCATATCAAATGTCTTAGACATGATGTTGCATTGTTGAAACCAGACCTAGAGTCTTATACGACATGTTTCATTCCTGAAACCAAACATCATCGATCTATATCCTTGATTTACCGCTTGACAGGGGCAATACCTTGTTTGTTCTTGTATCATTTGTGCATACTTGCTTACTTGCTTGTGTGTGTTATCTTTTTATCTTGCATCGTATATCATTCACCTCTTTCTCCTCCATCTAACCATTTCTTCTCCTGTCAACCTATCTTCTTCGTGAGATTGTCCGTTTCATGCCTTCTGCCTTCTTCCCGTCCAATCTCCCGAGGGGGCATCCTATCGTTAAACTTGTACTAGGGGCAAACTGGGGCATGTATCATTTTTAGACAATCTTATTCTTTGAAACAACATGATAAAACACATTGCATCAAAGAGGGGCAAAATGTATACACCTAAAAATGACACGACTCTGTCTAAATAAATATTCTTAATATTTATTCCATCTAAATTCCTCTATCAATAAACAAATAAATAAATTTATTTATTCGATTCATATTTCCTCTAAGTTAATTAAATATCAAAATATTTAATTACATCTTCCAAGGTCAAAATTAAATAAAATCTTTTATTTAATTTATTTCTTCCAAACAATTAAATAATTTCTAATTATTTAATTAAGTTGTTCATTTCTCCAAATTTAAAAAAATAAATTAAATTTATTTAAATCCTCTCACTCTCCAAAAATAAAATATAATTAAATATTTTATTTATTCTTCCAAAATCATGTGCAAGTAAATTAAATAAATGTATTTATTTAATTTGCTTTCTTATCTTCCAAATCTTCTAAAAATAAATAAAATAAATAAAATAAATTTATTTATTTAATTTGCTTTCTTTTCTTCCAAATTATCCACAAGTAATTAAATAAATTTATTTATTTAATTATGCTTTCTTATATTCTAAAAATAAATTAAATAAATTTATTTATTTAATTTGCTTTCTTATCTTCAATATCTTCTAAAAATAAATTCCTCTTGTCATACAAAAAGCAAAAGCTAAGTTACAAAAGCAAAAGCAACTTTAAAGCAAATTTGCTATCAAATTAGAAAAATATATTCTAATTTAAAGAAAATGAAAACTCATCCTCATCAAGAAAGCATTTAACTCAACAAAGCTTCTTTTTGAATGACACATGTCCTTCTATTCACGCACGTTCGCATGAACATTCTCCTCCGTTGATCTTCTTACTTCTTCTCAACCATTGATCTTCTCTCATCCAACTCTATAAATACAACCCTCTTCTTCTTCATTTAAGATATCCATCACTTGAGCAAACTTATGCTACAGAAACACTAGCGCGCCTTTGGAACAATAATCTCCATATCACTTATCATCCATCAAATAGTGTGTTGAAGCTCATCTTCATTCACACAAAGTATCCTAGCCAACTTCATCTTGTCATCTTGAGGACTTCAAAGCAAGGAAGTGAGCTTCCTGAGGGCCAACATTCATCTCCATCAAGATCAAGATAGAAAAGGTGAGCAATGGAAGGTGAAAGGTAAAAGGTTGTAAGTAGTATCTTGTTCTTATTTTAAATCCTTTTTCCTTCATATTTCATTGATGTATTGGGTTTTGTTATTGATTTGATTAATCCCACATTTCACCTATCACATAATCCACTCAATCACAACTAGCATAAAGGGAGCCTACATATTTATAGCTTGATCCTTCATAGAGAGAAAGCTTGGTTCCTACTTCCCCAATGTTTAGTGAGTGAAAGAAGGACTTGATTTAGTTTAGATATGAAAAGGGAAATTGCAGGATCAAATAACACTAATCAAACATGCAAAGTAAATAATACAAAACACAAGAGAAATACTAGATTGCACCAAGGAGACCAAGATTGTGAAGGGGGAAAAACAAAGAAAAACCCCCTGTGTTATGCAAGAGGCAAGAAGCCAAGAAAAGAGATTACAAAGAGAGTGAGAAGCTTCTCAATGAGAGAAATGAAAAAAATGAAGAAGAATAGAGAAGATATCCATGAAGAGATTATGTGCAGAAAGAGAGGAGGAGACACCTCTTAAATAGAGGTGAAGAATGGAGTTATGCGTAACTCCCATATGCAACCTTGCACAAGGTGTGTGCCACATGTTTCCTCTTAAGGAGGAATCTACCAAAATATAGATTATTCTTGCAGAAGGAATAAAAGAGGTGTTATATGACATGTGGGGATAAAACACCAAATTAATAAAATACAAAAATATAATATAATCTTCACTAAGTAAAGATTAATTTCTAACAAGATAAACTATCATTATCCCAATTTTTCCTCAAAACACGCTATCCACTTAGTAGGTGGACTAAGTCTATTAATGATAATTAAATTAACATTATTTTCACTTTGATTGAGCTCAACATCCATCCGTAAAGGATTTAATGTGAGAGAACTTTCTTCAACCACCAATGCTTCATCTTTCAAAGGGAGAGCATTGGAATGAAGGGAAGGTAGGGTGTTGTTAAGGGAATTATTGTTGATAGTATCTTTAGTGATGTTCAAAGAACATGCAACCAAAGGAGAGGTATCCAAGGTTTTCACATCCTTAGTGATATCCAAGGGACTCGAACATTCAACTAAAGGAGGAAGATCAAGGGTCTTCACTTCCTTAGTAATATCCAAGGTACTTGAATAGTCACATTAAGGAGGAAGATCAATAGGATGATCCATAGAGACTTCATGCACTATGGTAGGGATAGAATTTTTAATATTGTTAGATGAATGCTCATTATCTATCCATGGAGTGTTCTTCGTTAGAGGGGGTTCTTCATTCACTAATGCTTCATCTTTCGAAGGGAGAGCATTGGAATGAAGAGAGGGTAGGTATGAGTCAATGATTTCATCCTCTTACACCAAAATGTCCTCATAAGTGGGAACAACTTTGGGAGAGAGATCATCACTACTAAACGATATATCATATTTGAATTTAGTGAGATCATCTAATATTGAAGGATATATTCCCATGAGAGTTGTGAAACTATCAAAATATGATATGCAACAAAATATTTCATGTGGAACTCATGGAAATGTCAATATCATAGATGTATGCTATTTGTTGCAGGACTTGAGGATACTTATAAGTAAACTTGTAGAAATTATCAATGCCCATGATGTATTCAAATAAAGCTTCCAAAGATGAATAAGAAGCATCCATGATGAAAGTATAATATTTTGGTGTGATTCAACCAAGCCTTTTATCAAACCCTAGGCCAATCAATGCACTAAATCATAGAATTGTGATATTCTGCTTATAATAGACAATCAACAACGGAAATACAGGATCTGAAAGTACCAGGATGATCAGTGAGATGTAGTAACCTATCCCTCAGAAGCTAAAATGTGAGAAGATTCTGGGGTTAGCGCCCAAGTCCAAAAAGTCCCAATCTTCACAAACTCCAAATTGGAAAAATGTTATAAATGATGCTCTGATGTTGTTTCCAGGGTTTGTTTTAGCTGTTGGACACTGGGGCTAGCACCCAAGTCTACTACAGTAGTATTTCAAAACTTTATTTTTGGGTCCCTATACCTTCACTTCTGTGATTCCCATGCCTATAACCTGCACAGAAGAAGAAAAGAGGTTTTGGGGTTGTGGTGTTTAGGGATTTGTCTCAATCAAATCCTGGGCTAGCATTCAAGCTTTCCCAACACCATTGTTAGAGAGAGAGCGTGTCCTTGCAAGATAGAGGCTAAAGATAATCCAAATGATGATGAAATGATTCAAACACAATGATGTCACCTTGGTGGTGAAGTCCTTTGGAGGATAAAGATTCTTCAACTCATAAGGATGTTGACAGTAATTCCAAATTTGCAACAAACACAATACTAACACAAATCTTCCACAATAACACAATGAATACCTTGAGTGCTCCTTTACTCAATATCATAACCTTTCTATCATCAACTTGTAAGAAAATGAATTCAAACACTTGTTTATATATACTATCTTGTTAAACTTTCACAAATTAATTGAAAGAGCTGACAATGGAGGACCCATTTAAAAGTCCTATGCTGACATCCCTTAAATTTTACCCTAACCAATCAGGGTGGACTTGGGTGTGGGTGCCCAAGTCTCAAGGTGCCTTTTTGATTGGGACCTAAGCATTAAATGGGCAGCTAGTTCCCATTTGACATAGTTTTCAGGGGATTTCTCATCGTAATGAATATTTTGCTTTGTAGAGTGTTAACAAGGGGACCTAGGAGATAAAATAAGAGGTAAAAAGGCATGTGTCCACTTTTTACTCCATAACAACACTGAAACTAATCTTCAACTCCTCTACACAACAAAATCTACTACCTTCAACACACTTCAACACACACTCACTCACTTCCACACTCACACACACACATCCTCGCACACTCTCATACTCACTTACTTCTCACACCAAACAAGAACTTTTATTTATATCCTCCGCAAGCATCAAAATCTTTTTGCTTCATTGGGCAAGATGAAACATGTAATGGCCACAACAAGTCAGCTCCCAAATGATGTAGAAATCCATTGTGGTTCAAGCCAGGTGATAACCAGGACCTATTCTTCCTTAACACATTCTTCCAAGATGGCACACACTTCCAAACATCCGGTGGGATCAACAAAACACAACGAATTAGCCTAGAAACACTTATCTTTCCACAAAATAGCCCCAGACCAAAAGCGATACCGAAGAGACCAATTAGCATCATGTGGATCACTTCACAAGAAACATAAGACTTGCACAAACCTTCTCAAACATTCCATCTTCTAAATTGTACATTTTCTTTCTAGAGCAAACAAACAGATACTGAACCTGGCATCACTTACAAACACTAAACATACATTCTTGAGATAGAACAGTGAAAAACCAACTTGCGTTGCACTTTAGCACCTGAAACCTGAAATGAACAAAGATACAGATTGACTGAACTCATCCTCCAAGCATCAAATCTAAATAATGAAATGTGGTGGTTTTTGCTTTCTCCTCCAGACAACCCTAATTAGCAACATGATATATCTTTGCTCTACTGACTCTAGAGAATCTCTATGATACATCTTGTTATGTCATAAAATGTCCCCCTAGGACTTTTACCTCCTATTTTTATCTCTTAGGTCCCTTAGGATTAATCATGCATATTAAAAATGAATCCCGGAGCAAAATCCCCTAAAACCCATGTCAAATGGGACTAAGGGGACCCTGTTGCAAGTATGTGCCTAATCAGTGTTTTCATTAATGTCAACTTATCCTTGTTGTCATTGGTGTCAACTGTATCTTATTCTATTACTTTTTTAGAAGACTTGTATGTTGAGGATATTGAGAAAATTAGCCTCTCCGAAAGGAACAAGTGAGTTACAGAGAAGTGCAATATAGACAGTGAGTTGCATACTAAAGAACAGTCTGGTAAACTGTTCTACATTTATTTCTACTTGAAGATCATGGTCTGCGGATTGGAAGTAAGTTAGAGGTATGACTAAGGATGCTACATTCTGGGTTTGAGCACTCCGCATGAAGATCTGAGTGAGTTGTGTTCACCAGAGTGAAACCTACTTTTTCTAAAGTTCAGTTGAGACAGGAAGAAAGTATTCTGCTCCACATTCCTCTGTAATAAAGTATTTTACTTTGCAGTTCTAGAAGGAAGTCTGGGATGATGATAAGTGCCTAAGGTTACAATGGTTCATGGTTTGGTGGTTTGCAAGCTATCTTTCTTTCATGACAATTGAAGATAGTAAAGTTCATGTGTTCCGGTGAAAAGATTCCTATGGATAAAGTGGTTAAGGTTCGTGTGGTTGCTCCTGATGATTATAACATGCTTGTGGATGTCTCCTAATCATGTTCCTATCTTGATATTGGTTCGCATTAAGGACTTGAGATCGTGTTCAAAGATTGTTCCAAGATAGTGTAACGTGTAACCAATTTTGGCCGACCTGGTTAATCCTAGTGATTGCAGAGATCTCTGGAAGATTGTGGAAGCATGTTGTGGTGTCAAAGATCATGTTTGAGTCCTAGCTAGGGCATGGCATGATCCGTATTTCATTTCCTTTGCATTATTTGTAATAGGTCAAGACCTATCTTGTAAATATTTGTAATACCGACCTTGGAGATTGTTCCAATGGTTGATGTTTGTGATGCGACCTTGATGATCATTCCAAGGTTGATGAAGTATATAAATACTTGTAGTTGAGTTGTGGAAAAGGTGTCGTTGAGTGAAAAAGGAAAGATATTAAGAAAGGTCCAAAAGGCAGAGCAGAGAAGAGGTAGAGGAAAGAAGAGGAAGAGTAGAATAAAGGCAGAGCATAATAGAGGAATTATTGTATTTCAATCATAGACATAAGAAGGTGTTGATCATGGCAAAGAGCCTAGAAGTGAGCCACCAGTAGGGTTTAACAGCCCTCAGGGTTTAACAACTCTTATTGTAATCTTGCTAGGTTTAGGGTTGAGTTTGTGAGCCTGCTAGACTTAGTTGTTCTTCATGGCAGTAAGCCAGTATGTTTAGGCATGTGGAGTGACCAAGCCTGAACATCATTATTTCAAGATTGCAATATATATTGAGAGGTAATCCTCTCTGTGGTTTTTCCCCACCTTGGGGTTTTCCACGTAAAATCTGGTGTCTCTTGTGTTTGATGTTGTATCTGTGGTTAAGTTTCTAATTTCATGCACTCATTATTAAATCATAATAATTGTGGATAAGTAATGAATATTTAATTGCAGAAAGTGTTTATGTTTTTGTGACAACTGATTCACCCCCCCTCTCAGTTGTCTAGTGCATTTCAACAATTGGTATCAGAGCCAAGTTCTTCTGAAGAAAGTTTAGCAGCTTGAGGAAGATCCAAAATGTCTTACAAGAAGGAAGCGCTACATTTTGATGGAATGAATTATGTTCTTTGGAAGGATCGGATGAAAAGCCATCTTCTTTCTCTTGGTTACAAAGTTTGGAAAGCTGCAGAAATAGAATACACCATACCTCAAAATGGTCTGACGACTGAAGATGAAATCAAAGAATATGAGATAGATATCAAGGCAAAGGATGCTCTGCTAAGCTCATTAACCAACTCAATATTGACGAAAGTTGTGGATCTTAAAACTACAAATAAGGTATGGGAAAAGTTGAAAAATCTGTATGAAGGAGATGATTATGTGAAGGAAGCTAAGTTACAAAGTCTGAAAGTGAAATATGAATGTTTGAAGATGAATAATGATGAAAAGATATCAGCCTTTATGCAAAGAGTTGATGAACTTGTTACAGGGATAAAAGCCATAGTTGACGAAAAAGTTGTTATGAAAATTCTTAGATCTCTGCCCAAGTCCTACTGTCACAAGGTAGCCACAATTGAAGAATTCATTCAAGTAAAAATGGTTGACAGGGATCAGCTGCTTGGTAAGCTTACTGCCTTTGAAATGAGGGAGTTTGATGATGCTTTGTCGAAAGTTGAGACGACCTTCAAAGCCAGTACTCCTGGAAGTACTTCTAGATCAGAAAAGTACAAGGTAGAATCCGATGATGAGTTTGATGAAGTTGAAGCCAACTTCGTGGATAGATTGCAAAGAGGATCTAGTAAGTATAAAGGCAAATTACCTTTCAAATGTTTTTCCTATGGTAAAGTAGGTCATTTTGCTTCTAGATGTCCTGAAAGAATTGAAAGAAATAGAAGAAGATATGAGAACAGGCCTAGGACCCAAAAGAAGTGTTATTATGGTGAAGATTTTGATGATGATGGAGTATCAGATAATGATGAACCAAATAATGCTAGTTCCTTTGTAAATGAATGCTTGTTCATTGCTATTACGGAAGATCCCGTGTCTATTAATTCTACTAGCTGTGTGAAGGAAGAAAAACAATTGGAAAGTGCTTTGGCTGCTCAAGTCATTAAGGACAAGGATGAATGGGTTATTGATAATGGTTGCTCTCACCACATGACTAGTGACAAAAGTAAGTTTGTGAGTTTGGAAAGATATGATGGTGGACTGGTTAGGTTTGGAGATGATATAGCTGGTAAGATTTGTGGGAAAGGATCTATTTCTTTTGATGGCAAGCATAATACTGAAGATGTCTTGTATGTGAAAGGATTAAAGCATAATATTTTGAGTGTGGGTCAAATGTGTGATAAGGGCCATGATTTAAGCTTCAAGGACAATGGATACAAGATCAGGGAAAGCTCCAGAATAGTCATTACAACTAGTAAGAAGACCAGAGGTAATATCTATCACTTGAAAGGAACTGAGAACTATTGCTTGTTGACTTAGACTGATGAGAGTTTGTTGTGGCATAGAAGGTTGTGTCACATAAATTTTGATAATATTATGAAGATAATTACTGCATAGGTTGTTAGAGATTTGCCTAATCTTGTGAAGCCTACTAATCCTATTTGGAAGGAGTGTCAATTTGGGAAACAGACAAGAACAAGTTTCAAAAGAAAGGACCAATCAGTTGGAGGACTACTTGAGCTACTGCATACAGATTTGTGTGGACATACTAGAGTAACAAGTTTGCAAGGAGATAGGTATTTCATGTTGCTCATTGATGATTATTCTAGAATGACTTGCGTCACCTTTTTGAAAGAGAAAGCTGAAGCTCTAGATAAATTCAAGGCATTTAAGGCAATGGTTGAAAATGAGATGGATTTGAAAATTAAATGCTTGAGGTCTGATAGAGGAGGAGAGTGCACATCAAATGAATTCAATTTCTTTTGTGAAGAATATAGAATAAAGAGACAAATATCTGCACCTAGAACTCCACAACAAAATGGAGTTGTTGAAAGGAAAAACAAAACAGTTCAAGAAGCTGCTAGAACCATGATGAAGGAAGCTCATCTTCTAGAAGCATATTGGAGAGAGGCAATTCACACCGCTGTATATATCCTAAATAGAGTTCAAGTAAAAGGTAACAATTCAAGGACTCCTTATGAATTATGGCATGGTAGAGTTCCTACTGTGAAATATTTCAAAGTTTTTGGTAGCAAATGTTATATCAAAAGAGAAGAAGATTTAGGCAAGTTTGATGCTAGATGTGATGAAGATATCTTCCTTGGTTACTCCACCAAGAGCAAGTTCTACTGGTGCTATAATAAGAGGTTGAATAAGATCATTGAAAGTGCAAATGTTAAAGTTAATGAATGTAAGGAAAGGTCTTCAGAATTGAGTGGATATGAGTCAGATGATCCAGATGTTTCAGAAGTGGTGCAACATGAAGACATCCTAGATGAAGAAGAACAAGCTCTGGTAAGTGCTACCAAAACTCCAAGATATGTAAGAATCAGTTATTCTGAAGATCAAATCATAGGAAATAAGAGCAAAGGGATCTTAACTAGAAGAAAAGCTGTAGAAGAACAAGTAAATTTATGTCTGGTTTCCAAGATTGAACCTAAAACTTTGGATGAGGCTTGCAAAGATGAGAATTGGATAAAGGCTATGGAAGAGGAATTGATGCAGATAGAGAAGAATCAGACTTGGGATCTTGTTCCCAGACCATCAAACAAGAATGTAATTGGTACAAAGTGGGTCTTCAGAAACAAGATGAATGAGAATGGTGAAGTGGTAAGAAATAAAGCAAGGTTGGTATGCAAAGGATATGCTCAAGTTGAAGGAATAGACTTTGAAGAAACTTTTGCTCCAGTAGCAAGGATTGAAGCAATTAGGATGTTTTTAGCTTTTGCACCATACGAGGATTTTAGGGTTTATCAAATGGATGTAAAGTCTACTTTCTTAAATGGAGAGTTGGAAGAGGAAGTCTATATAGAACAACCAGAAGCATTTTAGTCATCAGATCAGGGTGACATGGTATGCAAATTGAAGAAAACTTTGTATGGATTAAAACAAGCTCCTAGGGCATGGTATGCACAATTGGATAGGTACCTGATATAGATAGGGTTCAGTAAAGGTACTACAGTTAACAATCTCTACTTCAAGATCAATGATGAACAAACCCTGATTGTTGCAATTTTTGTTGATGATATTATTTTTAGAGGCAATGTTCAGGTATGTGCTCAATTTTTGTTAGAGCAATGCAAAGTGAATTTGAAATGTCTATGTTTGGAGAGATGAACTTCTTTTTAGGTCTACAAATAAGTCAATCAGATAAAGGTATCTTTAGTTCTTAGTCTAAGTATGTGAAAGAGTTGTTAAAGAAATTTGGGATGGAAGACTCTAAACTAGTATGCACACCTATGATAACTGGTTGTAAGTTGAGAAAAGATGATAACTCACCCATGGTAGACCAGAAAAGGTATAGATCTATGATTAGAGGATTACTTTATCTGACTCAAACAAGACCTGACATAATGCATGCAGTATGTCTTGTAGAAAGATTTAAGGCAGAACCCAAGGAATCACATGTGATAGCAGTCAAGAGAATTTTGAGATATTTAAAAGGTACAATAGATTATGCTTTGTGGTACCCTAAGGACTGTGACTTTACTCTTAGTGCATATACTGATGCAGATTGGGCCAGAGATGTGGATGACAAAAAAAGTACAAGTGGAGGTGCATTCTTCTTGGGAAAAATATTAGTATCTTGGTTGAGCAAGAAACATGATTCAATATCCCTATCTAGTGCAGAAGCAGAATACATTGCAGTAGCTTGCAGTTGCACTCAATTGTTATGGATGAAGCAGACGTTGAAGGACATCAAAGTTGTGTATGAAGATCCCATTGTAATATTTTGTGATAACACAAGTGCCATAAACATATCAAAGAATCCAGTGATGCATTTAAGGACAAAGCACATATCCATTAGGTATCATTTTCTGAGAGAAAAGGTGACAGAGAATGAAGTCATGTTAGAGTATGTTTCTACCAAGGATCAGATTGCAAAATTTTTTACCAAGCCTCTGCCTAAGGATACTTTTGAGTATCTCAGAGAAAAGTTAGGGGTTATCACCCCTCCTGCTCTAAACTAAGATGCACAATAGTGCATCAGTCTGGAGGTGCTCAAAGGTTCGGATTGATGCCTTTTTAGGGCTACTTCTCAAGGGGAGTAGTCAGAGAGTTTAGAAGAGAGATTAAATCAGAGCAGAAGAGTGCAAGTATGTGCCCTTTGCCATTGATGTCAAAGGGGGATAGAAGTCATGTGAAAAACTTAGAATGCAGATGTGTAAAAGAAAGGGGGAGAATTTTGGAGAAAGAAAGAGTGCAGGTGTGTAAAGAGAAAGGGGGAGAATCTTGTTTTGATGGTTGTTGCAGTTTTTCACATCATATGTTGCCATCAATGACAAAGGGGGAGATTGTTGCAAGTATGTGCCTAATCAGCGTTGTCATTGATGTCAACATATCCTTGTTGTCATTGGTGTCAACTGTATCTTATTCTATTACTTGTTTAGAAGACTTGTATGTTGAGGATATTGAGAAAATTAGCCTCTGTGGAAGGAACAAGTGAGTTACAGAGAAGTGCAGTACAGATAGTGAGTTGTATGCTGAAGAATAGTCTGATAAACTGCTCTGCATTTATTTCTTCTTGAAGATCATGGTCTGCAGATTGGAATTAAGTTAGAGGTATGACTAAGGATGCTACATTTTGGGTTTGAGCCCTCCACATGAAGATCTGAGTGAGTTGTGTTCACTAGAGTGAAACCTACTTTTTCTGTAAGTTCAATTGAGACAGGAAGAAAGTATTCTGCTCCGCATTCCTCTGCAATAAAGTATTTTTCTCTATGGTTCTAGAAGGAAGTCTGGGATGATGATAAGTGCCTACAGTTGCAATGGTTCATGGTTTGGTGGTTCACAAGCTATCTTTCTTACATGACAGTTGAAGACAGCAAAGTTCATGTGTTCCGGTGAGAAGATTCCTATGGATAAAGTGGTTAAGGTTCGTGTGGTTGCTCCTGATGATTAAAGTACTTGTAGATGTCTCCTAATCATGTTCCTCTATTGATATTGGTCCATGTTAAGGACTTGAGATTATGTTCAAAGATTGTTCCTAGATAGTGTAATGTGTAACTAGTTTTGGCTGACCTAGTTAATCACAGAGATTGCAAAGATCTCTAGAAGATTGTGGAAGCATGTTGTGGCATGGAAGATTGTGTTTGAGTCCCATCTAAGGCATAGCATGATCTGCATTTCATTTCATTTGCATAATTTGTAATAGGTCAGGACCTATCTTGTAAATGTTTGTAATACCGACCTTGGAGATTGTTCCAATGGTTGATGATTGTGATGCCGACCTTGATGATCATTCCAAGGTTGATGAAGTGTATAAATACTTGTATTTGAGTCATGGAAAAGGTGTCCTTGAGCAAAAATGGAAAGATATTAAGAAAGGTCCAAAAGGCAGAGCAAAGAAGAGGCAAAGGAAAGAAGAGGAAGGGCAGAATAGAGGCAGAGTAGAGCCGAGGAATTATTGTACTTCAATCACAAACATAAGAAGGTATTGATCATGGCAGAGAGCCTGGTAATGAGCCACCAGTAGGGTTTAATAGCCCTTAGGGTTTAACAACCCTTATTGTAGGTTTAGGGTTGAGGCAGTGAGCCTGCTAGACCTAGTTGTTCTTCATGGCAGTAAGCCAATATGTTTAGGCCCGTGGAGTGACCAAGCCTGAATATCATTATTTCAAGATTGCAATATATATTGAGAGCTAATCCTCTTCATCGTTTTTTCCCACCTTGGGGTTTTCCATGTAAAATTTGGTGTCTCTTGTGTTTGATGTTGTATCTGTGGTTAAGTTTTCGATTTCATACACTCATTGTTAAATCATAATAATTGTGGATAAGTGATGAATGTTTAATTGCAGAAAGTATTTAAGTTTTTGGGACAACTGATTCACCCCCCTCTCAGTTGTCTGGCACATTTCAATAGATCCTCCTAAATCTTAATCAAGCCCGAAAATAGGTCCTAGGGCTATTTTGTTGGGGTCCCAAATTTGAATGTCAGTTGGAGACTATTAGAAATTTTTTGTTGTCGGCATGTTGAGTTTGAATTATGAAATTTGTAGCGGGAATGCATATATAATCATGTTTAGGACTTCATTTTGTAACTAGATGGATAAGGTGAACTTGTGATCTTATGCTAAGGATATTCAAGGCTTTTATTGTGTTGCAGAGCAATATTGTGTTGTGTTTGTTCATGTTTTTTGTAGATTTGTCTTCATCAATCCATCTCCTTATGGCATGAAATATATTCATCTCCCCATGAGAGCTTCACCTCTGAGGTGAAATTTACTTTATGTTTCAATCATTTATCATAGCATTTCTTTTTCCTTAGTCCTACAAGGACACACTCTCTCTATCTAACAATGGTGTTGGAAGGCTTAAATGCCATTCTGGGGCTTGACCAAGGCAATCTCGTAAACACTACAACCCCTAACCCCTCTATTGTGAGTACAGGTGATAGGTATCAGATCTTGCAGAGGACTATTTTAGAGCATAAGGATCCTGGATTTGAAGGAAAATCTAGAAAAGAGCACAAAAAGGTCAAGGGCACCCACACCTTTGACCGTCTATTTCACAGCACCAGAAATCTCTGAAGTGGTTGTAGTCTGTAGTAGGTCTTGTCCCGAAGCCCTTTGAAAAAGTAGCACCTTGGGCTTAGGCACCTGCCCCTTTGACCCCGACTTTTTTGTATTAGTATGTATCTGATCTATATTTAGTGTATTCTTATAGAAGGATTTGTCGTGTTTCATCCGATTGCTTATGATTTGGCATAATTAGGGTTTTAGGCTTAATCAGGCTAAGAATCAACAAATCAATTAAAAAATTCCAAAATTCCTTATCATTCCAAGTGACAGCAGACCTAAAAGCTGAGTTCTCTTGCAAAAGTTGTGACCTATCTCGGTTTAATGTCCTTGAATGTATGTAGTGAAAGGAGTATCTAATCAAACTATCAATCAATCCCATCAACCCTCTTTTTCTATATTACATTTTGGTGAACCCATGTTTTTATTGCATTTTGTACCTTTCTGAGTGTTGTACATCAGATTTGCATTCATACATATCATTTTCATCATCATACATTTGAAAATCTTACCAAAAAAATTAAATTTTTTTAAAAAATCAAGAATCCTAGGCTTGCATCTAGGCATAGTTTGCACTATTTTCATTGCATTTCATCTAAATCATTTAAATTTCTGGTATTTACATAAGATCTGAGATAAATTACAGCAATTTATCATTTCATAATCATTTACCTTGCATTTACATACTTTATTTGCTAGGGTTTGCTTGAAATTTGGTATTTTTCATATAACCTGATTATTCCAAAAGCTAGGGTTTGTAGCTAAAATCTTGTTTTAGATTTTACTTCTAATTTTGGGTAGTAGTGTTTCATCATAGTGTGTTTTTGCATCTACATTTCAAATTTTGCATTTTCACATTGTTTATTTCAACAAAAACTAGCATATTCATTCACATTGTTAATTTGCATTAAGCATTGTAAGATTGGTGTGTTGCAACAAATTTTGCTGCATTATTGGACTGATTAGAAGGTCTTAATTTTCTGCCCCTCATCATTATCATAATTTCATCACATATTTTTGCATTTGCATTGAAGGAAGTGAAAAAAAAATTGAGCATTTTAAAAGCAAAAACAAACATAGTTTGGTGTTGTTTCATTACATTCATCTTAGATATCTTGCATTTTAGATCTTGCATTCATCTTCAAGCATATATTCCTTTGTCATTTGAAAATTTTGCTTAATCCTACATCATCGTGTGAAAATTAGCATAATTGTTAAATCACACAGTGTGTATTTCAAAACTACTTGTTACACACCTCATTCACATCTTTTTGATCAAAATATTTAAAATCATCAACTTTTACTTCTTGTGTAGTACCCTTTCTTCCCATCTACTCTATTTGTTGTGGACTCTGTGTGTATTTTTACCTGTTTCCCTCAAACAAGTGCTTGGGTGTGAAATAGTCTCACATATAGGGTGTCTTAAGTATCATAAAACTTTGCATGTCTTTCCTTACTAGATCTTATTAGACATTGATGTTTCAAGACATTTCATTATGGCATCTTTATCTCATTGTTCTGTGGCATCTTTACGTGCATATATCAAAAGCTTTGAGAATTTCTACAAATTTCTTAATATGAATCCTCATGTTCTCACTTACATACAAGCTATGTGTTGGCAAGAGACACTGTGTGGCTTCATGAGTGTTGTCATTGATGGCAACAAAGTCTATCCCACACATCTGCAACACATAGTATGCCTATACTGGAAGTCAGATTGAAGATTGTTTTGGTCCGGTGAACAAGAATAGAGCATGCAGTAAGGTCTGACAATCAGGTCTAGATCTCTTAGATGGTGTAACTCAACAAGTTGCGGACTTGGACAAGTCAAGAGGAGTATCATGACTACTATATTCCAGAGATTGAACCTCCAGTGATAAAACATGGAAAAGATATGAGCATTTGAGTGTTGGGTTCTTGACAGGCAGAGCAAACTGAGGAAGAACTGATTGACAGAGTATCAGACTTCAATCCGGATGAGTAATTGATGTTGATCAATCTATTTGAGGGATCATATAATGTTGGCTGACATGATTGATGACTTCTATGTCTATGTTTTGATACGCATCACAAATCAAGTATGGATTTAGCCGACAGATCAATATCTTGTAAATATCTTGAGTATTCTGGTTGCTAACTAGAAAGTTATTGAAATCCTTGGTGCGGATATATATACCAGATGGATTTCAGTATGAAGGTGTGTGTGATTATAAATGTGATGAAATAAAGTGCGAGAAAAGGCAGAGATAAGTGTGGAAACAACAATACATGTTCGGTATGTGACAGAGCAGTAGTACTAGAGCAGAGGAAGAATGAAGTGCATTAGATCAGTATATTGAGCCTAACTGGAACTAAACTTCAGCATTTGTAGATGCCTCTCATTAGTTCAAACACCTGGTTACCTTGTATAAACTCTGTAGACAGTGAGTCTCTTGTAGGTAGTGTGCCTCTTGTGAGCAGTGTGCTCGGGTAGTGAGCCCTAATTGGCAAGTGCCATTTTGTAATTCTTATTCTTTTAACAGAGAATACAATCTTGGGTTAGTCACCCTGTGGTTTTTCCTTTAACAGGGTTTTCCACATTAAAATCCTTGTGTTATGTGTGTTGATTTTATTTCTGCTCTCATGATTATATATGCTTATATGTTTTGATGCTGCACAAATTATAAAAGGAAAAAGAAAGTAAATATATTAGAGATAATTGAGTCACCCCCCCTCTTAGTTATCTACTTTGTTTCCAACAATTGGTATCAGAGCTAAGTTCCTCTAAACAGAGCCTAACATCTTGAGGAAGATCTGGGAATCTCAATGGATATGTATGGTATGAAGGAACAACTTTAGTCTGCCCTAGATGATCTTGAAAAATCTCACTCTAAAGTCAATAACTTGAGAGAAAGACTCAAACAAGCTGATGATTTCATAAATGAGCTAAAAGAAAAACTGAGTATCTCTGTGAAAAAGAGAAAGGAGCTACTTCAAAAATTAGCAAGTCAGAGTGAAGCCAATGATACTAATGAAGATCTGAATGAGAAAAATAAGCTATGTGAGAAGCTATCAAAAGAGGTCATTATGGTAAGGCATGAGATGGAATCAGGGGTTATGAGATTCACCTAAGAAATTGAAGAGAAAAGGAAAATTGAAGATAATCTAAAACAATCTCTCAAGGAGAAGATAGAGGACTGCCGCAAAATGGACAGAATAATCAAGCATCTTGAATCTAATCTTGAAGAAGCTAGAGATAATGAAGAACAACTTGAGAATCAGATAGACACTCTTAAACAAGATCTACAAACAACAAATGAATACAAAGAGAAATTCAAGATAAGCTCAGCTCAACTTGAAGTTCTTCTTGAAAGCCAAAAGAGGGTAGATGACAAGCGTGGCCTGGGATATGAGAAAGGTGAAAGCTCCGGATCTGGTCAGAAGAACTTTGGATTAGGAAATCAAAGAAATAGGCCTAGAAGACCTCCGGTAAGGCAACCAAATGCTCAAAGATATCCATCCTTCAATGGATACTACTTCAATTGCAACAAATTCAGTCATAAAGTAACTCAGTGCAAAAGGAGAATGAATCAGACTAATCCATCCTTCTTTGGACAATGTTTCAACTGCAAAAGGTATGGTCACAAATCTCATGAATGCAAAAATATGCAAATAAATAATTCATTCAATGGTAGATGCTTTGCATACAATAGAATGGGACATATGGCTAATCAATGCAAATCAAGAGGATATCAGTCAAATATGCAAATAAATGTTGTTTGTTACAATTGCAATAGATCCGGTCATATTGCCAAATTCTGCAGAAGTAAAAATTAGGATAAAAAGGGTCCGGTGCATTATAATCAAAATCAAGATAAGGGAAAAGGCAAAGTGAATGTGGATGAAGTTCAAAGGGAGATGAGCAAGATTTGGGTGAAGAAGAGTACATAAAATGTTGGGGATGGATCCGCACCGGAATCTAGTGCTGATATTCCTTCCAGAAACTAAACAGATGAGCTTTGGCTCAGGGGGAGTCACAAAGAAAAATAAATTCCCCCAGCCAGTCAATTGGTGCCTAAATTTGGCACATGGAATGTTGCCGATAAAAGGGTTCTCAAAAAATTATCTAAATAAACCTTGGTAAAAATATGAAAGATCCGCACGGAGTTTTGCAAGAGTTTAATCATCTAAGATTGAGCCGGTTTGACAGCCATCTGGTAAAGTAGGATTTTCACAGACAGATCCGGTATGATTCAAAATTGAGATATCTTGATCTATGGATTCATGGCATGATTGGAGGAAAGAAGATACATTGTCATTTATCACTGAAAATGATTCTAAGTGCATCTCAGTGATTCAAAAAGATCTCTCTCAGAACAAGGCAACCAGATAACTTAAGTTGTGCATTTATTACAAAAGGAAATTAGGGTCTGTGAAAGAATAAAAGGGTTCTTTCACTCATCATTTGGACATTTGCATTCGAGAAGAAGAAAAGAAGAGCTCTACATCAAGTTTCTACAACTCTCTCAAAGATCAACTACAAAATCCAATTCAACCAACGATTTGTTCCGGCTCTTATTTTGAACCCTAAAGCGTAAAAAGGTACTTCCATTCTGAATATCTCTCTCTGAATCTTTTGCAAAAATGGCTACTCCAATGGTTGTTAAGATCACTGATAGGCCGTGCCCAAAGTTTAAGAAACACCCCTACAAATCCCTAGAAGTTGATCCCTTAGGCGATTTTTCTAGCATTCCGCATGGGGTACTGCACGTAGAAGATGTTAGGGTTTACATCCACGCTAATATTGAGGAATGTGAAGAATCCAAGTTGATGGACATCTATCATAAACAGTTAATAGATGAAAGTTTTGAACTCAAACCTCAATACAAGGCCCTCCGAGATAAGCACTTTGGACATTGCATCCACTTTCCCTGTTTTGTAGAAGATGATTGGGTCCGGTATGTTCTTAGTAGAATACATGACAATTGCATATGGTTAATGAAGCCCTTCAAGATAACAAAAGATGCCATTAGGGTAGTAACTGGACTGTACTCATCTGGTGGGTTACCTGCACTCAAATCTATCAAGAACCAGACAGTTACCGAAGTTACCGGATCTAAGTTTGACAAAAGAGCAATGACAATTGATGACATCACAGATCTGGATGTCAAGTTTGCTTCAATGATAATTGGATATAAGATCTATCATTCTAGCAGGGAGAACTCTATGTCTAGGACTGCAATATATACATCATATCAGATGTTAAGAGAAAATGTAGATTATGATCTATGCGACCTTCTCCTGAATCAACTATTAGAAACCTTGCGAAAGATCAAAAAGGATAAGAAGAATTCCTTCAAATACAGCTGTCTAATACTATGTCTATTCTTTTACTATATGAATGAGCTACCCGAATCAAGTGGTTGGGTATGGGAAAATGACAGACCAGTTGCCATACAGATCAGAGACTATATGTATGGACTTGGTGATGCTCAAGCCCAAAACACACCTCTCTGGGGTTATTTCAAGAACTTTCAGAGCATGATGCATGCCAGAGAAAGAATTCCTCAATCCATAGTTGAAAAATACAAGGATACAGTGTGCTTCATGGTTGACACTGATCAATGCCTAATGGAGGCAGTTGAGCCCAGAACAGTGTGGATAATGCCAATGGGTTACGAAGTAGATGATAAAATCTTGGAGCTACACGTTCAACACCTGTTGAGCCAACCAAAGGACCCTGAGGCAGAAAGGTTTGGAACCTTTCAAGAATTAAGTGTAAAGATACATGTTGAGCTAAGACAACCGGAGATAAAAAGGAAAGTTAGAAGGGAAGTAGAGGAAATTGCCAAAAGATATGGCATATCAAAAGAGACAGTTGATGCAAACAGAGAGAAAATGGAAAGAGATGAGAAAGAGAAACAAGAAGCAGAAAAAATGAAGTGTTCTGATACAAGCCTCCTCCTGGACTAGATCCTCCATGAGCTCTGTACCTACCACTCCTAAGAGCTCAAGAGACACCAAACCGGAAGTCAAGACATCCAGAAAGGGAGAAAAGAGAATGAAAACAAAAGCCACAAGGTCTTACACAAGTCAAAAGGATGATGAAGAAACAGAGTCTAATGAGGAAGTTAAGAAAATGAAGAAGAAGAAGAAAACATCCAGGGAATCCTTTGCCGGTAAAAACAAAGAAGAAGAGGTAGAAGAATTTGTTGAAAATCCCACTATTTCCATTAATGATATCATCAAGGTAGTCACTATGGATGGGAACTTGCAACGAGTCACAGAATTCTATGATGAATATAGTGATACTGACAAGAGGATCTTGGAAGAAGCTATAGTTAGGTATCTGAATATTTATAATAAAGCATTCATTGAAATCATTTCATTAATTCCCAAAAGTCTAGAGAAGGTACTTGAACTTAGAAAGGAGAATGCCAAGGCAAAAGACTTAGAGATCCGAGAATAGATTGCAATTCAGCTCTATCCTTCCATTACTCCAAAACAAATGGACATGATCTTTAAGGACTGTAAGGATGAATTCTGGAGAAAAGAAAGAATGAACAAACTTATGCTTGGAGAAACTGATCAAGTAGCAAGAGAAACAGAAAACATCCTCCGGAATGCCTTCAAAAGATTCAATCTTCTTATTATAGAGGAAATAGATGAAGAACCTTCTACCATGGATGTTGAAGGATTAAATGCATCAAATGAAGAATCTACTGACAAAAATGTAGAAGGGTCAAAAGAGGTAGATGAAAAGAAGTCTAAGGACTTGGATTCCTCTATTTTAGAAGAGGAAGTTCATGAAGCAGTCAACATCTCTCCCCCGGATCCCACTGCAGACACTCCAGATCCAGGAACTGAAGGAGAAGGAAGAAAAGAGGAGAAATTGAGTCAAGAAGAGGAGGTAAAGGGAAGAGAAGAAGAACAAACAGAGAAGATCTCTGATGATAGTTCTGAGATTCCAAAAGAAAAGAAGACTCAGTCTCCGGCAAGAGACACTACAGAGGTAGTGAAGAATTTCTTAAACAAAGAGATGATAGAGATAGATGAACTGGAACTATTCCAAGGACCACTAAATTTTGATTCCCTCTCTCTGGTCCAGATAATGAAAATAGCATCTTTTGCCCAAGCTAAAACAAAAGAAAAGCTTTTGAAATCTCACATTGAAGACTGTGAACTGTTAGAGATTACATCTGGGATGCTGGAGAAGATCATGCCATCCTTTCAAAAGGATCCTCTAGCCTCTCCATCTGGTAATTTGAAATCTTTGGTAAACTTTGTTAGCACTCATTTTGATTCTTTAGAGAAATCGGTAGAAGAAAAGGTCTGGAAAGAATTTTTGGGAAAAAGGTTCACTGAAGTATAGGGACTCATTGCTAATGATAGGAGGACCCTAGATATTTGGATAAAGAGCCTTGAAAATGCTCTTAAAGATGGTGGGGACATGTACAAATTTTATCTATCTTGGTCTAAAGTGACAGAGGATATTGAAAAGAAGGTGGAAGAACAAGAAGGTAAACTGTCAAGTTTATCTCAGAATTTTGATCCCCTCACTACATCCATAATGAGTCAAGAATGCCAGGCTATTGTCATTATAAATGAAATAAAGAGGCTGGAGAAAGAAGGGAAAAATATAATAAATAGGATGATCGAACTCAGAGGGATAATTATCCCTAAGTTAGAGGCAATGCATGAGGCCTTAACAGATGCTCATACCACAGCCCGGACCAGTGATCCAGTAGATCTAAGAAGGGCAGAAGCATATGCATTTTTGTTGAGTGGTCACATCTCCATTTTGGATAGGATGAAGCAAAGATGGGCTACAGAGTATGTACAGTTGAAGGCCACTTTTGTGGATATACTCAAGTATATGTAAGTATAACATGTATATACATACTTATGTAGCTATGTATAGGTCAATTTTTGCAAATTTTGGTGTGCGGATTCCGCCGAGTGAGGAGTAGTGAAAAATGTGGAATCCAACTAAGGGGGAGCTCCAATAAAACAGTGCACAAGATAGAACATCAGCCAAGAGGGAGTTTGCTGCGACACTTAGTCATTTTTCACTAAGTGTTGCCATCAATGCTAAAGGAGGAGATTGTTGGCAAGAGACATTGTGTGGCTTCATGAATGTTGTTATTGATGGCAACAAAGTCTATCCCACACATCTGCAACACATAGTATGCCTATACTGGAAGTCAGATTGAAGATTGTTTTGGTTTGGTGAACAAGAACAGAGCATGCAGCAAGGTCTGACAATCAAGTCCAGATCTCTTAGATGGTGTAACTCAGCAAGTTGTGAACTTGGACAAGTCAAGAGGAGTATCATGACTACTATAATCCAGAGATTGAGCCTCCGATGATAAAACATGGAAAATATATGAGCATCTGAGTGTTGGGTTCCTGATAGGCAGAGCAGACTGAGGAAGAACTAATCGACAGAGTATCAGACTTCAATCCAGATGAGTAATTGATGTTGATCAATCTATTTGAGGGATCATACAATGTTGGCCGACATGATTGATGACTTCTATGTCTATGTTTTGATACGCATCACAAATCAAGTATGGATTCAGCTGACAGATCAATATCTTGTAAATATCTTGAGTATTCTGGTTGCCGACTAGAAAGTTGTTGAAATCCTTGGTGCAGATATATATACCAAATGGATTCCAGTATGAAGGTGTGTGTGATTATAAATGTGATGAAATAAGGTGCGAGAAAAGGCAGAGATAAGTGTGGAAACAATAATACAAGTTTGGTATGTGACAAAGCATCAGCACTAGAGCAGAGGAAGAATGAAGTGCATTAGATCAGTATATTGAGCCTAACTGAAACTGAACTTCAGCATTTGTAGATGCCTCTCATCAGTTCAAACACCTGGTTACCTTCTATAAACTCTGTAGACAGTGAGTCTCTTGTAGGCAGTGTGCCTCTTGTGAGCAGTGTGCTTGGGTAGTGAGCCCTAATTAGCAAGTGCCATTTTGTACTTTTTATTCTTTTAATAGAGAATGCAATCTTGGGTTAGTCACCCCATGGTTTTTCCCTTAACAGGGTTTTCCACGTTAAAATCCTTGTGTTATGTGTGTTGATTTTATTTCTTCTCTCATGATTATATATGCTTATATATTTTTATGCTGTACAAATTATAAAAGGAAAAATAAAGATATTAGAGATAACTGATTCACCCCCCCTCTCAGTTATCTACCTTGTTTCCAACACTATGTATCACAAGGATATATTTAAATGCTCCTCATTTGAAATCCTTGATTATGTATTTGATTTTGACAACTTCATAGTTCTCATGAATACATACCCTTCGATAGTAGAAGATCTAACAAAATACAATGAGAATGATGACTGTGAAAGCTCTTCTTCTCTTAATGCTTTGGAAGTAATAGATAAAATATATAATGATGATGATGATTCCATAAGTTATCCTTCTCCTCCTATAGCTAAATGTTCAAGAACCTTGGATGAGAAGACTATGTATAGCTCTACTTTGGGTATATATTCAAGTCCCTTAGACATCACTAAAGATACAATCATTGACAATTCCCTCAACAACACATTACCTTCCTTTCATTCCAATGCTCTCCCTGGCCAAGATGAAGCATTGGTAGATGAAGAAAGACCTATCACATTAAATCCTTCAGGGATAGATGTTGGGTATTATCAAGAGGAAAACAATGTTAATTCAATCTTCATTAATAGACTTATTCCACCCACTAAGGGGTTACTAGATAAATGTAACAATGTTCCTAAGATGATTGTGCAAGGGGCACCTAATGCATCTTCTTGCTTAAAATCAGTGATTACAGTTCAAGGTGATTAAAAACCACCTCAACCCCCAAATTACATCCTAAACTATGCAAGACAAATCACTCAAAGAAATCAAGATGTTCAAAATGTTCTACAACATCCCATGATTGCTCACACATACAACACCCATAATAACAAGAAAAGTAAGCAAGCACCTCATGTGTCTGTCTCTCTTCCATGTTCTCAACCTATGCTCCCTCCACCACCTCATATTACTCATAAAAGTGGTCAAGAATATGATCTTGTCGAACAACTTCGTGCTACTCTGGCTAAGATATCTCTTTGGGATTTAATACAAACATTGCCTACATACCACGGAATGCTCCAAGAAGATTTACAAAAGGTGATTGTACCACCTGCTGTCAAGCCAAATGATGTAGCAGCCCTATTAGATTGTATGAATGTGACAAAAATGGATATTCTGTTTCAACCACATGAGATACCATTGATAAAAGATGAGTATGATCCACTTATAATATTTGTCCTAATAGATAAAAAGTTGATAAAGCGAGTTATTATTGACAATGAATCGGCTCTTAATGTTTGTGAAATTGACTTTCTACACAAAAGAAAGATAGACACATCTTTATCAAACTAGATAGGATTAAAATTCATGGCTTTGATAATGCTGGTAGACAATCCCTAGGTACCATAACTTTACCTATAAAGGATGGACTTGTGATAATATCTACCCTTTTTCATGTCATGCCTAGTTTGCTTTCATTTAATATGATTCTTAGTAGACTGTGGATCCATGCCATGGGGGTAGTTCCATATACCCTTGATCTATCATTAAAGTTCATTTATCAAAACAAGCTCTACATCGTGGAAGCTGATCCTGAACCAGCTAGTTGTTTACATATTGAAACGTAAAAACAAGTTAACAATCATAAGAGCTAAAACAATTTATAGGTTGATTCATCAATACCTCTTGCCATAGATAATGTTGTGCAAGACTCTCAACCATTGAATGCACTTTTTGGTGATGATTGGGGTTCATTCGATTTTACTCCTTCTGAGTTGGGGGAATACAAGCTTAATAAATTTGACGCATCAAAAGTTGCATCGATCTCATCTAAACAGTCTTTGGAAACACCTAAGAAAATTAAAGTCTCCTTGGTAGAAAATAAAGACAATACTCTTATACTATAGATTATAACACCTACAAGGCCTTGCCATCCTCTAAAGATATGGACTCCCTCTATGGTCGTGGATTTCATTTTTTGTACGAAAATTGCAACTACGTAGGCAATGGTTGTGGCATAAATCAACAAGGAATTAGAGTACCTCTACAAGTTGCTGGAATTAACTACATGGCTGGTATTGGATACCATTCTTTAAAGCCCACCAAAGCCTCTTGTCATCCTAAACTTAATGTTAATGTAATATCAATGAGAGTGAAATGACATGTGAGATATCCTAAGATGATAGACAAGAATTGTCTACCAAGAAATATCCCATTGAATCAGGTAAGTATTTCTCCTCCTTTTAGCCACACTCGTTGTAGTAGCTATTCTAGTTGCTCTCAAGGGTGGCCTCCTCCTAGATATATATGTTGTTAGAATCATGTTCTGTTCCCCCTTGTTGTGCTATATGTGTTGTTTAGGTCTCCTTGGATGACCCTTGATACTATTGTAAGGTCAAGGATACCAGGAGACTGCCTTCGTTGTGACCATTCTTCTATTTGTTTCATCATTCTTCTATTGTTCCTCTCCTCTACTTTATTGTTGTGTGTCATGCCTTAGGTGCATAGTGTTGCAGTTGATGACCTGGAGACATCCTCCTATGTGATGTTCCTAAGGCACTTGTTCTCCTCTCTTATTTTATTGTTTACCTTCTTCTAGTGATTCTACCTAGTCAGCAGATGATGAAAATAAATAAATACTGATATGGATCATGTGTCCCTTCAGTAAGCAAAGCAAAAATGGACCTAGTCCATACATGATAACGAGGTTGAGATATACATATATATACATATATACATATGTATATATATATACATACATATATACATATATATATATATATATACATACATATACATATATATATATATATATATATATATATATATATATATATATATATATATATATATATATATATATATATATATATATCCGATGCTTGACTAGTAGAATCACTCCATGTGATGTTTTATCTTATGGCATTTCTTGTGACTAACATTTTACAATCCACTCAATCTGCTCTTGTACACTTTGATTGATATCTCACCTTGTTGCTACACTTGATTCTGAGGTATCTATAGTATAGCCTAATGGTTATACTTGGTTGCAAACCTATAGTATAGCCTTGGTCCTTGATGTGATTGTTTTCATGCATAGCTTTACTGAATTGAATTGGTTATTATCTTAGAGTAAGATTTCTAACCTCTCTTGTTATCTTATCTTAAGCATATCTTATCAATGTGTTTGTGGGAACATTTTCCAATCGTGAGCACATGTCACCTTGGGGGCATGGGCTTTGTGAAAGCTCTTGTTTCCTTGCATGTATTTTCTCTACCTTAACGTGCTTGATATCGATACACGACATCAACCACCTTAAGGTGGGGGCATATATAATGATATCTGTCTGATGATTTTGGTACTAACGAAGCATGTTTGTAAGCCCTTTGTGGAGGCATGATGTTGTATCTCTAGTGTGAGTGCACATATTTATCTATATTGAAATTAAAGAAGCCCTTTGTAGAGGTGGGATAATGTAAATATTGAGCTAGTGCATGTCCTTTTATTCAAAATCCCTCTATAGAGGTGGGATGGTGTATCTCTTGAGCTAGTGCACATCCTTGTATTTCAAAAGTTCTCTGCAGAGGTGGGGTTGGATCTTGAGACTATCCTCCCTTAAGTGTGTCTTTGGTAGTTGTTGTGGCATAAACCCAAATATAAAGTGTGTCTATAGCATGTTTGATATGGTGGGGCTTAGAAATAAGCTCCTTCCATCGCCTTGTTTTCCATTTTAAGACGTATAGTATGTCTATGGCATGTTATACGATGCTCATGTTTTCCATGTGTCTTCTATGTGTCTTCCCCCTTATGTGGTTAACCCCCACTTGGGATTTGTATGGCATGTTTTCCCCTCTTTTGTGTATAGCAATGAACTGCACCTACACTCGAGGTTTGTTTGGCATGTTTTCCCCCCTTGTGTGGTCTCCACCCACACTCAAGGTTTTACGTCACAATTTTATTTCCATGCATATGTATATGAAGATATTTTGAATATGTTATGAATTTCTTATATAAATGTATTCATCATGTTTTATGTGACTACTCTCATGTATTAAATGTGTTTTGTGTGTCTTTAATACTATCTTCTCTATGTTTTGCATGCCTGTTACTATATTCTCCATGTTTTGTGTGTCTGTGATGTGTTTTCTAAAGCTTCCTTGAGATTGGGGGCTAGAAATAGTTCCTCAATCTTTGTGTATGCCTTAGATTCAAGTGCTTGGTGTGTTTGATGTGTTTTCAACTGTACTTTAATGCATGTATGGGTCATAAGATCATACATACATTAAAGTGGGGGCTAAATGTTATGTCATAAAAGGTCCCCTAGGACTTTTACCTCCTATGTTTAGCTCCTAGGTCCCTTATGATTAATCATTTATATTAAGAATGAATCCCAAAGAAAAATCCCCCAAAACCCATGTCAAATGGGACTAAGGGGACCCTCATAAATGTTAATCAAGCCCCAAAATAGGTCCCAAGGCTTGGGCACCTGCGCCCTTGCCCTGCCCTATTTTGATGGGGTCCCAAATTTGAATGTTGGTTGGAGACTGTTAGAAATTTTTCATTGTCGGCATCTTGAGTTTGAATTATGAATTTTGTAGTGGGAATGCATAGATATTAATGTTTAGGACTTCATTTTACAACTAGATTGATAAGGCAAACTTGTGATCTTATGCTAAGGATATCCAAAGCTTTCATTGTGTTGTAGAGCAGTATTGTGGTGTGTTTGTTCATGTTTGTTGCAAATTTGTCTTCATCAATTCATCTCCTCATGGCATGAAATATCTTCATCTCCTTGTGAGAGCTTCACCTCTGAGGTGACATTTACTTTGTGTTTCAATCATTTATCATATCATTGCTTTTGCCTTTGTCCTACAAGGATACACACTCTCTATCTAACAACGGTGTTGGAAGGCTTAAATGCCATTTCAGAGCTTGACCAAGGCAAGCTCCTAAACACCACAACCCCCAACCCCTCTCTTGTGATTATAGGTGACAGGTATCAGATCTTGCAGAGTGGAGTTGCAGAGGACTGTTATAGAGCATAAAGATCCCGATTCATAAGGAAAAGGTAGAAAATAGCACAAAAAGGTCAAGGGCACCCGCACCTTTGACCTTTAGTTTCATAGCACCAGAAATGTCTGAAGTGGTTGTAGTCTGTAGTAGGTCTTGTCCTGAAGCCCTATGAAAAAGCAACACCTTGGGCTTGGGTGCCCACCCCTTCAACCCTAACTTTTCCATATTCTAAAACTTGAAATCTGGTATGTATCTAATTTATATTTAGTGTCTTTCTATAGAAGGATTTGTCATGTTTTATCCGCTTGCTTACAATTTGGCATAATTAGGGTTTTGGGATTAATCAGGATAAGAATCAACAAATCAAGTAACAAATTCCAAATTTCCTTATCATTCCAAGTGATAGCAGACTTGATAGCTGAGTCCTCTTGTAAAATTTGTGACTTAGCTCAGTTTAATGTCCTTGAATGTATGTAGTGAAAGGAGTGTCTAATCAAACTATCAATCAATCTCATCAACCCTCTTTTTCTACATTACACATCTTATCATTTAAAACTTGAATATATCATTCTTCTCATCTATATTTGACTATCCTTCGAGCTACAACATCATAACTTCAAATGTAGAGAAATACATAGCATTCCTCAAACTCATCCCGATTGTAACAACTCTAAACCAATGTGTTCACTCTGCAAGCATTGAAATCTTCTGCTGTAACTTCTATGCTCTGAAATCAGGAACATAACTTCTTCACACTTGTCTCTATCTATTTTTCAAATGGCAAGGCCATACCTTCAAATGAAGAGGAATGCAGAGCATTCTCTCAAGCTACTTCAGTGCAATCTTTAGTGCCTTAGACTTTCTGAAACTTTCTTTCAAAACTAAAGCAATCCTTTTCCTCAGGAAACAATGATGACAATATTCACCACATCAGAGACTTCACTCACAACATCATACAACAACAAGCACAACTCAACAAAACAAGAACTTCATGTTAGCACAACCTTTGTCTATGAACTTTAGAAGAAAGGGTACAACTATGTACAGATGATACTGATCCAATCAATATGCATAGTACATGAATTCCATTACCTTACCCTCCACTTCACAACTTCTCTGATCCATCTCTGATCATTACTCCTTTGTCTTCTTCTTTGATCACCTCAGCATATACTCATCACTTTAATTCTCTGAACATCATACTATTGTTGACATCAACTTTGTTAGCAACACTTCCAACCATCCTCAACATAGCACCGTTGACATCAATGACAACACAAATGCAACAATTTGATCCTCTCACTAAGGAAAAATGTGTAAATCTCATCTCTCATATTCCCTTAATACATCTCATCATTGGATATTCTCAACACCATTCTTATTAACCTATTACATCAGCACCACCATCCCATAAGTCATCCCCATCAACCTCATACCAACCTTCATCCCAATCCAACCTACCAATACCTCAATGTTATCCAAAATTCACCTATTTATATACCTTACCTCAACCCACTAAATCCCCACTTATTTAATCATATACCACTTACCAATTCAATCCCATGACCTCGTACCCATCTACCATATCTTCATTCATGCCACCTCAAACCACATATCAATAAAATATAACCAATTCCAATCCATCAATCCCTTTAATCCATCCATCAAAATATCCCTACAACCCTTCTAATCCCAATCCATTAGTCCACATATCATCCAATCCATCAATCCCTTCAATCACTCCATCACAATATTCCTACAACCCTCCATTAAGGGAACCCATAGAAATGGCTTTATAGAAATTGGTTCAAGCAAACTTGATTAAAGTTCCTATGATATAACCATTTGATGACAACCTACAAAAACCCCTTGGGTTTAAGGGACATGAATTTTTTGAATACCATCAGACAAAAGGGCATGCAATATTTGATTGTGTAAGACTTAAGAAATGCATCCAAGATCTCATCAACCATGGTAAGATTGATATTGACAATCCCCTTACCAACTCCACATATCAACCTAAATTATCAATTTTGGATGTTATCCAAGGACTATTAGAATAGAATCCAAAAAAATCATGTGATATGATGCCTACTTGTGAACCTATCAAAGAACCTTCAAACACCATGTCTAGTCCTTTAATACCATTATGCACTCTAAAGCCTATCAAGCCTATTCAAGAAGCTTCCATTCCTATCCAAACTCAAGAGCTATATCAAGAATCAAATCCAAATCATGATGAACCTCGCTCCTCACCAAGTCAAGATCAACCTCTCCAAGCTACTCATGATCAAACTATCCAAGTTACTCAAGATCAACCTATCCAAGCTACTCATGATCAAAGTATCCAAACTACTCAATCCACCACCATCCATGATCAAGAGATTCTAACTCCTACTATTCATGATGCCACAATCACCCATGATCAAGGAACCCACACTACTCCTATCGATCGTCCAACTAGTCCTATCCATCATCCAACAACATCACTTCCCATGATGCGAGACTTAGTCCCCAAGAAAATATAGATAATCAAACAAATGACTTGGATCATATAATGCCACATCCCAATGAGCATCCTACTCACATCAAGCATGAACAAAAGTGTTGCAAGTATGGGCCTAACCGGTGTTGTCGTTGATGTCAACATACTCTTGTTACATTGATGCCAAGGATTGGATGAGTTGTGTGCTAAGGATATTGAGAAAATTAGTCCTATCAGAAATAGAGAAAATTAGTGTAAACAATGAAGCTCTATGAAGTGAATATCCCAGATAGATGATGATCAGAGAATGTGCATCAAAGGGTTTGTAGCTATGTGTCTGAAGATGATCCAGTCAAGATCTGAGAGGTCTGCATGAAGATTTGGAGAAGTTATGGCCATATGAGTAAAACCGGTTTTGGCAGCTATTCAAAGGTGACAGAGTGACACAAATAGGTCCGGTGAGATCCAAAAATACAATATCATGTTATGCGGATTTGGTGGCATGTTTGGGAAGCTAATGTGCATTGACAATTCAATTGGTTCATGGTTTGGAGGTCCGCAAGCAATCCTTCTATTATGATAGTGATGATTGACTATGTTCTTGAGGTTCCGGGTGAAGATGTGATTGATTACAGTAAACAAAAGTGGTGCGGATGTTCTTTGTGATTCAAGCAAGATTGTAGTGGTCTCTAGATTGTGTCCAGTTTGTGTTGGGGGTCCGCATTGAAGATTGAACTCGCAAATGAACATTTACTTTCAAACGTAGGTGTTCTTCCCATTTTTGGCCGATCGGATGATTTGTGCATGGTGCGGATGATCTTGAAGATGTTTTGCAAAGCATGGCATGTTCCTCAAAGATGATTGAAGTCCCAACTGTGTATAGCTGACATTGTAGTGGTGCGCATGAAGTTTTTGTAATAAGTCAAGTTGTATTTTTGTAATTGCTCTGTAATAAAATAAATGTATGTTGTGCCGACTTTGATGATCATTCCAAAGTCGATGTTGTGTATAAATAAGAATTACGAAGTCATTCAAAAGCATCCTTGTAATGATGAGAAGGTGGTAAGGAAGAAGAAAGAAAGGCAGAGTAGAGGTGTTGGGCTTAAATGGAACTAACTCAAGCATAGTGAAGATGCTGATCTCCAGTTCAAGTATGTAATATTTATATTATTCTGTAGATAGTGTGTCTCTTGTAGGCAATGGGCCTCTTGTGAGTAGTGTACTCGGGCAGTGAGACCTAACTGGCAAGTGCCATTTTATTCATCCTTATTCTTCTAACAGAGAATACAATCTTGGGTTAATCACCTCGTAGTTTTTCCCTTAATCGAGTTTTCCACGTCAAAATCTTGGTGTTATATGTGTTGAATTTGTTTCTGCTCTTGAATTATTGCATTATGCTTCTTTGATTAATATTTGATATGCTGTAGAAATATAAGAAGGCTTAAAGTGAACAGAGATTTTGGTAACTATTACCCAGATTTTCACTATAGCTCAATCATGTAGAGCTTATTGTTTTAAATAAGGAACTGAAATTCATTTTGTTACTTTCCAATGTTACATTCAATTGTATAAGGAAAAATTAAAAAAAGGATTATAAAAGCTGGTAATGGATTATTGCATTGAGACAAGTGCATATAACAGAGAAAAGTAATCTTTAATGAGTGCAATAACTGATTACATTTATTATGTACACATTCATTATGCATGTATAGGCTTTTCAACAAGATGCAAAAAATTAGTCATGCATACTTTAAATGTACCAGAGAACTACTAAGTTATCTAATGCATCCACGGTACACATTTGTTTCTTTTAACAAGTTTTCTTCATGTGCAGATACATGTGTAATTGTGTTTCTATGTGATTCATTAAGACTACAATATGAGTGGAGAAAATGTGGCTCCCACAAGGGTTGAGCCCAGCTCATAAGAAGCATTTCATATGTATTCATATCAGATGCAAGTTAGACGGGTGCTAAAGAAAGACAATGATAAAGGTCAAGAGATAGTGCCCATAAAAGATAACAGTCTTCAATGACCTTCATCACCTAACCTCTATGTATCTAGACATATCAAAGCTATAGGTCAATACAGATGAAGGATAAAGGACAGTCAAGCAAATAGTCATATATAAGAGACAAGAAAGCCAATCCTATAGATTGAAGAGAGCAATAATAATCCTAAAGGACAATTACAGTCATGTTGACAATCATATAGAGGACTGCAGTCATGAAGAAGTTAGATAGCAGTTCATGAGCAAGTATGAAAAAAGTAGTCATCTAGAAAGATGGGAAAAATACTTTATTCATCAGGAAGTAAAAAACCCAATCATAACAGTTATAAAAGCAGAGATAAATAGAAGGAACTGTGAAAATCTTCTAGTGTATTGCTAGGGCAAAGAAGATGCATACAAATTGAAGATCATCATAAAATGAAGAAGAAGAGTCTAAGGTACTAGCGGAGGTCAACAGGACAGTCAACAATGAAGTACAGTTTATGAAGAGGTTTGAGGTTGCAAAAAATAGAGATGGAAGATCAAATATACAACTAACTCACGAAGCAATCTAGTTTTGTATACTTTTAATGATCTAGCATGTTTTTAGTGAGGAGGCTGTCAAGCTATTTTGGGACTGTCAAACTCATTAATACAGTGAAGATGTCAAAGTTTGATGGGAACAACAAAGACACTATCCAATTCAAGGTGAGCAGTGATAGCCAGGAGATTGATATCAAATCTTATAGATTCATCAAAATCTTTTTCTCCTGTATATTGTCAAAAAAGAATCTTAGAGCAGTAGGAGGATAATGAATCATCAGCTACAGTAGTAGAACAAAACATTTTTTGGGACAGTCATAAGAATAGAGCATCATTCATGAAAAGACTAATAGCAGCCAAGAAGCCAGTGAGTACGGTAAAAGGTAGCCCAAGAAATAACAGAGATCTGGAAAGCAAATGGAATAGTCTTGTAGCAGTCAAGGGATGACTATCATGCTGTAGAGATGTTCTATTCATTTAATCAAGATCATTAAAATAGGAGCTGCCACAATGATCTCATACTCCGTGAAAAGGTTGAGATGATCAGAGCTATAGAGATGAGCAAAGTGAATACATGTGTGAATATGAAGAGATCCTTACAATACTTTGTCAAATTTTGTTCCATTGTCTCAAACCTATAAAGATGTTGAATATGAAGCAATCATGATGCCAGAGAGAAACTTGAACAGTGTACCAAAGATGATAAATGACTGCATAGTGGTATAAGTCTGAATCATTATTACAAGCTCATGAACAATTAAGAAGTATTTAGCACCATAAGACTCAACACTATTATCAGAGCAATCCTAGCAAGAGATTCATTAGAATATTTTGACAGAGATGGGGAACAACAATATGCATGAGGTTTACAATGGATAGGATCTTGGCAAATGTCTATAGTTAATGCAATGAGGTTTTCAAATTTTCAAAGATCTTTTGTTTTATAAAGTTCTTATAACCTTTCAAGCATCACTGGTAATATCCCTATCCTTACTAAGACAAGAAGTGTTCCTCTCAGTCATAGAATAGCTAAAGAATGATGATGACACTACACAAAAAAGGAAAATGCTTGCAATATTGTATGCATGTATCTAGACTGCCACAGTCATGAAGAATATCATCAACAATCAAAACATGCAGAATATAAAGTTACAGTTGTTATGAATGCACAAGAATAGCAGGGCTATTGAAGTGTTCATGACATAATTGTCATAAATGCTCAGAAGAGATAGAAACTTAGATTTCTATATAGATTCGTCAAGTTCTTAGAAGATATAGAAATAATATTAGAATGCAAAGCAATGTATAGCTACGACCATCATAGTAGCCAGAACAGTTATAAGATAATGATAAATGCTACATGAGTTCATCATAGAGGATTAAATAGAGAATGTTCAGAATGAGTAAGATGTGTATGCTGCATTTTCAGAAATGAGCTTGGAAAGATCATAGTGCTTTTATTCATTTGAAAACCCTAGTTGAGCAAAAGCCTGTTTTGCTTTAGAGATAAAAGGTAAAATGCTGTTATTGTTTCCAATAAATACCAGTAATAACTGAATTTCTCATGGCCATTCAGAATAGGAGTGAGGGTTTATGTTTTCTTGAAAACCCTAACTAGAAAATCAAAAAGAAAGAGCTTACTGTATTGCAACATTCTCAGGACAGAAGTAGTCATACTCAGTAATATGAAAATGGGACAGAGCCAAATGTTTTGTCAAGGAAATGCCATAGATATGTTTTTTCTATAGCATTAGGTATAGAAGCAGTCTTATATATAGGGGATAAGGTCCTTCATCATGGCCATAGACAAAAGAATGAAATATATAACATATGCAATGAAAGGAATAGCAGAAATGATGAGCTTTATAGTATAATTCCAGAAAGATGAGTTCACTGAATTTACCATCAGCTATTGGAGAAGAGTATGTCGAATATGTTAGTGAAAATGCCTCCAAACTACGTACAGGAAGCTCAACACCAAACCCTCATGGTGGCGGAGAAAGGGTAGAACAAAGTTTCAAGTTTGCAAAAAATGCAAGAAATGAGTTTTGAAAAGTTGTTTTGTGCTTTAGGGTTTTGTAGACCTAAGAGCCCGATGGGCCTTTTCTTTTTGTATTTTGTATTCTTTACATACCTTTTAATAAACCTGTGGTCAAAACTTCATAACACATAATGCCTAGGTGAATGCCACGAGGTGGCCCATAAAATTGTTAAGACTTTGTTAAGTTTTCACCTCCTTCATACTAGGTTGAGCACTTCGGTGCCTTTTCTCTTTGCATTTTGTTTTCTTTGCATATGTATGAATTGTAAATAAACAATGATCTCAAAATGATGACATTATGAATCTTTTGAGAGTTATTGATTACCTTTTAATGTAGAGGAGAATATGATGGAGAATGTTGAGGGTTTTATTGTCTTTGAGAGAATATACCTTGGAATGTGATTATGTGGTGGACACATGCCATTATTATAGCTCTTGGTTTGTTGCTTTGAGGGAAAAGCTTGACTAAGTCATGTTGACAGTGAGTAGTTATCTTGACTACTTGGAGAGCATCTAGGAGGGTTTTATTGCCTTTTAGAGTCCTTTTTAGACTTGTTTTCATGAGCCATTATGTTTGGCTAAGTCCTAATGGACTTTTTCTTGTAGTTTGGGCATTTTTGGAGAGGATTTAGGCCCTAGATTTTAGGTTTTTTCTGGGCATCCGACCCAAATCAGTTTGATTTTCCTCTTCTTATGGAACCACTTGGATGGTTATAGTCACTTTTGTGACTCTATTGTACTTAGTTCTTATTATGCAAAATATTTTTCTGGAGATTGTGACTGATATAGTCCTTTGTTACAGTATTGAGCATCTTTTGTAACTCATCATTTTTGGAGTATGGAATACAGATTTTACCTTGGAGATTATTGAAGAATCTTGTTACTTTCTTGTTCTTGCAAGCATTGTGTATTACCAGGTGATTGACTGAGCTATTTGTGAGATTACTTTTTCTCCTTTAGTTTTGTCTCATTTTATGACTTTTTTACAAAAGTAAGAATTTGTAGGTTATAAATTGTGTCTTAGTATTGCATAGAAACCTCTAGTTTGTGAAAGTTTTTGTCTTTCCTTCTTGAAAGTATATGCAGGATAGACCTATTTATGAAACTCTTATGTAGAAACTTACAGTAACATGTTGTGTATTTTCAGTGTTCATCATAAATAACCAAGTGCATGTCAGTCTTAGTATCTCATAGCTCTTATTAGTTTGGTGTATCACCCATTTTCACTTCATTTTCACCACTTTTTGTTTAAAATAAGCATATTCTTACCCTTTTCCTCATCAAGGTAGTAGTTTAGGTGATATCCATAGGAAGTCAGCCTTCTTTGGAGGTTGACCTCTACTCATAGAGTAACCCACAACTTTAGAGGTCCTCCCATGTTTCATCAAATAGACTAATTTCTGCAAATTAGTCTGGGTGCATATTTAGGTGATAACAGTTTTTGGCACGCCCGGTGGGACTATTCGAATCTGAATAGTACTTATGTTTCAAGCATATTGATAGTTTTGATATAGGCCTTTAAGAGGCATTTTGCTACATATCTGGTGACTCATACTGAAGAAAAGATAAGTAGATCAGTACTGTCAAACTTTTATGAGAAAGATACAAACTCAGAGTTCGAGTTCCTTTGTTTACTTGCAGCCATCTCTGCTTAGAAGACAGAGTAGAACTATGATAAGGACTCCAGTTTCAAAAAGAATCCAATCAACCCCACCAAGTTTCAGACCAGTAGTACCTGTAGCTCCTATACCGGTTCAAGCAAACCCACCTATAGTTGTTCCAATGGCAAGGAATCAGCCGTTTGTAGCATTTGATGGGGGCAGCCCATTGAACTTGACATAGCATGATAATATACCCATGGCAGCCTTGAAGAGCCTACCTTATTTCATAGGGGAGGATCAAACTACCCTAATTTAACTTGACACATCATGATAATCTACCCATGGCTTCTCTATGTGGTGTCATCATGTAACTCAAGAAAATGTAGCCATCAGGCTGTTGGCTGCCTCATTTAGAGGAAAAGCATTATAGTAGTTTAGGAGTCTACCAGTGCAAACCATTGGAACTTGGGATGACTTACATGACAAGCTGAACAAGCAGTTTCAAGATCAGTCTGATAACTTATCGCTGGTTAAACAGTTGACTATAATAAAGAGAGCTTCCTAGGAGCAAATGATGGATTTTAATTTCTGGTTTCAGAAGACATGGAACATAATTCCTGCCACGGTAAGGCCTTCATCAGAATATGCATTTCTGTATTTTTTGAAAGCTCTAAATAGTGATATTTCAGTAATGATACAATCAATGGGAGGTACAAGTTTACCTGATGCATATGAAATAGCTATTAGAGAAGAAAATAGCCTAATTCAGGCTGGGAAAATAGCACCTAGACCACTAGTGCCCATTTTTCCTGAGATTCAAGCTTCAATGCCTTTGCCAATTCCATCTTTTGCCCCTTTACCTACTGTAGCAGCATTACCAAGCACTGCCAATCCTGAGGCTGCTGTTTCCAGCTCATCACAAGAGTTAAGAGAGATAAAAAATAGCCAATAGAAGATAGAAAACATTCTACAAACTTTTGGAAACGAGTTGGTGAATATCAAAAAATAGCAGTCCCAGAACAAACAGCCTTATTAATAAGTAAGACAAGGGAAAAATCAGCCTTATCAAGGACAAAACTAGCCATACCAAGCTAATAGACCACTTTATCAAGGCAATTACTAGGGTACTAGGTAGAACGTGAACCAGAGGCCTTTCCAACCTTATAATCATGCACCCATTAATGTAGTTAGAGACCTTGTCCCCATTCAAAACAACCTTGTAGCTGAGTATGAATGGTGTTTTCCCTACAATTAGCCACACAGTCAGGAAACATGTTCAAATGGAGTGATAAATCAGGCCCTAATGGTACAAAATGTTGTAGTTTCACAGCTAAACACACCTAATGATGGGGATGTACAGTAGCAAGAACAACTTCAAAATGATACTACCTTCCTAAACTAGCAGGGAGATGAGTTTTGTGGTGTGAATAGAGATGATACTTCAGTTGCAGCGAATACTAGAGCTAAAAAGAGGGGTTATGAGACAGATCAAGCAGCAAACAAAGGAAAAGGACCTGCTGATCCTTCTACATCCCAAATTCCCCATATTTTGCAAAGGAACACTCAAGCAACTGCCAAAGAATAGCCTCATATTTAGGTTGCTATTGCTACTGCAAAGTCACATCAAAAGGTAAATGTCACTTCACCTTTCAATATCATTGAAAATATGAAGAAAATGAATGTGACAATATCTATGTGGGATTCCTTAGTCATCCCGAGTCAAAAGGACATGTTACAATTTGCCTTGTCTGATTTAAAAGTGTCGAATGATGCAACTGTTGACCCAGCTAGGGCTATCCTTACAAATTCATCCCAGGACAGTAATAAACAACCAAATAAGAGTGCTAAACCACTTCCATTTTATGTGTCATTGATAATAGGAGACAAATTAGTACATAACTGCATGGTGGATAGTGGTGCAAGTAGTTCTGTAATGCCAAAACAAATTGTAGACTAATCAGGACTGAAATACCAGCCCCTTGAGAAGGGTGTGCTCCAGCTAGATGGTACATCTGTTAACACTGTAGGTGTGATAAAAGATTTAGGTCTCACATTGCATACCTATCCAAATGTTTCCATTTCTCAAGAGGTGTTCATCATAGATTTACCTCCTTATTTTGCCATGTGTTTGTCAAGAGAGTTCACAGCCAAGATAGGAGGATATTTATCCTCAAATTGGTCCCACATGTTTTTTAGGACCCAATATGGTACAAAAGTGACCATAAAATCTAAATTGCTTGCTAAGGATCACATAGAGCCTTATGTGCCAATTGTTGTTAATGCAAATTGCATTATTTCTGATGATAGTGAGCTTGTTGCTGCTCAAGAGCTGCAAGCTGAAAGTATACCAGAAGTGTTGTTAAAGGAGTGGGCAGTAGAAAATATTGTGGATGATCTTGAGGGACACATTCAAGAAACTGGTATGGGGGTTTATATGCTGCATGAACCTAAAACAACAATTCCAAACCTTGTAAAGAGTGCATAGTAGTAGATAGGACAGCAAGACGAGGTATGGAAAATGTACTTTGATGGCTCTAGGAATAGAAATGGGTTTGGTGGAGGTGCAATGCTTATGTCTCCATAAGGTGACAGATATTACTCTACATTCCATTTTGCTTTCTCATGTACAAATAATACTGCTGAATATGAAGGGTTAATTCAAGGTTTGCAGTGGGTAAGGAAAAGGAAAATTGGCTGTTTACAGGTATATGGGGATGACGAACTTATTGTGAATCAAGTGAGGGGACTACACGTTACAAAAAATGATGTTTTGAAATGCTATAAACATAGGGTATGGGACATGATTGAGGAGTTTGATGCTTTCAATCTAATCTCTATTCCAAGAAATCAGAATAATCATGCAGATAGGTTAGCTGCAATTGGGGCTCAGTTTGATATCCCTAGTGATATTCAGAGAGAAAAGGTACAACCTCATGTGAAGATTGTTGATAGACCCTCTATTCTTGACAATAACATTCATTGGCAGGTGTTTGAGAGTGATGAGTAGGTTTTGCGTTTCCTGTTAGAAGAGGATGAGTTTTCTGTGATGAATCAAAACAAGCTTAAACAACAATATGGTGATGATCAAGTTATTCAATTAAGGACTAATAAGTTGCCCAGGGTATTGGTAACCTTGGAATCCGTTTTTGGCACTGATGATCAGCTGAAAAAGAGCAAAACCAGTATGCAGGTCAAAGAAGAACATTATGAGGAGATGGAAATTTTCAAAGGTAAGCTTCTCAAAATTGGTAAGATCTATTCACTTGAAGATAGGAAAGCCTTTATTGCTCTTTGTCAAGAATTTGAGGCTATATTTTCTTGGGAATATTCAGACTTAAAGGGATTTGATCCTCAAATTGCCTAGCATACTATAGAATTAAAGCCAAGTGCAAAACCTGTAAGGCAGAAACAAAGACCTTTCAATCCAAAGCTTGAGCCTCTGATGATTAAGGAATTAACCAAGTTGATTGAGGGAAATATCATTTTTCTGATCAAGCATACATCCTGGGTCTCTAATATTGTTCCTATGAGGAAGAAGAATGGAGAAATTAGGCTCTGTGTTGACTTTAGAGACCTTAATAGAGCTTCCCTGAAGGACCACTACCCGCTGCCCTCAATGGAGCAAATTCTGCAAGTAGTGGCTGGTTCAGAAAGATTCTCCTTACTTGAAGGATATTCAGGTTATAATCAAGTTTTAGTCAAGGAGGACGATCAATTTAAAACTGCTTTTACCACAAAATGGGGCACCATGGCCTACAAAAGGATGCCTTTTGGTCTATCAAATGCTGGCTCTACTTTTCAGAGAGCTATGGATATGGCTGTTAAAGGTTTACTTTACAAATTGGTACTTGTTTACCTTGATGACATCACAGTTTTCTCTAAGGATGCAACTGAACATTTATCCCACCTGAAACAAGTATCTGAGAGATGTAGAGAGTTTGGGATATCTCTCAATCCCAAGAAATGCATTTTTGCTGTGCATGAAGGCAAGCTTTTAGGACACATTGTGTCAATTCAGGGAGTTACCATTGATACAGAAAGAGTAAGAGCTATTCTGGAGCTGCCTTTACCCAGCCACAAGAAAGGGCTGTAAAGTTTTATTGGCAGAATTAATTTTCTGCAAAGATTTATACCTGACATTGCAAATTTATTGAAGCCATTGACCTCTATGTTAAAGAAAAATGTAGTTTTCAGTTGGATAAAAGAGGGCAAACTCAGTTTTGAGTCCATAAAAGAAGCCTTATCAGCTGCACCAACTCTGGTAAATCTTGATTTCTCAAAAAATTTTATTTTGTATGCTTATGGCAGCATAGACAATTTATGCAATTTTGGTACAACAGTAAAATGAAGGTTTTGAAAAGCTAATTGCTTTCTTTAGTTAAGGACTAGAGGAGTATGAACATAGGTATAGTTTCATTGAAAAGCATGCCCTTGCAGTGGTTAAGAGTCTAAAGAAGTTTAGGCATCTTATTTCTAATAACAAGGTACATTTGATGGTTGCTTACCCTGGTTTGAAAAAGTTTCTGTTAGGTAAGGATGTCAATGAGAAAAGGGCTGGTTGGATTACCGAAGTCATGGAGTATGATGTAGATATCAAGATAACCAAGCTTATCAGGGGTAGAGGACTCAGTGAAGAGCTTGCTACTAGGTCTGAAAATGAAACATAAGAGGAAGAAGTGCTTTTGATCATTGAAGATGAACCTCAAAATGATACAACAACAGTTGGAATAGGTTGGGTTAGAGACATGGCTCATTTTCTACAAATTGGTGAGTGTCCAATAGGTTTAGACAGAGCTAAAAGGAGATATTTTAGACTGCAGTCTATTCCTTATGTTTTAGTCGATAATATCCTTTTTAGAAAAGATTTTAATGGTGTGTTGTTAAGATGCATTGATGATGATTAGACTGACAAGGTGCTGCATGAGTTTCATGATGGAATAGCAGGGGGTCATTTTGCCCCAAGGACTACTACTTGGAAGATAATGAGAGCTGGCTATTATTGGCCCAGCTTATTCAAGGATGCCCATGCATGGGCCAGGAAATGTGTAAAATGTGTCATTTTTGCAGGCAAAGAAAGGATACCAGCTTTACCTCTGCAGCTAATTCAAGTAGAACAACCTTTCATGAGATGGGGCATTGATTTTATAGGTCCCATTAACTCACCATCAAGTGCAGGTCATAGGTGGGTACTTACAACAACAAACTATTTCACAAGGTGGACTGAAGCAGTGGCTTTGAAAGAAGCCAATGAGAATGTTGTTTTAAACTTTTATTATGATTTGATATCTAGATTTGGAGTACCTGAATCAATCATTTTAGACAATGCTTTAGCCTTCGTTGGATTGAGGGTAACTGACTGGGCTGTGAAGAATGGAATCTATTTAAACACTTCATCAAATTATTACCCACAGGGTAATGGTTTGGCAGAATCCACAAATAAGAATCTCATAAGGATTATCAAAAGATCAATGGAGGATAACCAGAGGACCTGGCACACCAATTTGAAATCTACTCTATGGGAAGATAGAATAACTCCCAAGAGGTCTATTGGAAATTCTCCATATATGTTAGTTTATGGAAAAGAGGCAAGACTGCCATTGTCTGTTGAGCTACCAGCTCTTGATATCATGATTCAACTGGAGATGTTTGAAGAAGAAGATCCTATGGCTGTTAGATATGCTCAGCTTATGGAGCTTGAAGAGATCAAAGATAAATCTATGAAAGCTATGGAGTATCATCAACTTCAAACAAAAAGAGTTTTTGATAAGAAAACCACTCCCAAAATTTTTAGGGATGGTGATATGGTACTCAAATGGGATGAGTTGAAAAGCAGGCCAGGGAAGCACTCCAAGTTTGACAGCATGTGGAGTGGCCCGTTTATCATTTCTAAATGCAAAGAGCATAATGCATTTAAGTTATCAAACATGGATGGAAAACATTTGCCTATCCCAGTCAATGGGATAGACCTGAAAAGGTATTTTGAGGTATGAGTTGCCTTGTGAATAGTAGATTAGGTTTCTTTCTTTCAATAAGTGCTATCGTACAATAGTTTAGATGCCTTTTTGTTTTCCCTAAGTGTTGATTCAGCACAACTAGGTAGGTTGTTTTCAGTAATTTTGCTTTTGGTTTGGGTTTCCAAGTGTTCTTCATAGCTGTTATGTTGAGTTACAAAAGTCAAAATTATTTGTCAAGAGTGTGTTGAAGTCTCTGAGTGACCCTATGCCCAATGGATAAGGTCTAGGTAGCTGGTCTGATGTTTAGCAGGTAAACATATAGCAGATGTCACTAGAAATGTTACCCATATTTTCACTACAACTCAATTAGGTAGAGCTTATTGTTTTAAATAAGGAAGTGAAATTCATTTTGTTACTTTCCAATGTTACATTCAATTGTATAAGCAAAAATTAGAAAAAGGATTACAAAAGCCGGTAATGGATTATTGCATTGACACAAGTGCATATAACAGAGAAAAGTAATCTTTATTGAGTGAAAAAATATCCATTTGTCTCACACAAGCCGTGAGATTAACTTTCTCTTATTCAATACAAATTGAGAAAAGCATATACATGATTAAGTAATGAAAGTAAATAAAGGGGTATAGAATGAGGATAACCAGTCATTGCCTGAATGACTGGTCTGTCCGGTCGGTTGTGTTGTTGTCTTGAGCCTCCTTGGTCCGTTGTCCTGGTTCCCTGCAAAAGATGAGATAAGGTGTTAGAGCAATGCTGCTCTAAGCAATGACTGATTACATTCATTATATACACATTCATTATGCATGTATAGGTTTTTCAACAAGATGCAAAAAATCACTCATGCATACTTTAGATGTACTAGAGAACTACTAAGTTATCTAATGCATCTAGGGTACGCATTTGTTTCTTTTAACAAGTTTGCTTCATGTGCAGATACATGTGTAATTGTGTTTCTGTGTGATTCATTAAGACTACATTATGAGTGGAGAAAATGTGGCTCCCACAAGGGTTGAGCCCAACTCATAAGAAGCATTTCATATGTATTCATATCAGATGCAAGTTAGACAGATGCTAAAGAAAGACAATGATCAAGGTCAAGAGATAGTGCCCATAAAAGATAATAGTATTCAATGACATTCATCACCTAACCTCTATGTATCTAGACATATCAAAGCTATATGTCAATACAAATGAAGGATAAAGGATAGTCAAGCAAATAGTCATATATAAGAGACAAGAAAGGCAATCCTACAAATTGAAGAGAGCAACAATCATCCTAAAGGACAATTACAGTCATGTTGACAGTCATATAGAGGACTGTAGTCATGAAGAAGTTAGATAGTAGTTCATGAGCAAATATGAAAAGAGCAGTCATCCAGAAAGATGGGAAAAACACTTTATTCATCAAGAAGTAAAAAACGCAATCATAACAGTTATAAAAGCAGAGATAAATAGAAGGCATTGTGAAAATCTTCTAGTGTACTGCTAGGGCAAAGAGGATGCATACAAACTGAAGATCATCATAAAATGAAGAAGAAGAGTCTAAGCTACTAGTGGAGGTCAACAGGACAGTCAATAGGATAGTCAACAATGAAGTATAGTTTATGAAGAGGTTTGAGGTTTGAAAAAAATAGAGATGGAAGATCAAATATACAGCTAACTCACAAAGCAATCTAGTTTTGTATACTTTTAATGATCTAGCATGTTTTTAGTGAGGAGACTGTCAAGATTTTTTGGGACTGTCAAACTCATGAATACAGTGAAGATCTCAAAGTTTGATGGGAACAACAAAGACATTGTCCAATTCAAGGTGAGAAGTGATAGCCAGGAGATTGATATCAAATCTTCTAGATTCCTCATAATCATTTTCTCCTGTATACTGTCAAAAAAGAATCTTAGAGCAGTAGGAGGATAATGAATCATTGGCTATAGTAGTAGAACAAAACAGTTTTTGGGACAGTCATAACAATAGAGCATCATTCATAAAAAGACTAATAGCAACCAAGAAGCCAGCGAGTACGGTAAAAGGTAGCCCAAGAAAGAACAGAGATCTGGAAAGCAAATGGAATAGTCTTGTAGTAGTCAAGGGATGACTGTCATGCTGTAGAGATGTTCTATTCATTTAATCAAGATCATGAAAATAGGAGCTGCCATAGTGATCTCATACTCTGTCAAAAGGTTGAGATGATCAGAGCTATAGAGACGAGCAAATTGAATACATGTGTGAAGATGCAGAGATCCTTATAATGATTTTTAAACTTTTGTTCCATTATCTCAAACCTATGAAGATGTTGAATATGAAGCAATCATGATGCCAGAGAGAAACTTGAACAGTGTACCAGAGATGATAAATGACTGCACAGTGGTATAAGTCTGAATTATTATTACAAGCTCATGAACAACTAAGAAGTATTCAGCACCATAAGACTCAACACTATTATCAGAGCAGTCCTAGCAAGAGATTCATCAGAATATTTTGACAGAGATGGGGAACAACAATATGCATGAGGTTTACAATGGATAGGATCTTGGAAAATGTCTACAGTTAATGCAAGGAGGTTTTCAATTTTTCAAAGATCTTTTGTTTTATAAAGTTCTTATAACCTTTCAAGCATCACTGGTAATATCCCTATCCTTACTAAGACAAGAAGTGTTCCTCTCAGTCATAGAATAGATAAAGAATGATGATGACACTACACAGAAAAGGAAAATGCTTTCAATATTGTATGCATGTATCTAGACTGCCACAGTCATGAAGAATATCATCATCAGTCAAAACATGCAGAATGTAAAGTTACAGTTGTTTTGAATGCACAAGAATAATAAGGGTATTGAAGTGTTCATGATAGAATTGTCATAAATGCTCAGAAGAGATAGAAACTCATATTTCTGTATAGATTCTTCAAGTTCTTAGAAGATATAGAAATAATATTAGAATGCAAAGTAATGTACAGCTACGACCATCATAGTAGCCAGAATAGTTATAAGCTAATGATAAATGCTACATGAGTTCATCATAGAGGATTAAACAAAGAATGTTCAGAATGAGTAAGATGTGTATGTTGCATTTTCAGAAATGAGCTTGGAAAGATCATAGTGCTTTTATTCATTTGAAAACCCTAGTTGAGAAAAACCTTGTTTTCCTTTAGAGATAAAAGGTAAAATACTGTTATTGTTTCCAATAAATACCAGTAATAACTGAATTTCTCATGGCCATTCAGAATAGGAGCGAGGGTTTGTGTTTTCTTGAAAACCCTAACTAGAAAATAAAAAAGAAAGAGCTTACTGTATTGCAACATTCTCAGGACAAAAGTAGTCATACTCAGTACTATGAAAATGGGATAGAGCCAAATGTTTTGTCAAGGAAATACCACAGATATGTTTTTTTCTGTAGCATTAGGTATAGAAGCAGTCTTATGTACATGGGATAAGGTCCTTCATCACGGCCATAGACAAAAGAATGAAATATATAACATATGTAGTGAAAAGAACAACAGAAATGATGAGCTTTACAGTATAATTACAGAAAGATGAGTTCACTGAATTTACCTTCAGCTATTGGAGAAGAGTATGTCGAATATGTTAGTGAAAATGCCTCCAAACTACCTACAAGAAGCTCAACACCAAACCCTCATGGCGACAGAGAAAGGGCAGAACAAAGTTTCAAGTTTGCAAAAAATGTAAGAAATGAGTTTTGAAAAGTTGTTTTGTGCTTTAGGGTTTCATAGCCCTAAGAGCCCGATGGGCCTTTTCTTTTTGCATTTTGCATTCTTTACATACCTTTTAATAAACCTGTGGTCAAAACTTCATAACACACAATGCCTAGGTGAATGCCAAGAGGTGGCCCATAAACTTGTTAAGACTTTGTTAAGTTTTCACCTCCTTCATACTAGGCTGAGCACTTCGGTGCCTTTTCTCTTTGCATTTTTTTTCTTTGCATATGTATGAATTGTAAATAAACAATGATCTCAAAATGATGACATTATGAATCTTTTGAGAGTTATTGATTACCTTTTAATGCAGAGGAGAATATTATGGAGAATGTTGAGGGTTTTATTGTCTTTGAGAGGATATACCTTGGATTGTGATTATGTGGTGGACACATGCCATTATTATAGCTCTTGGTTTGTTGCTTTGAGGGAAAAGCTTGACTAAGTCATGTTGACAGTGAGTAGTTGTCTTGACTACTTGGAGAGCATCTAGGAGGGTTTTATTTCCTTTTAGAGTCCTTTTTAGACTTGTTTTCATGAGCCATTATGTTTGGCTAAGTCTTAATGGACTTTTTCTTGTAGTTTGGGCATTTTTGGAGAGGATTTAGGCCCTTGATTTTAGGTTTTTTCTGGGCATTCGACCCAAATCAGTTTGATTTTCCTCTTCTTATGGAACCACTTGGATGGTTATAGTCACTTTTGTGACTCTATTGTACTTAGTTCTTATTATACAAAATATTTTTCTGGAGATTGTGATTGATACAGTCCTTTGTTACAATATTGAGCATCTTTTGTAACTCATCATTTTTGGAGTATGGAATACAGGTTTTACCTTGGAGATTATTGAAGAATCTTGTTACTTTCTGTTTCTTGCAAGCATTGTACATTACCAGGTGATTGACTGAGCTATTTGTGAGATTACTTTTTCTCCTTTAGTTTTGTTTCATTTTATGACTTTTTTGCAAAAGTAGGAATTTGCAGGTTATAAATTGTGTCTTAGTATTGCATAGAAACCTCTAGTTTGTGAAAGTTTTTGTCTTTCCTTCTTGAAAGTATATGCAGGATAGACTTGTTTATGAAACACTTATGTAAAAACTTACAGTAACATGTGTATTTTTAGTGTTCATCATAAATAACCAAGTGTATGTCAGTCTTAGTATCTCATAGCAATTATTAGTTTGGTGTATCACCCATTTTCACTTCATTTTCACCACTTTTTGTTTAAAATAAGCATATTCTTACCCTTTTCCTCATCAAGGTAGTAGTTTAGGTGATATCCATAGGAAGCCAGCCTTCTCCGAAGGTTGACCTCTGCTCATAGAGGAACCCACAACTTTAGAGGTCCTCCCATGTTTCATCAAATAGACTAATTTCTGTAAGTTAGTCTGGATGCATATTTAGGTGATAATAGTAACAATTGATTCACCCCCCCTCTCAGTTGTCTGTCATAAATCCAACAATTGGTATCAGAGCTACGTTCCTCTAGAAGAAGCTTAATTGCTTGAGGAGATCCAGAATGTCAACTTACAAGAAGGACGGTCCAAGGTTTGATGGTTTAAACTTCATTGCCTGGAAAAGCCTCATGGAATGTCACATACAATACATGGGATATCAATATTAGAACATAACCTCAACTAAATATGTTCCCCCAAGGAATGGCTCCATAACTCTAGATGAAATCATAGATGTAGAGAATAATCTTCAAGCTAAAGAAACCCTACTGAGTGCCTTGTCTGATTCAGAGCTGACAAATGTTATGGGATTGAAGACTGCCTATGAAATTTGGACAAAGCTTGAAAATCTATATGAAGGAGACAAATATGTTAAGTGTGACAAGCTACAAAGACTAAAAGTAAAGTTTGAAAACTTAAAGATGAGTGAAGATGAGAATATCACTTCTTACATGACAAAAGTAAATGAGCTTGTTTGTGCCATTAGATGTGCTAGTGGAGTACTAGATGAAGATGAAATTGTTGCTAAAGTTATCAGATCCTTACCTCCTACTTATAAACACAAAGTTGTTGCTATTGAGAAAATTAGATCCTTAACAACTATCACAAGGGATCAATTGGTTGGTAATATATCTACATTTGAGTTCGTTGAGTTTGATGATGCACTTCCCAAGACTGAATATGCTTTCAAAGCTAGTGCTTCTGCTAAAGGTAAACAGAGATATGATCCAGGAGAAAGTTCCTCAAGAATATCAACTTGGTATGAGAAAGCAAGAAAAGATTTGAAAGAGGATGAATTAGAAGCTAAACAACTTGAAGCCCTCATTGCAAAGAGACTGCCAAGAGGATCCGGTAAGTATGGAAGAAAATTGCCTTTCAAATGTTTCAACTGCAACAAGATTGGTCATTTTGCCTCAAGGTGTTCGAAAATATTTTCAAGGCCAAACCCTAATAGATCAAGATTTCAAAAGAAGTGTTACTATGTTCAAGAAGATGATGATGAAGGAGTAACAGATGATGAATCTGAGATAGGAAACAAATCCGGAAGTGACTGGGTGTTTATTGCCATCAAGGAAGAAGATCTAATGCCTATTGAATCTATCAATCAGAAGGTGATAGAAAGGGCTTTGGCTGCTCAAGTTGAAGAAAAGGATGAATGGGTCATTGACAGTGGATGCTCTCACCATATGACTGGTGACAAGAATAAGTTCATAAACTTGGAAAGATATGAAGGTGGAGTTGTAAAGTTTGGAGACAATTTTGTTGGCAGAATTAGAGGTAGAGGAACCATTTCCTTTGATGGAAAGAACAAAACCAGTGATGTTTTGTATGTTGAAGGTCTGAAGGATAACCTTCTTAGTGTTGGACAGTTGGTGGACAAAGGCTATGATCTCTATTTCAAAAATAGAAAATGCAAAATCTTTGAAAGATTTGGAACTAAGATTGCATCTGGTACATAGACAAAAGGTAACATCTTCTAATTAGTTGGTACTGGAAAAAGTTGCTTATTTGTTTAAATTGATCAGAGTTGGTTGTGGCATAGGAGAATGTGCCATGTGAATTTTGATAATATAATTAAGATAAGCAACACTTAGGCTGTAAGAGATCTTCCAAAATTGATGAAACTTGTTAACAGTTTGTGTAAAGAATGTCAGTTAGGTAAGGAGAGCAGAGTCACATTTAAAAGTAAGGAACAATCTTCAACTAGATTGTTAGACTTGGTGCACACTGATCTCTGTAGTCTGGCAAGAGTTAGGAGCCTGCAAGGAGATAGGTATTTTATGTTACTAATTGATGACCACTCTCAGATGATGTGGGTGACCTTCTTAAAGGAGAAATTTGAAGCACTTGAGAAATTCAAAATATTCAAAGCTATGGTAGAAAATGAAACTGGCATAAACATAAAATGTCTCAGGTCCAATAGAGGTGGAGATTTCACATCTAGAGAGTTCATAACATTCTGTGAGAAGTATGGGATAAAGAGACAATTATCTGCTCCAAGGACTCCACAGTAGAATGGAGTAGTGGAGAGAAAGAACCGGACCATCCAGGAAGCTTCTAGGACTATGATGATGGAAGCAAATGTTCCTTAGATCTATGGGAGAGAAGTTGTGAGCACTGCTGTCTATACTCTCAATTGAGTACAAATTAGAGGCAATACTGGTAAGACTCCTTATGAACTTTGGTTTGGTATCACTCCTACTGTAAAGTATTTCAGAGTCTTTGGTAGTAAATGCTACATCAAAAGAGATGAAGACCTTGGGAAGTTTGATGCTAGAAGTGATGAAGGAATATTCTTGGGATATTCCACTCAAAGCAAAGCATACCGATGTTATAACAAGAGATTGAGAAAGATTGTGGAAAGTACAAATGTGAAGGTTGATGAAGGCGTGGAAAATTTCTCAAGGTTTTATGAGTATGAAGCAGATGATCAGAATTATGTCTCAGTCCAAGAAGAACAAGCCCCAACCACAGTTTAGATTCAGATTGATTCAGAGAATCCTGAAATATAGGAAGAAGAAACAGGTCTGGATGAACCTATTGAAGAATTAGAAGTGAAAGAAATTGCCAAAACTCCCAGGTATGTAAGATTGAATCATTCTAAAGATCAGATTATAAGAGACAGAAACAAAGGTGTTCAAACAAGAAGAAATATTGCTCAAGATTCAGTGAAGTACTGTCTGATTTCAAAAATTGAACCAAAAACAATAAGTGAAGCTTGCAATGATGAGAGTTGGGCTAAAGCAATGGAGGAAGAATTGATTCAAATTGAAAAGAATAACACTTGGGATCTTGTCCCCAGACCTAAGGACAAAAATGTGATTGGGACTAAGTGGGTCTTTCGAAATAAACTAAATGAAGAAGGTGAAGTAGTAAGAAACAAAGATAGATTGGTCTGTAAGGGTTATTCTAAAGTAGAAGGAATTGACTTTGAAGAGACTTTTGCTCCGGTGGCTAGAATTGAAGTAGTCAGATTATTTCTTGGCTTTGCTGCCTTTAAGGATTTCAAAGTATATCAGATAGATGTCAAGTCTACCTTCCTGAATGGTGATTTGGAAGAAGAGGTACACATTGAGTAACCAGATGGATTTCAATTGTCTGATCATGGTGATATAGTCTGCAAGTTGAAGAAAGCATTGTATGGACTCAAACAAGCTCCCAGAGCTTGGTATGAAAGATTGGACAAACATTTTCTGAAGATTAGTTTTAACAAAGGCACTGCTGACATTAATCTATATTTTAAGATTGACCATGAAAGTATCTTGATTGTTGAAGTATTTGTTGATGATATCATTTTTGGAGGGAAAGATAGTATGTGCAAGACTTTTGCAAATCAAATGAAAAATGAATTTGAGATGTCTATGTTTGGGGAAATGAATTTCTTCTTGGGTCTACAAATCACTCAATCAAAGAAAGGAATCTTCATATCTCAAACCAAATATGTGAAAGAATTGTTGAAGAAATTTGGGACGGAAGATTCAAAGCCAATGAATACTCCAATGGCATCTGGGTGTAAGCTGAGTAAAGATGATGAATCCCTTAAGATTGATCAGAAAAAGTACAGGTCAATGATTAGAGGACTTCTCTACCTCACTCAAACTAGACTTGATATTATGAATATTGTTGGTCTTGTTGCCAGATTCCAAGCTGATCCTAGAGAGTCTCATGTAATGGAAATCAAGAGAATTCTTAGGTATTTGAAGGGAACAGTTGAGTATGGATTATGGTATCCTAAGGATCATGGCTTCTCTCTTCATGCATACACAGATGCTGATTGGGCAGGAGATGTGGATGATCAGAAGAGTACCAGTGGTGGTGCATTCTTTTTGGGAAAAAGATTGGTTTCTTGGCTGAGCAAGAAACAAGAGGCAATATCTATGTCCACTGCAGAACCAGAATATATTGCAGCAGCAGGTAGTTGCACTCAAGTATTGTGGATGAAGCAAATGCTAAGAGACATCAGAGTGGAGTATGAGGAACCTATCACAATCTTCTGTGATAACTCAAGTGCAATAAATATATCAAAAAATCTGGTGTTGCATTCAAAGACAAAACATATATCCATCAAGTTTCATTTTCTGAGAGAGTAGGTGAACAAGAATGAAATTAGATTGGAGTTTGGCTAAGCAAGAAACAAGAGGCAATATCTCTGTCTACTACAGAAGTAGAATATATTGCTGCAACAGGCAGTTGCACTCAAGTATTATGGATGAAGCAAATGCTAAGAGATATCAGAGTGGAGTATGAAGAACCTATCATAATCTTCTGTGATAATTCATGTTGGGAATTAAGGTGTCTCAACCTTGGTAATTCCTTACATTTGTAATGTTTGCATGTATTATTTAATTGCCTATGTTGTAAATATTTGTAAATTCCATATTGTCATATTGTGGAATGTGGCACGGTGATGTGTCGATCCTACATGAAATATGACAACTTGTAATTTTATCCTCACATGAGGAGATAGACATTCCACTTTGTGCTAGGAGAATTTTGCCATGTGTCAGCATCTTCCATGTTGTGTAAGGGAATGTTTGACTGAAACGGTTATGACAGATTCCTATGACATAAATCTTTGTCTCTCTTCTTCTGTCTTCTTTCTGGTTCTTGTGTATTGCTGTAGTAACTCTGTTAGATGTTGTATGTTGCTGTAGTGATAAGGAATAAATTGAATTTGTATAGCTCTCCCCTCATTAGATTAGTGTAGGAAGCGATTTCCACACACCTAGCTTCCTTTCAATTCAAGTGCAATAAATATATCAAAAAATCCGGTGTTGCATTCAAAGACAAAACATATATCCATCAAGTTCCACTTTTTGAGAGAGCAGGTGAACAAGAATGAAGTTAGATTGGAGTTTGTACCCTCGAAGGATCAGATTGCAGATATTTTTACTAAACCTCTACCTAAGGACTCTTTTGAGTATCTCAAGCAGAAGCTAGGGGTTATTACCCCTCTAGTTCTGAATTAAGGTGCACTAATGTGCATCAGTCCGGTGGATCCCATAGTCATATCTTGTGATCCAGATTGATGTTAAGAGGCTGCTACTTGGGGGGAGCAGTCAGTATGATTCTAAAGTATGAAAGTGGTTGCAAGTATGTGCCCTTTGCCATTGATGTCAAAGGGGGAGAAAAGGCATGTGAAAAACAAAAAGTGGTTACTGATCAAAGGGGGAGCAGTAAAAGGAAGAGAAGACATGTGAATGGCTACTACTGATAAGGAGAGCTATGTCAGTTAGTAAGGAGAAGTTCTTGTCTTGATGGTTATAATAGTTTTTCATATTATATGTTGCCATCAATGACAAAGGGGGAGATTGTTGCAAGTATGGGCCTAACCGGTGTTGTCTTTGATGTCAGCATACTCTTGTTACATTGATGTCAAGGATTGGATGAGTTGTGTGCTGAGGATATTGAGAAAATTAGTCCTATCAAAAATAGAGAAAATCAGTGTAAACAATGAAGCTCTATGAAGTGAATATCCCAGATAGATGAAGATCAGAGAATGCACATCAAAGGGTTTGTAGCTATGTGTCTGAAGATGATCTAGTCAAGATTTGAGAAGTCTGCATGAAGATTTGGATAAGTTATGGCCATATGAGCAAAAATGGTTCTGGCAGTTGTTTAGAGGTGACATAGTGACACAAATAGGTCTGATGAGATCTGGAAATGCAATATCATGTTTTGCAGATTTGGTGGCATGTTTGGGAAGCTAATGTGCATTGACAATTCAATTGGTTCATGGTTTGGAGGTCCGCAAGCAATCCTTCTATTATGACAGTGATGATTGACTGTGTTCTTGAGGTTTCAGGTGAAGATGTGATTGATTACAGTAAGTAGAAGTGGTGGAGATGTTCTTTGTGATTCAAGCAAGATTGTGGTGGTCTCTAGATTGTGTCCAGTTAGTGTTGGTGGTCCGCATTGAAGATTGAGCTCGCAAATGAAGATTTACTTTAGGACGTTGGTGTTCTTCCCAATTTTGGCTGACTGAATGATTTGAGCATGGTATGAATGATCCTGAAGATGTTTTCCAAAGCGTTACATGTTCCTCAAAGATGATTGAAGTCTCAGCTGTGTATGGCTGACATTGTAGTTGTGCGCATGAAGTTTTTGTAATAAGTCAAGTTGTATTTTTGTAATTCCTCTGTAATAAAATAAATGTATGTTGTGCCGACTTTGATGATCATTCCAAAGTTGATGTTGTGTATAAATAAGAATTATGAAGTCATTCAAAAGCATCCTTGTAATGATGAGAAGGTGGTAAGGAAGAAGAAAGAAAGGCAGAGCAGAGGTGTTGGGCTTAAATGGAACTGACTCAAGCATAGTGAAGATGTTGATCTCCAGTTCAAGTATGTAATATTTATATTATTTTGTAGATAGTGTGTCTTCTGTAGGTAGTGGGCCTCTTACGAGTAGTGTGCTCGGGTAGTGAGCCCTAATTGGCAAGTGCCATTTTACTCATCCTTATTCTTCTAACAGAGAATACAATATTGGGTTAATCACCCTGTAGTTTTTCCCTTAACCGGGTTTTCCACGTCAAAATCTTGGTGTTATATGTGTTGAATTTGTTTCTACTCTTGAATTATTGCATTATGCTTTTTTGATTAATAATTGATATTCTATTGAAATATAAGAAGGATTAAAGGGAACAAAGATTTTGGTAACAACTGATTCACTCCCTCCCCCCCTCTCAATTGTCTGTCCTAAATCCAACACAAAAGTAAGTCACAATAGCTACTATTGAGCAATCAAGTGATCAAGACATGACACACACAAATGATGATCAAGGATTGACTAGTACAAGCGATAAACAAAACATGATAGGTATAAGAAATGATAAGAAACACCAAATGTACATAATGATCCTCATGCATGAAACATACATAATGAGAAAGCACATGAATCTCATCTAATAGGTTCTACCATTTTTGACAAGTCATATCCACTCAAAGAAGAGACAATAATAAATTTTGATTATTCTCAACAACATACCGATGATCTCACATCGTGCTTCAAAAGAAACAAATATCCTATTGTGAAAAAGATAAGTCAAAGCATGAACTATCGAGGAAAATGATTGGGTCTTCATGAACAAGGCATCTTGGAACCTATCCCAATCTACATCAATTATGGTCAAGGCATCAGATATCAATCATCTCAACAATCTAATGGTGTTTGTGATACTTCAACAATCACTGAGGCAACCTCATCTAATGAGACCATTGAGATAGGGACCATTAATAACCCATCCAATAACCTTACTTCCAACCACCCTTCCACTTCCACCATCTCTACTCACAAAATTAATCCTCCACATCTTCCATCCCTCAATCAGGAGCAACAAAATCACAGACATACAAAGTAAAAGATTCAAATTCAATGTCAAAAGCATATGAAGCCAAAATTCAAGGAAAGCATATTAAAGCTATATGGGTCCCCAAAAGAAATGGATTGAGAAAGTCAAATGAAGCCAATTATCCTGATAAAAAAACTATCAAAATTGAAAGATTAATGTTACCTATAATCAGTGTCCACCACCTTATAATTTATACAAGAATGTTGGTCCTGATTGCCACCCTAGTCCCACATCCAAACTTTCTAATGCCAAATCAAAACTCCATAATTCACCATCTCAAGTTTGGTTAGTCAAAATTATATCAAACAAATTTACATCGCCAACCTCTCTGGCTAAATCAAATACATCAAAATCATATTCCACATCCCACATCCCCCATCAAAATCCATCATGTCTTAAATCCAAAAATCCCAACTCCCAAGTCCACCATGTTGCAGTAGTAACACTTCACCATATGGGTTATGATGGTACCCTATCAAAATGTAAACATTTAGATAAGGCCAATTTAGTTATCAATGAGGATCAAGACAACATCAAAGGATTGTATATGAGAACTTGCATCCTGACAAAGCAATTACTCTAGGAAGGTCACTATTGGCATGTTATGACAATTGCATCTACATCATCCAAATCCATTAGAAAGGGACATGTGAAGAGCCTCTGAATATCTAGCTATCAATGTCATCCAAAATAAAAAAAATAGTAAAGAGAAATCATTCATTCAATGGTGAAAACCATTTCATGGTGCCTTTGATAAGTACCAAGATTTAAACCCATTTATGGGCTTCATGCGTAGATCAATTATCTATGTGTCTTACACTTCAGGGCAAGTTGTCTCATCTATCCCATCCTATCATTTCCCTCCTAGCCTATCATCCTCATCCATTATATACACATATACCTATCCCATTGCACCAACCTATCCTCCCCTCCTACTTTGATCTTGATAAGGATAGGGGCATAATGTTGAAAAATGCTTTGGACATTTCTTGATATACCTAGTCTTTTACAACCAATCCTATCACCCTATCATTATTGTTTAGGGTAAAATTGGATTTTGTTAATCTTTTTTGTTTAGATGTTTGAATCCTCCTTTCACCCTAACATTAAAGGATCTAGGGTCGATTGACATCACTATCATACACTAGGTCACTTGCAAATGAAGGGAAACTTGGATTACCTATCCCATTGCACCAACCTATCCTCCCCTCCTACTTTGATCTTGATAAGGATAGGGGCATAATGTTGAAAAATGCTTTGGACATTTCTTGATATACCTAGTCTTTTACAACCAATCCTATCCCCCTATCATTATTGTTTAGGGTAAAATTGGAATTTGTTAATCTTTTTTGTTTAGATGTTTGAATCCTCCTTTCACCCTAACATTAAAGGATCTAGGGTCGAGTGACAGCACAATCATACACTAGGTCACTTGCAAATGAAGGGAAACTTGGATTACCTATCCCATTGCACCAACCTATCCTCCCCTCCTACTTTGATCTTGATAAGGATAGGGGCATAATGTTGAAAAATGCTTTGGACATTTCTTGATATACCTAGTCTTTTACAACCAATCCTATCCCCCTATCATTATTGTTTAGGGTAAAATTAGATTTTGTTAATCTTTTTTGTTTAGATGTTTGAATCCTCCTTTCACCCTAACATTAAAGGATCTAGGGTTGAGTGACAACATTGTCATACACTAGGTCACTTACAAATGAAGGGAAACTTGGATTAGGGAATTAGTTATCAATTTTTCCTTCTCTTATATCCAATTAACCATTAAAACCCTAATTATGCAAATACAACAAAAAATTGATGAATAATGAAAAAATCTCTTGCAGACAGGAGTAAAATACTGAATTACAGAATACCTGTTTTCAGGGTTTCGAAGTAGAACAGTTGGAGACACTTGAGTGGGTGCCCAAGTCCAAGGTACCTACTCTTTTGAGGAATCTGGACCTCCTTCCGACACTGATCAGCCTTGTAACTTTTGTTTCTCGAGATTTGTCTGTGAAGGACACTGGAGCAAGCACCCAAGTCCTAGAAGTGCTCCTTTGTCTAAATTTTCTTCAAATACTAAATCCCTGATGTCTGCCAAGCCTTCCTGCAACTCCACTTTTTCCAGATGTGACACCTGTAACCTGCAATCAAAAGACTTGGTTTAGGGGTTGTGGTGTTTAGAGGTTTGCCTCAGTCAAACCTTGGAGGACACTTAAGTCTTTGAACACCATTGTCAGATAAAGAGGGCGTGCCCTTGAGAGGAAGAGGCCAAAACCAAAGGAATCAATGATAAGTCACCTTGTAGTGAAGCTCTCATGGAGGAAGATGCTCTTCATGCCATGAGGAGATTGAAGCTCAAATCTACAAATATCAACACACAAAACACACAAGTCTGCTCTTGCAACACAATAGAAGCCTTGAATCACCTTTAGAACACTTGAACATCACACTTGCTATCTAATTACCATCTAGTTTACAAATGAATGCCTACACATGCTTATATATGCACCTACAAGCATTCCCACCAAGATATTAAAAAACAAACTTTACCGTGTCAGCAAACTAACCTCCTAACAGAAATAAACCGACACCTGGAAATTGGGGCTACCCCAAAATAGGGCAGGACTAGGGCATGGGCATCCAAGTCCTCCGCCCCTATTTTGGGCAAGGTACAGCTCAAGGGGTCCACCTAGGTCTCATTCCATTGGGATGCTAAAATATGAACTAAAATGTCTTAAATGCATTCTAAAGACCTAGGAGCTAAACCTTATGAAGGAAAAGCCCCCAAAGGGACATTTTTTGATGTTACATTTAGCCCCCACTTTAATGTATGTATGAACGCAAGGCCCAAACATGTATTAAAGTAAGGTCACAAACACAGAAAACACACCAAGCATGGAGAAGACACACCAATCACATAAAAGACAGTAATAGGCATGCAAAACATGGAGAAGACAATTATAGTCACGTAGAATATGGAGCAGACAGTCAATGCATGGAATACACATTAATGCATGGAAGATAGAAATGATATCTTTTCTTTTCTTTTCCTTATATATATGAAATGCAAATGCAAGTACTAGAAAGTAAACAAACCTCCCAAAATGTAGGAAGCACTACTTGAAGGCGGTAGTCTCTGCATATGGGGCAACACACACACAATACATGCAAAACCTCCCAAAATGTAGGAAGCACTACTCAAAGGCATTGGTCTCTGTATATGGGGCAACAAACATGCCATACAGAACAAGCACGCCAAAACACACACACTTGAAGACACAGAGAAAACACGGCAGACAAGCGATGGACTGTACCTATTTCTAGGTCCAACACCATCTCAGGAACATTACAGGCACATACTGACAATTGGGCTTCGCCACAACAATCACCGAAGACATGCTTAAGGGTTGAGTTAGTCATAGAACCGCTCCCCGCCTCCACAGAGGACTTTTGAAAATGACAGGATGATGCAATCTGCTCTGAGAAATACACCATCCTCGCCTTCGCAAAGGGCTTAAGAAAAAATATATGTGCAATATCTCGCCTCTGCAGAGGGCTTAAGTGATTGATTGATTGATTGCAAACAAGCTCAGGATGCACAATGCACTACTCTGGGGTGCAAGTCTTTGCATCTAAGGTCAAACACATTGCTAACATCTATAAAAAATAGCTTACCTTATATGCCTCCACCTTAAGGTGGCTGATATCAATTATCAATATCAAGCATGTTAAGCTAGGAAGAAAACACACAAGGGAACATCGACTTTTGCAAAGCCCATGCCCCCCAGAGGTGACATGTACTTTACGATCGTCAAATGTTCCCACAAACACATCCCTGCAAGAAACATGTTAGTGTCTACAATATAATGATAAACAACAACATCAATGCATATGATTAACCACACAAAGAGCCAAGGTTGTACAATGAATTCAGAGTTCGACGATAACCAAGGGCTATATCACGAAGCTCTCTGACTTGAGTATCGCCAAGGCTAGATTCAAAGGCAAACAAAGGTGCATGGAGCAGCAGTATTGTTAAGGTTTGTAAATGCGATAGAAACATCATGAAATTCACTACGTGGAAAGCACGAGTGCTTCCACTAGCCCTGTGTCGGATAAGATATACAACCCCATCATCATATTAGGAACTAAGTCCATTTTTTTGATTGCTCTCGAAAGGGACACTAGGTCTACATCAGTATAAATGTTTGTCATCATCCGCCTGCTAGATGAAAACACTAGAGGAAGGGAAACAATAAATAAGAGAGAAGAAAACAAGTGTCTTTAGGGACAGTCATGTAGGAGGGTGCCCCCAAGTCACCAACCATGAGCTATGTCCATAAGACACAACACACAATAATGAAATTAGAGAGAGAAATTTAGAAGAATGATGATACAAATAGAAGAAGGTCACAACAGAGGCGGTCTCCTAGTATCCTGAACCTTACGTGAGAATCTGAGGTCATTCCAGGAGGCCTAAACAACACATAACACATCACAGGGGAAGCACATTATGATAGAAATAAAAGTTTATAGATACTTACTTGTAGGGTCTTCATATTATATCTTAGAGCTCTCGAACCTCTCGGAGAGGTACTCGATCATTTTTAAAGCAACATTTGAGTGGTTCTTTTGAAAGTCTTGTTTGTTATCATATGATGCTTGTTCATTAAATCCTTGTTTAAATGAGACTTTTTGTTGCTTATGAGGGGGAGAACCACTATTATTTCCATTTGTTGATTGTTGTCTTTCTCTTTTCCAATTTTTAGCGCGAGTTTTCATTGTTGAATCTTTCTAGGATAGTAACGGGAATCATCCTGTACCATCTTGCTTGTTTGTATCTATTTTTGTTCTTGCTTTTTAAAGACATTTTGATTATCTCCTGATCCATATAAGGATAATGGAGGAGGAACCTCAGCATAAATTCTGTTTCTTTGAGAACGAGGTGGTTTATCCACTTGTTTCTTATCCACTTATATCATACCCATGATGCTATTAGTCTAAGTAATCATCTTCGTTTACTTCCACTAAATCTTGTTCCACCATATTATTCTCGGTATGTTTAGGAAAAGGATTAGTGAAGATTTGTAAATTCTGATTCGTCGAAGCAACTGACTTATTTCCACTATCATTCACACCTGATACCTGGATGACATTTGAATCAATAAGGTCATGTATTTCATGTTTAAGATGCATACATCGTTCAGTGTCATGTCCTTGTGTCTGATGATAATGAAAAAATGCATTAGCATTGAAGTAAGGTCCTTGTTTACTAGGATCAATAGGCTTGATCGGGGGAAGTTTTAGAATGTTATTACTCATAGCTTGATTCATGATAGAATGATAGGACTCAGATATCAGAGTAAACTTTCTTGGTTGATATGATGCTTTCTTTGGATTGTTTATAGTAGACACATTCGTATTCGGTCCATTGATCTTGATGAAAATCCTATTATTGTTCCTTCTAAAGTTGTTTTGCGATGATCCACCCAAGGATTGAGCAACTTGAGCCAATGAGTTTTGGTTTTCATACTGACTAAACGAAAGTTGATAATCACGAAGAGCGATGCATAAATGTTGAAAGGAGTTGTACTTCATCAAGAGAGTCTTATCGCGAATATTAGGTTGCAGATTTGTAATGAATATCTTTTGAACATCCTCATCTTTCATCTGATACTGAATTTGTACATAAAGTCCTTGATACCAACCAATGAATTTAGTCAACTTTTCTTTCGAACCTTTCTTACATTGAACCAAGTCAATAAGGGTGACTTGGGGTCCAATATTTGCTTGAAAATGTTGTAAAAATTGATCAATCAATTGCGAAAAGGAGTGTATTGAATTCGGAGGCAACGAGTAAAACCATTCTAAAGTAGTGTCTTTGAGAGATCGTGGGAAAAGTTTTGCTAACAAATCCTCTTCAAAATAAAAATCACTACACATAGCTGTAAATGTTGCCACTTGAATATTAGGATCACCTTTTCCACCATATTTTTCAAAGCGAGGAGTCTCAAACCTCTCAGGTATAGGAGTTTTCAAAATCACATAGGATAGCGGATTATGGGCATGATATGTTGGTAGACTAGGCTGCGAAGAGTTTGTCAAATTTGTTACCTTTTGTTGCAAAGCAGTCATGCCCTATAAAAGTTGGTTTAGGATGGCATCATTGGGAGATGTAGTTTGTTGTGAGGAATTAGAACCAAGGTGAGGAGGTGATCGAGCTTGAGATACAATAGGCGGAGGCTGAGAATATGTTAACGGTGGTTGGCCATACTGATAGGTGGAAGATGGTTGCGAGTATGTGATAGGTAGTTGGAATTGAGTGGAATGAATAGGTGGTTGAGAACAATTATGCATAGAGGAGGTCCCTTTAGGAACCAAAATTTGATAATCAAATCCCACATCTTTGTAATTAGTGCCATTAGATACTCTAATACTAGTGGTAGCATTACTACAAGCGTTCACATTAGTTGTTAAGATCGTTGATGTAAAAGTGGATACTCCTGTATTTGGTATAGGTATGAAAACTTGAGTATGAGATGGTGATAAAGTGTTATTTATCACTTGTGCACATTTGGTCATTGGCATGATATTGGTTTGTACAATATGTGCTAGACCACGAAGTGCATTTACACCATCTTGTCCTTATTTTATCAATTCTCTAATATTATGAATTGTAGGAATAGTTTCTTCGACTATTCTCTCATTTTCCATAATGTTTGAAATTCAACCAAGTATTTATCCAACTTTTCTATTTGCTCATCAGATACATATCCTGTTGTCTCAATATTATTATCAACATCATGAAAGGTTTGTTCTTCCATTGAAGCTGGAGGATGTATAATATCTTGCCCAATTTGATTTTCTCCCTTTGTAAAGGTGTCCAAAGTACCAACTTCTTCAAGAGCACTAGATCCCATTAATCTTTTGCTTCTCCTCAAAGGGATATTGTTTTTAGGATAGTGTGTCATAAAATTTGTACAAAAGCATACAACACACACTGTGCAAATTAAGAGAACAAATCCTAGGAGAAGGATATGATTAACGGCCAAAATGCTTGATTTTTCGATACTTTTTTAAAACCAATGAGTGAAATAAAGGATGTTGTAAGGATTTTGATTGAGGATAGAAATTTATATGTCTGATATAAGTCCAAAACAGCAATCTAATCACTCTCAACACACTCTTGATGCAAATCCAAGATAATGCTAAGTCAAAATATAGTGAAAATATGTCAAACTGAGCACTTTTTTCAACAAAATTCAATGCAAAAGAGCATAACAAAGGGTGTTGTGAGGAAAATGTTGATGGAAAGAAAATAATATCATTAATAACATCCACTTGATGCAAAAATATCCAACACAACACGATTGTAGCACCACTTAAGGTAAAACCCTAGTGAAAATATAGCGAAATATGCAATTTTTCACGGTTTTTCAACTCCAAGACCTAGAAAAAGGGGTGTTGTAAGGAATTTTAGGAGGTATAGAAAAGAATATTAGTAATATCAGTCACATAAATCTATAAAATTGATCACAACACACTTGGAGTGCAAACTAGGCCAAACCCTAGGGCAAAAATAGCCAAAATGTGTAGTTTTTCACCGAATTTTCACTACAAGAGCCTGTTAAAAGGGTGTTGTGAATATTTTTATGAGGGGAAGAAAATTAATATCTTGATAATAGAAAAATAATGCCAAAATATCTTTCACAACACACCTACGATGCAAGTTTGGAGAATCGATAACGCCGATTTTAGGGAAAATTGTTGTTTTTGAAGCTCTAGGTTTGAAATCTTGGGATAAAATTCTATGTGAATACTTTGAAGTCTGATTTATGATGAAATTGACTTACTCTCAGATATGAAAATTATTTTTAAGCCTTAACATGCAAAATGCCCATGCATATTTAATTAAAATGCATCAAAATTGCTAGTTTTTGTTGAAATTTTCTATGTAAAAATGTAAATATTTTAAATCTAAATGCAAATTCACACTATAATGCAAGACTACAGCCAAATTAAAATTTGAATGAGCCTCTAAAATTAGTAGAAAAACCTGATAAAAGATTTTTCCTACAAACCCTAGATTTTGGAATTACTAGGTTATATAAAATTGTCAAGATTTCCACAAAACCCTAGCAATTAAATGATGAAAATGCAATGAAAATTTCTAAATTTTTGGATTTTTCTGTAATTTATATCAGATTTGATGTAAAAATCATGAATTAGGAAAATTTAGGAACAATTTTTTTGTATTTTTCAAAATTTTCATTTTTTTTTGAAATTTTCTCAATGCAATGAAATAAATGACCAAATGAATGAATGAAATCAATCCATATCTGAAGACAAATGTTCAACAAGTTGCAATTTAAGTGCTAAAACATGGGTTTACCAAAATGTTTAGGGTAAAATTGGATTTTTTTAATCTTTGTTGTTTAGATGTTTGAATCCTCCTTTCACCCTAACATTGAAGGATCTAGGGTCGAGTGACGAGCACTATCATACCCTAGGTCACTTGTAAATGAAGGGAAACTTGGATTAGGGAATTAATTATCATTTTTTCCTTCTCTTATATCCAATTAACCATTAAAACCATAATTATGTAAATACGACAACAAATTGACGAATAACGAAAAAAGCTCTTGTAGACGGGAGTAAAATATTGAATTACAAAATACCTATTTTTCAGGGTTCTGAAGCGGAATAGTTGGGGACACTGGAGCGGGTACCCAAGTCCAGGGTACCTACTTTTTTAGGGAATCTAGACCTCCTTCTGACATTGATTAGCCCTGTAACTTCTATTTCCTGAGATTTGTCTGTGGAGGACACTAGAGTGAGTGCCCAAGTCCTGGAAGTGCTCCTTTGTTTGACTTTTCTTCAGATCCTGAATCTCTAATGTCTGCCAAGCCTTCCTGCAACTCCACTTTTTCTAGATGTGACACCTATAACTTGCAATCACAAGACTTGGTTTGGGGGTTGTGGTATTTAGAGGTTTGCCTCAATCAAACCCCAGAGGACACTTAAGTCTTCGAACACCATTGTCAGATAAAGAGTGCATGCCCTTGAGAGGCAGAGGCCAAAACCAAAGGAATCAATGATAAAAACACAATGATAAGTCACCTTGTAGTGAATCTCTCATGGAGGAAGATGCTCTTCATGCCATGAGGAGATTGAAGCACAAATCTACAAATATCAACACAAAACACACAAGTCTGCTCTTGCAACACAATAGAAGCCTTGAATCACCTCGAGAACACTTGAACATCACACTTCCTATCTAATTTCCATCTAGTTTACAAATGAATGCCTACACATGCTTATATATGCACCTACAAGCATTCCCACCAAGATATTAAAAATCAAACTTTACTATGTCAGAAAAATAACCTCCTAACGGTCATAAATCGACACCCAAAAATTGGGGCTGCCCAAAATAGGGTAGGACTAGGGCACGAGCGCCCAAGTCCTCCCCCCTATTTTTGGCAGGGTATAGCTCAAGGGGTCCACCTAGGTCCTATTTGTCGTGGAACCTAGGTCTCATTCCATCAGGATGCTAAATTATGAACTAAAATGTCCTAAATGCACTCTAAAGACCCAGGAGCTAAACCTTATGAGGGAAAAGCCCCCAAGGGGACATTTTTCAATGTTACAATTACAAGCATTGTCATGCAAAGTCCTAAGCATAATAACTAGAGTGGGACATGTTATTCCTATGTGACATAGTCCTTGGAGATTGCATCATGAACCCCTCAATCCATGTACCACGCATCCTCCATCCATTGCAAACCTGTTGTACACACCAGGATACTGAGAGGGGGGGGTTTGAATCAATATCTAAACAACTTCAACTTATCTGGAGCAGATTAAAACTTAAGCATCATAATATTAACATAAGCATGAGAGATTAACACAATGCACATCAACACATGACACTAGATATACATGGAAAACCTAAGAAGGGAAAAGCCACAATGAGGATTAATTCACAATATATGAAGCTCAAATAACAGCTTTGTTTTAGGGCTACAACCAATGAAAGCTACTACTCCATGCAGACTTTGTTTTAGGGCTACAACCCAAGGAAGAAACTACTCCCTAAAAAAATTGCTTTAGGGTCACTCCCAAGGAAGCTACTACTCTCTGAATTGAGAACACATTTAGAACAAATTACAGTATGACAATCTTTCTACTATTTGAAAAATGACATTGAAATTCACACCTGTGATGATTGCAATACTACCTCTTCACACTTCCTTTTGATGATCAGATTAGTTAGGCACACTTTTCACTTGATCATTGTCACATATAAGTCTTCAAGATGAATATGGATAGCATCAACAACTTCTATTCTTTCTCCTTCAGTCGCACATCATAATGTAGTCATTCTATTCTTTTTCTTGCTTTTGAACATTATCAATCACTTTGCAATCACACCTCACCTAACTCAATTTGATTTACAATTTATACAAGATATTACATTGATTACATTTCTTGTTAGCCAGAGACAACATGAAAAATACATTTACAAGTTGGTCAGACAACACACAACATGAAACGTGTATAGGACAAGTCCTAAACAAGACTACACACTACACCAGCAGAAGACCCATGTCTTGTGGACATCAACACTTACTTAATTAGTCCAAAACATCATTCATAGCATCAAACAACAAGGAATTACATATGTACACTCTGCTCATTTGAAAATAGGATAGCCTTAAGCAAAGACATATGAAACTTGAAGCATAACAGCCACAACAACTTGAAAACCTTGTGTTGTACTAGAAACAAGAAAGATCTTAATGAAACTTTTCTAGATGAGTCTATAGGACTCAAAACATCTACAAACACTCCTTTACCTCCACACATCAAAGACCTTGCATTGCACATCTTCAATCATGAATTATGAGAACAACATGTCATCCAAAACACACTACAACATACTGTCATTGAGAAACTAAGCTTGCCGACCACCAAGAACCTTGAAACTGTGAGGAAGCATATAATGCACATTCATAAACATGTCCACAAAAATACAAAGCCAAACATTTACGTCTCCTTCTTCCTTGATGTAAAGATTGTTATCTGTAGTACCTTTCTTGAAGCCCTACTAAAGTAAGCACTTATCCAACCTAGCATACCAAGCTCTAGGTGCATGCTTGAGATCATACAAAGCCTTCTTAAGTCTGCACACCATGTCTGGATCTTCTAATATCTTGAAACCATCTGGTTGCTCAATGTAGACTTCTTCCTTTAGATCACCATTCAGAAATGTCAACTTAACATCCATCTGATATATACTTTGAAGTTCTTATGAGAAACAAGGGCAAGAAACATCCTGATTGCCTCCATTCTGGCTACCGAAGCAAAAGTCTCCTCAAAATCAATGCCTTCAACTTGAGAGCAGCCCTTACATACCAACCTTGCTTTGTTCCTTACAACTTTACCTTCTTCATTTAGCTTGTTCTAGAACACCCACTTTAACATTCTTATTAGCTGGTCTAGGAACCGATTCCCATGTTTAATTCTTCTTAATCTGATCTAATTCTTCTTCCATTGCCTTTATCCATCCATCATCTTTGCTAGCATCAACAAAGGTTTTGGGTTCTACCTTTGATACCAAAAACAAGTTTACTTGCTCATGTGTCTTAGCAAGCCTTCTCCTTGTCTGCACACCTTCATCCTTATCTCCAATGATTTGATCTATTGAGTGGTTCTTTTGAACATACTTTGCTGGAGTCTTAGGCATCTGATTTGGTTCTTGTTCCTTTTCTTCTTTCACTTCTTCTTCATCTTCAATGCTTGGAAAGATATCAAATTTAGAGTCCTTTGATTCTTGTGAGATTTGATGTAGGTCTTCATATACCTTGACATTTTTTCTTTCAATCATCCTTCCCAACCTCTTGTTGTAGCATCTATAAGACTTGCTTCTAGTTGAGTAACCAAGAAATATTCCTTCATCACTTCAAATCAAACTTTCCTAGGTCTTCTTCATCTCTTTTGATATAGCATTTGCTAACAAAGATCGTGAAGTATCTAACAGTGGGAGGTCTTTCATACCATAGCTCATAAGGGGTCTTAGTATTGTTGACCCTTAGTTGCACTCTATTAATTAGATAGACAACAATGTGAACTACTTCTAGTACATATTAGGTAGATCTACATCTTTCAACATTGCCCTAGCCATCTCTTGCACAGTTTTATTCTTCGTTTCTACTATCTCATTTTGCTGAGGGGTCCTAGGAGCTGACAAATGTCTCCTAATACCATGATCTTCACAAAACTTTTCAAATTCATTTGAAGTGAACTCACCTCCTCTATCAGACCTTAAGCACTTAATCTTAGCATCCACTTCATTTTCAACCATAGCTTTGAACACCTTAAATTTATCAAGGGCATCTATTTTTTCTCTTAAGAAAGTAACCCAAATCATTCTAGAATAATCATTAGTAAGCAACATAAAATACCTCTCACCTTGTTGACTCTTTACTCTTGTAAGGCCACATAGATCAGTTTGAATCAGCTCCAATGGCTTTGAAGAAGAATACTCCTTGATTTTGGAACTTGTCTTTGTCTGCTTTCCCATTTGTCATTACTTGCATATTGTGTTTGCAGGCTTGATTATCTTGGGCATGTCTCTCACTACATGAGTAAAACTGATCTTTACCATATTATCAAAAATGTTGTGTCCCATTCTTTTGTACCATAGCCAACACTCATTTTATTGAGCCAACAAACATGTTCTTCCATTTACCTCCTTCATATGATAGATATCACAATATGTCTTGATACCTTCTGTAACTAATTTTTTAGACCCTGCCTTCATAATTTCACAACCCTTGGCATGAAAAAGGTGAGATTATACCCTTTGTTGCACATCTGATTGACACTTAGAAGATTGTGTTTTAGTCCTTTGACATAGAGGACATCCTCAATCCTATTCTTCCCGTCAACAGTTATAGCACCGTTTCCATAGATTTGTGCTGACTCATCACCACCAAACTTGACAGCACCACTATCCCACTTCTCAAGGCTGATAAACATCTCCTTGTCACCAGTCATATGATTTAAGCAACCACTATCAATTACCCAAGCCTTAGCTTCTTCTCTTGCATGAAAATAAGTCCATACAACCATTGATATGTCATTGTTTTGATTTGTTTGCAAGGCATCGGTCTTCTCACATTTTCCAACATCATCCTTTTTGTCACCAATACTCAAGGCCATGAAAAGTGTTTCATCATTTGATCATCATGATCCTCATCTTCTAAAGAGTAACTACTCTCTATGGAATACATACTTCTTTTAAACTTGTCTCTCTTGTTACTACCCCTTGATTCCTTAAAAGGACATTTAGAAGCAAAGTGACTAACCTTTCCACAATTGAAACATTTGAAGGGTAACTTACCTTTTTATTTCCCAGTGCCTTTCTTTAGTCTTCTCAAAAAATTTGGTTCAACTTCTTCCTTTGTCTTCATATTGAATTTGAAAGTAAATTCTTTATTTGGAGCATCACTACCAAAATCTCTCATTTCAAAGTCAGTAAGGGAACCAAATAGTTTGTCTACAGTGTATGTATCCAAGTTTGTATTCTCCTCAATAGTAGATACCTTATGACTATAAGATTTGGGAAGAGATCTCAAAGCCTTCTTCACAATCTAATTTTCTTTCACTTCTCCACCAAAACCTATGATGTCATTGACCACTTCATTCACCTGAAGCATATATCCAGCAATGTCTTCATCCTCTATCATTTTTAGGGTCTCAAATTTACTTCTAAAGATTTGCATCTTTTCTTTCTTTCCTTTCTTATCTCCTTCATAAATGGTTTCAAGTTTAACCCAAACATCTTTAGTAGACTTGCAACTAATTACCTTTGAAATTTCTAAATCAGCTAACCCACTCATAATAGCAAACTTTGCCTTGCCATTGTTATCATATTCCTTAACTTCATTTGGATTTGTAGGAATAGTGGTAGGAACTTTGTAACCAATCCTAATAGATTGCCAAACACCACATCCTAGAGAATTGATACAGCCTTCCATCCTTAGCTTCCAAAAAGCATAATTTGTTCCATCGAACCTAGGTATCTAGTTGGATCCATTATGTGCCATCTTGGACCTTCCTCAAGTGGTTAAGCTTCCTTCAAAGGAACTTGGCTTTGATACCAATTGTTGATTACACCAGGATACTGAGAGGGGAGGTGAATTAGTATCTAAACAACTTCAACTTATCCTGAGCAGATTAAAAATTAAGCATCACAGTATTAACATAAGCATGAAAGATTAACATAATGCACATCAACACATAATACTAGATATACGTGGAAAACCTAAAAAGGGAAAAACCACTATGAGGATTAACTCACAATATATGAAGCTCAAATAACAACTTTGTTTTATGACTACAACCCAAGGAAGCAACTACTCCCTAAAAAATTTGCTTTAGGGTCATTCCAAGGAATCTACTACTCCTTGAATTGAGAACACATTTAGAACGGATTATAGTATGACAATCTTTCTACTGTTTGAAAACTGACATTGAAATTCACACCTTTGATGATTGCAATACTACCTCTTCACACTTCCTTCGGATGATCAATTTAGTTAGGCACACTCTGCACTTGATCATTGTCACATATAAGTCTTCAAGATGAATCAAGACAACATCAACAACTTCTGCTCTTTCTCCTTCAGTCACACATCATAATCTAGTCATTCTTCTCTTTTTCTTATTTGCAAACCTTATCAATCACTTTGTAATCACACCTCACCTAACTCAATTTGATTTAAATTTTATACAAGATATTGCATTGATTACATTGCTTGTCAGCCAAAGACAACATGAAAAATACATTTACAATTCAGCCAGACAACACACAACATGAAACGTGTAGAGGACAAGTCCTATGAAAGACTACATGCTACACCAATAGAAGACCCTTGCCTTGCAGACATCAACACTTGCTTAATTAGGTCTAAAAAATACTTCATAGCATTAAACAACAAGGAATTGCATCTACACACTCAGCTCATTTGAAAATAGGACAACCTTAAGAAAAGACATTTGAAATTTGAAGCATAACAGCCATAAAAACTTGAAAACCTTATGCGATACTGGAAACAAGAAAGATCTTCATGAAACTTTTCCAGATGTGTCTAAAGGACTCATACAACATCTACCTACACTCCTTTACCTCTGCACATCAAAGATTTTACACCACACATCTTTAATCATGAACTTTGAGAATAACCTGTCATCTAGAACACACTGCAACATACTGTCACTGAGAAACTGAGCTTGTAGACCACCAAGAACCTTGAAATTGCAAGCAAGCATGTAATACACATTCATAAACATGTCCAAAAAATTGCAAAGCCAAACATTCACATCTAGAGGAATGTGGAGCATTCTAACAGGCCTTCAACACCAACTCAGTCTACCAAAACACATGCCGGTACTCTATCATGCATAACTTTCACAGTGGAAGAACAAATGATCTAACGCTTTGGGATTATGACCTTCACTATAACCTTAACATAGCTCCAGAACCACATAGCCATATCTGTAAATGCCGAGGAATGTGGAGCATTCTATTGTCATATAGTAATTGTCTACAACACTATCTTCAAACTGTAAAACACTCTTCCAGTAATCTAATCATCATGAAACTTGGATCAGGCCAATAGTAACATCTTCTCAACATTAGCAACTCATTTGATCATCTTAGTGATTCTAATTCCTATATTAATGTCTTCATACTCAAGTCTACATTGATCAAGGCAAGACATCCAACCATGAACTTTAGTAATCTCATTATATTCAACATGACATCCAACCATGAACTGTATCTTCTCTACTAGATGGGGCATGACATCCAACCATGAACTATACCTTCTCTACACATGGCATCCAACCATGAACTATGTATTCTCTATTGGATAGGGCATGACATCCAACCATGAACACCATAACACATCCAAGATAGTGTTGACATCAATGACAACCCTAGGAACCATATGTGTAACAAAACCTCCCATCCATCCCATCCATCCCATCCCTTATCGCCAATCATATCTTCATCCTTGTCCCTATACTTGGTGTTCCCTTGTCATGGTATATAGGAAAAAGTCTATCCACAAGCAATTCAATGAAACCATCTCATTGAAACATCTAAGTAATAAATCCAAATGAAAGCCATCCTTAGTCCATACAAAATCTAGTCAATAAAAGCTATGTCCAAATCATCCAATTGCATCCATGGTTTTGTTCTTAGCCTTGCTGTAAGCCTTGATAAAATATCTATCATTATTCAAAATTTCTTAAGAACATGTAATCAATCCTAAGTATAGCAATCAAATTCAATAAACTCTTAATAACTTTATCTATCTTAAGTATAGAGATCTATCCTTATCAATCAATCCATCGATCTTTGGATTTTCAACTTGACAAGGGAAACAACCTTGTTTATTTTTGAGTCATTTGTGCATTCTTGCTTGATTTATTGTGCATACTATCATTTTACTTGCATTTGTATTAGTCCTTGCAGCATACTATCACAACAACATCATGGGTCTTCCATATCATGGTGTCCAAAAGTATTTGTTTGCTTGAGTGTATGCCTAATCATTTTATCTTGCATTAGTATCGGTCCTTGTAACCTACCTACCACAACGTGTTGGAAATATGTATTGTCATTGATGAAAACATAGTATACATTGATGTAAACATAGTACATGGAAATGTATAAACATACTTGTACAGAGGAAGAGTCAGTATGGTCAAGGAAAACTAGTCTAGGAGAAGAGAAAATAGTCTAAGTATGGTAAGATGATTAGATTGGTGTGTGAGCATGATGTGGTGGTAATAACTTATGTTCTTGCATGATTCTAGTATCCCCACATGCATATCTAATCAGTTGGGTTTACTGCACTTAATGACAAGAAGCAAAAATCTAACTAAAGCATTCACAATACATATCCTAAGGCAGAGTCATCTTGTTCTGGTCCGCATTCCTTTGCAGTGTAAGATTTGATCTTGCAGTTGTGAAGATAGTTTTATTAAAGTATTAAAATGATAAATCCAAGTTTTCAATTCCTCGCATCATCAGCATAAAAAGTTACAAGGGACAGAGTATCGACCATCACTTAGAAGTAATGCAGACTGTTTTGGAGCCCATTTGCACATGGATGAGTTTTGCGAAGGATGAAACATGTATAGATCAACCATTAGAGCTTGTGTGGAGGTAGTATATGGTCCAAGGTATATCAAGTATGATCTGCATGCATCCAAATTTCATTTTCTGATACCACATCAAGTAGTTATGTCTGCAAGTAAAGGTTTGAGTATAACTATCCTCTGAACTCCTGATTATCCATGTCAAACTCTTGAATTCCTCCAGAATCATTAGATAAAGGTGTGCATATCTAATGAGGAACATATGATGATATTTTAGCTCATCCCTAAAAGGTTTTAGGCCTTGTATTGCACTGTAACATCATGTCTTGAGATGTGAAGTATCACATGTGATCCAGAATGCCCTATTTCCTGTAGATAGTCATGTTTCCTATTTTGTGGATGTATAGTTTGATATGTTACTTCTTTAGTAAGGTGTATGAATGTTTTTGAGATCATTTATGATTGAATTCTTGGTCCGCATAGAGTTTTTGGCTACTCCACGATAGTATGAAGATAGATAATTAGCAGTCCTAAGCAGTTTGAGCTGACTGGTTAAGTTTATGATATGTGTAGAGGACTCTGTTTAGTTTCCTTAACACTGGAAGGTATGGAAAGATATATTTTGATCTCCCTTATGAAATTCTAAGGTCCACAATAAGTTTTTCCTATCATATTGTAAGTATGGATGCTAACTTGTGAAGAGCTACATGTTTCATTCAAAGTTGATTGTGATGCTAACCTAATTATTGTTTTGAAGTGTTGCGGAGTATATTTATAGAAGATCAAGTTAATTTGTGAAAAGAAGAAGAGTGTGCAAAGATAAGTAGAGTAGAATGAAAGATATGTACAGAATCAGTTTGAGGACATGTGTTGAGCAAGAAATAGAATACTACTTTATTAGCATAAATCAGATGTTCTCTTTGCAACAGTCCATGTAGTTACTATCTTTGTAAATTTGTTGCAGTGAGCAGAGTAATTAGGGAGTAGTAGCTTCCTTGGGTTGTAGCCCTAAATTAAAGTTGTAATTGTTGTAAGCACAAATACAAGGAGTTGTAGCTTCCTTCATGGTTTTTCCCTGTTTTAGGATTTTCCACGTAAAAATACTAGTCTTATGTATGTTGCATTATTTCCTTTCTATTCTCTAAGTTATTCAGTTTGGTTTGGTAAACAACTCATTAAATTTTAGTATATGTTGATTCATCCCCCTCTCAGCATATCAATGTGTTCAACAATTGGTATCATAGCCAAGTGCCTTTGATAAGCCTAATAGCTAAGGTAGATCCTGCACTTGTACAAATAGAATCTAAAACTATGGACAATGATGTATTTACACTAGAACCAGATCTAGAAGCAATGGAACCTGAAGGTTGGGATCTTGATGGGAGTGAATTAGACCTTGAGGAAGAACTCAAGTTGAAGCCCTTAATGAACTAGATGAAGTAAGAGGACTGAATGTAGAATATGAAGACATGCTTGAATTGGCAAAAGAGACAATTGACAAATTGAAGACAAAGGACAAAGAATCAAAAGAATAAATTGGCAAACTAAAATCCCTAATAGAAGGAGATAAGAGAGGTGACATAAAACTCAAGGAAGCAGAAGAAATGATTTCAAATTTGAAAATCATGGTTGAAGAAGAAAAGATTATTCAAGATTTCTTAAACACTAAGCTATTTGAGAAATCAACTGAATGTTCAAAACTTGAGTAAGAAGTTGTCACTCTAAGAAAAGAACTGGAAAAGGCAAAAGAGTAGATTGACAAGGGACTAAAACTAAAAGGAGGATCTAAAATCCTTGAAATAATTAACTCTCCAAAGCTAGCAAAAGAAAAATCAGGTCTTGGTTTTGAAAAGGGAAAGAGTCCTATGATCAGTTCCTCTACAAATTTATATGATAACTTTCATTTAGGAGGAAAGTCTAAAATTAAGAAAGAAAAGACCTACACTAAATATCCTAAGAAGAAATCCTACAAAATTACAAAAGAAGATGAATTCAATCTTGTTTGAAGACAAATGAAGAATGTGAAGAAGAATTTCAAAAATCCCCAACCTGCAAGGCAACCAACTCACATTAGGTATTCTCAAGGCTTCAATGGCAATTGTTTTACTTGCAATAAGATTGGTCACAAAGTGGTTGATTGTAGAAGAAAGATAAATAAAAATTCTCTAAGATGTTATTCTTACAATAAAATTGGCCATAAAGCTACTGAATGTAGAAGTAAGACAAATTAGAATTCAGTTAAGTTCTATGCCTGCAACAAGATAGGTCACAAGGCTTATGAATGCAAAAGTAAAATGCCAAGGAATAATAGGGACAATGCTCAACCCCTTCATGGATATTGTTACACTTGTAATAAGTTTGGCCACAAGGCATCTAATTGCAGATCTAAGGTAAGGAGGAATGGAAATGCTCAGCAATCAAAGTTCACCTGTCACAAGTGCAATCAAACAAGGCACTCTGGAAGGAATGTAGGGCCTACTCCACAAAAGAAAGTTGATATTGCTCAGCAAAAGAAGGAAATGAGCAAAGTATGGAAGGAGGAGGAATGTGATGTTTCTAGACCTTTGTCTAGTGTAGGTGGATCCTACGGTAACTAAAAAGATGAAGTACTGGTTTAGGGGGAGTTAGAACTATAAAATTCTTCAAACCCCTGAATAATTAAGATGTTGAATTTCTCAACATTTTGGCTAGCTTTGGTATGTGCATTATAAGATAATGATTTAAAGAAGTTTGGTAAAAAATATAGAGAAAAATCTCTAAATGAAGCAAATTGTTGAAGAGTTTAAGGTTTTCAGTGATAAGAACATCTACCAAAAGAAATCATGGATTTAGGGGGAGTTGTTGTTGCTAATTCTTCAAACCCCTTCATGATGCTAAAAGCATTCAACATACTTATACATTTGAAGAAAGTTTCGGATCAATTCATCACTCTGTGGCAAATTACAGAATAATCAAAGAATCATAGTTATGTCACAAAGTAGGATTAACCAAATACTCACCTAACCCTACTAGTGCATTTAATGTAGAACAATTAAACAAATGTGAATAGATTTATAAGTCGTTCAACATATTCAAAAGGTATTTGTGATTGATCACTTGAGAGCAGAGTAGAGAAAAGGTATACTTGGAGCATTTGAGTAGCGAAGCAAAAAGGTGAAACCCTAACAACAAGTCTTAGAGGTATTCTTCATACTAATTCTTGTTATCATGATTGTTTATGATGGCTACATCTTTTACTCCTCAATTGATCAACATTGCTGATGAACCCCGACCAAAATTCAAGAAACATCCTTATAAGGCAATGGAAGTTGATAATAGCGGAGCATTATCTAATGTTCTTGTATTTGTGGTATACACGGGGGATGTTAGGTTATATATTCACGCAAAATTGGAAGAAATTGACCATGGCAAATTTGCAACCCTAAGACATAAACTATTAGATGATGATGATATACATTACAAATCTGAGTATGCCAACATTGAAGTAAAAAGGATGGATGTTTGGAAAGATTTTCTAGATTTGTATAATGAGCATCACTGGGTTAGGTATATCCTCAATAAAATTCATTATGAATTCATATACCTTGGCAAACCTCATCAAATAACGAAAGAAGCTATTAGGGCTATAATAGGACTATGTTCCACTAGACCCGTATGTCATGCCCACATTTCCCATGTGGCCACGACACACAATACACGTGTCATGTCCACATTTGTCATGTGGTCATGATACGAAATATCAAAAACTTTTCCACAAGTCCCTAGAAACCCCCTCGCACGCGTCAACGTGCTCGGTGGCAATACGTATAAGGCGTAAACATGTCAGTCAAACTCGGGGAAGAGCATTTATATACGCAATCCCTTGCATGATGTTAGCCAACTAGGGGGTTATGTGACGCGAGGAGTGTCACTGCTAGGGTTGGGATCGAATGGTCCTGAACCCTAAGTTTCCTAAGTGAGCGACATGATTCCGACAGGAGTCGAAATCCAACCCTAATTCTAGAGCATAAAAAATAGATTAAAATACGCCTTCGATAAAAAATAATAATCGCAAGGTAAGATAAATGTTAACTAATGTCAAGGGAGTCTTATTTAAACAACTTCCCTAAGTCTCAGGAAATTTTGGCAGCATAACGCATTTTAACGTTTGAAAAAATATTTTAAAAAGGTCTCCCTCGAAGTCATTTATGAGAAAATCTAAATAAAAGATTAAATTGAATTTACCTAAATAACATTATAAAAATTATCCACCCAATTAATCGAAAATCAAATTAAATAAAACTATTAAATAATTAATCCCAAAATAATAAAGGTCCACGAATAAATATAATTCCAACAATTATATTTATTCAATTAAATCAAGGTAGAATTAAAATCAATAAATAACGTTATAAAATTTGCCCTCCATTTAATAACTCATTAAATTAAATAGAACAATTAAGTAATTACTTACCCCTAAATAAAATATATTAATATAACCCAACTAATAAAAATAGCCCAAACAATTAAATTTTGTCTAACAACTTAACTTACTAATCCAATGATGTCAAAAGGCTTACATTTAATCTCACAACAATATAAATACAAATAAAATAAAATAAGGAATTATAAAGATTTAATTAAATAAATTTTCTACATGATTTTTCCCACTTAACTCAATAAAGCAAAAAAGACAACTAGATAAGAAATTAGAAAGATTTAAATTAAATAAATTATCCACCTATTTCCCACCTACTCAATAAATCAAAAGGCAATATTCTAAGTTTTAAAACAAATAAGCCTTCAACTTAATAAAATAAAGCATTAATTTAAAAGCTCAAAATCTAAGCTCAAATAAAAGCCACAACTCATAATAATAAAATAATCCCTCCAATCAAGGAAAACAAAAAAAAAGAAATGAGAAGAGGGAATAAATATATTCCCGTGCATACAAAATTCACTCAAATTAAATCCCCTTTATTTTATTTTACTCACATCAACCATAAAATATTTTTCTAATAATAAAATATTCCTCTCATCTCAAAAGCCCTAAAAACTCTCACATTAAAATAATAGTTTCCTTATGAGAACAAAAAAACCCTAACATTCCTTATCCCTATTCTATTCTCTTTTATTTTCTCTATCATTTTGTATTCTCTCTTGTTTCGATTTCTTTTGTTTTGCAGGTTTCTTCATAGGGCAGCCATGGAAGTTTTAGAACAGAGGGTATACACAGAGGTATACCCTCTTCATTATATTTTCTTCTTCTCTTCTCACTTTATTTTCTTCATTTTGTTGTTTCTCGTTGTTTTTTTGTTTTGTTTTGTTGCAGGTAGGATTTCTTCTCAAGGGCTTGGGCAGCCATGAAATCACCTCACACAGAGGTATATACTCATTTTATATGTGCACAGGGGTTTCATTTTTTTTTGTTATATATATATATATTTATTTAGTATAGATTTGAAAATGTGTATTTTTATTTTACTTTCTTGGTGTAGGGGCACCCAAGGGTGGTCATGGCCTCCATGAGGCACTCAACTTCATGTTTTGTTTTGATGTCATATTTTGATGTAATAAGGTCCAATGGACCACTGCCTAAGTATTTGTAATAAGTTTGGATCCATTTTGTAGGCATTTGTTCAAAATGCCATGTTTTTGTCAATGTTGTCATATTGTTGTCACATGGTGAAAATGTAACCAAGGATGGATCCAATGGATGTAATAAGGTTGTTTGAGTCTCCTTAGGTGTGTCTAGGATGTTTGTGGCCCTTTGAGGGTAGTTGGGCTCTTGTAGCCTTCAATATTGTCAAAATGTGCAAAGTTGTTTGGCAACTTTTGCAAAGTGTAAAGCAAACAAAGGGCAAAACTATAAAAAAATCAATGGTCACCCTCTTGAAAAGTAGTTGGGGACAGTTGGAACTATAATGACATGTTTAAAATGCCTCCCAAGGGTCAAGGCAAGGCAGTAGTTGGAGTTGGTGATCAAGAAATACAAACAAACACTGTGATTTCTCAAAATTTTCTATTTTTTTACTGTTCTCGTGCATAGTACGATCTTGTACGAATTGGATATGGCCTAAATCATACATGGTGGGATAGAGGACTGAGTTACCTTTCTTTTGGCTCTAGTTTGGGAAATTTTTATTGAGAAATAAAGGAGTTCTACTCATTTTTTTGGAAGTGGGTCTGAAACCCTCAAAATCAGGGTTTGATCACCAAAATGTGATTTTCCATTCCACCATGGAAAAAATCTAAATCCTAGTGGAATGGTAGGTATTAGGGTTACCTATGAGATTCGTTTTGTTTCAGGAGGAAATATGGTGTTTTGTGAAAGATATCTGATGCCCTAGGCCTGGCATCTCTATGTGACAAGCCTAATTATGAGGGTTAGAAGTCTAAAACTTGCAAATGGTGAAGGGTTGTACAAAGACAAGACTTGGAATGTGTCTAGAGAGTCTTATGAAGACTTAGAGAATTTTTTTTGTGACTGAGGGGTGTTGGGGAGTGTATAGAGTCAGAGTTCTTTCTGTGATTAGGGCTAATTAGGCCTAGTCCTAAAGAGGACAGTCAGGGAAATGAGTGATCTATTCCAAAATAACCATAGGTAAATTTCTGGTATGTTGTTAGGGATCAAAAAGGGTACTTGAATCTAAGTTCCTTTTCTTGGGTTGATCCCATAAAAGAAATTTATTTTGACTGTCCCAGTTTAGTAGGGCTACAAGGATTGACAAGCCAATATAGTGAATGAAGGGTAGATGGTATACTCCAAGTGCAAGGATGGATTGGATGATTAGAACTAGTCAAAATAAACTTGTCTAAACCCTCTCCATGTCTATTAGCCTCCATGGTTGTGTAGAACCAAGTTTGAGTAGTTGGGTTGTTTGGTGAAGAGAACAATAGACACTGTTGGGTGTGCCAAGTTTGGGCATATTTGAGAGAAGTTGTGTCAAGAAAAACACCTTCCCTACCATACCCTACATCAAAGTGGTATCAAAGCAAGGAGATTGTGGAAAGTGGAGAAACAATGCCTCCAAAAGGTGGATCTGCAATTGCAAAGGAGTTGAAAGCCTTGAGAGAGAAGGTAGAAGCTTTAGAAGCCAAAGAAAGAAGGAGAATGGCTACTAATGAAGAGAGTACTTTTGAGGAGGAGGTAGAGGGTGAAGATGGAGAGCCCACAGAGGAAGAGGGGATGGCTCTTGAAGAAAGAAGGCTCCTTGATGCTTTGCAATCCATAAAAAGAGAGACATCTAAAATGAAGATGGATGCTGAAGAGGTGATGGAATGGGTGGATGCTTTGAACAACTACTTTGAATATAAAGAATTGGCAGAGAACAAGAAGGTCAGGGTTGCTAAGACCAAGTTGAAAGGGTTTGCCTTGACATGGTGGAACTATACTCAAGGAGAAAGGGTGAAGATGGGCAAGTCCATGATCAATTCATGGGCAAGGATGGTGAATAAATTGAAGGCACAATTCCTTCCTTCAGACTATGAAGTACAAGTGTTTAGAAGGTTACAAAACCTAAAGCAAAAGGATATGGATGTGGCTACCTATACTGAGGAATTTCACAAACTTAGTATGAGGTGTGGTCATGTAGAGAATGAGAAAGAGAAAGTGCCCAAGTACATGAATGGCCTAAGGTTTGCAATCCAAGATGAGATCAGTCTAGTGACCCCCAAGATAGTGGAAGAATTTTTCCAAGTGGCATATAGGGTTGAGGAGAAGTTGAGGAGGAAACAAGAGCAGCAAGAAAGGGGCAGAGGCAGAAATTTTAGAGGTAGAGGCAATTTTGGTGGAAGAAATCAGTCACCAAGGCCACAAGTGGAATCAAGTGGAAGCCAAGATCAAAGCCATGAATCAAGAGGTGGTTTTAGGGGCAGGAGACCTAATGGAAGAGGAAGGTTCAATGGAGGAGGAAGATGTTATCACACCTTTTCTGGTAGATGCTTCAATTGCAATCAGTTTGGACACCCGGCCTTCAAATGTCCAGAAAAGCAAGCCTCAAGTTCCCATGGTGGAGAAAGGAGAAACCAATTGGTACAAGAAGAAGATGCACAAAGTGTAAACTCACCTTCCAGACATGCTGATCCTGAGTTTGGAGAGAGTTTGATGATGAGAAGGACACTTCTCAAGGTGCCAAATGCTAAGGAGCCACCCCAAAGGAAGTCTTTGTTCAGGACCTCATGCAAATCCCAAGGAAAGGCATGCAAAGTGATTGTAGATTCTGGTTCCACAGATAATTTAGTGTCCTTAGAAATGCTTGAGAAGTTAAATCTAAAAAGAACACCTCATTCCACACCATACAGAGTGTCATGGTTAAACAAGGGCCAACAAGTGCTTGTCAATGAGCAGTCTTGGGTAGAATTTCATATAGGAGAATATAAGGACAAAATACTTTGTGATGTCATTCCCATGGATGCATGCCACATACTCCTAGGTCACCCTTGGCAATATGATAGGAAAGCACACCATGATGGTCAGAAAAACACATACAAAATTGAAAAAAATGGGGAGTCATTCACCTTAAGTCCCTTACCAGATGAAGGCATAGATAAGAAACTTGGGTCTAGTGTCATGGTGGTAGGAGAGAAAGAGTTTTTGAAGAACTTAAATGAAGGAGGAGGTTAAGGCTTTGCACTCATTGTTAAGCCTAAAAGTAGGTCAGTCTTGTTGACAAACAAAGGAGAAACAATACCTAGGGAAGTCCAAACCTTGTTGGAGAAGTACAAAGACATTGTGGTAGATGATTTGCCTGACTCCTTGCCTCCAATTAGAGATATTAGTCACCATATAGACCTAATACCAGGTGCTACATTGCCTAATAAGACTACCTACAAGATGACACCTACCCAAAATGAAGAGATAGCAAATCAAGTGCAAGAATTGTTGGATAAAGGCCTAGTAAGGGAGAGTTTAAGCCCTTGTGCTTCCCCTACCATGTTGGCTCCCAAGAAGGTTGGAAAATGGAGGTTATGCACTGATTCAAGAGCCATAAATAGGATAACCATCAGATATAGGTTTCCTATGCCAAGAATTGAGGATCTCATGGACTATCTAGGTGGAGCATGATATTTTTCAAAGATTGACTTGAAGAGTGGGTACCATCAGATTAGGATCAGAGAAGGGGATGAATGGAAGATAGCATTCAAGACTAATGAAGGTCTTTATGAGTGGATGGTGATGCCGTTTGGTTTGTCCAATGCACCTAGTACCTTTATGAGGTTGATGAATAAAGTATTGAAACCATTTATTAGCAAATTTGTTGTGGTTTATTTGGATGACATTCTTGTGTTTAGCAGGACCAAAGAGGAGGATCTAGAGCATCTTGACAAAGTTCTAAGGAGGTTACATGAAGAAAAGTTGATGATCAACTTGCAAAAGTGTGAATTTATGAAAGAAGAATTGGTGTACCTTGGGTTTGTCATATCAAAAGGTAGTTTGAAGATGGATCCATCAAAGGTTGAGGCAATTCTCAATTGGCCACCACCAAGATTAGTTAGTGATGTGAGAAGCTTCCATGGCCTAGCAAGTTTCTACCAAAAGTTCATAAGGAATTTTAACAACATATGTGCACCTATCATCAATACAGTCATAGGAGACAAGAAGGGTAAGTTCCTATGGACCAATGAAGCAAATGAAGGTTTTGAACTCTTGAAAAGAAAGGTATCTCATCAACCTGTCCTTGTTCTTCCTGATTTCAATAAAGTATTTACCATTGAGTGTGATGCAAGTGGTCAAGCAATAGGTGCTGTCCTAAGCCAAGAAAGCAGGACGATTGCATTTTTTAGTGAAAAAATAAATGAAGCTAAAAGAAAATACTCTTCATATGATCTAGAGTTGTTTACCAAGGGAGTTTATTGTGTTCATTAACAACCATGCACTTAGTTTCTTGAATGGATAGGACAAATTGAATCAAAGGCACATGAACTAGATTGAATACCTACAAGCATACACCTTCTCCATAAAACACAAGAAAGGAGTGGCAAATAAAGTTGCTGATGTCCTTAGTAGAAGGGGCATGTTGGTCCAAGAAGTGCAATTGCAAAGTGTGGGTATAGAATCTCTCAAAGGTATGTACCAGGAAGATGAGGATTTCAAGGATGCTTTTGACATTTGTTCCCAATTTTCAAATACTTTTCACAATGAGTATGCTGATTATGTTTTGCAAGAAGACCTATTGTTCAAAGGAGTTCAATTATGCATACCTAAATGTTCTATGAGACAAAACATGATAAAAGAAAATCATAGTGGGAGTCTTGGATGACATTTTGGACTTGACAAGACATTGGAGTAGGTTAGGAGGTTTTATTTTTGGCCTAAAATGCAGGTGGATGTGAGGAAGTTTGTGGAGAATTGCACCATATGTCAAAGGGCAAAGGGTACCACTTCAAATGCTGGTCTTTATCAACCTCTACCCATATCCAATAGACCTTGGGAAAGAATAGGTATGGACTTTGTCTTAGGACTACCTAGGACACAAAGGGGGGTTGATAGTGTCTTTGTAGTGGTAGATAGGTTCAGCAAGATGGCACATTTTATCCCTTATAAATGCACTAGTGATGCCTCTAACATTGCAGGACTATTTTTCAAAGAAGTTGTGAGAATCCATGGCCTTCCATTGAATATTGTATCAGATAAGGATGCCAAATTCATAGGTCACTTCTGGAGGACCTTGTGGAAGAAGTTGGGAACAAATTTGTCATATAGTTCTGCCTACCATTCCCAAATGGATGGCCAAACAAAGGTAGTAATTAGATCACTTGGTAATTTCTTGAGGTGTTTGACAAAAGAACATGGTCTTCAATGGGATCTAGTGTTGCCCCAAGCAGAATATGCTTACAATGACTCCATAAACAGAAGTATAGGGAAAAGTCCCTTTGAGGTAGTGTATGGATTGAACCCAAGGGGTATATTTGAATTGAGAGATCTGAAAGGAATGGAGAAGAAGAGTGCAGAAGGTGAGGAGTTTTCCTTTGCCATGAGAGATATCCATGAACAAGCGAAGGAAAACCTTAAGAAAAGTGTAGAGAAATACAAGGGAAATGTAGATTTGAAGAGGAGAGATGTCCAATACAAGGTGGGAGACTTAGTTTTTGCATATTTGAAGAAGGAAAGGCTACCTAAGGGCAGATCCTCAAAGCTCCAAATAAAGAAGATAGGCCCTTGCAAGATCATCCACAAGTTTGGGCAAAATGCCTACTAGATAGCACTCCCTCTTGGAGTGGCTATCTCTCCAATATTTAATGTTGCTGACTTGTACCCCTTTAAGGGATCTTTGGATGTAGGTATAGGTGTGGAAGATGATGAAGATTGGATAAAGGACTTACCACCTTCACAACCTTTGAAATGTGAAGCAATCCTAGACACCAAGGAGGTCATAAGAACACAAAAGAAAGTCTACAATGAGTACCTAGTTAAATGTCATGGTCTGCCACCTGAAGATGCCACATGGATGAGTGAAGAAGACATTAAAAGCCATGGTACTTCTCTGCAATAGTTGATCTCAGGTGGACCTTGAGATTTTTTCAACCCCGGGTGTATGGTGCAGGGGCACCTAGGGGTGGTCATGGCCTTGATGAGGCACTCAAATTCATGTTTTTTTTTGATGTCATATTTTGATGTAATAAGGTCCAGTGGACCACTTCCTAAGTATTTGTAATAAGTTTGGATCCATTTTGTAGGCATTTATCCAAAATGCCATGTTTTTGTCAATGTTGTCATATTGTTGTCACATGGTGAAAATGTAACCAAGGATGGATTCAATGGATGTAATAAGGTTGTTTGATTCTCCTTAGGTGTGTCTAGGATGTTTGTGGCCCTTTGAGGGTAGTTGGGCTCTTGTAGCCTTCAATATTGTCAAAATGTGCAAAGTTGTTTGGCAACTTTTGCAAAGTGTAAAGCAAACAAAGGGCAAAACTATAAAAAACCAATGGTCACCCTCTTGAAAAGTAGTTGGGGATAGTTGGAACTGTAATGAAATGTTTAAAATGCTTCCCAAGGGTTGAGGGAAGGCAATAATTGGAGTTGGTGATCAAGAAATACAAACAAACACTGTGATTTCTCAGAATTTTCTATTTTTTTACTATTCTCGTGCATAGTATGATCCTGTACGGATTGGATATGACCTGAATCATACATGGTGGGATAGAGGACTGAGTTACCTTTCTTTTGGCTCTATTTTGGGCAATTTTCATTGAGAAATAAAGGAGTTCTACTCATTTTTCTGGAAGTGGGTCTGAAACCCTCAAAATCAGGGTTTGATCACCAAAATGTGAATAACTTTCCATTCCACTGTGGAAAAAATCTAAATCTTGGCAAAATGGTAGGTATAAGGGTTACCTATGAAATTATTTTTTATTTCAGGAGGAAATATGGTATTTTGTGAAAGATATTTGATGCTCTAGGCTTGGCATCTCTATGTGACAAGCCTAACTATGAGGGTTAGAAGTCTAAAACTTGCAAATGGTGAAGGTTGTGCAAAGACAAGACTTGGAGTGTGTCTAGAGAGTCTTATGAAGACTTAGAGAACTTTTTTTGTGACAGAGGGGTGTTGGGGAGTGTGTAGAGTCAAAGTTCTTTATGTGATCAGGTCTAATTAGGCCTAGTCCTAAAGAGGACAGTCAGGAAAATGAGTGATCTGTTCCAAAATAACCATAGGTATATTTTTGGTATGTTATTAGGGATCAAAAAGGGTACTTGAATCTAAGTTCCTTTTCTTGGGTTGAGCCCATACAAGAAATTTATTTTGATTGTCCCAGTTTAGTAGGGCTACAAGGATTGGCAAGCCAATATAGTGAATAAAGGGTAGATGGTATACTCCAAGTGCAAGGGTGGATTGGATGATTAAAACTAGTCAACATAAACTTGTCTAAACCCTCTCCATGTCTATTAGCCTCCATGGTTGTATAGAACCAAGTTTGAGTAGTTGGGTTGTTTAGTGAAGAGAACAATAGACACTGTTGGGTGTGCCAAGTTTGGGCATATTTGAGAGAAGTTGTGTCAAGAAAAACACCTTCTCTACCATACTCTGCATCATTTCTACAAAGAATTGGGTTGCAGTGTGTGTGTATATATATAACATTTAGCAAAGATAATAAATAAAACTCATATTTAAAAAGGTGTATATATATATATAAACATTTAGCAAATATAATAAATAAAACTCAGATTTAAAAAGGTTTGTTTTGTAGGTTTAATGGCGCAAGGGGTGGCGAGAGTCAATGACGTCGTCGATGAAGGAATATACCAAACTTGTTTTTGTTTGAGAGTCTAAGAGCAGGTGTGGGGAGGGGGGTCGAACCCCCACCCACACCCTTATTAATATCTGCGATGGCTGTGTGGGCGGTGGCCGGGGCCACTGTCCACATAGTCGCCTCCTCAATCCTTCTAAAAAATAAAAAAAATAGCCCTAACGTATGTTAGGGCTCGGCCTAAAAAAATAAAACTCATTTCATTTATTTCTTTCTGCTCTGTATAATATATGACTTCGATCAAAATTTAATTTCCATTCAAATTTTTTTTATTATAAACAATTTCTTTGGTAATAAATATATATATATTCATAGGTATATATACATAACTTACATAAATTTTAACAAGTTTAAAAGTATACTTTTAATCAGAAATATATATATACACCAAAGCACAAATAACATAAAATATGAGTTTAGGGGAAATAGAGAAATAACTAACTTTTTTTTTCTTTTCTTTTTTTGACAGTAAAGAATAAAATAGGACAGTAATATTTTTCTTCTCTCTAATTTTTTTTTTACAGTAAAAATAAATATAACAGTCATATTATTTTTCTCCTTCCATTAAAACAGTGCATATTATGAGGAAATAAACATCTTTCTAAGAACCATTGAAATATAGAGCTAAACTACATTCTATTTTTTTTTCTTTTGAAGTATATAACAACAACTTTATCCTTTTTTTTCTCTTTCTTTCCATGCATATAAATATCAACTCAACAACACCATGTCTATTTCTTTTCCTTCCTACTATTCAAATACATTCATTATGATACCAAGAATTTAAACAACTATTTTAGGACAGCAAGAAGGATGCAAATAAGCAATACAATTTTGTTTGATATGTAGAAACACTACCTTACATAAGGAGAAATTTATTACACTACTTCAAACTTTGAGAGTACAATTTTTTTTGACAACACAATACAATAAGGCCTCCAAGGCCATGGCTCACAAAATAGCCATCAGGAAAATGAAAATAAGGCCACAATGGCCATTCTCCAAGGCTCCAAAACTACCAACAAAAACTGCAATAAATTTAGACACAAAGAGGGGGAAGCCAAGCCACGAAAACTGTCCTCCTCCCTACCATAGACCTGCTAGTGGGTCACCCCTGAGCTAGGAGGTAGATCTCACACGGGTTCAAACATTCCACAACAAAAATCACATTGCAACACAAAATCACCCATAGTTTATGCACAATACAAAACTCATAAAAATGAGTTTAGAGGGGTAGGGGAGTGGACCCCTCAACTCAATAGGTCACTCCAAAACTCATAGTCTCAATACCACAAGGCCTGAAGCCAAAAATAATATCTCCATGAAACATAAAAATCACCATGGCACTCATGCCAACCGAAATAATCCCATACTCCAAATAATGCCCTCAAGGTCATAAATAAACCAATACCAGGAGGTGACCTCGAGGAAGTTCACTCTCCCCCACCCCATACAAGTTGAGCATTTTCTCCAAATGGAAAGGCTCTTACCAACACCCAACACAAAATTTCAAGCACACAAGCAAGATGAAACAAGCATAAGGAATGGCTAATGTCATAGGGCTTACCTTAAGAGGCCAACAATGAATGCAAGTTGAAGAAGAGCCCACAAGCTTTCTCCAAGTCTCTAATCCTCCAAGTTTCTCTAACTCCTTCCCCAAAACCTCCAAAGATAGAAAAATTTCCAAAAAGCAAGAACCCCCAACTCCTCTCCAAGAGGAGATAAAATAGTCCTCCAATCTAGGCCCTACGGAATGAGAAGGTGACACATGTCACCTTCTCCTTCCTTGTCCCATGCCACTTGTAAACAAGAAGGAATGTGAGGGTGACAAGTGTCACCCTCTTATCCATTCAAACCCTCACCTTCTCCACTTGTGCTCTCACACATGTGTGAGAGTCAAAGTGGAGAGGTGGCATCTCTCCCCATGGCTCCATGAGGATAAGGGATGAAACATGTCCATCACCTTATTCCTCAAGAGAGCCCCTTCACTCCAAGATGCTCTCACACATGTGTGAGAGTCTTGGAGGAAGGTTCCACACACTTGGTGCTCTTGAAGACTCCCCAAGTCTTGAAAGTGGAGGAATCCCCAAGCCTTGGGAAGGGAGATGGGCCTTTTCAAAGGCATGACTCATCTCCCACCCTTAGCCATTCTGAAATTTCGTCACTTTTACTAAACCCAAGTTTAGGGTGACTATATGGGAGCTACCCTAGGGTTTAGTAAGTCCAAATGGACCCTAGACCCTAGGGGTATCACTTAGGGTTAGTTTGGACCTCAAATAAACACTTAGGAGGTGAAAAATCACATTAAATGGCCCAAAAATAGAAAGAACACCAAATGGTGTGAATTAAAACACAAGTTTTACAACACATAATTAAATTAAATAAAAAGGGGTGCACTAGGACAATTAAATAAATTCAAGCATTCACGAAAATATCATTCAATCATACATGATCCTCGTCCCTCTTTGGAATGGATTGGCTTAACAAGGGAAACACATAAGTGTGAGATCAGCATCCAATTTTCTGTGGCTTGGAAAATCACCTACGCACTTGAAAAAAGGTCAATCCAATATAGATATATCATAGCCAAAGCAACATAAAATAACACTCATGTCATCGCATAATTCATACAAAACATTAAACAATTCACATCATAATTAAGATTAAAAATTGCATTTCATATATATTCTATCTTAGAATCAGAATCAACTAACAAACCCATATAATGAGCTCATAATCAACATCAATAATAACCACCAAATGTATCTCACATGTCTAGAATCACAAAAGCATAAAAAAGGAATCTAATCAAATCACCACATAACTAATCAAAGCTAATCCAAAATCAGGAGATATAGTCTAAATTTGCATAATGGAAGACAATAGTCTCTAAAAGTCTAAAAATGTCTCCAGCTGTCACATGGAATGATCAAAATAGGGAAGTGAAATATATAGGCCTCACACCATACCACAGTTGAAATTAATCAAGAATGAAAAGGTCATTGAATTGATTGGTGCCAAATTTGACAAGAGGGAATTGCAACAATGAAAATTGCCTACAAAGTGTACTACTCGAACAGAGAGGGATCTACAATTGCTAAAGCCATATACACTACCTATCAAATGGCCAAAGAGGGTAAGGATTTTGATCTGTGTGAAGTTATGAAGGATCAATTGTTAGAGAATCTAAAAAGAAAAAAAAAGAGATAGGATACAACTTTAAGTATGGTTCACTGATAATTTGTTTGGCATTATATTTCATGAATGAGTTACCGAGATATAAAGGAAAGATATGGCAAGAAGATAAGATAGTAGCAACACAAATCAAAGAATACATAAGGAGCTTTGACTCACAATGCTGTAGTACTATCTTCTAGGGTTTCTTAAAAAATTTCTAAACTAAAATGCATAAAAGGGATATAATCTCTTCTAATTTGGTTAGGAAACACAAAGATTGTTATTATATGGTAGCAGTTGAGTTGGGGACTTTATGGATTCGAAAACTTCCATATGAAGTACCTGATGAAGAAGAGAAGGCCTATGCTAGGATTTTGTTAAGTCTGCCTAAAGATCCTAAAGGTGAAAGATTTAGAACTTGTGAAGGAATTCAAGACAAAATATGCAAGAAAAGGGTTGAAGAAGATGTAGAGATGAATAAAGGAAAGTTATTCAAAAGGGTTGGTATCCCACTTGGAGGTTTCACTGCTTAGAACACTACAAAATATGTTGTGCCTCTCACTTTTGAGCATCCAACACCAAGAAGATCAGGTACATCTACTTCTCAATCTACTGCTAGTATACCACAACCCACTTCCTCTTCTAGATAGACCCAAGTCTCTAAAGGTCAAACACCAATGAAATCCAAGGGAAAATAATCAAAGAAGGAAATTGTTGTAGAAGAGATTGAGAGTGATAAAAAATAAGTGATTTCAAAGAAATAGGGAAAGGAAATGAAGAAAAAGGAACCAAGGGTCAAGGTGAAGGCTAAAAGAAATAAGAAACAAGGTATAGAAGCAAGAAGAAGAAGAAAAGGAGACAACTCCTCCCAAGAAGAAAAATAAAAATGACTCCTAGGTACCAATATCTTCTTCTAGATGACCTATGTCTCTAGATGTTGTCTATAATGCTATTATTCATCACAATTTTTTTGATGAAACTATGGCACTCTTCCCAGAATCTACTTCTGAGGATCAAGCCGTCATTGAAAAGGTTGTTGTTATGTACATGATAAGATATAATAAGTCTCTAGATGACATCTTGTCTTGAGTACCGGAAAGCCTACATACAACCTTAAGAAGGGATAGAGAGGAAGCTATAGCCCTAGATGAAAAACTCATACAAGATGCCTTGGATAAAGCTGGGGCTTCACTTTCAAAAGAAGAAAAAGAGAAATTAGTTCAAAGGAAAGCACAAGATATTAGAACAAAACACATAGTAGACACTCTCATGCCGAACAAAAAGGAAGACATTGAAAAAATCACAAGAGAAACTGAAGAAATCACTCTTAAAGTGCTTGGTGAAGTAAGAGAAATAGAGGATGTGGAACAATCACATGTTTCACCACCACAATCACCTCATTATGTTGTTACATCCTCTCCAGAGAAGGAAGAATAGATTGAAAAGGAGAAGATTGATGAAAAAATGTAAGATACTGATTCTATTCCTCAAGACAATTAGAAAGATGGACATAGTATTCTAGAGAACACTAAACAAGTGGATGATCAAACAAATGTGCAAGATTAATAGAAGGTTCTAATGAATACAAAGAAACATGAAGAACTTGCCAAAGATGTGGTTGCTGATGATAAAGAAAATACCCCAGAGAAAAGTCAAGATGGAGTAGAAGAGATTGGTCAAGGATCAACTAATTCTTTCACAGACCTACTAAACTTACAAATATAATTTCAACTAGTTGTCACTCTTCAACTGCTACAGGTTCCAACCAATGAAGGATAGATTGAATTGACAAGCATCTCTCCTTTACACAAATTGCAGCTCGGTGATATACTACATTCCTCAACACGAAAAGAGTTTTTACAAGAAAATCTGAAGAAATCCAGTGCAATAGAGGATGCTATAGAGTTGATACAAGAAGGGTTACCAGAGGTAACATTGAATCCTCTCTTCTTTCAGATAAAAATCTCAAGTTGTTAATGGACTCCTTTAAGGGTCACTCCTCCCACATAGAGCAAAAAGTAGAACAAGGGGCAGCAAGAAGAATAAATGACAAAAGAATGGCTGAGATGGTTGACAAATGTGTTAATGCACATGCCAAGCTTAAAGAAAATTTGAATAAATTCAAAGCTTGCATTGATGAGGCCACAACATTATATTTGTTATGCCTAAAATGGACAAATTCCACAAAGAACATTAAAACTCAGATGGACTCTATTGAGTCACAGTTATCCAAATTGGCCAAAGTTTATGATTTGTTAAAGGACAAGATTGGTGCAGCTAAGGCACAAGTGGAAAACCTTCATGCACAATTATCTCAATTGTAGGACCAAAGAGAAAACTTGAAGAAACAATTTGGGTAGTTGAGAGAGGTAGTAAATCTTAGACTTGTCTCACTGTCTAGTCTACTAGGGGAAGCATAAAAGATATAGCAAAAGATGAATATGCCAACCAACATAGAGGAAGCTGAGGAGATATGCATGTAGTGTGAATGTCAAAACCATATGCTTTCCTTAGATTGTGTCAAATGGACTAAAAATCTTCAAAAACTCAAGGTAATTTACAAATCTATCATACCATCCAAATGAGTTGTAAGAATAATATAAATAAAACAATTTTTGGTGTACACAGTATTGCAAAAGATAGTAGTGTTACACCATGTATATAGCATATTTTTAGAGAAATTTTCATCTCAGGGGAGTACAGTATAGAAATCATTTTGTAAGGGGGAGTCTATATAGTTTTGAATTGAGACAAGCAAAGGATATCAATCCCTTTGTCCTTGATGTCAAAGGGGGAGAGAGAAACATGTGTCTAGGGGGGAGTATATGTTGCCATCAATGACAAAGGGGGAGATTGCTTGCAATATGTATTGTCATTGATGTCAACATAGTATATGGAAATGTATAAATAGTCTTGTACAGAGGAAGAGTCAGTATGATCAAGGCAAACTAGTCCAAGAGAAGAGAAAACAGTCTAAGTATGGTGAGATGATCAAATTGGTGTGTGAGCATGATGTGGTGGTAATAACTTATGTTCTTGCATGATTCCAGTATGCCCACATGTGTATTTAATCAGTTGGGTGTACCACACTTAATGACAAGAAGCAAAAATCTGACTAAGGCATTCACAATGTACATCCTAAGAGTCATCTTGTTCTAGTTTGTATTCCTCCACAATGTAAGGTTTGATCTTGCAATTGTGAAGATAGATTTATTTAGGTATTGAAATGATAAATCCAAGTTTTCAAGTCCTCGCATCATTAGCATAAAAAGTTACAAGGAACAAAGTATCGACCATCACTTAGACAGAAGTAATGCAAACTGTTTTAGAGCCCATTTGCACAGGGTTGAGTTTTGTGGAGGATGAAACATGTATAGATCAACCATTAGAGCTTGTGTGGAGGTATTATATGTGTAAAGGGTGGAATTTGGATAGTTGAGTTTTTGGTAGTTTTGTATAGGTATCCTCCTTTCATGCTTTCATTCAAGGACCTAGGGTCGAGTTGCAATGTACTATCATACCCTAGGTCACTATGAGATGTAGGGAAACTTGGATTTGTATGATTTGATTGACAATTATCTTCTCTTATGCTCAATTATACCTTAAAACCCTAATTATGCAAATACGACAGTAAACAGATGAATATTAAAAAATGCTGCTATAGAAAGATATAAAATGACAAAAAACTATGCACCTATTTTCAGGGTTCAAAAGTGGAATAGTCAGGGACTAAAGAGCGGGCACCCAAGTCCAATGCCCTACTTTTTATCGGGATCTACAAACAAGATCTGCAACCTGTTCCTGTTGTATCAAAGGTCTTCCCATCATGGAACTTTGAGGACTAATGAGCGGGCTCCCTAGTCCAGGGAGCTATTCTCTTCTCTGATCTACAATTCTGACACTCTATTGTACCCTCCTACAACTTCACTTTGTATGTAGCTTCAAACTATAACCTGTAATCACAAAAACTTTGGGAGGGGGTTGTGGTGTTTAGAAGCTTGCCTCAGTCAAGCCCTAGAGAGACATTCAAGTCTTCTGAACACCGTTGTCAGATAGAGAGTGCATGCCCTTGGGAGGCAGAGGCAAAAACCAAATGATAAATGCTCAAAAACACAAATGATATCACCTTGTAGTGAAGATCTCATGGGACGGAGAAGCTCTTCATGCCATGAGGAAATGATTGCTCAAATATGCAAATACAAACACAGACAACACAAATCTACTCTTGCAACATAATGAAAGCCTTGAATCACCTTTAGAATGCATAAAGTTCACAATAACCATCTAGTTTACAAATGAATACTAAAACATGCTTTTATATGCAACTATAAACACTCCCACCAAGAATTTTGTAATTCAAACTTACCGTGTCGGCATAGGACCCAAATAACGGTCATAAGTCGACACCCAAAATTTGGGACTGATCCAAAATAGGGTAGGACTAGGGTGCAGGTGCCCAAGTCCTTCCCCCTATTTTGAGCAGGGTTAGGTTCAAGGGATCCCCCTAGGTCCCATTTGTCATGAAACTTAGGGATCATTTCATCGGAATGTCAAATTATGATGCAAGATGTCCTAAATGCAAATAAAAGGCCTGGGAGCTAAACCTTATGAGGGAAAAGCCCCTAAGGGGACATTTTCCAATGTTACATTTAGCCCCCACTTTAATGTATGTATAAACGTGAGGCCAATACATGCATTAAAGTATGGTCAACAAACACAACAAACATGCCAAGCACGGAGAAGGCATGCCAGACACATTGAAGACAAAGACATGCACGCAAAACACAGAGAAGATAGTTACAATCACGCAAAACACGGTGAATACACTGAATGCATAAAAGACACATTAATTCATAGAAGACATGAATGATTTCTTTTCTTTTCTTTTTCTCATATATATGAAATACAGATGCAAGTACAAGGAAAGTAAACACACTTCCCATAATGTAGGATGCACTCATCGTACAGGTCTGTAAACTGCATATGTAGGACAACACACATGCAAGACACACCAAACCTCCCATAATGCAGGATGCACTCATCACGCATGTCTTTAGATTGCATATGGGGCAATAGACATGCCAAACAAAGCAAACATGCCAAAAACACACACTTTGAAGACACAGAGAAAACATGGTAGACAAGTGATGGAGTGTTCCTATTTCTAGGTTCAACACCATCTCAGGCACATTACAAGCACACATCGATGATTGGGCTTTACCACAACAATATCTGAAGACATGCTTAAGGGTTGATTTAGTCACAGAACCGCTCCTCGCCTCCCGATGAAGACTTTTTTAAAATGACAGGATGGGTACTCTCCACAAGAGATATGCCACCCCCGCCTCCACAGAGGGCTTAAGATGATTGATTGATTGGTTGCAAACAAACTTAGAGTGCAAGAAGTACTCATCGCATTGGTCTTTAAATTGTACCTGAGGACAAGCACATTGCTAACATCTACAATAGATAGCTTACCTTATTTATGCCCCCACCTTAAGGTGGTTGATATCAGGTATTGATATCAAGCATGTTAAGGTAGGAAGAAAACACATAAGGGAACATGGACTTTCGTAAGCCCATGCCCTCCGGAGGTGACATGTACTTTACGATCGCCAAATGTTCCCACAAACACATCCCTACAAGAAACATGTTAATGTCCACATAATCATGATAAACAACAACATCAGTGCATAGATTAACCACACAAAGAGCCAAGGTTATACCACAAATTCTGAAATCGAGGATAACTGTGGAGCTATATCATGAAAATCTCTGAACTGAGTACCACCAAGGTGAGATTCAAAGACAAACAAAGTGCGTGGAGCAGCAATATTGTTAAGGTTTGTAAATGAGATAAAAACATCATCAAAAGCACTATGCAGAGAGCACGAGTGCTTCTACTAGCCAAGCATCGGATAATATATACAACCCAATCGTCATATTAGGAACTAAGTCCAATTTTTGAATTCTCACTAAAGGGACGCTAGGTCCACATCAGTATAAATGTTTTTCGTCATCTGCCTGCTAGATAAAAACACTAGAGGAAGGTAAATAATAAATCAAAGAGGAGAAACAAGTGTCTTAGGGACAAGCATGTAGGAGGGTGCTGCCAAGTCACCAACCACAACACTATGTCCGTAAGACATGACACACAATGATGAAATCAGAGAGAGAGGCAATATATAAGAATGATGATACAAATAGAAGGTCACAACAGAGGCGGTCTCCTAGTATCCTGGACCTTACAAGAGAATCAAGGGTCATCCCAAGATGCCTAAACAACACATAACACATCATGGGGGGAAGCACATCACGAGAGAGATAAAGGGTTAGAGATACTTACCTGTAGGATCTTTGTATCAGATTTTTGAATTTGTGAACCTCTTGGAGAGGTACTCAATCATGTTTAGTGCAAAGTTTGAGTGGTTCTTATTAAAGTCTTGTTTATTATCATATGATGCTTATTTCTCAAATCCTTGTGTAAATGAGACATTTTGTTGCTTATGAGGGGGAGAACCACTAGTATTTCCAATTGCTGACAATCGTCTTACTCTCTTTCGATTTTTAGTGAGTTTTCGTTGTTGATGCCATCTAACACAGTAATAGGAATCATCATGTACCATCTCACTCATATGTATCGGTTGTTCTACTTGTATTTTTGATGTGTTTTGATTACTTCCGATCCATATAAGGATAACATAGGAGGAACCTCAGCATAAATTCCATTTCTTCGTGGATGAGGTGAGTTATCCAACTTTTCTTTATCCACTTCAATCATACCCATGATATTATCATAGTCTAAATAATCATCATCCTCTACTTCTACTAGTCCCTATTCCAACATATTGGTATCAGTATGTTTAGGAAAAGGATTAGTGAAGATTTGTAAATTTTGATTCAGTGGAGCAACCGACTTATTTCCGTTATCATTCACACCCAATACCTATATGATAATCAAATCAATGTGGTCTTGTATCTCATGTTTAAGATGCATACATCATTCAGTATCATGTCCTTGTGTCCGATGAAAATGACAAAAGGAATTAGCATCAAAGTAAGATCCTTGTGCTCTACTAGCATTGACATGCTTAATCGGGGGAAGCTTCAGAATGTTATTACTCATGGCTTGATTCATGATAGAATGATAAGACTCAGATATCAGAGTAAACTTTCTTGGTTGATATGATGCTTTCTTTGGATTAGTGATAGCAAACACGTTAGAAAAGTTGTTCGTATTCGGTCCATTAATCTTGATGAAACTCCTATTATTACTATTCCTCTTAAAGTTGTTTTGTGATGATCCACCCATGGATTGACTAACTTGAGTCGACGAGTTTTGGTTTTCATACTGACTAGACAAAAGTTGGTAATGATGAAGGGTGGTGCATAAATGTTGAAAGGAGTTATACTTCATCAAGAGGATCTTATCATGGATGTTAGGTTGTAGATTTGTAATAAACACCTTCTAAGCATCCTCATCTTTCATCTGATACTAAATTTGCGTATATAAAGCTTGATACCGACTAATGAATTCAATTAGCTTCTCTTTCAGACCTTGCTTGCAATGAACTAAATCAATCAAAGAGACTTGAGGTCCAATTTTTGATTTAAAATGTTGTAAGAATTGATCAATCAACTGTGAAAAGGAATGTATTGAATTCAGAGGCAAAGAGAAAAACCATTCTAAAGCAGTATCTTTGAGAGATCACGGGAAAAGTTTTGCCAACAAATCCTCTTCAAAATAGAAATCACTACACATAGTTGTGAATGTAGCCACATGAGTATTAGGATCACCTTTTCCACCATATTTTTCAAAGAGAGGAGTCTCAAACCTCTCTAGCATAGGAGTTCTCAAAATTGCATAGGATAGAGGATTACGGGCATGATATATTGGTATATTGGGATGCGAAGAATTTGTCAGATTTGTTACCTTTTGTTGTAAAGCGGTCATGCCCTGCAAAAGTTGGTTTAGGATGGCATCATTGGGAGATGCAGTTTGCTGTGAAGAATTGGAACCAAAGTGAGGAGGTGATTGAGCTTGAGATATGATAGGTGGAGGCTATGAATAGGTCAACGGTGGTTGAGAATAAGTGGGATGAAGAGGTGGTTGAGAGCAATTATTCATAGAAGAGGTCCCCTTAGGAACCAAATTCTGATAATTAAATCCCATAGCTTTGTAATTAGTACCATTAGATACTCCAATACTAGTGGTAGCATTACTACAAGCGTTCACACCAGTTGTTAAGATCATTGATGTAAATGTAGATATTTCGGTAGTCAGTATAGGTACCGATACTTGAGTATGAGATGGTGATAAAGTGTTATTTATCACTTGTGCACATTTGGCTACTGGCATAATATTGGTTTGTACAATGTGTGCTAAACCACGGATTTCATTAACATCATCTTGTCCCTCTTTTATCAATTCCCTTATGTTATGAATTGCAGGAACAACTTCTTTAGATATCCTCTCATTTTCCATAAATGATTGAAAATTGACTAGCTCTTTATCAAGTTTTTCTATTTGCTCATCAGATAAATATCTTGTCCCCTCAATAGTATCATCAACATCATGAAAAGTTTGCCCTTCCATTGTACTTGTGATAGGTGTAATATCTTGTAACATTTGTGTCTCTCCTTTTGTAAAGAAGGTGTTCAACGTGCCAAATTCTTCAAGAGCACTAGATCCCATGTGTCTTATGCTTCTTATTAAAGGAATATTTCTCTTAGGGCAGTGAGTTATTAGACTCATGCAAATCTAAGATGACAAGTTAAAACCTAGTGAAAATACACTAAAATATGTGATTTTTTCACCAAATCTCAATGCGATGGAGCACGACAAAGGGTTTTGTGAGGAAAGTGATGATGGAGAGAAAATTATATCAGTAATAACATCCACCTAATTCCAAAATATCCATCACAACACACTTATAGTGCCACTCAAGGTCAAACCCTAGTGAAAATATAGCAAAAATAGGCAAATTTTCATGATTTTTTAGTTCCAAGACCTGGCAAAAGGAGTGTTGTAAAGAATTTTATGAGGTGTAGAAAATAATAGAAATAATATCAGTCACCTAGAAGCATAAAATCTGTTACAACACGCTTAGGGTGCAAACTAGGCCAAACCCTAGGGCAAAAATAGCAAAAATGTACAATTTTTCACCAAATTTTCAATACAAGAGGCCAATGAAAAGGTGTTGTGAATATTTTTAGGAGGGGAAGAAAATAATTACCCTAATAAAAGAAAATTAGTTCAAAAATATTCTTTACAACACGCCTATGGTACAAAATTAGAGAGTCGATAAGGCCAAATTTAGTGAAAATCAAGGTTTTTCAAGCCCTAGGTTTGAGATCTTGATGTAAAGTGCTATATGAATGTTTTTCAAGCTGATGTATTATTAAAATTAAAATATCTCAGATCTGAAAATGATTTCCAAGCCCTAACATGCAAAATGCAAGTGCAAATCTAGTGAAAAATCAATGAAAATGCTAGTTTTTGTTGAAATTTTCTATGCAAAAATGCAAATTTTTGAAATTTAAATGCAAATTGACACTAAAATGCAACACTACAGATAAATGCAAATTTTAATGAGTCTTTAAAATCAGTAGAAAAATTTGAAACAAGATTTTACCTACAAACGCTAGATTTTGGAATTACTAAGTTATATGCAAAAATCACAATTTTCAACAAAACCCTAGCAATTTTATGATGAAAATGCAATGTAAGCTATTGAATTTTTGTAATTTTCTACAATTTATATCATATCTAATGCAAAAATCATAAATTTGATGAAATTCAAATTAATTAATGCAAAATAGAAGCCCTAAAATGCAATGTTTTTCAATTTTTCCAAATTTTCAATTTTTTTGTAAGTTTTCCAATGCAATAAGATGATGAATGAATGAAATCACTGTAAACCTGAAGAAAAACACTCAACAAGGTGCAAATAAGTCCAATAACATGGGTTCACAAAAATGTAAAGGGTGGAATTTGGATATTTGAGTTTTTGGTAGTTTTGTATATGTATCCTCCTTTCACCCTTTCATTCAAGGACCTAGGGTCGAGTTGCAATGTACTATCATACCCTAGGTCACTATGATATGTAGGGAAACTTGGATTTGTATGATTTAATTTACAATTATCTTCTCTTATGCTCAATTATACCTTAAAACCCTAATTATGCAAATACGACAACAAATAGACGGATATCAGAAAATACTGCTACAGAAAGATATAAAATGACAAATAACTATGCACCTATTTTCAGGGTTTGGAAGCGGAATAGTCAGGGACTAAAGAGTGGGTGCCCAATTCTAATGCCCTACTTTTTATCAAGATCTGTAAACAAGATCTGCAACATGTTCCTGTTGTATCAAAGGTTTTCTTGTCACAGAACTTCAAGGACTAATGAGTGGGTGCCCTAGTCCAGGGAGCTATTCTCTTCTTTGATCTACAATTCTGACACTCTGTTGTACCCTCCTGCAACTTCACTTTGTCTGTAGCTTCAACCTGTAACCTGCAATCATGAAAACTTTGGGAGGGGGTTGTGGTGTTTAGAGGCTTGCCTCAGTCAAGCCCCAGAGAGACATTCAAGTCTTCTGAACATCGTTGTCAGAAAGAGAGTGCATGCCCTTGGGAGGTAGAACCAAAAACCAAATGATAAATGCTTAAAAACACAAATGATATCACCTTGTAGTGAAGATCTCATGGGAGGAAGAAGCTCTTCATGCCATGAGGAAATGATTGCTTAAATCTGCAAATACAAACACATAGACAACACAAATCTTCTATTGCAACACAATGAAAGCCTTGAATCACCTTTAGAATGCATAAAGTTCATAATAACCATCTAGTTGAAAATCTAGTTTACAGTTGAATGCCTAAACATATATGCAACTATAAACAATCCTGCCAAGAATTTCGTAATTCAAACTTACTGTATCGGCATAGGACCCAAATAACGGTCATAAGTCGACACCCAAAATTTAGGACTGACCCAAAATAGGGCAGGACTAGGGCATAGGTACCCAAGTCCTCCCCCCTATTTTGGGTAGGGTTAGGTTCAAGGGATCCCCCTAGGTCCCATTTGTCATGAAACTTAGGGATCATTTCATCGGGATGTCAAATTATGATGCAAGATGTCCTAAATGCAGATAAAAGACCTGGGAGCTAAACCTTATGAGGGAAAAGCCCCCAAGGGGACATTTTCTAATGTTACAATATGGTCCAAGGTATATTAGGTATGATTTGCATGTAGACAAATTTCATTTTCCAGTACCACATCAAATAGTTATGTCTACAAGTAAAGGCTTGAGTATAACTATCCTCCAGACTCTTGATTATCCATGTCAAACTCTTGAATTCCTCTGGAATCCTTAGATAAAGGTGTGTAGATCTAATGAGGAACATATGATGATGTTTTAGCTCATCCCTAAAAGGTTTTAGGCCTTGTATTGCACCGTAACATCATGTCTTGAGATGTGAAGTAACATATGTGGTTCAGAATGCCCTGTTTCCTACAAATAGTCGTGTTTCCTATTTTGTGGATGTATAGTTTGATATGTTACTTCTTGAGTAAGGTGTATGAGTGTTGTTGATATCGTGTATGATTGAATTCTTGGTCCGCATAGAGTTTTTGGCTTCTCCTTGGTAGTATGAAGATAGACAATTAGCAGTCCTGAGCAGTTTGATCTGACTGGTTAAGTTTATGATATGTGTGGAGGATCCTGATTAGTTTCCTTAACATTGGAAGGTATTGAAAGATATGTTTTGATCTCCCTTATGAACTTCTAAGGCCCACAACAAGTTTTCCTTTTCATATTGTATGTATGGATGCTGACTTGTGAAGAACTACACGTTTCATTCAAAGTTGATTGTGATGCTAACCTAATTAGTTTTTTGATGTGTTGCAGAGTATATGTATAGAAGATCAAGTTCATTTGTGAAAAGAAGAAGAGTGTTTGAAGGTAAGAAGAGCACAATGAAAGATATGAAGTGTGCATAATCAGTTGAGGACATGTGTTGAGCACGAAATAGAAGACTGTATTATTAGCATAAATCAGATGTTCTCTTTACAACAGTCCATATAGTTACTATCTTTGTAAATCCATTACAGTGAGTAGAGTACTTAGGGAGTAGTAGCTTCCTTCGGCTGTAGCCCTAAATCAAATTTGTAATTGTTGTTAGCACAAATACAGGGAGTTGTAGCTTCCTTGGGTTGTAGCCCTAAAACAAATTTGTAATACTTTTACAATGAGCATAATATATTGTGAGCTAATCCTCACTGTGGTTTTTTCCTATTTTAGGGTTTTCCATGTAAAAATATTGGTGTTATGTGTGTTGTATGATTTCATTTCTGTTCTCTAAGTTATTTAGTTTGGTTTGGTAAAAAACTAATTAAATTTTAGTATATGTTGATTCACCACCCTCTCAACATCTCATTGTGTTCAACACAATGATATCATGGTCTTTCATATCATGGTGCTTTACATAATAAGGTTTCTTATGACCTTATTAGTTGTCTCATCATTGTACTCACTAAGGTTGTCAAATGCCTTGTAATGTGCTAGGGCATCCTTTTACACACGTGACACATTGTCATCGTAGTCCTTATACCTTGGTGCATAATTTCTAGTGCTATATGAAACTATATGGTTGCTCACCTAATGTAGCATAACTTATAATTCACCCATTTTATCCATCTTTCATTTATTTTCCTCAACCAATCCATTCCTATCCATTTCAAGAGCATACTCGTGTTCTTCAAGCCCATCTATCCTCTCAAAGAGGCATCCCATCCCAACATTGTTCCTCCTCATTACTTCCCTAAGTGGTTGAGGCATCTTTTTCCCTTTTCATCCATACCTTATCTTCTTTGAAATGATGTTATTTCTTTTAGTCGCAACATCATCTCAAAGAAGGGCAAAATGTAGACACATAAATTGACCATGTCTTGCTCACATCCTCAACATGCACTTTCAACATCACCTAGACATCCACCTTGTGACACTTTCATCATAGGACCCTTTCATGTCCCCTTTCATCAGCCAATTAATTAAATAAATTATATTTATTTAATTAATGTTAATCCATTTTATCCATCACCTAATTAATTAAATAAATTTTATTTATTTATTTAATTTAATCTTCCTACATCACTCCTATCCTATAATTAAATAAATAATTATCCTCATCCAACTTGTACAAAAATCTAAAATCTTAGCTGACCACATGAGGATAGGTCCTATCCTTCCCACAATGTCCTCTCATTAAATCTTGTCCATTCATACACCTTTAATCTTAGCCATTCATCCTTAATCCATGTCTCATGAAATCTTAAGCACTCATCTCTAATGTAATCTTAGTCATCTATTCTATCATCCAAGCACATATAAATACCACCCTTAACTAAGTCATTTGAACTAGAAGGATATCACAATGGAGAGATCACAATCATGAGCTTAATGTTATGCTGCTAGAGTGAGCAACCAACATTAAACCATTATAAAACATTATCATGAGAACAAATCAAGTGGATCTAGGGTGCACTCTACTTCCACTCTATGAGAGGAGTGATTTAAGGTAAAAGGTTGTGTTTATTGCATTATCTTTTGTTATTTTTATCTTATCGTTTTCTTGTCTTCATTTTATGAGAGGAGTGATTTGAGGTGAAAGGTTGTGTTTATTGCATTATATTGTGTTTATGACTTTCCCCCTTTTTTGTGGTTGTCTTTTCTTTTCCCTAGTCATTTAAAGATGTGGATAAAAAAAATTCATTTTTGGGTCATAAAAAGAGTAGAGGATTGTTTATTTCTGAAAGAGGGTGACAGGGCTATGATAGTCTCATAGTTGAGAGTTGTAATAGAATAAAATATTAATTTTCTTTTAGAAAAGAATGAGTTATAGGAGGGATGGTAACTTTATATAATAGAGTTTTCAAATGAATTGTAAACCCCATAGTTTGCAAAGGGTGATGTAATGGGGAAGTGGCTATTTGTGAAGCCTTGTCAGAGAAGCAGGCTACAAGAAATATTGTTGTAGTATATTGTTTTATTTGGAAAGTTGTAACAAGCTTCAGGAAGTGAATAAACAATTTTGTTTGTATTTTAGTTCTTGCATATTGTTGGTGTGTGTTTTGAGTGTGAAGGCTACAAGGATTGATAGCCCTTTTGGGTTCCTTGGTCCTTGACTACACCAAGTAGTATTAGAGTAGCCATGTTGTTGGGATGTGTTTGAGGAGAGATATTGAGGCTCGAGCATTAGAATCTTGTTTAGTTATGTTTGAGAAGTGCTCTAATATTTATTTTGCAGCTATGAGAGATTCCTATAACTATAGAGAGTTAGATTTTGAGATTAGGATTTATGAGGGTTTATTTTGTATTTTTGTCCTCCAATATCTAGGTAGTGCTAGGTAGAAGATGTGTTGACATCCTCCACTATGTGGAAAGTGGGTAGATGGTGTTTTGGTTGTGCATATTCCAGTTCCTTGTTGGGTAGAGGATAGTTGTGAGTTTTGGTCAATATGGAAGTGTGTGATTTATTCATATTGTGAGCCAATATTCTGTGAGTTTTGTGGTTATTTTGTGGGTTGTGGATTTCATGTGTGTGTGTGTAGAAAATCTCTCTAGGAAAGAGGAGTAGAGTGTCCTTGGGAAAGTCTATGATATTTTATTTTAAAAAGAGGAGAAAAAAATTCAAATAGAAAAGGCTTTTGAAGGGTTGAGAGAAATCCAATAAAAATTGGATGTAATAGAGAGTTTGCAAAATAGATTTGTTGTAGATGTGATTGGTTATGATAAAGAATGTCATGAAGATGACATGTTGAAGGAGAGAAATATGAGGAGAGAAGAAGAAAATATGGGAGAAGTTGAATCCCATAATTTTTGTAATGCTACTTTGCAAAAAAAGAAGAGAAAAAATATATGTAGGAGGTGGAAGAAAAGATCCTCAAGAAAGATGATGAGGAACAAGAAAAGAATAAGATTACAGTAGAAACATGTCTTTTTGAAAGCATGGAGGAAGTAGAGAAAGAAGTTGCAACTGAGGGTGAAGATGAGAATAAAGTTGTAATAGTACTTTATCCTTTGGAGGACATATTGGCGAGTGAGAAGTATAGAAATGTAGAAGAAAAAAGCATGAAGGTGTTAAGTGTTGAAGAGCATCAAAACACTAATAAAATTGTTAGCATGTAGGATGAGGAGGATTTTGTAGTTGGAGAGGTGGTGAATAGTATAGAAAATTCAATCTTTATAATATTGTTGATTTGTGTGTAGGTATTTTTGTGGGGAGTAAAGGATGGAGAAGAAACTTTTGGTGGATTAGGTCAGCTAATGGTGGATTAAATTTCATGAGAGGAGAAGGAGAGGAGAAGATTTTGGTGGAGGTGGATGGTTGGTAAAGGGTAAAAACCCACAAGAGGAGGAAGAATATGGATATGCACTTGGTGGAGGAAGACATGAGGAGTTCCAAGTAGGTGTTGGAAAAGGAGAAGAAAGAAATTTTTCATGGTACCTATGATAGCATTGGAGTATGATGTAAATAGATTACTATTTGGAAGAGTGGTTCAGTCACTAAACTCCATTTTTTGATCCATACTCATAAAATTCTTACCCAACATGTCTTATGTAAGAGCGTCTGGGTTCACAAATAATCCTACATCACCAAAAACATTTCAAGTTTCATTTTCTAGTTTTGTTCCATTTTTGGTGCTTCTATTGCTTCGTATCTCTATCATCTTGTTTCTTGAGAGGTTCTTTAGGAAGATATCAAATGACTCAATTTGGATTTAGGATTTTAGCTATGACGCAAACTATCTTTATTAACTTTCAAATCATTTCCATGGTGCTTCAAGATAGTCTCATTGAGTTAATGCATTATTCAACTATAGGAGGACAATGTTATTTCTGCTTTAGAAGAATTGTGTGTTTGTAGCTTCAGGAAGTTTATTTATTTCTACTTTAAGGACTATGTGTAATCTATTTTAGGAAGTTTTTAAGAGTACTTTGTATTCCAAATCCTCTTCAGTCTTGTCAAGAACTTATAGAAGTGTTGTTCAGTTAAATTCCAAACTATTTTTCAAGTTCACATTTCATGTGTTCGGGCAGCAATAGACTAGCTAAAGAAACCTATAAGTGTTGATTCACAATATGTCATAAGGTGATAGGAGTTTTTTTATATTGATCAATTTTTAATGTTTCCAAGAATTTCCATTTTGAGTAGCTACAACAAAGAGAAGATATTAAATCCTTTATATGTTGAGTTGGAACGTGATTGGATATTCTATTTTACAAGTGGCTATTTTTTGTCTTTTTCCCATCTATGCATACACTACGAAAGTGGTCTTCTATTCCTAGTTGTGAACCTTCATCTTCATTGTGGCAACTGTTGGTATCTTTCATGATGGTTGTGTGAGGTTTTGGAGAGTTGTTTTAAGTTTATTACAGGCCATGTGGAGTTTTCATTTTGCTTGGCCATTCAAATGCATGTTACGACTTTCTCCCTTCTTGCCACATGGCTATCTTTTATTTTTAGTGGTCGTTTGAAGATGTGGATAAAAAATTTTCATTGTTGGGTCATAAAAAGAGTAGAGAATTGTTCATTTTTGAAAAAGGGTGTCATGGTTGTGATAGTTTCATGGCTGAGAGTTGTAACAGAATACAATATTAATTTTATTTTAGAAAAGAATGAGTTAGGGGAGGGAAGGTAACTATGTATAATAGAGTTTTCAAATGAATTATAAACCCCATAGTTTGCAAGGGGTGATGTAAAAATGAAGTGGCTATTTGTGAAGCCTTGCAAGAGAAGCAGACTACAAGAAATATTGTGGTAGCATAGTGTTTTATTCAAGGAAAGTTGTAATGAGCTTTAAGAAATGAATAAAACATTTTATTTGTATTTTAGTTCTTGCATATTGTTGGTGTGTGTTTTGAGTGTGAAGGCTATGAGGATTGATGGCCCTTTTGTGTTCCTTGTTATCCTCAAATTTAGGTGACTCAATTCATGGGATAACCCCTACGAAACTTGTCCATTTCATAGCCCATGAGATCTAGGCATGCAAAATGAGACAAATAAAATTAGCCTCACACATGGTTAAATGCCTTAAAAATTCAGTTTGAGTTGCGTTAAATTTCACTCCTTCAAATGTGAAAAAATTAGACTTTTTCTCTAACCTAACATTTTCTTTATCCTATGCAAGGCCGAAGAATTTCTCTAGCATTGCATTTTTGAAAGTTTTTAGCTAAGTGTAGGGTTGAACAAAAACCCCACTCCTACACATGTAAGTGTGGAGAATTTCTCTTCCTCTGCATACTAACCCAACACGAGTAGGTATTAATGGCATTTATTGCAGTAAGTATATATAAATTACTGCGTTTATTTTTGCTTTTACCTCTGCTTTTTCCTTTCTACCGTCAACATTTTTGAGCATCTCGGTACCCCCTTTTGTCATTTGATCTCTTGATTGTGCATGTTTCCTTGTGGAGATTCCATCGTTTTCAACAATCATCTTTTGTCTTAGGTTGGATTTCGTTGTTCTTTTTTCTTTTCTTTTGCATTGTTTACTCTTGCTTTAGTATTTTTTTGTATTGTATCTTTAAAACTAAACCCTAGCTGTTAATCTTGGCCAACCTCCATTTAAACACAATGTAAGTTTGGGATTTTTCTCTGCAAAACCCTAGTCTAATGGTTTGTGTTGCTCAGAGAATAATCTCCAAGCAATAAATCTTTTGGAATAGTTAACCTCACCTGTGATCCCATTTTGTTTGTAACAGTGTGTTGTTCAGAGAATTTTCTCTAAAGAAGTTCACTAGTGTTAAGATCATTGTTGTTCGGAGAAAATTCTCTGAACAACACAAACTCAACCCAATGTCTAGTGGAAAGTCATGTAGTTCAGAGAAAATTCTTTGAATGACATGACTCAACGCTAGGCATTTCATTCAAAGAATTTTCTCTGAAAGACATATCCTACTCAGTAAACTAAAATGCAAGTTGGAGAAAATTATCTGAATTGCATCCAAAACAATACCCCCCGATGTGCAGTTTGGAGAATTTTCTTTGACTTGCACTTTCTTTAGATTTCCCCCCATGTAAGGGTGGAGAATTTCTCCACCCCTACATATCAAAACTTTTTTTTCAAAGTGTAATTTGAAGAATTTTCTCTGACCTACACTGAGAAATTTGGTCTACTCTATGCAAGGGTGGAGAATTGATGCAGAGAAAGGGAAGGTTCTTATGCAAACTTCAATTACCACTTGACTAATCATGCATTGGTTTGACTGTTCTCTCATAATACAAGGCTTTAATGAGAGGGAAAGGTAACTCAACATGGTTAGAATGCATGAGGCTCATGCCCATCCTTTAAGACAGCTAAGACCACACTTGAATGATTATCTAAAACTGATGAAACTCACCTAAAGTTTTGATCATAAACCCCTTTTGTTGTTCCCTTGTAAATGACCCTATTTGCTTGTAGCCTTTGGTAATGGGTTTTTTAGGCATAACTTGTAGATAGCTTGGGAAACCCCAAAAAAATTGGTATTCTGGATACCCTTTTCGATCCTACACAACATATCAGACATGTAGGTGGGGGTGTTTTGGAACATGGGGCTCAAAACCTGACTGTTCTTGATGTTCTAGGCCTAATTAGGCCTCTTTCACAAAGCAAGTATATGCTAATCTTAGCCCACTCTGATAAATCCTGCTCCAAGGTGTCTATGGGGTTACCAAATGATGGAATATGCTAGTTTTGAGTACCTTCCCACTAAATGGTTTGTTTAACTAAACCTGAGGGCCTAATACATGAGGATATTAGGCATCAATGGTTGCAAATGTCACTCCAGACCAGTCCCCTGCCCCTATAATGAAAACATAAGGAAAATACAACCAAATTAACTCCATTCCACCCATCTTGGAGATTTGATGCAGGTGAAATGGGTCAAAACCCCATTGATTCCCTAAAACCCTCAAAACACTAGGGTTTAGGGGTAGTTTCAGAAAAATGACTACAAAATCCTTCAACTACAATGAAAATCCTCCTAGCTAGACACAAATGAAAGATAGCACAATATACTACACCATTTCATGCATTTGGGCTCATGCCAAACATAGGAATAGTGGAAAAATAGTGAAAATGTAGAAAACTCAGTCTTTCTTATTGCTTTTCTTCTCCAAACTTCATCTGCTCTCTTCCTTGAGATGTCTAGGCCTAAATAATATGGTTTAAATTGATATTTCCCATTGTGAATAATTCCCACATCATGGAAAAGCAAAAAAAGAGGCTAAAATAGCCTATCCACTACTCTACTCAACATAGAAAGTTCTAAAATTGAGAAAATCTTAAAACTCCACTACAAGATGACCTCAAAACATTAAGAGTTGTATGAAAATTGACCTTTATTACAACAATAATAAAATAAAACTCCTCCTAGGCTCATATTGAGTGCAAAAACCAAAATTTGCTATGGTGGGATCTGCACCATACACCCAAGGAGAAAGAGATCTTAGTTTCCACCTGAGATTAGATCAGGGACTGTTGTTCCATGCTTTGCAATGTCTTCAGCTATCATCCATGTGGAATCTTCATGGGGAAGACCTTGCCACTTCACCAAGTATTAATTATAAACCTTATGTCTTTTTATCTTGACTTCCTTGGGGTCTAAATGGCTTCAAGTTTGACTGGTGTAGCAGGAGGAAGATCCTTAATCTAATCAGCATCAACATTAGTAGTACCTTTAGCAGCACCTAGATCTGCATCCAAAGATCCCTTGAAAGGATATAAGTTAGCAATGTTAAAGATTGGTGAGATGGCCACTCTAGGAGGGAGTTCTATCTCATATGCATTTTCACCAAACTTGTGGACCACCTTGCATGGCCCAATCTTCTTCATCAGCAACTTAGTGTATCTGCCCTTAGGTAACCTCTCTTTTCTTAGATGTGCAAATACTAAATCTCCAACCTTGAACTAAACATTCCTCCTTTTCAAATCTACATGCTTCTTGTAAGTTTCCACACTCTTCTTGAGGTGTTCTCTAACTTGATCATGGATATCCTTCATAGCCATTACAAATTCCTCTCCTTTAGCACTTCTTTTCTCTAATCATCTCAAATCCCTGAGTTCATGTATACCTCTTGGATTCAATCCATACACTACTTTAAAAGGACTCTTCCCTATGATCCTATTAATGGAGTCATTGTAAGCATATTCTGCCTATGGAATAACAAGAACCCATTACTATCCATGTTCTTTTGTTAGATGTCTAAGCAAGTTCCCCAATGATCTATTAACTACTTCAGTCTGCTCATCTGTTTGTGGGTGATAGGCAGAGCTGAAAGTCAAGTTGGTTCCAAGTTTCCTTCATAAGGTTCTCCAAAAGTGGCCTATAAACTTTGAGTCTCTGTTTGAAACAATGGTGAGGGGCAGTCCATGGATTCTAACTATCTCCTTGAAGAATAGGCTTGCAATGTTAGATGCATCACTTGTGCATTTGCAAGGAACAAAGTGTGCCATCTTGCTAAATCTGTCCACAACTACAAAAACACTATTTACTCCCCTCTGAGTTTTGGGTAGGCCTAACACAAAATCCATGCTAAGATGTTCCCAAGGTTTGCTAGGGATAGGCCTGCATTGGAACTAGAGCCCTTGGTTTTTTGACAAACTCCACAAGATTCAACAAATTGTCTGATATCAGCTTGCATTTTAGGCCAAAAATAAAATCTTCTTACCTGATCTAGTGTCTTGTCTATGCCAAAGTGTCCTCCAAGACTCCCACAATGTTTCTCCCTTATTAAATTGGCTCTCATAGAGCACTTAGGGATGCATAACTGATCTTCCTTTAATAATAGTCCATCTTGTAGCAAAAAATCAAAAAATTGGTCATGGAAATTACCTTGAAATTGTTGGCAAATGGAATATGCTTCCTGGAAGTCTGCATCAGCAGCATACATGTCCTTTAATACTTCCAAACCCACACTTTGGAGTTGTATTGCATGCACTAGGAGTGATCTCCTGCTTAAGGCATCTGGTACCTTGTTGGCTTGGCCCTTCTTATGTTTGATGGTGAAGGTATAACTTTACAAATACTCCACCAACTTGATGTGCCTGTGACTCAACTTGTCTTGGTTGTTCAAGAAACTCAAAGCATGATTATCTGTGAAGACTACAAATTCTTTGGGTAAAAGGTAATGTCTCCACTTCCTTAGGGACTGCACTAATGCATAAAGTTCTAAATCATATGAAGAGTATTTTATCTTGGCCTCATTGAGATTTTCACTAAAGAAAGCTACTGACTTGCCTTCTTGGCTCAAAACTACACCTACTGTTGATCCACTGGCATCACATTCCACTGTAAAGACTTTGTCAAAGTCAAGTAAAGCAAGTATGGGTTGTTGTGCCACTCTCTTCTTCAGGTATTCAAAGCTCTTTGCTGCTTCCTCAGTACATTGAAACTTTCTTTTATTATCTCCTTTAATGGTGTCAAGAATAGGAGAACAAATATGACTAAATTTTTTAATAAATTTCCTATAAAATGTAGCCAAACCATGAAAACTTCTTACCTCTCCTACTGATTTTGGAGTTGGCCAACTAAGAATGGCTTCAACCTTGGAAGGATCCATCTTTAATGTGCCCTTGGAGATCACCAAACCAAGGTATACTAGCTCTTCCTTCATAAACTCACACTTCTTGAGGTTTATCATCAACTTCTCCTCATTCAATCTTTGCAAAACCATGTCAAGGTGCTGCAAGTGCTCCTCTTTTGTCTTGCTGAACACAAGAATATCATCTAGATAGACAACTACAAACTTCCCAATAAAAGGCTTCAAAACTTCGTTCATTAGTCTCATAAATGTACTAGGAGCATTTGAAAGTCCAAAAGGCATTACCATCCATTCATAGAGTCCTTCATTGGTTTTAAAGGCAGTCTTCCATTCATCTCCTTCCCTTATCCTGATTTGGTGATATCCACTTTTGAGATCAATCTTGGAGAAGTAGTATGTACCTCCCAAACAATCCATTGGGTCCTCCATTCTAGGTATTGGGAACCTATATCTGATTGTGATCTTGTTTATGGCCCTTGAATCAGTACACATCCTCCACTCTCAACCTTTCTTGGGTGCTAAAATAGTAGGAGCAACACATAGACTTAAGCTCTCTCTGATGAGTCCCTTGTCTAACAACTCTTGGACTTGTGCTTTGATCTCTTCATTCTGCTGTGGGGTTAGCTTGTATGCAACCTTGTTAGGCAAATTAGCTCTAGGGATCAGGTCTATGTGATGGCTAATATCTCTCATAGGAGGCAATGAGCTTGGTAGATCATCTACCGCTATATCCTTATACTTGTCCAACAAAGACTGAACTTCACTAGGTATACTTTCCATCTTATTTGCTACTACATCAAATTTTGTCTTAGGTCTGATTACTACTACAAATCCCTGTCGTTCTTCCTTCATTGTTTGCAAAAACTCTTTCTCTCCTACTACCATAATGCTAGACCCAACTTGCTTATTAGGTTCTTCTTCTGGAAGGGGTGTTAATGAGAATGAGACTCCATCCTTCTCTATCACATAAATGTTCTTCTGACCATCATGCTTTCTCTTTCTATCATGTTGCCAGGGTCTTCCTAGCAGCAGGTGACAAACATCCATAAGAATGATGTCACAAAGGATCTTATCTTTAACCCCCAATATTAAACTCTACCCATGACTATTCATTTACCAAGACTTGTTGACCTTTGTTTAGCCATGACACTTTGTAAGGTGTGGGATGAGGAATCTTCTTCAGGTTCAACTTCTCTACCATTTCTAAAGAAACTAGATTGTCAGTGGAACCAGAGTCAACAACTACTTTTCATACCTTTCCATGTGACTTGCAAGTTGTCCTAAACAATGACTTCCTTTGTGAAAGCTCCTTGGATGCTGGCACCTTGAGGAGTGTCCTCCTTATCATTAATGTATCACCTCTCTTAGGAGTAGTAGGTTGAAGTGGTGAATTGAAACTTTCATTGTCCTCTTCATGCACTATTTGGGTTCTGCATTCACCTCCTTGAGAATTGAATGCTTTCTTGTCTGGGCACTTAAATGCAGGATGGCCAAGCTGATTACAGTTGTAACATTTGCCTGAGAAAGTGCTTGACCCTCTTCCTTGGCCACCAAACCTTCCTCTACTATTTGATCTTCTTCCTCTAAAGTTGCCTCTTTCACTTGACTCACCCCTTTGTTCTTGAGTCTCTTTGTTTTTGCCATTTGATTCTCCTTGCTATTTTTGTGACTGTCCTCTTGTACCAAAGTTACCTCTACCTCTAAAATTCCTTCCTCTACCCCTAGTCTGTTGTTCTTGTCTCCTTTTTATCTTTTCTTCTACCCTCACTGCCAATTGGAAACATTCTTCCACATTTCTAGGGGTGGCAAGACTGATCTCATCCTGAATATTGAGCCTAAGCCCATTGATATACCTAGCAATTTTCTCAACTTCATCTTCATTGTGCCCTGTCCTCATGGTCAGTTTATGGAATTCTTCAGTATAGGCTATAACATCCATGTCTTTTTGTCTTAAATTATGTAATCTTCTAAAGGTTTGAATTGCATAATCCTTTGGAAGAAATTGAATCTTCACTTTGGACACCATCCGGTCCCATGAACTGATTTTTGCTTTTCCTTTCCTTAACCTCTCTGATTGAACATAGTTCCACCATGTCAATGTTGGTCCCTTCAACTTGGTCTTTGCCAATTTGACCTTTTGCTCTTCTGGCATCTCCTTGTACTCAATGTAGTTATCTAAGGCATCAATCGAATCTAATATTTCCTCACTGTTCATTTTTCCTTCATACATGGGTAACTCCATTTTGACATTAGTGCTTTTTCCTTTCACAGTCTGTAGCATTAAACCTTCTATCATCTGGATCCATCTCTTCCACATTGGATCCCTCTTGAGGGCCTGCATTTTCACCCTCATTCTCTTGGTCACTCTCTTCCTAAATGACCCCACCTCTTCTTAGGTTTTCTTCTATGGCTACAAGTCTGGCCAGGACTCCCTCTTGGGATTCCTTCATCATTCTTACTTCTCTAGTGAGGATTGGACTATTTCTTTGAGGCATCTTGCACTATTCCTCCTTCACACTTTAACTTCCTTCTTTCTTCCCAATTAGAAACTAAACTTGGCTTTGATACCACTTGATGTAGAGAAAGGGAAGGTTCTTATGCAAACTTCAATGACCACTTGATTGATCATACATTGGTTTGACTGTTCTCTCATAATACAAGGCTTCAATGAGAGGGAAAGGTAACTCAACATGGTTAGAATGCATGAGACTCATGCCCATCCTTTAAGACACCTAAGCCACACTAGAATGATGATCCAAAACTGATGAAACTCACCTAAAGTTTTGATCATAAACCCCTTTTGTTGTTCCCTTGTAAATGACCCTATTTGCTTGTAATGGGTTTTTCAGGCATAACTTACAGACAACTTGGGAAACCCAAAAAAAAATTGGTATTATAGATACCCTTTTAGATCCTACACAACATATCAGACATGTAGGTGGGGGTGTTTTGGAACATGGGGCTTAAAAACTGACTGTTCATGTTGTTCTAAGCTAAGTAGGCCTCTTTTACAAAGCAAGTATATGCTAATCTTAGCCCACTCTGCTAAATCCTACTCCAAGGTGTCTATGGGGTTTCCAAATGATGGAATATGCTGGTTTTGAGTACCTTCCCACTAAATGGTTTGTTTAACTAAACTTGAGGGCCTAATACATGAGGATATTAGGCATCAATGGTTGTAAATGTCACTCCAGACCAGTCCCCTACTCCTGCAATGAAAACATAAGGAAAATACAACCAAATTATCTCCATTCCACCCATCTTGGAGCTTTGATGCAGGTGAAATGGGTCAAAACCCCATTGATTCCCTAAAACCCTCAAAACACTAGGGTTTAGGGGCAGTTTCAGAAAAATGACTACAAAATCCTTCAACTACAATGAAAATCCTCCTAACTGGACACAAATGAAAGATAGAACAATAGACTACACCATTTCATGCATTTGGGCTCATGATAGTACTATACGGGCTTGTGCCAAATAGAGGAATAGTGGAAAAATAGTGAAAATGTAAAAAACTCAGTCTTTCTTATTGCTTTTCTTCTCCAAACTTCATCTACTCTCTACCTTGAGATGTCCAGGCCTAAATAATATGGTTTACATTGATTTTTCCCATTGTGAATAACTTGCACATCATGGAAAAGCAAAAAAAGAGGCTAAAAATAGCCTATCCACTACTCTACTCAACATAGAAAGTTCTAAACTTGAGAAAATCTTAAAACTCCACTACAAGATGACCTGAAAACATTAAGAGTGGTCCAAAAATTGACCTTTATTACAACAATAATAAAATAAAACTCCTCCTAGACTCATATTGAGTGCAAAAACCAAAATTTGCTATGGTGGGCTCTGCACCAAGAATTTCTCCACTCCTGCAAAAAAAATGTTAAACATAAAATGTCATTTGTTCTCTGACCTACATTGAAAATTGAACTACCCTCATGTAAGGGCGGAGAAATTCTCCAACCCTACACCAGATGTTGTTCTTCAATGCAGGAGTGCATGTTTTCTCCACCAGTACATATTTCCTACTAAATAAAAAACATGCTAACTCTGGAGATTTTCAACACCATCTTGTAGTTTCCCAACAAATGCCAGAAGCATCTCCCACAAAGAAAAACATGAAGTATGAATTCCAAGGCCTGGTTCCTGTGTCCTCGATGGAATCAAATGTTGATCAAATCAGGGACACCGAAATTGGACATGTGGATATGGTAGAATTTTTGGAAAGGTTGAACAAGCATCCATTTTCACCAAATCTACGGGCTTTTTCTTTATAATAGAATCCACTTAATAGCCACATTCCCAGTCTCTATGTAGAATCCTGAGTTTGTCTTAGTGACAGCTGCCTGCATTGATAGAGAGAGCAAGTCTATGAAAGATGCTGCAGTTAAAGTTGTGATTCGGCTTAATGAAGAGTACTTTGATAAGATCTTTAGGTGTCTTGATATTGAAGAATACCCAGATATCACTATGGAATCAGCTCAGGAGAGTTATGATAAGAACACAGAAAAATGTAAGAAAAATATTAATTCTCATTGGCTCAAGGCTTCTAGGTCTACCATTGCCAGGTGGCTGGAGAGCATATATCATAGAGAATTTAAGGTGGAAGTTAGAGATTTGATTACACTCTTGAGAAGGGTCAAGGGGCTTCCTACATCCAACATATTTCAGCAGTGGATGTATCAATGTATTGCTACCATCAAGAAGAACAAGTAGAAGATTTTCTAGGGAAAACAAATCAGTGACACCATTTTTCAACAACTTTCTGACGTGTCTACTTCCCTCAAATTCTATATGACATCTTATCTAGTGTATACTGCAACATGTATGAGGGATTTCTCTAGTTTGTCTTTCATTGGAGATAGAAGACACGTACAAGTGTATAAGTACTATCCATAGATGACTCTAAAGGAGAGTCTAAAGCATTTCAGAAGGGTTAATGACACCTTCTTTTACAAATATATTTGCATGTTTGACAAAGACCTTGTCAAGAAGAGAGTTTTAGATGCAGCTTGGGATTAGGTAGAGAAGGTCGGTTGCATATTCTTGCAATTCCCAAACTTCACCTACATTAGAGTAGGAGGTTTAAATGAGCAACCCTACATGTTGACAAGATATCCCAATGGAAAACTAGTGTTAATGGAGTTGTGCTAACGTCCACAAGAATCAAGAAGAGACTCATAGGTTTGGGTTTAAGTTTCCAATCACTATTGGTCGATATACAATATCTACCACCCCAAAGGCCAAGATGATGGAAACCAAGCTATAGTGGATTACTCTCAGGAGGTTCAAAAGCTGGAATGACTTTGATTATAGAGACATGAAGGATAAGATTAAATGCAATTACACTCATGTGCATAAAATAGAGAGATTTGGGCTGAGTGTAGAACATATGAAGAAGTCAGGAAGCTTGAATACAATTGGTAAACTCTGGATCAAATTAGGGATTTGAGATTGGCAGATGTTCCTAAGGATATGGAGGATGATGGGGATATACTGGATTCTCTATATGAGATTAATCAGATTACTTCAACACCTCTTCCATCAATCTAGTGGTCATTGAAGGAATCTACTTCCATAAGAGATAGATTCCAACTCACCCTTGCTTATACCAACACCTGGTTGCATAAGAATGGGATAAAGTTGAAGCCTTTCAAGATAGGGTTTGAAGAGGAACATGTTGAAGGAACTTCTAGTAAGCGAGAGGAGGTTAGAAACAAGAATAAAGAAGACTCTTCTAGTTCTGGGCAAAGGTTATTTTTTTTTTCAAAAACAAAGGCGAGAAAGTGAAAGGAAAGGAAAAAGAGGGAACATCTATACATGTGTCTACTAAAGAAGATCCTTCTGTTGTTGAAACACAATCTCCTCCCATTACTTCCTAATTAGAGTCATCACAGGTGCTACCTCCTCTTTCACCTCCTGTTGTTACAACTATGCAATCTTCACCTTTTGTGTCTGTCATACCTTTTGTTCACGTGAAAACCATTTATTCATCTCCCTCATCACCCACAAGTGACTCATTTTTCCAAAGTCCCCCTCATGGTACCCTAGAGCAAATGTTTGGATCACTTTCCTCCTTGCCTAGTCCCAGACGTACGTCATCACCACCTTCCAATCCATTCATTACAACATAATTAGACTTTGATAAGGTCTTATCTACTACTATGCCCAATGTACCAAAAGATGTCAACCCTATTGCCATGCTGACCCAAACACCACCTATTGTTACCACCACTCGATTGGTATCCACTCCATTATCAGATACTTCCATTCCATCATCTCACAAACCAATGATACTATCACACTGTCATAGTCTTTGGTGACACAATCCAAAGAAGATCTATCCACTCTTCCCCCTTGGTTGATATCTTAGAAACCAAAGAGGAAGAAGCAAGTAGTATCACTAGATGATTTTGACTTTGGTCAATTGGTCCCATTAAAGCCCATATCTACAAATAAGGCTAAGACCATATCAAGGGTGGTCATGGACTCAGCTGGTAATAAGTATGCAGAGGTTTTCGTGCCAGCAAATGATAAAAACATAGAAGATATACAAGCTGCTAACTATTCTATTTCACAAATAGAGATTAGAAAACAAATGCACGAAGGTGCTAAGGAAGATCTACAGACAACATTGATATATCTGCTAGAAAGATATGATAAAGATAAGTTGATCAAGGATCAACTTAAAATTCAGCTAGAATAATTGACCTTTGTTCTACTAAAGATAGCTCAATCTTCTGAATAAGTAGAGCCTATGGGACCCTGTGTTGATGAAGAGGCTATTCAAAAGGTTGATAAGATTGGAGCACAAGGGTAGGAAGTCAGTGCCTGGATAGATAGACTATAGGCACAAGGTACTATACTTATATAGTCTTCTATCAAACTTTTTATCAACTTGGGGGAAGTAAAGGTAGATTTGAATCGGACTCTTGAGATGCTATCACAAGACTTGCAGCTCATAGAGAAAGATGTTCATACCTAGGCCTAGCTATGGTAAATCAACTTGGAGATTCTGATAGAGAGGGGGTAATCCATAATAGGAAAGTGTATGTAGAATATAGGGAGGCTATGAAGAATAAAGTAGAAGTCCTCCAAAATTTAATCAATGACCTCAAAGAAGCCCTAGATGTAAACATTATCAAGGGGCTAGACATTTATAATAAAATTGGAGAACTTCCTTTGTAGATGTTAGATGACAATCAAAAGAGCCTCCCTATTGAGACAGTTGTCCAAGAGTTCACGACACTTGTTCAAGTTGAAACAGAGATAGAAGCCTTTCCATTGGTGTCAATTGATAAACTAGTGTATTTTCAAGTGATCTTGGATAAGTTACAAAAGATCCTATATAGGAACAAAGGAGTTCCGGTCAACATCTCAGACTCCATCACAAGAGTCCTTGCCATTTTTAGATATACACTAGGACTAAGAGGGAATGACGTCTAGGAGACCTTTAAAAGATATAAAGATTTCTTGGAAAAAGATAAGAGGATGAATTTCATGTGTCTATGGACACTTAGTTTATTTTCAAAGCATTTCATATGTAGTTTTGTAATATGTAATTTATATGTAGTAAAAGTACAGAGTCCTAAGCAAAATCGGACTCTGTCTAGACTAAGTCAAGGTAGTTAGAATTTTCCTATTTTTGTTCATGGCTCCTCTCTATAAATAAAAGGGTGCTCATTTGTAAAGACTAATCCTATAGCACAAACTTCAAAAACTATTAGTCTTTTTTGGGGTTTTATTTAAGTAATTTTATGGGAATTACATGTTGCAACATGGGAAACTTCTCATGACATTGTCTATTGAGGTTTATTCTTGATGATATTCAATATTTGTATATTTCTTATATTCCTCTTTAAATTAATAGTGTCCCATTAAGATGAGTAAGAATCTCCTTTTCCATGCTTGTACTAAGCATGTTGATGTGATATATGACTATTTTTAGTTATTAGTTTTGAATTAGACTCTAAATATTATGCATTTTCCTACTACTAATCAAACAATTAATATCTTAACTAAGCTTCTTTTCTAATCAAATTTGAGAAATTTCATAATCAACATACATTTTCCCCAAGAGTTCTATTTGATTACAAGGGGTTGTATTGTATTGGTATTCACTTGATCAAATGTTGCCTTTGGATCAAAGGGGGTATTTTTTGTCTTTTATTTTCTCCAAGGAAACATTTCCTTTACTAGGTTTATTGTTGTTCTACATGAATACATATTTATTTTTAAGACACCCCCTATTGTTAGACCAAGATTTAATAGACTAATTATTCTTTGTGGTAGTTGGTTGTTAACAAGGTAGTTTTAAAAGTGGTATTTGGTTTGTGGGTTTCTAACAAGGTAGTTATCTACATCCTCCTTTTAATTAGAGAGGGTAATGATGAGTTACAGTGTTATCTTTATATTTCATAAATAAATTGCTTAATTTCTCTACTTTTAATGGACTTGGTAATCTTGATACATGCCAAGTTAATTGTAATTATTTTAAAGATAGATAAATAGTATGTTTTGGGGCTTATTTCTCTAATGGTTAAATGTGGTTGGATGTCTTTAGAATTTCTTATTTCTATATATGTGTATGTGTTTATGATAAAATTAGACACATGAATGAAGGTCTAAACACTTCAAATCTCTCTAGAGCCAGTTGTATAGAAGAATGATCAGCTCCAGATCAGTGCACTGGAGCTTTAGAGTGGTACTATAGGGTTAATACTATCCAATAATTTATAAACCTAGTATTAGAGTGACAAACTGCAATGCATGGCACTAATTTTAGTATGCACCTTGATGTATAGAATGTAGGATGGATTAAAGTGGCTTTACTTGGTTGTCAAGAACCTTTTGACTATCTTTAGTGTTCTCCTTAATGCCCTATTCTCTTAGACATGACATTTGAGTTATGTGAATGAATGAAGCATCTTTTGAGTAAATTCCCCTTTAATTTAGGGTGCACTCTAGTGCAATTGATGCATGTTCTTCTCCCTTGCCTTACCTTTAGGGAATTGCTTTGTTGAAGCTGAAGTCATCTCTTGTTTACAATAAGAGACTTATAGTCTCAAAAGTAGTCACAGGGATTCTTGCCCTAATAAGTATTGGTTAATTTTAGATTAATAAGGCTCAAAAGTATAGGAGGACAAAGCCATAAGACATTCATTCAACTTTTTTTTGGAGATAGGAAAAACTAACTAGGAAATAATTCTATAGCATGACCATATGTAAGATTCCATCAATTTCAAATAAGAAGGAAACTATTTTGGTACTTTCTTAGCATAGAAGGTTAATCCATATGGGGAGTAGGACCCACTACACTTGAAGAAAGTGATCTTATGGTATTTATTTTGTGTATGTTAAATGCATTTCTTTGTCGTTTGGTTAACTAGAGTTATTCCACTTGTTTATTTGTCTCCATTTGTTTTGTAACAAAGAACTACGGGTAATCACATAAATTATAAAATATAACAAAAAGCATTTAATTTTCAACATCTATTCTTTTCAGTATTTCTATTTCATCTTGTGTGTCCATCACTTTTAGCATGAATGTTTATTTCTAGCATGCATGATGATTTTAGCAAGAGAAATTAAGAAGAGTGTGTTTTATTTATAGGCAACATTAAGTTAGGTTCCATTTCCATCTTATAAGTTTCAGAGTAGATTAGTACCCTTGGAATATCAAAACCCTATCACAGATCACTCTAGACACTAACTTGGATTGATAAAATTAAATGATGGGTAATTAAATATCTACAATGACCTTGTCATTTTTGGCATCGCTATCGAGGAAGACTAACTATAAGATTTACAAGTTAACATGTTGATAGGGTTACTCAACCTAAGTGTTGAGAATTATTTCATTTTATGAGGAGGCATATAGACTCTTTAGGTTATTTTATCAAGAGACCCCCAATCAAAACAACATCAAAATTGTAAGAGGATGAAGAGTGGTCTGAAACAAGTAGGCATTAATCTTTAGAACTAATTCTGGAAAAAGGTGGGATATCAACCAATCTATCAGATCAAGAATTTCACACAACCCTTGGACCCTCTAACACTATGGTAGAAAGAGTTGACATTATGGGAGATGAGCCAAAAGGTCACAACAATTAGACTTTTTCATACCTAATTTCCTTGACCCTAGAAATAAATGAACCCCCTATGAAGAATATCTCTCTATCTATCTTACCCACATTTAGGGGGAAGGTTTCAAAAGACCCCAACCAATTCCTATTTGAATTTAGGGTCCTCTATCAGACCTATGATTACAAAACTGACAATTAAAAATTGAAACTTTTTCCCTCCACATTAAAGGAATCAACCTTGCACTAGTTTATGGGGTTGACAGTAGACTCCATACATATGTGGGACAAGATGGAAACCACCTTTCTAGACAAGTATTAAGATTATTGTAGGGTTTTAGTGTTACAAGGTGTGTGCCATTGGTCTCCTTGTGTTGTGTAGCACAACACTTGGGTTCTTGATAAGGCTTAACCATCTCTTGTGGATTCATTAACTCTGGCAGTTGTATCGGGCATTAGTAGGTCGATCTTTTGGTGCAACAACAACCATATTTCTAAAAAATTGTATTAGAGTCTAGGTCACAGGTTTGAACCCTCACTTGCATTGGGGGGATTGATGCAAAGTGTGCACCCTTAGTCTCCTTGTTTTGTGCAGTGCAACACTTGGGTTTGTGATAAGGCTTAACCGCCTCCTATGGATTCATTAACTTTGGTGGTTGTATCAGGCATTAACAGGTCGATCTTTTAGTGCAATGAAAAACATCTTTCTAACATTTAGACCATAAGGAAGAGTTATTTAGGATGAAAAAACTCAAAGATGAAAACCTAGAGGATTACTTCGACTGCTTCTTGTTTGTTCATATGAGGTGTGGTAGTAGTCTAGATGAAGAACTCAATAAGACAATCTTTCTGAGAGGAATAGATGAAGACACTCAAGAATCCCTAAGCCTTATGGGATGGGGAGACATTAACAAGTTGGATCTTAGAGAAGTCATAGAATTCAATAGGAATTACTGTCACACTAGGGTTGGGAGTAGAGTGATTAAGAAAGGAAAAACTAGTGGAGGTGATGTCACTAAAGTAATAGAAGAATTAGCCAATCTAAAAAATGATATCTTAGTTCACTTGAATACCACCTTGGATGGGTTAAAAGCAAGTAAGAAGACCATAGAGACATTAGATATCCATTGCGTAAGATGTAGAGAGAAGCACCCATTTAGAGAATGACCCTTGAATCAGATAGAGCTATGCAAGATTTGTGAGAAAAACCATTCTAAAAATGAGTGTAGCTTACTACCTAAAATTAAAAATCAATTGAAAAAGATACCTTAGGTTGAGGATGAATTAAACTTCATAGGGTAGAAGTAACCAAATTTTGGTTTCAACCAATACCCTGGGCAATTTGGACCCAAAGTCCCTCAAAATTGGATGCCAAAGCAATGGCTTGGACCATGGGGAGCTCCACCTCCACAAGCACCACCCCAGTGGGGAATACCATGGTTTTAGCTTGAATGGGTAAATCCATCATGGAATACCTCCCAATGGCCAAACTAGAACATGAATTAGTATCAATAGCCCTGGATACCTCAATAGAACTAGGGAGAGAGATGTTATGTGAACCAACAACTAGCCTTACTTCCTGGGCCATCTCAAAAAATCATCCAAAAATCTGAGTGAGCAAGTAAATCAACCACAATTTCCTACCCAACCTATACCCAATCCAAAAAATAATAGGCCACAACAACTAGTCTAAAATGTAGATCAGAACACAACATCCTTAAGTGTAATAAGCATTTAATGAAATACAACTATGTTCTGGGAAAACATTAACAGAACATTCCCCTACTCTTTCAAACTTACCACTTGTAGGAAAATAATTCTGCATGAAGGAAATAAGGACAAGCAATCTCTAGAAGAAAAATCATATTCAAATCTAGAGAATTCCAAAGAAAGCCTTAGCCTAATAGCAATACCTTTTCCTGAGCAACTGTAGCAACCACAATGTGCTCCAGAGAGATCTAGAAATTTCTAGAATGCACTACAAGACTCCCAATTTGTTAAGGGTCTCAAATAGATCAACATTAAGCTTTATTGGCTACAAGATTTCAAAGATATCATAGAAATAAATCAAAGGATCAAAAGTTTATGCTTGAAAACACCAAGAATAAAGAAGAAACTACCAACCACCTGTACTATCAGAAAGTGTATACCCCTTTACAATTTCACTACATTTGGTGCCCATTGTGGCTTATCTGATCATCCATGTTTGTAATATGCAATTTCTAGCACTTCTATGAGATGCACAGCTTAATCCTCTGTCATCTGACATTTGGATAGCCTAAATTACCAGGACTAGGGAACCCAGGCACTAGTGTCCTAGCAATTTGGCCCCGATGAATTATATTTTATTGTCAGCCTTATGACTTAAGTGATGCACCTTGTCAGCCTCAACTCAATTGGGCCCTCAGGAAGTAATTAGGAATCATATATAAACAAGTCTTAAACACTCATTTACACTAGATGCTAATGACTCTCCTTCTCTATATGCTCTTTATGAAGATTCTCACTAACAAGCTCTTATCTACAAGATGTCTATTTCTGTAGATTATTGTTGTGTGTACTAACCCTTGTTGCAGATCTTGGTGGAAGCTCCTTCCTCTCTCATTCTCTCCTTGTGGTGATTTGATAGTGACATCATCCCATCAAGGGCTTCATGTTCATGGTAAAATATTTTCCTTCATGCTTATGTACATTTATCTTTGATTATTCAGATCTGCCTCTGCCTACCTAGGGCATGCACTCTTGATCTAATCCTTGTCGTTGTGGAAGTGGGAACACTTACACAGAGGTTTGACTGAGTCAAGACTCTATATAGCACAAACATTTTCCCTCTTTCATGTGTGCAGATCACATATGGGGTTTCCGACATGAAACAACAACAGAAAAATGGAAGAATTAGGGACACAGATTGTCACCCCAAAATCTAGGCTAAAACCCTAGGACTAGGGCACGCAAGCTCTAGTGTCCCACCTTTTTGTTGTAAGTATGGGCCTAACCTGTATTGTCATTGATGTCAACATACTCTTGTTGCATTGATGTCAAGGATTGGATGAGCTATGTGCTGAGGATATTGAGAAAATTAGTCCTATCAGAAATAGTGAAGACAGTCAAGCTCTATGAAGTGAAGATCCCATCTAGATGAAGATTAAAGAATGTGCATCAAAGGGTCTGTAGATATGTGTCTAAATATGATCCAGTCAAGATTTGGAGAAGTCATGGCCATATGAGTAAAACTGGTTCTGGCAGCTGTTCAGAGGTGACAAAGTGACACGAATAGGTTCGGTGAGATTTGGAAATGCAATATCTTGTTCTATAGATTTGGTGGAATGTTTAGGAAGCCAATGTGAATTGACAACTCAATTGGTTCATGGTTTGGAGGTCTGCAAGCATTTATTCTAATGTGACAATGATGACAGACTATGTTCTTGAGGTTCTGGATGAAGATGCAAATGATTTCAGTAAGCAGAAGTGGTGTGGATGTTCTTGGTGATTCAGGCAAGCTTGTGGGGGTCTCTAGATTATGTCTAGTTCGTGTTGGTGGTCCACATTGAAGATTAACTCTCAGGTGATGGTGTTCTACCTAATCATGGCCAACCAGATGTTTTACACATCTTGCAGATGATCTTGAAGATGTTCTATGAAGCATGGCGTGTTCCTCAAAGAAGATTGAAGTCCTAGATATGTGTGGCTGACAGTGTGGTGATACGCATGAAGTCTTTGTAACAAATCAAGTTGTATTTTTGTAACTGCTCTATAATAAAATAAAGTATGTTGTGCCAACTTTGATGATTATCCCAAAGTCAATGTCTTGTATAAGATTTGTGAAGTCATTTCAAAGTATCTTGAAAAAGATGAGAGAGTGGTAGAGAGGAGAAGAGTGAAAAGCAAAGCAGAAGTGTTGAGCTTAAATGGAACTGTCTCAAGCATGGTGAAGATGCTAATCTCCAGTTCAAGTATGTAATATTTATATTATTATTCTGTAGACAATGTGTCTCCTATAGGCAGTGAGCCTCTTGTGAGCAGTGTGCTCATGCAGTGAGCCCTAATTGGCAAGTGCCATTTTGTTCTTCTTATTCTTTTAACAAACAATACAATCTTGGGTTAGTCACCTCGTGGTTTTTCCCTTAACCAGGTTTTCCACATTAAAATCTTGGTGTCATATGTGTTAATGTGTTTTTGCTATTGAGATATTGCATTGTGCTTCCATGATTAAATCATTATTATGTTGTAGAAATATAAAAAGGATTTAAGTGTTTATAGAAAAGAAAGTTTTGGAGACAACTGATTCACCCCCCCTCTCAATTGTCTGTCCTAAAACCAACAATTGGTATCAGAGCTAAGTTCCTCTAAAAGAGATTAATAACTTGAGGAGATCCAAGATGTCTTCCTACAAGAAGGATAGTCTGAGGTTTGATGGAACTAATTACACTCTTTGGAAAAGCCGCATGGAATGTCACTTGCAATGTATGGGAATGCAATATTGGACCATGACTACAAAGAAGTATGTTCCTCCAAAGAATGGTCTGACAACTGTAGATGAAATCAGAGATGCTGAAGATAATCTTCGAGCAAAAGAAGCCTTACTAAGTACCTTATCTGATTCAGAATTGACAAATGTTATGGATTTAAAAACTGCATATGAGATTTGGTCAAAGTTGGAACTTCTGCATGAAGGAGACAAATATGTTAAATGTGCCAAGCTACAGAGTCTGAAAGGAAAATATGAAAACCTGAAGATGAATGAAGATGTGAATATCACTACATTTATGGAAAAAGTAAATGAGTTTGTTTGTGGCATTAGGTGTGCTGGTGGAACCTTGGATGAAGATGAGATTGTTGCCAAAGTTCTCAGATCCCTACCTCCTGTTTATAAATACAAGGTTGCTGCTATTGAAGAATTCAGATCTTTATCAAATATCACAAGAGATCAATTGGTTGGAAAATTAGTTGCATTTAAATTGGCTGAGTTTGGAGATGGACCCCCCAAGACTGAATCTACATTCAAAGCTAGTGCCTCTATAAAAGGTAAATAAATCTATGATCTAGGAGATAACTCCTCAAAGAAACTATCATGGTATGAAAAAGAAAGAAAAGATCTGGAAGAAGATGAGGCAGAAGCTGCTCAACTTGAAGCCCTTATTGCAAAAAGACTCCCAAGAGGATCTGGTAAGTATGAAGGAAAATTTCCCTTCAAATGTTACAACTGCAACAAGATTGGTCATTTTGCTTCAAGGTGTCTAGAAAGATTTTCAAGGACTAATCCAAATAGATCAAGATTTCAAAAGAAATGTTACTATTTCTAATCATAAAATGGTAGAAAGAGCTCTGGGTGCCCAAGTTGAAGAAAAGGATGAATGGGTCATTGACAGTGGATGCTCCCACCATATGATTGGTGACAAAAATAAGTTCATAGATCTGGAAAGATATGAAGGAGTTGTAAAATTTAGTGATAATTTTGCTGGTAGAATCAGAGGTAGAGGAACTATTTCTTTTGATGGAAAGAACAAAACCAGTGATGTATTGTATGTTGAAGGTCTAAAGCATAATATTCTTAGTGTTGGGCAATTGGTGGACAAAGGTTATGATCTCTAATTCAAAAATGGAAAATCTAAGATCTTTGAAAGTTCTGGAACAGGGATTGCATCCGGTACTCAAACAAAAGGTAACATCTTCCACTTGGTTGGTACTGGAAAAAGTTGTTTATTTGTTCAAATTGATTAGAGTTGGTTGCGGCATAGGAGAATGTGTCATGTAAATTTTGATAATATCATCAAGATAAGCAACACTCAGGCTATAAGAGATCCTCCAAGACTGGTGAAACCTACTAACAGTTTGTGCAAAGAATGTCAGTTGGGTAAGTAGAACAGAGTCACATTCAAAAGTAAGGAACAATCTTCTACCAGATTGTTGGACTTAGTACATACTGATCTATGTGGACTGGCAAGAATTAGGAGTTTGCAAGGTGATAGATATTTCATGTTACTAATTGATGACCATTATTGGATGATGTGGGTGACTTTCTTGAAAGAGAAATTTGAGGCTCTTGATAAATTCAAAATATTCAAGGCTATGGTAGAGAATGAAACCAGGTTAAACATAAAATTTTTTAGGTCTGATAGAGGTGGAGAATTCACGTCTGGAGAGTTCATAGAATTCTGTAAGAAACATGGGATAAAGAGACAATTATCTTCTCCAAGGACTCCACAGCAAAATGGAGTAGTGCAGAGAAAGAACTGGACCATCCAAGAAGCATCTAGAACCATGATGATGAAAGCAAATGTCCCTTAGATCTACTGGAGAGAAGCTATAAGCACTGCTATCTATACTCTTAATCGAGTACAAATTAGAAGCAATACTAGTAAGACCCCTTATGAACTCTGGTTTGGCATCACTCCCACTATAAAGTAGTTTAGAGTATTTGGTAGTAAATGTTACATTAAAAGAGATGAAGACCTTGGCAAATTTTATGATAGAAGTGATGAAGGAATAATCTTGAGTTATTATACTTAAAGCAAAGCATACCGGTGTTATAACAAGAGATTGAGAAAGATTGTAGAAAGTACAAATGTGAAGGTTGATGAAGGCATTGAAAAACCCTCAAGGTTTTATGAATATGAAGAAGATGATTAGAATGATGTTTTGGTCCAAGAAGTTCAAGCCCCTTCTGAAATTCAGATCCAGATTGATCTAGAGAATCCTGAAATACAGGAAGAAGAGATAAGTTTGAATGAACATGTCCAAGAAATAGTAGTGCAAGAAATTCCCAAAACTCCCAGGTATATAAGACTAAATCATTATGGAGACTAGATCATAGGTGATAGAAGCAAAGGTGTTCAAACAAGAAGAAAGATTGCTCAAGACTCAGAAAAGTATTGTCTAATTTCAAAGATTGAACCAAAAATAACAAGTGAAGCATGCAATGATGAAAGATGGGCTAAAGCAATGGAGGAAGAGTTGATACAGATTGAGAAAAATCACACTTGGGATCTTGTTCTCAGACCTAAAGACAAAAATGTGATTGGGACTAAGTGGCTCTTCCGGAATAAACTGAATGAAGATGGTGAAGTAGTTAGAAACAAAGAGAGATTAGTCTGTAAGGGTTATTCTCAAGTAGAAGGAGTTAACTTTGAAGAAACTTTTGCTCTAGTGGCAAGAATTAAAGTAGTCAGATTATTTCTTTCTTTTGCTACCTTCAAGGATTTCAAAGTATATCAGATGGATGTCAAGTCTGCCTTCCTGAATGGTGACTTGGAAGAAGAAGTATACATTGAGAAACCAGATGGATTTCAATTGTCTGATCATGGTGATATGGTCTGCAAGTTGAAGAAAGCATTGTATGGACTCAAACAAGCCCCAAGGGCCAGGTATGAAAGATTGGATAAACATCTTTTGAAGATTGGTTTCAACAAAGGTACTGTTGATAGTAACTTGTACTTCAAGATTGATCATGAAAATATCTTGATTGTTGAAGTATTTGTTGATGACATTATTTTTGGAAGAAGAGGTAGTATATGCAATACTTTTGCAAATCAAATGAAAAGTGAATTTGAGATGTCTATGTTTGGGGAAATGAATTTCTTCTCGGGTCTACAAATCACTCAAACAAAGAAAGGAATCTTCATATCATAGACCAAATATGTGAAAGAATTGTTGAAATTTGGGATGGAAGATTCAAAGCCAATGAATACTTCCATGGCAACTGGGTGTAAACTAAGCAAAGATGATGAATCTCCTAAGGCTGATCAGAAAAAGTATAGGTCAATGATTGGAGGACTACTGTATCTTACTCAAACTAGACCTGACATTATGAATTCTATTGGTCTTGTTGCCAGATTCCAAGCTGATCCTAGAGAATCTCATGTCATGGCAATCAAGAGAATTCTCAGATATCTAAAGGGAGCAGTTGAGTATGGTTTATGGTATCCTAGGGATCATGATTTCTCTCTTCACACATATACAGATATTGATTGGGCAGGAGATGTGGATGACCGAAAGAGTACTAGTGGTGGTGCATTCTTTTTGGGGAAAAGATTGGTTTCTTGGCTGAGCAAGAAATAAGAGGCAATATCTCTGTCCACTATAGAAGCAGAATATATTGCAGCAGTAGGTAGTTGCACTCAAGTATTGTGGATGAAGAAAATGCTAAGAGAGATTAGAGTGGAGTATGAGGAACCTATCACAATCTTCTATAATAACTCCAGTGCAATAAATATATCAAAAAATCTGGTGTTGCATTCAAAGACAAAACATATATCCATCAAGTTTCATTTTTTGAGAGAGCAGGTGAACAAGAATGAAGTTAGATTAGAGTTTGTGCCCTCAAAGGATTAGATTGCAAACATTTTTACTAAACCTCTACCTAAGGACTCTTTTGAGTATCTTAGGGAGAAGTTAGGGGTTATTACCCCTCCGATTCTGAATTAAGGTGCACTAATGTGCATCAGTCCGGTGGATCTCACAGTCATATCTTGTGGTCCGGATTGATGATAGGAAGTTGCCACTCAGGGGGAGAAGTCTATATGATTCTGAAGTATTGATGCAAGTATGTGCCCTTTGCCATTGATGTCAAAGGGGGAGAGAAGACATGTGAAAAACAAAAGTGGTTGCTGATCAAAGGGGGTGGAGCAAAGAAAGAGAAGACATATGAATGATTGTTGTTGATAGGGGGAGCTATGTCAGTTAGTGAGGAGAAGTTCTTGTCTTGATGGTTAAAATAAATTTTCACATCATATGTTGCCATCAATGACAAAGGGGGAGATTGTTGTAAGTATGGGCCTAACCGATGTTGTCATTGATGTCAAGGATTGGATGAGCTGTGTGCTAAGGATATTGAGAAAATTAGTCCTATCATAAATAATGAAGACAGTGAAGCTCTATGAAGTGAAGATCCTAGCTAGATGAAGATCAACAAATGCGCATCAAAGGGTTTGTAGATATGTGTCTAAAGATGATTCAGTCAAAATTTGAGAGGTACGCATGAAGATTTGGAGAAGTCATGGCCATATGAGTAAAACTGGTTCTAGCAGCTATTCAAAGGTGACAGAGTGACACAAATAGGTCTGGTGAGATCCAAAAATGCAATATCTTGTTCTGTGGATTTGGTGGAATGTTTAGGAAGCCAATATGAATTGACAACTCAATTAGTTCGTGGTCTGGAGGTCCGCAAGCATTTATTCTAATGTGACAGTGATCACAGATTATGTTCTTGAGGTTCTGGATGAAGATGCGAATGATTTCAGTAAGCAGAAGTGGTGTGGATGTTCTTTGTGATTCAGGCAAGCTTGTGGGGGTCTCTAGATTGTGTCTAGTTCGTGTTAGCGGTCCGCATTGAAGATTGAGCTCATAATTAAAGATTTACTCTCAGGTGATGGTGTTCTTCCTAATCATGGCCAATCGAATGTTTTAAACATCTTGCGAATGATCTTGAAGATGTTTTGTGAAGCATGGCATGTTCCTCAAAGAAGATTGAAGTCCCAGATATGTGTGGCCGATAGTGTGGTGATACGTATGAAGTCTTTGTAACAAATCAAGTTGTATTTTTGTAACTGCTCTATAATAAAATAAAGTATGTTGTGTCGACTTTGATGATTATCCCAAAGTTGATGTCTTGTATAAATAAGATTTGTGAAGTCATTTCAAAGTATCTTGAAAAAGATGAGAGAGTGGTAGAGAGGAGAAGAATGAAAGTAGAGTAGAAGTGTTGAAATTAAATGGAACTATCTCAAGCATGGTGAAGATGCTAATCTCAAGTTCAAGTATGTAATATTTATATTATTATTCTATAGACAATGTGTCTCCTGTAGGTAGTGGGCCTCTTGTGAACAATGTGCTCAGGCAGTGAGCCCCTAATTAGCAAGTACCATTTTGTTCTTCTTATTCTTATAACAGAGAATACAAGCTTGGGTTAGTCACCCCATGGTTTTTCCCTTAACCGGTTTTTCCACATTAAAATCTTGGTGTCATATGTGTTAATGTGTTTTTGCTATTGAGATATTGCATTGTGCTTCCATGATTAAATCATTATTATGGCGTAGAAATATAAAAAGGATTTAAGTGTTTACAGAAAAGAAAGTTTTGCAGACAACTAATTCACCCCCTCCCTCTCAATTATCTGTTCTAAAACCAACACTTTTCACCCCAATTTCTGGCTATAGGCCCCGACAGCTCTGCACAACCTTGATTTGCTTCCAGTTTCTGCACAAAAGTTCTATAACATTTGTAAGTTGTTCATTTTTTCATTCAGGTCACTTAAAACCCTAGATATAGCTATTATCAAATCAATCTCATATATTACAATAGAAAGAAGACAATCCCCAAACCATTTGGCTCTTATTTGAGGATTGTAGCAAAATACACATGTCTTGGTTGGCTTGTATTCTAATGTTGTATAGGAAAGGTTGATCTAGTTAGTGTACAATTGACTAGGCTCTCTTTTCCTATGTAAGATTTTGGTGAACCCGACGTATTCCATACTTGCACTTACTTATTTCATTTCTCATATTTGTAGATGTGTTTAATTAATTTGTAAATCTGATTACACATTTAGGTTACATATCTTCTTTTATCTCATACATTTAATGTAGAAAACAACACACTTGCAGATCTTTATTGTTGTGGTTACCAAAATCCTACATTTTGGTGACTCCAATGAATCTTACATTTGTAATTTTCTTCTATTTTATATCAACTAATAAGTCTTGAAGTGATTAAACATTTCCTATTGGCACATCTTGCATTTGTACTTCTTCATTTTTGTGGTTACCAAAAACCTCACCTTTTTGGTAAACCCTGCTAGTCTTGCACTCAATAATCATGATTACAATCTTATTTCAGATCTTTACTATGTTAATTAGTTGCTAAATCTGATTACACATTGTTGTATCATATCATACTTGTCACATGTGTTTAACTTAGAAAAGTAAGAACATTCATACATCTATCTTTCTTTAAGATTTGAAAGAAAAAACATAAACAAAACTCTATAAATGCAAACATGTTATCTCCTATTCTTTCATCACTATCCAATTTACTTCAAAGAGTTGTTACATCCACATCTACCTCTACTTCTACCACATCTTCCATAGTCCATCATAATTATATAACTCATCCTATTGGTCTTCATCCCTTTGCCGCATATTCAAGCCTCTTAGATATCACTAAGGATGTGAAGACCTTTTTTCTTCCTTAGTTGCATTTTCAAGACCCTTGGATATCACAAAGGAGGTGAAGATCTCCTCTTTCTCCTTTGGTTGCATATTCAAGTTATTTGGGTATCACAAAGGATGTAAAGACCTATTCCTTTACTCCTTTGGTTGCATGTTGAAGTTCCTTGGGTATCATAAAGGATGTGAAGACTTCTCTTTCTCCTTTGGTTGCATGTTCAAATACCTTGGATATCACAAAGGATATGAAGACCTCTTCTCTTTCTCCTTTGATTGCATATTCAAGTTCCTTGGGTATCACAAAGGATGTGAAGACCTATTCCTTTACTCTTTTGGTGGCATGTTCAAGTTCCTTGGGTATCACAAAGGATGTGAAGACTTCTTCTCTTTCTCCTTTGGTTGCATGTTCAAATACCTTGGATATCACGAAGGATGTGAAGACCTCTCCTCTTCCTCCTTTGGTTGCATGTTCAAGACCCTTGGATATCACAAAGGATGTGAAGACCTCTTCTCTTTCTACTTTGGTTGCATATTCAAGTTCCTTGGGTATCACAAAGGATGTGAAGACCTATTCCTTTACTCCTTTGGTGGCATGCTCAAGTTCTATGGGTATCACAAAGGATGTGAAGACTTCTTCTCTTTCTCCTTTGGTTGCAAGTTCAAATACCTTGGATACCATGAAGTATGTGAAGACTTCTTCTCTTTCTCCTTTGGTTGCATGTTCAAATACCTTGGATATCACAAAGGATGTGAAGACCGCTCCTCTTCCTCCTTTGGTTGCAGGTTCAAGACCCTTGGATATCACAAAGGATGTGAAGACCTCTTCTCTTTCTCCTTTGGTTGCATATTCAAGTTCCTTGGGTATCATAAAGGATGCAAAAACCTATTCCTTTACTCCTTTGGTGGCATGTTCAAGTTCCTTGGGTATCACAAAGGATGTGAAGACTTCTTCTCTTTCTCCTTTGGTTGCAAGTTCAAATACCTTGGATATCACAAAGGATGTGAAGATCTCTCCTCTTCCTCCTTTGGTTGCATGTTCAAGACCATTGGATATCACTCATGATATTATCATAGATACTTATCTCAAAATCACTTTACCAATTCTTTATTCTAATGTTCTCCATGGTAGCAATGACACTTTTGTGAAGGAAGACTCAAAGCTCATAGCTGAACCACAACAACCAAATCAACACAATTTATGTTTATGGTTCCCCAAAAGAACTTGCAAAACTTCAAATTATTGTACATCTTTGTTCTAACCCTACGATCACTATTCGAGATGTTCCAAACCCACCTCGGCCTCGTAATTACATTCTAAACTATGCAAAACAACTTACATAAAACAATGACTTTGTTCAAAATGTTTTGGAACAACCTAGTTATCACACATTTGATCTCACATACAATACTTGCAACAACAAATAAAGTAAACAAACAACATTTGTTCCAGCTTCTCTTCCACCTTCTCAACCTTTTCTTCCTCCACCACCTCATCTTTCTCAACACACTACAATAGAATATGACCTTGTCAAGCAGCTCCATGCTATTCCTTCTAAGATCTCACTCTGGAACTTAATACAAACCTTGCCCACATACCATAGGATGCTCTAGGAGGATCTACAAAAGGTGACTATTCGACCTTCTTATAGACCAAATGATGTAGCAGCCCTGTTTGATTGTATGCATGCGACAAGTTTGGATATTGTATTTCATCAACATGAGTTACCTCCTATTAAAGTTCAAGATCAATATGACGCACTCATGATTTTGGTCATCATTAATAAAAATGGAATAAAGTGTACTCTAATCGATAATGCATCAGGTCTTAATGTTTGTAGCATAGACCTGTTATGCAAAATTAGTGTAGATATGTCTCTCATCAAACTTGATGCTCTTTCTATTCATGGCTTTGATAATGTTAGTAGACGGTCACTAAGGACAATCACACTACCAGTTGAGGTTAGACTTGTGACCTTGCCTACTCTTATCCATGTCATGCCTGATTCTCTTTCATATAATCTTCTTCTCAGTAGACCATGGATTAATGCCACGGGAAGTTCCATCTACTCTTCATCATAAATTGAAGTTCATCTATAATAACAAACTCTATATAGTTGAGGGTGATCCGAATCTAGAAATTTTCTTGCAAGTAGAAGCTGGGTATCAACCACTTGTTTCAAAATATCTCAACACTTTGATTCCTTCTTCAACAAAAGCCAACCCACTATTCTCCACTACTAACAACTGTGATGATCAGGATAGTGCTTTTCCTTTGAGTACATTTTTGATGATGATTGGGGTTCATTAGATTTTACACCCTCCTTCATTAGAGAGTACAAAAACCCACAATCTAAACCTAAGATCCTGAAGGTGGCTTCGGTTTACTCTACACACTCTAATCCCTCTTCTAAACTCACCACTTAAACTTCTTATACTTCAAAAAATTCTCAAACACTTTCCTCACATCCTATTCAAGATGATGTACCTTCTTCTTGTAATGCATGTCTTGGTGATGATTGGTGCTCTTTAGTATTGTGTGGTTACACAACACACCCCATTTTGCCTTAGCAAAATAGGGACCCAACTTTTCTTTATATGCTTTGGCTTGCTTGTTTCTTGCTTTGGGCGGTTTGGTAAAATCAGTCATGTGGGTCACCTTGCTAAGGTAGATACATCACAAGATGAGGTCAGTTGCCAAAGTCAACATTTTCTATCATAAACCTCATGGATGGAAAGTATACAAAATTCCAAGTGGGTTTGCCTTTTGGATCACCCAAATATTGTCTAAGGGTAGAGAGTTATGTTGAGTCAAAGTTTGGTCAACCCTGATATTTCCCTTAGGGGGTCATATTTTTAACATCAGTCATATTCGCTAACATCACTCAAACTTAGAAAAATCACCTGACAAATGTTTAGGTACTCGATACGCGAATGACAAAACTAAATAGGAACAAGTATCTACCCGTCGAGAACACCATCTATTCCGAGGGGGTCATATTTCTTACTATCAGTCATCTTACGAATATCACCCCTACATGAATATCACCCTTCGCTAATATGACTATGACATCATTTAGTTCCAATGAATGAAGGAAATGACCCTGGTGATGACGTAATCATTATACCTAACCCACGGAGGGTCATATATCAAATATCCATCATATTCCTCAATATGACGATGATGTTACCAAACCTGATAATCAAAAGAGTGTTGATGGCATGGTGATGTCATCACGATTTAGCCAAAAGGTGAGGGTCATATTTTGAAGTATCCCTGATCTTAATTTCATGACCCGACTTAGTTCCTCGGTCATAGGTTGACCATATCACCCCGATCTTAGTAGATGATTATCCCACACAAGAGGGGGGTCATCTTTTCAAATATCCCTGATCTTCCAAAGATCACACCCTGGCATTAAATGCAATTAAAATGGTAGATGAAGTCCTGCCGATTTCAAATACAAATCGAACACTTGGCAGCATCTATGAGCTTCATGCAAATGATCGATAGATCAGATCAAAACAACACACTATGCCCTAATTTGTTGTATTGATCCATTTAAAAGTAAACTACAAAGGTTATTTACATTTACCTTGTGATTAATCAAGAATTACAGAGCTCCAGAAGTCAAACCCTTATCAGTCACCTGCTAGTAGATCGTGACCCTCAACATAATGGAATGGAATGGGTGACCCTGCATGTTTATAGTCTTTCCTATTATCAATCATATAATAAAAAAGGAAAGCGATATCAGGTAAGTAATTTAAAGCCCTCTCCATTTTCATTTTCTGCAATAACCAGGTAAATAAATCTTTATCAGGGTAAATCTACATGATAATGCATGAAATAGTTAGAATGATAAATAATAGAGATTAGATGCATGATGTTGTTGAATGTTCATACAAAGCATCATAGGGTAAGACCTACATATGTCTATTGCAGGAGTCAATGGCAAAATTTAGAAGGAATAGATCTGAGGTTGAGTCCTTAAAGCCTATGTTTGTCCAACCTGAGGGAGTGGGATTTAAATATGGTGTTATCAATGACACACATCATGGACAAATAGAGTTGGATGCATGGTCGAGGAAATTGGATGAGGATACTGAAAATCCTATATTAGATAGGATATTTACAACAGATATGTGGCACATAGCTGGATTCTCGTATGCCATGGATGCCATAGAGCTGGTAGTTGAATGTGCCAGAAACTATAACCCAGAAACTAGGAGGGTAGACAAACATGGCAGGGTATATGCTGACTTTTCAGTCAAGGGCTTCACTGCCACTTTCAATCTACTAGTGGGAAACAAGGTGGTCAGTGTGGACCTCAACAAAGTATAGAAAGAGTATGACAACAATAAGAAAGATGCCAGGAAGAGGATATATCAGTGGAGGGCAAATAATAGCACCTACACGGCCTCGGCCAAATTGCCAGTTTACCTATATAAGTTTGATTTTGATGATGAATATCAATACATAATTGCCCTGTTGAGTAGGATGATTAGCAAACCTCATGCTGGGAACTTTGAGAACTAGATGTTTGGAATCATCTAGATGGTATTATACTTGGATAACAAACCTCAATGGGCCAAAATCATCAGTGATTGCCTAGACGAGGGGATGAGGAAGCTAGGTGGTCAAGCATGCATGTTCTACATGACTTCCTATGTTGTTTATTCTTGTGCTGTCCGAGGAACTTTTGATGCCCTACAAATAGTAGGCAAGGTAGGAAACAACACTAGTGATGTGCATATATGGGATCATTATGCCCAATTGCAGAAAAAGGCATACCTCCAAGATTACAAACTGGTGAATGATGCATTTTCAATGCACCTAATCAGAACAATGGAGGAGGATCAGACAAAGAGGCTGAACATGGAAGCTCAGGAGGCTATTTACAAGTATGGAGCTTGGTTTATCCAATTCTCCACCTTTTCATATATAAGGATTGAAGGATTTGAGGGACATCCCCTCATGTTGCCAAGATACCCCACTGATAGGGTCATCTTGATGGAGTTTGTCTGACAAATAGCTACTTCAGTTGAAGCTCATATAGAACAAAAGAAGATCCCCCCAGTACTATTCCCAGTATATATAGGATGGTACTTATGCCCAGACAGACAGAGCATCAAGCATGATATTGGAGGGCTAAAACTCATGTACTTGCAGCCATTCCCTATTGCCAGGTCATATGACCCTTATGGTAGGATGCAGAAGCTGTTAGGAAAATAGATACATCAAAGGCATCTAGAGGACTTCTGGACTGACTGTGATGATGAGGCAGAGGTGAGAAGAAGAAAATATCAAAGGCTCACCTTGAATCAAATCAGGACCTTTGATTGTATCCCAGTGCCCACACAGCTACACAAGGATGATGGAAAGATAATGTCCAATGAATATGAGGACAAGAAGGTGTATAATGACACCATTTCAGCCCCTGACTTGACATAGGAGGATATCTCCTTGGACCAAATAAAACAAGGGGTGTTTAAACTGACCCAAGGTTGGGTAAATGTAGAAATTGCTAAATTGAAGAAGAAGGGCATACCCCTTACTGTTGATAATAAGAAAAAGAGACAGGAATTGTCAAATGAAGAGTATGATGATTTTCTCATTGAGAAGAGAAAATCTAATGGGGAGAGATTGCCCTCTAAAGAACAAAAGATACCCTCTAAGGGTAAGAAGGTGGGAGATGAACTGAAGGGGGCGATCATCAAGAGACTTGCCTCAAAAGATGACGAGGAATCCACATCAGCTCATGCATTCGCATCGCAGCCACCCCCTAACAAACGAAAGACTAAAAGGATATTGAGGCCTACTACAGAAAGTACAGAGAGACAAGTAGAGGATTAGGATCTACAAGATGAATTAGAAGAAGGTAATCCCTTAGAGGAAGAACAATTGAATAAAGAACCTAGGGACGATGACTTGTTGATAACAAGCAAGAAAAGGAAGAAGGTACTACAAACACCACCACCCAAGAAGCAAAGAACAACCATGAGGGGAGATGTTAGCACTGACACCATCATGTTAATGGGTATGGGTGGTGCAGCCTTTAGGAGAGAGATACAACATGAAGTCCCCATTCCTGAGATAATTTAGTTTAAGACTGAGAAGGCTGAGGAACAGAAAGAAAAGGAAGTACTTATGGCTAGTAGGGAGTCCTCTTTTTCTCTAGATGATACTCTGGAACTATCAGATGATGAGGTAGTACAAGATGTGACTACCCAGTGCATGGAAAACTTGGTTGCTAATACCAAGATGACTCCTCATGGGACCCCATTGGCCTAGATGGGGAGGTTACAGGAAGAAAAGAAAATGGATGAAGCAGGGCAGGATAGTCCTGAGAGGGTAGCCCAACAGATAGGGCTAGATAATTTGGTTGAGAAGGTTACAAGTCCTGCAGCCATAGACCTAACATATAGGGGTGACATGAGCCCAAGTAAAGACAATAATCCACCTCTGGAGCCTAAAAGGGCTAAAGATACATAGCATACTGAGAGGGGTGATGCTCCACCTAATCAAGACAAGGACCAAAATAAGGCACCCACAGGACCAGAATAGTCAGAAGCACAACAATAGAGTAGGGGTGATCAGGACATGCTAGACAAGAATGCTGGTCAAGACCAAAGTGGTCTATCGCTACCTGCTACAGGGGGTGATCAGAGTAAAGGCCCAACATCAAAGGAAAAATTAGCTGAGAAAGAAGTTAATATAGAAGAAACTAATACATTTAAGGATAGGGAAAAAAGTTTGTCATAGGGTGATGGTACAGAGAAAGAGATAGAAAATGTGGCCAAGGGTGATAAAGGTGATCCCCAAGGTCGAAACACACAAACTTCTCAAGAGGCCAGTGCATAACAAGATGAGCAAAATGAGAAATCTAAAGAGGTTCCAGAGGAGAACTTACAAAAGGAGGCACAAGACCAAAATGTTAAGACTTCACAAGAGCCTCCTCCACAAAAGTAAGTCCCTGAACAGGAAGAACCCTAGAAAGATCCCCCTCATGATAAGGTACATGAGGAAGAAATTAGGAAAGAACAATCACCATTAAGAGCAAAATCCAATACAGGAGAACAGGACACCCAAAATATAGGGGTTGATCATCAGGAGCCTAAGGGTGATGTACCTCATTGGTTGCAATGAGAGATGCATCTGTAACAGGTAGAGGAGGTACAGGGTTTTGATGTGTCTACATTGTTTGCCGGGAGCATGATGAAACCTAGAAGAAAAGCTAGACTAACCTCAGCGATAGGAGAATTGCACAAATAGCACTGCCTATAGTAGAGAAGGAGAAAGGAAAAACAAGCCTTGATGAGTTCCAGATCACTAATGTTGATCTGGGTTTTGCAAACTAGGACCAAGAAGGTCAAGAAGGAAAAGACATAATTGACTCTCTAACATAAAGGGTGAAGAGAGAAAAAGAGAAAAATAAAAAACATAAAGAGCACATTGCTCAACTACATTCTTTTATTAAAGGGTTAATTAACCCTAATCATGCACCTGCTGATCCTGCCACCCCACTATCCATTATATCACAAGAGAAGGTTACTATATTGGACCTAATGAAGCATAAAGCATAGGTAATGGAGAAGTGGATGATGTCATCAATTTTTGAAGCTGAGGATGTAGTGAAAACCTCGTTGGAGAGGTGGAATTCTTTGAGTACATTGAAGAGAAAGGTAGACAAATTGCAAAATGACGTAGGAAGAAGATCCTTTAAATTGGAGAAATATCTGGATGCACTAAGGGAAATGAGGAGGATAGACACACAGATCCTGATAAGCAACAATATATTAGACAATAATACCTCCCAGCTGCTGAGTATCTGGTATGGAGATACTAGATTTGTGTGTGACATACTGAAGAGATGCAGTGAAAACCTTAGGGATATAAGTGTCAAACTGCATAGCCTGATGGCACATGAGGCAGAGACCCTAGAGGCTTTGGAAGGAAAAGTAGAAGGGAAGATTGAAAATCAAGATGTAGATTTCACTGTTAAGGCCTTCCATAACTATTTCAAGCAAGTTGTAGAGTACCCCCTGAACTGCTTGACAGAGGAAGTGATGAACAAGGTCATGAGAATAAAGGTCAGGGTAGAAACTTATAATGAGACATTGAGTAGTAGGAAAAGCAAGACAGAGGCCCTCTAGGCCAAATTCCATTCCCATAAGCATGCAACAGCGAAAGCTAAGACTCAAGATGGAGGCGAAGTCGATAGGATAGTACAAGCATATGAGTCCATTAGGGCAACAATAAAGGTACATATAAGAGATGATCTACATCAAAGTGATAGTTATGATGAAGATGAAGATGATGTAGAGAGTGATGAAGAAGAAGAAAGTGAAGAAGGAGATAAAGAATAAGTAGAGATGCATCATAAGGTAAACATATGCATATGCTACTTGTAAGCAGTAAGTTTTGGTAGATAGTTACCAGTTGGTAACTTGTGCCACGGATGAAGATGTTGACTAAGTCAATGAAGAAGTGTTGATCATTGATCTGAATGAATGAATCTTGACCATTGGTCATTTGTAACCGCCTCTTCTCCTTATTCTATAAAAGGGGAAGGAGTGCATCTTTTTAGTCATAAGAAAATTAAAATTTGATTACTGAAGAATTCAAGACTGATTTCAAGGCTATTGTGAATGTACATATTTTTCATACTTAATGAAAGAGAACTCTGTTTGATTACAAATTATTGTAAATCTTGAGTAATCAGTGAGTGGAATCTAGATATGTGCATTGATTAGATGTGTCTCTTGGAGTGCTTGTCAGTCTGCATGTATTATTTTCATTCCTTGTTCCTTTGAAGTTAGCATCCACCACACCTAGCTATGGAACAACCTGGTGAATTGTGGTTTGATTTCTTCTCTTCATGACTATATCTGGAATGTATGTGACTCAATGGCTAAAGGTTCACTAAAATTAGAAGTATTTCTTTAATTTTCTTTGAATTTCATCACAAATCACCTCCATAATTGCAAATAACATACCATCTAAAGCAAATAAACATGAAATATGCCTATATCTCATAAATAATTGAAAATACAGAGCATATTTTGAGTGAAAGCATGTCAAATTGATAAATATCATGCAAATACACATTAATATCCATGATAAACATATAAATATCTACTTATAGGCATATCACTTGAATAAATACAAAGTCCAAAAGTATATTCAAGTTCCTGAAAGCAGATGCTCAGAAGAATTGATCAAACTTATAAATATAGTCATAATTTGTTGAGCATAGTGGAAATAACATCATTTGTGAAGTGAATTTACAGCAAGCGGGTATACAATTAATCTTTCAATCAGCGCAAGACACCTTGAAATGGAAAACAACATGTCACATCAACCTCTGAGTAACGTCAAATGATCATGACCTAATCAATAGAGCCTTGGAGTCATCAATTTATCTCAAATTGATTGTACTTTACAAGATAATAAAGGTTTTTTGTGCAAATTTTTATGAGTGTTGTTATGACTAACAATCATCATCAACATTTAGATTTCAACCCACATGGGCCTGTTAAATCTAAGCTTGACCCTACTCACCCTCACATCTCAACACCCAACAAGGATCCACATCCTTGCAAAAGGATCAATCCCCCTCTTCATATTAGTTCTGCTACTACTTATTCTTCAACATGTGATCATACTTCTCATTTAAAAAAAAATCATAATTTTCCCTCTCTTCCTCTTTCTCAATTGGAGACACATTATGTGCCTGGATTTGACATTCTTTCTAAACATGGATAAAATGGAAGTGGTTTAGGGTATATGGAACAAGGAGTTAAGGTTCCTATGAAATCGACACTACACTTTTCTAAAGTAGGTTTAGATTTCCAACCTTCTCCTATGTCTACATCCCCTCCATCATTGTCTAATGTCTCTATGGCTCCTATTGATGATTGTTTTTACACAGTCATAACAAAAGTTAAAATTCATAAATGAACCTAACTATCTTGAAAGATATGGAGAAATCAATTAAGATTACTCAATCCCAAGTTTCCATATGGTCAGGTCTTGACTGGTTGGACAGTTCAGTAGGTTACTATGAAGATGTAATATGCAAGGAGCCTTACATGATTTAAGGTGAATTGACTACTTACTGGACTCAATTTATGCAAATTGCTATAAATATCAAAAAAATTACTATCACTTTGTACAAATCAGTTACTATATATCAAAGCTTTAAATGATTTATGTTAAAACATGCTTTTCTGTTCAAATATGTATAAAGATTGCCAAATATCAACTCAATTTATCTCAATTCCTTCAAATGTTAGACAATCTCTTTTAGATTTCTGCGTTTCAGCTAATTATTTCAAAGTTTGGGAAAAGTTAGAGAAAATTCAAATTCAACATCACTTGCTACAGGATCTAAATGCTCTGTTATGCACATGGTAAAGTTTACAGCAAATTCAATTAACTCAGCAGGTCAAATCATTAAATGCAAATGTTCTGAATATTTTCACAAACAGGCATTCAAGATTGTGAGCTTTAAGAGAAACTATTTCAAATATAAAGGAAAGCTAAAAGACACTCAGAAAGTAGATGCAGACTTCTAGATTCATTTATATTCAAAACGCATAGCCATATATGGTTTACAATGTAGGTATGACTCTTAGCTTCATTGATCAAAATTCACAAAAACTTACAATGCTTTACAGATATAGTAAGAAAGCTGGATATTTCCACGCGTTCCTTAATGCAGACACAGGCGACCTCCTCTATACTAAAAATATTCTTCTACTCAAAGTCTCAGCACAAATTACAATTCACTATGCTAATTTCTACAAATCCCTGTGTAAATAATATACAAGTAACCATGTCTCTTATATAGAATTTGAACTTTCAAATGGCTACGGCTACTACTTTAATCCACGGTTGAGATCCTTCTATTTCTGATCAATGGTGTATTCTTGTTTCTAACCGTCTGCCCAAAATATCTATTTGGCATCTTTATCCCCGCTCAAAGGATGCCATTGGAATCTTTACCAACATAAGATTCCCCTTTCTCTTTGTTGACTCCTTCTCGCCAAGGCATCTTTACTTGACCTTTTTTTCAAAAACCTTTACATTAGTTTGCTCTCTCACTTTTTTAAATATCTTTTGAAATTGTCGATGACACCTTCTACAAAGGTGCGGTCCGCTCCTGGACTTTTTGCTAAAATATATTCCTGCATCACTACCTTTTCTTTCAACTTCTTCTCTTCATTCTCTGAGCCTTCTCTTTTCTTCTTGTATTTGTTCATTTTAGCCCTCTCTTCCATTAATGTATCTATCATTTGTTTATTGAGGATTGCATCAGGATTTTCTATACAGGGTGTGAATATGGCCTTGAATTCTATTACGGCCCTCTCTAAATCATATGCTAGCATTCCAACACATTCATGCTGTAGGAGTCTTTCTATGATCTTTTTATGCATTTTTATCATGTCTTCTGCTTTTTCTTCTAACTCCTGTATAATTGTTGTACACCTTTTGAGGTTATCTTCCTCAAATTGAAGCTCCATTATTGTTCCTGGCAATTTATTTGACAATGCAACACTAAGTGCTCCCTCATGAATCAATTCATCTGCCCTTTTTTCCATTTCTATCAATTGCTCAATCTCTGACCTGCATTCCTTTTTCTAGACCTGGCAGCTATGTATGAGTATCATACATTTATTCTTCTCTTCTGAACCTATCTTCCAGCTTTCCATAGCTTGCTTTATTATTTGCTTTCCTTCTTGCATGAAATCAGTAAACCACTCATTAAAAATATTAGCTTTAAACCTTTTATTTTCCATTTCTTTTACCTCCTCTTTGGACACTATTGCTATGTTAGTTGGTAAATTAGGAACTGTGGCACTAGGATCAAATATCCCCTTAATGAATTGCTGCAGCTGGACAATGTGTCCTTTTAAATGTTCCAATTTATCTTTATCCTTCCTTAGGATATCAGCTGTTACCTAGTGCATATCCTCCCATTCATGGAAGTGTTGTTCTCTTGTTGAATGCCCAAGATCAATATTCAATATCTTATATTCTTCTAATGTAATTTCACCTTTCGCCTTTTCTGTCTAAGGTATAGCTAGGTTTAGAGTTCTTGATCCATCTGGACCTCTCTGGATTGTTGACATTGTCCTAGCTTTTCTTTTCTCTTTCCTTGAAGTTGTCCTTTCTCCTAATAAGCTCTTAATATCAATTAGAGCTAACTGTATTTCTTTCTTTTCCCTCCTTATTTCTCCTTCCAGCCATGTAGGAACCTCTTTTGTGCCCTCTGCAGCTTTCTCTTCATCAATTATCTCCTCATGAGGTTTGTCTGTCTCTATTTCTCTTTGTTGCTGCTCCTGCTATTGTTGTTGCTTAGATACCTGTTCTGGATTTTGCTGTTGTTGTTGATCTTGTTGTTCCTCTTCTTGATCTTCTTCTTCAGGAGCCCTTTCTTCTGATGATTTTTCCTTTTGATCATCTCCTGCCTGTTTCTCAAGTTCATTCTCATCTACCTTTTCTCCTGCCTCTTTGTCCTTAGGCCTTTTAATTTCTTCTTCTGATTTGTCTATGTTTTCTGTTTGTGGTTGCTTTGTATGTACTGGTGAATTAGCCTTTACATCATCCTCTTTTACTTCTTCTTCTTTATCTTGCATGGTTTCTGTATTTTTCTCTTCTTTCCCTGGCTCACCATACATGTTTAGCATGTTCAAAGCATCTATATCTGAAGTTTCTTCTGTTTCTGTAACCTTTTCCTCTATTATCTTCTCTCTTTTAGCCTCTTCAATTTTATGTGCTTCTTCCTGCGCATCCTTAATAATCTCTGGTGGCACCAAAGTACCAAAGGGATCTGCTGATCTTGCTTCCTCTTGTACTTTCTCTTCTTCATGTTCCATGCCATGTTCAATTCCTATTTCATCTTGAGTGCTGGGCCATTCTTCTTCACTTAGGAAATCACTTGAATCTTCCTCTATGTCAATAGCCTTTCCCTTAGACATTATTCCTTCTTCACTATACTACTCTCAATGTGCACAGTCTCTATAGATTGTTTGGCTTCATAGGTGCTTGACTCTTGCAGCTTTTCTCCAGCCAATTCTGCCTCTACCTTAATGAATGTTTGTCCTGGTGTCAAAGGTGTGGATACACTGGTTATATTTTTCATCTTTTCACTCACTTCCTGTGCTCCAATCATACCAGCTGGCTTAGAATTTTCTCCTTTTGATAAACTTATGGGAATTGCCCTCTTTACTATTTGCCCTGCTGCCTCTTTTGTAGCCTATGCCTCCTCTGTACTCACTTCATGACTCATTGATTTTGCATCAACAAAAGTGTCTGATGCCACTGCTATTGTTATCCCCAAAGCATATGGATCCATCAATGTAGCATTTTTATCCTTTTCTACAATTTTGGCTTCAACAAGTTTTCTCTTCTTTTTGTAAAAACATTGTAGGTCCTCAGTAGGCTCTGCCTTTCTTTTCCTTCCCTATTTTGGGTAGGTGACCTCTTTGCCTTCAGCTTTGAGTTCTTCAATTCTATCCCTTAGCTATGTTTTTGAAAATAATATAATTGGTTCAGATACCTCATCCAGAGATGTACTCCATGGTTTTGACCAATCAGGCTTTGTAATAGGAGCCATCCTTTGGTTCCGGAGCACCCCTACAAGACAGGATATAGTCCGCATGACAGGACATTAGTCTATTTTTAGCATGTTTGACTTCATAATGTAATAAGGTCCATTGGACCAATGCATATGTATTAGATCAGCCTAGGAGAGTGTGCAGGCAGTTAGAGCTCGTGATCTGGTAGTATGAGCTGTCCTCTCCCAGCCGTTTGGAAGCTCCCAGCCGCTGGGAATCGAGTTGGTAGTACTTGTAGGATATTGCTATAAATAACTTAGATCAGTTAGGGTTTGAGATGGATAAGGGAGAGAGTAGAGAAGAGAGTAGTAGTTATGTTATGTTGTACTGGTGATTGAGTGAGATCCAGAGATCAGTCCAGACATTGTGAAACATTGTTCAGGACATTTATGTTTCATCTAAATAAGATCTCATCAATTGCATCATCTGGTTTATCAGCTGTTTATGTTTTGATTTCTGTTCTGATTACAGGTTAATGGATTCTTTCAACCCTTCCACCGGTTGATTCTGTGAATCGGTGGAATGGTCATGCATGTTAGTTTAGGCTGTATTTTAGTTTTCTGTTTATGCATTTCATTGTGTGGGAGATCGATTGGTAGCATGCTGTGAATCAACCTAGCATCCTCATGTGCTAGGTTTAGGAAGATAAACTGTTAAGTTTTGATCTGAAGGTGATCCGGCCCGATCATCATGTTTTCTTTGTGAAATTGTGCGGTTCTGTGAGTTTGCATGCAACTGACGGATATACAGGGATCTGCATGTGCTTTTCCAGACGGAGTGAATCGCATCGACATCTGTGAGTATATCGCTATCCGGATCGGGTTATGAAGCTGACGAAGACTGTATGTTTCAAGTGCATCAGGATGATATAGGTTGGATATATACTCAGTGTATATATCATCGTCAGGATCATCTTTCGTGTGTACCTATCGTCCGCATATCGCTATCGCATGCAGAAGTGAAAGTTCACTTTTTGGCTAAGGACCGGAAAGGTCATCATCAGGATATTGAAAAGATCACCAGATATTCATTATCATGTTGCGGAGGATATAAATGTCTTATATTCTGTTGACATCATCATCGGGTGCAAGTGACGTCATCGTCATCAGGATATTGCGAATATCACCCTATGCAAGTTTATCCTACTGTCGCTAAGTGTTTTGGCATCGGCGTAAGTCATCGGCATAAAATTTGGGTAACATCATCAGGATGTTTCAGTATGACCGGATAAGTCATATCCTGATGCTGTTGTTTGAGTGGTCGGATATCGGGGTGACGTAAGCATCGAAGGAAAGGTGCTTGAAGTTGTCGTCATCAGGATATATCAGAGGAACCGGATATTTTATATCCTGCTGATGAAGGTGATGTTGAACATCATGATGATGAAGATAGAGTTTGGTGGTAAGATGAACAGTGAACATCAGGAGGATGTTTGCGCTAGTCGAATATGATGATGCTGTCTGTGTTAGCAAGAAATATGATGATGATGATAAGCTGATAGGTATTACATACTGCATGTCCCAGATTTTAACATGCTGGTTGTGTTAATGACTCCTCCTTCCTATTTGTAAGCTTCTGTTGCGTTTCCTCTGCATCATAGTGGTATCAGAGCAAAGGAAGGATCTTCTGGAAAAGATCAGGATATAGCAGGATGTCAGATGAAGAAGGAACATCTAAGATTCCGGCAAGGATGACCAACGTTGAGTTGGCAGTTCTGGTAAAGAAACAGATTTCAGAGAGCAAGGCCGTGAAGGCTCAGAATCAGGAATTGAAGGATGAGTTAGAGAAGTTGAGGAATAGAGTAGGTTCTGGTAGAGAAGAAGATAGGGAAGAAGAAGAGATCCCTAGTTGGAACGAGGAGGTCGTTCCTGCAGACCAGAGACCACTGTTGAACGCCCTCAAGGCCATGGAGAGGAGAACCATGGATGTGAAATTGGATTTGCCAGTGTTTACAGGAAAGATGGAACCTGATTCAGTGATGGAGTGGATAGACTCCTTGAACAATTTCTTTGAAACAGAGGAGATACCAGAACAACAGAGGGTGAAAATAGCCCAGTCAAAAATGAAAGAAGCTGCCTTGACATGGTGGAATTTCGTCCAAGATGATAGAGTACAGGAAGGAAAGCGTAGAGTCACTACATGGAAGAAAATGATGGCATTAGTAAAGGAAGCTTATGTCCCATTGGATTACAGTATCCAATTACACAAGAGGAAGCAAAACCTGAAGCAGAAGGAGCTAGATGTCAGCTCATATACAGAAGAATTCATGAAACTTTGTATGAAAACAAAAGCAAAGGAAAGTGAAGAAGAGAAGGTAGCCAGATACCTTAATGGATTGAGGTTCAACATTCAGGAAGATTTAAGTCTGCATAATCCAGATACAGTTCAGAAATGCTTTCAGTTGGCATTGAAAGTGGAAGAGAAGTTAAAGAGAAAACAAGAACAACACAATAGAGGAAGAGGAAGACAACAAAGAGGCGGAAGAGGTCCTTTTAGAGGTAGAGGACATGGACATGGATATCAGGGAGAATCCAGTCATGACAATAGTAAGGGAAACAATAGTCAGAACCAGGGGGAAAATTATAGTCAGCAAGGAAACTTCAGAGGTAGAAGACCTTTCAGAGGAAGATCCCAGGGCAGAGGATCCATCAGATGTTATAACTGTAACAAAGAAGGCCATATAGCCAGCAGATGTCCAGAAAAGGCCACAAGCTCAACAGGAGAAAGGAGAACAAATCTGGTCCAAGAACCTGATAATCAAAGTATGACAGGCTCTAATGCTTTTCAGAGTGTGAACGCTCCTGATAATTATGGATACCCAGAAAGTGGAGAGTCTCTAATGATGAGAAGAACAGTGACTACCATGAAGGTACCTGACAAAGAATCCCCTCAAAGAAAGTCTCTTTTCAGGACTATTTGCAAAGCAGGAGGTAAGGCATGTAAAGTTTTGATTGATTCTGGTTCTACTGAAAATTTTGTGTCTGAAGAAATGGTGACAAAGCTTAAGCTTAGGAGATTGCCTCACCCATCCCCATATAAAGTCTCATGGCTTACCCAAGGTCAGCAGACAATTGTAGAAGAGCAGGCTTGGGTAGAATTTCAGATTGGAGCATATAAGGATAAGTTGTTGTTTGACATTACCACGATGGATGCTTGCAATCTTTTATTTGGTAGACCATGGCAGTATGATTTGAAGGCACAACATGATGGTATTAGAAACACCTATATAATCACTAAAGATGGTAAGGTTATAAAGTTACTACCATTGACGGAGAAGGAGGAGAAATCTAAAGGAAAAGAGGTGAAGGTAATGCTGATGGAAGGTAAACAGTTCATGAAAGAAGTAGCAGCAGAAGGTGCAGTTGCATATGCCCTAATCCCATGTATGAGGGTGAATAAAGAACAGCAGCAAGAAGTCAAGGAAGAGAAGAAGCAAAGGTTCATAGACCCAGCTATCCAAGAGCTATTGGATAAGTACAAAGGTATCATCTCAGAAGGAATGCCAAGATCCCTACCACCTGTCAGGGATATTAGTCACTGCATAGACTTAATTCCAGGGTCAACACTTCCAAACAAAGCAGCCTATAAGCTAACTCCAGAACAGAATGCAGAAGTAGCCAGACAAATTGAAGAATTATTGGATTCAGGTCTGATTGGGAAAAGTTTAAGTCCATGTGCAGTACCAGCTGTACTAGCACCAAAGAAGGAAGGTACTTGGAGGCTTTGCACAGATTCCAGAGCTATTAACAAGATCACAATCAGGTATAGGTTTCCAATCCCTAGGATAGAGGATTTACTTGACTGTTTGGGAGGTGCTAAGTATTTTACAAAAATAGATTTGAAGAGTGGATATCATCAGATTAGGATTAGGCCAGGAGATGAATGGAAAACAGCATTCAAAACTAATGAAGGGTTATATGAGTGGAAGGTTATGCCTTTTGGTTTATCTAATGCACCTAGTACTTTTATGAGGTTGATGAATGAGGTTTTGAAAGAGTTCATTGGTAAGTTTGTCATAGTATATCTAGATGACATTCTGATTTTCAGCAACACAAAAGAAGAACATCTCAGACACATAGATTTGGTTCTTAAGAGGTTACATGAAGAGCAGCTGATGATAAATTTAGACAAGTGTTTGTTCATGCAAGAGGAGATCACATATTTGGGTTTTGTCATTTCACAAGGAAAGTTACAAATGGATAAGGAGAAGGTAAGTGCCATATTGTCTTGGCCAACCCCAAAGACTATGAATGATGTCAGAAGTTTCCATGGGTTAGCAACCTTCTACAGGAAGTTTATAAGAGGGTTTAGTCATATTTGTGCACCCATGCTTGATACCATCAAAGGAGGACAGAAGTGCAGATTTGTTTGGACTCAAAGAGCAGATGATTCTTTTGAAACATTGAAGAAGAAGGTGGCACAGCAGCCAGTCCTTGCACTTCCAGACTTTAACAAAATCTTTCAGGTGGAATGTGATGCCAGTCACATGGCCATTGGAGCAGTACTTAGCCAAGAAGGTAGACCTATTGCATTTTTCAGTGAGAAGCTCAATGATGCTAAAAAGAGGTATTCCTCATATGATTTGGAAATGTATGCTTTAGTCCAGTCACTCAAGAAATGGAGGCATTACTTGATGCCAAAGGAATTCATAGTATTCACAGATAACCAGGCTCTGAGTTTCATAAACAGCCAGGAAAAGCTAAACCACAGACACATGAAATGGGTAGAAACCTTACAAGCTTTTACTTTTACATTGAAGCATAAGAAAGGAGTCAAGAATAAAGTTGCAGATGCTTTGAGCAGGAGAGTTCTAACAGTCAACCAGATTCAGTTAGAAAGTGTTGGCATTAATTCACTAAAGACCATGTATGAGACTGATGAAGATTTTGGGGAGATATATCATGTATGTACTTCTTTTGGAGAGAAATATCATGCTGAATTCTCTGCATTTTTGATTCAGGATGGATTGTTGTTCAAAGGTGGACAGTTATGTATTCCAAGGTGTTCTATGAGGTTAAACATCATTAAGGAGAAACATTGTGGAGCTATGGCAGGTCATTTTGGTCTAGATAAGACTCTTGATCTTGTCCGAAGACATTACTTTTGGCCTAAGTTACAATCAGATGTCAGAAAGTTTGTAGAGACATGTGTGATATGTCAGAAAGCTAAAGGCAGGTCGACTAATGCAGGTTTATATCAGCCCTTACCCATTCCTTCCAGACCATGGGAAAGCATAAGTATGGATTTTGTCTTGGGTTTACCAAGGACAAGGAAAGGGTTTGACAGTGTTTTTGTTGTAGTGGATAGATTCAGCAAAATGGCACATTTCTTGCCATGCAAAACCACTGCTGATGCTTCATACATTGCAGATTTGTTTTTCAGGGAGATTGTCAGAATCCATGGATTGCCATTGAGTATAGTGTCAGATAGGGATGTAAAGTTTATTGGTCACTTCTGGAGAACTCTTTGGAAGAAACTTGGAACAAATTTGTCTTTTTCCTCTGCATATCATCCTCAAATGGATGGACAGACAGAAGTAGTGAACCGTTCCTTAGGGAATTTGCTTAGATGTTTGACAAAATAACATGGAGAAAAGTGGGATAATATTCTATCTCAAGCTGAATTTTCCTATAATGATACTGTCAATAGGAGCACAGGGAAATCACCTTTCCAAATAGTTTATGGTATGCATCCAAGAGGAATTTTAGAATTGAGAGATCTACCTACAGTAGACCCTGTTAGTGCAGAAGGAAAAGCTTTTGCAGAAGCCATCAAAGAGGTTCATGATCAAGTCAAGACCCAACTGCAGCAAACCACCTTGAAGTATAAGGAATATGCTAATAAAAAGAAGAAGGATGTATAGTTTGATGTTGGAGATTTGGTATGGGTTCATTTAAAGAAGGACAGACTTCCTAAGGGAAAATATACTAAACTCATGCAGAGAAAAGTTGGACCATGTCAGATTTTGCACAAGCATGGACAGAATGCTTATGAGATACAACTCCCCCCTGATCTTGGTTTGTCCCCTATATTCAATGTATGTGATTTAACTCCATACAAGTCTTATCCCGATGCAGATCAGGAACTCCTACAGGATACAGTCAATGATAACATTCCCAAGCATGATCCTCCACAGTTGCAGAAGGTTTTGGACACTCGAGTGGTCAAACAGACCCGGAACAAACAGTACTTGGAGTATCTAGTCTCTTGGAAGGGAAAACCTAAATCTGAAGCAGTCTGGATGACTGAAGAGCAGATCCAGAAACATGGTGCAGATCTTCATACTCTCATCTCAAGTGGACTTGAGATTTCTTCTTCTGGGGAGTATGGTGCCGGAGCACCCCTACAAGACAGGATATAGTCCGCATGACAGGACATTAGTCTATTTTTAGCATGTTTGACTTCATAATGTAATAAGGTCCATTGGACCAATGCATATGTATTAGATCAGCCTAGGAGAGTGTGCAGGCAGTTAGAGCTCGTGATCTGGTAGTATGAGCTGTCCTCTCCCAGCCGTTTGGAAGCTCCCAGCCGCTGGGAATCGAGTTGGTAGTACTTGTAGGATATTGCTATAAATAACTCAGATCAGTTAGGGTTTGAGATGGATAAGGGAGAGAGTAGAGAAGAGAGTAGTAGTTATGTTATGTTGTACTGGTGATTGAGTGAGATCCAGAGATCAGTCCAGACATTGTGAAACATTGTTCAGGACATTTGTGTTTCATCTAAATAAGATCTCATCAATTGCATTATCTGGTTTATCAGCTGTTTATGTTTTGATTTCTGTTCTGATTACAGGTTAATGGATTCTTTCAACCCTTCCACCGGTTGATTCTGTGAATCAGTGGAATGGTCATGCATGTTAGTTTAGGTTGTATTTTAGTTTTCTGTTTATGCATTTCATTGTGTGGGAGATCGATTGGTAGCATGCTGTGAATCAACCTAGCATCCTCATGTGCTAGGTTTAGGAAGATAAACTGTTAAGTTTTGATCTGAAGGTGATCCGGCCCGATCATCATGTTTTCTTTGTGAAATTGTGCGGTTCTGTGAGTTTGCATGCAGCTGATGGATATACAGGGATCTGCATGTGCTTTTCCAGACGGAGTGAATCGCATCGACATCTGTGAGTATATCGCTATCCGGATCTTGTTATGAAGCTGACGAAGACTGTATGTTTCAAGTGCATCAGGATGATATAGGTTGGATATATACTCAGTGTATATATCATCATCAGGATCATCTTTCGTGTGTACCTATCATCCGCATATCGCTATCGCATGCAGAAGTGAAAGTTCACTTTTTGGCTAAGGACCGGAAAGGTCATCATCAGGATATTGAAAAGATCACCAGATATTCATTATCATGTTGCGGAGGATATAAATGTCTTATATCCTATTGACATCATCATCAGGTGCATTGACATCATCATCGGGTGCAAGTGACGTCATCGTCATCAGGATATTGCGAATATCACCCTATGCAAGTTTATCCTGCTGTCGCTAAGTGTTTTGGCATCGGCGTAAGTCATCGGCATAAAATTTGGGTAACATCATCAGGATGTTTCAGTATGACCGAATAAGTCATATCCTGATGCTGTTGTTTGAGTAGTCGGATATCGGGGTGACGTAAGCATCGAAGGAAAGGTGCTTGAAGTTGTCGTCATCAGGATATATCAGAGGAACCGGATATTTTATATCCTGCTGATGAAGGTGATGTTGAACATAATGATGATGAAGATAGAGTTTGGCGGTAAGATGAACAGTGAACATCAGGAGGATGTTTGCGCTAGTCGAATATGATGATGCTATCTGTGTTAGCAAGAAATATGATGATGATGATAAGCCGATAGGTATTACATACTGCATGTCCCAGATTTTAACATGCTGGTTGTGTTAATGACTCCTCCTTCCTATTTGTAAGCTTCTGTTGCGTTTCCTCTGCATCATCCTTGCTAATGCATAACTGTGATGTAACAATCTATCATCATCCTGAACCTTTGGGGGCACATATATATTCCCTATAGATTTCATCTGTTCAATAGTCAATCTTTTGTGAGCTCTTTTTCTTACTTGTCATTCTTGCAGTCAGCCTAGAAATCCTCAATATGTATAAGATGTTTATACTTTTTATCTACAAAGTTCTAAATCCTATGGAAGGGATCAAATCTACTCGTTAAGTCAAATTCTTGGAAACCATAGAATCTTAATTCTTGCTCAGAATACCCTGCAACATCTTCACTGTAGCATGAATATCTACCAATAGCCCATGGTAACTTCACATTTCCTCTGTTATTGAACTTCTTGTACATCCTGAAAACATTCAAATTCTGTCTTGAAAACTCTAATACAATCAACTTATCAGAAGGGTACCTTGGCAACATAAATGGTTTTCCTTCAAATCCTTCAGTTCTAATGTAAGTGAAATGCTCAAACTGTATGAACCAAGAACTGTGCAAACAAATTACATCCTCTGCCCTTTTGGATATTCTCTTGTTAGGTTCCTCATTCAAAATTCTTTCCAAATAAGTATAAAAAATATCATTCACTAAAGAAAAATTCTTCAAGGCATTCTCCTCCTGTAAGACAGGGTAGTGTTCATATACCAACTTTTGATTAGGACCATTTCCCAGGCTGCCTATTCTTTCTATTCCATGAATGTAAGGTCTGATTTCTGCAGCACAGGAATACAATACATAAGAAGACATATAAAATGGCAACATCTTTTGTTGTCTCTGCATAGCTTGTCTCCAAATGGCTGTGCTAATGACCTTGGCCTAGTGGATCTGCCCTTGCTCTTTTTCTCCCATTCTTATAAATTCTATGACAGTGAACATCCAAGGTTCACATTTTGTACCATCTCTTAATCCAACTAGTCTGCTCAGCATAGTGATCATTAGATAAATCTCTTCTTTGAAGCATATCCTCATCAAGTTTTTTGGTATCCTAGCCATAGCTTTAGGTTTGTTTTCTAAGCTACACCAGTTATGAAATATTTTACTCTTACATTCTTTCTCATTGGTTTGGAAATCCTCATTATATTAGTCAATGTCGATATCACTCATCTTCTCAGTAATCTCTAACCCAAAAGTTCTTGCAATGCCCTTTGTGGTTAGGTGAGCAATCAATCTATCATACAGTATGACCTTCCTTGTAGATGGGTTGTATAAAGTCACACAATCTAGACACAAATCCTTGGCCTCCATTGCCAGTGGGAAACTTGCAGCTCTGTATAATTCGCTTTCCCAAATACATTTCATATCTTTTGACGCATCTGCAGCAGTGATCTTCTTTAGCACCTCTTCTACATCATAATTCCCAATATTCGTGTCCGTGCCCATTCCACTTGTACTAATCAGTGATGGATAACCCCTGTAAATGGGCGATTCCTCTTTCTCTACTTCTTTCTGAGGTTTTCTTTCTTTCTTCACCTCTTCCCCTGTATCCTTCTTCTATTTAGGGGCCATCCTGTAGAAACATACTTCTTTTAATTGTCGTTTCAATTTCTAGTTTAGGGTTTTCACCATGAATTTCTACTTTTACAATTTACCCTAACACGTTTTTCCTTTTCTATTTTAACCTCTGAATTAATTAAGCTCTATTCAGCTAATTAACCATTAAAATAGTAATTTGCCCAAATGCATACGTTTCAATGAATATTACTAAAATAACAGTATTAAACCAACCAAAAATAAACAACGTTTTGGATAAATACCTATTGTTTGCGACCATTTACCCGTTGACTTACTTTACCATTTTCACCTTTATCTAGCAACTGTAACTATTGTCACTCTGGTAAATTCTGTTTAACCACTGCAACAACTCTTTTTTTCTACAATTTTCACTTAAAACAGTATATTGAAATCGAAATATCATAAAAAATGCCCTAACCCTCATTAAATTTCCCTTTGTTTGAGTGTTAATTCACATTAATTACAGCAATTAATGCACTACGCTCTCGGCCTTTATTACAGTGTTTATGTTTTTCAAACTTTTTACCGTTAGCTTGATTCAACATGCATACTTTCTCCTTTGTATATTTTGTTGTATGTTCCTTTTGTATGTCTTTGTTGTATCTCCAAAACATACAAACTCTTTTATGCATACAATCAACTAATGCTCTTTTACCCTTTTCCGTACATCTTTGTATCTTTAGCTTTGTATATCTCACTTGTATATTCTGTTGTATAAGCGCACTTACAAACCCCACATACATTCATTTCGTTACCCTTTCTCTTTCCGCAATGCATTGATTCTTTGTATATTGGGAATGTATATTACAAATATACAAACGCCAAATATACAAAGACTTTACTGTTTTTAACTTTTGCGACAAATCCGCCTTGCATTTCTACCTTGCATATGTACAACTGCTTGTATATCTTAAAATATACATGGTTATTATACAAGCAAACATGTACCTTCAGTGGGGTCCACCTTACCTCTCAATAATGCCTTTCTACAATGCCTTTACTTCCTTTTGAACTTTCAGACCTCAAATTGTTATGAATCATATTGTATTTACCATCGGCTCCGCAATGTATATAAAAACGTTGTATATTTTGCCCTGTACATTCCGAAACATACAAAGACAAAAATATACAACAGTTAAACATTATTCTATAATATCTTCGGTTCCAGCCTGTATAAAATGCAATGTATATCGCGTTGTATATGAAAAACATACAAAATGAAATATACATTGACTTTATTGTCTTTGATAATTTTTCAGTTCCCTGCTTTGTATATAAACTGCATCACCAAATATGCATTGAGTCCAAAATGCATCATTTATATCATATTCCAATCCTCTTTTAATTCCGTGTTGTATATTTCACAATGTATGTCTTCCGATACCTTATATGCAAACCTGAAATATACAACAATTATTCGTTATTTCATACCCTTTTCGATTCCTCTTTGTATATAAACTCAATGTATATAACCGAACATACATATACAAAGTGCAAAATTTACAAAGACTAAGTCAAATTTAATACCTTTTTAGTTCCGCGCTATGGATAACCTGATGTATATTTTGTTTGTATGTCTATCACTTGCCAAATATACAAACCAACATATACAAAGCATACTTCAATGTTTATTCATTCCAATTTTGACTATTTTTGACAACATTTATTTTAAGCCCGATGACCTCCTTTTTGCGACTAAGGTAACAACCCGATATACAAATGCATTTGTATATGAAATGACTTTGTGCTTACAAAGAACTTTGTACATACAAAGAACTTTGTATATACAAAACACAAAGCCTCTGTTTGTACATTTACCAAAAACCCTATAACTTGCAAAATAAGGCAAATTTTCAAATGATTCAAAAAGTAACCCCTGTTCATTTTTAACAAGGAATCCATCCATACTATGCACTGGTACTCAATGTTATTTTTTCTCTATTTTCACCAAGGTTTGTATTTGCAGTTACCTTTTTGCCTTTACCACCAAGCAGACCCACACACAAAAGCAACCAAAAGCCAGCTACAACAGGGGTCCTTATTTTGCTAGGGAGTAAAATGGGGCGTGTTGTGAGCATCAAGACAACTCCTTTTCAAAAACCAAATCTCTCTCCATAAAATAAAGGGTTGCTTCCTACTCCACCTGCTTCTTCTCGTCTATCCCAACAAGAGTATATTTTGTCGAGTCTACTAAAAAAGGTCACTTGATCACTCTTCTCCCTCCAACATGCAAAAAGTCTACACCAAACAATCAATAAGCTCTTCCTTTCTGTACATATCATCAAGTGCTTGGCCATTCCACTAGTGAATGTTGAGCCTTGTATAATAAAATTCAACACCTTCGTGACACATGTGCTTGCACCTCCCTTTCTATTGTAGCAACTCTTCTTTCTTCAAATAACATTCTTTTCTCTACATCATCATGATTAAGTCTCCTTGTTATGGCATCGTGCACCTCTACCATCACATTGTGATAGACTCCACCACTATCCATTACCAACATAATTCTCTTCATACATCTCACACATAACATTAGTCACCTCAATTGTGATGCTACACTTCTCCCTTCTTTGTGGTGAGAAGTTGTTTTTCCCATTGATGGTGACCCTACTATAACTTCTATTTCAACTCATGCTTCATACTCTACCCTTAGATACCTCTCCTCCTCTCCTTGTGATGTAGACTTCATTAATCACTTCACTATTTACATGGAAATTGTAGCTTTTCCCTACTAGCTCATTGCTATGCACGGTGATGCAATCTCATTTCTTTATTTCTAATAACATGAGTACTCTTTTTCATGGTTGTTCTCACCTGAACTTTGGGGGGTAGAAGGACAACCTGTTAAAAGGGTGAGCATTCTTTCTAAGGATCTCCCATCTTCTTACACTTTCCCCTCTTCTTTACCTTAAAACATTTGCATAATATACATGCAAACATTTTATGGGGGCATATATATTCCCTATTCACATGTGCATTCATACATGCACCCTTACTCATTCATTCCTCTTTAGTTTTAGCTTATTGTTGTGCCCCCTGTGGCATTGTTCTTCATAGTGCTCCCTGAGGCATGGTTATCAATACGCTCCCTAAGGTGCTACGTTGCTTGAATTGTTGGTTAATTTTGTGCTCCCTGAGGCATTGTTTATTGATGCTCCTTGAAGCATTGGTAGTATATGGTCACCTAGCATAACACAACTTGCTAGCCTGTGATCCACATAGTCTATGAGCCACCTAACATAACACGACTTTCTAGCCTGTGTGCTCCATACGACCAAAACTCATGGTCACCTAGCATAATACAGATTTCTATCTCGTGATCCATGAGGGTATATTGGTTTACATGACCCCTAGTGATAGAGCAAGCTAGTACCAGAGTCATGAACTCCTCTTCCTTTGATTGCTCCCCCTCTATTTGTTGTCTTCTCTCCTTGTAGCAATCGATCGACACATTCTTCTATCTACTTGTTAGAATTCTTGTTTTTTGGTTTTCTCTTGGGGATGATACAAAGTATTGAGACATCCTTTCAACTTTGGTCTCTTTACTTTGGTTGACTCAAAGTCTTTCCTTTTTGTTTGCTTATGTGATTACTCACTTCATGGTTACACGCTCTTGTTTTCCATGTATACTCTATGCTCTATGTATGCTTCATGTTTTCATGTATGCTTTGTGTCTTCCATGTATGCATTGTGTCTTCCATGTCTACTTCATGTTTTCATGTGTTTGCCTTGTGTCTTCCATTTCTACTTCATGTTTTCCATGTGTATGGCTTGTGTTTTCCATGTGTTTGCTTTGTGTGTTCGATGTATGCCTTATGTTTTCCATGAATGCTTTATGTATGCTCCATGTGTACTTTATGTGTGTGACTGATGCTATGTGTAACCTCTTTATCTAAGCATTGTAGACTTGTAGGATCCTAAGCTTGGGGGCTAGCACAACCCTCAACCTAACGACATTCTACGGCTTCAACATCCTGGTAGAGAGTGAAGATCAGAAAAGATTAAAAGACATGAAACATGGAAAAAAACTCAAAATCAAATCTTTTATACTTTTCCAATATGCCTTGTGGTGCAGGAGCACCTAATCCACATTGGCCTCCATGAGGCATTCAACTGTTTGATGTACATTTTGATGTTTCCAATAAGGTCCTATAAGACCATTCATGTAATAAGGTCTGTTTGACCAATGCATGTCATTTTAGTTTGTATCTAGGTTTATGTTGTAAGTCCCAAGGACACTTGTTGATCTGTTATCACAAAGGTTGTTAGGCAGTTGGAGGTTGTTAGATCTCCCAGCTGCTTGGAGTCAATTCAGTACTACTGAGGGTGAGTAGATAAATGCCCAAGATCATCGAATGTAATTAGTCAAGAGGTAATAGAGATCAGAGATCAGTGTGATTTGTAATTGAGAAATAGAGCATCTATGTGTACATTTCTGAAAGGCATAATAAACAAGTCATGTCCTGTGTATCTTTCTGTCATTTGATTTCGTTAGGTTTTCTCTATGCAATTAATTTACTATTTTGTGGCCGAGATGGATTCTTAATCCATTCCACCAGTTAGATTTCTTCGAAATCGGTGGAATGGCTATATAGTTCATTTTTGTGTTTTTTGTTTTGTTCGTTTGTGTTTGCAGGATCACGTACAAGATGCATTGATAGACCCTAGCATTTGTCATGTGCTAGATTATTGGAGAAATGAGTCTGTGAAGCTACAGGGTTTGCAGAGGTTCAGATCGGCAAAGATTCGTGTTGTTTTGCTAGGTATACATTCTGTGTGTATATCGCTAATGTATGTCAGGGGTTCATTTCATGTGTATCTCGCAAGTGAATATTGCGGTTGTATGTGGTAAATGTGCATTTCGTATCATACCAAGAAAGTCAACGGTCAATCTCACCGAATGCATATTCTGAATGCATGTTTTGAATGTATCTTCCGAATGTATATTGAGAATATACATTGCACACATACATTGTATTAGATGCAAGAGGTGACCGGCAGCGATGGTGAAGGAAACCAGTGATCGCAAGTCGGCGAAAGTATATACAAGCTATTCTATCAGTGTATTGGGAGCACATACAAAGCACTCACTGACGAGGAAGGTCACACCGACAATGCATGTCATCAGGAAGAGTTGGTGCATCGACCTGAGTTTGTAGGCATTCGCTAATGAAGAGAGTTCCGCCGATGAGTGTGGTTGAATGTATATTGCGAATGTATTTCGCAAATGCATGTGGGAATGTACATTGAAGAATGTATCTCTCGACAGATACAATGTTGAAGTATGGGCACATCAATTAAGCTTTATAAGTGTTCACCGATGTGAATGGTCTTGCCGATAGGTGATTAATGTGAAGACATACAACAGTGAATGTATGTTAAAGTTTTGGCTCCTCATCACCTTGAAGTCATCCTCACTCCTTAATAAGGTAGAGAGTGTGCACCCAAACACTCTAGCTTCACCTAAATGCAATGGTTGAATGTGGATATGCTCTCTAAACTCAACACAATTTTAACATTATGATGGTATAATGGAAATGGATTTGGAGAATATTTTGGCATGAAAAATTTGCTTGAAAATGGATGATGAAAATGGTTTGTAGAGGCTTGTATTTATAGGCAAATATGGAAGGATTTTGATCCAGTGGTTGAGATTGAAGGTTGAGATCAATGGTGGAGATGAGATGAGAGGATGAAGGGTTGAGATTTGATCAACAAGATTGGAGGATGGAGAATAAAAGTGAATTTTAAATTCACATGGGGAAGGGATTTGCATTAAATGAAGATTAAGACAAGTGATGAATTAAAAATTAGTTTTCTTGGGATGAGATGGAATTAAAAATTCTATTTTATGGGTGAATGTGTGAGTCATGTGACACTTGTGCATTTTTGGTACTCATATGTGTGAGCTTATTTCATGGAGAAGAGCTTAGGATGAAAATAGAAAGGTGAGTTGGAAGGGTCATGTGACCTTTTGGATTAAAAGGTAATTTTTTATTTGTGGGGTGTGGGAGAAGGTGTTAATGATGATTTGACTAAGTTAATCAGGGGGATTAACTTAATTAATATGGCTAGAAAAAGTTAGTGGATGGGTTAATGAAGGGTTAAAATTAATTAAATAATGAGGTCTAGGGGTCATGTAGGCTAGGGTAGCTAATTAAATAATTGATATTTAATCAACTAGGCTAAGTTTAGGTGGTAGAGTAAGGTCGATTAATTAAATAAGTATGATTTACTTAATTAATCAGGTTTAAGGAAGTGGATAAATTAACCAAATAAATATTTAACATATTTATTTAATTAATTGGAATGAAGTTATAAGGTGTAGTGATGAATTAATTAAATTAATTCATGACTAGAGGTAAATTAAAGATGGATGGCTAAATGATTATGGATGATTTATGGTTAATTAATTAAATAATTATGAATTTATTTAATTAATCAGATGAAAGGGGAAATTAGTGATATGGATGATGTGGAAAAATGGTTAAAGGGGTTGAGACATTTTTAGGTGTCTACATTTTGCCCCTCTTTGACATGGCATCGTGACCAAGTAGGGAAATGGCATCAGGTCAAAGAATTTTGCGTCAGCTAATGAGGAGTAGAAATGGATGAGGGATGGCCCCTCAAGAGATTGGACAAAAAATTAATTTTTTCAGACAAACTCTCAAAAAGGAGGGAATGGTAGTGAGAAACAAATGCGAGATGGAAAATAGCGTTGATAGGAGAAAAAATGGAGGAAAAAGGTTAAGATTTGTGACCTGGGGAGAGAAAATGGTGAATTAGGGTTGACATGGTGGCTATAGATAGTAAGAGTGGGCCCAATATGCCACATTTGTACACCTAAACTTAGTTGGACGAGAGAGACTAGAGCAAGTGCTATGGTGCAATTGACTTTGCTACGACACATTCATCGATTGGAGAGGGTACGAGACTATTAGAGGATGGACAAGGCTAGACCACAAGTATGCCATCCTAACCTAACTTTATCTTTTTAGGAGTAGGGTTAGGTTTAGGGGCGAAAATGGCTAGGTTAGCTAGATTAGCACTATCACATAGCCACGTAGCACTAATGGGGCACAAATTAGCACCATTAGGTAGATTAGCGCCAAAAGGCAAAAGGGGAAATCAAGCAGTTTAGCATTGTCTACTAGTAGTTTAGCGCTATCAAGTGGTTTAGCACCACAATTTTGGGGTTTTGTTGATGGTGGTTTTAGCACACAGCAATGTAGGTGAAATACAGGTATATCACCTCTCTTGAAAAAGGTATCCTATCCAAGATAGGACTGCCCCAAGGATAATATAGTTAGGTCTTAGCTTGCATGGAATATCTCAGTGGGATGTACTAGCTATGCCAACAAGGGGTCTTACATTTGATAGGGTTTATAAGATATGAAAGCAGTATGTATGCAGAAACCTTATGATTCTTTTAGCAGATTTGTAATGTAGATGCTTCTTAAACCCTAAATCTACCAAAGCTTGACTAAATAAAATGCAAAAGGTAAAGGGGGGAGAGAAAAGGGATAAGAAATCCTATAGATAATCACAAAAATGATCAACAAATAGATAGACAGATTCCTGATAATAAACGAATCCCTGTTTAACTAGGCAGCCCACAATGCCACAAAGATTGTGCAATCTTCTAAGGAAATGCAATGATTTTCAAATTGTAGAGGGTTCATCAAACAGCCAATCCCTGGCGTAGCTCAATGAAATCCTACAATCAAACTTATCTCATAAGATATGCCCAGACTAACCATGCACAATGACATACAATCAACAAGCCATCAATGGTATGGACAAGAAATCCATTAAATATCTAAATAATTAATCACAAATGCAACTGAATATCAACTAGTTTCAAATTGACATGAACCATGAAATCCAAAATGAGGCAACACATAAACATAAATTCCCAACAACCTACAAAACTTGCTTTATATTGACTGAATTTTGGCAGAGTCTTGGCAATTCATTATCAAATCCTACTTACAATGAGAGAAAATGATGGCTCTTTTATAGACAAGGCACCATACCAAGTTTTTCAATGCATGGTGGAGATTAACTCAACACTAATGGTCCAGATTACATGGCATTTAATGTGATATATTAGTTAGTTACATTTTTAGATTTGCCTTTGTCTTATAAGAAAAAGACAAAAAACAACTTAAAATACATTGAATCTGGACAAAATGGATACCCATTTAGTTGTACATGATAAAAAGCCACTTTTCAAGGCTGAATAAAGTCAAAATGAAGTCAAATGACCCTTAAAAACATGAGGTGATGTGGCTTGACAAGATTACAAGTGTTGGATAGATCAAGAGGAGTATGTGGCACATTTAAGTGAAGGCATATCCAACTGGATGATTGCTGGACTGATTCTTGATGACTAGACTACTGGGATAGCTGTGAACAAGTCCTAGATACTGAACTAGAAGTGCAGGAATAACAGTGATGTATACTTGATCTCCTATGTCTTCAAGCTCCTAGGACTTGTCTATATCATCTTGGATGTTATACTGACTTCCTCTTGCATGTGTAACACCAATTTGGTGGATAGAATGCCGATTTTGCATTTCTAGGTCAGCAGGGCACCTCTGTGTGTTCATCCTTGCAAGATAGCTCCAACAAGCTCCTGTGTCCTCCAAGACCTGCAATTCACAATGCAAAGCATCAATTTACAATCATTTTCCCTCAATTTAGATCAAGATAGGTCCATTTGCAGTCATGGATCAGTCAGGAACAACTCAAACTCAATATTGCTTCTATCATGCCCACATTTCCCATGCGGTCACGACATGCAACACGTGTCATGTCCACATTTGTCATGTGGTCATAACACAAAATATCAAAAAATTTCCACGCAACCCTAGAAACCCCCTTGCATGCGTCAGCGTGCTCAGTGGCAATACACATAAGGTGTAAACATGTCAATCAAACTCAGGGTAATGCGATCACATGTGCAATCCCCTACATGATGATAGATGACTAAGGGGGTCAATACAACATGAGAAGCATCGCCATTAGGGTTAAGATCGATTGATCAAAACCCTAAGTTGTCCTAAGTGAGTGACGGGATTTCGGCACGAGTCAAAAATAAAAACCCTAATTCTAGAGCATAGAAAGAATAACTAACAACTTAATCAAAACAACTAGTTTGCGGAATATAAAAATATTACCCAACACAAGGTTTAAATCATCTAAGGAAATTAACCCTAATTCCCAGAAAAATCCAGCAGCATAATGCCACTAGGGCGTATATAGGAATTATTCTAATTAAGAAAACATGCACTAGAGTTCACTAAACTTACTAACATTGATTGATTAAAATGATTATGCTAGGGGAATAAAAATTGCTGCACTAGGGTTCTCTAATTAATTAACTAGATTAAACAATTAAATTAATATTCTACTTCGATTAAACCCAACATACAATTAATTAAATTCGATCATGCTATACTAAAGTTGAAATAATAACCCTATAGTTTTCAAATTAAAATAAAACCCTAAAACACAAAATTATTAAAAAGGTTCCCCACATACTCATTTAAATAAATACTCTAAATGACCAAAGCCATCTAAATTATAAACAAAAATCTCTTATTCCTTTAGTAAAGAAATAACAACTAAACACTTATTATTTATTTGAAACCCACACCTAGCATGAAATTTACCCCTTCCCAAAAGGTCCAAGGCAACCCAATTAAAATCTAATAAGAAATCCCCAAGTTGAAAAAAAAGGGGAGGGAAAAATATTAAATTCTAATTTTAAAATCACATGACCTAAAAGCTCTCCAAAGAAAAAAATCATTTCCTTATGGAAAGGAAAAAGAACAAAACCCTAACCCTATTCTTGTTTTCTCTATTATTTTCTTTTCTATTTTGTTTTCTCATTCTTATTGTTTTGTAGGTCTGAAGGGAAAGGGCAGCCATGGGGAAAGTTTCCATGGAGGTATATACACTGAATATTTACCTAAATGAAAGCCCTCTTCTTTTTTTAATATATATATATTTATTCTCATTTGAATGTCTGGTAAAAAAAATAGAAGCATAGAGGTATATATATACTTTCCTATATAGAAATATATATTGAAATCATGCATTAACGTAGGGTTGAAAAGGGTCGAATGAGGGTTAGAGGATGGCTGGACCACAGCCGTGGTGAGGGCGTCAAGGAAAGGGAAATGGACGGGGTGTTATCCCCGCCATCGCCAATGCATAAGTATATGGGTGAGGGTTTAATCCCCCACCTAATTCTGTTACAAGCTTTCTAGCCACCACCCTCCTGCTTCAAACGCCGCTGGCCATTGGGGCCGTTAGGGTATAACCCTATGGTGCCTAACACAACTGTTGAATGCAATAAAAATTTATTTAATACATTTCTCTATTACAAGAAACATATCGACATGTATTCAGTTTTAAATACTTTCTTTCTATCATTTCAATTCGTTATAATTCATATATATATATATATATAAGTGGCATTTACACAGTTTTTTTTTACTCCACAACACAACAACAAACCAACTAACAAAACATGAAGAACACCCATAGGTTTAACACAACACAAAACTCATAAAAATGAGTTTGAAAGGGTAGGGGAGTGGACATCACTCAACTCAAGAGGCCACTCCAAATCTCTCAAAAAGCTCAACACAACAAGGCCTCAAGCCCAAATATTTATACCAAGAAACTGAAAGGAAGCTAGGTGTGCGGAAAACGCTTCCTATGCTAATCTAATGAGGAGAGGGCTATGCAAATTCAAATTATTCCTTACAACTACAGCAACATAGAACATGTAAATGAGATATTGCAGCAATACACATGAACCAGAAAGAAGACAGAAGAAGAGAGACAAAGATTTACGGTGGGGAAAACCCTTATCGGGTGAAAAACCCCACACTCAGAAACCTGCACAATGTATTAACAAATCTGAAAGAATGTTTACAATACACTTACAATGAAAGATTTAATGGTCTTTGACACTTGTATCTAGAGTCAATCTGACAGCATAACAGTACCTATAAACCTGTAATACAACTCCCTCTCCAAGCACCTGTTTATATAGAATATACAAGGCAATATTGGACCTGTCTTGGGATGGGTGTCCATCTTGGCCTCATGGCCCAAAACCCATGCCTAAGGACACTTGGTTAACATTGTAGAATGTGCCTAACACTTGTCCACAACTCCCATCCCAAAGAGGTCACCTATTTCCAAAATAAGCTATGACAGATGCTCTTACGACACTTATGATCGTCATAGAATCTGTTATAGCAGTTACAACTTACAACGGTAAGAGAATCTGTCATACACAGGCTATAAATAGTATATTCTCTTACAACATGTCATAGTCGACCTTGGGGCACCCAAATATGCCTTTTTCAAAGATGCTTCATGACACATGTCTTCACCTGTCTTACATGCTTCTATTTCTGACTCTTACATGTCATAATTCCGTCATAGGAATCCGTCATAACCATTTTAGTCAAACATTCCCTTACATAACATGAAAGATGCCGACACATGGAAAAATGCTCCTACCACAAAGTAGGATGCCTCTCTCCTCATGTGAGGACAAAATTACAAGTTGTCATCTTCCATGTAGGATGACACATCACTGTGCCACATCCCACAAAATGACAATATGGAATTTACAATTTATTTACAACATAGGAAATTAACAAATATATACAAACATAAATAATGCAAGGAATTACCAAGTTTGAGACACCTTAATTCCCAACATTCTCCCACTTGTCGAAAACCTTGTAAGAGCCAATAGAATAACAAGATTTAACTGCTATAGGCCGAGAGGCCCATAGACTCCGAACACCATCTGAACTTCTTTGTTCCCACTGGTTTCGTCAATGCATTTGCAACATTCTTCAAAGTATCTACCTTCTCCAAATTTACCTTTCCATCCTCAACCATGTCTTGCACGAAGTGAAACTGAACATCAATGTGCTTTATTCTAGCATGGAAAGTTGGATTCTTTGCAAGGCAAATTGCACTCTGACTGTCACAACTGATCGTGATCTGACCTACATCAACACCAATATCGGAACACAATCTCTTAAGCCAAATGGCTTCCTTACAAGAATGAGTTGCTGCCATATACTTAGCTTTTGTCATGGACAAAGCAACAACAGGTTGTCGCTTACTCATCCAACTAATAGCACCACCAAATAGTGTAAACACATAAGCACTAGTGGATCTCCTGCTGTCAACGTCACCTACCTAATCTGAATCCACAAATCCACGAATATCAATAGAATACGGAGGTCCTGAAACATTACCATGATAGCATACAGAATACTTAGAAGTACCCCTCAAATATCTGAACACTCATTTAACTGCATCCCAATGAACCTGTCTAGGATTAGCCATAAATCGACTAAGGACTCCCATTGCTTGGGCAATGTCTAGTCTTGTGCAGACCATATCATACATCAAACTACCAACAACACTAGCATAAGATACTCTACTCATGTCCTCCACCTCACTAGGAGATTTTGGACAATCCTCAATAGACAACTTTGTTCCCAAAGAAACAGGAACACACAGTGGTCTACAATCTGCCATGCTAAATCTATCCAACACGGTCTTCACATACTTACTCTAGCTTAACCAAAGTTTTCTGTTGGTTCTATCTCTTATGATTTCCATTCCTAGAATGTACCTGGCTGCTCCTAAATCTTTCATTTCAAACTGTGCTGACAACTGAGATTTAAAATCAGAAATCATATTCTTACCCTTCCCAATGAGCAACATATCATCAACATACATTGCAACAATGAGAATATGATCATCATCAAACTTATAATACACACAGTAATCTGATTTTGATCTCACAAATCTAATTGACAACACAAAGGCATCAAACTTCAAGTACCATCTCCTAGGGGATTGCTTCAAACCATACAAAGACTTCTTAAGTTTACAAACCAAATTTTCTTTACCTTTCACCATGTAATGCTTTGGTTGTGACATGTAGATTTCTTCCTCCAAATCACCATGAAGGAAAGCTATTTTCATATCCATCTGTTCTACCTCCAAGTCATAAGCTGCTGCAAGAGACAACATGAATCGAATGGATGTCACATTTGCAATGGGAGAGAATATCTCACCATAATCTATACCCTCCACTTGTGAATACCCCTTCACAACCAATCTGGCCTTATACTTCTCAACATTGCCATCTGCACCAAATTTCTTCTTGAACACCCATTTGCATCCAATGGGTTTCCATCTAGGAGGCAAAGGCACCAAGTCCCAAGATTGATTCTTTTCCAAAGAAGCCATTTCATCCTCCATGGCCTCCTTCCAAGAACCTGCATCTTTCATGTCCATAGCCTCTGATACAGTTCTAGGTTCATCACTGTTAGTAAGCAAAGCAAAAGCACAACTAGAATCAAGCAATGTAAAACTAAACCTTTCAAGTTACTTTTTTATCCATGTAGACCTCCTCAAGAGCTGAGGTTGAGGTTCAACTTCATCTGAGATTTTAGAGCTACAAGAGCTTTCCTCATCATCAGGTCCAACATTGTCTTTCTATTCAGTCTTCTTAGGGGTAGGAGGAAATTGAACAACATCCTCTTTCTTTTCTTTTTCTTCTGGCTGTAAAATAGTGGAAGAAGGTGTAAGCTCTCTGAAGATGACACTTCTTCTATACAACACTTTTTCAGCCACAGGGTCCTAAAGCTTGTATCCTTTCACACCGTCACCATAGCTAATGAAGATACACTTAATAGCCTTGTTCTCCATCTTTGACCGCTTCTCCCTAGGCACATGTGCATATGCCTCACAACCAAAAACATGAAGATGCCTTATTGAATGCTTTCTACCAGACCACACCTCCATGGGTGTATTTCCAACAAGAGCTGATGTAGAAGATCTGTTAACAAGATAGCAAGTAGTGGCAACAACTTCAGCCCAAAACTTTTGTTCTAGGCGAGCTCCACTAAGCATACTCCTAGCCTTCTCCATCAGTGTCCTATTCATCCTTTTTGCAACTCCATTTTGTTGCGGGGTCTATGGAGTTGTCTTATGTCTTTCAATCCCAAGTTCCTTGTAATATTTATCAAATTTTGTAAAATAGAATCCACCACCGTTGTTAGTTCTCAAACACTTAATCTTCTTACCAGTCTAATTTTTAGAAAAGGCCTTAAACTCCTTAAACTTACTATAGACTTCAGATTTTCTTCTGAGAAAATAAATCCATGTCCTACTATAGTCATCTATAAAAGATACAAAATATATAGATTTTGATAATGAAGGAACATTAACAGGACCAAATACATTAGAATGAACAAGGTCCAACACACCAGAAGACTTGTGAGAACTTGAATAAAACTAAACACAGTTTTGTTTCCCATATATGCAATACTCGCAAAAGTTGAACTCAAGATTACAATCATCTAACCCCTCAACGATGTTTTTATTTTTCAAGGTACGCAGACCCTTCTCACTAATGTGGCCAAATCTCTTATGCCATAACATTATCTTTTCAGCAGGAAGTTTAACTTCCAAGGCATGATTACAAACATCAGAACTAGAAACAACAGATCTATTAATTGCTTGTTCAGATGGTGGGGATGAAGTGACTATTGCCTTCTTCTTTAAATCAAAAGAACTATTGCATTGTGAAATGCATGCCTCTAGCTGAAACGAAGTACCTCTCCTAGTACCCTTAGCAAGCACCATAGATCCTCTAATCATCTTGCATCCTTCTTTCAAAAAGACAACCTGCACACCTGCATCATTCAAACTACTTACAGAAAGTAGGTTCCATGCTAAGCCTGGGATATGCATAACCCTAGAGATCCCCTTCACTTGACCATCAGGGAATCAAATAGAGAGTCTTCCACAACCAACAATCTTCAGATGAGAGTCGTTGCCCAAGTACACCTTTCCACCATCAAACTCCTCATACTTAGTGAACCAGTCTTGATGCGAGGTCATGTGGAATGATGCACCAGAGTCAATTAGCCACACAACATCAGATGCATGGGTTACCAGGGCTACGATGAAAGCATCACCATCATCTTGTGATTTGTCATAATTTGAATCAGGAGCTTTCTTCTTCTTCTTCTCCTCTTTAGATTTACCACAGTTCCAACAGATAGCCTTGGACTTTCCAGGAGATTTGGATTTACCCTTCTCAGCTTTCTTATCCTTCTTTTTCCCTTTCTCCTTGGGTCTTCCATGAACTGCAAGAGCCTCTTTAGCTACATCAGAAGACTTCCTCTGCATCTCTTCAAATAACAATGCAGATACCACATCTTCCATCTTGAATGTGGATGTGGTGCTTCCAATAGCCATGTCAAGGTGACCCCATGAGTCCGGCAAAGAACAAAGCAGGGTCATACATCGATCCTCCTCCTCCATCTTTACACCAATAGATGTCAACTGTGCAACCAGCATGTTAAAAGCATTCATATGTTCGGCAATGGATCCCCCATCTTCCATTCGAAGAGAATACAACTTCTTTCTCCTAAAAAGTTTATTAACCAGGGATTTGGCTTGATACACATCTCCTAACTTCTTCTAAAGCAAGGTTGTAGTTTTCTCCTCGTGGACATTTAACAGCACAGAATCAGTAAGACTACGTCTTATGAGACCCTTAGCCTTCCGATCCTTGAGATCCCAATTATCTTGTTGTATTGCAGTTGGTTTAGTTCCAGTAATAGTTTCCCAAAGGTCTCGGTCAACAAGCATGTCTTCCATCTTGAGCTTCCATAGCTCGAAATTAGTGCCATTGAATTTCTCCACTTCCATTCTTCCAGATGTGCTTGTGATCTCCTTGCTGTAGTAGAAAATAGAATACTCTGCATAGACTCCCACTCAACTTAAGATCAGCTCAAAAAACCCCTACCCAACAACTAAGGCCAAAACTGGCCAGGCTCTGATACCAACTGAAAGGAAGCTAGGTGTGCAGAAAACGCTTCCTACACTAATCTAATGAGGAGAAGGCTATGCAAATGCAAATTATTCCTTACAACTACAGCAAAATAGAACATGTAAATGAGATATTGCAGCAATACACATGAACCAGAAAGAAGACAGAAGAAGAGACAAAGATTTAGGGTGGGGAAAACCCTTATCGGGTGAAAAACCCCACACTCAGAAACCTGCACAATGTATTAACAAATCTGAAAGAATGTTTACAATACACTTGCAATGCAAGCTTCAATGGTATTTGACACTTGTATCTGGAGTCAATCTGATAGCATAACAGTACCTGTAAACCTGTAATACAACTCCCTCTCCAAGCACCTGTTTATATAGAATATACAAGGCAATATTGGACCTATCTTGGGATGGGCGTCCAACTTGGCCTCATGGCCCAAAACCCATGCCTAAGGACACTTGGTCAACATTGTAGAATGTGCCTGACACTTGTCCACAACTCCCATCTCAAAGAGGTTTCCTATTTCCAAAATGGGCTATGACAGATGCTCTTACGACTGTCATAGAAATTGTCATAGCGGTTACAAATAGCTATAAGAGAATCTGTCATACACAGGCTATAAATAGTATATTCTCTTACAACATGTCATAGTCCACCTTGGGGCACCCAAATATGCCTTTTTCAAAGATACTTCATGACACATGTCTTCACCTATCTTACATGCTTTTATTTCTGACTCTTACATGTCATAATTTCGTCATAGGAATCCGTCATAATCGTTTCTGTCAAACATTCCCTTACACAACATGAAAGATACCGACACATGGCAAAATGCTCCTACCACAAAGTGGGATACCTATCTCCTCATGTGAGGACAAAATTACAAGTTGTCATCTTCCATGTAGGATGACACATCACCGTGCCACATCCCACAAAATGACAATATGGACTTTACAATTTATTTACAACATAGGCAATTTATAAATATATACAAACATAAATAATGCAAGGAATTACCAAGGTTGAGATACCTTAATTCCCAATAGAAATGCATATATTCCTCCATGGCACTCATGCCATACAAAATGCTCACACTCATAATCTTGCCCTCAAGGCCAAAAATACCAACACTAGGAGGGTGACCTTGAAGAGGTTCACTCCTCCCCCGCCCCACTCATGTTGAGCATTTTCTCCAAATGGAGAGGCTCTTACAAACACCCTCAAAACCCACAACACAAAAGTGCAAAAACACTCACAAAGCAAACACACAAGTAAAGTAAATACATAAGGAAAGGCTTCAAGCCTTGAATCCTACCTTAAAAAGCCCAACAAGGAAGATATTTGAAGTAGAGCCCTTCCAACTCCACCTCTAAGTCCTTCCTCCAAAAGTGCCTCCCAAAAAATCTCTAACTCTCCCCAAAATTCAAATAAATGAAAAATGTAATGAAATCAACAACCCTCTCCCTCTCTTCAAGAGGGATTAAAATAGGCTCTCTTCATGAGCCTTGAGGAATGAGAAGGTGACACATGTCACCTTCTCCTTCCTCCTCACATCCACTTGCAAGCTTCATGGAATGTGGGGGTGACACGTGTCACCCTCCCATTCCACCAAGTCTTTCCCCCTCAACTTGTGCTCTCTCACACGTGTGAGAGCAAGTTGGAGCCCAAAAAGGATGAGGGTACAACAAGTGTCCAAATGCTATCCTCCCATGAAAGCCCACAAAACCCCAAGGTACTCTCACCAATGTGAGAGAGCCTTGGAGTTGGGTCCTCCACAATTAGGGGTCTTGAATACTCCCTAAGCCTTCAATGCAAGGTACCCCAAAGCCTTGGAATGAGGTGTGGATAAGGTTGAAGGTTTGACCCAACCTTCCACTCCTCCCCAAACTTCCATTTTCGTCACTTCACTCTAGGGGTAAGTTTAAGTGACCATATGGGAGTTATCCTAGGGTTAGACAAGCTCAAATGGGCCCTAGACCCTAGGGGTACAACCCAGGGTCACTTTTAACCCAATTTGAGCACCTTAGGATGCATAAAATCACATGAAAAGGGATCACAAAAATTAAAACAAAAATAAGGTCAAATAAACATTACACATTTACAACACCAATGTACAGTCAACTAAAAATTGGTAGACCTAGCCCAAAAGACAACATATGCAAACATTATGAAAATTCATCAAGCATTTACACAGTTGATCTTGGTTCCTCTTGGAACTAGATCAGCTCAACACGGGATTTCACAAAATGTGTGGGATGATCTCTAATTTTTCGTGGCTTGAGAAAATCACCTGCACACTTAAACAAAAGATTAATCCAACATGTATATCATAGCCGAAGCAAGGAAAAGCATACACTCACACCATCGCATAATCAATTAAAACATCATAAAAATCACATCATTATTAGATTCAAAATTTGCATATTTATAAACCATCTCAAGATAAAAAAATTGCATAGTAAATCCAAAATATGATCTCACAACTAGTATCTCTATCATATCAGAATGCTTATCATAAGTCTAATCATCATCAGTGAATCAAAATCAGGATCTAGTCTCATCACAACATACTAAGCATAACTAACCAAAATAAAGAAATATAGTCTAGAAGGTCTGCATATTGGGATCAATAGTCCCTAAATGTCTAAAATGTCTCCAATAGTAAATAAGAAATGATCAAAATAAGGGAGTGAAATAGTAGGCCTCACAGCGTCCTTATAGACCTCTTCACAAATCCAGTGATTTTTGCATGATTTTCTGAGTTTTTTACCATTTTCAAGTACCCATTTGGCCAGTATGATGATTTGGGAAATTTTTATGGTCATTTGGATCCATTTGGATACTTTTATTTCATGTTTTATGGCCTTTTTTGCAAAAAGTGAGATTTTTGGGGGTACTGACTTTTCAGGTGCAGTAGCATTAATTGTTGTAAAATGTGCTCAAAATCCACACAAACTTGGTAAAAATGTTGGTCATGATGTGATAAATAGTTATGCAATCCAAATTCAAGAAGAAAATCCAATTTTCACCTTGAAAACTCAATTTTTAGGCCAAAATGTCAAAAAGCGTTGATTTTGAGATCTACCGACCTTAGCGTTGATTTTGGGGGTCACTGACTAAAGTCAATAAGGGCACTTTTCAACGCAGGTCGGTGAGGTTTGTTTTTATCGCAATAGGCTTTTGCGCTACTTTTGGGTGTTACCGACTTGTGCGGATTTTGGATGCTACTGACCAAAAGTCGGTCAAGATCAAATTTAGCACAAGTTAGTCAGAGGTGAATTCGGCGCAAGTTAGTCGGAGCCTATTTTAGTGCAAACTTTGCTTGGGACCACCGGTGGAGTTTTTGATTCCTTTACTTTAAATATTTTGAAATATACTGTCAGGATGTTTGAGATAGGTTCTAGATCCATAGGATTTGATATGTAGATTCTAGATTTTTGAGGTTCCACCAGATTTCAGACTTAGCCATTTTTTCAGGGTTTTCAAGGTTTCAGACTTAGCCAAATCAGGGCTTTAGGACCATGCATTAGAATGAAAGAATATGAACCCCTTAGTGAAATCTTGCAGAATTTGACATGATTTTGCAACTCTAAGACCTGGAAACTATGAATTTCAACATGACACATCCTGCAGTAGCAATTTCAAGGACAATATTGAATGACACATGATTTTGGAGGAGAATGCAACAACACCCCATTTTAGCGCAAAATGCAACAAATGGCTATTTTTTAAGAACAAGACCACCCAAGACACCTCCAAATGACATCAAATCACTCCAAACATGCAAAATACTCAAATTTGGAACAAATTATGCACTCTAAGCACAATTTCACCTTCTCATCATCATAAGTAACAAAGGTTGAGACTGCAAGCCAAAGCAAAAGAGGGGGTCTCCATTTGTCAAAATGGGGCATGTGTACAAGGCACAACAAATTTCTATGGTTTAGCGCTATTAGATCAATTAGTGCAATGTGAGGGTAAATTATCCCTATTCTCTCGTTTAGCACCAAAAATTTGGGGGGTTTTGGGTGTAATGGTAGATTAGTGTCATTAGGACAAGGATTAGCACTAATCGGTCGATTAGCACTATTTGGGTCTGAAGTAGCACTTTAGACTAGTTTAGCACTATCTTCTAATTTAGTGCTATTGGTAAATGCATTAGTGCCATAGCGTTGTTTTGTAGAAAGAGGGGCTAACCTGGGTAATTTCTAGATGTATATTGAGCGACCGGTGCTACAGTTGTGAGAGAGATGGCCTCCATCAGTGTTTGCATTGATGAGTCAACTTATAGATGCAAAGGTGACTTGGTTACAGGGTATTGGTCTGCATACTATATCAGAGATGCTCTGACTGCGGGCTCATAAGCAATGATGATGGCTCTGGTAGAGAGATGGAGGAGCGAGGCATGCTCCTTTCTACTTCTGACGGGTGAGATCACTATCACCCTGGATGATGCATGGAGGATCCTTAGGATCCCCATAGTGGGTAATCAGGTGACATATGATGTTCCATATGGAGTAGAAGCCTTAGATTGAGCATTTGCACCATCACAACTATCATACACTTAGGATAGTTGGGAGATGAGATATGCATGCACTCATGTGGGTGGAGTTGGGTGTTATGTTTAATATGTTTGTGGGTTGGTTGGAGGGGTGTTGATGCCCGATCGATGGTCGTGGGACTTCTCAGCTAGCTGGGGTTAGGTCATCAAGGCTATGGTGACTCAGGGGATGGTGTTTGCATGGGGGCCTTGCTTACTGGTCTAGTTATATCATGAGATGCACCTGGTGGTGTATCAATAGGGAGAGAGCTTGGGGGCAGGGGTGACATTGCTCCATGTGTGGGTGTGGGATCAAACCACTATTACAAGGCTCGAGTGTCCACACATCAAGCCATAGTGGGAGCCATGGGTGATGACCTACAGGGGTGTTCTTTGGTATACATAATTGGGGAATAGGAGATATTGGCAATGACTTTTTGATGACATGGATACGGTCATATGGTGACTATACATAGGAGTGGAGCCCTAGGTAGATGATGATAGGCACATGGCTTATACATTTCAGCCTCATTACATGATGGGGTGGATAGAGCACATCATCTATAGGTATATTCCTTCATGTGTGATGTGCTAGTTTGGGATATGATAGGATTTTTGTTAGGTCATGCTGATTTGTGCACCTATACGAGTGGATGTGTCAGCCTGGCCTCCAGAGTTACTTCCACATGTGGTGTTACTAGATTGGGCAGCACTTTAGCCATTGATGTGGGATTGGTGGAGTCAGGTGGTGGATGCGGGGACTACAGTAGAGTATGATGCATGGTGGGCGCAGTATAGACCGATACGGCTTACAACCCTAGATGCAGATCCTGTAGAGGAGCAGGAGGAGGAGTGGGAGGAGTTCGTTATGGAGGATGTTGAGATAGAGGAGGGGGATGGAGCGAGGACAGATGGGGGAGGGGGAGATGGGTTACAAGATTTAGATACAACAGTGGCAGGGCAAGCAGCTATGGGAAATATACTAGTAGCTCAGATGGCAGTTGGGCAAGTGGCTGTAGGGCAGGGGCCAGTTAGGCAGGTACCAATTGGGCAAGCACCATAGGTTGGTCAGGTGATGGTTGGGCAGGCACCAGTTGGATAGGTGCCATCAGAGCAAGGACAGGTGGGGACATCTAGACATGTGGGGACTTCAAGTGTAGGACCTTCAAGCACTAGTCCTAGTCTAGTTCCATCTACTAGTCATCGATGGGTGTGACCATGAGGGGATGAGGAGGAGGATGCAGTGACCCTACGGGCTCAGATAGTGAGCCTAGAGGATCGGATGGCTAGGCAACAGTAGGAGTTGGACACTATGATTGCAAAGCGAGATAGTGCTCAGATGGAGGTTCAAAGATTACAGAGTGTGTAGGCTTTATTGGACATGATGAGTGGAGGAGATGGGGATCCTCAAGTTCAGATCCTTTAGGATTAGATTGGTCACCTGCAGAGCTAGATGCAAGCTTAGATTGTCTAGTTCACAGGAGAGTGAGATGCTAAGAGGGTGATGAGATAGGGGTAGAGGTTAGACTACAGAGTCGACATCCAGATTGCATAGCTACAACAACATGTGAATTAGATGCAAGGGGTCATTGATGGAAACAATATGGCTCGGATGTTGGGAGATTACACTGCAGTGCAGCAGTAGCTTACTCAAGTACAACAGCATCTAGCATATCAAAGAGCCCAAGAAGAGTACTATTACATGGCCTATTGTATAGCTGTTCCTGAGGGTCAACAGGTACCGAGCTGTAGCCAGCGTAGCCAGTCTAGGGTTTCAAGTTCTCATAGATTAGGACAGTCTTAGAGATTGGCTCAGTAGCCCTCATAGCAGTAGGATCAACCACCTCAGCAGTAGTAGGCTCCTATGGGGCCACTTCCTCCTCGTCGACCTAATTCTCCTACTGATTCTTCTTGGGGGAGTTCTACCCATGGTTTGTGATGTTTGATTTGTACACCTTCGGGCCTTATGTATTTTTGAGATACTTTAGCCATCATGGCATATTTTGTATAATGACTTTGTATGATTTTGAGTGATATATATGATGATTTTTTACGATGATTACATGGATATGTTTTTATGCTTATGGTTTTAATTATGTGTTCTGAATTATGATGTTTATGGATGTTATGCATATGGATGTTTTATGGTTTATGGATTATGTGGATTATGTATTTATGACTGATTATGGATATATGCATGTGATATGAATGGATTAATGAAATGGAAATAGATGATTAGATTAATAAATATATATTGTGGATGGATAAATGTAAATGGAAATGAAATAAATGCTTAGATTAATAAACATATATTATGTATGGATAAATGTAAATGCAATGGAATATATGCTTAGATTAATAAACATATATTATGTATGGATAAATGTAAATGCAATGGAATATATGCTTACATTAATAAATATATATTATCTATGCAAAGTGATGTGATAGATGGATAATAGTTAATGTAATGGTATGATGATGTAATGATGTGGTAATAATAAATGCAATGATATGGTGGTTTATTCTAATGATGATGTTGTGTATGCAAGATGATGGGTGTTAGTCATGATACTTTGTGATGCTTAGAACCATAGTGAGGAGGTTGGGAGATGGTCGGGCTGGGGGATGGTTAGAATAGGTTTAGAGATGGTTGGGGATGGTTGCTTAGGGATGGTTTGGATAGGTTTGGGTTTGGAAGGGGTTGGGGATGATTAGTACTAGGTAACTAGATGCCACATTATTAGAGGGTTTTTGTTGGGTTGGTTGAAATTGGATATGATTGGTTATGGGATGGGAGGGTAGGAGTTTGATAGGGTGGATTGGGATGGGATTAGTTGGGTCTTTTTTCTTCATTAAATGCAAATCCAAGGGGAGGATATGGTTCAATGGATGGGGAATGAGAGTAGATTAGGGATGATGGTTTGGGATAGGATATTGTGTTGATATTTTTGAGAGCAATCCTAGATTTAATATAGAAAAAGGGGATATTTTCACCAAGGTATGAAAGACCAAGGTGATGATACATATCTATCTTTACATGGACTAGACCTGCAAACAATAGGATGATACCATGCATGCACAAGGTAGTACAATCTTGCCTAGATGAGGGAAGGGGACTCATGGCATAAGTCCTTAGTACATAAAAGGTATGATGAACCTTAGATGCAAAAGGAGAATAATATGCTAGAACTGACACTACATTTTACAAGATATGAATACTAAACTTGGAGTAATGAGACCAACCCACAAGCACAACATACAAAAACAATGACCATGCCCCATTCTAGGTGTTTTTCGCTACATACCATGATATAGTGAGATCAAGGGAGTTTTGAAATGATCCTTAGAATGAGACAAAAGATAAAAATTAATAACCAAAAATACCAACAAACCAAACAAACAACCATTGTATCTCTTGCCAAGATAAATGTTGATTTGATAGGATGATCGATTCCGCCTATTGTAGGAACGATATATCCATTAAGGTAGATATTGATTAGATGATAAGGATAAAAATTGAAAGATGGGAAAAAAAGATAGTTGGCCACGTGTCATGATTGTAGTTGGTTTGTTGATTGATGATTTTTGTGTGAGATATGATGCTTTTGGAAGTATGCTTAGCAAGTGCATTGTGTTTGGATCTAGTATAAGCTTAGGGAATAGGGACCATCCAAACAGGTTGGATGGGTGCATCTTATGTACCTATGTACTGGATACTTCCTTCGTATTCCAGACTGCCTACATACCCTATATCCATGGGATCAAGGCACATAACGATGTGGGTGATGATGATATGTAGTTATAGTTTGTAGTGATAATGTAGTAATGGTTCGAGATGGGTTGAATGATGATGAGATGTTTTGATGATGATGTTGAAATGATTGTTTTAGGGATTTTCTAATTTTTTAATTTTTGGGGGGTTTTTGGATGTTTTGAGTTTTTTGGATTTTCTAAGACTTTTTTTTTGGATTTTGGTGATTTTATGATGTTTTTGTATTTTTTCGATTTTCTGTTGTACAAGATAGGCATACAAGGATCCTCTTTTCATGAATCTATCTCAGGTGGGTGATGAAGGGATGGGATGGGTGATGCTAAATGTTTATTATTTGAAGCCATGGGATGGAGGTGATATGGAGTGATATGGACAAAGGAAAGGACTTATAAGGTGGTAAAACTGACCACTACACATGGTGCTTGAGATAGGTTTTCACCATGGTACTTATCCAAGGCATCACTAAAGTGGTTTTTACCATTGGATGACTTTATTGCACTCAATTTTTCTTGATTTTTTTATATTTTTGGATTTTTTTCTTTTTTGATTTTTTTGTATTTTTGACTTGGGATACTAGATGGGTTAGGTGTAGAACTTTTGCAGTTGCATGATGTTCATAGGCTCATCCAGAGGCTACCCCTCAGATGTTGCAAGCTAATAAGCTCCTAATCCATAGCTATCTTTGATGACATAGGGTCCCAACCAATTAGGCTTTAACTTGCCCTTCTTGTGACACTCTTGTAGGTTCCTCTGATTTTCCATAAGGACCAGGTCGCCTATCTCAAACCAGCGGTTCTTGATCTTCTTGTTATAGCTTCTGCATAGGCGATTCTGGTAGGCTTGTAGGTGATTTAGAGCACTCAATCACTTCTCATCTAGAATTTCTAGCTCATTTAGTCTTGTAACTCGATACTCCTCCTGAGTAATGATATTTTGCAATGAGATTCTATGAGAGGGGAGCTCGACCTTGATTGGCAGGATGGCTTTGGAACCAAATACTAAGGAGTATGGGGTGGCTCCTATAGGGGTATAGATGCTTGTGCAGTAGGCCCAAAGGGTGGGATTGAGTTGGAGGTTCCAGTCACAACCAGCTTCATTAACCATCTTCTTCAAGATACGTAAGATGGTTTTATTGGAATCTTTAGCTTGACCGTTACCTTGAGTGTAATATGATGTAGAAAAGTGATGTTGGATGTGGAATTTTTTGTAGAGGTTAGGAACTTCTTGGTTCTTAAATAGTTTCCCATTGTTGGTGATGATGGAAAGGGAGATGCCATAGTGGCATATTATGTAATGGAGGACAAATTTGGCTATTTGGATTCTGGTGGTGTAAGTGAATGGAATTACTTCTACCCACTTAGTGAAATATTCAGTAGTAGTGATGGTGGGTGGATTCTTCCTATGAGGTCGATCCCCCATTGTAAAAAGGGCTAAGGGGTCATGATTGGTTGCAATTTCTGTCATGGTGCATGGATGAGATCACCATGTTGCTGACATGAGATGCATTTCTTCAAAAATTGATGGGTGTCCTGTTCCCTGGTAGGCTAACAATATCCTATTCTTAGAATCTTTTTTCTAGTGTAGGTCCACTAGAATGTGCACCACAAATACCCTTGTGTACCTCTTGTAAGGCCATTTCAACTTCTATAGAATCGAGGCATCGTAGAAGAGTACCATCAAGACTTTTGTGGTATAGGGTGTCACCTATGATGGTGAAGCGAGAGGCTTGACAGATGAAGGTTTGACATTGTGCAGATGTAAGGTTAGGTGGGATGATATTGTCATGGAGATAAAGGTAGGTTTCTTGATATCACGGGGACAAGGGACCAACAATGTTGCACACTAACTCAGATTGTGGAACATCATAAGCCAGCTCTTCTATCAGGAACTCACACCTTTTGATGTCTTTCTTCATGTGGACTAAAGAGCCTATGGTAGCCATGGCATCTACTGCTTTATTGTTCAACCTTAGTACGTGTTCAAAATGGATTTCATGAAAATAGTCTTTGAAGTCATCAACCATTCTTTTATATGATAGGAGCTTATCATCTTTTGGTTTATACTCATTGTTGACTTGTCTTATGACCATCTAGGAATCACCATAAACCTTGAGCTTTTCAATTTTCCACTGGATAGCCATACTGAGCCCTGTGATCAATGCTTCATATTCTACTACGTTGTTGGTACAAGGAAATGTGATTTTGTAGGACTTTGGGATGGTGTCTCCTTGAGGGGTGGCAAATAAGATGCATGTCCTCGAGCCACAATGTGTATAGGATCCATCAAAATACATCTTCCATGTTTTTGTTGTTGGTGCTATCGTAAGAATGGACTCATCTGGAAATTCTGAAAGCAGAGGCTACTCTGCTAGGATGGGCACATCGGCTAATTGATCTACAATTACCTGTCCTTTGATGGCTTTTTGTTCTATATATTCAATGTCTAATTCACTCAGGATCATTACCCATTTTTCCATTCATCCAGTGAGAGATGCTCTTGTCAACACGTACTTTAGTGGGTCAATTTTTGCAATGAGCTTGGTCTTGTGATTGAGAATGTAATGTCTTCACTTCTGGGAGGTAAAGACAAACGCAAGGCATGCTCATTCAATGGGTGTATAGTTTATCTCATATGCCACTAAAGTGCGGATGATGTAGTATATAGCTCTCTCTCTTTTCCTTGTTCATCATGTTGCACCAACAAGGCCCCTATCACTGTTTCTATTATATAGATGTAGAGTAAAAGGGGTTGTCCTTGTTTCGGTGGTATAAGGATGGGTGGAGTGGCAAGGTATTCTTTCAACTGTTGGAAGGCCTTATAACAATTCTCATCCCATACAAATGATGCATTCTTTCAAAGAAGATGTTGAAATGGCTGGCACTTATCTGCTAGCTGGGCTATAAAGCATCTGATAGACTGAAGCTTTCCTTGGAGGCTATGCAAATTTTTGGGATTTTTGGGTCAGCTTCAATACCTCTTCTTGATACAATATATCCTAGGAGTTTGCTGGAGGTGACTCCAAAGACACATTTCTTAGGATTTAGATGTATTTTGTATTGTTCTAGGTGGTCAAAGATCTTTGCAAGCACATTCAAATGTTCTTCTCTTCTCTTGGACTTTCCCAGTATGTCATATACATAGTCATCCATTATACTGTGGAATAGGTCATGGAAGATCACTATCATAGCTCTCTGATATGTAGCTCCCATGTTTTTCAAACCAAAGGGCATTACGACCCAACAGTAAGTTCCCCATGGACATATAAAAGAGGTCTTGTGTTGGTCTTCTTCGGCAATCTTGATTTGGTTATAACCAAAAAATATATCCATTAGTGATAGAATTTCATGCCCTGCTATGAGATCGACAATGATGTCAATGTTGAAGAGAGGAAAGTCATCTTTAGGGCATGCTTTGTTGAGGTCCCTAAAGTCCGTGCAACAACAGATGTCCCCAGTGACCTTTGCTATGGGCACAATGTTCGACACCCATTCAGGATAGTCGATAGGACGAATGAATCCCACATCTAGGAGCTTCTTGAGTTCTTCTTTGATGAGGAGTGCCACTTGTGGATTCATTTTCTTGGGTTTCTGCTTTAGGAATTTTGCATCAGGATTTACGGCAAGATGATGGATGACTATTCCAGGGTCCAATCTCGGCATATCAGCATAGGTCCATGCAAAGTTATGGCTCCTTTGTTTTAACAAGGCTAAGAAAGCCTCATATTTTGTCGATGAAAGGGAAGCAACCCAAAAGGTAATATTTGGTGTCTCCTCAGTGTCGAGGTTCATTTCTTGTGATTCTTCAACAAGAATAGGTGACCACTCTTGATACAATTCAGGGACCTCAAAGAGATCCATTCTCTCATAATCTAGCACCTCAGGGAGGTTTTCACTAGAGGATACATCCTTTATTTTGATTTTTTCTACATCCGAAAGTGCCACAACATGGTTTTTAGTATTGGATGTTATTTTTATGTTTTTACTTTTGTGACTAAGAGATTGGGATGTCTCCCCAAAGTATGCGGATGTTTTTAGCTCCATGATGTAATCGGCTATATGATCTTTAAGGGGCATATGGTCTCTAACCCCCATAAATTCTGTAATAGCTTTATCATTTTTTGCGATATCAAGGATAGGAGGTCCTTGTTGGTCCCAGTCAATGAGTTGTGGATAGACGAGAGGTAGGTTGTTGGATGTTGATGGCATGGTAGATAGGCTATAAATGGTACAGATGGAGGATTCAAAAAATTTGGTGAAATTGGCAAAGGAGTCTTGATGGTCCTCTTCATTGATGTTGTCAATTGCAAGAAAAGCTTTGGAAACCTCACTTAAGATAAATTCAACATCTGTGGGGGTAGACTCATGTTTTCCATACCCTAGACCTTGATGACGGGGATACTTTATTGGTTGGATCAGCTTGTGTCTATTTTGTTCATGTAGGCTCATTCCACCTTTTCTTTTATAACCCATGTTCTTGACAATATCTAAGCCCTTTCCATATATCTTGGTAGGTAAGTCAGGAGCTATTGGTTTTTCATCTTCATCTTTGTAGAGCCATGATGATATGTCTTCAAGGATATCTTGATCCAGGAGATGTTTTCACTCGAAGATTGGGGATGGCTTGCATTTGATGATAATCGTGGATACTTCATTTTCTTTAGGGGTACCGAATGCCTTGGGGGATGGTGGGAGTAGGCCTATGCAAAATGTGCCATGTAGATCATATTCACCACATCCGATGTCACTCATCTTGATCTTCACCTCGGGAGGGGTGGATGATTGCGATGTGCATGCAATGTTTGAAGGATCACTGTATGAGGTGAGAGGTTTTGGATTGGTGTTAGAGGTGGATACTTTGATGGCATTGTTGTAAGGGAAAAAGGTTCTATCCTGTCCTTCCAAAAAGCTACAATATTGAAAGGGATGAGGATCAGCATAGATAGTAACTTTTGTGCCATTATATGGGAATTTGAGGCATTGATGGAATGTAGAGGGAATGGCTTGCATGGCATGGATCCATGGTCGGCTAAGGAGGATGTTGTAGGGGAGGTCAAGATCAATAAAGTGACATTTGGTTTCTAATATCTTTTGTCCCATTGGAATGGGGAGTTTAATGGTGCCTTCAAACAATCTCTCAGTTTCATCATATCCCTTTATGGTGATGCATTTACTAGAATCCACAACCACATCAGAGTATCCTAAGTGTTTTTAACAATTTAAGAGTGCAAAGATTTAGGCCTGAGCCACCATCTATTAAGAGTGATTTTATGGTGTGTTTATGGATAAGGACCTCTATGTGGAGAGCTTTTTTGTGGGATGTATTGGATGTAGGAAGATCTTTTTTGGAGAATGTGAGATGATGCGGTGAGGCAATGTCTCCCACCATGGATTGGAATTGGTCAACATTCAGGTTGATAGGGACATGGGTTTCCATTATGTCTTTATCAAGGACATCCTTATGAAGGGGAGATGTATGGAGTAACTCAAGAATGGAAATTTGGGCAGCCCGCTCTTTCCAAGGTGATCGAGGAGGTTGTACTTATGAGTGGATAGAGGATTGGTAGGTGTGGAAGTAGTGGCTTGATCATTAGCAGGGGTTCCTTGAATAGAGATGTGGCTGTGACGAGTAGTGACAGTGCAATTGGGTGTTTTGGCTCGAATGGTAATGGTCTTGACTTGGTTGGATGATTCTTCTATATGACCCATGATAGAATTGAAAGAAGTGGGAGGTGGAACTATATTGTAGGATTGGTTAGTGGATGATGCCTTTCCTTTGTTGTGATCAGGGAGCGGATCCTTGTTGATGAGGTAAGAGTAGGCTTTGTTAATACATCATCATTTACTCTTTATCAATCCGAAGGTGTCTGGACCGATCTGTGATAAGACTGTTTGTTGGGGGGTTTTCTTTATGGGATGGTTGAGGACCAGAGATTGGTTTGGTGATCCTTGCACAGTTGTAGTTCTGATCTTCTTTCTCATAAAATAACTACCTTACTTTGCTTGAAAAGAAACACTCTTTCTTGAAAAAAAAGAAACTATTCTAACATTTTTTGAAATAAACATTAATCTAATTGCTGGAAATGAACACACTTGCAAAAAATAAGAGATGAACATAAAGGAAACCTATTGTTTCTTCTTAGACATGCAATACTCTGAACATCACAATGCTTAAGGAGATAACAAATCTGATTTTTATAATTTTCTATTTTTGGAAGAATAAACCTGCAGGTGAGAACACATGACAAAAAAACAACACATATAACAATTTGCTGTAAAGAAATTAATAGAAGTAAAATGATACAGATAGAATACCAAGAGATCTATTCCAGGATGGGGAAGCGGGCCCTACTTTCCTAGATGGAGACAATCCTCTTTGATCAACAACTTTCAAAAGAAATCTCCCTTCATTTGTATTTTATTCATATTTAAAGAACATACATGCCTAAACTTAGAAGTTTTCTTATGTTGAAAACAAACTGTGATGAACAACTAATTGATGGAAAAATATGAACTAACTCTAATAAGGTGCAATGGCTCCTCTACTTATATAATCAAGCCTTATTGAAAAAGGAATGCTAATTGCGAGTCTAACTACAGTGAACTGGAACAGCCAGTTGCATGCTTATTGAAAAGTAAATCTAACTACTAACTAATTTCCTATGAACTGGAGCTTGAATAGCCACTTGTATTATTTTCTTAACTACACAATCAGTTGCAAGAAACTCCAGATTCGCGATCTAAGTAAAGCAATTAGTCGGGCAAACTCCATGAGTTCCCCAAAAATAGTGGTGCGTCCAGGCGACAATGATATCTTGAGCTGACGTTTGCCATCGGATATATGGATCACTAAGTTTAGTGATATGGCAGTGTAATTAAAGTTGTGGCAAGGATTTGAGGTGCTTATTGGGCATGTTGCAGGGCTTAGAGGGTCTTCGGGAGCATTTGTTGGAAATCATCAACTCAGGGGAGGATGACGCTTAGGAAGTATTGTCCTCTGGAGCTATTTGGAGTTCAGCTAAAGTTCAACTACTGCAACCTTTATTAAACATACACAACTTATACCACAAATTATGAGATATGCACATAGAAAATGTTATTCAAGCATCAATATTAAAGAGATTTCATCAAGGTGTAATGGAAACAAAACATAAGCATAATCAATTCTCAAGACGAATATAATTATAATAATATGTATTTATATGCCAATATGTTTTTTAAAAGTTTATCAAAGCATGAAAATATTGATAATTAAATGAGTCAATAATTTGGCTCATCATTTCCTCCCTACTTAGGTTCTGTCATGACCTCATGGCTATTACTATCTTGCCCCATCAGAATGTTTTTCCCTTCCATAATTGTGCTACAGTTATAGTCATCATCACTGTACTGGAACAATTGTATGCCCTTAGGATGGAACCCATCATTTTCCTGAATCCTGTTGTGCCATTTGCTAAATTTTTTCGGTTGCATTGGCTCAGCTTGAGGATGGCTGAGCCTAGGTGCTAGCATGAGCAATAGTGGGGCTCTAAACCTCATTCTAATCCAATTTTGTTTCTTTTATTGAATAATTGGAACGAGGCTCCTAACTCTTGCGGTCATCCATCGTATGTTAGCAGGGGAAACTGGTTCCCTTCTTTTTAGCACATTGGGAAGTGTTTCAAACCGTGCTTTGCATCTTGACATGGTGGCATTGGGAAGGTGATTTGCAACGACAAAGAAATCTGCAATACAAGAGTTCAGATTTTGCATATATTGGTCCATGATACCCTACCTATACACATTTTCTCTGAAAGTATTTCTGAACCATGTAGTCTTTGGGCATTCATGCCTCATTAGTAGGCCAATTGACCCAGCAGTAGTTTCATACTCCTCCATTCTATCTTCCCATAATCTATTGTTTCTTAATAGGGAAAGATAGCTCTGGATTTAGAGTTCCCCTATATAAAGATTTAGCATGGAAGTATCTACATGGCCTAGAATGTGGCCATGTTAGAAAAACTCATAGAGAAGGTTCTTTTGATCTGAAGAATTTTGAAGGTAACATTCGACAAATTCTTTTTCATTTTCAAAATCAAAGGGCAAATTGCAGCTAATGCGCAGTAGTTTCCATCTCAGAAATTATTCTCTTAGAAAAAGAGCATACACACCTGAGGGTGCCCATTGTGCTAACAAAGGTTTCCCCTGTTTCACAGTTGAGAGCGAGATTTTTCTCTACCTTTACTTTCTCCTACCTCAAGGTCTCCATCATTCTCTGGAGCTTTGCAATTTCACCTCTGAGTTGTCTATTATCTCTAGTTAACTATAGATTTTGTTCATAAACATTTAAGGATGTGGTGGCAGGGGTTTGCTGGGTAGCAATCTGTCTCAGCCTTGCAATTTGCTTGTCCTTTTGGGTAATCATGCTTGCCTGATTATCCACCTCCTTTTTTAAAGAAGCAATTTCTTTTTCCTTTTCTTCTTTTTTCCAAGTGGCCTTTACCCTTTCTGCCGCCAGCTCCTCATCTTTTGCCTTTACTTGCTGGGACAAAGCTGCCAATTGTGCTTTACATTACTTTAGCTCAAATTCAATCTTTGAAAGGTCAAGGGCATGCTGGGTATCCTATGCCGTGGTATCCTCAGAGTTGGAGCTCTCTGTCATGACCTATTTGCCTTGCCTGCGCCCATGTTGCAATGGTTCATTCTCTAGAGCTTTTGAGGCATTATGCTCATCTGTCGCTAGAATGCCACTGCCACCACCTTCCTCAATTGTTTCATGTACCTTTTGTGGAATATCATCTTCACCACTCTCCTCAGTTGTTTCTCATGTTTCTTATGGACTGCCTTGCTGACTTGCCAAAGCAATGGGGGATGCTTCAACATCTTCCTCATCTGAAGAAATAACAAAAGTGCGAGAGTGTCTAATTTGTGCAGGTTCAGAGGATGCTTCTTCACCTTGTTGGCGCGGATGCTTTGCACCTTTGCAGAGCCTTTTGAAGTGGACCTTGGAAGGATTTGAAGACATGGCGACGGCTTCGCCAAATATAGACACAGCAGAAGAGTGCCTTGTTCTTTTCTTCTTTGGCGTCAAAGCCAAAAAGTCCTCCCATTTTCTCTGCCCATCTTCTTGTTGTATGAAATGGTGTTTCATAATCAAATGAATTAATCCTGCATGGCTAACCAGGCCCTCTCTACTCTTCTGTTTTGTTAGCATATTTACCAATGTAGTGTGTAAAAAGGTAGGAATGTTTATTAGAAATTGTGGATTATTGGCACCATGCCTGAGATGTGTAATTAATCTCATTCCAGGGCCAAGTACAGTCCCATACTAGCCATCATAGGTAAAGAACTTCATAACCCATAGGACTACAGTCTTCCAAGGAAATTCTTACAGTTGTGAATGTTCTGTGGAAATTCTTGACAAATTCTTGGACTAATTCTGCCTCGAAACGCTCGAACTTCTGCAAGAACTCAAGCCATCTCACCTTCTAGAAAATTTGAGCACTAGCGTCATCGATGATTGCATTCTTTGGTTCTGCCTTCTATTTATGTCCCATATCTGGTAATTATTTTCTCTTCTTGCCACTCTGGTTTGAAGGAATTCAATCAGGAGCAAAGGGGGGTTCTATACTGCAACTTGGTTTATTGAAGTTTGTCTTTATTTCAATCTGGTGAAGAAGGAAGCTATTGAAGTATGAGTTGCCATCTACAGATTCATTGGAAGAAATAATTGTATACAGGTTGGCACTTGTTCCTACTATCTTTTTGGTACTCATGGCAGATATTTCAGAGTGTTGCCGTAGGGTGGCACGTGTGAAATTTTTCTTCAGAGCTACCATCTTAATTGCCTTCTATGCATTTCTAGAGCTGACGCCATTCTACTATGGCTTTATGTTTATTTAGATGTACTTCCCTCTTGATTGGTCATCATTACCTTCATTATGATTTTACAAACTGGGCTTTTATTCCATTTTTGGCAATAATTTAAAGCTTACCCATCTTAATGACCAAGTACTATGATTTTCTTAGGGAATACATAGGATCCGCAATCAAGTATCAACTTGCCACATGTCAATCCACAATCATTGCCATGACTGTGATCTTTGTGCACCAAAAGTTGAAGCTCATGATGTTAGTTTTTTGAAACACGTGGCATAGCTATAGACATTAAAATAATTATATAAGTTTTGAGGAAAGAGTATACCTAGGTAAGGTACCCATGACCTTGATTATATCACTTCAATCTTTCTGTCGAATTAATTTCTACCGCACATTGGTCCTGCGCCCGTAGGTATTTGAGTTGGTGCTATACACCTAGTCTTCATCTGGAGCCGTCAGGAGCTATCCGGAGCCATTTGGATCTATCTGGAGCCATCTGGAGCATGCTATATCACAAAAGGATCTGTAGAGTTTGCAAAAGATTTTTATTAGAAAAGGAGGGAGTTTCAAAGAAAAGACCGCCATTATTGGTTTTTAATCTTCCCTCTAGGCAAAGCTGCCATCACTGGTTTTCAACATTTGCTTGATTTTTTTTTTTTTACAGGAAAGGCCACCATTTCTGGTTTTCAACCTCAACTGCTTTATTCATTCAAGAATCATTATTTGGAGAACAATTCCCATGGAAGAAAGGTATTCCACAGAGAAATGTTCTATTTGAGACTGAATTTCGGTAGAGAATTCTTCTTTGGAGGTTGGTTTATGGTACAACTTCAATCTATGTCCATTGACTAGAAAAACTCTGCAATCTCCATCAATTGGAACTAACTGGACAGCTCCATTGCTGAAGGTTTCTTGAATTTCGTAAGGCCCCAACCATCTGGTATGTAGTTTTCCTTTTAGATCCTAATATTTAGAATCATACAACAGGGCCCAATGTCCTTGTTTGAAGTGCTTGCTGATGATGTGCTTGTCATGCCATTCCTTCCTTTGTTATTGGATTAATTTAGTATGCTGAAGTGCTTCCATTCTCATCTCATCTAGCTTGTTTAACGATAACACCCTTTGTTGCTGAGCCTCGGTCAAATCAAGCCAACTTCAAGTGCTGTCCTTAATGTTTCTATCTCATATTCGATGGGTAGCACTGGGTGCTTTCCATAAACTAACTCATATGGAGTGAAGTTAGTTGTTGATCTCCAGGTAGTATTATAAGCCCAAACAACTTTTATCATTCTATCGGCCCAATCTTTCCTCCTGCTTGAGATAGTTTTGGTGAGAATATTCTCCAATTCTCTGTTTGTGACTTCAACCTGACCATTGCTCTGTGGATGATATGGAGAAGATTTTCTGTGAGTGATCTGATATCTTCTTAGGAATGCTTTGATCATGGTAGACATAAAATGTGGTCCCTAATCGGAGACAAGAGTTCTGGGTACTCCACACCACTGCAAGATATGTTTGTATAGGAAATCTGCAGCTTTCTCCTCTTTTGCTGTCGGTAGTGCTTTTGCTTCAACCCATTTGGTGGCATAATCTCTGCAGACCAATATATAGTGATTTCCTCTGGATGGTGGGTCAATTGGTCTGACAAAGTCTATCCCCCATTTTTCAAATGGATCTAAAGCCACTTGGGGATGGAGGGGCATCTCTGTGGTGAAAGTTGGACGTCCCATTCGTTGACACTGATTGCATCGGTTGACATATTGGTGAATATCTTTGGTCATTGTTGGCCAAAAATATCTAGCTCCCAGGATTTTGTGCCCTGTTCTAATGGCTGAAAAGTGTCCTCCAGAAGGTTCATCATGACATGCATGGATTATGTCATACACCTCTGTTTCTTGCACACACCAACATAATACATGATTAGGACAATGTTTAAACAGAAGACCATTTACCCACTTGTATCTAGAGCTCTCCCGAACTAGCTGTCTGATTTCTTTCGAGTTAAAATGTTGTGGGCATTTTCTTGAAACTGGATAATTAGCCAGATCAGCAAACCATGGAGATTGTATAGAGATGGTGAACAAATGTTCATCAGGAAATGTGTCATCCACTGGTTTGTTATTTCCCTGCACATTCAATCTAGACAAGAAGTCAACAACAACATTATCTTTGTCTGGTTTATCAATAATAGTTATGTCAAATTCTTGCAATAATAATAACCATCTGATAATTCTACCACCAACTATAGCTTTGTTCATTAGATACCTTATGGATGCATGATCAGTGTGTACGAAGATTTTATAGCTTATGACGTAGTGGCAAAATTTGTTGATAGCATAGACTACTGCCAAAAATTCTTTTTCAGTTGTGTAATTTTTCTTAGCTGGGTTCAAGTTCTTGCTGATGTAATATATTGCATGCATACCTCTAGACTCACTCAATTGTCCTAAGACTACCCCAATAGCCTGATTGGAAGCATCTGTTTGGATGTGAAATGGTTCTCCCCAGTTTGGTCCTTTTATCACCAGAGCGGTTATGAGGGCATTTTTGATGGTCTCAAATGACTGCTGGTATTCTTGTGTCCACTTAAATTCAGAATCCTTCTTCAACAAAGTGAACATAGGGTCAACTTTTCAGCTAAAATTTTCAATGAACCTTCTGTAATAGCTAGCATGTCCCAGAAAGCTCCTCACCTTAGTTTGAGTTTCAGGAGGAGGAATTTGTACTATGATTTCAATCTTCTTGGGGTCCACTTTCAATCCCTCCTGCAAGATATGGTGACCAAGTACAATTCCCTCAGTCATCATGAGAAACCTTTTTCATGGTTTAACAACAGCTGGTGTTCTTTGCATCTTTCAAGTACCTTGTTTAAACTATTCAGGGCTTCATCAAAGGTTTTACCATGTACCGTAAAGTTGTCATATAGACTTCAACATAGGTATTCGCTAGATCAGCAAATATTGCTAAAACAACACGTTGAAATGTGGCTGGCGCATTACATAACCCAAATGGCAACACTTTGTAGGCATATGTCCCCCATGGATAGGTGAAGGTTGTCTTATCCTAATCTTCTGGAGCTACCTGGATCTGGTTATAGCCACTAAAACCATCCAAGAAGGAGAAATAGAGACTTCCAGCCAGGTTGTCTAGGACTTGGTCAATGAAAGGGAGTGGAAAATAATCCTTCTTTGTAGCTTTGTTCAGCTCCCTATAATCTATGCAGACTCGCCATTTTCCATTCTTTTTGGGCACTATTACTAATGGTGATACCCATTGACTGTTAGAGATGGGATAAATGAACCCTACCTGTAATAATTTCTCAATCTCTTCCTTCACTATATTTTTCAGAGCTGGGTTGATTCTTCATTGTGGTTGCCTAACAGGTCAAACATCCTCAGTGTAAATATGGTGCGTGCAAATGCTAGGATGGATTCCCTTCATGTCTTTGTATTCCCAAGAAAAATCCTGGGTGTCATTTTGTAACAATTTTTCCAATTGAATCTCTTCCCCTTCTGTTAACCAACTACTGATAGAAAGTTCTTTGTTGGTTTGAACTAGGATTTGTTTTGTGCCAGTATGAACAGAAAGAAGTTCTCTATACAGACTTAACAGTGTGTTTAAAGGACAAAGGTGAGGTATGACTTGGTGGAGAGTTTTCACTTTTTGGTAACTTACATGAGAGGCAATCTCTTCAGAGTATGGGCAATTAAAAGCTTTGAAGGACCCTTTCAAGTCTCTCTAGAGCCATCCAGAGACCTCTTGCTGAGTAGCATTGTATAAGGAGTTTTCGATGTTTGGTTCTATTTCTTCATATTCCTTATTACATTCTTTAAAGTGTTCTACTATTGTTACCATTGCCAATGAGGAGGCATCCTCTTCATCAGAATCTATCAAATCATCTATCCATGGTTTATTTTCGTATTGCAGAAATGGTTTGGCCGGAGGATAGATAGAAAGTTCTTTAAGTCTTTTTCTATTTGAAATGGTCATACTTCTAGATCTGCTGCTGTAGCTAGCCAAGGTCTTCCTAGGATTATTGGGTAAACTGATCATTTTTTTCTTGTTTGTAGGATAAGGAAATCAACTGAATAATCCCAAGTGTCAATGGTGACTATGACATCCTCTAAAACTCCTTCAGGTTTGGTAATAGATAGGTCTGCAAGTTGTAAAATAGTTGAAGTTGGCTGAACATGTTTTAATGCCAAAGCTTCTACAGTTTCTAACGTCATTGCATTGATAGCAGCACCCAAATCTATTAAAACATTTAAAACAGACACCCCTTTTATGTCCACCGTTATGACCAGGCTCCCAGGATCCCCATATTTTTGAGGAATCAACTTGCCTGATAAAACATCTACAAATTTTCCTTCAACTTGGATAGTGTTGGGCAATTTCCTTTTTCTGCCTGGAAGTTTTAGACAAACTTTTAATAGTCTAATTTATCTCAGGGATCTCTTTTATCACTTGTAACAAAGGAACTTCAATGTGCATTTTCCTAAGTTCCCTAATTAATTAGGAGTCATCATGTGAAGGTTGATTTTCCTTAGATTGTGGAGGGGTCTGTTTCAACCATTCTGGGAATGGAACAGGGGTCTCCTTCAAAATCTCTTCTATTTCTTTTGCCTTAGCCTTTTTATTGGACTGTTGTGTATCATCTTTAGGATTCGCTTCTTCTTCTTCGATGACTTCCTCAATAGGTATAGTTATAGGCACATTTCTAGATCGGAGTTGGATATCACTGATCTCTACCACATTCAGGGTTGTTGTATTTGGATTGATATTGTACACCTATTGCTATGGTCTATTGGTCTTGGGGTTCAAAACCAGTTGTGTAGGCATTGATGGTTGGTTTACTTGCTCATTGCAATTTGTATTTGCAGGCTGTGAAGGTCCTAGAAGTAAGGCCTGAGGTTGGTTTCCAAATCTTCTCATCCCTTTGTTGTATTGAGGAGCCCATTATTGTTGATACTGCTGCTGATTTGACCATTATGGATTGGACCAAGATTGATTTGTCCAATCTTGTTGAGGCCATGAACCCCACTACATTGGCATTTGCATTGGCATTTGCATTAGCATTTGCATTCCCCAAGGTCCATTATAAGAGTTCCCTCTTGGAGCATATTGGTTTTGAAACTGATTATATCCATAAGTAGGTTATTTCTGACCAATAAAATTCAGCTCTTCCTCATCTGCTAGAACCTTTTTCAGTCTGTTTTTAATCTCAGGGAGTAGGCCACATTCGTTGGTGGAATGATTTTTCTCATAGATTTTACACAACTCAGTCCTATTTAAAGGGCATTCCCTAAGTGGATGTTTTTCTCTACAACGAGGGAAATAAATAGCTAAGGGTTCAATATTCTTTTTACTAGCCTGCATGCCATCCAAAGTCGTGTTCAAATGAAGTAGGATGTTAGTTTTAAGATTTGCTAGTTCCTCCATCACTTTCGTAACATCATTGTTACTACCCCTTTTTTTAATTCTTTTTCCTTCTCTTTTACGAGAATAGTTTCTGCAAACTTCTATAATTTCTTCAAAAGTTTTCTTATTAATGTCTTCCTTACGCATCAGGTTTAATGCTTCTTTTCTGTCATCATCAATCCCTCTTAGAAAGATGGTCTTACTTAGTTCCTCGTCTCGATTGTTTCCACACCTTCTATGGACAAATAAGAATCTATCCACATAGTCTTCTAATTTCTCCTCCTCCATTTGTTTCATGCAAAAGAGTTCATCTTTCCAATCCTTGACTCTACAGTAATCCTGATAGTTATCAATAAAAACTGTTTCCATATCATCCCATGTGGTGATAGAGTCTGCTGCCAATCCCATGAACCATCTTAAAGTTGACTCCTTGAGAGTGGAAGGAAAAAGTTTCAGCTTCTGGTTATTAGTATCATAGTCATAAATTTGACAGAGAACTTTGAACTTGAATAGGAACTGGTTTGGATCTTCAAATGTTTTTCCCCTAAAAGTAGGTAGAAAAGTAGGTGATGTATTTTTCATAGGAGGCTCATTTACCCTAGAAACTATGGCTATAGGATAAGAAAAAGTTCTGTTAACAGGTGGATCTTCCCGATCACCCATGGTTAAGGATGTGGCAGATGAGTTGGAAGACTTTGATAAAATTGGTAATCCTTGATTCATCAGATCCTCTGGAGGTTCTTCCCAATTAGCCTCAAAAGGTATATCTGCTATAGGATGTCTAATGAATTGACCTAAGGCGTCCCTAGGTCTTCTCATAAACTAATGGATTGAAAGTCTTATCGACACCTTAAACCTACAATGATTTATAGATTATATCCCCAACAATGGTGCCAAAAATGATGAGGTCAGAGTAGGCTTTGTTAATACATCATCATTTACTCTTTATCAATCCAGAGGTGTCTAGAGCGATCTATGATAAGACTGTTTGTTGGGGGTTTTTCTTTATGGGATGGTTCAGGACCAGAGATTGGTTTGGTGATCCTCGCACAGTTGTAGTTCTGATCTTCTTGCTCATAAAATAACTACCTTACTTTTCTTGAAAAGAAACACTCTTGCTTGAAAAAAAAGAAACTATTCTAACATTTTCTGAAATAAACATTAATCTAATTGCTTTGAAACAAACACACGTGCTGAAATGGGAGTTTAATCTAATTGCTAGAAATCAACACACTTGCAAAAAATAAGAGATGAACAGAAAGGAAACCTATTGTTTCTTCTCAGACATGCAATACTTTGAACATCACAATGCTTAAGGAGATTTTTTATAATTTTCTATTTTTGGAAGAATAAACCTGTAGGTGAGAACACGTGATAGAAAAACAACACATATAACACTTTGTTGTAAAGAAATTAACAGAAGTAAAATGATACAAACAGAATACTGAGAGATCTCCTCCAAGATGGGGAAGCGGGCCCTACTTTCCCAGCTGGAGATGATCCTCTTTGATCAATAACTTCTTTCAAAAGAAATCTCCCTTCATTTGTATTTTATTCAGATTTAAAGAACATACATGCCTAAACTCAGAAGTTTTCTTCTACTGAAAACAAACTGTGATGAACAACTAATTGATAGAAAAACATGAACTAACTCTAATAAGGTGCAATGGCTCCTCTACTTATACAATCGAGCCTTATTGAAAAAGGAATGCTAATTGTGAGTCTAACTGCAGCGAACTGGAATAGCCAGTTGCATGCTTATTGAAAAGTAAATCTAACTACTAACTAATTTCCTATGAACTAGAGCTAGAACAACTAGCTGTATTATTTGCTTAACTACACAATCAGTTACAAGAAACTCCAGATCCACAAATTCCATGAGTTCCCCAAAAATAGTGGTGCGCCCAGGCGATAATGATAGTTGGAGCTGATGTTTTCCATCAGATATATGGGTCACTAAGTTTAGTGATATGGCAGTGTAATTAAATCTGTGGCAAGGATTTGAGGTGTTGATTAGGTGTGTTGCAGGGCTTAGAGGGTCTTCAGGAGCATTTGCTGGAAATCATCGACTCAAGGGAGGATGATGCTTAGGAAGTATTGTCCTCCGGAGCTATCTGGAGTTCAGCTGAAGTTCAACTGCTGCAACCTTTATTGAACATCCACAACTTATACCACAAATTATGAGATATGCACATAGAAAACATTATTCAAGCATCAATATTAAAGAGATTTCATCAAGGTGTAATGGAAACAAAACATAAGCATAATCAATTCTCAAGACAAATATAATTATAATAATATATATTTATATACCAATATGTTTTTTAAAAGTTTATCAAAGCATGAAAATATTGATAATTAAATGAGTCAATCATTTGGCTCATCACTTGTATGCTTCTAAGTTTGTATTAGATGATTGTATGGGAGGTTCATCAATGGTTATATTGCCTCTATCCACAAGGTCTTGGATGCAATGTTTTAACCTCATGCAATTAGATGTTTTATGCCCTTTAACACGGTGGTATTCACAATAGGCATTCTCATCAAACCAAGAGGGTTTAAATTGATTATCGTCATAGGGGAAAATGGCTGGCAATGTGATCAAATCTACCTTGACGAGGTTTCACAAAACATATTCGATAGGCTCACCTAGTGATGTGAATTTCCTCTTAGGCGTGTTGTTTTTCTTAGGCTGTCCTATAGGAATATTTAAATTATTGCTCATGGATGGGTTTGATGGTGTGGTGGTTTGTAAATTTTAGACACTCTTAACGTTAGTGACATTGTCGTTAAGAGTATTTTTGTTTTTTTCCCAAAAGTGGGGTTTTTCTTGGGATTGGTGGTTGTTGTTTGTGTTGGAGGTGTTGGTGTTGTTATTTTTGTTGTTGACCTTGTTGTTGTTGTTGTAAATTTTTATAGCTCCCTTAGCAATGAGATCTCTCTCAATGGTAGTTCCTTTGTCTATAACCTCTTCAAAGGTTGATGCACATTGGATTTGTAAATGGAATCCCATCTCTTGATTTAGATTCGTCACAAACATGGTGACTAATTGCTTCTCAAGGATGGGCCAAGGGAGTTTGCTTGCTAGGCTTCTCCACCTTTGTAGAAAGGCAGCAAAGGATTCCCCATTCTTTTGTTTCATGTTACAAAGGTCCATCATAGATATTTCATGTTCAAAGTTGTAGGAGAAGAGGTTAACAAATTTCTCTGTGAACTCATGAAATGTTTTAATGCTGGGGAGAAGATGAGCAAACCATTAGGTGGCTTGACCACCTAGGCTTCTAGGAAAGAGTCTCATTAATTATGTGTCATCATATGAGACTTCTAAGAAAGCAATGTAAAACTCTCTAAGGTGTTGCCTAGGGTCACCTTTCCCTTTGTACTTGTCAAATTTATGTGTCTCAAGATTTTTAGGGAAAGGTGGCATGGGGATGGTTTGATCAAATGGGTATGGGAAATTATCTTCGAATGAGTATTGTTTTCTTTTGTGCCTATGTTGCATGTCATCAACCTTTTGAATTAAGTTTTTCACAATGCTTGATAGGTCTTGGGTAGGTTGTGGTTGTGGTACGTTGACCTGTTGATTTTGGATGAGATGTTTGAGAAAGTTGGGGATTTGTTGATGTTGGTGTTGTTGATGTTGTGGGGTTTGATTTTGTTGATGTTGTTGGTAGACTATAAGTTGTTGTAGTATATGTGGTGGAATTTGTTGTTGTTGATTTGGATTTTGTTGTAAGGTTTGGATGGAAGATGATACGATGGGTGGTTGTGAAATGGGAAGCTGGAAAACGGGGGGTTGTATGTATGTGAAATTAGATGAAGGGTTGTTGCATGGATTATTGTTGGGGATGTAGGATGTGTTTTAAGGTGGTTGGGAGAATAATTGTGTCATGAAGGCTATGGTGTTGGCATCAAGTTGAGGTACACTTGTGCAAGAACTTGTGTACATGGTATTGTTGGGAATATTAAGGGTGATTTGGGGGGTAGATGTTGTTATGGTTGGTGTTGAGATGGAGGTGGGATTTGATGTGGTTGATGTGGTGGTGTTTGATGATGAAGGTTGAGATGTGTTAGGGACATTGTTTGATGAGGATGGTTGTGATGTGGAAGGTTGGTTCGGATCACTAGCACCATTTTGGATCAAGAATTCAAGATATTTGTTAGGGTCTGATTTTAGGACTCGGTCTAGTAGGTCCAGGGAGTTGGGATCTTGTATAAAATTTATCACTTCTTGATCTTGATTGTTGATATTGGATGGTGGTCCTAGTTGTTGGCCTCCAAAAGGGTTTAACATAGCATTTGCATCAAATGAGGTTTGTTATTGGCCTATAGGGACATTATTTTGATTGGCGCTAGGCATCCCAAAGCTAATTCTAAAGGGTTCCATTTCCTTGTTTTTCCTAGCTTGGGACCTTGTCAAGGGCATGCAATGGATTGGTTTGGTGATGAAAGGTGGGTAAAGCTTGTGACCTTAGAGAATTGATTTTGAAATATTGGACCCAAGGATGGATAAGTGAATAGATGAGAGATGATGAATGGGGTATGTATAGATTTGATTTTGATGAAGATGAGTGAAGGTTATGACCTTAGAGATTTGGAAAGGATTTTTAGGATCAAAGGTGGATGGATAAATGAGTGATTTGGTGACCTTAAAGATTGATTTCCAAAAGATTTTTGGACCAAAGCGAAAATGGATATGTGGGTGATTCTATGATAAAATTTGAGGATGACTTTTGGATGGGGTTGGATGATTAAGGATGTTGGACAAATTTTATGAAGTGTAGGAAGGATGTTCAAATCAAAGGAGAGCTCAAATAAATCTAGATCTTTTGGATTGCAAAGGATGTCCTCTTTTTACCTAAGGTAGACTAATGACCTTAAGAAAAAAGGGAAAAGGATTATTTTACTTGAGGGTAGACTAATGACCACCAAGCAAAATGGGATGCCTTAGAGTTTACCAACTTAGGAGTTGTCTAGGCTCCTAAGTTAATTAATCTAAGGGTTGATAAAAGGTGTGATCTATGAAGTCAAAATGAAAGCCAAAAACACAAATCAAATGCAAAAATAAATGATATCCCTTCACATGTGACCCACAAATCCAAGATAGGGTGGAAGGAGTTGCACCCAAACTCCTTAGATTTACCCAAGTAGATGAAAAATGGAATGTGGATTTGCTCAATGCATTCAACACAATAGGATGAGAGATTTGGATTTAGATGGAGATTGAGATGGGGATGAGGAATGATTTTAGAATTATGATGGTATGATGAAGAGATTTGAGATAAATTTGGGCATGGTTTTGATGCAAGAAGAAGTTGTTATAAATGGCTTGAGTGAGGGTTTCATTTATAGATTTTTGAAAAGATGATGGAGGGTGAGGATCAAAACTTGAGATCAAGGGCTATAAATGATTGAGAGTTAGGGTTAAGATTGAAGTCATATCCTTGTGACAAGTGTCACAAGAGGAGTGGATGAGAGAGATCAATGGTTGAGGTTTAGTCAATGGGATTGGAGGGCTCTCATTATTTGTGAATTAAAAATTCACATGGGGAAAGGTGTTGAGGATAAAAATGAATTAAAAATTCATTTTTGGGAAGAGTGGATATGACAAATGAATTAAATGAAGTCAAAATGAAAGCCAAAAACACAAATCAAATACAAAAATAAATGATATACCTTCACACGTGACCCACAAATCCAAGATAGGGTGGAAGGAGTTGCACACTATCTTGGATTTGTGGGTCACATGTGAAGGTATATCATTTGTTTTTGCATTTGATTTGTGTTTTTGACTTTCGTTTTGACTTCATAGATCACATTGGCACGCCCGGTGGGACCCACAAGGTCCCTATCTAACATGTTTTGTGAGTTTTGCATGTGTTTCTAGACATTTTGCAGGTATCAATGCTATTTCTCTGCACAGTGGCACCATTTCTGCTAGAATTGGCGCTAGCTACGGTTGTATTGGCGCTATTTTCACATGACAAAACTACTAACATTTTGGCTTGAATCTTTTGTGTTTTTCTTGCTTTCTGTCATTTTTAGCATCTATAACTCTCAGTTTTTGCAGGAAATACATAGAGACAAGGGGAAACTATGGTGAAATTTTCCTAAAATCTATCCAATATCTTGTTTTCTAATCCTCATTTATTTGGTTGTTTAAAACATCATTTGAGGCATTGTTTATGGTGTTTTCATGATTAGGGACTAAAAACAACCACTAACCCCTTTGGTCAATCATTTTTGTAACTAAAATAAATCTTTTTGAGACCTTTGACCCTCACTATCTTGTATTGGCGCTAACCGGGCCCAGATCGGTGCCTTTTTCTGTAACAATCAAGCAAACTACATCTTCAGCCACAGCGGCACTATTTCTTGTTGTATACACCTAAAAATGACATGACTCTACTTAAATAAATATTTTTAATATTTATTTCACCTTCATATTCCTCTATTAATAAATAAATAAATTTATTTATTTATTTGATTCATCTCCTCTCATTTAATTAAATAAATTGCATTTATTTAATTAATTTCATCTATATCAAATTTATTCTTCTAAAATAATTAAATAATTTCCTAAAATCTATCCAATATCTTGTTTTCTAATCCTTATTTATTTGGTTGTTTAAAACATCATTTGAGGCATTGTTTATGGTGTTTTCATGATTAGGGACTGAAAACAACCACTAACCCCTTTGGTCAATCATTTTTGTAACTATAATAAATCTTTTTGAGACCTTTGATCCTCACTGTCTCGTATTGGCGCTAACCGGGCCCAGATCAGTGCCTTTTTCTGTAACAATCAAGCAAACTACATCTTCGGCCACAGCGGTGCTATTTCTTGTTGTATACACCTAAAAATGACATGACTCTACTTAAATAAATATTTTTAATATTTATTTCACCTTCATATTCCTCTATCAATAAATAAATAAATTTATTTATTTATTTGATTCATCTCCTCTCATTTAATTAAATAAATTTTATTTATTTAATTAATTTCATCTATATCAACTTTATTCTTCTAAAATAATTAAATAATTTTAATTATTTAATTAAACCATCCATTCTTCTAAATTTAAATAAAATGTAAAGTTATTTAAATTAAAATCTCCAAAAAAAAATATAATTAAATATTTTATTTATTCTTCCAAAATCATGTGCAAGTAAATTAAATAAATTTATTTATTTAATTTGCTTCCTTATCTTCCAAATCTTCTAAAAATAAATTCAATAAAATTATTTATTTAATTTGCTTTCTTATCTTCCAAATCTTCTACAAGTAATTAAATAAATTTATTTATTTAATTATGCTTTCTTATCTTCTAAAAAATCTTCAATATCTTCTAAATATAAATTCCTCTTGTCATACAAAAGCAAAAGTTGAGTTAAAGCAATTTTAAAGCAACCTTGCTTTTAAATTAGAAAAATATATTCTAATTTAAAGAAATAAAAACTCATCCTCATCAAGAAAACAGTTAACTCAACAAAGCTTCTTTTTGAATGACACATGTCTTTCTTCTATTGGTTGCACGTTCCTTAACCATCCTCCTCCGTTGATCTTCTCCCACGCAACTCTATAAATACAACCCTCTTCTTCTATCTTTTAGAATCCATCGTTTGAGCGAACTTATGCTGCAGAAACACAAGCGCGCCTTTGGTACCCCCATCTCCATAAATACTTCATATCAGCCATCAATAGTGTGTTGAAGCTCATCTTCAATCACACAAAGTATCATAGCCATTCTATTCTTGTCATCTTCAACAAGCAAGGGAGCATACGCTTATGAGGGCTTCACCATTATCAAGATCAAGAACAGATAGGCGAACAATGGAAGATGAAAGGTAAAAAGGTTGTAAGTATCGCTCTATTATTATTAAATCCTTTTTTCCTTCACATTTCATTGGTGTTTGGGTTTATTATTGTCATTTTGATTAATCCCCATTTCCCCATCACATTTTGGCACCCACCGTGGGGCCCTTGCCCCTCTATCTAATCAAAAAACTGAGTTTTTTCTAAGTGACAGGTCCGTACAGGTGCCGTACAAGGTTCTGACAGAGGCATTTGGCACATTTATCCTCTCAAACGGTGCTTCTACCTCCTGTTGCGGTGCATACAGTACTCCGATGCATTCAACCTTTAAACTAACGCTTCTATCCTGTGCTTCAGTGCTTACAGTCATCTGGCGCATCTATACCCCGAGACGACACTCCTGTCCTCTGCTTTGGCGCTTACGGTCATCTGACGCATACACACTCCATAACAATGCTTTTACACATTTTTACGTCACATTTACTAAAATAACGCATTTGTATCTCATTCCAATGCTTTTGACACCTGTCTTAGCGCTTTTGTACAACGACGCATGCAAGTTCTATTTCTGTGCATTCAGACTGCATTGCGGCGCTTTTGTTCTGCACTCTATTTTTAGGGTTTTTGTCTAATTTTTGTGTTTGAGCTAACATTTGTTTTGTAAGATTAGAGGCTAGATTAGATCATTTTAGCTACATTGATTAGTTCATTTAGACTAATTAAGGGAAAAAGTAACCAAAAAAAAATGTATGCATGCAAATTCCACATAGTCTCTAACTAGGTTGGAAAGTAATTGAACCACTGCTATCTTTGCATTGTTGATTTCTTTCCTAGATTAGATCATTGCTATCTCAACAAACAGGAATGAACATTGCTATGTTTTAAACACTTCAAAGTTAACAACCGTGTGAGTGCACAAGTAGAATAGCCCATTTAGTTTTTCTACTTTTAACTACGTTTGGATTAATCAATGTATTCTGTGACTATGAATGACAATAGGCTTATGCTCTCCCCTTAACTGGGTGACCAGAATGCCAGACTTATCATTCCATTTGTTTAACCTTTAGAGGGGCCTGCCCTTGGATGCACACCTATCCAAGTGGGAACGACCCTGAGTGGTAACAGGCTAAAGCCAAGCCCTACCAAGCCACTTAAAATAAATTGTGCTTGAGGTGAAAACCTCCTGCAATGAGTGCTGCTATGTTACACCAATGGCCAACCTCCCCCAAAACCCTCTAAGGTGTAACCCTTTGAGGTTGGGAGACTCCATAATGGAGAGTAGTGCCTTCGCACGTGTAACCACTCAAACGGTTGCCTTGACTACGAACCAATTGTGTAGTATACCAAAAACCCCTATTTGTTGATGCAAAGGGCAGAGCCTTTGAAGCAGCCTCAATTCATGTGATTCTTAGTAGAGGTAGTATGGACAATCCTAAGGTTCACGGTGGGGGTACGAGCCTAAGGAAACCTAGATCTGGTATGTGTGAGAAGTGAGTGCCGTGGAGGGGAGTCGGTGCCACCAGATCCTGGAGCTACACGCTTTGAATATGCATAGCTAGAGGATTCAACAAATACTGTCCTATCTAGCCTAGGGTGTACTTGTTTTCTTGTCAAAAGTCCAAAATACAAAAAAAAACAAAAGATAAAATCATGAAAACTTCTATGTGTTTGCTATGTCTTTTGCCATAATTGAAAATCAGAATTCAAAAAGACCACATTTTCAACCAAAAAATAGAAATTTTTTGAAAAATGTGCCAAAAAAACTCTACAAAAACAAACTTTGCCAGATCTACGCATATGCTTTGACCTATTGCACTTTTATCTGCTGCTTCCATGCATTTGTATCTGTGCATCTATCATAGTAAGCTTTTCTAGTCTTGTGTCAATTTTTGTAGAGATGGCAAACCAATTAGTATATATTGGTCAAAAACTCCAATATCTGCAATTGTAAATAAACTTAGGTCCCTCACCCCAAGATTGTATAGCAATTGTTCAACAAATCTAAGTCTTACAACAAGAAATGGCAATCTTGCAAGTTGAATGTGCCAGTACTAGCTACGCCTCACCCCAAAATTGTATATCCTTTTCCCATACTCATGACAAGGCAAGCACCACGCCAAGTTGGAAATTGTACACCACTCTGTCTACCAGTCCTTCTTCACCATCTTCTAAGACACATATTTCAAAACATACCAATCCTACACCAACACCGCCATCAAGTTCCCCGAGCTCTAAACTGACAACCAAGGAATCCTCAGATGATTTATGGAAAATAGTTTTTCCCAATTTATACAACCAGAGAAAAGCTAGGGAGAAAGCTAAATCCCCTCATTCACCTATCCATACACCTACCAATGATGTGATCCAAGGGCTACAAGTAGAGAGTCAACCATGTCCCCAAATTCTGGTCCTTGACCTTATCAAAGATTCTTCTAATGCTATGTCAGATCCTACAACCCCTTCATGTCATCCACAACCCCTTGAGCTTATCAAAGAACCTCCTACCATGAACCAAAGTCAAGGTCCACCGAACATCCATGTTGTTAACCAAGAAGCTATCCAAGAGCTATCCGCTTCCATTCAACAAGACCAAGAGCTATGTCAAGAGCACACCTTAGAGCATGTGGAAACATCCACCCTTTGTCGAGATCAAGATCAAAACACCCCCTTCCAATTTCCAACCATGCATAACCTATATCTTTTCTATGATCAAGATACTACCTTTGATGAAGAAGCTATCCATGAGCAACTTGATCCTATGCATGAGCTAGAGATCCAATTTCAGCCCCTCCATAACCTATGTCTTTTCTATGATCAAGATATTATCGTTGATGAAGAACCTATACAAGAGAACATTAATCCCATCATGCTAAATCCTATCTATGATCAAGATCCCATCTATGATCAAGAGCCTATCTATGATCAAGCAGACCATGATGATCCTCTTAGCCAACTCTATGCATTCCATGGTCCTAAGTTTATAACCCCATCTAGTCCTATCTATGATCCAACAAATTCCACTTCCCTCGATGAGACACTTGCCTCCCAAGTGCACACAGATGACCAAACTAGTAACTTGGATTCTAGCAAACATGCTGATAATCAAGATCCTATTGCTCCCCCACCATCTGTTATCGACCAAGTTACAAATCCATTATCCTACTAGCAACCGTTATCCTCTATCTCTCCTCCTCTATCCAATAAGGAACTCGTGTCTAGTGTTCCACCAACACATAATCCCACTATCCACCGCATACTCCAACATATGAACTATCAAGGTAAAGGTTTAGGCCTTCATGAACAAGGTATTTTGGAGCCTATACATGTCAATGTTCCTCCACGCTCATATGGCCTTGGATACACACCCCAATGTGAAAAATATCAAGATGTTGGTACTTCCTCCACTCCTAAGTCTACCACTTTCCATCATACATCCTATCATATGCCCAAAACATATGTCTCCATTCCACCTCCATCATCCTACAATTGTCAAAAACATGTGACCATACACCTTCCACCATCCAATCTACCTCCGCTACTTCCAACTCCTAATATCCCTCCATGCATTTTACCACCACTTCTTCCAACACTTTATCCATCCATCTATTAATCCTCTAAAAATCCCAATCATGACCAACAAATGCACATGTTGTTTAAACAACAAGCTTCCACCAACCTCACTTCCACCATCCCCAGGGAATTCAAAAGCACAAATCTAGATGCCTCTACCTATAAAGTCAAAAATCCTAAGAGTTCTCATGACCTAGGATACAAAAGACAAGAATCAAAGAATTATCCATATCAAAAGTTGCATACACTCACACACCTCAATGCCAAACTGAAAAAGGTGTGGGTCCCCAAGCAACAAATAATTACCTCCAAAGATGCACAAACGATGCATATACCCAAGCCCATACCTTCACAGGTAAAATCTAAAAGAAAAATGGTTTGGGTACCTAAGAAAAAAGCCCTCAAGTTACATGAGGCATCCACCTCTCAAGCATCCCAATCACCCACTTTCTCCTCTTTCATCCACAAATCTCTAATCCTTCCATCCCACATGATAAGTAGAAATCAGAAAAATTTGAAGTCTATGTGGGTCCCTAAATGCCTAAATCACTCATTCACCAAGAAAAACTCTTCATTGCTTCCTACACCACCTTCCCATCATCAGCTTCAATGTTTATCATAGTATGTGCAACCGTTGGTCATGGTTCCCTTCCATTCCACAACATTTCCATATACCTCCATCTCCCCTTCCTTCCACTACTATCCTACATATCTTCCTCATCCTATGGTCCATGCTTTTGCATAAGTACTGTATTCCACATCATCATCCACTATCGTACCCTTCCATAATCCAATATCTACCATTCTCCATCTCACTTTCATGCAATCCCCTACCAACATCTATGAGCACACTAGACATGGTCCGTGCGACATCATCCATCTAACAGGACTATCACCTTTCAAGGAACTAGATACTTGAGTCTCTCCTTATCCATATCCACCTTTTCCTATCCAAACTATTAAAAAAAAAAAGTAAAGAAAAATCCTTTCATCCAATGGTGAAAACTTGGCAAACAGGCGCCTTGGATAAGTACCATGATGAAAACCTAGAAAAAAGGCATCATGTGTAAGTTGATCTCCTACGTCACCTACACTTGGGGGTACCTTGTCTCATCAGCATATCACCCTTCTCCTATTAGTTTCCTTCTGTACCATTTCCTACCTTATTCCTCTATCCATTACATACCTATATTGTCCATCCTAATCGTCCATTCCTCTATCTTTCTTTGGTCTTGATAAAGATTGGGGGCAATGTTGACAAATGTTTTAGATGTCTCTTGACATACCTTATCCCTCCAAACCACACAATCCTTCATTATCCTCTCATCCTCCTCCTTCATCTTAAGCATTGTCATGAAAAATCCTAAGTACTCTACCTACAATGGGGCATGTTATTCCTATGCGACTTAGTCCTTGACAATCACATCCTTGCCCTCTTCCATGTGCATTTCATTCCTTATCACCCATGTATCTACCTATCCATGGTGTTTCCTTGTCATCAGTATCATCTAATCCATATCTGGTCCATATTTGTTCCATATCTAATCCATATCTGTTCCTTATTGTGTCTCATCCGGTCCATATCTCAGTATTATAGGGTTCACCCTGATCTACGTTGCCTCTACGTCGTCATGTAGGCAAGGCCATTATCAATGCACCCCTAAGGCTCCACTTCCCATTCATCCCATGTCTTGTCGTCTATCCCTCTATCCGTCTGTGTCTGCACCCTTTCACCAGGCATGCAAGCGCAGCAAAGTAAGCTTCCCAAAAACAAAAATCTTGACCCAAAACATCAACCTGTCCAAAACAAAACACCATACCGAAACACTCAAACTATTTCTATATCAATTATGGCAAAAGACACATCTAATGCAAGAATGTTTTGTGAACAGGTTAACTTACAAAGTCTTGAATTTTTTGTCATTATGTCTTCATATGCTACTCAAGGATGCTAAAAGCTAGAGATGCTATGATGGGGGCATAATCTTTTTCTTTGTCTGTTGTTTGTGGATTAAACTTTAGTAATGTAACGACTTTTGTCTAACGACATGATCAGCAAAAGATCATTGAGGACTCCGAGGTTTGAACATGAAAAAGGGCAATCCTTGTCTGTTGAAATGCAAGAAGTACTTAGGTCATCTAGATTCAAGTTGGAATAGATGCTTGTATTAACTTGCTATATCAAAATCCATGTAAGTAATACTCAGGTCATCTCGGTTTAATTATACCTAGATGCTTGTATTTTCTTACAACATAATAAAGCCCAATGATGAAATAAGCACTTCAAAATACTTGCTATATCAAGATGACAAATATCCATATCCATATCCATACCGTATCCAATTGCAGTTCATATCCATATCCATATCCATAACGTATCCAATTGCGTCTCATATCCAAATGCATTTCTCCATATCCCATCCAATAAAGATCCAAAATGCAACGAATCAATGTTTACAAAAGCTTGTGATTTCTTCTATCGAGTCATTCTTCTATCGATCAAATTTCTATTTGTCTTCATATCTCTCATCAACAGTTCTAGCTGTCAATTTGAGCAATGATCTAAATGCAAGTCTATCCTTAATCCATACCAATCGAGTCAAGTCAATCTTGTCAAATTATCCAATCACAATCAGTGGTCTTGATCCTAATCTTGTCGTAAACCATATCAATAAATCATAACTATTAGTGGGATATATCTTTCCCATGCCTATCATGTTGCTCTAGGGATATATCGTTCCCCGCCATGACAACACTGTCGTATATTGTTATCATATCCAATGTCCTAGATAGGATGTTGCATTGTCGAAACTAGACCCGGAGTCTTATACGACATGTTTCATTCCTGACACCGGACATCATCAATCTGTATCGTTGGTTTACCACTTGATCGGGGCAATACCTTGCCTGTTCTTGTATCATTTGTGCATACTTGCTTGCTTGCTTGTGTCGCATATCATTCACCTCTTTCTTTTGCATCCAACCATTTCTTCTTCTATCAACCTATCTCATCATGAGATTGTCCGTCTCACACCTTCTACCTTCTCCCCGTCCAATCTCCCGAGGGGGCATCCTGTTATTAAACTTGTACTAGGGGCAAACTAGGGCATGTATCATTTTCAGACAATCTTATTCTTTGAAACAACGTGATAAAACACATTGCATCAAAGAGGGGCAAAATGTATACACCTAAAAATGGCATGACTCTACTTAAATAAATATTTTTAATATTTATTTCACCTTCATATTCCTCTATCAATAAATAAATAAATTTATTTATTTATTTGATTCATCTCCTCTCATTTAATTAATTTATATTTCATCTATATCAACTTTATTCTTCTAAAATAATTAAATAATTTTAATTATTTAATTAAACCATCCATTCTTCTAAATTTAAATAAAATGCAAAGTTATTTAAATTAAAATCTCCAAAAATAAAATATAATTAAATATTTTATTTATTCTTCCAAAATCATGTGCAAGTAAATTAAATAAATTTATTTATTTAATTTGCTTCCTTATCTTCCAAATCTTCTAAAAATAAATTAAATAATTTTATTTATTTAATTTGCTTTCTTATCTTCCAAATCTTCTACAAGTAATTAAATAAATTTATTTATTTAATTATGCTTTCTTATCTTCTAAAAAATCTTCAATATCTTCTAAATATAAATTCCTATTGTCATACAAAAGCAAAAGTTGAGTTAAAGCAATTTTAAAGAAACCTTTCTTTTAAATTAGAAAACTATATTCTAATTTAAAGAAATAAAAACTCATCCTCATCAAGAAAATAGTTAACTCAACAAAGCTTCTTTTTGAATGACACATGTCTTTCTTCTATTGGTTGCACGTTCCTCAACCATCCTCCTCCGTTGATCTTCTCATTTCTTCTCAACCATTGATCTTCTCCGACACAACTCTATAAATACAACCCTCTTCTTCTATCTTTTAGAATCCATCGTTTGAGTGAACTTATGCTACAGAAACACAAGCGCACCTTTAGCACCCCCATCTCCATAAATACTTCATATCAGCCATCAATAGTGTGTTGAAGCTCATCTTCAATCACACAAAGTATCATAGCCATTCTATTCTTGTCATCTTCAACAAGCAAGGGAGCATACGCTTCTAAGGGCTTCACCATTATCAAGATCAAGAATAGATAGATGAACAATGGAAGATGAAAGGTAAAAAGGTTGTAAGTATCACTCTGTTATTATTAAATCTTTTTTTCCTTCACATTTCATTGGTGTTTAGGTTTGTTATTCATTTTGATTAAATCCACATTTCACCCTTCACACTTGTTATTGTGGCGCTATTTTGTACATTGGCGCTATTTTGTATATTGGCGCTATTTTGTATACTGGGGCTATTTTTTTATATTGGCACTATCTTGTATATTGGCGCCATCCTTTATATTGGCGCTATCTGCTCCCGTATTGGCGCCATTTACTATTTTGGCGCTATTTTTGTCATTAGCGCCATTTTATCTCTATTTTGGCACCTTTTAATGATAGTTTTTTTGGGATCTGTACAGGAATCTAACTCATCTTTGCAGGTATCAAAATGCTAGTCAAAATCCAAAATCAAAACTACTGATAGTTTTGCAGTGTTTTTCTAATCCAAACACATCTCTTTTGGTGCATTAAAATGAACCTCGTGTGCTTAGCTTAAACAACATTTATCTTTGGTGCGCCTAAAATGAATCTTGCTTCCAAACAATCTACAATCAAACATTTTATTTTGGTGCACCTACAAAGAATCCTTGTGTGCCTTAGTGTAGAAAATATTTGATTTTGGTACTCTAAAATTAATCATTGCTTGCAACAAACAATTTTAGGCACATTTCAATTTGGGTTTAAAAAGAACAATAGAGAAGTGTTTGCCATGTTTGGTGCACTTTCACGTTTGTGTTATCTATTGTGTGGTTACACAACACGTCCCATTTTGACTTGACAAAACAAGGACCCAACTTTGCTGGCTTGCTCCTTTGCTTTTGTGTTCTGGGCGGTAATGGTAAAACAACATCTGTCAGTATGTATGTGCTTAATGTCAAGTATATTTGTGATCTTGAAGTATGAACCCAAATTCCAAAGTCTGAATCTTTCCTCAAGAAGCCTTCCATGTGAAAGAGTGTAAAATTCTAGGCAAGTTTGCCTTTTACATCACCCTGAAATTTGGTCAAATGAGAAAGTTATGGCCAGTCAAAGTTCTAGTCAAACCTGATATTCGAGAGGGGGGGTCATATTCCAAACATCAGTCACCTTTTGTAATATCACGCTGATATTACAAATATCACCCTGATATTATAAGATCACCCTGATGCCAGTTTATCACCCGATAATCATTTGGTACGAAACCCTGGACTCAATCTTACGTGATAGTGGTATTTACCTGTCAGACAGCTTCATATATTTTGCGGGGGTCATATTTCGAATATCACCCAATCTTTCAAATATCACCTGATCTTTCAAATATCACCCTGCTGCAAAATATCACCCCAGTGCCAATATGATGATGACGTCATCCAACCCCGATGAACAGAGAAAATCACCCTAACGGTGACATCATCATCCTTTTTACCTCACAGAGGTATTTTTTGAATGATCGCCCTTTTAAATAACATGATGATGACATCAGCTTATCCCATTCCACAAAGGACCCAATATGACAGTGACATCATCAATCGGCTTGAACTCTGAAGGTCATCTAATTTCTAACATCCATCATCTTTTCTAATGACTGATCTTTCATAACATGACGGTGACATCATTTTGACTTGATATATAAAATCTTGACATGACCGTGACATCATCTTATTCAGAGGGTGATATTCCTCAATATCAGGGTCATATTTCTTAACATCACCTAATTTCCTTCAGTATGACCAGGGCATCAGCCTTTCACATTTTAACGAAGCCCGTCCATGATGATGACATCATCATCATATCCCGATCTATGAAAAGAGTCATATTAGTTAATATCCCTCATATTAACTAATGTGCATACGCGGACCCGATAGTTTTATTCAATGGAATTTAGTGAACAAAAGCGCATGTATTGCATATGCATGCGATAATTGAAAATGTAAGGCTTGCATATCATATGAAGGGTCACATTACCCTTGGAATACAAAAAAGGCTACTGGAAGGTGAAACTATTTGCAAGAATTCAAAGAAACTCAAAAAATTAGGAAATTTTTTTACCTTCCCCTTGGTAGGGTCATAACTCCTAGCTATTTTATCAGAATTTAAACTTTTTGGACTCATTGGAAAGATAAACTAGTTATCTAGTTTGAGTTGCTCGGTTACTTAGGCTTAATTCCAAGTTACCGACGAAGTCTTGAGCCCTAATTTCGCTCTGAAGGCCTCTGAAAATGCAATTTACCAAGATGTAGAAAATACCAAAAATCATATTTTTGATATTTTTATCAAAAACCACTCAAATGACCATGGACCTGATCAGACATTGAAGCCATTTTAGGGCCTGATAGCATGTTTTCCAATCAACGATAGCCAACCAGACCCTCTTGACCACCTATGGACATTTAATTACGTGAATTTTCACAGATGCTCAATATTCATAACCCGATATATATAGGTTTGCACATTCAGCCTGTTTTAATGTAATTTTTATCTTCCTACTGGCTATTAAATGAAGCTGATGTTTATTTCTTATCTATTTATTGCAGGACAATGGAGCTGTTTGAGGCTAAGATCAGGATGGCTGAAAATTATAGAGTTGCATGCAGAGGTTACATGAACCCGAGCTGAGGAGGATATTGTCAAATATGCTATTTGTTAGCTGGAGGATGGACTAGGTCAAAGATGCTGGAATATTCTATGCCAGCTATGTAGCTGCCAACTGGCAGGCACGTGCTATTCATCTGGACTGTTGATCTTAATAGATAAATCCTGACCGTAGGTCATTTGTAACTGTTCCCTCACCTTATTCTATAAAAGGTGCAGGGATGTGATAATTTGAGCATTCGGAAGCTTAATTGAAATTTGACTGCTGAAATATCAGGGCCTATTTCAAAGCTATTGTAAGCATACATATCATTGCATACTTAATGAAAGAGATGACTATTTGATTACAAATCATCATAAATCCTAAGTAATAGAGTTTTTGAATTCTTGATACATGCTTTGATTTGCTGCGTCCCTTGGAGTGCTTATCAGTCTGTATATGTTGTCTTCATTCCTTTTCCTTTGAAGTTAGCATCATCTGTATCTAGCTGTGGAACATCCTGGTGAAAATATGGTTTGATTTCTTCTCCTCATGACTGTATCTGGTATGTATGTGGTTCAATAGCTAAGATTCACCAAATTTGAAGTATTCTTTTAATTTTCTTTGAATTTTAGGATAATTCACCATCATAATTGCAAATAACAGATAATCAGAAGCAAATAACATGAAATATGCTGACATCTCGTAGATAACTGAATATCATTAGCATATTTGAGCTAAATACATGTAGTATTGAAAATATCATGCAAAGAATTGCAAGTAATGATAGAAATCATGCAAATATCAACCTGTAGGCACATTATTTGAGTGAATCCATAGTGCAGAGGTAGAATTGTTGGAGATTTATGCAGAGAAGATATAAAGAGTAGGATATTTGAAGGAATATTGAGAAACTTTGCAGAAGCAATTGAAATACGTAAGACCCCTGAATGATTAACAGCAACACACATCAACCACTGAGTAACGTCAGTAGATTATGAACTAATCAATGGAGACTTGGGATCATGAATTCTTTGAATTCATCTTATCTTTCAAGATGAATAAAGGTTGTTGTGTAACTTTTATTCTATGTTTGTGTATGACTAACCTCATCATCAACATTATCCCATAGGGTAGAATCAAAGTATCCTCTCCCCTTGCCTTCAAAAGGATCTTGGGTGAAGAGAAATGGTTCTATCCTCTTTTTTCTAGGAAGTGGGCTTGCCCTTGAGACACATCTGTTCAGAGAACTCATTGGCGACCCCAAGCGGTACTTTCATCTAGTCTGCTATATGTAAATTGAGGATAAGGCAAAAGCTAAGTCTAATCGGTATGAGCGCTTACCATTCGGTGCTAGCTTGAAAGGGAGTAGTACCTTGTGTATATGAAACCCCTAGTAGAGCTAGTCAAAACTTTAAGTGGTTTATCGGATGCTCGTAAGGTGCTGATCCCCTGGATGTACCCCCACTATGAACCATTATTCTAGAAGCCAAAATCCCTCTACTTGTTCAACAAGTATTGTGCTTGCTTCACCTTAGGTTGTGCATGCTTGATAAATCTTTCACAAACAAAACCTTTGGCCATTGTGTTTTCTTTCTTGATTGTTTGTCTACTTGCCAAAAAAAATCAAATTCATCCATCAATCCAACCATTTGCATCCTTTAGCACCATTCCTCTCTGTTTCAGTGCCATTTCCATCTGTTTTAGCACCTTATTTATCCATGTCCAAAAATCAAATTTTCCCATCAAAAACATCAATTTTATAAGCCCAAATTTCTCTCAAATCTCTTCATCATACCATCATAATGCCAAAATCATTCCTCATCCCCATCTTAATCTCCATCTAAATCCAAATCTCTCATCCTATTGTGTTGAATGCATTGAGCAAATCCACATTCCATTCTTCATCTACTTGGGTAAATCTGAGTTTGGGTGCAACTCCTTCCACCCTATCTTGGATTTGTTGGTCACATGTGAAGTAATATCATTTATTTTTGCATTTGATTTGTGTTTTTGGCTTTCATTTTGACTTCATAGATCACAAAAGGATAATTTATAAAAGAGGTAGACAAATTCTTAAGCTCCCTATAAATTAGAGGATGATGAGATCTAGATTTTATTTTGCACAACTTGATTTGACCTGGATGCTCTTGGATGTTGGTTTGATTTTGATTTTTAGATGTTGATGATTGATGTTGTTGATTGGATTTGGATAGGTTTTATTTTGGATTGATGTTTTGGATAAGGTTGATTGATGCTTGATTTTTGATGTTGATTGATTTGGTTTGGATAGGATTTGGATAATGTTGGTTGATATAATTTGGGATGAGGCCGATTGGACTTGGGCCAAGGTTGGAATGATATTGAAACTTTGATTTGGATGGGTTTTGAGATGAAATGTTTGGATAATGGTTAGTTTGGATGAAATGGATGAGATTGAGGAGTGTAAAGGTCCAAAATGAAAATCAAGACATTTCTCTTGTTGGAGTCCAAGACAACACTAAGAGGGGGGGTGAATCAGTGTTGTCTAATTTTTAAAATATTTTCGCACCTTTTAATTTACAAGATAGAGAATAAAGGAGACATCAATAATATATCAAATTCATATGCACAAGTATGATGATGAGTAGAATGAACAGGACTTTATGTGTAAAACATTATAAAACACAGACATAGAGGCAAATCACAACACAAGGATTACAGGAGTGGAAAACCAAGGTCGTGGGGTAGAAAAACCACTCAAAATTGCCTCATTGGCTTATTCAAAACCTCACTAGTTACAAATAGGTCTCACTGACCAAGGAAGCTTCACTAGCTTTACAAAATGCCTCACTGGCATACATTGTGCCTCATTGGCTGATACAAGTGTGTATAGGAAAACAAATCAGTTTAGGGGGTTACTCTATTTCACTCCATCACAAAACCTTATTCCTCCTTTAACCCTCACTTGACAAAATTTCTTTCAATTAAAATCTATTCAACCTGATAAAGAATCAACATTTTACCATATCAAAACTTGCAAAATACAATCTTTGCAAATTACCATCTCAAGACACAATATACAAGCTCTTGAATCGATCAAACATAAAACAATTTCATTCTGCAACAATCATCTGATGACCTTGTCGCTCTTTGTATTTACCCCTACAAAAACATGATCTCATACCACACAAAAATGTCTTCATCACATCATATCTCAGTCCACACACCAAATCCATTCACAAACATCTGCAATATAAATGAAATGACTTTTGATATTCCTCTCCTCTACATATTCATCTTTACCATTAAATCAATTCATCTGCAATAAAAATCTTCAATTGAATTTCTTGACAAATAATAATATCACTTTCATCTTTAAATCTTCTTCCAAAAATTATCTCCTCCATTTGTAAAAGGAAACTTCAATAATATATTTTTTATTGAACTCTCTCTATGAGAGAAAATAAAAAAATCTCTTTCATGACTTCAATGTTTCATCTTCCCTGCATAAAAAAAGAATGATGTCCACCATATAGAATAAAATGTCTTCAAAAAATTTATCTAATCTGCCATGTTATCTTCCATTCTTCGAGACACTCACTCATCTTTATGAGGAGAAAAATAAAATCATAAAAAAAAACTAATCACCAAAAGAATAAAAAATTTACAAGGAAATTTTCTCATATTTAGAAATAAATACTCCTCCTTTATAGTCTTTGATTGCTACGAAGGGAATCCACTAGAGGAGTTCTAAAATAGAAAAAGATTTTTTAAAAAAATCTTCAAAACCCACAAAATCTGCCTTGTCTAATAATAGACTTTAAAAAACCTTTTAACTATAGTTTGCACAGTTGATGTTCCAAGAGACATCAATGTTCAAGCACATGGTAGAGCAGTCAAGGTTTAAATGGTAGCCACCAATTATCAAAGTCACACCCAACAAAAATTTAAATATAGCCTTTGATTTATATTTTGGCGCCCCGTACCCAAGGTTAAGACCGAAGACACCGGTGATAGAAGTAGAGAGGGCCAGTAAGAACCACGACTTAATACCCTCTACTACATCCCTTTAAGTGACCCAACCTGTGATAGCAGGTCAACTTCATTTTATAAAATAAAGTACAACTCAATACATATGGGCAGGTTAGGAAATAATGTATGCCTTGAGTTAGCATTTATTAATGTTTTTAACTCTCAAGAACTCTAATCAACATGATCCCTTTGAAAACTCAAGAGCATCTGGAGCATATATCTGCCAATTATTCATTTGATGATCCCTCTGCACATGAGCATGTATCTGCCAAGTAAAATGTAATGATATACAAGCAAGATGACTTCAATCTTGATGTCTTGTATAAATGAAACAAAAAACCAACATCACTCCTCCAAAACAACACATTCACAACCTTGTCTTTGAGGCACATCAACAACTTATCCATGTATGATGATGAATGTGAAAAAATGAACATATCTAAAAACATCCTATCAAGCCTAGCACTATACAACAATGATGAGTTTCTTGTTTTTAGTTGATATCGTAAAATAACAACTACAAGGCACGCCTTCACTTAAAGCACACAAGATCCAATAGCTCAACATGCAAGACACTAATGGCACATATGAACTTGAACTTCAAATATGGCATGATTGCATAGTGCTTGGTAGTGATTGGAATCAACCTGGAGTTCAAATCTCTGCATATCTTGTCATGACAACAAACTTGCATCCTGCATTTCTTGACTCAACCATGAAGCAACCACGTGATCTAGCAATATGAAACATAACATCATCAACATCCAGGAAAATGAAAGTAACCTGTGCCAATATGAACAAATTTGTCATATGAAGACCAAACACAAAACATAAGGACCACTGACCTCCTAATGTCTTGACCAACATCAAATGAGATAAACACATCCTGGCACATAATCCAATCAACATGAGTGATCTTATGAATATATCTCTAATAACAACTTTGCATCATCAATTTAACACCTTTTTGACATCAATGACAATCAATCTCCATCATCTCTAAGGCCAAATAGATAATTGAGGATAATGGACTTGGATGGGGTGAAAAATCTTTTGGAATGGGATGGAATGGTAGTGAAAGGTTGGAGACAATAATTGATTTGGACTTGAGATGGGTGAACTAAGGTCAAGGGTCTAAGATCAAAATGATTTTTCTCTAAGGTCAAATGGATAGATGTAAATGGAATTGGATAAAGGACGGACTAGGTTGGAGATGGAAATATGGACAAAGGTTGGATTCAAATGGATGATTTGATTTTGAGGTGATTTTGACCAGATTTCCAAGTGCTAAGGTCAAATTAAGCTTGAGAACTAGGTATAAACTGGTTGGTGGCTTTTGAACACGATATAAAAGTGGTGCTAATTCAGACCTTGAAGGTGCTAATAGAAGGACATATAGCACTAATAGAAGCACTGATAGCACTAACAAGTGAAAGATAGTGCTAACAAAAGGATGAGAGGCACCAACAATTAGGCAAATGGTGCTAAACAGTGAACTAATAGCACTAATTGACATTTCAAAGGTTGAAATTTGATTGGTTTGATGGCAAACTTGGATTTTTTGGATTTTTGGTTCAAATGTTGGATTTGAGTGGTTTCAAAGGTTCTTGGAAAGCATAAAATTAAACAAAAGAATGCAATGGCTTGACTCAAGATGGACTTGGATAATTGGCTTATACGAGCTTCAATAATGAAGACACACCATTTACATGAACGTCATAGTAATTAGTCAAGTGGGAGTGTCATACCTTTTGATCTTACAAAATGGTTGGGGGTTAACCTTAACTTAATAGTGAACCAAGGTTCCCACCCCCATTAATACCTTCATGCCATAGCTTGGATAGATATGGAAAATAAGGCCATGGACCACTTGACCCCCTTACCTTGGAGACTTTTGTCTTGCCCAAGGTAGCCCCTATCTCAAGTACAGCGGTACGGTGAGCAATCTTCCCCTCCTACTGCAGCGGTGCACCACAAGATATGATGGCCAAAATGTCTTAAGCTAGGATAGTATAAGCTTCTAGGGAGTCCTATTCATATACAAGGTACATGAGGCCCAAAACTATGAACAATAGTCCATTGAAGGGATGTGGCACCAAGTGGTTAAGCAAGCACCACTTCACCTTGTGTCTGGAATCACCCGGGGCCCCAAGGCTATCCCAATGATAATACAACTAGATTGGGGTACAAGTTTCTTTCTCCCCCATTTTATATACATCATTGGTACACATGGCTGAGGTCATCCCATGGGGTGATGAAATCCCCAAGCAGGTCTCCTAAGAAGAAACTATCCCTTTCTTTTAATCACCTAAGATCGCACTAGGTGCGAGGAGAGAGCATACACAAAAAGATAACCCCTTTGAGATAACACTTAAAAGCAATAAATATGTTTGAGTGTATAATTTTAATCTCCAAGATCACCCTAAGGTGCAAGGGGAGAGCATTCATCTACAAACAAATCAAACACGTCAAACAATGGTTAATTCCCAACTAAACTATTTTAGTGCAACTAAGATAGTAATGAAACAAAAGCCTTGGACATGCAGACCTGCACTAAATTAGTTAGTAGTTTTGATAAAATGTCTTGGACAAATGTTTTAGGTACCTACACAAAATTGTTAGAACCCTACACAAACTTAAAGATGTCAGAAAAATGGCGCTGATATAGAGTCAAATAGCACTGATAGACAGAGATATGGCACTAAAACAGAGTTAAATGGTGCTAAGAAATAGACTTAGAACGCTAAAAAAAGCATATGGCATTGAAACAAACACTGTTTGTGTTAAAACAAAGATAGATAACACTACAACAGATACAGATAGCACTAAAGGAAAGACATAAAATGTTAAAAAACTAGCACATAGTGCTAAAACATAGACAAATAGCGATAAATTAGAAACATATTGTGCTAAACCAATTATACTTGTCTATCATTTGTTAGAGATCTCGGTGGCACAATTTTGAAAGTTGATGGTGCTAATCCGCAAAAAACCAGTGACCTATTAAAAAATAGAAGCCAATCTTGCACAAAATGGTGAAATAAAAGTGTCAGAGTCCTGCAAAGTTAGTCCATGATGTTTATCGGCAAATTGGTCAGTCAAAATAGGAAGGTTTGTGTTAGATGTGTAATATAAAATCAATCCTAGGTGCCTTTTTAAAATATGCCAAGAAAAATGACCATAGTATCACCTTAGGACCTAGGCACCCTATTAAAAAAATAAAGAGCTCCAACCTGCAATTGATAGTTAGCAACACAAAAAAGAAACCAAATATTTTTGACACAAAAATCTTGACAATGTTGTAATAAAAATGGTGCTAAAGCAGACTCTAATAGCACTGACAGACTAGTAGGTAGCGTTAATCCAAAAGTAGATAGCACTAATGCAGAAGCAAATAGTGCTAATCCGTGAGTAGATAGCGTGACTGCGGGAGAAGATGGCACTAGACCAGACCTGTTCGTCAAGAAACCTTCACAAAAACTCAAATAAAAGTTAGTTTAGGACTAGGGGGTCCCACCGGGTGTGCCAAATGAAGATGAGAAAAGATTAAAAGACATGAAACATGGAAAAGAACTCAAAATCAAAGATTTTATACCTTCCCAAGATGCATTGAAGTTCTCCTCACTCCTTGATAAGGTAGAGAGTGCGCACCTAAACACTCTATTTTCACCCAAATGCAATGGTTGAATGTGGATATTCTCTATAAACTCAACACAATTTTAGCATTATGATGGTATAGTGGAAAGGGATTTGGAGGTTATTTTGGCATAATAAGTTTGCTTTAAAATGGATGATGAAAATGGCTTGTGGAGGCTTGTATTTATAGGCAAATATCGAGGTATTTTGATCCAACGATTGAGATTGAAGGTTGAGATCAATGGTGGAGATGAGATGAGAGGATGAAGGGTTGAGATTTGATTAACAAGATTGGAGGGTGGAGAATAAAAGTGAATTTTAAATTCACATGGGGAAGGGATTTGCATTAAATGAAGATTAAGACAAGTGATGAATTAAAAATTAGTTTTCTTAGGATGAGATGGAATCAAAAATTCCATTTTATGGGTGAATGTGTGAGTCATGTGACACTTGTGCTTTTTTGGTACTCACATGTGTGAGCTTATTTCATGGAGAAGAGCTTAACATGAAAATAGAAAGGCGAGTTGGAAGGGTCATGTGACCTTTTGGATTAAAAGGTAATTTTTTATTTATGGGGTGTGGGAGAAGGTGTTAATGATGATTTGACCAAGTTAATCAAGGGGATTAACTTAATTAATATGGCTGGAGAAAATTAGTGGATGGGTTAATCTCAAGTTTCTTGTGGGCACTCACTCTTGATCTAATCCTTTCTGTTGTGGAAGTGGGAAAACTTACATAAAGCTTTGACTAAGGAAAGCCTCTATACAATGCAAACATTTTCCCTCTTTCATGTGTGTAGATCGCATCTGGGGTTTCCGGCATGAAACAATGATAGAAAGATGAAAAAATCAGGGACACAAATTGCCACCCCAAAATTCAGGCTAAAACCCTAGGACTAGGGTGCCCGAGCTCTAGTGTCCCACCTTTTTTGCCCTAGTTTCTAGTTATAGGCCCCAATAGCTCTACACAACCTCGATTTGCTTTTGGTTTTTTCATAGAAGTTCTGTAACATTTGTAAGTTGTCCATTTTGTCATTTAGTTCACTTAAAACCCTAGATCTAGCTATTATCAAATCAATCTCATCTATTACAATAGAAAGAAGATAAGCCCTAGACCATTTGGCTCTCCTTTGAGGACTGTAGCCAAGTACACAAGTCTTGGTTAGCTTGTATTCTAATGTTGTATAGGAAAGGTTGATCTAGTTAGTGTACAATTGACTAGGCTCTTTTCTCCTATGTAACACCACCATATAAGTGGGGGGGGGACTTTTAAATGTCTTGTCAAGAAAATTAATTCCTCCAAAGTATGGGGACCCAGGAAACCCCATCAATTCAATCATAATAAAAGGAGTTCTAGTATCCAACATGTTAGTTGATCTAGGAGCTACCATCAATGTGATGATAGTAGACATTGTAGGTACATTATCCATGACTAGAATGCAGCCCACATTGTTAGTTTTACAATTCGTTGATCAATCAATTAGGAAACTAGAAGGGGTGCTGGAGGATATCACTATCATGATAGACACTTGCGAGTATCTAGTGGACTTCCTTATTATCTGAGAAAGGAAAAATAAATCTAGTTATTCAATTATATTAGGTCAACTTTGGTTAGCTACAACAACTCTCATTGATTGTAGATCTAGGAATATGAATATCTCTAATGGATCCACACTAAAGGAGCTATCCATCTACCCACTCTCTAAGATTTCCTTACAACATGAAAATAAGCTTTGGGTAGATGACCTCACTGATTCAAATGATGAAAACATATCCACCCTAGCTATGGTTACAATAATAGAACACTTAGAAGAATACCATATGTAGGAGGAAGAAGTTGAACAACCCCTTTTAGATATCATACAAGAAAATGTCTCTAGATGGCTCTAGAAATGTCTAAAAGGATCCCTAAGAGCATTTAACTATCCCTTTTTCAAAATTAAGTTCATCAAAGGTGGACTACCAACATGTAAGCACATTACACCAAGTATGTCCTCACAGTTTCCATTTAAATACATTGATCAACCCTTATTGTGAAGTTCACTCTATTCAACCAAGTACAAAACAAGTTATTGTTCAACTAAATAAAAAATTATCTATTAAAAACTAGTTGGCAGGCACAGAGGAGGTGCAAGTAATGGAATTATTATGGAAACATACTCAAGCATTCACTTGAGAATAAAAGGGCATGAAAGGGATCCACTTGAGCATATGTACTCACCATATTTGCATTGAGGATGTCAAACCTGTGAGGCTAGCACAAAGGAGAATCAACCTTACCCTAAGGGAAATAGTGGAAGATGAAATAGAGAAACTATTACAAGTCAAATTCATTTATCCTATTTCTGATTGTCAATGGGTTTAACCATTGGTCATTATGCCTAAGAAGCATGGGAAGTGGCATGTTTGTATTGATTATAGGGAACTAAATAAGGTGACCAAGAAAGACTACTTTCTTCTTCCTTTCATTGACCATGTTTTGGATAACTTGGCTGGCAATTGTTATTTCTCCTTCCTAGATGGCTTTAGTCGCTATAACCAAATACAAGTGGCTTTAGAAGAACAACAAAAAATAACATTTACTTGTCCATGGGGAACCTATGCTTATAGAGTCTTTCCATTTGGACTATGTATTTCCCTACCAACTTTCCAATGAGTTGTCCTAGCAATCTTTGTTGTTCTAACCAATACATGTATTGAAGTATACATGGATGATTTTACAATCCATGGAAGAACTTTTGAAGAAGCCTTGGAAAACCTCAATAGAGTCCTTGCAAGGCATAAATAGCATTATTTGTCCTTGAATCATAAGAACTATCTCCTCATGATGAATGAAAGAATAGTGTTGGGACATCACATCTCTTAAGAAGGAATCAAAGTTGACCCTAATAAAATTGAAGTAATTGTGAAAATACCTGAACCTCAAACCCAAAGAAAGGTAAGAAGTTTTCTAGGGCATGCTGGCTATTATAGAAGATTCATTGAAAATTTTAGAAAAATAGTAGACCCATTGTTCACCTTGTTAAGAAAGGATTTTGAATTCAAATGGATTGACCCGTTCCAACAACCCTTCAAATCAATTAAGAAATCCTCGATCACATCACCTATCATAAAAAAGACCAAATTGGGGAGAGCCTTTTCACATTTATATAGAAGCATCTAACCAGGCAATAGGGGTAGTCTTAGAGTATAAAACTCAATTAGGAGATATTCATGTTATTTATTATATCAGTAAATACTTGAATCCTGTAGAGAAAAAATATAAAACTATAGAAAAAGAATTTGTGGCAATTGTTTACACTATTAACAAATTCTACCACGTATCACAAGGTACAAGGTGTTTTTCCATATAGATCTTTTTTCCATTAGGTAGCTAATGAATAAGGCCATTATAGATGGCAGGATCATTCATTGGTTATTATTATTGCAAGAGTTTGACATAACTATCATTGACAAACTAGGCAAGGACAATGTGGTTGTTGACTTCTTTTCATGGTTGAATGTGTAGGGAAATAAAGAACTGGTGGATGATACCTTCCCTAATAAACACTTATTTTCCATCTTAATTCAGACACCATGGTTTTCTGATTTGGATAACTACTTGGCCACAAGGAAGTGTTCTTTGCATTTTAGTTAGAAAGAAATAAAGTGGTTGATAAGAAACCATTCTTGATTTACATGGTTGAATGGTATACCATTTAAATGCATCCCTAATCATGTTTTACATAGATGCGTGTAGGAAACTAAAGTATGTGAAATCATTCATGCATGTCATGATGAACCCTCTAGAGGACATTTTTTAGCTATTAGGACTAGTCATAAGGGCTGGATACTACTGGCCCACTATGAGTATGGATATCTAGTGCAGTCATGGTCGAAGGGTTCACAGAATCAACTATCCAAACCATGCAGCTAGAGTACACACAATGGAAACAACACAATCATAGAATGCAATGGAAGATTCAAATGCTTATATGTTAGCAACATGCAGGCTACAATCTAAGGGCTCACAGGCCTGCCTTTCAGGTTACAACAGAAATGCAAGATATGGCATTAAAGTGCCTTCTGGAAAGGAAATCGAAGACCAAATCTCATCTTAGAACTACTAATCATTAACTTTCTTCCTAATTCCTCTAATAGATCTATATATATATATCATCTCCAGCTCAAGAAATCCTCTGCATTGACCACAAGAGGTTACAAAATCCAAATAAGGATGTAACATGTAGAGACAAGTAGGTTGGCCTTAAACATTTGGTAATGCTTCATAAATGCATGAAACTTGGTGTGGACCTCAAGGAAGGTCTATCTAGTCCATATGTGCCATGTATGATGTTTCATTAGGCTCCTCAAGTCATAGAAGTGCTCCGCAAACCTTCTCCTTCAACTGACTATCTAACTGTTCTATTCTGTGAAAGTTGATGCTCTTCTGATAGTGATAACTCTCAGTAGACAAGTCTAAATGACCTAAAATTTGGATATGATGTAAATGATGATATGTAGATACTAAGTCCTATTCCGTGAGCTCTGATATGAAGATGTGGCAAAATGTGGTACAAAATGTTAAAACACCAAATGACTGAACTGAACTGAAAATGAAAAGAAAAGAAAGAATGCAAATGTTTTTGGTTGATGCAAGATTGCTCTACAACCTAGGATGCTCCTACATTAAACACCTAGGGTTGTTGAAAAAAAGTGAGTCCCTCACTTTGCTGGGGCTAGAGGAAAACCAAGGTGGTCTACCTCAACCTGAGATATCCATGATGAATCTTCTTCCAGTCTGCCTTTCCATTTAACCAAATATTCTTTATACTTCTTACCTCTGGTGCTGCGTCCAACTCTGCTATCCAAGATGTCCTATATCTTCTCTGATTGTTGTTGTTGTAACTGATTCTTCAAACCATCTTCAATGTTGTCACTTGATTCTCCTTCATGATACTGATATAAGTCTGTAATGTTGAATATAGGTGATATACCCAATATCTCTGGTAGTTCCACTTCATATGCATTTCTTGAATCAAACTCCCTAAGAATCTTACATGGTCCAAACTTCTTCATCTTTGGCTTGTTGTATGTCCCTACTGGAAATCACTCTTTTCTCAGATATATCATTACTTTCTCTCCAACTAAAAATTATTTATGTCTCCTCTTCTCATCTACTTGCTCCTTATACTTACTATTCATCTCCTCCAAATGCTTCTTGACCTGATTATATAATGTCTCCATATATCCTGTAAATTCTTTTGCCTTTGTACTTCTCTTGTTCTCCATGTTGATATCTCTCAACTCTACAACTCCTCTAGGTTTCATTCATGTCACAATCTCAAATGGTGTCTTCCCTGTACTCCTATTCACTGAATTATTGTAAGTAAACTCTTCTTGTGGTAAAATTAGATCCCAATTTCATGTCTTATCTCCTCCTAAACATCTCAACAAGTTACCCAAACTCATATTTACCACTTTTGTTTGTCCATCTGTCTGTGGATGAAATGTTGAACTAAACTTTAGGTCTGTCTTCATCTTCTTCCACAATGTCCTCCAAAAGTCTCCAATAAATCTTGTATCTTTGTCTAAAATTATGCTCTTAGGTAATCCATGCAATCTCATAATCTCCTTGAAAAATAGGTCAGCAACATGCACTGCATCATTTGTCTTCTTACAAGGTATGAAATGTGACATCTTTGAAAATCTATCCACCACTACAAATATAGAATCATGTCCTCTCCATGTCTCCGGCAATCCCAATATGAAATCCATGATTATGTCTTCCCAAGGTCTCTTTGGTACTATCAAAGATTTATACAATCCAGTATTCTGACTACTCCCTTTTGCAACTTGACATACTCTACAACTCTACACAAACTTCCTTACATCCTTATATATTCGAGGTCAAAAATAATGTTCACTTACCAAAGCCATTGTCTTGTCAATTCCAAAATGTCTTGCCAATCTACCACTGTGTTTCTCCTTTATCAAATTATCTCTCATTGAACTCCTAGGTATACACAACTGATTTCCTTTGAACAACATATCCTCTTGAATGAAATAATCTAACCACTTACTTCTATCTGTCACAATAGATTCCTTATAGGCTTTCCATGGTTATGCAAAATCAAGATCTTCTTCATACATATGCTTTAGTTCCTCAAAATCTAATACTTCTACTTCAATCTCTATCAGCAAATTCCTTCTTCTGCTCAATGCATCTGCAACTTTGTTTGACTTCCCACTCCTATGATTCAATACAAATGTGTAACTCTGCATGAACTCTACCCATCTCATATGTCTCTGATTCAAGTTTCCTTGACTTGTTCAAATATTGTAAAGCCTGATGATCTGTATACAATACAAATTCCTTAGGCAACAAATAATGTCTCCACTTCTTCAAGGCTTGAATTATGGCATAGAACTCTTGATCATAAACTAAATATCTTCTCCTTGCATCATTTAACTTCTCACTGAAATATGTTACTGGTCTACCTTCTTGACTTAACACTGCTCCTATTGCATTTCCACTTGCATCACAATCTACTTGAAATACCTTGTTGAAATCTGGTGATGCTAACACTTGTTTCTCTATCACTTTTTTCTTCAACAACTCAAAACTTTTATTTTCTCCTGATGTCCACTTAAACTCCTTTATGTCACCTCTCATTGTCTCTGTCATTGGTGTGCATACTAAACTAAAATTTTTGATGAACTTCTAGTAGAAACTTGCTAATCCATGAAATGATCTTAGGTCATCTTCAATCCTTCCACAAAAATCACAAATCCCAAATATACCAATTCTTCTTTCATGAAACTACATTTCTTAATGTTTATAAGTAATTTCTCTTCTCTCAACCTCTGCAATACTTGTCTACTATGCCACAAATGTTCTTCTTTTGTCTTATTGAAAATCAGAATATCATCCAAGTATATAATAACAAACTTACCCAGGATTTTTTTAAAAACCTCATTCATCAACCTCTTGAAAGTACTCAGTGGATTAGCCAATCCAAAAAGCATCACCAACCATTCATACAATCCCTCATTTGTCTTAAATGTAGTCTTCCACTCATCTCCTTTGATCCTGATCTGATGGTATCCACTCTTCAAGTCTATCTTTGTAAAATACTTTGCTCCACTCAAATAGTCCATAATGTCATCCATCCTTAGAAATGGAAATCTATACTTATTGATTTCTCTAGAGTTTATACACATTCTCCATTCTCCATCTTTCTTTGGTGCTAGAACTGTAGGTACCACACATGGGCTCAAACTTTCTCTGATCAATCATTTCCTCAGCAATTCCTATATTTGTCTATTCAGCTTCACATTCTCTTCTGGTGTCATCTGGTGTGTTGCTTTACTAGGCAAACTAGCTCCAAGTATAAGATCCATATGATGACTGATACTCTAGATTGGTGGCAATCCTTCAAGTACATTATTTGATATGATGTCTTCTTACTCTGTCAACAATTTAGTTATCTCCTTTGGTTGTGATTCTTCAGTCTTTGTACTTAGGGTTCCACACTTCTTAGGAATCAAAGCAAAACACATATTGTCATGTCTCAAACCATCCATAAATTTCCTTCCATCAACAAAACAGATTCTAGCATTCCCACATACTTCACTTTTAGGCTCATCTTCCAAAGGTATCAAGATATGTTTCTTCTCATTTGATGTTATGGCATAAGTATTCTTTCTTCCATCATGTATAGATTTTCTATCATACTGCCATGGTCTACCCAACAATATATGACATACATCCATCGACATAACATCACACAATACTTCATCATTATAAGATCCTATATGAAATTTCACCAAACATTGTTCACTCACCAGTACCCTGTGTTCATCCTGAATCCATGCTATCTTGTAAGGCTTCAGGTGTTTCAATCTCTCTAGGTTCAGCTTAGTCACCATCTCTTCTGAAACCAAATTATCAGTATTGCCACTATCAATGATCATTTTACAACATTTACCTCCTGATTTGCATTTGGTCTGGAACAAACTTTTCCTCTGCAGTGGTTCCTTAGTTGTCTCTTCTTGAAATAAGGCTCTCCTCATGACTAATGATTTTCCTTTTTTTGGCTTTCCAACTAAACTAGGTGATCCAACACGTTCTTCTTCGACATAAGTTATTCTTGCACTGTTCTCCGTCTTCTTACTTGTACTTCCTTGATGACATTCAAATGCTCTGTGTCCTTCACCTCCACACTTAAAACATGTTCCTCTGAATGTTCTCTTATCAAATCCTCTTTCATCTCTCCTGTATCCTTCATTATGGTAAGAATTATGATGTCCTCTGTGGTAGAAATTTATGTCATCTCTTCGGTATGAATTGTTGTCTCTATCTTCCTTCTTAAATGGACTACTTTATTTGTTATGCTCTACATAAGGTCTTTCTCCTCTGGAATATGTTCTACCTTTTTGAAATTTACCCCCTTTACCTCTTTATCTTTGTTCATACTTCTTATTCAACTTGTCTTCAACTTTTAATGCAAACTGATATGCTTCTTCTATTGTTGTCATCCTCACCAGACTTAGTTCTTCTTGAATATGCATTCTCAATCCATTTATGTATCTTGCCAATTTCTCTATGCTTGCTTCACTATGTCCAGTCCTTATGATCATCTTATGAAATTATTCAGTATACTCCATAGATTTCTCCTTTTGCCTTAGGTTTTGCAATCTCTTCAACAGTTCCAACTCATAGTCAGCAAGTATAAACTGATTCTTCAACTTTGTCACCATTCTATCCCAGTTTATGATCTTTTCTTATCCTCTCATGTTTCTATCCAACTAAACTTTCCACCAAATAGAAGCATGTCCTTTCAACTTAGTTTTCACAAATCTTACTTTCTTCGGGTCTTCAATTTCTTCATATTCAAAGTATTCCTCTAAGTCATTTATCCAGTCAATCAATTCCTCAAGATTCAAATTTCTAGTATAATTTGGTACATCCACTCTAGGTCTCTTTCCAATCTTCAAAATAGATTTCAACATCTTCACCTGATCTAATTCTTCTTCTTCTAGGGTTTCTTCATTTTGATCTGCAAATTAAAATTTTTCATCATCACTTTCAGCATCATGTCTAGGGGTTAGTCCTCTTCTTCTATCTTCTTCTATATAATTCAATCTAACTTTCATTATTTTCATCATATCCATCATTTATTCTATTCTTCTAGCAATAGTACCCATAGCAGGCATCGTCCTTCACAGCATCTCTTCCTAGGATCCAGTGCAACTACCTCAATTTGGTAATCTAACTATGAGGTAGCAACTGCCTCACAATTGGTGCTCTTGACAAATGCAAGTAGACTTCCTCAAGTCATAGATTGGTTCACCATAAGATCTTATAGAATGCCTTCATTTCCCAATGGATTCAAAACTTCGCTCTGATACCACTTGGTGCAGTCACGGTTGGAGGATTCATAGAATGAACTGTCCAAACGATGCAGCTATAGTAAACACAATGGAAACAACACAATCATAGAATGCAATGGAAGATTCAAATGCTCAATATATCATTTATTCAAAATGCTTATATGCTGGAAACATGTGGGCTACAATAAAAGGGCTCGCAGGCCTGCCTTTTGGGTTACAATAGATATGTAAGATATGGCATTGAAGTGCCTTCTAGAAAGGAAATCAAACTCCAAATCTCATATTAGAACTACTAATCACTAACTTTCTTCATAATGCCTCTAAGAGATCTATATATATCGTCTCCATCTCAAGAAATCCTCTGCATTGGCCACAAGAGGTTACAAACTCCAAAGAAGGATTTAACATGTAGAAACAAGTAGGTCAGCCTTAAACATCTAGTAATGCTCCGCAAATGCATGAAACTTGGTGTGGACCTCAAGAAAGGTCTATCTAGTCCATATGTGTCATGTATGATGTTTCATTAGGCTTTACAAGTCATGGAAGTGCTTTGCAAACCTTGTCCTTCAACTGACTATCTAACTGCTCTATTCTGTGAAAGTGGGTGTTCTTCTGATAGTGATAACTCTTAGCAGACAAGTCCAAATGACCTAATATGATGTAGATGATGATATGTAGATGTTAATTCTTTCTCTGCGAGAGCTTTAATATGAAGATGTAGAAAAATGTGGTACAAAATGTTGAAACTACAAATGATTGAACTGAACTGAAAATGAAAAGAAAAGAAATAATGCAAATGTTTTTGGCTGATGTAAGATTGCTCTGCAATCTAGGATGCTCCTATATCAATATCCAACAATATGTCTAGCATTTTTATCAATGCCATAGAATGGTGCAACCTAAACTCTCCAATAAAATGCCTCTCCTCCCTCAAGTGGTTCTTGAACCATTTGAGAAGTGGGGCATAGAATTTGTTGGATTGATTGATACTGCATCCATAGGTAATCGTTACATCCTAGTTTGTATAGATTATGCTACTAAGTGGGTGGAAGCTAAGGCCTTACCTATTGCACATGAGGAGAAGGTAGTAGATTTCCTATATAAACACATCTTGCAAAGGTTTAGAGCTCCAAGATCTCTTGTTTCAGATCAAGGTCCACAATTCATGTCAATAATGATCAAGGCATTCATGACAAGGTACCAAATTAGCCATAAAATTTAGCTCTATACCACCCTCAAACAAATGGACAAGTAGAGGTGACTAATAGGGAATGAGAGAATATCCTTACAAACACCATCTTTGCCAATAGGAAAAATTGGGTAGATGGACTAACGGAAGTTGTTTGGGCACAACACCACCTGAAGGACCACTACCAACTTTACCCCTACAAGTTAGTATATGCGAAGAAGCCAACACTTCCTATCAAATACAAATTGGAGACCTTGAAGAGAACATTAGAGTTGGGCATTAACTTAACAAAGGCCAAACATCATATGATAATATATCTTAACAAACTAGATGAGATGCAAGTGTAAGCACTTCAGGATATAGAATTTGTTTAACAACAAAGGAAGGAATAGCATGACAAACACATAATCAATAGATAGTTCAAGTAGGGGATTGGGCCTTATTATATAATTCTAAGTACCAAGACTTCAAAGGTAAGTTGCACACTAGATGGTTAGGACCATATGAGATAGTTCAATTTTTCAACAATGGAGCTATGCAGCTATTGCCAATAGATGGAAGTTGTAGGAATCTTTTGGTCAACAACCATATAATAAAGGTATACCATACACCAGCATCTAAAGAAGAGTTCATCATGAAGCTACAAACCCACATTGAGCACTGTACTATGGAAGACCTTTCTTCCATAGGTATGGTGCCTTAACTTCCCACAACCTTCAATAAACTCAACACAAATAAAATGGAAAGAATTAAAAACCAAAAATAGAAATCCTTTCTATCCAAACAAAATGGAAAGGATTGAAAACTAGAAATGACAATCCTTTATGTCATATATATACAAGAGAAAAAAATGAAAAGATTAAAAACTATAAATGCTAGTCCTTTCAGAATAACAAGGTCCAAGATAGTTTTAACCTCTACACCGAAAATAGCTAAGATGGGTGCTCTAATCTCTTAGATAATTTTTTATGGTTCCTGATGATGTAGTTGATGAAGGATAGCTCTAGATTTACTAGGCTGAATGGGTTCTCACTATGGTTGACATTCTTGCCAGGTTCCAAATAGAACCAGATAGTACTGCTAAACTTGTTGGGTTTTAGACAACATCATTGGATTTGCATAGCTCCAAATTACTAGAGTCATTTGAAAGCATCAACACCCTTAAGAAGTAAGTACCCTACATTTGTTTATCTTTTCTACAAATAGTTATGATAATTAGGGATGCCTTTAAGGTTGGCAAGTCCCAATGCATGTCTAAGTATACAATTCACTTAACCAACTAATGAGATTTTCCCTGAGAGGATACGTGGAAACTAGTGTCACTTCTTGATAGGCCAAGGACAAGGCTTACATGTAGTGATGGTGGTAGCTCATTATGAAAAATTAGCTCACTAATTCTATGCATAATGGAAGTGATGGCCAAAACCTCCTATACAAATCATTATAAATTTTAGAGGAATACCAAATATGGAAATGGTGGCTGGTAATAAATGGAAAGGTATCATTTGCATGAATGGGAAAGGAGGTACAATGCAAATTTATAACAAACCTATGATGAATTGGGTTTAAGAATCAATTCATTATGAGGGATGTGCATGATGATGGACAAGAATGTCATACCATTATAATACTTTAGTTTCCACCATACACCTCCCACACTTATGCCAATCAATTCCATAAGCCCTCTAAATTGATAATTAACTGATTGATGCAATGGCAATTGTATAATCTACTTTAGAGACATTCTCATACATACTGATTCATAAACATAGTATCCAAATTCTCTGGTGTGTGGAGTCCTCTCACAACTATGAATAGTAAGAGATATTCTAAGCATCAATGGGTCAAAAGTGCAAATCTAAACCTAAGAATGCAGTGTTTGATTCCCAAAGTTTAGAAGTGTTTTATCGGGCTATATGGCTATATGGTTAGACTTCCTACAAAAATATGAAGGGTATGAAATAGAATTAGTTTAAGAATTTTTTTAGAATTTCCATTTGAATTTCACAACTATCAAATGGGTTCACATTGAGGTCATCCTAGTGATCATCAGTCAACTCTTTGGTATCCCTGAGGTAGGAGAAGATATCTCACAAGATAAAGTTTCTTATGAGGAATTGATTCATAAATTCCATGTTGCTTTAAAGCCCTTGCCGAGGTATATCCTCAACAAAGGGGCAACAAAAGGGATTGATAGAAGTAGCCTTTCAAAGCCATGGTCTATCATGGTTCTATGGGCCATGAAATTATTTACCTATGATGGACAATATGGTACAATTTTGGGACCTGGCATGAGAATGGTCATTCATTTGCAGTATGCCCCTAATCAGCATGAATGTCTTATCAATCTGACTACTTTTCTTTACAATTTCCTCTAAGTAATGGTCAACAAATTCAAATGGACCAATGGACAAATCAGCCATCATGGCCTCATTCATCTTATTATCAAACATCATTTCCTTCAATAGGAAGATGGACAAAGGAAATGGGAAACATTGCTCTAGAGCAAGCTGGAGAAGAAGAAGAAGAAGGCTACACACACCCTTGTTTCCACACTACCTGCTCCATAGAAACCACTTACTCACTCCTTTTGATGGCACTTGATAGTTGTTGAACCACTTGCCATTGATTTAGAGGAAATTGAAGTAGCTACCTCCATCACAGTTTCAGTAAGGAAGTATTAGAAGCTTGTTCTACAAAAAGATTATGAAGAGGAAGAGGAAATAATTGTTAAGATCCTAGGTAGCATGTCTTCAAGCCATTCAATACTAGAGGAGTAGCATTATAGATCTCTCTAGAGAGAATAAAACTGACCACTAACAAGGCAAGCCATAGATGTGGAGGAGGAACATACCTTGCAGGCCCTTCTTCTTTCTATAATGGGTGGAAAAATCTAGATCAAGCAATAAAGATCAGATCCAACTCCAAACACCTCAAGAAATCTATCCTAGGCAAACAAAATGACATGCAATCAAAATGAATTCACCTGGGTATTGCAATTTCTCAATTTTATTGTGGATTACTTCTCCATGCAAACCATATTCGATTGAGGGTACCATGATTGTGCTAAAAAATGCTAAGATGATGCCATGCATGCAAAGAGAGAGTGCATAAAATGATGATTGAGATTCAAGTTTTCAAATGCAATTGACGTGAGAGCTTTCAAAATGCAAAATGGAACATGAGACTAGGGTTCCAAATGAGAAAAATGAGGGCTTTTATATTTTGGAAGGTGAGTGATCAACGGCGTAGGATGAAAGGAGAGATCGACAGTGGAGGAAATTTGAGAGACATGCATAGAGAAATGCATAATAAATTAAATAAATATGCTTATTTAATTTATTATGTAAGAGACGATATTAGTAGGAAGAATAATAAATATTAAATAAAATAAGTTTATTTAATTTATACATAATGAGGGAATAAATAAAATGTAGATTTTATTTATTTTTTAGAAGGATGGAATAACTAAATAATTTAAAATTATTTAATTATTGATGGAAAATAGAGGAATAGAGAACATTAATTAAATAAATAAAATTTATTTAATTAATTATGAAGATGGGGAAGAAAAATGAGATTTTTAATCATAAGTGTGCTAGATGAACTAATGTATGCAGTGCGAAAATGCGATAAACGCCTAAGTAATGAAGTGGGTCAATTTTGGATGTCTACATTTTGCCCCTCTTTGAGACAATGTCTGTTAGGTTGTTGTTTCAAAGAAGATATGATAGCTTGGATAACAGGCAATGCCCAAGTGAAACTGGTGGATGATGCCCCCTCGAGAGGAAAACTAGGTGACCAAGAAAGGTTGGGGTGACTTGCAACAAGAGGACTGAAAAGGGATAGACTAGGTTAATTTGACACAAAGAAATAGGGTTTGCATGGTTGACCATAGGGATGAAACAAAAGAATTAGGGTTTGGTGTAGAAGAAAATTAGGGTGATGTATGTCTAACACACTTGTTTGACAGGATGAAGATGATGATTAGAGAGAAAATGATGAAACCATTGATCAATCGGGTGAGGAGTGGATGGTGAAGGCAGCTTGAGATGGTTGCATATAAAATTAGAGATTTGCAATCCTTATGTTTGATATGGCACTAGATGTTATGCACCCAAGTATAAAGACCAAGGTGTCGAGTATCCAATGTGCTACAGGCTAATACAACCTTGTCAAGATACAAGATATGAACATTAGTTGTTTCAAGATGGACTTTGACTCTGCAAGCAAAGGTTTGAACTTATTTCCACTAAACATAATGAAACCTTGTTGGTTATATGTATGGGAAATAGTCTTAGCATAGAATAGTCTTAGTGCATAAGAGACTATTTAGCTTCTCAAATTCAAAAGATATTGATATACAAGATGCTAATCCCAACATGTACAAGATACCATTAGGCATAGTAGGAGAATAAGATCATCCCAAAAACACAGCATACGAAAGTAAATGACCATGCCCTAGTCTATACTTCATCGTAACATACCAAGATATGATAGATCAAGGTAGTCTTGACTAGGTATTAGAAAGGGACAAGAAAACAAAAGACACTGCCATTATGTTCTCTTGCCAAATTTAGGGTGCTCTTGGATAGATTGGATAGGGCCTTGTTGTGAGGAAAGATATATCATGTTGAAGGCTAAGATGTTGGATTGATATAGCAAATGTTGGCTTAAGGCATGCAGACAAATGTCATTGGTTTACCTCAGATTTGATAAGTGCTTGAGCTATCGAGACATGCATAGTCTGATTCTGCTTGAGTTAGTCAAAGAGAAGAAGATGAAAGATAGGGGAGATGGACGAGGAATGGAAGAATGAATCATCGATGCTTGAGTTCTGGATACTTCCTTCATATTCTAGACTACCTACATACCCTATATCCATGGGATCAAATCATAGTATGATGATGATGAGACATGATGATATGTAGCTTTGGGTGTTTATTGATGATGTGGGAGATAGATGATAGAAGAAATATGAGATGAAAGATGATGATGATGATGATCAGAAGAAGGGTGGAAGATGAAAGAGAATGCATCATCTTGTGCAGTTGAATCTGGATATTTCCTTCATACTCCAGACTGCCTACATACCCATGTCCATGGGAACAAGGCACTTAATGATAGAGATGATATGTAGTTCTTATTTGTGATGAAGATGAGGGGGATTAAGGATTGGATGGAGTTGGAAGAAGTGTTTGGATGGATTGATTTGATTGATTGATGATTTGGTTGATTGGAATGATTTGGCATTGATTTGATGGATTGCTTTTGATGATTGAATTTGATGATTGGATTAATGATTTGATTGATGATTTGAATTGAGTGATTTGATTTCTTGGATTTTTTTGTTAGATATTTGTTTTTTTTGTATTTTTGGGATATTTTGATTTTTTTGTATTTTTGGGATATTTTGATTTTTTTGTATTTTTGGGATATTTTGATATTTTTGTATTTTTGGGATATTTTGCTTTTTTTGTATTTTTGGGATATTTTTCTTTTTTTTTGTATTTTTGGAATGTTGATGGAGATGGCAATGGATTTACAATTGGGGTAGCCTTTGTGCTAGATACCAATGACAAGGGGGGAAACCAACTCTAGATGCAAGGATGGAGATAGGATTAGATGAATGGATAAAAGGGTGGGCAATAAGGAATGGAATGGATGGATGTATGCATAAGAGGGCAAGGATGTGATCTCCAAAGGCTATGTCGCATAGGCATAACATGCCCCATTCTAGGTGCAATACTTAGGATTCTTCAAGACAAAGCCTATGATGATAGGATAGTGATAGGATTAGATGGAAAGGACAAGGTATATCAAGAGATATCCAGGCATGTTTCAACATTTTTGCCCCCAATCTTTATCAAGATCAAAAGGAAGAAGGGTGGATGGATGGACTCAATAGGATAGGTATATGCAAGTGGAATGTATAAGGACATGGTAGGATAGGAGGATGAGACAACGTGCCCCCAAGTATAGGTGACATAGAAGATCAATTTACACATGATGCCTGTTTGCTAGGTTTTCATCATGGTACTTATCCAAGGTGCCTGTTTACCAAGTTTTCACTATTGGATGAAGGGATTTCTCTTTAATTTTTTTTTTCTTTCTTTTTTTTTTTTTTGATTTTTGGATGGGATAGGTGGATATGAGGGACTCAAGTGTCTAGTTCCATTAAAGGTGATAGTCTCACTAGAGATGGATGTCATTGCATGGACCATGTCAAGTGTGCTCATAGATGTTGGTAGAGGATTGCATGAAAGATGGAGTAGGTAGATGGTGGATTATGATATGGATTATGGAGGGAAAGGATAGTGGATTATGATATGGATTATGTAAGACTTATGCAAGGATGGATGGAAGGCTTATTCAAAAGAATGGACCATAGGGAAGTGATGAGTGAGATATGTAGGATAATAGTTGAATGATGGTGTGATGGAGGTATGTGGGAATGTTGTGGGATGGAAGGTAACCATGACCAATGGTTGCACACACCGTGATAAACATTGAATCTTATAATGGGAAGGTGGTGTAGGAAGCAATAGTGTTTTTTTCTTAGGAGATGGATGATGTAAGCATTTAGGGACCCACATGGACTTAGTGTTTTTTTTATTATTACTTTTCATGTGGGATGAAGGAATTTGAGACTTTGGAATGGAATGGCATTTTTGAATGGAGTGGGAATATGGGGTGGAAGTGGATGGTTGGGATTCTTGAGAGGAGGATGCCCCATTTGACTTGCTTTCTTTGTGCTTAGGGACCCAAACCTTTTTAGTTTTGACCTTTTCTTGTGAAGGTATGGGCTTAGGTAGCCTTGTAGATGGATTTGACTTTTATTCTTTTCTTTTGTGCTCTAAGGCATTAGGACCCTTAGGATTTTTTGCTTTATGAGTAAAGGCATCCAATTTTTTATGTTTGAATCCCATGGGATTGGTGGAATGAATGGAAGCTTTATGTTTACATGATGTGTAAATTTGTTAGTCACGATTAGGAATATGAGGGTATTTATGGATGATAGGAATGTTAGGTGTTGGAAGCAATGGTGGAAGGTGTACGGTCACATGGTTTTGACATTTGTAGGATGGTGGAGGTGGAATGACAACATGTGTTTTGGATGCATGATAGGGTGTGCGATGGAAAGTGGACTTAGGAGGCATGGAGGAATTACCAACATCTTTAGATTGCTTACCTTGGGGTGTGTATCCAAGGCCATATGAGTGTGGAGGGAGTTTGACATGGATGGGCTCCAAAATTCCTTGTTCATGAAGGCCTAAGCCTTTACCTTGGTAGTTCATGTTTTGGAGGATGCGATTGACAATGAGACTATGTGCATGTTGGACACTAGACATGAGTTCATTATGCGATGGAGAAGGTGTAGTGGAAGATAACGGTTGATGTGTTCCTAGGGAGGAACATTCATGAATGAGAGTGGATAGACCAATAGGATGTGATGGTGGACTTGAAATGAGGTTGATAGTGGAAGTGGAAGGGTCATTAGGATCTTGATTATGTACATAGTGTTCACTAAGATCCAAGGTATTGATCTTATCTTCTATATTTGGTTGGGAGGCATACGTCTCATCAAGGGAAATATATCTTTGTAGATTATGGATGGGGCTAGGTGGAGGATGGATAGGAGCAATTTGGATATCTTACTCAAGGATGGGTATGGGATTATGGATGGGATCAAGGTGTTCATGGATGGCTTCCTCATGGATGTCATCTTGATTATAGAAAAGATAGATGTTATTAATGGGGTGAATGGAAAGGATTTAATCTTGATTAGGACTAGGACTCGATGTTTCCACATGCTTAGGATCATACTCTTAATATAACTCTTGTGGTTTCATGGAAGTAAAAGTGGGAGGCTCTTGGATGAGTTTGATGGGTTCTTGATATTCATCCATAAGAGAGTATGATGAACTTTGACTTGGGCTCATGATAGGAGGCTCTTGAATAGACTTGATATGTTCTTTATGATCAACAACATGAGGGCATGATAGATTTTGACTAGGACTTGTGGGAGAAGTCTTTTCGATAAGCTTAATGTTTTATGGACCACATGGTGGCGTTGGAGGAATAAGCATAGCATTTGAAGGCTCATTTCTAGATGCTAAGATAGGTGTTTGACATGAGGATAAGTTGTTCCTAGCTAGTAGCCAATGGATCAAATCCTTTGCAAGTGCATGGGTAGATGGATGATATAGTGGATGGATGATAGAGGTAGATGGTGTTATAGGCTTAGAAGTAGGAATAAGATTTGGTGGATGGTTTGGATTGGGACTAGGATTGGATGGAGGAATGTTAGGGTTGGATGAATTAGGACTTGGATTAGAATTAGGATCACATGGTGGTGTTAAGATAGGACTAGTAAAGATCAAGCAATAAAGATCAGATCCAATTCCAAACACCTCAAGAAATCTATCCTAGGAAAATGAAATGACATGCAACCTAAACGAATTCACCTGGGTATTGCAATTTCTTGATTTTAATGTGGATTGCTTCTCCATGAAAACCATATTCGATTGAGGCTGCCATGCTTTTGCTCAAAATGCTAAGAGGATGCCATGCATACAAAGAGAGAGTGCATAAAATGATGATTGAGATTCAAGTTTTCAAATGCAATTGACATGAAAGCTTTCAAAATGCAAATAGAACATGAGACTAGGGTACCAAATGAGAAAAATGAGGGCTTTTATATTTTGGAAGGTAAGTGATGAACGGTATAGGATGAAAGGAGAGATCGACGGTTGAGAAAATTTGAGAGATATGCATAGAGAAATGCATAATAAATTAAATAAATATGCTTATTTAATTTATTATGTAAGAGACGATATTAGTAGGAAGAATAATATAAATTAAATAAAATAAGTTTATTTAATTTATATATATAATGAGGGAATAAATAAAATATAAATTTTCTTTATTTTTTAGAAGAAGGATGGAATAACTAAATAATTTAAAAATTTTTAATTATTGATGGAAAATAGAGGAAATAGAGAACACTAATTAAATAAATAAAATTTATTTAATTAATTATGAAGATGGGGAAGAAAATGAGATTTTTAATCATAAGTGTGTTAGACAAAGTTTAAGGAATGTGGTGAGAAATGCGATAAATGCCTAAATAATGAAATGGGTCAATTTTGGGTGTCTACATTTTTCCCCTCTTTGAGACAATGTTTGTTAGGGAGTTGTTTCAAAGAAGATGTGATAGCTTGGATAACAGGCTATGCACTAGTGAAACTGGCAGATGATGCCCCCTTGAGAGGAAAACTAGGTGCCCAAGAAAGGCGTGGGTGACTTGCGACAAGAGCACTGAAAAGAGATAGACTAGGTTAATTTGGCATGAAGAAATAGGATTTGGATGGTTGACCATGGGGATGAAATAGAAGAATTAGGGTTTGGTGCAGAAGAAAATTAGGGTGATGTATGTCTAACACACTTGTTTGACAGGATGAAGATGATGATTAGAGAGAAAATGATGAAACCATAGATCAATCGGGTGAAGAAAGAATGGCGAAGGCAACTTCAGATGGTTGCATATGAAATTGGAGGTTTGCAATCCTTATGTTTGATAAAGCACTAGATATTATGCACGAGGGTATAAAGACCAAGGTGTCGAGTATCTAATGTGCGATAGACTAATACAATCTTGTCAAGATACAAGATATGAATATTAGCTGTTTCGAGATGGACTTTGACTCTGCAAGAAGAGGTTTGAACTTATTTCCACTTAACATATTGAAACCTTGTTGGTTCTATGTATGGGAAATAGTCTTAGCATAGAATAGTCTTAGTGCATAAGAGATTGTTTAGTTTCTCATATGCAAAAGGTATTGATATGCAAGATGCTAGTCCCAACACATACAAGATACCATTAGGCATAGTAGGAGAATAAGATCATCCCAAAAACATAGCATACGAAAGCAAATGACCATGCCCCAGTCCATACTTCATTGCAACATACCAAGATATGATAGATTAAGGCTGTCTTGACTAGGTATTAGAAAGGGATAAAAGATAAATCAAAAGAAAACAAAAGATACTTCCATCATGTTCTCTTGCCAAATTTAGGGTTCTCTTAGATGGAGTGGATAGTGCCTTGTTGTGAGGAAATATATCATGTTGAAGGCTAAGATGTTGTATTGATATAGTAGATGTTGGCTTAAGGCATGTGGTCAAATGTCTTCAGTTTACCCCAGATTTGATAAGTGCTTGAGCTATTGCGAATTACATAGTTTGGTTCTACTTGAGTTAGTTAAAGAGAAGAAGACGGAAGATAGAGGAGATGGACGGGGGATGGAAAAATGAGTCATCGATGCTTGAGTACTGGATACTTCCTTCGTATTCCAAACTGCCTACATACCCTGTATCCATAGGATCAAAGCACCATACGACGGTGATGAGACATGATGATATGTAGTTCTGGGTATTTATTGTTGATGTGGGAGATGGATGAAGAGAAAGATGATCATAAGAAGGATGGAAGATGAAAGAGGTGTATCGTCTTGTGCCTGACTTTGGATATTTCCTTCATAGTCTAGACTTCCTACATACCCATGTCCACGGGATCAAGGCACTTAACGATAGAGATGATATGTAGTTCTGATTTGTGATGATGATAAAGGTGGATGGATTGATGTGATTTGCATTGATTGATTAGATTGATTTGCTTTGATTTGATAGGTTTGATTGGATTTGATGTGATGGATTGAGGATTTTATTGTTTGTTTGTTTTTAGGATTTTTATGATTTTTTGTATTTTTGGAAATATGTGATTTTTTTTGTATTTTTGGGAATGTTTTGATTTTTTTGTGGATTTTTTCAGGACTTTTTATGATTTTGTTTTTGTATTTTTGGAATATTTGATTGTCAATGGATTTACAATATGGGGTAGCCTTAGTGCTAAATACCAATTACAAAGGGGGAACCAAGTCTAGGTGCAAGGATGGAGACAAGATGGATGGATAAGAGGATGGGCAATAGCAAATAGGATGGAAGACCCATGATGGATAGGTGGATAAAAAGGATAGGCAGAACGAAAAGGTCATGATAAATAGATAGATACGAGGATAGGCTATAGTGGATGTATGTATGCATAAGAGAAAGGATGTAATCTCAAAAGCCTATGTCACATAGGAATAACATGCCCCATTCTAGATAGTATGCTTAGGATTTTTCATGACAATGCTTATGACGATAGGACTTATGATAGGATTAGGCTTATGACAATGGGATGATGACAGGATGATAGGATGGATTGGAAGGGATGAGGTATATCAAGAGTTTTTCCAAATCTTGTTTCAACATTTTGCCCCTATGTCTTCATCAAGATCAAAAGGAGGAAGGGAGGATGGATGGACTCAATAGTATAGGTATGTGGGTAATGGCTAAGGATGGTAGAATAGGATATGGCAAGATACGACATGATAGGATAGAAAATGATTAGTTGGATGAGACAACATGCCCCCAAGTGTAAGTGACATAGAATATCAACCTACACATGACGCATGTTTTCCAGGTTTTCATCATGGTACTTATCCAGGGCGCATGATTACTAGGTTTTCACCATTGAATGAAGGGATTTCTCTTTACTTTTTTTCATTTTTTTTTTTTTTGAATACTTGGATGGGATAGGTGGATATGGATGAGAGGGACTCAAGTGTCTAGTTCTATGAAAGTGATAGTGTCCCACTAGATGGATGTCGTTACATAGAACATGTCAAATTTGTTCAAGATGTTGGTAGGGTATTGCATGAAAGATGTATTAGGTAGATGGTGGATTATTATATGGATTATGGAGGGAATGATAGTGGATTGTGATGTGGATTATGGAGGAGATTCATGCATGGGGGTGGATGAAAGGCTTATGCAAAAGCATGGACCATAGGGAGGTGATGGGTGAAATATGTAGGATAATGAATGAAAGGTGGGGATATGGAGGTATGTGGAAATGTTGTGGGATGGAAGGGAATCATGACTGACGATTGCACATACCGCGATAAACATTGAAGCTTTTGATGAGAAGGCAGTGTAGGAAGCAATGGCGATGTTTTCTTAGGAGATGGGTGATGAAGTGCTTTAGATACCCACATAGACATAGTGGATTGTGATCTGGACTATTCACTTTGTAGACCCTCCTAGCCATGATTGCACCAAAAGCACACTAAAAAAATTCTTGAAACAAATTACACATAGTCCTTGAAGCAAAAATAAATTGTCTTCCTACAATTCTAATGTTGCTTCAATTGGGGGTTTCTTGATAAAATGACCTAAGGAGTCCCCAGGCCTACTCATAAAATGAAATAATTCTTAGCACTTAGGTTGAGTAACCCTATCAACACCTTAACTTGTAAATCTTATAGTTAGTCTTCCCCAACAATGGTGCCAAAAATGACAAGGTCGTTGTAGATATTCAATTACCCATCATTTAGTTTTTTCAATCCAAGTTGGTGTATAGAGTGACTTATGATAGGGTTCTAAGGTTCCAAGGGTACTACTCTACTCTAAAACTTATAAGATGGAACTAGAACCTAACTTAATGTTACTTGAAGACAAAACACAATCTACTTAAATTTACTTGCTGAAATGATCATACATGCTAAAAATAAACAATAATGCTAAATGTGATGGACACACATGTTGAAATGGAAATATTCAAAAGAACAGATGCTAAAAAGTGAATGTTTTTTGTTATGTTTTATGATTTATGTGATTATCTACAGGCCTTTGTTACAAAACAAATGGAGACAAATAGACAAGTGAAATAACTCTAATTAACCAAACAACAAAGAAATAAATTTAACATACACAAAATAATTACCATAAGATCACTTCCTTCGGGTGGAGTGGGCCATACTCCCATCTGGATTGACCTTCTATGCTAAGAAAGTGCCAAAATAGTTTCCTTCTTATTTACAATTGATGGAATCTTACACAGTCCTGCTACACAATTATTTTCTAGTTAGTTTTTTCTATCTCCAAAAAAATGTTGAATGAATGAATATCTTATGGCTTCATTCTCTTATGCTTTTGAGCCTTATTAATTTAAACTTAACTGAAACTTATTAAGGCATGAATCCCTATGACTATTTTTGAGACTCTAAGTCTCTTAATCTAAACAAGAGCTAACTTCAACTTTAACCAAGCATTTGTAATCCCCTTCATCACGTTAGCTCTTGTTTAGATTAAGAGACTTACAGTCTCAAAAATAGTCATAGGGATTCATGCCTTAATAAGTTTTAGTTAAGTTTAAATTAATAAGGCTCAAAAGTATAAGAGAATGAAGCCATAAGATATTCATTCATTCAACATTTTTTTGGAGATAGGAAAAACTAACTAGAAAATAATTGTGTAGCAGGACTATGTGTAAGATTCCGTCAGTTGTAAATAAGAAGGAAACTATTTTGGCACTTTCTTAGCATAGAAGGTCAATCTAGATGGGAGTATGGCCCACTCCACCTGAAGGAAGTGATCTTATGGTATTTATTTTGTGTATGTTAAATTCATTTCTTTGTTGTTTGGTTAATTAGAGTTATTTCACTTATCTATTTGTCTCCATTTGTTTTGTAACAAAGGCCTGTAGATAATCACATAAATCATAAAACATAACAAAAAAACATTCATTTTTTAGGATCTGTTCTTTTGAATATTTCCATTTCAACATGTGTGTCCATCACATTTAGCATTATTGTTTATTTTTAGCATGTATGATCATTTCAGCAAGTAAATTTAAGTAGAGTGTGTTTTGTCTTCAAGTAACATTAAGTTAGGTTCTAGTTCCATCTTATAAGTTTTAGAGTAGAGTAGTACCCTTGGAATCTTAGAACCCTATCATAAGTCACTCTATACACCAACTTGGATTGATAAAACTAAATGATGGGTAATTGAATATCTACAACAACCTTGTCATTTTTGGCACCATTGTTAGGGAAGACTAACTATAAGATTTACAAGTTAAGGTGTTGATAGGGTTACTCAACCTAAGTGCTAAGAATTATTTCATTTTATGAGTAGGCCTGGGGACTCCTTAGGTCATTTTATCAAGAAACCCCCAATTGAAGCAACATTAGAATTGTAAGAAGACAATTTATTTTTGCTTCAAGGACTATGTGTAATTTGTTTCAAGAATTTTTTTAGTGTGCGTTTGGTGCAATCATGGCTAGGAGGGTCTACAAAGTGAATAGTCCAGATCATGCAGCAAGAGTAAACACAATGGAAACAACTCAAAGATAGAATGTAAATGTAGGTTCAGTCATTCAGTATATCATAGATTAAAAATACAAATAGGCTGGCAACATTCTGACTTATAAATAGGGCTGACTGGCTTGATTCTTTAGTTATAGAATATGTGCAAGATATAGCTTTGAAGCACCTTACAAAAGAAATCCAAACTATCTAACTTGTAAATTATGCTAACTACTTTCCTAGGCATCTATTACTTGAATATATATCATCTCCAGAACACAAGATTCCTTTGTGCCAAGGATGGTTACAAACTTTGATGAAATAGATGTAACTGTTGTATCTAGGGCATACAACTGAGAGGGGGGGGTGAATCAGTTGTATGGAACTTGTTCTATTTCAAACACTTTATTCTCTGTTGTTAGTTAGCAGCATATCAAATAATCATTCATGGAAGCATAATATATAAACATAAGAGCAGATAAGCATCAACACATTGAACACCAAGATTTTGACGTGGAAAACCCGGTTAAGGGAAAAACCACGGGGTGATTAACCCAAGAATTATTCTCTGTTAGAAGAATAAAGAAAAATGAATGGCACATGCCAATAAGGGCTCACTGCCCGAGCACACTGCTCACAAAGAGGCCCACTGCCTACAAGGAGACACACTGTCTACAAAGTGATAAAAATCACAGTCTTGAACTGGAGAATGACATCTCTACCATGTCCAGATCAGTTCCAATTAAGCCCAACAATCTCTGCTCTGCCTTTCTCACCTTTCTTCGCTATATCATGCTCATCTTCACACCACACACTGAAATGAATTCACAAATCATTATTTATACAAGACATCGACTTAGGAACAAGCATCTAAGTCGGCAAACAACCATAGGAGTATCCGCAAGATGAATAACACATCCGGTCGGCTATCACAAGAACATTCGCAGGATGAACAACTCATCCGGTCGGCTAAACAGAGCAATAACTTCATCCGGAAGAATAACTTCAATTCCGGGCTCTACCATCAATGCGGACCAACAACACAACCTAAACATGATTCAAGAACCTTCACAAGTCTGTCTGAATGTCCGGATACATCCGCACTTCCTCTGCTTACTGGGATCTCTTGTCTTCCTCATCCGGAACTTCAAGAACACAGTCTGTCGCCACTGTCATAATGCAAGAGGTACTTCCGGACCTCCAAATCACACACAAATCAGGATGACACATCACAAGGACATCTCAAACACTCCTTCCAATCCGCAGATTATGATAATACAATTCCGGACCTCACCGGACCTTTTTGTGATCCTCTGTCACCTCCGGATACTTGCCGGACCCGGTTCTATACCGGCAGCCACAACTCCTTCAGATCTTCATGCGGACCTCTGAAATCTTAACTGTAGCATCTCAAGACTCATATCTACTAACCCTTTAATCCGCATCCTCCGGTTCTCATCCTATACAGTACATTTATCTTCTTCTCATCACTGTTCTTCACTGTTCCTGACTGAGACTAATTTTCTCAATATCCTCAGCACACAGCTCATCAAATCCTTCTTGTCAATGCAATATGAGTATGTTGACATCAATGACAACACTGGATAACCTCATACTTGCAACAGTAACATGTGTACACGGATAGGTCAGACCTAAATAGATGGGGCCCTCCACAAGTGAATGGAATAGCATGTAGATCTTAGGGAAGGTCGACCATGATCCAAAGTTCCTTGAATGATGTGTCATTTAGCTCCACAAGTCGTGAAATGCTCCACAAATCATGAAATGCTCCACAAGTCTTTTCCTTTAGCTGATTGTCTGAGACTATCAAGGTACTCTACTCTGAGAAAATAATTGATCTTTTGATAGCAGTATCTTTCTGGTACTTGATCTAAATGATCTAAATTTTGGATATGATGTGAATGAATGTGTCTAGATGCTAAGTCCAGATCCGTAAGGTCTGAAATGAAATTACGGTAGAATGTGGACCAAAATACTGAAACTACTATTGACTGAATTGACTGAACTGAACTAGAAAGTAAAAAGAAACAAACTGAAATGCAAATGTTTTTTGGTTGATACAAGATTTCTCTTGAACCAAGGATGCTCCTACATTAGACATCTAGGGTTGTTGAAAAAGTGAGTCCCTCACTTTGCTGAGGCTAGAGGAAAACCAAGATGGTCCACATCAGCCTGAGAGATCCAAGATGAGTCTTCTTCCGGTCTACCTTTCCACTTCACAAGATATTCTTCCTCTGGTGTTGCGTCCAACTATGTTGTCCAAGATGTACCCAATCTGCTTCAGTTCTTGTTGTGGTAATTACTTCTTCAAGTCTTCTTCAATGCTATCACTGAACTCTACTTCATGATATTGATATAGGTCTGCAATGTTGAAAATAGGCGATATACCCAATGTCTTTGGTAACTCCACTTCATATGCATTTCTTGAATCAAACTTTTTGAGTATCCTACATGGTCCAAACTTCTTCATCTTCAACTTGTTATATGTCCCAATTGGAAATCTTTCTTTTCTCAAGTACACCATCACTTCATCTCCAACTACAAATTCTTTGTCTCCTCTTCTCATTTGCTTTCTCTTTATACTTACTATTCATCTCCTCCAAATGCTTCTTAACCTAACTATGCATTGTCTCCATGTGTTCTGAAAATTCTTCTATTTCTGCACTCCTCTTGTCTTCCATACTGATGTCTCACAACTCTGCCACTCCTCTAGGGTTAACCTAACAGAACCTCAAATGGTGTTCTTCTGGTACTCCTATTCACTGAATTATTATATGCAAACTCTACTTGTGATAGAATCAAATCCCAATTTCTTACCTTTTCTCCAACAAAACATCTCAACAAGTTTCCCAAACTCCTATTTACTACCTCTACCTATCCATCAGTCTGTGGATGAAATGCTGAACTAAACTTTAAATCTATCTTCATCTTCTTCCAAAGTGTCTTCCAAAAGTATCTAAGAAATATTATGTCTCTATCTGAAATTACGCTCTTAGGTCATCCATGCATTCTCACAATCTCCTTGAAAAATAGGTCAGCCACATGAACTACATCAGTTGTCTTCTTACAAGGTATGAAATGTGCCATCTTTGAAAAATTTTCTACCACTGCAAATATTGAATCATGTCCTCTCTATGTCTTTGGAAATCCCATTATGAAATCCATGCTTATTTCTTCCCAAGGTCTCTCCGGTACTGTCAAAGTTTTGTACAATCCAGTATTCTGACTACTCCCTTTTGCAACTTGACAAACTCTATAACTCTGCACAAATTTCCTAACATCCTTATGTATCTGAGGCCAAAAGTAATGCTCACTTACCAAAGCCACTGTCTTATCTATGTCAAATGTCCTGCCAATCCACCATTGTGCTTCTCCTTTATCAAATTATCTCTCATTGAACTCCTAGGTATACATAACTAGTTTCCTTTGAACAACATATCTTCCTGAATGAAATAATCCAACCACTTACTCATATCTATCACAACATGTTCCTTAAATGCTTTCCAAGGTTCTACAAAATCAAGATCTTCCTCATACATGTTCTTTAATTCCTCAAATCCTAACACTTCAACTCTCATCTCTGTCAGCAAGGTCCTTCTCCTACTTAAGGCATCTATAACTTTGTTTGACTTTCCACTCCTATGCATCAACACAAAAGTATAACTTTGCATGAACTCTACCCATATCATATGTCTCTAATTCAACTTTCCTTGATTGTTCAAATAATGCAAAGCTTGATGATCTATATACAACACAAACTCCTTAGGCATCAAATAATGTCTCCACTTCTTCAAGGCTTGAATTATGGCATAGAACTCTTGATCATAAATTGAATATCTTCTCCTTGCATCATTCAACTTCTCACTGAAATATGCTATTGGTCTACCTTCTTTGAATTATAACATAGAACTCCTAATCATAAACTGAATATCTTCTCCTTGCATCATTTAACTTCTCACTAAAATATGCTACATGTCTACCTTCTTGACTTAACACTGCTCCTATTGTATTTCCACTTGCATCACAATCTACTTGAAATACCTTATTGAAATCCAGTAATGTCAACATAGGTTGCTCTATGACTTTCTACTTCAATAACTCAAAACTTCTATCTTCTCCTAATGTCCACTTAAAGTCTTTTGTCACCTCTCATTGTCTCTGTCATAGGGTTACATACTGAACTAAAATTTGTAATGAACTTTCGGTAGAAACTAGCTAATCCATGAAATGATCTGACTTCTCCAATGCTCTCAGGTGTATGCCACTCAACAATTGCTCTCACTTTCTCAGGGTCCATCTTCAATCCTTCTGTAAAAAAGACAAATCCCATGCATACCAATTCTTCCTTCATGAAACTACACTTCTTGATGTTTATCAACAATTTCTCTTCTCTCAATCTCTACAATACTTGTCTCAGGTGCCACATTTTTTCTTCCTTTGTCTTACTAAAAATTAGAATATCATCCAAATATACAATAACAAATTTACCCAAGAATTTCTTCAAGACTTCATTCATCAATCTCATGAAAGTACTCAGTGCATTTGTCAATCCAAAAGGCATCACTAATAATTCATACAATCATTCATTTGTCTTAAAAGTAGTCTTCCATTCATCTCCTTCTCTGATTCTGATTTGATGGTATCCACTCTTCAAGTCTATCTTTTTAAAATATTTTTCTCCACTCAAACAATCCATAATATCATCCATCCTAGGTAAAGGGAATCTATACTAAAATGTGATCTTGTTGATTGCTCTAGAGTCTATACACTCCATTCTCCATCCTTCTTTGGTGCTAACATTGCAGGTACTACACAAGGGCTCAAACTTTCTCTAATCAAACCTATCCTCAACAATTCATGTATCTGTCTATTCAATTCTTCATTCTTTGTCAGTGTTATTCTGTGTGCTGCTTTGTTATACAAACTAGCTCCAGGTATAAGATCCATGTGATGAATGATACTCTTGATTGGTGGTAATCATTGAGGTACATTATCTGATATGATGTCTTCATTCTCTGTTAGCAATTCAGTTATCTCCTCCAGTTGTGATTCTTCAGTCTTCAGGTTTGTAGGCTTCTTAGGGATCAAAGCATAACACATATTCTCATGTCTCATACCATCCAAAAATTTCCCTCCATCTACCAAAGAGATTCTAGCATTCCCACATACTTCACTCTTATGATCATCTTCTAAAGGAATCAAGGTAATTCTCTTCCCATTTGATGTTATAGTGTATATATTCTTTCTCTCATCATGTATAGCTTTTCTATCATGCTGCCATGGTCTACCCAACAAAATATGGCATACATCCATAGGCATAATATCACACAATACTTCATCATGATAAGATCCAATATGAAATTTCACCAAACATTGTTCACTCACCAGTACCTTATGATCATCCTAAATCCATGCTATTTGATATGGCTTAGGGTGTTTCAATCTTTCCAACTTTAGCTTAGTCACCATCTCCTCTAAAACTAAATAATTAGAACTACCACTATCAATTACAACTTTACAACATTTACCTCCTTATTTGCATTTGGTTTTGAACAAACTTTTCCTCTACGGTGGTTCCTCATTTGTCTCTACTTTAAATAGTGCTCTCCTCATGACAAGTGATTCTCCTTTCTCAGGTTTACCAACTAAACTAGGTGATCCAGCAGGTTCTTCTACATAGGTTTCTCTTCCATTGTTCTCTATCTTCTTGCTTGTCCTTCCTTGATTACATTCAAATGCTCTATGTCCTTCACCTCCACACTTAAAATAGGTTCCTTTGAATGTTCTCCTATCAGGTCCTCTTCCATCTCTTTTGTATCCTTCACTCTGGTATGAACTAGGGTTTCCTCTACGGTAGAAATCTTTGTCATCTCTCTAGTATGCATTATTATCTTTGTCCTCCTTGAATTGTCTATTCTGCTTCGTGTATGATCTTTCTCCTCTGAAAAATGTTTTTCCTCTCTGAAATTTACCTTCTATACCTCTCTGTCTTTGCTCATGCTTCTTGTTCAACTTTTCTTCAACTTTCAGGGCAAACTGATATGCTTCTTCCAATGTTGTCATCCTTACCAAACTCAGTTCTTCTTGAATGTTCAATCTTATTCCCATTGATGTATCTAGACACTTCTCCTTGCTTGCTTCATTATGTCTTGTCCTTATGATCATCTTATGAAATTCTTCAATGTACTCCTTCACAAATTTCTCCTTTTGTCTCAGGTTTTGTAATCTCTTCAATAGTTCCAACTTATAGTTAGCAAGTATAAACTGATTCTTCAAATTTTTCACCATTTTGTCCCACTTTTTAATCTTCTCTTTTCCTCTTCTATTTATATCTAGCTAAACTTCTTTCCACCATATAGCAGCATGTCCTTTCAACTTTGTCTATGCAAATTTTACCTTCTCTAGATCTTCAATTTCTTCATACTCAAAGTATTCTTCTAGGTCATTTATCCAATCAATTAGCTCCTCAAGATTCAAATTACCAGTATAGTTTGGTACATCAACTCTAGGTCTTTTCCCAATCTTTGAAATAGCTCACAATATCTTGACTTGATCTGATTCTTCTTCATCTCCTAGGGTTTCGCCATTTTGATCAATGGTTTGAAATTCTTCATCATCAACACTTTCAATATTAGGTCGAGGTGTATGTCCTCTTCTCTAATATTCTTCAATAGCATCGAATCAAACACACATTGTTTTCATCATTTCCATTATCTCATCCATTCTTCCATCCATAGTACCAAAGCTAGGTATTCTCCTCGGCAGCATTTCTTCCTCAGATCAAGTGTAACTGCCTCAAATTTAGCGATCAGGCTACAAGGTGACAACTACCTCACAATCGGTGATTGGTTGACAACATAAGTAGTCTGCCTCAAATTTGGCAATCTATTCATGGCAAGATCTTATGGAATGCCTTCACAAACTTTTCTCAATGTACTCACTTTTCTCCCAAAAGATTCAAACCTTGCTTTGATACCACTTGGTGTAGTCACGGCTAGGAGGGTTCACAAAGTGAACAATCCAGACTGTGTAGCAAGAGTAAACACAATAGTAACAACTCAAAGATAGAATGGAAATGCAGGTTTAGTCATTCAGTATATCATATATTCAAAATACAAATAGGCTAGCAACATGTAGGCTTACAATTAGGGCTCACAAGCCTAATTCTTCAGTTACAGAATATGCACAAGATATAGCTTTGAAGTGCCTTATAGAAGAAATCCAAACTATCTAACTCATAAATTATCCTAGCGGCTTTCCTAGGCATCTATTACATGAATATATATCATCTCTGGAACACAAGATTCCTTCGTGTCGGCCAAGGATGGTTACAAACTCCGATGAAAGAGATGTAATGTGTGTACACGGATAGGTTGGACATAAACAGATGAGAATCCTCCACAAGTGAATGGAATAGCATGTGAATCTCAGGGAAGGTTAGCCACGATCTAAAGTTCCTTGAATGATGTGTCATTTAGCTCCGCAAGTCTTCTCCTTTAGTTGATTGTCTCAGAGTATCAAGGTGCTCTACTCTGAGAAAATAGTTGATCTTATGATAGTGATATCTTTTCGATACCTGATCCAAATGATCTAAATTTTGTATATGATGTGCATGAATGTGTCTAGATGCTAAGTCTAGATCCACAAGGTCTAAAATTAAACTACAGTAGAATGAAAACCAAAATACTGAAACTGCTACTGACTGAACTGAACTGGAAAATGAAAAGAAACAAACTGAAATGCAAATGTTTTTGGTTGATGCAAGATTGCTCTTAAACCAGGGGTGCTCCTACATCAGCTTTGTATTCCAAATCCTCTTTAGTCTTGTTGAGAACTTATAGAAGTGTTGTTCAATTAAATTCCAAACTATTTTTTAAGATCATCTTCCATGTGTTTAGGCTGCAACAAACTAGCTACAGGAACCTATAAGTGTTGATTCACAATATGTCATAAGGTGATAGAAGTTGTTTTTTATATACAATTTCCATTTTGAGTAGTTATGATAGAGAGAAGATATCAAATCCTCTATATGCTGAGTTGGAATGTGACTGGATATTCTATTTTAAAGGGGCTAATAGTTGTAATTTTTCCAGCTATGCATACATTGCCAAAGTGGTCTTCTATTCCTAGCCGCAAACCTTTATCTTCATCGTGGTGATTATTGGATCTTTCATGATGGTTGTGTGAGGTTTCAAAGAGTTGTTTTAAGTTTATTATAGGATGCATGGAGTTTTCATTTTTCTTGGCCATTCAAATGCTTGTTATGAATTTCTCCCTTCTTGCCATGTGGCTATCTTTTCTTTTCCCTACTCACTTGAAGATGTGGATAAAAAAATTTTATTGTTAGGTCATAAAAAGAGTAGAGGATTGTTCATTTCTGAAAGAGGATGACATAGTTGTGATAGTCTCATGGCCGAGAGTTGTAATAAAATAAAAAATTAATTTTCTTTTAGAGAAGAATGAGTTAAGAGAGGGAAGGTAACTCTATATAACATAGTTTTCAAATGAATTATAAACCCTGTAGTTTGTAAGGGGTGATGTAATAAGGAAGTGGTTATTTGTGAAGCCTTGCAAGAGAAGCAAGCTACAAGAAATATTGTTGTATCATAGTGTTTTATTTGGAAAGTTATAATAAGATTCAAGAATTGAATAAATCATTTTGTTTGTTATTTAGTTCTTGCATATTGTTGGTGTGCATTTTGAGTGTGAAGGCTATGTGGATTTATGGCCCTTTTGCATTCCTCGATCCTTGTATGCATCAACATAGCATAAAAATTGCAAGGGTATGTAATTTTTGACATCATAGTATAAAAGGTAATAGAGACACCACCTTGTGTGAATGAAACTTAATCAAATGAACATATGACAACATGTTAAAAGGATGGTGTACAAGAGGAGTGAAGTCATGACCCCATGTTGTGAAAGAAAATGAAAAGAAGTTGAAAGAGGGTCTCTAAAGGGAGGGTATGCATGACATACATCCCAATATAGTGCCACATGACATGAGATAGAAGGGTGTAAAAATTCATCACACTCAAAAGTGACACATTTCACCTAGAGTTATATGGGTTAGGATAGGTTAGGACCTAGGTAAGGGTCACTAAAGATTTAGGTCACACACAAAAATCCCCATGTCATTAAGGGTCCACTAAGGTTGAATCGGAAGAGAAAGTAGACATAATAAATTAAGGTGACTTTAAAGGTTAACCAGTTTTATAAAATTAAAGTGGCTATTAAATTAAAATTTCTTTATAAAGTATGATGAATTAACAAATTAAAGTGAATTTATGATTAAAGTGATGACACACATCCCAATTTTGTGTCACTCAACCCAAGGCAAAATAGATTCCCCTTCATTTTCCTTTCATGATCACTCTCATGACACTTGGTTGTGCCTTCAATTCATTTCAACATGTAGCATGTCCTCACACCATCTCCCACTTCTTTCATCTTTACAACGTATTGATCACTCTTTGAGTAGTATCATGTATCATTCTCATGAGGTGACCTTCATCCCATAACAAAAACTTCAAAAAATGGTTGGTCTATTTTGGGGTTTTATTTAAGTAATTTTATGGTCATTACATGTTGCAACATGGGAAACTTCTCACGATATTGTCTATTGAGGTGTATTCTTGATGATATTCAATATTTGTATATTGCTTCTATTCCTCTTTAAATTAATAGTGTACTATTAAGATGAGTAAGAATATCATTTTCCATGTTTATACTAAGCATGTTGATGTGAAAGATGACTATTTGTGGTTATTAGTTTTGAATTAGACTCTAAATCTTATGCATTTTCCTACTACTAATCAAACAATTCATATCTTCACTAAGCTTTGTTAGGACAGTAAAAATTTGAAATTTTTACTATCTTCTCACTCCATCATATTTGAATAAATCCTAAAAAATATCCCAAAAAACCATAATAAAAATTTAATGTATCTCACAAGGTGTCTATAGATGAGCAGTGCTAAATTTCTTCAAGGTCAATTTATCGGCAAATGTTATGTTGCTTACACCGATACATAAGGAATCATTTGAAAATAACCATCAGCATGAGAATAGAGATCGGAAAGAGATTTATAAAAGTCACCAATGGAGTAAGTAATGCCGATGACCTTATATCGGCAAGAGAACCAAGAAGTCATACTGATCGGTATGACTGATAACCATCGGAGGATCCTTCAAAAGCTGCCCCGATGGTATATATCATACCGATTAAGTATTTCAGCAAAAATTTCACCGAACATCCTGCGGGGGCAATGAAGCAAATAGCCATCGGCAAGAAATTATTCATCGGGATAAGAAATAAGTAAATCTCTGATACTCAATGTCTTGGCGATAAGAGAGCTTTTGGCAAAGACTCATAGCGATACAAGTATCTGTTGGGATGACTTAACATATCGGGACAAGGGAATTAGGTCTCGCCAATTCACAAGTCATGGCGATCAAAAGGTGTCGGTGACACTTTAACATACTTTGTCTGATGAAGAATATGGAAGGACCATCGGTGAGATGATGTGGATCGGGTTATCTTTAAAAGGCTATCCCGATAGTATATCTCATTCCGATAAGAATAAAATTCATACCTCTTGATACTCTAGCGGCGAGACAATAATAAAGTCGTCCCGATCCAAAGTAGAGATGACTATCGGTGAGACAACAAAGATCGGGAGAACATAATTATGTTATCCCGATAGTATTAATCACCCCGATAAACAAATCATATCGGTAGGACTCACTATATCGTAGAGAAATCTAAAACACATGGCGATGAAGGAAGTCATGCCGATGGTCGCGCCCGCTTAAGATATGACATTACATATCGTTGGGAATACAATTGAGGGGTCACGCCGATTGACTGTTTGCACCATAAAAGCATTGAGGTCGCCCAGACATTTTAAAATTCATGCCGATAAGAAGAGTTATGGCGATGTGACACTTCACAGCGATGAACATTGAATTGATCAGATAATTAAATACAAACGGCTACGAAATTTCTACGATCATTATAGTTGCAAAAAAACTATCCGAGAAGAGAATACAGAGGAACTCTTAAGGCAAAAGCAGAGGATTCCAATTCCAGCCACCGAACAACAGGTACATATACACAAACCACTATATAGCCTGTATTTAAATTTTCTGCCAAAGTTTTAAAATGGAAAATCTGGGAAAGGGAAAAGGAAGAAAGTTACAAGGGGAAACCAGTAAGCCTAAGAAACAAAAAACTGAACAAACCCCTAAGGAGAAAGTGAAAGAAAGAAAACTCAATCAAGACCTAATTGACGAATTGCCTAGGTCAACTCCCAAGGCCAGAAGGTCTGCCCAACTCAGGGCAGAAGTGGAGAAATTAGAAGATAAACACAAACGGTTGGGAGATATCTGGACCCCAATTCGGGGATATGAACTTTTCAGATTCCACTATAATAGAAGGTTTAGGAATGCTCCTGTGTCAAACCCATGGCACATGAATTTAGGAAAACTGGTTGTACCTAATGTATTCTTGAATGTGGAACTCCTTCAATTGCTTGCCAGACATTATAATTCAAACCTGAAAGCCATCTGCAACCCACAGGGAGAACCAATTGTGCATTTGTCAAAAAATGCTATTTGTGAGGTTTTTGATTTAGATGATTTATGCACTGTCCCTATCATTTATGAAGATCTGGATAAAGAGTATTGGAGAATGGACACAACTTACAATGGATGGAGGTTGCCCATTCATAGGCCCAGGGTTAAAGGAGAAGTGATGCCCTTAACTGAAAATGATGGCCCTCCCTTTCATGTAGCCATATTTGAACCATATATACAATATACCTATTTCTCTGTAGGCCAAGTCCTGGGTTCAGAGGTCCCTGAGTTCATGACTATTCCTCTAATGGTCATAGCTTCTGATATTCAGTGTCATAATGCAAGACAATTTGATTATGCTTCTTATATTGCTAATAGAATGGACTCTGGTCTGTCTGCAATAAAAAATAGTGCTCCAGCATGTTCTTTTGAGCATTACTCAATGCTTATGCACATGGTGTTATATTATGGCCAGGAAGTAGGGTTATGGCCAAGTGAGTTTCGAGTTGTTGCCGCATATAAGAAAGGGGAAAAGATACCTGTACAAATCTGGACTAGAATCTGGGATAGTAGATATGCCCACTCCAGCTATGCTCAATTTGAAGAGCATTGTGTAAAAGTGCTATATAGGTATTTTAACCACCCCTGTGAATATTCAATTTCAACTGAAATAAAAAGGTTCCTCAGACCAAAATATTTTGGTGGCCCCCCTACTGTCACTCATAATTGGGGAGACTGGTATTGCTTCGAGGATGCTACTATGATCAGAGTTTATGGTTTTGAGGACGCTCCATTCATATTGCCCAAGACTGTCCCTGACAGGCTTGCATATTTAGAGATAATCAGGCAAATGCATTGTTCAAATGTGATGCATTTGAGTTCACATGACAAACAATCATTTATGCCCAGCACCTTATGTTTTGGAGATTTTACTGTGGTTTCAAAAGAAGGTTACAATCTCATTTTGGATAAATTAATGCATTATAATATGATGACTGTTGAGGCTAGGAAAGGATTTGACCCTGAAGGTTTTATTGACTCTGCAAGAAGAAAACAAAATCTCAGTGGATACATGCACATATATTATCCACATGATGATGTCATTAGAAATTTAGAAGAAGCAGAAGTTGAATTGGTGGTAGAAAAATATAACAGGGATTTAAGTGAAAAGAAAAAGCAGTTAGCAGAGATTGAAGTGGTATCCTCTGAAGATGAAGAACTGACAGAACAAGAGAAGCCACAAGATAAAACAATGGAAATGTCCAAAAGGAAAATGCAACAATATCAGCCTCCAGTTGTGCTACATGATGAGGAGGGGTCTGCTGATGAGGATCTGTTGGGACCTAAAAATTTTGCAAAAATTTTAGGTCCATGTGTTAGAAAATTCAAATTTCAAACTCAGAAATGTACCTTGAAAAGGAAAGACCCAAGATGTTATCCGATGTCTATTTTATCAAATCTAATGCATCAGTAACATTTGATACGTGCATTCTACAAATGAGCCCACTATGAAATAGTTGAAAGTGCATGGAGATTTTTCATCAATCCATATCATTTTTTCCTATAGTGTATTGAAAACATTGAAGGACATGACTATCAATCTCTTGTTCAAGCATGTTGACTCTAAAAGTGAACACATAGAGAAGTTTCCTGAAATTAAAAGTATGTATAGCGACTGCCAAATGCTAGAAGCTTAACCATTTGGCATTGATAACACATGTAATGGTTAGCCGCCTATTCCCTTGAAGAGTCAAATGCCTACCTCAGATATAAGCAAAGTTGTGCAACTTCAAGTGATTATTGAGTTCAAGTCAGCATTGATTGAATTATCCTTTGGTGATGGGGGTCAAATTTCCTAGGAAAATCTCACATTGCATGCTCAGATTGAAAGCTTGAATATTAAGGAACTTCGAGATTGGTATAGAAATGATAAATATAGATGGCCTTAATTTATCAGGGAATCCAAGACTTAGTATACTACATATGAAGAAATTTGAATTAACTTGATCAACTGCTCATGAGATTTCAAGAAAAATTAAAAGGTAAAAAGTCCTGCCATTGGCCCAAGAAATTTGAGTTGGCATTGAATCATTTTCGAAATTGGGAGACTCAATTTACTTTCAAGAAAAAGGGGAATATCCTAGTTTATATATACTATTTAGTTTATATCGAGTATCCTAAATTGGGATATGGCATGACTTGCTATCAAGCAAACAGTTAATTCATTATCTTCGTGGGATCCATACCTTCATATCTCATTGGAATTCTTCAAATTAAATGATTTGGAAGAAAATAACATCGAACCTACTGTAAACATATGAATCCCATTTTGGACACACCTGAATGGTGCCAAGGCTACCTTAAATGATGAGAAATTACAACTTGTGATTGTTAAAGTAGATGATGTTTAAAAATAACCGTTGTGAAGCATAATGAGAATCAACAATACCAAAATCAAGTGATGGACAAATATCCAGACTCACAGAAATGTGATGGTCTTAGCAAGACCAGTTGGTTGAGGGTATCATTCCAGTCAAAAGATTTTGATAGAACAGCCTACACATCATGCTTTCTCCAATGACGAGAATCTAATTTGGCGCAAAGGAAATCATTTATTTAAAATATATATATATATATATATATATATATATATATATATATATATATATAAAAGAATGGAAGTGCATACTTACATATGTTCGATGGACATGTTTTTTGTGGAAAATTTCTAGCATAATGGAGCCTTTCGGTTGGTTTTTATTAAAGTGGCTTCAACAATTAATCAAGGAGGGTATCTTAATTAGAAGGAGCATCATATAAATTGCATAACTCTATAGAAATGATTAGATTAAAACAAAAAAAGAGGCTTACAAGTGAACGCAGGCATGAAGCTTCCCGATCTTGACTGGAAGTCCTCCGTGAATTCTATTGTCGGCAATGTCAAACCAGAAGAGTCTACTAAGGTTACCAAATGTGGCAGGAATATTTCATCCCTAATTGTTGGAATTTAAATCTCTGGTGGATAGTTTCCGCTTCAACACATTATATAAAGTATTGATTTGTGAACAATTATCCTAGAAATATTGCGAGATTACTTACAGAGATGTAAGCCTTCGAAGGTTGCCAAGCTCTTCTGGAATGCGCCCACTAAATTTACAACCAATTAACACTCTGTAGATGCCACAAATTTTAACATGTTTAATATTGTGGACCAAACTAAAAGAGACAAGAATGGCTATCGATTTAATAGTGTAGTAATTGCAAGGTTCAAATGATTACAACTCTGATACAGTATCTTGTGGATTTTACAAACACAAATGGCAGTAATTATTTTGGTGGGATATTATGTGTAAAGTGTTTAGGAATATGAGTTTCCACTTGGTAATAGCTTTCTTAAATGGATGATGCAAGCTCTAAGCCCCAATGAGTAGTAAGCTATCTGAGTTTTCTGGGAAAAAGATCTACCTTTTGTAGTTCTAGAGGCAAGTTTGTTTCATGGGCCCATTTTAGAACTTAAATGATCTATGAACTGGAATTAATGAAAGATTAACATTCTAGCAACGAAAGATTTATCAAATACATGTTATTCTTCTTTAGGGTTCTGTCTAAAATATTAAGCATAGATTCTAAACTGTTATGTTCAACAAAGCGTTAGATGTGAAAAATATTCCAAGAAAAGAAAAACGGGCAATTGCACCTGTTAGCTATGCCTTCATAAATAAAACCCGCACAAGGTTTACACCTCTCAATCATTTCTATGTTTAGTAAGATATGTACACTTTTGAGATCTTCTCAAATTCCTCCCAAAAGCAGTTCCTGTATATTTCTAATTTCCTTTACAAGATTGGAATTCACCCATTCATCATCAAGCACCATTTTTCTTACATTCTGTTTCCCAACTCCCATCTTATAAGTAATGAAATTTGTAATGAACCAGGTTTCACCAGGCAAGAGTAACTCTTTACTTTGCAATTTTAGATCCAAGTAAAAGCGACGATGGTTGAGTATGATTACTTGATGATAAATTAGATCCCAAGATAATGAATAAAAATGAAACTATAAGACTCTTAAGTTCATTATTTGTATCAATGGCCTTTTCTAAAAGATGCATCTTGAGGACATTATCTCAAATTTTAGCAACAAGTATTCCCTTCTAATTAGAGTACCCATCGCTTAATTAAGTTATTACTACTCAACATATTGTTTTTTCAGGATTCTCTTCAAAGCAAGGTAAGGATGTAAAATATGGGGCGACAAAGGTAAAGATAACTACAGTTGCAAGAATAGATTTTTATTTTACACATGGAATTAGCAGACACAAAAAAAAAAAAAAGCGAGGTTAGCTTTCGTATCTGGTAAAACATCAATGTTCTAAAATCTACTTTTCGTGGGAAGTTGTTTAGGACAGGTTCCTAGCTCAAGTAAATTCAATATGAAAATGTTTGGTGGGACCTTCCATCTACACAGGATGGTTTGCAGGCCAAGAAGAAATATGGACAACATCTATTTCCGCATTTGCCCAAATGCTAAGGCCTTAATGACATATGGGTTAAGGCATTGGTCTTGTCCAGACCTGTGGTTTATCTCAGAATGAACCTGTTTAATTCCCATGCCGCAAAGCTACTTAGACTATGGTAAACACAGGCTGATCCGTGGAAGGTTCTTGAACAGGCAAGACATAAGTTGGGGCGTAATTGTGCTTCAGTGTAAATCCCAATTGGGTTGGAGGGGAAACTTCGGGGCCTTGTTGATCTTGTACAATGCAAAGCATTTTATTTTGATGGTGTTCATGGGGAGAAAATCATTTCAGATGAAATAAAATCCAATCTTGCTAGCTTTGTTACAGAAAAAAGACGAGAGCTTATAGAAGCAGTTTCAGAGGTTGATGACATACTTGCTGAAACATTCCTCAATGATGAACCTATAACTTCTGATGATCTTGAGATGGCTATTAGACAGGCTACGATATCTCTCAAGTTCATTCCTATCTTCATGGGAAGTACATTCAAAAACAAGGGTGTGCAACTCCTGCTGGATGGGGTGGTTAATTATTTGCCTTGCCCAATAGAAGTTATGAATCATGTATTGAAGAGAAGGTTTCTTTGTCTAGATCTCTAGAGGGACCTCTGGTTGCCCTGGCATTTAAACTAGAAGAGGGACGATTTGGACAGCTGACTTACTTAAGTATTTATGAAGGTACAATACGAGAGAGTGCCTTGTCATTAATAACATCCTTATAATTCCCATACTCTGCAATATTGACCATAGTTTCCATGACAGAAAGCAGTATATGTGGAGAATCATGAAACAGAAGCACAACAAAACATGGAGTAGCCATTATGCTTGGTGGCCTCTTAGAACAAAGCATATTATCACGAATGGCACGCAGCTACACAAGAGTCTCCGGTAAACAGATGACACTATCTTTTCAACAAGCAAGAAGGCTGCGAAGTGAAACACTTGTCGGCATCCAAGGGTGTTAACACACACTTTGAAAGAAAAAACTACAATGCAAATGGAAAGCAAGTGCCGAAGGATAGTGAGAACACTAAAAATTACGAGATCTTAAAAGTTTAAAATCCAGGTGTCTCAAGGACCGGAAAGCATTTTGTTAATCATGCTCAGAACGTAGTCCAGGAAAAGAAGAAGTCCTAAAATGAAACCCTAATATTGGGGAATTTCCACTATGCTTACCTCGCACCAACCAGTAACTCATGATCTCCTAGAACTGCTGTATAGAAAGTCTTTTTCTCCATAAACATCACTGGAATTCTCAGGAATACAAAAGCAATGAGTTAGCATATATATTTACAAATCCATGAATGGGTCCGTGATTAGTTTGAGGTGATTATTTAAATATGGTAGAATTAAATATAGTGCATATAAGCATAAAACAATACGCTTGAGTAACAGAACATACAAATAGAAATAATTGTAAATTACTATCCGTGGAAGAAAGAGTTAATTAAATCTACTAAGGATGAATGAATATGATAAAGAATGATGCGATGAACGGTGATACAAGATGAATCATTTTACCTGAGGATATGATCAAATTACCAAATGAAGATTTTATAATCAAATTTATTTTTTCTTGGAAATAAAATATTTTCTGGAATAAATTAACCAAGTGGGTAATCCTTTTTACAAGCGCATATAAAGGCTGGTAAAATATTTTTCCAAGAAAGAATATGCAGGTAAATATAAAGACATGAAGTGAAGACTAATATGGCATGAGATTAAATAATTTGAGGACAAAGGTTAATTTAAATATTTAATCTGGCAAAGACAAGTATTTTATTTTGAATTAAATAAAGAGTTGTACTAAAGAACATACTGAGCAGTGAAGAGAATATTTTGTGAGGGCAAAAGATTAATGTTAAAATTAATCAAATCAAAAGTTACGCCAAAAGAATTTGTGAAACTATTGCAGCCCTAAAAGGAAATATTGAATTGAGTTATTATTAACATTTGGTATAAAAAGTGACAATAAATTAAGATAAAATCAAATATTGTCACGGTGATGAAAACCCTAAATACACGATAGAATATACAATGGAAATAATGGAATAATACCTCACGACAGAGATCCTAAGGTTCACCTCAAAGTAAGTTATATGTTATATATTGCTTATCTAATGAATATTTTGTTTTCAATGCAGGATTTTGGTCAGTTTTCGATCGGCGGTTAAATGAAGCGGCTTGGGAAGATTAAAGATTAATTTTCAGCCTGAGATGACCATTAAGTCTTTTAAATCAAAGTAATCAATAATGTCAGTTTTCACGGTTAGGTTTAATTGATTATCAACCGTCATGAATGTAACAGGTCTGAGGCTTGTTGCATCTCTTTAAATAGAGATCCCAGGACCCAGAGAAAAGGAGTTAGAAATGAGGTTAGGATTAGATTTTACAAAAACACATTTGAAATATTTTAGGGTTAGATTAGGTTAGATTTATTGAATCTGATGCAAATTTGATCCTCCTGTGCAATGTCATTCTGAGAAAGACTATGGTGCATGATACATTCTGAGGCAGCGTTGTTGAGGATTCAAAATTCGAAATACATTGGACGGTATCATCTGTTTGTTGTTTAAATTCAATCAATTTAATTATCTCCATATCATTCATTTTTAGATTATTCAATTTGAATGTGTTAAGGATATGTTCAAATTGTCTGATTACAGTTGCTAATTCAGTATATTTGATTTGATTGGTTTCTCAAGCAGAATTAAATCCTTTCTCATCAATTATAGTAATCTTAGAATGTTGAATGGATTATTAAGTACGATTAATTGATTAGGTTATTAATTTGTCTCCATAGTTGATCTAATTGGTTAATTTGCAAATCTAAATTGGTTCTTTCCGGAAAGATTAAAATCCTTTTAATATTTTGCATTTAATTCAATTATGTCCTTTGGATTGTTAAGAATGAATTAATAATTTCTTCCTTGCACGTTTGTACAAGTTGCAAACTGTTATATGTGCCAATCAGATCGAGTTATTACCTGATACAAGTTATTTGTTTTTGATATCCTGACTCCGTTGCCCAAACAGACAAAGCACCAGTCTAACTATTGATTCATCTTATAATTAAAATCTTTACATTGTTTTATTGTTATTGTTTAGATTCATTTCATGTTATCTATTTCTGTTAGAATTTAGATTAAATCATTTGCTTTCCTTAGAAATAGTTTACAGTGTTTTATCTTATTTACAAGTATGCCATTGTGATTAGATAAACTAGCAGCAAACCAACATAGATTTAATCATACAACCTGCTTTGATAGTCAAAGGTTCACCCACCTAGGTTGTAGCAGGACCTAAAGCGCAGGGAGAAGTTGATCATTAAGGTCAAACTCCAGTCATTGGCTCAAAAACGTTGTGGATTTGACCATAGGGCTTGGCATCCCCTTAGAATCCACAACTTGCATTTTTGAGACCCAACAGGATCCCCACCAAACAGCCTATGACTCTTTCATTTCAGATGATAAATTTATTCAATCAAAAGAATTTAAATCATTTTTGTATAAATACAAAGGGAAAGAGATCAGAGAGTCAGTAGATGATGTTTCTGCTGATAATGAAAAACAGTTATTAGATCTGCTGAAGGAAACAGTAGATAAAGAAATGCAAGACATGACACCAAGCAAGGGTAGACAGTTGCTCAAGGATGCAGGGGTTATGATTTTTCCTGGTCTGGATTTAAATTCTGCTTTGGTTTTTGATAGTTTTCTGAATAATGCTAATGATAAGTATAAGCTTACTCCAGAAGGAGTTAATGAAGTATATATGGGAACAAGATACAATAATGATGAAAATTCCTTGATGATATGGGCGTTATACCCTCCCCATAAGAAGACGGCCATCATAGATACTGAAAAGACTTTTGGCCATGTTATGACTTTCAGAGCAGGGGAAACTGACCCTATAATTACTGCAGACATTGGTATCAATGTTGCAAAGTTGAATAAAGCACAAGCTCAAATGTTGATCAAAGAAAGAGATACATACAAATTGAATTGTGAAAGACTGACAAAAGAAAATGATTACTTGAAGGATGCTGTTAAGAGCACTTTTGGTCAATCCACTAAAAGAATAACTCAAGGTGAGAGTTCACAAAGCATTCAAGTATTATCCCCTGACCAGGCCACACAAATTCAGATAGATGCATTTGTAACAATACTGCAGAGCAGGTATGCAAACATGGTGCGGGGGTTAAACCAGTTTTGGGACAATTACTCAGAGAATCATAAAGCAGTTAAAGAACATGAAAGACTTGAAAAGAGAATACAAGAAAAATTGATTGAGTTACAAAACAAAAGTGCTACTGACAGTACAGATATCTCTGATACAAGAGCATTGCTCAAACAACACCAAAATTATTATGACAGACTTAAAGCTGATGCTAAGGAAGGAGTTGATGCCTCAAATGCAGGAGTGCCCAGATTATTTAAAGACAACGGAGAGGTAAAGAGCAAAGAAGAATGGATTGTTGATTGTCAAGTCATATTACACGAGGCCACAGGAGCGCTCAAAGATAAAACTTTTGCATCTAGAGAAGCCTGCAAACACCTGGAAAAGATGGTCACAATTGATGTGATTACCAGAGAAGCTATTGATCTTACTGATTCTCACCGTGATCAAGAGTATTTAGATCACCTAGCTAAAGTTTATTTATGGCTGAATAGAGCTTAATTACGCTTATGTAATTATTATTAATGCTTGTTAAGTTCCCAAAAGACTTATTGAAGAGTTATGTCTCTTCATAAAAACATCTATATAAGTTCAAACAATCGATGTTGAAAAGAATCATCAGCAGTAGAATATATTCATATACCTTATATATACAATGTTTCAAAATGACTATGTTGCGCATTTTATTTGAAGAAGAAGTTTGAAGTTCTCTGGTTCAGTGGTTTTACTTTGGTATCAGTTGTTTGTTAAAATTATTCAATTGTGTGGCTGTCTCCATTTCTGCATTTCCTTGATATTCAGATTAATGTATCAAGTATATATTTAATCTGTCAATACACATTTGCTGTATCTGTGTGATTAAATAGGTTGGTGTCCATTTGAGGAATTAAACCCTTCTGATTTAGTTACAGTAGCCTGGAAGTAGTAAGTTTGGATTACTAAGTAGGGCCATACAATTAGATTGCCATTCTGTTTCTAATAAAATATTATCTGTTAATCTTGTCCATTCATTCCATTTGGTTCCTTCAAGTAAGGATTAAAATACCTTCTGGTGAATTATAAGATATCTAATTTTATTTGGTTGGATTATCAAGAAGAGCTTGTCAGTCATTTACTTGCATGTTTATACAAGTTATAAACTAAAACTGTGCCAAACAACTAGAATTATTACCATTAGGAAACCATTAGTCCTCGTCCTTCAAATTGACTCTGTTACCCAACAAGGCACTAGTCTTATTCAATTCATTATTTAAAACCTTTTACCTTGATATTGCTTATACAATTTCTACCAATTAATCATTAGAGATTGAACATAAAATCAGTTAGCAAGCATTTCATCTATCCTACATCCTATGCCATTGTAGATAGATTTGATTAATCCATACATTCACATTTAGTCTACCTTAATTTCCCAAGGTTCACCCGCCTAGGTATAGCAGGACCTGAAGCGAAGGAAATCATCAAACCTTGAAGGTTGATTTCGTCAAGTTAGTTCAAAAACATTGCAAATCCAAACATAGAGCTTGGCATCCTCTTAGGATTGGCAACCTGCATTTTTGAGACCTAACAAGCTTATTGCCCAATCAAATTTGAGAAATTTCATAATCAAAATACATTTTTCCTGAGAGTTCTATTTGACTATAGGGGATTGTATTGTATTAATATTCACATGATCAAATGTTTCCTTTTGATCATAGGGGGTATTTTTTGTTTTTTATTTTCTTCAAGGCAATGTTTCCTTTACTAGGTTTATTATTGTTCTAGGTGCATACGTATTTATTTTTAATACACCCCCTACTGTTAGACCTAGAGTTAATAGACTAATTATTCTTTATGGTATTTGGTTGTTAAAAAGGTAGTTTTAAAAGTGGTAATTGGTTTATTGGTTTCTAACAAGGTAGTTATATACATCCTCCTTTTAATTAGAGAGGGTAATGATGAGTTGCAGTGCTATCTTTATATTTCATAAAAAAATAACTTAATTTCTTTGCTTTTAATATACTTGGTATACTTGATACATGCCTAGTTAATTATAATTATTTTAAAGATAGATAAATAGTATGCTTTGGGGCTTATTTATCTAATGGTTAAATGTGTTTGGATGTCTTCAGAATTCCTTATTTCTATATATATGGGTGTGTTTTTATATGACAAAAGTAGACATGGGAATGAAGATCTGAACACTTCTAATCTCTGTGGATCTAGTTGCGTAGAAGAATGATTATCTATAGATTAGTGTGGCAAAGATTGAGGCTAGTACTATAGGGTTACATCTATCAAATAATTTATAAACCCAGCATCAGAGTGGAAAACTTCAACATATGGCACTGATTTTGGTGTGCACCTCATAGAATGTAGGATGGATTAAAGTGACTTTAGTTGGTTGTCAAGAACCTTTTGACTATCTTCAGTACTGTCATTCATGCCATGTTCTCTCACACCTGACATTTGAGTTATGTGAATAATTGAAACATCTTTTCAGTTAGTTCTCCTTTAATTTAGGACACACTCTAGTGCTACTGATGTATGTTCTTTTCCCTTGCCTTACATTTATGGAATTTCTTGGTTGAATTCAAAGTCAACTCTTGTTTAGAATAGAAGACTTATAATCTCAGAAGTAGTCACAGTGATTCTTGCCTTAATAAGTTTTAGTTAAGTTTAGATTAATAAGGCTCAAAAGTATAAGAGGATGGAGCCATAAGATATTCATTCATTCAACATTTTTTTGGATATAGGAAAAACTCATTAGGAAATAATTCTATAGCAAGAGCATGTGTAATATTCCATTAGATGCAAATAAGAAGGAAACTATTCTGGCACTTTCTTAGCATATAAGGTCAATCCAGATGGGCAGTAGGGCCCATTCCACCTAAAGGAAGTGATCTTATGGTATTTATTTTGTGTATGTTAAATTCATTTCTTTGTTGTTTAGTTAGTTAGACTTATTTCACTTGTCTATTTGTCTCCATTTATTTTGTAACAAAGTTCTGCAGGCAATCACTTATGTCATGCCCATATTTGCATATGGACATGGAAACCAACTGACAATTATTTTTGAAAAGTGTTACACACAATCTTCTATCATACTTTTCACAATATCCTAATGTACACACTCAACTATGTCACACATGCAACGTCACGAAGAGCACATCGCACAAGGCAAGGAAGGGGATTTGAAATAGATGGGTGTAGTGAAACTCCTTTTGTACACAATTGAAGGTGATCTAATTAGGGTTTTGACATCATGTCTCATGATGCCATAAGAGAATATTCTATAAGATAATTCCCTTCCAAGTTTTCTAGATGAATGTGGAAATGGCCCCACCTCTAAGGCATGAGGCCTAAGCATCTATAACTAAAACTAAATCCCTAGCATGTTGATGGTCAACTAAAATTAAATTTATTAAAATATTTAAATAATTAACCATGAGATAATGACAATTAAATTAAAATAATACAGATAAACCAATTAATTAATTAATCATCTAACATGACATTAAAATAAAATATATTTAACTACTAAAGATTAAAACATTTCCATAATATTTTACTTTTACATAAATTCACAATTAAATATAACAACTATATGTTTCTAATAATTCAGTTAAAATCTAATTTTTGAATAATTAAAATAATTACAAAATTGGTAAAATTAGAAATCTTCCTAAAAGGACAAATTTTGGTTTAATTTAATCAAATGATATTACTTTTCAAACTAAAAATGATTTAATTGATATTTTCCAAGATTACTATAAAAATCCTACAATTTAATTTGACAACAAGCTTGATTTATACACAAACATTATTTATTTCAATAATAATAACCATTTAACTAGATCATTTCTTTAGGATATTATTACAAGGGGACATTAAAACTATCTCTACCAGATTAATATCGTTTATCTAGGAGTAATTAACACTAACCACACTTATGTCACTAAGCCCTTAGGGCAACACCACTAATCCCCAAATCCCACTTTAAAAGAAGCCCTCTCTCCTCCTCTTCTCACACATTTTAGTTTTCAAATTTGAGAGAGGAGAAGGGAAAAGAGGAGAGATCAAGGAATCAAGGTGATAATTATTCTCCATTTTGTTTTGGTTTTCTATTGTATTTATTTCCCTAATATCTCCTTTTTGACTATTTTTACTTCAAAATTGTTCCTCTATTTTATTTTCCTAACAACTAATTCCAACTATATTTATTTATTGATGCATTCACACAAATAAAATTCTCTCTTCTAAAAGGGATAAATTGGCATTAAGAAAATCTATTTAAATACTTTTGTCCCCTTCTTTTTTATAGGCAGAATGAAATATAATATAAAAATATATACATAAATATATGTGGGAAAATATGCATATGCTATATATATGTATGTATGTATATGTATATGTATATGTATATATGTATATATATATATATGTATATGTATGTATGTATATATATATGTATGTATATATATATGTATATATATATATGTATGTATATGTATATATATATATATATATATATATATATATATATATATATATATATATATATATATATATATATATATATATATATATGTTGAAGGCATAAGACAATTGAGAGGGGGGTGAATCAGTTGTATCAAAAACCTTAACTTCTTTAAACAAAATCACATTCACATTCGCTTAACTCCTTAATCTGTTATGAAGATTAAATGTGAATTGCAGAATCAAAACATAAACACATCAGCACTGTGAGGCCAATTATTTTTCCTTCCTTATTTTGATCGTTATGCATTTCAGTTGATGACATTTTCAGACTTTTAGAGATTGTGGTTTCATTATGCAGACTTGATTATATCTCCTGATTTTGATATGCCATTGATTAGACATATGGTGATTCGATTTGATCATATTTTGATGTTATTTTGTGATCTGACATACGAGATATATTAGATGATGTTTTGTGATGTGATTTGTAGTTATTTATGTGATGATGATTATTTGACATGTGATAGAAAAAAAAGCAATTTTAATTCAGAATTATGTTGTAGATGATTATTGTTGTATTCGATGGCATGAATTTAATTTCCACTTGCTTCGGCTATGATTATTCATGATATGATTGACACTTGATCGAGATGTGCAGGTTTTACATTCCCAGGAAATTGGAGGTAGAATTCACACTATGTTATTCCCTATGAAACCGATCCATTCCCAAGAGGGATGAGGATCACGTTTGAAATTGAGTGTTGATTTAAGTACTTGTTTAATTTTATCATTTTGGCTTAGTACCCCTTTGTTTAATTAATTAATATTAAGTGTTGTATAATTTTTATTGAATTACACCACTTGGTATTTGTTTTTATTTTTGACGCCATTTAAAGTGGATTTATGACCCCCTTGGTGAACCTTAGTGTCCCAAAATTTACCCTAGGTGGTTACCCATGGGTCTAGGGTCAATTTTGACTAACTATCCCTTGGATAAACTCACTTTTGGTCACTCGAAACTATGGTTTAGTCAAAGTGACGAAATTTGAAATTAGATAAGGTGGGAGATGAGTCATGCTTTGGGAAAGACTCATCTCCCTTCCCAATGTTTGGGAATCCCTTCCCTAGGAGGACTTGGGAGGTCTCCAAGAATCCCAAGTGTGTGGGATCTCCCTCCAAGACTCTCACACGCGTGTGAGAGCATCTTGGAGGGAGATGATTCTCTTAGGGAATAAGAGGATGCCATATGGAATCCCTTATCCTCTTGGAGGTTTGAATGGGAATGCCACCTCACCACTTGTTCTCTCACACATGTGTGAGAGCACAAGTGGATAAGGTGAGGATTGAGATGGAATTGGAGGATGACACTTGTCACCCTCACACTTCCTCTCCCTTGCAAATGGCATAGGAGCAGGAAGGAGAAGGTGACAAGTGTCACCTTCTCATTCCTCAAGGCCAAAATTGATGGCCTATTTTGCCTCCTCTTGTTGAGGAGTGTGGGGTTCTTCCATTTTAGAGTTTCTTTCTATTTTTGAGAAAATTTGGGAAAGTTAGAGGAATTCTTGGAGATTGGAAGGTTTGGAGAAGTTTGGAGCTCATCACCAAACGTGCTTCCATTATAGGGCTTTGAAGGTAAGCCTCATGAACTATGTTCTTCACCCTTGCTTATTTATTGTGATGTGTTTGTGTATTTTGTTGGTTGTTGTTTCATTATTTTGTGTGGGATGGGAGTATGGTGAGAGCACCTCCATTTGGGGGTAAGGCTCAACTTGTTTGGGGTAGGGGAAAGGAACCTCCTTGAGGTCACTCCCATATTGTGTTATTTATGCCTTGAGGGCTTTTACCTATTGTGGAGATTATTTGAATGGCAAGAGTGCCATGGAGGTTATTTTGTGATATTTGGAGAGTTGTGGTTTTGGAGATTTTTGGCTTGAGGCCATGAGACTTGGTATTTTAGAATTTTGGTGTGGCCTTTGAAGTAGAGGGGTCCATTCCCTACCCCCATCAAACTCATTTTCATGAGTTGTGTTATGTGTTTATCCTTGGGGTTGTTTTGTTGTGTTATTTGTTACTTTGCTTGTTGTGGTGTGTTTGGATCCGTGTGAATTTCTACCTCCCTAGCTCAGGGGTGACCCTCTTGCGGGTCTACGGTAGGGAGGAGGGCATTTCAAAGTGGCTGGGTTTTCTCTCCTTGTTGTGATTGATTTGCAGGTGTTTAAATAGAGAAATGATGTTGGTGAGAAGCCCATTTTTATGTTGTTATAAACCTTGTTGTTGGATGTTTGAGCCATGGCTTTTGTGGCCCTATTGTATTTATTTTTATCAAGTTACCTTGCCATGGAATTGGCTGTAATAAGTGTTGTAATGGATACTTTCTCTATGTTTTATTATAATGTTGTTATTTCCTATTTTGTGGAGTTGGGAAGTTTGTGATATGCATGTGAAATTATATATAATTTTTCTTTCATTATTCTTTGCAAAAGAAATATATATGAGTGTTGTTAAATATTGCATACAAGAAAGTGAAATTATAAATCTTAGTTTTCTATTCTATTGCATTGGAAGTTTTATATTACTAATTTGTTGTTAAGAGGAAAGAGCTGTTAGAAAGTTATATGAAATTGTAAAATTTGTACTTATTTGTTGCATAAATATATATATATATATATTCTAGATATTTATGTTGTTTTAAAAAAAATGTTGCTGATTTATTTTTATGTTACAAATGAGAAAGTTAGTAATTCTTCTATTTATACCATTGTATTGTGAAAATAGGTGCAAAGTGTGTGTGTGTGTGTGTGTGTGTGTGTGTGTGTGTGTGTGTGTGTGTGTGTGTGTATATACTTGTAGTTTATTTGTTTGAAAGTCTAGCTCACTGTTCATTCTTTTAATTTACTGGGTATATGTTGAACATAGAAAGATACCTAGTTATAATACATTCTCTGTATACTCTACAATATATATATATATATACACTTATAAATATATATATATATATATTAATATATATATATATAAATATATATAAGTGCATGTATAAATATACATTTATTTAAAAGTAAAACAAAAAAAGAATACATACTGTGAAGTAGGTTAAAACCTGTGTATATATATATACATATGTATATATATATATGTATATATACATATACATATACATATGTATAAATACATATGTATATATATATATATATATATATATATATATATATATATATATATATATATATATATACATATGTATATAAATATAAAATTGTAAAAGAAGAAATACTGCTAAACTACCAAATATTTGAAAATTACATAGTATAATGATAAATGGCAGACTGGTTGTATAACAGTTTTAGATTGTTTTAAAAAGAAAAAAGAAAACAAAAAAAAATTATGTGTGGGACTGTGGGCGGTGACGCCCATAGCCCCACCTCTCTTGATAGCAATGGGTGTGGGGAGGAGGCGGTGCCTCCACCCACACCCGCGAGTGTGGGTGGAGGCACCGCCTCCTCCCCACACCCCCACACCCCTAAACCTCCCCACCATAGTCCTTAAAGCTTAAACAGCGGAACATACACCCCTTTCCCCTTAACTCCACAGCACTCCCTACAATCTACTCCACGCAGCCGCATCCCCCCCTTCGGCCCCCTTTAGCCTATAAACTTTGTAGCAGCAATGGTGGCAGCGGTGGCGGTGAACTCCTCCCTCCCTCCTCCCTGCCATTCCATTTCTTGGGCCTTCCATTCTGCCCTGCTAGCAACAAAAATTCGATGGGAGATTATATTCTGGTATTCTGAGATTTAGACCCTTGTTTTAAAAAAAAAGGGGATTGCAGTATACTTAAATATATTTGGATATAGATGTTAAATAAAACATGTATGTTAAATAACAAATAAACTCTATTGAAAACCAACGAAAATCTAATTTTGGTTTCTACCTAGGGCAGCCATTAAAGGGGCAAAATCTCCCAACCTGCATGAGCAAAGAAAGAAAACAAATATAAGGAAAGAATGAATGAGATAAGAAGTTAGAGTTTTCCTCATGAGAAAACAATAAATTATAACTTAGGGTTTACTTGTAGAGAGCTAATTTTGAAATAGAGATTAGGGCTTTTCTTATTTAGGAAGCAACATTTTATTGAGAGGATTTTATGTGAGAAATTTGTTTTTATTCTATTTTTTTTTTAAAACTCTCTAATTTTGCCTTGCCCTTCTCTTATCTCTTGTGTCATTTAAATTTTGCCTTTATTTTAAATGGGGATTGGCATTTCTATTTTATTGCCTTGTGATTTGGATTTTTTAAGGGAGGGATTGAATTTTGTTTAAGTTGGGAAGAGTATTCCCTTTGAATTTAAATTATTTTAGTTGGAATATTTATTTTTATTTTTTTCCTAGCAGGATTTTACCTTTTTAACTATTTATCAAATTTATCATTATTTTACGGGAATGAGTATCTTAATCTCTTCCCTCCTATATTATTCTGAGTTCGTCAATAAATATAATGTCGAATGTATATTTATTAATAGACTCAAATGTGAAATCTATTTGGCGTCTTGTTATTATTTTAGTTATGTTATTTCAAAATTTTATTCTTTTCCTGCAAGGTTGATTTATTCGACCTTGGCAGGATATTTATTTTGTTAATTTAAATAACTTTAAATTTGTTCTTAAGTTTGAATAATTATTCTTAAATTTTATTTAAAGTCTTATTGGTGTTTTATTTAAAAAACAATTTAGTCGATTTTTAAAAACGCATTATGTTGTCAATTTTTTTCTAGATTCTAGGGTTTTAATTTTACAAGATTTTATTAATTTTTATTTCACCATTCCACTTTAATCATGCGACCATCTTGTCATTATTTTTTTAATCATTATTTCATTTCCATTTTGACCTAAGTTAGAATTAGGTTTCAAAGCTGGTGGAATCATCTTCACCTAGGAGACTTAGGGTTCAGATTTTAAATCATTCTAACCCTAAAAGTGACACTCTTCATGTCGCATACCCCCTAGACAGCTACCATCACGTAGGGGACTGCGTGGGACAACGCACCTCCCTGAATTATGTTGACATGTTTACGCCTTATGTGTATTGCCACCGAGCACGCAGATGCGTGCGAGGGGGTTCCTAGGGATAGGTAGAAAAGTTTTTCATAATTCGTGTCATGACCACATGGAAAATGTGGACATGACACGTGTGTTGTGTGTTGTGACTGCATGGGAAATGCGGGCATGACAAACACCATACACACATCAACACCATATTTTTACATGGAAAACCCTAAAAGGGAAAAACCACGGTGAGTGTTAGCTCACAATATAATGTAATAACAATACCGAATAACAAAGAGGCTCACTGCCCAAATGAATGATCACTGCAAAAAGGCTCACTGCCAAGATGGGTGGCTCACTGCCATGAACTAATACAATAACATCTACAACATGCCTAAGTTCAGTTCCATTGAAGCGCAATATATCTCTTCTTCTCTACATTTACAACACACACACTTTATCTTCACATCTTCGTACACTCTCACATCACTCATGGATTCATTACATATATTTATACCAATCATCAATCTTGGAACATTCATCAAGGTCGGCAATACAATTTACAACCATTGGAACTATCTCCAAGGTCAGCATACATACATAATTCAAATTAGGTCTAGGCCTAAAAAAAATTGTGGAGCAAAGGAAGAACACTTCACAGCTTAGCTCAGACCCAAACACATTCTTACACGCTTCCTTATGCTTCTACAATCCAAGAAACACATCCGCAAAGAATGTTAACATCCAAGTCAACCAAACTGGTGCAATCATCAAGAATACTTAGACACACGCTTCTAAGAGCTTCATTACAGCTTGTGGATTAAGCACATGTCTTCAATACACTCTGAAGACATCCACGAACAACATAGAATCACTTGGGAGCTGACAAATCAAACCGAAACAGATCTCACTTGAAGACAACAAATATCACTTAAAGATAGATCACAAACTGCTCACAACAAACATTGTCAAACCCTACTAATCAATAACTTGCTTTCAAGAGAACCAAATCACAAATGCTTTGGAATAAAGATAGCTAAGGACCTTATAAGCATATGTCCAAAACTACAAGACCAAAAACCAAATTGTGGAGAAATGCAAATATTGTCAGGCACAGTCTTCAAACTGGTGAATAGAACTTTTCCTGCACATTAATTCGGACAACCAAATTCTAGATTTAGCATCTTCAAACACTTCTCTAAATCATATCCAAATCTTATACTCTAGTCTTCAACATAGAGGAAATGCAAAGTAAAACCTCAGACAGTGTCCTTAACATGACGATTCAATCAATCAACAAACAACAATATCAGAAGACATAGTTGACACTGATGACAACACAAACATGTTGACATCCACCGGTTAGCACATACTTGCAACAATATATATATATATATCTATGTGTGTGTGTATGTATGTATATTTTCCACATATACATACATATATATATTTCTATTTATATAACAATATGTGGAAAATATAAATATGCATATATGTATGTATACATGTATTGTGTGTGTATATATATCATATACATATATATTTATATATTATATGGCATTAGAACAAGCATAGTCAAATGCATAAAAAATAATGTTTTAAAGAGGGGGTTGGTGGCATTGTGCAGCTACGTCCCCTTTCAAGGGGGTCCATAGCTTGCACAAGCTACAACCATGGGAGTGGACTGAGCTCCTACACCCATAGCACTCGCAAGTACTATGGGGGTGGGGTCTCTGAGCCCTTTCATCAGCTGCTACTTCCATGCGAGGTTGCATAGGGAAGGACCTGTGTGCCCTAAAAACAATAATCTTTCTCCTTTTTTACCAATAAAACCTAGAACACCTCTAATCTCCTTTATAGTTTAAATTAACACATATATATAGAAAGAGACATAGATTAGTACAAAACATTTTTGATATATATATATATATATAATATATATATATATATATATATAATATATATATATATATATATATATATATATATATATATATATATATATATATATTGTTATGTTGTAAAATGCCCCCTAGGACTTTTACCTCCTAAGTTTAGCTCTTGGGTCCCTTGTTTTGCATCTTGCATATTTATTTTAACTCTCGAGACAAAATGGCCTGACACCCATGTCAAATGGGGCTTGAGGTACATTGTGGCATTTGACCCTACCCTAAAATAGGACCTAAGGACTTGGGCACTTATGCCCTAGTCCTGCCCTATTTTAGGCAAGTCCCAAATTTGAATGTCGGTTATGTGACCATTAAAAGGTTCTGTTACCGACATCTTAATTTTGAATTATGAAATTTGTAGTAGGAATGCATATATAAGCATGTTTAGGGATTCATTTGTAAACTAGAAGATGATTGTGAACTTTTGGCGAACTTATGATTTTAAAGCATTCAAGATATTCATTATTGCAGAGTAGAATATTATTATTGTGTTTGTGATTGCAGATTTAGATTCATCTTCTCATGTGTTAAAGAATTATTATCTACATGCAAGGTACACCTCCGAGGTGATATCTATTTGTGTTTGAATCATTTATCAATTTGTTTTTGCCTCTATCTCGCAGGGATACACACTCTTTATCTGACAACGGTGTTTGGAAGACTTAAATGTCCTTCTGGTGCTTGATTGAGGCAAGCTCCTAAACAACACAACTCCCAACTACACTCCTTGTGATTGCAGGTTACAAGTATCAGATTTCATGGAGTGGAGTTGCAAAGGAAGGTTGTAGAAGATAAGGATTTCAGATCCGGCGAAAAGAAGCAACCTGGTGTGTTTTTGGGACTAGGGCGCTAGGGGCAAAGTCCTTTGAGGTTGTAGACACAAAAATCTCCATGACAGTGATAATTGGCATCAGAAGAAGTCTCGACATCCTGAAGAATATCTTTCCTTGGACTATGGTGCGAGCTCCAGTGTCTTCTGCATCTTTTGTAACAGAAACAGACAGAACAATGATCATCAGTGTCGTAAGAAGTCTAGAACCCTCTGAAGAAAACACTACATTGGACTAGGGTGGGAGCCATGAAGTCCCCAAATATTCTACATCATGAACTTTGAAAAATGGTCAGTAACTATTCTCTGTCTATTATCTTGGTTTGCAAGCATTTGTCGTAATTTATTAGTTTGCTTACAATTTTGCATAATTAGGGTTTTGATCATATTTAAGCATTAAATTAATACACTAATTGATAATTTCTAAATTTCCACATTGTTACAAGTGACCCTCAACCTGTAGGTGAATCTTCTTGCGAAAGGTGTGATTCGACTCGGTTGAAATATCTTTGAATGTTTGTAGTGAAACGAGGATCTGGCTAGTTACCCTTTTCACTCTTTTCCTATTTAACATTTTGGTGAACCCGTGTTTTATTTGAATTTTGCATCTTACTGAGTGTTTTACTTTAGATTTACATTCATTCATTTAATTTTCATCTTATTGCATTTGAAAAATTACAAAAAAATTTAAAAATTAAAAAAAAATTGGCATTTTAGGCTTCCATTTTGACATAATTTAATTAAATTTCATTTAATTTCTGATATTTTCATTAGATCTGATATAAATTACAGAAGTACATCATTAATTAATCATTTTTATTGCATTTACATGCTTAATTTGTTAGATTTTCCTTGAAATTGTGCATTTTCATAAAACCTAGTCTTTGCATTAGCTAGGGTTTGTAGTTAAAATATTGTTCCAAATTTTACTACTCTTTTAAACACTCTTTTAGGACTGATTTATAATTGCAGTGTTTCATCATAGTGTCTTTTTGCAAAAATCATGCTTTAATTTCATAATTAGGTTTTAAAAACCTTGCATTTTCATTAGTTTTTGCCTTGTCATCTATCTAGATTTGCATTGTAGGTCTATTGTGAAGGATATTGCTGCATTATTGGATTGATATTAAGCTCATTATTCATTGTCCCTCATCAATTTCCTTATAGCACTTCCTCTTTTAGGCATTTACATTGAAAAAGTGAAAAAAAAATCAAGCATTTTAGATCATAAGTATACATAGTTTTGCATTTGTTCCTTGCATAGATATTGAAAATCTTTTAAAATCTGATCTTGTATTCATTCCAAGACATATAAACATGGATTATAATTGCAACAATAATGCTAGGCTCCCTCCTAGGCCTTATTTGAAAAGACATAGCCCTGAACCTAAAATCACATTTACACCTCATGACAAAACATTTGTAGATAATGAAGGGCCTCTTTACATCACCGTGAAAGTAATGGAGATTACGGTGCATGGTACACTTATATATCCTAATTGCATGAATAATGTGGTAGCAGAAGAGTTCCTTCTCGCACATAATTTGACACAAGATTCTTATGAACCTTCAGATTTAAGGATTAAGACACATATTGGAGCTTTCATGCCTACCTTTGGGAAGATAACTTTATTGGTTATGGTTTATGATAAAGTTGTGAATCAAGTATTTGATGTCATCCCTTTATTTGACCTTTTCTGTGTAAAACTAGGACACCCATAGTTAAAATCTATGAACGTTGTCCCCTCAACTATTCACAATTGCATAAAATTCCCTTTACATGGACAAGTGCATACTATTCGATGTAATACATATCAACCTTTGGTAATGGAGAACAACTTTACTCTTGATTACTTTTGGCCACAACGTGATAGAGACCCTAATCCACGAAGAGACCACTCTTTTCTACAATACAAACAATACAAAGCAAAACTTATATCTAGAGTGGTCGGGCCTCCTATGCAAACAATAAGAGAAGAACAACCCGCATTAGAAGAACTTACTAGAGCAAAAGGAAAAGGACCCTATGTTGAGGTTCCTCCTCCATCATCCTTACAAGGATTGGGAGGTATTCATCAAGACAAATGAGATTTGAACAAGCCTCCTCTAATTTACCAAAAGACCAATAGAAAAACATGACAATACTTTTGAAGATATAAGCAATAGGACAAGAAGAAATAGACAAACAAGAGAAAGAAGGAGAAAAAGACAATATTTGGCCCAACGAAATGCACCTCAACAAGAAAACATTCCACCTAACATTGAATCAAACCAAGAAGAGCTTAAGAATGAACAATTTAAAGATAAAAACAAAAGTTGGGCCATGGTACCTTATGTACCTCTTTCCTCTAACATTCAAGATTAGGAAGACGATGATTTGCTTGAGGACAACTGCTAGTTTGGTTGTGCTTTCAGGTAAGTATTTCTAACCCTTTACCTCTGTGTTGTGTTTCCCCTGTGATGTGTTATGTGTTGTTTTGGATTCCTTGGATGACCCTTGATGCTCTTGTAAGGTCAAGGATATCAGAAGATTGCCTCTATTGTGACCCTTCTTCTATTTGTGTCATCATTCTTCTATCTTGCTTCTCCTCTATTTTTATTGTTGAGTGTTGTGTCCTAGGGGCATAGTGTTGTGGTTGGTGACCTGGGGGTACCTTCCTATGTGATAACCCTAAGGCACTTGTTCTCCTCTCTTGATTTATTGTTTACCTTCTTCTAGTAGTTCTATCTAGCTGGCGGATGACGAAAAATAAACATAATAGTGATATGGACCAAGTGTCCCTTCAGCGAGTAAGCAAAAATGGACCTAGTCCATACATGACGATGGGGTTGATATATATTATCTGACGTTTTGCTAGTAGAATCAATCCTTGTGATATTTTGATGATGTCTTATATTTGCTAACAAACCATAACAATATAGCTACTTCGTGAACTTTGTTTATCTTGGGTCTCGCCTTGGTTACACTCGATTATGAGATCTTTGTAGTATAGCCCCATAGTTATACTCGGTTTCCAAATCCGTAGTATAACCTTGGCTCTTGATGTGATTATGTTTATGCATTTCTTTTATCATGTGATGTGGTTATTATCCTAGAGAAAGATTTCTAACCTCTCTTCTTGTAGGAAATTGTGTTTGTGAGAACATTCAACAAAGGTAAAGTACATGTCACCTATGGGGGCATGGGCTTTGCGTGAGCTCTTGTTCCCTTGTGTGTTTTCTCTCTACCTTAATGTGCTTGATATCAGTACACGATATCAACCATCTTAAGGTGGGGGCATATAAGGTAAGTTGTCTGATGATTTTGGTACTAACGAAGTGTGTTTGTAAGCTCTCTACGGAGGTGGGATGTTGTATCTCTGCATGAGTGCACATCTTTATTTTATACTACAATGAGAAAGCCCTTTGTAGGGGTAGGATATCATGCATATCCTTTTATTTAAAGCCCTCTATGAAGGCAGGGTTGGTGTATCTCTTGCACTAGTGCACATCCTTTTTTTTTTTAAAGTCCTCTGAGTAGGTAGGGTTGGTGTATCCTCCCTTAAGCGTGTCTTTGGCAGTTGTTGTGGCATAAGCCCAATTGTTAGGTGTGCCTGTAGTGTGCTTGAGATGGTGGGGGCTTAGCAATAAGTTCTTTCCATCACCTTGTTTGTTGTGTTTAAGATGTATAATATGTCTTTGGCATACTATACGATGCACGTGTTTTCCGTGTGTCTTCCATGTGTTTGTTCCCAAGATAGTCCAAGGAGAGTGGTGAAATACCCCTCCTATGCTTTGGGATTTGTATGGTGTGCTTGTTCTCAAGTGTAGTCCAAAGAGCGTGGTGAAATGCCCCTCCTGCACTCTGAGATTTGTATTGCATGTCTGTTGCCCCATATGTAGTCCAAAGAGCATGGTGAAATGCCTCTCCTACACTCTGAGATTTATATTGCATGTTTGTTGCACCATATGTAGTCCAAAGAGCATGGCGAAATGCCCCTCCTACATTTTGAGTTGTGTGTTGCATTTTTACCTTCCATGCATCTGCATCTGCATTCATTTATATGTGAAAAATGAAAAAGAAATAATCATTGCATTCATCATGTTTTGTGTGTCTTCAATATTCTCTTCCTCGTGTCTTACATTCCTATTATTGTCTTCTCCATGTTTTGTGTGCCTGTTTCTGTCTTCACTGTGTTTGGCATGTCTGTAATGTGTTTTCTCTAATATCTACTTGAGATTGGGGGCTAGAAATAGATTCCTCAATATGTGTATGCATTAGCTTCAAGTGCCTGGCGTGTTTATTGTGTTTTGACCGTACTTTAATGCATGTATGGACTATGCATTCATACATACATTAAAGTGGGGGCTAAATGTTATGTCGTAAAATGTCCCCCTAGGACTTTTACCACTTAAGTTTAGCTCCTGGGTCCCTTGTTTTGCATCTTGCATGTTCATTTTAACTCCCAAGATAAAATGGCCTGAAACCCATGTCAAATGGGGCTTGAGGGACATTGTGACATTTGACCCCACCCTGAAATAGGACCTGAGCACTTGGGTGCTCGCGCCCTAGTCCTGCCCTATTTTAGGCAGGTCCCAAATTTGAATTTCAGTTATGTGACTATTAAAAGGTTTCGTTTCCGACATCTTAAGTTTAAATTATGAAATTTGTAGTAGGAATGCATATATAAGCATGTTTAGGGATTCATTTGTAAACTAGAAGATGATTATGAACTTTTGGTGAACTTATGATTTTAGAGCATTCAAGATATTCATTGTTGCAGAGAAGAATATTGGTGTTGTGTTTGTGATTGTACCTGAAACCCATTTCAAATGGGGCTTGAAGGATATTGTGTCATTTGACCCCACCCTGAAATAGGACCTGAGCACTTGGGTGCTCGCACCCTAGTCCTGCCCTATTTTAGGCAAGTCCCAAATTTGAATGTTAGTTATGTGACTATTAAAAGGTTTCGTTTCTGACATCTTAAGTTTAAATTATGAAATTTGTAGTAGGAATGCATATATAAGCATGTTTAGGGATTCATTTGTAAACTAGAAGATGATTATGAACTTTTGGTGAACTTATGATTTTAGAGCATTCAAGATATTCATTGTTGCAGAGAAGAATATTGGTGTTGTGTTTGTGATTGTAGATTTAGCTTTATCTTCTCATGTGTTAAAGGATTTTCATCTACATGCGAGCTACACCTTCAAGGTGATATCTATTTGTGTTTGAATTATTTATCAATTTGTTTTTGCCTCTATTCTACAGGGATATGCACTCTTTATCTGACAACGGTGTTCGAAAGACTTGAATGTCCTTCCAGAGCTTGACTGAGGCAAGCTCCTAAACACCACAACCCCCAACCACACTCCTTGTGATTGCAGGTTATAGGTATCATATTTCGTGGAGTGGAGTTGTAGAGGAAGGTTGCAGAAGATAAGGATTCCGGATTCGGTGGAAAGAAGCAACCTTCCTCTACAACTCCACTCCACGAAATATGATACCTATAACCTGCAATCATAAGGAGTGTGGTTAGGGGTTGTGGTGTTTAGGAGCTTGCCTCAGTCAAGCTCCGGAAGGACATTCAAGTCTTCCGAACACCGTTGTCAGATAAAGAGTGCATATCCCTGCGGAATAGAGGCAAAAACAAATTGATAAATAATTCAAACACAAATAGACATCACCTTGAAGGTCTAGCTCACATGTAGATGGAAATCCTTCAACACATGAGAAGATAAAGCTAAATCTACAATCACAAACACAACACCAATATTCTTCTTTGCAACAATGAATATCTTGAATGCTCTAAAATCATAAGTTTGCCAAAAGTTCATAATCATCTTCTAGTTTACAAATGAATCCCTAAACATGCTTATATATGCATTCCTACTAAAAATTTCATAATTTAAACTTAAGATGTCGAAAACGAAACCTTTTAATAGTCACATAACTGACATTCAAATTTGGGACCTGCCTAAAATAGGGCAGGACTAGGGCACAAACACCCAAGTGCTCAGGTCCTATTTTAGGGTGGGGTCAAATGTCACAATGTCCCTCAAGCCCCATTTGACATGGGTTTCAGGCCATTTTATCTTGGGAGTTAAAATGAACATGCAAGATGCAAAACAAGGGACCTAGGAGCTAAACTTAGGTGGTAAAAGTCCTAGGGGGACATTTTACGACATAACATTTAGCCCCCACTTTAATGTATGTATGAATGCATAGCCCATACATGCATTAAAGTACGATCAAAACACAATAAACACGCCAGGCACTTGAAGCTAATGCATACACATATTGAGGAATCTATTTCTAGCCCCCAATCTCAAGTAGATATTAGAGAAAACACATTATAGACATGCCAAACACAGTGAAGACAGAAACAGGCACACAAAACATGGAGAAGACAATAATAGGAATGTAAGACACAAGGAAGAGAATATTGAAGACACACAAAACATGATGAATGCAATGATTATTTCTTTTTCATTTTTCACATATAAATGAATGTAGATGCAGATGCATGGAAGGTAAAAATGCAACACACAACTCAAAATGTAGGAGGGGTATTTCGCCATGCTCTTTGGACTACATATGGTGCAACAAACATGCAATATAAATCTCAGAGTGCAGGAGAGGCATTTCATCATGCTCTTTGGACTACATATGGGGCAACATACATGCAATACAAATCTCAGAGTGCAGGAGGGGCATTTCACCACGCTCTTTGGACTACACTTGAGAACAAGCACACCATACAAATCCCAAAGCATAGGAGAGGTATTTCTCCACTCTCCTTGGACTATCTTGGGAACAAACACATGGAAGACACACGGAAAACATGAGCATCGTATAGTATGCCAAAGTGTGATGTCCCGATGTTAAGTTAGCGTATTGAAGACTCCTTTGCTGACTATGAAAAGTGATGTGGATCCTATATACTCCTCAAGCAACTCTTTAAAGTGCTTCATTAAATGCTCTAATGATACGAGAGGCTTGGAAATGAATACTTGGAATATTTGATGTGTGGGGTCTACCTTGGCAGCGATTCGCAATTAAAAGGAATAGTTTAAATGTTGACCATACTTTCAAATGGGAGTGATCATCTATGGTAATGACTAAATAAAGGGACCAGCGATTTATTATCATCAAGGAAACACCAATTCATGATTACGTAGCTGTAGTAACTGTAATACAACTCTTAATATAATTCAAAAGGTGCGATTGGTGGAGTAGACACATCTACTCATCGAAGGACATGTCACTGTTGGAGTCTATAAAGGAAGGCAACAATCGAACCAAGAAGGGGAGATAAGAATTCTGAGTTCTAATCTGCAGTCAGCATAAGAGATCAAGGATACAAACACAAGGAAAATATACAGCAGGTTCTGAGTCTTCCAAATCTACAACAGTAAGATAGAAAGACTGAACAGTTAAGGAATATATTTTCTGAGTTCTATTACTAATATATATATTCAGAGCTGCCCATGAGAATGTGTTAAGCACAGCATTCAATAGATTATAACAGGAGAAAATATACATCATTCATTCAAGATCTAATCTAGATATAAGAAGGAAAGCAATGAACAAGGATATACAATTAGAGGAAGCAACGATATAATAATAATCAATAAGTCTGATAACACGGTAGCAATCAAAGAATCAATATCCATTTCAGATTGCATTACCTATGTAGAAGGAATAGATGTAAACAAATAGAATATGAAATGCTAATATAGCTTAAATGATAATGCTTGTATTTATTATGTATCAATGTATTTTAGATGAAAATGATAGCGAACCTCATCATGGAGGAAAGGAAGGAGATGTAGGTAAGAGGGTATAAGGTTTCCATCTAAGTACCCCACCTTGGATGGATGTCAAAGCCCTGCCATCAAGGCCAAGAGGGTCAAAGTCCCGCTCTTGGGCTTAGATTGGATAAACTGAGAACTCTGCTATGATCCCCATACCATTCCTACCATGATGATTTGTTAATTGTAAGAGATAAGGTATGAATAGGGAAGCAAGAAAAGTACTCTACTAAGTACCCCACTTTGGTGGATGTCTAAGTCTTGCCACCAAAGCTAGGAGGGCCAAAGTTCCGCTCTTGGGCTTAGTATGGGTTGGCTGGGTCAAACCTATCATGTCCCTATCCCTATGCTCTAAATGTGTTTGATAGTAATAGTAATATTGGAGTTGTATTATGAGTTTAATATATGCTTAGCTACCCTAACAATGGCATTAGTATATATATGCACTTGTGTTTTCTATGTGATGATTACAGGATTTATATTCAAAAGCATAACGAAGAAATAACTACCTGTAAGTCATCTCCCTAACCCTAATTTATTATAATTGTGATTGTAGGTGTTGGTTTTTCTTCTGAATCAGCATTAGGGTTTGCCACTTCTAATGCACAGGCAGATTCAGCCAACTAAATATAGGAGGTTGCGTGAGCTGCCTCCCCTTCACTTCTGGTTCTGCCGCACCAAGGGGGGTATCCCTATAACTCAAGATGTAACCTTGACTAGCTCAAAGATAGAAGGATCTAACTTGACAACAACAGGCAGAATACTCTCATGTATGGACCAAGATCTGCATGATAGATCACAAGGCTGGCAAGATTATTGGACATGATGTCTGGTTGGGTATGAGAGCATGCAGGGGGTTCCTAATCCTACTCCTACAACTAACAGGTGGAAGTATGAAATATTTTAGTTTGAATTTTGGATGCAAAGCTGGACATGGTGTATAACACAAGAACACAGCATGATTGGCGCCTATCCAGGGCTTGGAGTCGGTAGACATACACCTGTGAATGATCAGCATGAATAGCTAAAACTGGATTTCAGGGGGATACACATGATATCTGCCTTACAGATATCTCCCAATGAAGAGTGTTAAGTTATCTCTACTTATGGCATCCCTACTGCAGTATACCCTTCCCAATGTTCAACCTGAAAACAGTTTAATCTACCCCTTGAGCAGAAGTTAAAAGATCAGACATTCAACATAGGAATTCTATGCTCTAGAATCTAAACATTACCCAAATATCCAGATTCAGAAGAAGAATACATGCAATACTGGAGACAGAATTAACACAACACATGCTAAGATAGCATTACTCATATAAGATCAACCATGAAATTAGTGGATTCATGCCAAATCGTACAACAGGAGATACATAAACTCACAAGTTAGACTGTACAGAGCAACCAGATCAACTGGTTTTGGATTACAGAGCCAAAAATCCTCAACTTTCAACAACCTTGAATGAATAACACCGTCTACATTATATAGCAGGAGGGTGTATTCAGCATTAACTACCAGGTTGACCAAAAATCCCGCCAGATACACAGTATCAGGAAAATGGCGCTCAAACACATCACCAGATTGGCACCCAAACATGAATGCAGCAGGTAGGGGAGGAGACAGGAAGATATCTCGAGCCCTGCGCCACTGTCCGCTGATGTACACCTTCAATCAGGTACCAGATCCGCCCATACCTCTGCAACCTTCGCCATTAATGGCGCACCAACCCGCGGCCTCGGGAAAACGTCAAACAGTCGATCGCAACCATTTCCCGCCGAGATTCATCATCATGATATTTGAAAATGCAGGATATCAATTATCCCACATGCACCCCGCAGCAACCTCATTAACACTTTATATACTAGGTCATGAGCATATATGATGTCGGTGCTTTTGCTCCTGACGACACTAGTATAAGACTTCATCATCATCATCCTCCAGCAGCATGATATCCTGTCGCTTGAAATATCACCCTGACGTCAGCATCATATCGCAATATAACCTGCATGATAATTGCCTTCATCGGCACAACCTGATCCATCAGAGGAACATCCTCCTGCTGAGCTTATACCAAAAGTCTAGCCGATGAACATCCTGATGATGTCATCATCATATCCTGCTGACGTCATCATCATATCTACCTACTGCGCACCTCCTCATATCCGGATGACGTCATCATCATGTTTGCAAATATTGGGGGATCTCCACAAGATGATCTATGTTAGAAATATGACCCCCCCGGACCTTGATGACGTCATCATCATATCCACATCAGGATGATATTCGGAAGACAACCGGATATTTGGAAATATCATCCTGATGCACAAATATCAGGTTGCACTGTAGCTCCACTATAAGATCGGGGCGATAGACAAATATGATGATGCTTGAAAAGATCACCCCCACTAGATAATGCACGAAGCCGGCAGGCGGATATCTCCTTGATATCAGTATCATCATGACGCTGGAACAAATATACATCCGGGTGATATTCAAAAAATGAAAACATCACCCCCTCCTTCGGAAATATCATGAAGCAGATAGGCAGAGAAAAAGATATCACCCTGACGTAAGAATGACGTCAGCATCATCAGGATGACAAAACAACGAACAAGAAGTGATACAACATCATCAGGATGATATTGACTAAGATCATCCTGACGTTCAAAATATGATGACCCCAGTGAATATCGGGTCACACTTAGAACTCTTCAACAACATCATCAGGATGATCATAACCAAGATCACCCGATGATAAAAATATCACCCCGGCGAAATATCATGAAGGCAAAAAATATGATGACCCCCGCGAGCAACACGGTGATAACTGGAAATATGATGATGATGACGACGACCCTTAAGAAAGAACAAGTCAGGTCGAAACAACTCAAAGAATAACCCGTTCAGAATATCGGGGCAACATCATCATCATGTTTGGGCAAGGTGATAATTGGAAGATCACCGGATACTTGAGAAATCACCCCTGCAAGCAAATCAGGGCGCACTGTAGCTCATCAGCAGGATCAGGATAAAAACCAAACATCACCCGATATTGAAATATGATGATGACGATGAGAAACCGGTCGACGGAGAACATGATGATGCTGACCACCATCAAAGGAAATATGATGATGATGACCTCCTCTTCAAAGAAAATATGATGATGAAGCTGAAAAAATGCTGAGGAGGTCCAACACTTAGAACATTTTTTGGATACTTAGGGAAAGTGCCTGCATGGAAATTGCTCAAAAACTGTCAGTCAATTCAGGCACTAACAGTGGCTCTGTCTGGGGACGTGCAGGTGCAAGACTGCAGTGAGAACCCCAGATCTCTGGGATGCAGACCAGTCCCTTATCCATTGGGCATAGAGTCATGAAGTTATCATGATCTGCATCACCAAACACAATATTTTTAAACATTATTTTGGCGGCCCCGGGCAGCCAAAAAGGAAAAACCATAATTTTTTCTTGTCAAATGCCTGATTCCAAGCTGAAAGATCCCAATCCCAACTGAAAAGATTGGCATAATCTGCCCATAATGTCACCTGCTTAAAAAGATATTCCACCAGTTTTGAAAGCTTGCCACCATCATTTTCAGCTCTGTCATTTTGGATTTCAGAAGTAGACATGTAACCATACACATAATATTCTTCAACATTAGGCAACACATGTATGTTATGTCCCTCAGACAGTACATCATACTGCTCTTGGCATTCTTTATCATTTATCTGGCTGCTGCACATTATCAGGCACTCATCCAGCTGATCCAACAATTCAAAATACTCAGAAAATATGAGACCCCTAATATCTACTGATTTTGAAAACAAAACCTGATCCACACACCCAATGTTGCACATGTCTAAATCAGGTGATGATGAACATTCATTATTCACAGCTTGCAAATCAGTATCATCATCCTCAAACAAAGGGTTAATCCTGCACCACTGAAAGTCAAGACTCACAACATCATATGCATCAGCAGGCTCATCATAAAGGGGATTAACACTCACTGCAAAGGCCTCTGCTTCTTCTTCATGACATTCCAATTCTTCTTCATTACTATCAGATCCAGAGTCATAAGAAAAACAAACCTGATCCATGCACTGGTCATGGATATCATTTTTATCAACTGATTGCCCCATATACAAGATTGCTACTGTTTCAATGCACTCTGAAGTTGAACAATCTGCATCATTTTCCAGCCCTCCAATGCTTCCTGATGAAACTGATATTGATTCTTGATCCATATGATCACAACTCTGCACAACTGGATCATTTAAACAGGAAGGCTCTTTGTTTAGGACTGGTATGCAAATATTACTTGAAAAATTATTATTTTCAACTTCACCTGCTGGGCAAAAAAGGACATCCTCCTCTATGATAGAAACATCATCTACTTGGAATGATGCAAAAACTGGGACAACAGGGGTGTGAGTGCTATGACATTCATTGTCAATACCTGAATTAAATCCTCCATTAACACTGGGGGCTGCAGGACAACAAAAATTTTCAGAGAAATAACCCTTTTGTATTCCATACCTCCAATTGTTTTCAATATCTAATGCAAACTGATGTGCCTGATGCAATGAGGTGGGCTCCTTGTCTCTTAATCTGTAACTCATTTTCTTATCAAAGGCTCCCAAATAGATAACTAAGCACAGTGCATCATTAGGTCTCATGCATTCTGGAATTCTATTCAATGCCCTCATAAATCTGAGGTTAAAGGCTGGGATCAACTCATCTTCTTCAATATGGATGTACATGAAGTCACTAATAGCTGCATATTCAGAAACTCTTTCACCATACTGTACTAGAAATGCTGATTTAAAACCATGCCAAGAGTTGACAGAGTGAGCTGGAAGGTAGGAAAACCAGTCCCTTGCATCTTCATCTAGAGATTGAACAAATAATCTCATAACCACATCCTCATGGTCAATCTCAAAGTCATCTATCACATTCATGAACTGCTGCAAGTGTCTCTCAGCTGATTCATCCTTTATACCCTTAAATTTAGGCAAAAAATTTCTGATTTTAGGTGGAAAAGCATTTGGATAGCCACAAATGCCACTGAAATCTATGGGCTTATATCTGTCTATGTTGAAACTTCTTTTATTACATTGTTGGGACTGACTACTATACATTTTTGCATTTGACACTTCACAAGGGTGCATAGGCAGATAATACATCCTTTATGTTATTGCAACCCTCCTCTCTACTCAGATTTTCTACAAACAATGACTTTAGGCACTCAAACTTTAGACTGTTTTTTCAAACTTTCCTAAAGTCCTTTAAATGAGTCTTTTGAACAACATTGCATGCCCTTTGAAATACAGTGTAAGTTCTAATAGAAGCATGCAAGCTCTGCTTTCACCAATGTTCCCCTTTTAACCAGTGCTATCTCACCAAATAGGGAGTCTGTCAAACAATATGAAATACTTGGATATGTTGCAGAAGCTGCAAATTCTTCTCTGGCTGATTTTGTTCTTTTATCAGGTTCTTTGATGCAGAGTCGCCACCTCCTTGAAGAGGAATGAGCTTCAAACAAGCTGAAGCTGCAGATTGATTTCTTTCATTCTGGGTCATCCACCAGCAGAATCACATATATAACCCTTTTCTCTGCTGCAACAAACAGTTTCCAGGTCTAATTTTTTTTATCTTGTAGACTCAAACTTTCATGGATATGACATTGATTTTCCCCAGCAGAGTCGCCACTTTGTTGGTTTTTCTTCTGAATCAGCATTAGGGTTTGCCACTTCTAATGCACAGGCAGATTCAGCCAACTAAATACAGGAGGTTGCGTGAGCTGCCTCCCCTTCACTTCTGGTTCTGCCGCACCAAGGGGGGTATCCCTATAACTCAAGATGTAACCTTGACTAGCTCAAAGATAGAAGGATCTAACTTGACAACAACAGGCATAATACTCTCATGTATGGACCAAGATCTGCATGATAGATCACAAGGCTGGCAAGATTCTTGGACATGATGTCTGGTTGGGTATGAGAGCATGCAGGGGGTTCCTAATCCTACTCCTACAACTAACAGGTGGAAGTATGAAATGTTTTAGTTTGAATTTTGGATGCAAAGCTGGACATGGTGTATAACACAAGAACACAGCATGATTGGCGCCTATCCAGGGCTTGGAGTCGGTAGACATACACCTGTGAATGATCAGCATGAATAGCTAAAACTGGATTTCAGGGGGATACACATGATATCTGCCTTACAGATATCTCCCAATGAAGAGTGTTAAGTTATCTCTACTTATGGCACCCCTACTGCAGTATACCCTTCCCAATGTTCAACCTGAAAACAGTTTAATCTACCCCTTGAGCAGAAGTTAAAAGATCAGACATTCAACATAGGAATTCTATGCTCTAGAATCTAAACATTACCCAAATATCCAGATTCAGAAGAAGAATACATGCAATACTGGAGACAGAATTAACACAACACATGCTAAGATAGCATTACTCATATAAGATCAACCATGAAATCAGTGGATTCATGCCAAATCGTACAACAGGAGATACATAAACTCACAAGTTAGACTGTACAGAGCAACCAGATCAGCTGGTTTTGGATTACAGAGCCAAAAATCCTCAACTTTCAACAACCTTGAATGAATAACACCGTCTGCATTATATAGCAGGAGGGTGTATTCAGCATTAACTACCAGGTTGACCAAAAATCCCACCAGATACACAGTATCAGGAAAATGGCGCTCAAACACATCACCAGATTGGCGCCCAAACATGAATGCAGCAGGTAGGGGAGGAGACAGGAAGATATCTCGAGCCCTGCGCCACTGTCCGCTGATGTACACCTTCAATCGGGTACCAGATCCGCCCATACCTCTGCAACCTTCGCCATTAATGGCGCACCAACCCGCGGCCTCGGGAAAACGTCAAACAGTCGATCGCAACCATTTCCCGCCGAGATTCATCATCATGATATTTGAAAATGCAGGATATCAATTATCCCACATGCACCCCGCAGCAACCTCATTAACACTTTATATACTAGGTCATGAGCATATATGATGTCCGTGCTTTTGCTCCTGACGACACTAGTATAAGACTTCATCATCATCATCCTCCAGCAGCATGATATCCTGTCGCTTGAAATATCACCCTGACGTCAGCATCATATCGCAATATAACCTGCATGATAATCGCCTTCATCGGCACAACCTGATCCATCGGAGGAACATCCTCCTGCTGAGCTTATACCAAAAGTCTGGCCGATGAACATCCTGATGACGTCATCATCATATCCTGCTGACGTCATCATCATATCTGCCTACTGCGCACCTCCTCATATCCGGATGACGTCATCATCATGTTTGCAAATATCGGGGGATCTCCACAAGATGATCTATGTTAGAAATATGACCCCCCCGGACCTTGATGACGTCATCATCATATCCACATCAGGATGATATTCGGAAGACAACTGGATATTTGGAAATATCATCCTGATGCACAAATATCAGGTTGCACTGTAGCTCCACTATAAGATCGGGGCGATAGACGAATATGATGATGCTTGAAAAGATCACCCCCACTAGATAATGCACGAAGCCGGCAGGCGGATATCTCCTTGATATCAGCATCATCATGACGCTGGAACAAATATACATCCGGGTGTTATTCAAAAAATGAAAACATCACCCCCTCCTTCGGAAATATCATGAAGCAGATAGGCAGAGAAAAAGATATCACCCTGACATAAGAATGACGTCAGCATCATCAGGACGACAAAACAACGAACAAGAAGTGATACAACATCATCAGGATGATATTGACTAAGATCATCCTGACGTTCAAAATATGATGACCCCAGTGAATATCGGGTCACACTTAGAACTCTTCAACAACCTCATCAGGATGATCATAACCAAGATCACCCGATGATAAAAATATCACCCCGGCGAAATATCATGAAGGCAAAAAATATGATGACCCCCGCGAGCAACACGGTGATAACTGGAAATATGATGATGATGACGACGACCCTTAAGAAAGAACAAGTCAGGTCGAAACAACTCAAAGAATAACCCGTTCAGAATATCGGGGCAACATCATCATCATGTTTGGGCAAGGTGATAATTGGAAGATCACCGGATACTTGAGAAATCACCCCCGCAAGCAAATCAGGGCGCACTGTAGCTCATCAGCAGGATCAGGATAAAAACCAAACATCACCCGATATTGAAATATGATGATGACGATGAGAAACCGGTCGACGGAGAACATGATGATGCTGACCACCATCAAAGGAAATATGATGATGATGACCTCCTCTTCAAAGAAAATATGATGATGAAGCTAAAAAAATGCTGAGGAGGTCCAACACTTAGAACATTTTTTGGATACTTAGGGAAAGTGCCTGCATGGAAATTGCTCAAAAACTGTCAGTCAATTCAGGCACTAACAGTAGGGTTTAATCTAGGGCAAATCTAGAAGGGGACATTACATGATAATTCTGAAAACCTAACCCTAAACTTGGGTATTTGAATTTTTAGGGAAAAATTAGTATTGTTTCAATAGGGGACATTACACAAAGACATATTATACATCTTAAACACGACAAACAAGGTGATGGAAAGAACTTATTGCTAAGCCCCCACCATCTCAAGCACACTACAGGCACACCTAACAGTTGGGCTTATGCCACAACAACTGCCAAAGACACGCTTAAGGGAGGATACACCAACCTTGCCTACTCGGAGGACTTTTAAAAAAAAAGGAGAGAATATTGAAGACACGCAAAACATGATGAATGCAATGATTATTTCTTTTTCATTTTTCACATATAAATGAATGCAGATGCAGATGCATGGAAGGTAAAAATGCAACACACAACTCAAAATGTAGGAGGGGCATTTTGCCATGCTCTTTGGACTACATATGGTGCAACAAACATGCAATATAAATCTCAGAGTGCAGGAGAGGCATTTCACCATGCTCTTTGGACTACATATGGGGCAACAGACATGCAATACAAATCTCAGAGTGCAGGAGGGGCATTTCACCACGCTCTTTGGACTACACTTGAGAACAAGCACACCATACAAATCCTAAAGCATAGGAGGGGTATTTCGCCACTCTCCTTGGACTATCTTGGGAACAAACACATGGAAGACACACGGAAAACATGAGTGTCGTATAGTATGCCAAAGACATATTATACATCTTAAACATGACAAACAAGGTGATGGAAAGAACTTATTACTAAGTCCCCACCATCTCAAGCACACTACAGGCACACCTAACAGTTGGGCTTATGCCACGATAACTGCCAAAGACACGCTTAAGGGAGGATACACCAACCCTGCCTACTCGGGTTGGTGTATCCTCCCTTAAGCGTGTCTTTGGCAGTTGTTGTGGCATAAGCCCAACTGTTAGGTGTGCCTGTAGTGTGCTTGAGATGGTGGGGGCTTAGTAATAAGTTCTTTCCATCACCTTGTTTGTCCTGTTTAAGATGTATAATATGTCTTTGGCATACTATACGACACTCATGTTTTTTGTGTGTCTTCCATGTGTTTGTTCCCAAGATAGTCCAAGGAGAGTGGCGAAATACCCCTCCTATGGTTTGGGATTTGTATGGTGTGCTTGTCTCAAGTGTAGTCCAAAGAGCGTGGTGAAATGCCCCTCCTGCACTCTGAGATTTGTATTGCATGTCTATTGCCCCATATGTAGTCCAAAGAGCATGGTGAAATGCCTCTCCTGCACTCTAAGATTTATATTGCATGTTTGTTGCACCATATGTAGTCCAAAGAGCATGGCGAAATGCCCCTCCTACATTTTGAGTTGTGTGTTGCATTTTTACCTTCCATGCATCTGCATCTGTATTCATTTATATGTGAAAAATGAAAAAGAAATAATCATTGCATTCATCATGTTTTGCGTGTCTTCAAAGAAAGATTTCTAATCTCTCTTCTTGTAGGAAATTGTGTTTGTGAGAACATTCAACAAACGTAAAGTACATGTCACCTATGGGGGCATGGGCTTTGCGTGAGCTCTTGTTCCCTTGTGTGTTTTCTCTCTACCTTAATGTGCTTGATATCAGTACACGATATCAACCACCTTAAGGTGGGGGCATATAAGGTAAGTTGTCTGATGATTTTGGTACTAACAAAGTGTGTTTGTAAGCTCTCTACGGAGGTGGGATGTTGTATCTCTGCATGAGTGCACATCTTTATTTTATATTGCAATGAGAAAGCCCTTTGCAGAGGTAGGATATCATGCATATCCTTTTATTTAAAGCCCTCTATGAAGGTGGGGTTGGTGTATCTCTTGCGCTAGTGCACATCCTTTTTTTTAAAAGTCCTCCGAGTAGGCAGGGTTGGTGTATCCTCCCTTAAGCGTGTCTTTGGCAGTTGTTGTGCCATAAGCCCAACTATTAGGTGTGCCTGTAGTGTGCTTGAGATGGTGGGGGCTTAGCAATAAGTTCTTTCCATCACCTTGTTTGTCGTGTTTAAGATGTATAATATGTCTTTGGCATACTATACGACGCTTGTGTTTTCCGTGTCTTCCATGTGTTTGTTCTCAAGATAGTCCAAGGAGAATGGCGAAATACCCCTCCTATGCTTTGGGATTTGTATGGTGTGCTTGTTCTCAAGTGTAGTCCAAAGAGCGTGGTGAAATGCCCCTCTTGCACTCTGAGATTTGTATTGCATGTCTGTTGCCCCATATGTAGTCCAAAGAGCATGGTGAAATGCCTCTCCTGCACTTTGAGATTTATATTGCATGTTTGTTGCACCATATATAGTCCAAAGAGCATGGCGAAATGCCCCTCCTACAGTTTGAGTTGTGTGTTGCATTTTTACCTTCCATGCATCTGCATCTGCATTCATTTATATGTGAAAAATGAAAAAGAAATAATCATTGCATTCATCATGTATTGCATGTCTTCAATATTCTCTTCCTCATGTCTTACATTCCTGTTATTGTCTTCTCCATATTTTGTGTGCTTGTTTCTATCTTCACTATGTTTGGCATGTCTGTAATGTGTTTTCTCTAATATCTACTTGAGATTGGGGGCTAGAAATAGATTCCTCAATTTGTGTATGCATTAGCTTCAAGTGCCTGACGTGTTTATTGTGTTTTGACCATACTTTAATGCATGTATGGGCTATGCATTCATACATACATTAAATTGGGGGCTAAATGTTATGTCGTAAAATGTCCCCCTAGGACTTTTACCACCTAAGTTTAGCTCCTAGGTCCCTTGTTTTGCATCTTGCATGTTCATTTTAACTCCCAAGATAAAATGGCCTGAAACCCATGTCAAATGGGGCTTGAAGGACACTATGACATTTGACTCCACCCTGAAATAGGACCTGAGCACTTGGGTGCTCACGCCCTAGTCTTGCCCTATTTTAGGCAAGTCCCAAATTTGAATGTCAATTATGTGACTGTTAAAAGGTTTCGTTTCTGACATCTTAAGTTTCAATTATGAAATTTGTAGTAGGAATGCATATATAAGCATGTTTAGGGATTCATTTGTAAACTAGAAGATGATTATGAACTTTTGGCGAACTTATGATTTTAGAGCATTCAAGATATTCATTGTTGCAGAGAAGAATATTGGTGTTGTGTTTGTGATTGTAGATTTAGCTTTATCTTTTCATGTGTTGAAGGATTTTCATCTACATGCGAGCTACACCTTCAAGGTGATATCTATTTGTGTTTGAATTATTTATCAATTTGTTTTTTCCTCTATTCCGCAGGGATATGCACTCTTTATCTGACAACGGTGTTCAGAAGACTTGAATGTCCTTCCGAAGCTTGACTGAGGCAAGCTCCTAAACACCACAACCCCCAACCACACTCCTTGTGATTGTAGGTTACAGGTATCATATTTCGTGGAGTGGAGTTGTCGAGGAAGGTTGCAGAAGATAAGGATTCTGAATTTGGCGGAAAGAAGCAACCTGGTGCACTTTTGGGACCAGGGTGCTAGGGGAAAGTCCTCTGAGGTTGCAAACATAGAAATCTCCATGATAGTGATAATTAGCATCAGAAGAAGACCTGACATCCTAAGGAATATCCTGCCTTGGACTACAGTGTGAGCTCCAGTGTCCTTCACATCTTCCGTAATAGAAATAGATAGAACAGTGATTATTAGTGTCATAAGGAGTCTGAAAACCTCTAGAAAGAAAACACTACATTGGACTAGGGCTCGAGCCACGAAGTCCCTGAATATTCTGCATCATGAACTTTGAAAACTGGCAAGTAACTAATCTCTATTTGCTGTCTTGGTCTATGAGCATTTATCGTAAATTATCAGTTTTCTTATGATTTTGCATAATTAGGGTTTTGAGCATATTTGAGCATTAAATTAATACATTAATTGATAATTTCTGAATTTCCACATCGTTACAAGTGATCCTCAACTTGTAGGTAAATCCTCTTCTGAAAGGTGTGATTCAACTCAGTTGAAATATCCTTGAATGTTTGTAGTGAAAAGAGGATCTAGCTATTTACCCTTTTCCCTCTTTTCCTATAAAACACACACACAGATATATATATATATATATATATATATATATATATATATATATATATATATATATATATATATATATATATATATATATATATATGTGGTATTTTGAATATATATAACAAAACATTCCTATATATATATATATATATATATATATATATAGGAATGTTTTGTTATATATATTCAAAATACCACATAAATGAAATATATTTTCATATTCATTATAGTCATATCTTATCCACCATATTTTCTTTTTGACAATAAAAATAATACAAAGGAATTTATTTCCTTTTGAAAATAAATATTCATTTTATTTATTTAACTATATTTAAATACAAAAAGAGAGAAGGGAAGTTTAGACAGTCTTTTTCCTATAATAACACAAGCATGCATCTTTTTTTTTTGACAATAACTTAACACATTTGAAGGGCAAAAGTCAAGATTTGAATATTTTCTTTCTTCAACAATATATTCAAATGCATAATAATATGTTCAAATTTTTAAAAACTTAAGTAAAGAGGGAACTACAAACTTTTTCCAACAAATAGAAATTTATTTATAGAATCATAGTAACCCATAAAGCACAGTATTACAACTTTCAAAGCTTTCTTTGCAAGGTACAACAAGGTTTACCCATGCTTATCAAACATAACACAATACCATCTACATACTATCCTTCTCATAGAAAAGAGTTTCCAACTACTCCAAGGATAGGAGACTCTTCTCCTTTTTGTCATCCACTTTAGACCTGCAAACAAAAGAAAATTCTAACCAAAGCCAATGGAGGTGCTCACCTCCCAACCTTAGGGATTGCTCACAAGCCCACCCCCAAGCTAGTAGGCCCTATATGAAACCAAAGATACACAATACAAGGGGGACACACACACACACATACATTTGTGAAACAAAGACAAACACCAAAACTCTCATACTTCCTAAGGATTTTCACATTCACAATGGATTCATGAAGGAATCCATAATAGTAGGGGGATTAGAGTGAACATTACCCTTGGGAAAAAGAACTAAAAGATCTCTTACAACAATCATATAGACATATCTCCATTCCTCTCAAAAGTCACCAACTTCCCACAACACTAATTTCATCACATAATACATTCCTTCCAAACAACCTCCTTCAATGGCACTCATGCCAACCATAACATATATGGCGCTCATACCAAAACTCTCTCTCAAAAGAGTGAAATTTTCCCCAAGGATGTTCACACCTCCCTCAACCCCTCAAATGGGTTTCTCTCATCTATATAGGAGAGCCTAAGACAAACACACCCCCTTATCCCAACACAACACCAAATTAAATACAACAAAAAGAAGGAAAAAATCATCAACACAAAATTTTTTAACCAACATACATTCAACACATATAAGCACAAAACTATACAACAAGAAATATAGAATGCCTACCTCAATAAGATATTCAAATGGTGAAGTTGAGCTTGATGAAGTCTTCCCAAGAGCTCCTCAAGACTTCTTCTCCAACTCTAATCTACCAAGCCAAGACTATCCCAACACAAGAAGCAAAAAAATGAAGCAAAAGTCCTTTCTTAACTTGTAAGAGATGTATATGTAATGAATTCCATGTCACACCTTCTCTCCAAATGAGGAGGTACTACATGGCCTCCGTCTCGTCCCCTCTCAACCAATCCCCAAATTTTAAGGAGTGATTTGACTCCTCATGATTCTCACACATGTGAGACCTAAGGGAGAGGAGTGCACTTGTATACTCTTCTCCAAAAATCTTTCTAGTTTGTGCTTCTACATGTGAAACATTAGGGTGAGGGCGTACTTGGTCCAAACCTCATCCATGAACCTAGGAAGATGAGATGGGATGGTGACAAGTCCACCATCCCTCTTCCCAAAACCTACCCACGCCACTTTCTTCCCAAGGAATTTGGGAGTGGTCAAATCCACCTCTAAATCAAATTTTCAAAGTCCAAAAGGTGCCTAACCCCTATGTACTTGACCTAGGGACCTTAAAATCTCAAAATACTAAAAAAAATCATATTTAAGACCCCCAAAAGGGCCCCTAATTCCAAATCCAAAATTTGACACATAAGATGACAACTCAACAACCTTCACACAAAAATAAAAATCAAGTTAACATCACCAATAAATTACATTACAACATTTACACAACAATAAAGACTTTAGTCCCAATTATGGACTAAGACCGGTCATCACAAGGGAAACCACATGGGGTTTATAAATGACCTCTAAAATTCCATAGGCCATGGAAGGTACCTACACAACTCAATTGCACACATAAATACCTCCAATATGCATATATAGCTGAAGCAACTTGAATATAATTTTCAATCATAATTACATCCAATGCAACATCTATAATTCAATTGATAATCACAATCCATTTAATCATCCAAATACATATCAATTCAATTCAATTCCCATTTCACAATATATCATAGTTTCATCATATGTGCATTACCCTAATCCACCAAACATAAATACTCAATTTCAATTCAAAACAACTAGTTCAGTTGCATAATCCTTAAAACACAATTAGATAACGTATATAATCAATCATAGTGTACATCCATCACATAAGTCAAACTATAATATAGCATAATTAGGTCATCATCATCATATTCAAAGTAAATAACTAATCCAATCAAAGTAACAATGTCCAATATAGTCTATCCAAAGATCATAAGTCCAAAATCAACAGTCTAATATCTAGGAATATCAACAATAATAGATCTAATAGAGCAAATAAGTATGCCACATAAGGATGGGCCTCACAACATAAATCATAAAACATAGCCAAAAATATTTACTTTTTAGCATATGTTCTTTTTCAGTATTTCCATTTCAGCATGTGTGCCCATCAATTTTAGCATGAATGTTTATTTTTATCATGCGTGATCATTTTAGCAAGGAAATTAAAGCAGAGCGTGTTTTGTTTTCAAGCAACATTAAGTTAGGTTCTAGCTCCATTTTATAAGATTTAGAGTAGAGTACTACCCTTGGAATCTCAAAACCCTATCACAGATTGCAAGCACCAAACCAAATTGATAAAATTAAATGATGGGTAACTGAATATCTACGACCATATCAAGTAAGTACATACAAACACCTCTAGATGTAATTGTTTCTTATACTAATAAAATGCTCATACACCAATGAGGTGACATAGTTTTCCCCTTTTTAAATAGAAGGGAACAAGGTGACACACACTTCAAGTAAACTGTGTGAATGCATATGTATGGATTAGATTTCAAATAATTTAGATTTCTAACAAATTTACTATTAGATTGGATTTGAAAAAACTACATAAAATAAATTAGTTATTTAATGAAATAAGTTGGACTCATTAGAAATAAAGTTTCCAATCCTATTATTTCAAAAAAAAAATTAAGAATTCTTATTTATTTCAAATAGAATTTCAAATCCAATTTAGAAATAATAAGTCGAGACTATTTGAACAAAGTGGACTAATGAACTAGTGTAGTCCCTAAGTGCATAAATGTGGCTTTGAGTGCTCTTGAATCAAATGTGTTCATATGTGATTCTTTCTTTTAGTCAATATGATTTTTAGCTATCTAGGTGTATTCAAATGACCTACGAAATGTTTTTAAATGCATGTCCATAGTTATTTATTTGAATTATTTAGTGTGTAAGTTGATGGGATAATGACTACTTTGTAGAAGGATCAACTTTTAGGTACTAAAACATGAATTTGAACATGACAAACTATGGCACATCATGCAACTAAACTAGGTTGGACCATGAAAATTAGTCCAACCTAGTCAAACATTGAGGAATGTGTATTGATGAGGTTTGAGGTGAATTTAATAGCAATTAATTGATGAGTTTTGAGCAACAATCAATTTATGCACCAAATAAGTTAAATCATGTTCTATAGCTATACATTTATGAAACATATGTAAAATGGTGTAAAATGAAAGTGTAAAAGTGCAAGGTATGCACTTTTATCCCCCTTACAAATATCAATGTAACTATTAATATGGTAACATTAAATTTTTCTATAAATAATAAATATGAGTTTAAATAGACACAACAAATTTAATATTTATTGTTTATTACAGAAAGAGATTTAATAATTGGCCATCTTATAGTTAGGATTTAATAAGTACTTTAGATGACCTCCAAGGAAAAAATAATAATAATAATTTTAAGATTAAACTATTATTTTTATTTTATAACATATTTAATTATATAGGAAGAAAGAAAAAAAGCAATTTATTTTGTTATATTTTAAATATATTAAAAATTGAAATAGTTTTAAAATAATATTTTCTAATTGTTTGAATTGTAAAGTAGTTAAAATGATTTAGCACAATAGTCAAGTGAGGATGATGGTATGTATTTGATTATGTCATCCATCAAGGTTTGACTAGGTCAAGATTGACTCATACGTGACTTTGACGACTAGATACCCCTACTCATGCCATGACAACTTCCAATTTAAATGTATGCTCCCTTATAATGTTGTAATCTACTATAATGACTTCTATTTTAAATGTATGATGGTATGTATTTGATTATATCATCCGTCGTGGTTTGACTAGGTCAAGGTTGACTCATAGGTGACTTGGGCGACTAAATACCCCTACTCATGCGAGGACAACTTCCAATTTAAATGTATACTCCCTTATAATGTTGTAATCTATTATAATGACTTATAGTTTAAATGTATGCTCCCTCATAATATTCTAATCCTCTCTACAAATAGAAATTTTCCATTATATATATAAAAATGATACCAATTCCAAACAACTTTAACAAAATAAATACTCACTCCTTTAGTTATTAAAAAAATGGATGATTCAGATAAAGATACCCCAAAAAAATAGGATCTTTATTTTTAAAAAAATGCAGGCCATGGGTCGCCTATTTGGAATCTCTGGTGCAGAACTGAGCAGCAATTAAATGGGTCAGAGAAGTTGCAGAGAATAAAGCTCTGTCATGTTGGGATTTTGGAAGACAGTGACGTTATCAACAATTTCTTTAAATGCAGCGTGCACGCCCGCCATTAATGCCGCGCACGCCAACAATCTGTCTAATCTGTCTCTGCCGCCCTTCACACAGACAGACATACAGAGATATATACACATTTAGAATGTAGATACCCTGCAACTGCAACTGCAGGCATTAATGTTGAGCAGAATGGAATATGGATCATCTCAGCCCACAACACATGCATATTTACACGAAAGATCATCTACTGCTCTGCAAAGAGCAGCCCTGCACTATGCTCTTCTTTAACGTCTGCTGCAACTCTGATATAGGCAGCCATTGCTATTGACAATTGTTGTGGAGTCTGGCGTTGAGATCTTGTGAGGGCACAAGTCCTTCAGCTGTTTCAGAGGCTCAGACCCATACTGTTAAATCTCTGTGGACTAGAAAGTCGGTCCTTTCCAAGCACTCTTACCATAGGGGCTATCATGACTAATAAAATTCTTGAAAAATAACTTCGAGGATTCATTTCCTTCCAAAGCTTTCATGAAATTTTTGACATAAAGAGTGGTATGTTGGATCAAATGCTAAGAATTTCAAGAATAACCATATCTTTGGGCATGGTTCCTAAGAAACCTATGAAATCCTTTCAAACCTTCAAAATTAGCCCATGAAAATCCTTGATAATCTGATCATGTTGGTAGTAGGCATCTTTAGAAGTGGCTTAATAGGATGAAAAATAAACATGAGTAGCCACAAGGATATTAGAGCAACTTAGAATTTACCATCCAAGTAAGGGGGTTTGGTAATCTAGTAAGTAATTTTTCTTACTCTTTGGAGAACATGATTTTCTAGTTCAGAAGATGGAACCTAGAAAACAAGGGGAATACCAATAAATTTTAACCTCTCTCATGCTAAATCCATCTCCAATTGAAAAGAGGACTACCTATAGCATTTCATCTTGTTCCATTAAATGTAGAAATTTAAGGTTAAATAATAAATGTTCAAGCACTTCATAACATGGCTTACAAATGGTTCATTTTCCAGAAGACTAAGAAAGGAATATTTAATAAAATGGCCACTAATTAGCTAGATATAGGAGGGAGACTAGGGAGAGAAATGCCATTGACAAACCCTCTAGAGGTATCATTGGATAAAAGATAGCTAAAACCCTTAGAAATAAGAAAATACAATAAAGGGGGTAATGGATTCTCTTGCCTAATGGACCTTTAGAGTTCAAAGTTGCTATATTGAGAGCCATAAATGTCATTCAAGTGAAAGAATCAAGATCAAACCCTAATTAGATGTCTCTTTCTTTAAGTTGTGTATATTAATTTATTAGATCAAATTAAAGACTTGCATATTATAGAGTAAATAGTCCTAACCTAAACTAATTAACAAACATAGGAGTTGAGATTGACAATGCAATAAGGAAACATAACTTGAAAACACAATAGGAAACTAGACTAGGAAATTAAACTTTGTAAGGGTCAAAATAGAAACTTGTATGCCTAGGAGAAGGAAACCATATGAAACTAGATTACTTAGAATGATGGTAAGAATGTTCCCAAAAATTTTGGAGGCTCTAAGAGGTGTCCTCTGACAAAGGGTTGATGCTGGTCATGCCCAGGGGGTAGATGTCCTCTAAGGAGCGTAGGTTGTTCTGTGTTAGAATGCTACAAGACTGGAACTAATGGATCCTGGCATTTCCCTTGTTCTAGAAATGATGAGTACTTATCTTGAAACTACACAAATAGAAAATTATAACACAAACAAGATGATCAAAATGTGATAAATACACTAGAAATGTTTTTAAAAATGGAGAAATTATACTAGCTGCACTTGATGAAAATTGAAAGTGTGTGAAATTGAAATTCTTAGAATGGAAGAGACCAATTTTTAGAGAATTTTGGTGGTCCTAGGAGCAATTTTCTGACAAAGGGGAAAGCTTAGTAGTAGTAAATTCCTTTAGAGGGGGTAGTTAGTTTTGTCACATAATGGCTTGAAACTTTGTGGGAAGCTACTTGATGATTTACAATGAACTAATGATAACTAGCACTTTTCTTGATCCTACACCAAAACACCTACAAAACTAAAAACTTGCAAAAAGAAAATGTTAAGGGTGAATCTACTTCAATCATCCCCCTTATGGGTTATTACAACATAACACCACATCAGACACTTAGCAAATGATATATGTAGACCTAGGCAATAGAAATAAGTGCTTACAATGGATAATAATTGTGAAAAAAAATAAAAACCCTAAGGGTTAACCCTAAAAATTATGCAACAATGGACAAAGGGTGGGAGATGGAAAGAGATGATAAAATTGACATGAAAATGGGCATTGAGGAAAAAAGATGGAAAAGGATTATAATGGAAAGAGGCTAGGTAGAATTGGGCAAGAAAGTGGGGTTCTTAATAGATAGAAAGAGGGATAAAATAGATGAACAACATCTAGGGGCAAGAAGAGGAAAGAAAGCCACAAGAGTGCCAAGACTAAAGACAAAGAAAGATCCAAAGAAAAAAAAGAATTCAATAGCTCCAAGCTTGAATAGAATCATCAATAACACTTGTGAAAGAGAGTACTTCCGCATGAAACCATTGATTCATAGTGTAAGCACTAGTGGAAAGATAACATGCAAGGATTTCCAAATGAGAGGAAAGAGCATCTATTTATAATTTTCTAGAAAGAACTAGGGAAAATGAACATAAGAAATAGGTAGGTGAGGTCAATAATGAGCTACTCATGAAGTTTGGTGGCCAAACTTAACAAAACCAGGTGTGCCACCAAGGGGCACTGATAATTTAGGGGGATGTCCTCTAGGGGGCATTCATGACATTTAATAATAGAGCCTTTGAGGAAGGTAAAGGATAACAATATAGGGTGATGGGAGGTGATTTCATGTCATTTGGATCATTAAGGATTGATATATGAGGGCAATAATGATAAAAGAAAGGTCCAAAACACATAAGAGAAGACACACAACTTAAATGTTAGGTGGTAGAGGATAAACATAATAAACAAGGCTTAAACAAGGGTCTAGACACGTGAGATAAGGGGAAACACAAGATACATAAGAATAATCAAGGATTCATAAGGATCCATAAGGAGTGAATAAGGGTTAAAAACACATGTTGAATAAAACAACTTAAATTAGTACAAAAGACAGTAAAAGAAGTTATATGGTATACAATTTATGTTATTACAAGAAGATGAAGCATCCTAAAAAGGCAATTGGAGTGGTTAAACAAAAGTTGACCTAAAGCCAAGATATGTGGAGCATGGGCAAAATAAAATGCCACTCTATACTATTATAGGATTTATCAAAGTTAGTTTTGACAAAATAGGCCTTTTGAGAAGAGCATTGGGCCCACTCCATATGTTCCTAGGCAATAATGATATTATGTATGGTGCATTAGTTGTGGTCAAATATTTTTTCTTCAAGTCTAACAACTAAAGGTAATAAATATCCAATGCAAAGAGCCAAGGATTTAGAAAATATCTTGTTAAACAAATTCATGAGAGTGATAGGATTCTAATTGGTGATGATCTTATAGTATCCATTTTTTATAATGAATTTGATATTTCATTAGTTGATAAACAACCATAAAAAACTAATGTGCATGGTTTCCAAGTAGACTTTGTGAAGATAAGGGACGACTGTGTCCTAAAGAGTTTGCTAAAACTCACAAGTAAAACCATTAAGTCTATAATCCACATGACAATCCATCTAAGAAATGAATTTATGAAGGCCTTTAATAGAAAGAAGATCATCCCAAAAATTTCTTTAAGCTTCATAAAATTTAAAAGGCACCACCCCATGACATTAAGAGAATATGTCCACAATGGCTTGTGAGGAGAGTTGAGTGGAAAACAAGGCCTTTTAATGTCACACAATCTTGTAAAATGTTAGGAAAGTGTGTGAGATGGGTTGATGCTTCCATTATGGCATGAATTTTATCACCAATTCTTTTGGATAGAATAATATGAAATAATTCTTTGTTCACCCATTCCCCAATTCTATGCCATGCATATGCACTCAAATTTAGGCACCACAAGCTTTAAAAGCCTAAACAATTTTTCATTTGTGTCTTAAGGATGTAACCTAAATTCACACCTATGTTCATTGAATGGCAAAATTTCCAACCCTTGAGCTTGGAATCTACATAGATATTTTCATACAATGCATTAGAATCTATTTTTTGATAGGTTTAATACATTTTTTGGTGGGGTGAACTTCAACCTAATTTTTTAATTTTATGATGAGGGATATGACTTAAGATTTATACCTAAATTCAACCTTTGGGGTATGACACACCCTTAATTGGATGTAGTAGTTTACTCCATTCAATATTTAATATGTACATTTTAAATCTTGTAAGATATTTCCTCATAACTTATATCTCAAACTAGAAAGATGTGATTAAAAGTGAGAAACAAGGTAATTCTAGAAAACTTTGGTGGCTCTTTTGACAAAAAGTGGGGTGGGTGCCAAGATAGATGTTGTCTAATTTATTAGTTACAAACTTAATCTAAAAAAAGGTGATTAGAGAGTTAAACAAGGGTATATAGTAAATAGATCAACTATTTTACAAAATTGATGCATTGTATAGAAGTCTAGATGCATAAGATTCAAGCATCTTTTTTAAATCCTTAGTTTCCTCAATAGAATTTATTCCATAGAGAATGGAGTCATCAAAAACTAATTATGTGTTTGAGTGCCAGTAGAAGAACTAATTTCTAGACTAACATTATTACCTTGTAACCTAAAATGTGAGAGACCATGAAAGAGCTTCAACAATGAGGATGAATATGTAGAGGAAAAGAGGATCTAATAAAACTCATTAGTCTCCCATTGCATTAAAATGATAATTTGGGTAATGAGGTGAAACCAATGACCTAAGATTACTAATTTTCATTCAATCTAAATTAAATAAGGATACAATGCAAAAGTTCTAGTCCACTTGACCAAAATCCTTGCTAATATCAAGATTGATGATCATAATTTGTAATAGCTATAGAGGAATGAAGCTCATTAGCTATAACTACCTAATCAAGAATTATTTACCCTTGCAAAAAATCACCTTTTTTCAAGATAAATGAAATCAATGGTGATGGGATTGAGTATTTTTCTATTTTTGGTGGTGATTTTATAAAGGGTTTTGCATATAGATATTAGATAGAATATTCCAAAGGAATATTAGGTATCAATTTTAGGAACAAGAGGATTGAAGGTGTTATTATAATATGGAATCTTTGTAGGATTTATGAGACTTGTTGAAATCATGAACATATTTTTCAAATACACATATACCATAAGGATTTGAAGAAGCTAGATTGGTATTCAACATTACGTAGGGATTTTTCACTTTTCATTATAAAGACAAGTGTAACAACTTGTTTAAGACAGATATAATTGGTGTTTTCTTTGTTTAAATTAGGACAAACCTAAAACAAGATGTTAGAGTTTAAAGTCTCTCATACATATTCCTAGAAAGATCCTTAAGAAGAGTGGCTAGAAAGAAAGTGATTAGCATCCTCTTGTTTTATATCAACTAGTTCAATGAGTTGGAAATCCTTGGCTAATAAGATATTGGAGATTATGTTGATGTTCTTGAGAGAGAGAGAGAGTTGGGTTTTCTTTATATAAAATATCTCATTGTAAAGGGTAATTTTAAATTTTAGTTTTTAATGTAGTTCCTCATCAAAAGTAGATAAAAAAATCCATATATCCTCTAAGAAGAGTTGAGATATTCAAGAGATAGATACGTGTTTGATTATTTTCTAAATTTCTTCAAAGGAATATTGATTCCGCTATTTAAGGTATTCTTTGATAAATTTTAGTTTCAGAGATAATATAAACTGTTGGATCTAGGGCATATAACTGAGAGGGGGGGGGTGAATCAGTTGTATAGAACTTCTTCTATTTCAAACACTTAATTCTCTGTTGTTAGTTAGCAGCATATCAAATAATCATTCATGGAAGCATAATACATAAACATAAGAGCAGATAAGCATCAACACATTGAACACCAAGATTTTGACGTGGAAAACCCGGTTAAGGGAAAAACCACGGGGTGATTAACCCAAGAATTATTCTCTGTTAGAAGAATAAAGAAAAATGAATGGCACATGCCAATAAGGGCTCACTGCCCGAGCACACTGCTCACAAAGAGGCCCACTGCCTACAAGGAGACACACTGTCTACAAAGTGATAAAAATCACAGTCTTGAACTGGAGAATGACATCTCTACCATGTCCGGATCAGTTCCAATTAAGCCCAACAATCTCTGCTCTGCCTTTCGCACCTTTCTTTGCTATCTCATACTCATCCTCACACCACACCTTGAAATGAACTCACAAACCGTTATTTATACAAGACATCAACTTAGGAACAAACATCTAAGTCGGCAAACAACCATAGGAGTATCCGCAAGATGAATAACACATCCGGTCGGCCATCACAAGAACATTCGCAGGATGAACAACTCATCCGGTCGGCTAAACAGAGAAATAACTTTATCCGGAAGAATAACTTCAATTCCGGGCTCTACCATCAATGCGGACCAACAACACAACCTAAACATGATCCAGGAACCTTCACAAGTCTGTCTGAATGTCCGGATACATCCGCACTTCCTCTGCTTACTGGGATCTCTTGTCTTCCTCATCCGGAACTTCAAGAACACAGTCTGTCGCCACTGTCATAATGCAAGAGGTACTTCCGGACCTCCAAATCACACACAAATCAGGATGACACATCACAAGGACATCTCAAACACTCCTTCCAATCCGCAGATTAGGATAATACAATTCCAGACCTCACCGGACCTTTTTGTGATCCTCTGTCACCTCCGGATACTTGCCGGACCCGGTTCTATACCGGCAGCCACAACTCCTTCAGATCTTCATGCGGACCTCTGAAATCTTAACTGTAGCATCTCAAGACTCATATCTACTAACCCTTTAATCCACATCCTCCGGTTCTCATCCTATACAGTACATTTATCTTCTTCTTATCACTGTTCTTCACTGTTCCTGACTGAGACTAATTTTCTCAATATCCTCAGCACACAGCTCATCAAATCCTTCTTGTCAATGCAATATGAGTATGTTGACATCAATGACAACACTGGATAACCTCATACTTGCAACAATCTCCCCCTTTGTCATTGATGGCAACATATGATGTGAAAAACCATCAAGACAAGAACTTCTCTTTTCTGTCACAGCTCCCCCTATCAACAACAACTCTTCACATGTCTTCCTTTGCTGCTCCCCCTTTGATCATCAACCACTTGTTTTTCACATGTCTTCTCTCCCCCTTTGACATCAATGGCAAAGGGCTCATACTTGCAATTCTCATGCATCAGAATCATACCAGCTGCTCCCCCCTTAGTTGCAGCTCCCCATTAGTCCGGATCACAAGATATGACTGTGATAGCCACCGGACTGATGCACATCAGTGCATCTTAGTTCATCACCGGAGGGGCCATGACCCCTAACTTCTCCCGGAGATATTCAAAAGAATCCTTGGGAAGAGGTTTTGTAAAGATATCTGCAATCTGATCCTTGGAGGGAACATACTCCAATCTGACTTCTTCCTTGTTTACTTGTTCTCTCAAAAAGTGAAATTTGATAGATATGTGCTTAGTCTTAGAATGCAATACCGGATTCTTGGAAATATTAATTGCACTTGAATTATCACAGAAAATTGTAATAGGCTCCTCATATTCAACTTTGATGTCTCTTAGCATCTGCTTCATCCACAAGATTTGAGTGCAACTACCTGCTGCTGCAATGTATTCTGCTTCAGTTGTAGACAGAGATATTGCATCTTGTTTCTTGCTTAGCCAAGAAACCAATCTCTTCCCCAAAAAGAATGCTCCACCACTAGTGCTCTTCCGGTCATCCACATCTCCTGCCCAATCTGCATCTGTGTAAGCATGAAGAGAGAAATCCGGATCTCTAGGATACCAAAGACCATACTCAACTGTTCCTTTCAAGTATCTAAAAATTCTTTTGATTGCCATAACATGAGATTCTCTAGGATCAGCCTGGAATCTTGCCACAAGACCAACAGCTTGCATTATGTCTGGTCTAGTTTGAGTGAGATACAACAATCCACCAATCATTGATCTATACTTTGTCTGATCTGCCTTTGGAGAATCATCATCTTTGCTTAACTTACATCCGGTTGCCATAGGAGTGTTCATAGGCTTTGAGTCTTCCATACCAAATTTCTTTAACAGTTCTTTCGCATATTTGGTCTGAGAAATGAAGATCCCTTCTTTTGTTTGAGTAATTTGCAGACCCAAGAAGAAATTCATTTCACCAAGCATAGACATTTCAAACTCACTTTTCATCTGATTTGCAAAAGTTTTACACATACTATCTCTTCCTCCAAAAATGATATCATCCACAAACACTTCAACAATCAGAATGTTCTCATGATCAATTTTGAAGTATAAGTTGCTGTCAGCAGTACCTTTGTTGAATCCAATCTGCACAAGATGCTTATCCAACCTTTCATACCATGCTCTTGGGGCTTGCTTCAATCCATACAAGGCTTTCTTCAACTTGCAAACCATATCATTATTATCAGACAATTGAAATCCATCCGGTTGTTCAATGTAGACTTCTTCTTCCAGATCACCATTTAGGAAGGCAGACTTGACATCCATCTGATATACCTTGAAGTCTTTGAAGGCAGCAAATGCAAGAAGTAATCTGACTGCTTCAATTCTTGCTACCGGAGCAAAAGTCTCTTCAAAGTCAATTCCTTCTATTTGGGAGTAGCCTTTGCAGACCAATCTAGCTTTGTTTCTGATTACTTCACCAGCTTCATTTAGTTTGTTCCGGAAGACCCACTTGGTTCCAATTACATTCCTGTCTCTAGGTCTGGGAACAAGATCCCAAGTATGATTTTTCTCAATTTGCATCAGTTCATCTTCCATTGCTTTGGTCCAGTTTTCATCATTGCAGGCTTCATTTATTGTTTTAGGTTCAATCTTTGAAATCAGACAACATTCATTCTGATCTTGAGCAATATTCCTTCTAGTTTGTACACCTTTGCTTCTGTCACCTATGATCTGATCTTCAGAGTGATTCAGTCTTACATACCTTGGAATTTTGGGAGTATCCAGCACTGCTGTTTCTTGATCAGCCTCATTCAAATCTAACTCTTCTTCCTGATTTACCGGATCAGGCTGACTCTGTCTCACCGGAGAGGATTGAGGTCCTTGAACACTGTCTTGGTCATCTTCATCAAACTCATAAAATCTTGAAGGCTTCTCAATTCCTTCATCAACCTTCACATTGGTGCTTTCTATCATCTTCCTCAATCTCTTATTGTAACATCGGTATGCTTTGCTTTGAGTGGAGTAGCCCAAGAAAATTCCTTCATCACTTCTAGCATCAAACTTTCCTAGATCTTCATCTCTTTTAATATAACACTTGCTACCAAATACTCTGAAATATTTCACAGTAGGAGTGATGCCAAACCAGAGTTCATAGGGGGTCTTACCGGTGTTGTTTCTGATTTGAACTCGATTGAGAGTGTAGACTGCAGTGCTGATGGCTTCTTTCCAAAACATTTGAGGAACATTTGCTTCCAACATCATTGTCCTAGCAGCTTCCTGGATGGTCCGGTTCTTTCTCTCAACTACTCCATTCTGCTGTGGAGTCTTAGGAGCAGACAACTGTCTCCTTATACCCTGTTTCTCACAAAAGTCAATGAATTCACCAGATGTAAATTCACCACCTCTATCAGACCTTAGACACTTTAGTTTCAATCCGGTTTGATTCTCCACCATAGCTTTGAAGATTTTGAACTTCTCAAAAGCTTCTGATTTTTCTTTTAGAAAGGTAACCCACATCATCCGGGAATGATCATCAATTAACAACATGAAATATCTATCACCTTGCAGACTCTTGATTCTTGTTGGACCACATAGATCAGTATGTACTAATTCCAATAATCCGGTAGAAGACTGATCTTTGCTTTTAAAAGAGACTCTGCTTTGTTTGCCTAACTGACATTCTTTACACACACTATTTGTAGGTTTTATCAACTTTGGAAGATCTCTCACAGCCTGAGTATTGCTTATCTTGATGATGTTATCAAAATTTACATGACACATTCTTCTATGCCATAACCAACTCTGATCAATTTGAACAAACAAACAACTTTTATTTGAACCAACCAGATGAAAGATGTTACCTCTTGTCTGAGTACCGGATGCAATTTCAGTTCCGGAGCTTGTAAAGATTCTGCATTTTCCATTCTTGAACCGGAGATCATAGCCTTTGTCCACTAACTGACCAACACTGAGAAGATTGTGCTTCAATCCTTCAACATACAGTACATTACCTGTTTTGCTCTTACCATCAAAGGAAATAGTTCCCCTACCTCTGATTCTGCCAGCAGAATTGTCACCAAACTTTACCATTCCTCCTTCATATCTTTCCAAGTCTAAGAACTTATTCTTGTCACCAGTCATATGGTGAGAGCATCCACTGTCAATAACCCAATCATCCTTTTCTTCCACTTGAGCAGCCAAGGCTTTTTCAACAACTTTGTGATTGACAGATTCAGAGAGCAAGGAATCTTCTTCCTTGATGGCTATAAACACCCACTCATTTCTGGATTTGCTTCCTGGATCTGATTCATCATCTGTTACTCCTTCATTGTCATCTTCTTCATGAACATAATAGCAATTCTTTTGAAACCTTTGTCTGTGAGTATTAGATCTTGCAGATCTCTCCGGACATCTTGAGGCAAAATGACCAATCTTATTGCAGTTAAAACACTTAAAGGGTAGTTTTCCTTCATACTTACCGGATCCTCTTGGCAGTCTCTTTGCAATGAGGGCTTCAAGTTGAGCTGTTTCTGCTTCTTCTTCTTCCATGTCTCTTCTTGCTTGATCATACCATGACTTTTTCCTTGATGAGTTTTCACCCGGATCAAATCTCTGTTTGCCTTTCACATAGGCACTGGCTTTGAAAGCAGATTCGGTCTTGGGAGGATCATCTCCAAACTCGGTCATTTCAAATGCAGCTAGTTTGCCAGCCAGTTGTTCTCTTGTGACAGTTGTGTGGGCTCTGAATTCATCAATGGCAGCAACTTTGATTTTGTAGGCAGCAGGAAGGGATCTTAGGATTTTGCAGACAATCTCATTTTCATCTAAAGTTCCACCAGCATTTCTGATTCCACATACCAGCTCATTTACTCTTGGCATAAAGGTAGTAATGTTCTCATCATCTCTCATTTTCAATCTTTCAAATTTCCCTTTCAGACTTTGCAACCTTGCACTTTTGACAAACTCATCTCCTTCATACAGAAGTTCCAGTTTAGTTAGGATCTCATATGCAGTGGGTAGGTCAATGACATTCGAGAGATCTGAGTCATTCAATGCACTTAGAAGAGCTTCCTTGGTCCGCAGATTGTTTTCAACTTCTGTGATTTCATTCAGAGTTGTCGGACCACCTTGTGGAGGTACATATGGTTTTGAAATCATACCCAGATATGCTTTTCCCATGCATTCCAAGTGACACTTCATGCGACCTTTCCAGAGAGTAAAGTTGGTTCCATCGAACTTCGGACTATCCTTCTTGTAAGACGACATCCTGGATCTCCTCAAGCGGTTAAGCTCTTGTCAGAGGAACTTGGCTCTGATACCAATTGTTGGATCTAGGGCATACAACTGAGAGGGGGGGTGAATCAGTTGTATAGAACTTCTTCTATTTCAAACACTTAATTCTCTGTTGTTAGTTAGCAGCATATCAAATAATCATTCATGGAAGCATAATACATAAACATAAGAGCAGATAAGCATCAACACATTGAACACCAAGATTTTGACGTGGAAAACCCGGTTAAGGGAAAAACCACGGGGTGATTAACCCAAGAATTATTCTCTGTTAGAAGAATAAAGAAAAATGAATGGCACATGCCAATAAGGGCTCACTGCCCGAGCACACTGCTCACAAAGAGGCCCACTGCCTACAAGGAGACACACTGTCTACAAAGTGATAAAAATCACAGTCTTGAACTGGAGAATGACATCTCTACCATGTCCGGATCAGTTCCAATTAAGCCCAACAATCTCTGCTCTGCCTTTCGCACCTTTCTTCGCTATCTCATACTCATCCTCACACCACACCTTGAAATGAACTCACAAACCGTTATTTATACAAGACATCAACTTAGGAACAAACATCTAAGTCGGCAAACAACCATAGGAGTATCCGCAAGATGAATAACACATCCGGTCGGCCATCACAAGAACATTCGCAGGATGAACAACTCATCCGGTCGGCTAAACAGAGAAATAACTTTATCCAGAAGAATAACTTCAATTCCAGGCTCTACCATCAATGCGGACCAACAACACAACCTAAACATGATCCAGGAACCTTCACAAGTCTGTCTGAATGTCCGGATACATCCGCACTTCCTCTGCTTACTGGGATCTCTTGTCTTCCTCATCCGGAACTTCAAGAACACAGTCTGTCGCCACTGTCATAATGCAAGAGGTACTTCCGGACCTCCAAATCACACACAAATCAGGATGACACATCACAAGGACATCTCAAACACTCCTTCCAATCCGCAGATTAGGATAATACAATTCCGGACCTCACCGGACCTTTTTGTGATCCTCTGTCACCTCCGGATACTTGCCGGACCCGGTTCTATACCGGCAGCCACAACTCCTTCAGATCTTCATGCGGACCTCTGAAATCTTAACTGTAGCATCTCAAGACTCATATCTACTAACCCTTTAATCCGCATCCTCCGGTTCTCATCCTATACGGTACATTTATCTTCTTCTTATCACTGTTCTTCACTGTTCCTGACTGAGACTAATTTTCTCAATATCCTCAGCACACAGCTCATCAAATCCTTCTTGTCAATGCAATATGAGTATGTTGACATCAATGACAACACTGGATAACCTCATACTTGCAACAATAAACATGTTTGGGTCACTCACCCTTGGATAGAAATTGTTAAAGTAATAGGTTAATTACTTAATTAATGTAATCATATTGATTGATTAATTAAGTCGCCTTTACTTTATTTCACTTGAGCTAAACTTAGGCACTTTAATAATTTATTATTAATCCTAGGGTTCTCACTTTTAGGGTTTTGATCTCCTTTTATAAGGATTGATTTTATGGCTTTTGTTTGATATTCTAGACATTTTAGCACCTAGAGAAGTTTTGTTTGTTTTGTTGGGCTTCATTTATCAGCATTAATACATATTCTAATTGTTGATCTCTGATTTGATTTATTTGAGGAGATATCATGGTTTTTGCTATACGTGTTCTTTTTTTAGACATTGTGAGCTTCCATTGTAAGCACTTCTCATATGTAAATACACTGAAATAAAGTGCCTTGGCATTGTACATGTATTCTTGAGATCTTGCACATCATTTTGTGCCTTATTGTAATCGTACTATGATATAAAGTGCCATGGGGGGGTTAATCACATTGATTAGATTGCCTCATGCGTGTGTGCCTTGGTTTGCACACCCTTTTATTTGTTGGTACTTTCATGTTTGCACGTTTAGATGTTCTTATTTCTTCTACATGCACTTCTTAGATTCACATAGTTTCAGTGTACCTGTCATGGCTCTCCCTTGTCTACATTATGGGGGGGGTTCTACTATTGGTGCTAATGCTTCCTTGGTTTCGCGTTGGGGTGGGTTATGTATCTAGTATTTGTTCCTATGTATTAGGCGGATGTAGTGATACATCAGTGGTTGGTTACCCATGCATTTTGATGAGATAGAGCATATACCATATGGACACTCTTGCATTCCTTTTGTGGAGGTGACCTTCTATTTTCACTTGATCAATTCTTCAGACTTTTGGTACATGTGCCATTTGTATCTTTGAGTTTCAAATGTTTTTCCTTTGTTTGCCATTTGATTCAAGTAGTGTCATTGGGGGCACTCATGCAGATTCTTGTCTTCTTGATTCTGATCTTCATCTTGTTTTAGAGGAGGTTCTTCTTTCAGCACTATAGTAGTGAGTCTTCGATAGTGTTTGTAGCTTCTTCATGCTTCAGTGGAGTTCTTCATGTTCCTATTCCTTTTGGGACATCCTTTGTGGAGGCTTCTTAGTCCTTCACTCTTTCTCTCTCTCTTGTAGGGAGGTTTGTTCTCTCTTTTGGGGAGGAGTTTTTCCCATGTGGTTTTCTCCTTTTCTCTATTTGTGAGGGACTCCTTTGTACATGGGTACCTCATCAGGCCTAGTTGCCAAGACCCATCTTTGCCTTCATGCATTTGTCCTTAGTTTTCTTAGCTTCTCCCTAAGTTCATCTTAAGGGGGACGGTGTTAGAGTAATAGGTTATTTACTTAATTAATGTAATCGTATTGATTAATTAATTAAGTCACCATTACTTTATTTCACTTAAGCTAAACTTAGGCACTTTAATAATTTATTATTAATCCTAGGGTTCTCACTTTTAGGGTTTCAATCTCCTTTTATGAGGATTGATCTTATTGTAATTATTCATTATTTATGCATCTTGCTTCAGGTTTGCAGAGCACCATTATTGTGCCTCTTGATCTCCTTTATGTGACAGGTTATTTTCTTCCAGGTGTTCATTGGGATCTGTGAGGTTAGTTTATCAACATCAACAGAAATTCACTACTCTTTTGAAAGATTAAAAAAAATCTTTGTGAGGCCACATTAAATCAACTTAAAATGGTTGTATAGTGGGGCACCATATAATTTTATAGAGAGGAGGTTTGGAACATGATTTGATCCAAATATTTTACAATGTCTAAGAAGATACACACATTCTATTTTAGTGAACTCGAAGAAAAAAATGTTTTATCAAGTCAAATGGCTGAGAATCCTAAAATGATCTAAGTTGGGAAGGAAATCCTATAGAGAAAATGTTAAGACTTAGGGCACACAACTAAGAGGGGGGGTGAATCAGTTGTACAAAACTTTCTCCCAATTATACACTTAAATCCTCTTAGTGATTAGCAGTATATTAATCATGAAACATAATGTACTTAAATCAAAAGCAGAAACACATTAATACATAAGACACCAAGATTTTGACGTGGAAAACCTAGTTAAGGGAAAAAACCACGGGGTGATTAACCCAAGATTATATTCTCTGTTAGAAGAATAGAAAGAACAAAATGGCACATGCTAATTAGGGCTCACTGCCCGAGCACACTGCTCACAAGAGGCTCACTGCCTACAAGAGACACATTGTCTACAAAAGAAATAAGTATCACCTACTTGAACTAGAAAATAGCATCTTCACCATGCTTGAATCAGTTCCATTTAAGCCCAATACTTCTACTCTACCTTTCGCTCTTCTCCTTGCTACCACACACTCATCTCAACAAAGACAACTTTGAAATGACTTCACAATCCCTTATTTATACAAGATATCAACTTAGGAATGATCATCTAAGTTGGCAAACATCAACAAGAACATCCGTAGGATGTGTAACTCATCCGATTGGCCAATCTTCAGAAGAACACTATCATCCAGAATTTAATCTTCAATTGCAAGCTCCAACTCCAATGTGGATCACCAACATGAACTGGACATGATCCAAAGACCTCCACAAGCTTGCATAAATCATCAAGAACATCCACACTTCATCTACTTACTAAAATCCATCTCCTGTTCATCCGGAACCTCAAGAACACAGTCTGTCATTACTGTCACAAAGGAATAGATGCGTGCGGACCTTCAAACCATGAACCAATCTATTTGACACTCCACAAAGACTTCCTCAATACTCCTTCAAATCTGTAGAACAGGACAATGCAATTCTGGATCTCACCAGACCTATCTGTAACACTCTGTCACCACTGAACATCTGCCAGAACCAGTTTTACTTGAGCGGCCACAACTTCTTTAGATATTCATGCAGACCTCTGAAATCTCTATTGGACCACCTTAAGACACATATCCACAAACCCTTTAAAATGCATCCTCTGATACTCATCCTATCTTGGACTTTTACCTTACTGTCATCACTGATCTTCACTGTTCCTGATTGAGACTAATTTTCTCAATATCCTCAGGACACATCTCATCCAATCCTTATAATTAATGCAACAGGAGTATGTTAACATCAATGACAACACCAGTTAGGCCCATACTTGCAACAATCTCCCCCTTTGTCATTGATGGCAAGATATGATGTGAAAAACTGTTTTAACCATCAAGACAAGAACTTCTCCTTACTGTCACAACTCCCCCTATCAGCAACAACCATTCACATGTCTTCTCTCCCTTTACTGCTCCCCCTTTGATCAGCAACCACTTGTTTTTCACATGTCTTCTCTCCCCCTTTGACATCAATGGCAAAGGGCACATACTTGCAATTTCACCACTTCAGAAACATACCTGCTGCTCCCCCTGAGTAGCAGCTCCCCATCAATCTAGATCACAAGATATGACTATGATATCCACCAGACTGATGCACCTCAGTGCACCTTAGTTCATCACTGGAGGGGCAATAACCCCTAACTTCTCCTTGAGAAAGTCAAAAGAGTCCTTAGGTAGAGGTTTAGTAAAGATGTCTACAATCTGATCCTTGGAGGGCACAAACTCCAATCTGACTTCATTCTTGTTCACTTGCTCTCTCAAAAAGTGAAACTTGATGGATATGTGTTTAGTCTTTGAATGCAACACCAGATTCTTAGATATATTTATAGCACTTGAATTATCACAGAAGATTGTGATAGGTTCTTCATACTCTACTTTGATATCTCTTAGCATCTACTTCATCCATAAAACTTGAGTGCAACTACCTGCTGCTGCAATATATTCTGCTTTAGTTGTAGATAGAGATATTGCCTCTTGTTTCTTGCTTAGCCAAGAAACCAATCTCTTCCCCAAAAAGAATGCTCCACCACTGGTACTCTTCCGGTCATCCACATCTCCTGCCCAATCCGCATCAGTATATGCATGAAGAGAGAAATCATGATCTCTAGGATACCACAGACCATACTCAACTGTCCCTTTTAGATATCTAAAAATCCTCTTGATTGCCATGACATGAGATTCTCTAGGATCAGCCTAAAATCTAGCAACAAGACCAACAGCCTGCATAATGTCTAGTCTAGTTTGAGTGAGATACAACAGTCCTCCAATCATTGACCTATACTTTGTTTGATCAGCCTTAGGAGAGTCATCATCTTTTCTCAAATGACATCAGGTTGCCATGGGAGTATTCATTGGTTTTGAATCTTCCATCCCAAATTTCTTCAACAATTCTTTCACATATTTGGTCTGAGAAATGAAGATTCCTTTCTTTGTTTGAGTGATTTGTAGACCCAAGAAGAAATTCATTTCACCAAGCATGGACATCTCAAACTCATTTTTCATTTGATTTGCAAAATTTTTACACATACTATCTCTTCCTCCAAAAATGATATCATCAACAAACACTTCAACAATCAAGATGTTTTCATGATCAATTTTGAAATACAAATTACTGTCAGCAGTACCTTTGTTGAAACCAATCTTCAAAAGATATTTGTCCAATCTTTCATACCAGGCTCTTGGGGCTTGCTTCAGTCCATACAGTGCCTTCTTCAACTTGCAGACCATATCACCATGATCAAACAATTGAAATCCATCTGGTTGCTCAATGTATACTTCTTCTTCCAAGTCACCATTTAGGAAGGTAGACTTGACATCCATCTGATATACTTTGAAGTCCTTGAAGGTAGCAAAAGCAAGAAATAATCTGACTACTTCAATTCTTGCCACTGGAGCAAAAGTTTCTTCAAAATCAACTCCTATTTGAGAGTAACCCTTGCAGAGCAATCTGGCTTTATTTCTGATTACTTCACCAACTTCATTTAGTTTGTTCCGGAAGACCCATTTGGTTCCAATCACATATTTGTTTCTAGGTCTGGGAACAAGATCCCAAGTGTGATTTTTCTCAATTTGCATCAACTCTTCCTCCATTGCTTTAGTCCAGTTTTCATCATTACAAGCTTCATTCACTGTCTTAAGTTTAATTTTTGAAATCAGACAATACTCATCTGAGTTTTGAGCAATTTTCCTTCTTGTTTGTAGACCTTTGCTTTTATCACCTATGATCTGATCTTCAGAGTAATTCAATCTTACATACCTAGGCACTTTGGGAGTTACTTGCATTTCTGCTTCTTGATCAGGCTCATTCAAACTTATCTCTTCTTCATGATTTACCGGATCAATCTGGATCTGAAACTTAGAAGAGGCTTGGGCTCCTTGAGTCAGAACACCATTCTGATCATCTTCATCATATTCATAGAATCTTGAGGGTTTTTCAATTCCTTCATCAACCTTCACATTTGTACTTTCTATCATCTTTCTCAATCTCTTGTTATAACATCGGTATGCTTTGCTTTGAGTAGAGTAACCCAAGAATATTCCTTCATCACTTCTAGCATCAAACTTTCCTAGATCTTCATCTCTTTTGATGTAACATTTGCTACCAAAGACTCTAAAATACCTCACAGTAGGAGTGATGCCAAACCAAAGTTCATAAGGAGTCTTACCGGTATTGTTTCTGATTTGAACTCGATTGAGAGTATAGACTGCAATGCTGACGACTTCTCTCCAATAGATCTGAGGAACATTTGCTTCCATCATCATTGTCCTAAATGCTTCCTGGATGGTCCGGTTCTTTCTCTCAACTACTCCATTCTGCTGTGGGGTCCTAGGAGCAGACAACTGTCTCTTGATTCCATGCTTCTCACAGAACTCTATGAACTCACCAGATGTGAATTCTCCACCTCTATCAGACCTCAAACACTTCAATTTTAATCCGGTTTCATTCTCTACCATAACCTTGAATATTTTGAATTTCTCAAGAGCTTCTAATTTCTCTTTCAGAAAGGTTACCCACATCATCTGGGAATAGTCATCAATTAGTAGCATGAAGTATCTATCACCTTGAATACTCCTGATTCTTGTCGGACCACAAAGATCAGTATGAACTAAGTCCAATAATCTAGTAGAAGACAGTTCCTTACTTTTGAATGTGACTCTGCTCAGCTTACCCAACTGACATTCTTTGCACAAGTTGTTAGAAGGTTTCACCAATTTTGGAAAATCTCTTACATCCTAAGTATTGCTTATCTTGATGATATTATCAAAATTCACATGACACATCCTCCTATGCCACAACCAACTCTGATCAATTTGAACAAATAAGCAACTTTTACTAATACCAACCAAGTGAAAGATATTACCTTTAGTTTGAGTACCGGATGCAATCTCTGTTCCGAAACTTTCAAAGATCTTGCATTTTCCATTCTTGAATCGAAGATCATAGCCTTTGTCCACCAACTGTCCAACACTGAGAAGATTGTGCTTCAAACCTTCAATATACAGTACATTACCAATTTTGTTCCTTCCATCAAGAGAAATAGTTCCTCTACCTCTGATTCTATCAACAGAATTATCACCAAACTTTACCACTCCTCCTTCATACCTTTCCAAATCTATGAAATTATTTTTGTCACCTGTCATATGGTGAGAGCAACCATTGTTAATGACCCAATCATCCTTTTCTTCAACTTGGGCAGCCAGAGCTCTTTCCACAGTCTTATGATTGACAGATATAGAGGACATTGGATCTTCTTCCTTGATGGCAATGAACACCCATTCATTTCCAGATTTGTTTCCTATCTCTGATTCATCATCTATTATTCCTTCATTATCGTCATCTTCATGTACATAATAATAGTTCTTTTGGAACCTTGGCTTGTTAGGATTTTGCCTTGAAAACCTTTCCGGACACCTTGAGGCAAAATGACCAATCTTATTGCAGTTAAAACACTTAAATGGTAATTTTCCTTCATACTTACCGGATCCTCTTGGCAGCCTCTTTGCAATAAGGGCTTCAAGTTGAGCAGTTTCTGCTTCTTCTTCTTCCAGATCTTTTCTTGCTCTTTCATACCATGATAGCTTCCTTGATGAATTCTCTCTTGGATCAAACCTTTGTTTACCTTTGACATAGGCATTGGCTTTGAATGCAGATTCAGTCTTGGGGGGGTCATCTCCAAACTCTGTCATTTTAAATGCAGCCAATTTTCTAGCCAATTGATCTCTTGTGACAATTGTATGGGCTCTGAATTCTTCAATGGCAGCAGCCTTGATTTTGTAAGAAGCAGGAAGGGATCTGAGAATTTTGCCAACAATCTCATCTTCATCCAAGACTCCACCAGCATTTCTAATTCCACAAACAAGCTCATTTACTCTTGGCATAAAAGTAGTGATGTTTTCGTCTTCTCTCATCTTCAAATTTTCAAAATTTCCTTTCAGACTTTGTAACCTTGCACTTTTGACATACTTGTCTCCTTCATGCAGAAGTTCCAGTTTTTGCTAAATCTCAAAAGTAGTTGGTAGGTCAATAACATTTAAGAGCTTTGAATCAGATAATGCGCTTAGAAGAGCCTCTATAGTCCGCAGATTGTTTTCAGCGTCTGTGATTTCATTTAGGGTTTTCGGACCACCCTGTGGAGGTACAACTGTGTTGTAACCATGGTCTAGTATGCCATTCCCATACATCTCAAGTGGCATTTCATGCGACCTTTCCAGAGATTAAAATTGGTTCCATCAAACTTCAAACTATCCTTCTTGTAAGACGACATCCTAGATCTCCTCAAGCGGTTAAGCTCTTTTAGAGGAACTTAGCTCTGATACCAATTGTTAGACTTAGGGTACACAACTGAGAGGGGGGGTGAATCAGTTGTACAAAACTTTCTCCCAATTATACACTTAAATCCTCTTAGTGATTAACAATATATTAATCATGAAACATAATGTACTTAAATCAAAAGTAGAAACACATTAATACATAAGAGACCAAGATTTTGACGTGGAAAACCCGGTTAAGGGAAAAAACCACGGGGTGATTAACCCAAGATTGTATTCTCTGTTAGAAGAATAGAAAGAACAAAATGGCACATGCCAATTAGGGCTCACTGCTCGAGCACACTGCTCACAAGAGGCTCACTGCCTACAAGAGACACACTGTCTACAAAAGAAATAAGTATCACCTACTTGAACTGGAAAATAGCATCTTCACCATGCTTGAATCAGTTCCATTTAAGCCCAATACTTCTACTCTACCTTTCTCTCTTCTCCTTGCTACCACACACTCATCTCAACAAAGACAACTTTGAAATGAATTCGCAATCCCTTATTTATACAAGACATCAACTTAGGAATGATCATCTAAGTCGGCAAACATCAACAAGAACATCCGCAGGATGTGTAACTCATCAGAAGAACACTATCATCCGGAAGTTAATCTTCAATTGCGAGCTCCAACTCTAATGCGGATCACCAACATGAACTGGACACAATCCAAAGATGTCCACAAGCTTGCATATATCATCAAGAACATCCACACTTCATCTGCTTACTGAAATCCATCTCCTCTTCATCCAGAACCTCAAGAACACAGTCTGTCATTACTATCACAAAGGAATAGATGCTTGTGGACCTTCAAACCACGAACCAATCTATTTGACACTCCACAAAGACTTCCTCAACACTCCCTCAAATCCGTAGAACAGGACAATACAATTCCCAATCTCACTGGACCTATCTGTAACACTCTGTCACCACTGAACATCTGCCAAAACCGGTTTTACTTGAGCGGCCACAACTTCTTTAGATCTTCATACAGACCTCTGAAATCTCTACTAGACCATCTTAAGACACATATCCACAAACCCTTTAAACCACATCCTCTGATACTCATCCTATCTTGGACTTTTACCTTACTGTCATCACTGATCTTCACTGTTCCTGATTGAGACTAATTTTCTCAATATCCTCAGCAAACAGCTCATCCAATCCTTATCATTAATGCAACAGGAGTATGTTGACATCAATGACAACACCAGTTAGGCCCATACTTGCAACAAAAACTCTTGAAAAATGAAACAAAAGTCAACATTGTATTGGGAGATGAAGGAAACACCTCCAAGGTTCTCACTACTACCAAGGATTAAGTTATTGACATAAAAAAAAAAAAGATAAAATTAAGGAATGACGAGGAAAGGCATTTAATTTATTACTATCTACTTTGCATTTAAAAACATGAAAGTTTGGACCATAGACAAAGATCAAATTTAATACAATGAAATAAAGTAGAACTAAAATTTTAATACAAATTAAAACCTATATGAAATGAGTGAACCCAAGAAATCACAACTAGTATAGAGAGTGATCAATAAACAAGAATTATATTTTATAGAAAAATAAGAGGAAAACATATTCTAATATTTGGTCAATTAGGTGAAAGATTCCTCCATGAATATTTTGGATTCTTGAGTGCAAATGATGTTAGGTTTAATAACTACACTTGTCTTGAAGCATCACTTCTTGTTAGGGGTGTTGAAACCCATAAAATACAAGGAGAGTATATATTGATAGTTGATGAAATGATAATTTTACTCTCCTATCATTTAAGATATCATGTAGATGAAACTAAGTTCCAAAAATAATACCATATTGATCTTCTTTGAGGGATTTTTCTACTTGTGACAATTTCCTTCTCATTTATTGGGACTAAAAGACATTGAGGGAATTCCACTTTTTATATAAATAGGAAATAAGGTGGAAATGGGTGAAATATTTATCTGAAGGGAAGTTAGGGGTGTTGGAAATAGTCTGGACAACTGAGAGGGGGGGGGGGTGAATCAGTTGTCCCTAAACTTTAACCTTTTCTAAATTTTTAAATCTTCTTTACAATCAGATTAATAATGAAAACATTTAAGCATAAATCAACACATGAGTAGAAACAACATGAACACGCAACACCAGAATTTTGATGTGGAAAACCTAGTTAAGGGAAAAACCACGGTTGGGGTTAACCCACAAAAATGCGTGCCCTGTTAAAAGTACTTAAGAAAATAGATGGCACATGCCTTCGGGCGCACTGCCCAGAGCTCACTGCTCAAGAAGAGGCTCACTACCTATAAGATATTATGATTTACACATAAATAATGAACTGAGAAATAGCATCTATATTCATGCCTGAATCAGTCCCTTTAAAGGCTCAAAAACTTCTGCTCCTATTTTCAAAATCTTCTTCACTGACTCTTCACTCTAGACTTCCTTCACTCCTCTTCTTCTCTATTCTACTTTTTGATCCTTTCTTCAGATTTAACTCATTTGTACAAGGATGATTTTCCACAAATCTTCAACAAGTATTTATACACTTCATCAACATTGGAATGATCAACAAGATCAGCTAATCTTAACCTGGATCTTTACATTGTCGGCCAAACATAGCTAAGACTTGAAACTTCCTCCATTAACATACCATGCTTTATAAAATGCTCTTTAGATCATCCGCAACATGTCAGGAACATCTGGTCAGCTAAGACTGGGAAGAACATCAACCTTAAAGAAGAAATCTTCAATCAACAATCTCAAACTTCAATGTGGACCTCCAACATAGTAGCCACATGACCCAGAGACCTCCACAAGCACATTGAAATCACCAATAACATTCACTCTAAACCAAATTACCAGAATTATTTGTATCTTCCTTTGGAACCTCAAGAACACTATCTACCATGACTATCAAACTAGAAAAATAGCTTGGGGACCTCCAAACCACAAACCACTGGAGTTGATGATACACACTAAATTCCTAAACATGCCTTCAGATCCACAGACCATAGTATTTCAGTGTGGAGCAATCCGGACCAACTTACTGTCACACTGTCTCTTCTGAATACTACAAAATCTAGTTCTACTTAAATGGCCATAACTTCTTCAAATCTTCATGCGGACTTCTCAATTCTTAACTGGAGAAACCTCTGACAATCCTCTATACAACCATATGGTCCACATGCATTGATTGTCATTAATTTTCTCAATATCCTCAACAATATGGTCTTCTATATAGACAACAAAATAGGATGCAGTTGACACCAATGACAACAAGGATATGTTGACATCAATGACAACACCACTTATGCACATATTTGCAACAATCTCCCTCTTTGTCATTGATGGCAACATATGATGTGAAAAACTAAATTCAACCATCAAGACAAGAACTTCTCCCCCTTTCTCTTCTCACTTCTGCAACTACTCCCCCTTACATCAGCAACTAGTTTTTCACATGACTTCTCTCCCCCTTTGAAATCAATGGCAAAGGGCACATATTTCCTATCTTTTCTCTTTTTGCTTCAGATTGATCCCAAAATCTGCATACTGACTACTCCCCCTTTGAGTAGTACCTACTTAACATCAATCTGAATCACAAGATATGAATGTGAATTCCACCGGACTGATGCATCTTAGTGCATCTTAGATTTGATCAGGAGGGGTAATAACCCCTAACTTTTCTTTGAGATACTCAAAAGTATCTTTGGGAAAAGGCTTAGTGAATGTATCCGCAATTTGATCTTTGGAAGACACAAACTCCAACTTGACTTCATTCTCATTAACTTTCTCTCTCAAGAAATAAAACTTGATAGATATATGCTTTGTCTTTGAGTGCAATACCAGATTCTTTGAAATGCTTATAGCACTTGAATTATCACAGAAAATTGTAACTAGCTCCTCAAACACAATTTTGATGTCCGTCAGCATTTGCTTCATCCATAGAACTTGAGAACAACTATTTGTTGCTGCTATATACTCTGCCTCTGTAATAGATAGAGAAATTACCTCTTGCTTTTTGCTCATCCAAGAGACCAATCTTCTTCCCAAGAAGAATACATCACCACTAGTATTTTTTCTATCATCCACATCTCCTACCCAATCAACATCTGTATATGCATGAAGAGTGAAGTCATTGTCCTTTGGATACCATAGTCCATAATCAATTGTCCCCTTGAGATATCTAAAAATTCTTTTGACTGCCACAACATGGGATTCTTTTAGATTAGCTTAAAATCTGGCAACAAGTCCAACTACATTCATGATGTCAGGTATGGTCTGAGTCAGATAGAGCAATCCTCCAATCATTGATCTATACCTTTTCTTATTTGCCTTTGGGGAGTCATCATCTTTTCTTAGCTTGCATCCGGTTACCATAGGAGTACCTATTGGGTTTGAATCTTCCATTCCAAACTTCTTCAACAATTCTTTCACATACTTGGACTAAGATATGAAGATACCCTTATCTAACTGAACAATTTGCAGACCTAGGAAGAAGTTCATCTCACCAAACATTGGCATCTCAAACTCACTTTTCATCTGATCAACAAATGCTTTGCACATACATTCGTTTCCACCAAAAATGATATCATCAACAAAGACTTCAATAATTAGAATGTCCTCATGATTAATCTTGAAGTATAGATTACTATCAGCGGTACCTTTGCTAAATCCTAGCTTGAGCAAATGCTTATCCAATCATGCATACTAGGCTCTTGGGGCTTGCTTAAGTCCATATAATGCCTTTCTCAGTCTGCAGACCATATCTCCTTGATCAGACAACTGAAATCCTTCCGGTTATTCAATATAGACTTCTTCCTCCAAATCTCTATTTAGAAATGTTGATTTGACATCCATCTGATAAACTTTAAAATCTTTGAAAGTAACAAAAGAAAGAAATAATTTGACTGCCTCTATTCTTGCCACCGAAGCAAAAGTTTCTTCAAAATCAATTCCTTCCACTTGAGAATAGCCTTTACATACCAACCTTGCCTTATTCCTTACAACTTCACCATCTTCATTTAGTTTATTCTAGAAGACCCATTTGGTTCCAATCACATTTTTGTCCTCAGGTCTAGGAACAAGATCCCAAGTGTGATTCTTTTCAATTTGCATCAATTCTTCTTCCATTGCTTTAACCCAGTTTTCATCATTGCAAGCTTCACTTACTAATTTAGGTTCAATCTTTGAAATCAAACAAATCTCTTCTTGATCTTTAGCAACTCTTCTCCTAGTTTGAATACCTCTATTTTTATCTCCTATGATTTGATCTTCAGGATGATTCATTCTTACATACCTGGGGGTTTTGGAAATTGTTGGAACTTCTATTTCTTGAACTTGTTCCTCATCTTCTACACTAATCTCTTGAGTTATTGGAGTTACCGGATCAATTTGGATTTGAGTCTGAATTTGATCTTGCCTTCCTTGACTTTGATTTTCATCTTGATCATCTGAATCATATCCACAATACTTGGAATGACCTTCTTTGCTTTCATCAACTTTAACATTAACACTTTCAACAATCTTTTTCAACCTCTTGTTGAAGCACCGGTAAGCCTTACTTTGAGTAGAGTATCCCAAGAATATTCCTTCATCACTTCTTGCATCAAACTTTCCTAAATCCTCATCTCTTTTGATATAGCATTTACTACCAAAAACTCTAAAATATTTCATAGTAGGAGGATGACCAAGCCATAGTTCATAAGGAGTTTTACCAGAATTTCCTTTGATCTGCACCCAGTTAAGAGTGTAGACAACAATACTCATAGCTTCCCTCCAATAAACTTGAGGAACATTTGTTTCCATCATCATGGTCCTGGCAGCTTCTTGAATGGTTTGGTTCTTCCTTTCCACAACTCCATTTTGTTGAGGAGTTCTAGGAGCAGATAACTATCTTTTTATTCCATGCTTTTTATAGAAAGCATCAAACTCACCAGAAGTGAATTCTCCACCTCTGTCAAATCTCAGACACTTCAATTTCCAACCAATCTCATTGTCAACCATCATCTTGAACACCTTAAACTTATCAAGAGCTTCTGATATTTCTTTTAGGAAAGTTACCCACATCATCTGGGAGTAATCATCAATTAGCAATATGAAATATCTGTCTCCTTGCACACTCCTAATTCTAGTAGGACCACAAAGATCAGTATGTACCAGTTCCAATCTCCCATTTGAACTTTGTTCCTTACTTTTGAATGAAATTTTGTTCTTTTTACCCAATTGACATTCTCTACATATACTATCAGGTTTCACAAGTCTTGGAAGATCTCTTACAGCTTGAGTGGAACTTATTTTGACAATGTTATCAAAATTCACATGACACATCCTCTTATGCCATAACCAACTTTGATTTGTTTGAGCAATCAAACAACTTTTGCCTGAACTACTTAAGTTAAAGATGTTACCTTTAGTCTGAGTACTCTATGCAATTTCAGTTTCAGAACTTTCCAAGATTATGCATTTTCCATCCTTGAATCAAAGATCATAACCCTTGTCAACCAACTGTCCAACACTGAGAAGATTATGTTTCAGTCCTTCTACATACAGAACATCATTGGTGCTATTCTTACCATCAAAAAAGATGGATCCTCTGTCATGGATTCTACCAGCTGAGTTGTCTCCAAATTTCACAAGTCCTCCTTCATAATTTTCAAAACTCACAAACTTACTCTTGTCATCGGTCATATGATGAGAACATCCACTATCAATCACCCATTCATCCTTTTCAACAACCTGAGCAACTAAGGCACTTTCCACATTTGCATAGCCAGTAGATTCAGTAGACATTGGATCTTCTTCTTTAATAGTAATAAACACCCAATCACCTTCTCCATAATCAGATTCATCATCTGTGACTCCTTCTCTAGCTTCTTGGACATAGTAACAATTCTTCTGACTTTTGTATCTGTTAAGGTTTGGTTTTGAAAACCTCTCCGGACACCTTGAGACAAAATGACCAATCATATTACAAGCAAAACATTTGAGTGGCAACTTTCCTTCATACTTACCGGATCCTCTTGGCATCCATTTGGCAATGAGAGCTTCAAGATCTATAGTCTCAATTTCATCATCTTCAAGATCCTTCCTTGTCTTGATAAATCTGTTTGTTCTTCCTGAAGAAATTTCACCCAGATCATATCTTTGCTTTCCATACACACTGGCCTTGAATGCAGATTGAGACTTCAGAAGAGAATCACCAAACTCACTCATTTCAAATGCTGAAAGCTTACCAACTAACTGATCCCTTGTGACAGTTGTTACTATCCTGATTTCTTCAATGGCTGCAACCTTGTGCTTGTAAGCTGCAGGTAAGGATCTGAGCACCTTGGTAACAATCTTTGATTCATCCAATACTCCGCCTGCATTTCTGATACCGGTCACAAGTTCATTTACTTTCTACATGTAGGAAGTAATGTTTTCATCTTCACTCATTACCAATCTTTAATGTTTACCCTTCAGGCTTTGTAGCTTGGCACATTTAACATATTTGTCACCTTCATACAGATTTTCCAATTTACTCCAGATTTCATGAGCAATTTGTAAATCTAGGACATTTGCCAATTCAGTATCAGACAGGGCACTCAACAATGCTTCTTTGGCTCGATTGTTGCGTTTAGCATCTCTGAGTTCATCTATATTTGAAGGTCCATTCTTTGGAATCTTATACACATTCTTGGTTATTGTCTAAAGGCCATCACCCATACATTCTAGATGACACTGTATGCATACCTTCTAGAGGGAGTAATTTATTCCATCAAATCTCAAACTTTCCTTCTTGTAGAATGACATCTTGGATCTCCTCAAGCGGTCAAGCTTCTTTTAGAGGAACTAAGCTATGATACCAATTGTTGGAAACAGTCCGGACAACTAAGAGGGGGGGGGGTGAATTAGTTGTCCCTAAACTTTAACCTTTTCTAAATTTTTAAATCTTCTTTACAATTAGATTAATGATGAAAACATTTAAGCATAAATCAACACATGAGCAGAAACAACATGAACACACCACACTAGAATTTTGACATAAAAAACCCGGTTAAGGGAAAAACCACGGTGGGGGTTAACCCACAAAAATGCGTACCCTGTTAAAAGTACTTAAGAAAATAGATGGTACATGCCTTCGGGCGCACTGCCCAGAGTTCACTGCTCAAGAAGAGGCTCACTACCTATAAGAAATTATGATTTACACATAAATAATAAACTGAGAAATAGCATCTATATTCATGCCCAAATCAGTCCCTTTGAAGGCTCAAAAACTTCTGCTCCTATTTTCAAAATCTTCTGCACTGACTCTTCACTCTAGACTTCCTTCACTCCTCTTCTTCTCTGTTTTTCTTTTTGATCCTTTCTTTGGATTTAACTCATTTGTACAAGCATGATTTTCCAAGACTCTTCAACAAGTATTTATACACTTCATCAACCTTGGAATGATGAACAAGGTCGGCTAATCTTAACCCAGATCTTTACACTATCGGCCAAACATAGTTGAGACTTGAAACTTCCTCCATTAACATACCATGCTTCATAAAATGCTCTTTAGATCATCTGCAACATGCCAGGAACATCCAGTCGACCAAGACTAGGAAGAACATCAACCTCAAAGAAGAAATCTTCAATCAACAGGCTCAAACTTTAATGCGGACCTCCAACATAGTAGCCACATGATCCAGAGACCTCCACAAGCACATTGAAATCACCAATAACATTCACTCTAAACCAAATTACCAGAATTATTTGTATCTTCCTCCGGAACCTCAAGAACACTATTCGCCATGATTGTCAAACTAGAAAAATAGCTTGCGAACCTCCAAACCACGAACCACTGGAGTTGATGATACACACTAACTTCTCAAACATGTCTTCAGATCCACAGACCATAGTATTTCACTGCAGAGCAATCCAGACCAACTTACTGTCACACTGTCTCTTCTAAATACTGCAAAATCTGGTTCTACTCAGATGTCCATAACTTCTTCAAATCTTCATGCGGAATTCTCAATTCTTAACTAGAGCAACCTTTAACAATCCTCTATACAGCCATATGGTCTGCATGCATTGATTGTCATTAATTTTCTCAATATCCTCAACAATCCGGTCTTCTATACAGATGGCAAAATAGGATACAGTTGACACCAATGGCAACAAGGATATGTTGACATCAATGACAACACCACTTAGGCACATATTTGCAACAAGGGGATGTCTTAATCAAAGGTTTCTCCTTATCTTAAGGTTGATCCATGTGGTAATATTAACATGTAATGAAGGAATAAGGGAAGGGAGGAGGAAGGACAAGGAATATTAAGGTGAGGTGCAATATCAAAGGAAAAATTCTCTTTGTTAGTAAGTGTTGGGATAAAGTAAGGAATCAAGTGGGGTTGCATGTGTAGATGGACCAATTCATTAGTATTTGTAATGCCCACTAGTATGTTTGCCTTGTGTGATTTTTGATTTATATGATGTATGTTGTATTGAGTGTCTTATTAGTGTATTATGTGATTCATGTGTTATGAGCCGTTGCACCAAACTTTTTGAGGAGGCTTGTTGTACCATTGAGGTGTTATGATGGTGTATTTTGAATGCTTTTGTGGAGATATTTTCTATGACAATCAATGTGCTTCTATTGAGGTTTTGTATTGGCGTTGGATTTTTTGACTATGCATTATGGGATGCATATGTTGTGCCTTTATATGTTAGATCATTATAGTGTTTCAACTTCACTATTTTCACTATGTTCGATATAGTAGTGGTTGTTATATTTGTTTCAATATTATGAAATATTGTTGATTATGCATCTTATTTCCTAGATCAGGCTAGTCATAGATGATTTATAGTTAGATGTGATGATTTGATATCATGATATGATTTATATCATGTTGGGTGGATTATGTTGCTTTGTCTATTATTATGTGGAGTAGGTATAGGGTTATTCCCCAATGGTGGTTATATTGGACATAGTCGTCTTTGGGTAAAACATGTGTGTTAACTTCTATCTCACTCAATTTGAGTGTGATATGAGCCTTGTGAATCCCTATGTAAACTTGGATCTGAATCGATGATGATTTTGAGGTCCAAATGTGGAAACCCGTAAAGTGTGTATGAGTCCTTTACATGTTTTTATTTTATATTTTTTCATTGCATTTAAATTTATTTTGAAATACATGTTTTCTATGTTTACAGAATATTTAATGGTTGCATTGACAAGATAACACTTTTACCTTAGTGGAAAAGGTCTATGGCATTACTTCCTTTTTAATGAATTTAATTGTTCTTCTTGGAAATAAAATATTTGGTGCAAGAGAATATAAATTACATTATAGTTGGAAAATATTATTAAGTTATTTGAATACATTAGCTTTATTTAAATATTGGGTAAAGTTAAATTACTAAGAGTTTGAAAGAAAATAAAGTATGCAAATATTTTATAAAAATATCTATTTCTTAAAAAATCCTTTTTGTGAAATATCCTTTAAGTGGGAAATGGAGAAAAGGGAAAAAGGGGTTTAGGAAATTTGAAAACAAAAGGAAAAATGGAAGGCATTTTTATAATTCACTTTGCATTTTCTTAAAAAACTCTCTTCCTCTTTAAAAAAAATGATTTTGAGAGAAAGAATACATGGAATTGAATTGCTTGTTCTTAGATTTGGAATGCTTGGAAGTAGATAAAAGTTGCATGGGTGTGTATGTGTTGCTCAAGAGGGGGGTTTCCTCAATTGTTGTGAGCTTGAGGAAATAGGTAATCTTCTTGTTTAATTTGTGTTTTAAATAAAAATTCTTTCATTTTCCATGCCTACATTAGGTTGAGGCATATGTCCTTTGTATTAGAAGAATAATTTAACTTCTATTTGTAGTTTTAAATTTGTATTTTAATTTTTTTTAAATATGCATTTTGTAGGCCAAGTTATGGCAAAATTTTCTAAAATCTTGGTTTCACAATCTTCAGAAAAGTGGTTGCAAAAGAGTGTGGTTGTGTATTTTTAAGCAAAAGAGCACTCTTGAAATTTAGAAATTTATTTTAATTTAAAGTTAGAAATTAAGGTTGCATCCCAACTCCATTTAATGGAGAACTTGGGCATATTTTATGGTTTTAGCAATTTTGAAAATATAGGAAAATTACATTTTAGATCTTAAATAGAAGTTTTAATTTGTGGAAAGATTAGTCTCCTTCATGATTTGGAGTTTTGCATCTTTGGGCATGATGCCATGAAATGTTTTGCATTGATTTATGTGTCATACCCAAATTATGAATTTGGAGTGTTGGATAATTAGGATTAAGGTATAAAGTAGGAAAGGAGTAGGCTCTCACTGCTATTGTGATACAAAGAGATCGTTAGAGAAAGTGGGCTAGAGTTTTAATTTAGTGATAATGTAATACACATTGGGATAATAAAATGATTAATTAAGATTGTAGACACCAAATTTAACTATGTCCTAACACCACCTAATTCCATCCACATTCCCATGTCTTACCATCACCTAATAATTTTTCTATCCTTAATTAAATAATTTACGATTAATTAATTAATTAATCAATTCATTATTCATCTTTATTCAAACACTAATTAAATAAATTAAATATTTACTTAATTAGCTAATTATCTATTCATATATCCCCTTTGATTTCTTTCCTTTTCTAACTCATGTGCATCTAATTAATTAAATTAATTAGATAATTCCATTAATTATCCTTTCTCATCCCTCTTATCTTATCTTATCCCTTTTGATTTATTTCTATTTTCTAAATCATGTGCAACTAGTTAAATAGAAGCAAATCAAAAATCTTATCCTTATCCACCTTAAAATCTTATCCTTATCAATCCATCCATCAAAAATCTATAAATTAAACATCTTGCAAGCCATAATCATCGAATATTTGAATTTAAATTTATGCTACTGAGTTGAGCACCTTACATCCTCATATTCTCAACCAAATTGATCTTGGAGCACAACTGTTGTCGCTGGTGCAACAAGGATGAGTTGGGTGAGCTCTGTGTTATTTCACTTATTTTTGTGCACTTTTTCTTATGCTTATCTGAGGTTTGTGATTAAGTTTGAAAGCAAGATTTAGATTTCTTAATTTAAGTCTTGCATTTATTATTTCAAATGTTCTTGCATACAAGGATATTTCCACCTTGATTGAATGCCTTATATAGGTTCAGTCATGGTTGCGTGGGATGTATGTCACAACTCTTGGAAGTTGGTGAATGTCATTGAGTATCTTTGTTTGAGGAAGTACTACTAAAAAACTTTACGTACCCATCATTCTTCTACATTAACACTCCTTGTCTTATCTCTAGGATCCTCGTCATTTCCTTTAATAAGGTTTTGTATTCAACTGACTTGTGATCATATAATATGTTTATGTCATTTGTGGTATGCTTGTGCATTCATGTGATGTTGTATGCATTTCATTGTCATGTGTGTTTCCATATCTACTTTTATTGTGTGTGTGCTTGTATGATATCTCCTAGGGAAGTGGGGTGGGCCTGAGGGTACCACATGGTTGGGTGGTGCTAAATCACTATTGGGGATAGATGATCTTGGAGGATGCTCATTGGATAGCATGTTGTACTCTCTTGATTTTATGCATTTGTATCTCTCTTCTTGTTGTAATATTGCAATCTTTGTAAATTGGGTTCATGAGATCTTTGTAATAAATGCATGGTTGTACTTGATGTGTTATTTTATGTGGGTTATGATCCATCCATATTTGGGATGAGACCCTTTTATTGTAATAATTTATGGACGTTGTTATGGATATTTCCACACCTCATCTTGTGAGGATGTTGGTATGATTATTATATTTCAATCATGATGTTTTAGCATGCTAGCTTTAAATTATATAATGTTGTGTTGTTGAATGCCTTAGTGTTGGATTGCATTCTTCCTATATAGGTGGTGAGGATCATATCTTTTCTTTTGGCATGTTCGATGTTGGTGTCAAACGTGCATAGTGTAAATAGTAATGCTTTTGTCATATTTTGCATTATAGTTTCTTTCCTTTGTGTTTTGGGAGAAAGAGTTACCTTTCACCTTGTTCCTTAGGAACCATGCCCTTTATGATGTCTTCATGTGTCTAACTTGAATCTCGTGATCCCTTGAACGTTTAACCCAAACCATTTTCAAACAACACAAAAATTAAGGAAGTTATGCCTTGTTAAGTGAGAAATTGGGCCTTGTTTTCTTGCCTTAGTTATTTTTAGCTCTTTATTTTTGCAAGTCAAGACTGTAGTCCAAAATGCATGCAAATTAGTGTTGTCAGTCTAAAATACTAGTTACAATCAAACTTCAAAGTCCAAACTGTAGGTTGACCAGAGTTTGAGATCCCATCAGTATTTTGCATGGTGCAAAATGCATTTCAGATTTGAAGTTTGAGTTATGAAGGGGTTAGAGTTTAGAGTTGATCCAACACTTTACATGTTGTAAAATGCAAGTCAGACCTCAAAGATAAACCACCAAGAGTGTTTTGTTCTAGCCTTTTCTTAGGCCTTTGTTCAGTCCGAGTTTCTTTTTAGACCCAAAGTTAGAAGTTATAGGAGGTCTAGGGACTCAAAGGTTCTTTGTAATTTGCACTAATGTAAACTAAATATGGACTCCGAAGCTTGAGAGGTGTAGATTGCAATTACAACCTGAAGGCCAAAACCTAAGTGAGTACAGGTTGTGAATTGCAATCTGATGCCTCCCAAACTAGGTGATCAGGTTAGCTTCCTTAGGAGAATTCCTAAGTCCTACATTTCCATAAAGTTCCATTACCGTTAGCATGGTGAAAGCATCATTTACTCTCCTAAATTTTTTATTACTGATTTCCAATTGCAACTTAGGGTAGAAGTCATAAATTTGCATAGTTTTATCATACACTCCCTATGATTACAACCTAGGCCATGTTTTCATACTCATAATTGCATAGAATAGGTATGAGGACATGTAGAAATGTTGGGTAGTTTGGAAATTCACCAACTAGTTATGCAAATTATCGCTTATCAACTTTCCCCAATTGATATATTATGACTAATAACAACTTACTATAACAAACTAGCACATCCAGTACTTGAAGGAATTTTTTTATTTAGTTCCCATTACTCTATTGAACAAGGTGATCATGTTTGAGATGTCTTCATTGAAATGAGACCTTTCTAAATTCTTAGGAATTTGGGACTTGCCTTTCTTGGGTACTTTTAACCAATATTTTGCAATGTTAAAAAGGAAAGTCTCTTTGTTCTCTTAGAAGTATCAGTCCACTTCTACTAATTTCATGTTTATAAATTCGTATCTCTAAGGTAATATGAGAGTTATACTAAGAGAGGGACCATCCATCTTGGCTATCAACTGATCATCAATAGTTCTAACCTTCCCGGTGTTAGGTTTATAGTGTCTCACACAAGCAAGAACCAAGTTTGTGCATTGGATAGAGGTTGGAAAACACCCAACATGAGCTAAACCACTTGAAAATATGGACTCTATACTTGGAGTTCTAGGGTTCTATTGAACTTGTTTCTAGAATTCTTTGAGACCTGTGTTCTCTAGATTTCTATATCTCTGACTTTAGATAAGGAGTTATCTAGAATTTCATCATACTTATATCCTTGATATTCAAACTTTATTTTGTGAGGTTTAGATAGCAACCAAAGAAGGTGAGCTAGGGTTTCAAGAAATTTTGATGGGACAATAAAAGAAAGAAGTTTGTTTTGATATATAAAACAACAATGATAGGTGTAGTTCATGAAGACACATGATCAAATTTTGGGTGGCTCTGGATTTAGCAGCAAGTAAAATGGCATGGTTTTGGACTGATAAAGAAAATGTGTAGAAGATTTTGAAATAATTTGTTAGGGAATGCATTTAACCTACCTCACAATGTAGATTCAGAAAAATGGAGGGTATTTCTTGTTGATAATTGTAGAGAAATTGTAGAAACAACACATATTTGATCGAGCAATATCCTTCATTGTCTAAGTGTTTTGTGATTACAAATGAACCCACAAAAACCCTTTTATACTTCTATTTTAACTTGTCAACATTTTTGGGCTCTACCAAACTTTGTCGATGAATTTGAGGGTTCATGAAAGTCTTTTAAATATGCCACCATTTCACTCTTGAGCTCATAATTCTACCCTTTTTAACATCTTATTAGCGTTTCATAAAGTTTTTAAACTTTAATAAATATTGATGCCTTTTATTTAACAATGAAGAGAAGAAGCCATCAGGTTTTTCCCACATTTCACAACTTTATTGGTGATTTCAAGACACACGAACCCTTTTATACTTGTATTTTTAACTTGTCAACATTTTTGGGCTCTGCCAAACTTTGTCGATGAATTTGAGGGTTCATGAAAGTCTGTAAAATATGCCACCATTTCACTCTTGAGCTCATAATTGTACCCTTTTTAACATCTTGTCAGTGTTTTATAAGGTTTTTAAATTAAATAAGAAATATCAATGCCTTTTATTTTAATAGTGAAGAGAAGAAGCCATCAGGTTTTTTCCACATTTCACAACTTTATCAGTGATTTCAAGAAACTTCAACCTCGCCAACACAAAATCTTTGAATCTTTTTTTGTTAGAGTTTATGAGAACTTCAAAAGTTTGTAGGAATTTTGGGAGGTTCACGAAGCTTTAAAACTATCGACAGACTTTTGATTTTTTTTGTTTCCTTCACTTTTTGGAGACTTGGTGGCATTTTAGAGATTTCATGAACTTGTAAACTTACTGATGATGCTTTCAAAACTTGTAAATTTGATCAGAGATTTATGTTTTGGAAGAACCTTGTCAGTGATTTCAAAGGTTCATGAACCTTGAAAATCATCGATGCCTTTGGTTGTCAAAAATTTTACAAGTTTTGAAACTTTTAGAAAGGGTGATGAGTTAAAGGAAAACCTTTTGTTGGGGACATAGATAGTTTGGGAACTAAGAGAAACACTGACAAAGGATTGAGAGTAGACTTGTCAGGTTTTTAGGAGGTTAGAAAACTCATGAAACCACTGACAAAGTTTAATAAATTTCAAAATGTCTGACAAAGGAAGAAAGAATTAGAATACTTGTAGTTTTTGGAGAATTTTTAAGTTAAAACACATCAATATTTGACAATGACTAACACAACAAGTCATATTGATGACCCAAAATTTTGGAAAAGGACATAGACAAAAATGTGGGAAATAGTCAATAAGTTAAGTCAATAATATAACTCCCCTCCTACACACTCTTATGCATGTCATAGAATTATCGTAAGATCTCGTATGCATCTTACAATGTGATAAGATTCTCTTACACATCTCTAAGAAATTAGATACACCTAAAGTTTCTTACAAATGTCATACATTACATTACACATGGAAAAATGGCCAAGTCATAGGTGGGACACCCTTTTTCATGAGGGCTCACAAATAATTAATAAATAAGTAACAAATTAAAAGTTATAATTATAGGGTGTATGTAACACCCATCCTAACATTCTCCCACTTGTTGTATACCTCATAAGAGAAAAATGGAAACACTAACACTATCAACTATCTACTAGGGGCCCAGAGCCCATAGAATCACCACACCACTTGAATATGTTCATGCTCACAAATTTCATCAATGCATCTGTAAGATTCACTAAAGTGTCAACCTTATCAAGCATCACCCTCCCATCCTCCAACATGTCACAAATAAAATGTTATTGTACATCAATGTGCTTCATCCATACAAGAAAATTTAGGTTCTTTGACAAGTTGATAGTACTCTTATTATCACATCTAACCTAAACAACTCCATGACTTGGCCCAACTTTTGAACATAATATTTGAAGCTAGACAACCTCATTACAAGCCTAAGCAACTACCATGTACTTAGCCTCTATAGTTGACAAAGTACCTATATTGTATCACTTTCTCATCCAAATGATAACACCACCAAACAGGTTGAAAACATAACCATTGGTAGATCTCTTGCTATCACCATCTCTTACCTAGTCAAAATCCACATTTCCCTAAATTTTCATTGAGTGTTGAAGATCCCATCAAACACCATCTTTCTAATAACATAAAGAGTACTTGGAAGTACTCTACAAATATGTGAAGACCCTCTTCATTGCAACCCAATGATCTCATCCAAGAATAGCCATGAAATGTCTCAAGACTTCCATTGCTTGGGTAGCATATGTTCTAGTGTAGACCATTGTATACATAAGACTACCAACAACACTAGTGTAAGGAACATGAGACATATCCTCCATCTTACTAGGTATAGACAGATAATGATCAACCAATACCTTAGTCCCCACTAAAATAGGAGCACTCACTAGTTTATTGTCTACCATGCTAAAATGTTACAATATAGAGCTCACATACTTACTTTGGCCTAACCAAATATTTTTGTTCACTCCATCTCTTATGATCTCCATTCCTAAGATGAAATTAGTAGTCCTCAAGTCTTTCATTTCAAACTATGCTAAAAGATAAGATTTCAAGTTCCTAATTACATCTTATTATTACCAAAAAATAGCATATCATCTACATACAATGTGATAACAAGGAAAAAATCACCATCCTGTATATAGTAAACACAAAAATCTAATTTGGACCTCACAAATCCCAATCTCAACACAAAAGAATCAAATTTCTAGTACCACATCTTGGGTGACTATTTGAGACCACACAAAGATGTTCTAATCTACAAATCAATGACTCCTTATCTTTTACAACATAGTGCTCTAGTAGTGACATATGAATTTCTTCCTCCAAGGACCACCATGCAATAAAGTTGTTTTAACATCCATCTATTCTATCTCTAAATCAAAAGATACTGCAACAAAAAATAAGAACCTAATAGATGTTAGCTTCGCAATTGGAAAAAAAAATCTCACCATAATCTATCCCCTCAACTTGGGAATATCATTTTATCACCAATCTCACCTTGTAATTCTCAACACTACCATATGAATTGAACTTATTCTTGAAGACCCATTTACATCCAAAATGTTTCCTTCTTTTTGGTAGCTAAACCTAGTCCCAAGTTTCATTCTTTCTTAACATATCCATCTTCTCATCGATGGTTGATCTCTAGGACTCACTATTATCCATCTTCATTTCTTCTTTCATAGTTTGAGATGCATCAAGATTAGTAATTAAAGAAAAATTGTATATAAAATCAAGTAGGCTATTCCTTTACCTAGTGGACCTCCTCGCAAGATGAGGTGGAGGTTATTCCTCTTCCAAACTCTTTGATCTCTCCTCCTCATTATGTCTATCATGAACCTCTAGTTCATCATTTGGTGTAACCATCTTAGCCTTTAGTTGTAGCTGCATAACTAACTTCATATCCTCATTTGGTTTCTTAAATGTAGGGGAAGATTCGATCTCCATAAAAATCACATTCCAACTATATAGAACTCTCCTATCCATAGGATCTCAAATCTTGTACCCTTTCACATGAATACCATAGCCAATGAAGATACATTTCACAAAATTCTTATCAAACTTTGACCACTTCTCCTTAGGCACATTAGCATATGTCTTGAAACTAAAAACTTGAAGATGTTGAAGTGATGGTTTTTTTCTCATCCAAACCTCCATAAGGGTTTTCTTAACAAACATTGATGTAGGAGACTTGATGAACATACTCCTAGCCTTCACCATAAATGTCTTGTTCATTATTTTTACAAGTCCATTTTGTTGAGGGGTGTACATGGAGTTTTCTTATGCATTTGTATATTATTATCTTTATAGGATCTATTGAACTCTATTGAAAAAAATTCTCTACCATTATTAGTCCTCAACAACTTGATCTTTCTACAAGTCTAATTCTCCACAAGAGCCTTAAATTCCTTAAACTAACTAAACACCTTAGATTTGATCCTAAGAAAATAAACCCACATCCTCCTAGAGAAATCGTCAATAAATGATACATAATACATGAATTTTGAAAAAATAAGAAACATATAAAGGACAAAAATACATTAGATTGAATAAGATCCAAATCCTAGAAGATTTATGAGAACTAGAGTAAAACTAAATATAATTTTATTTTCCATATAAACAATGCTCACAACAATTAAACTTAAGAGAGAAATCAACAATCATCTCTACAAGATTTTTATTGTTCAAGGTCCATAGACATTTCTCACCAATATGGCCTCTACATTGATACCATAAAAATATCTTCTCAATACGTAAATTTCTCTTTGATGTAAGAGCATGCTTAGGTACCCCAAATGCATGACCATTAGAACTAGATACAATGGATCTCTTCACTGCATGCTTTGATGTCAAAGGTGTATATTCAACATATTTATTCATTACATGTACAAAAGAAGTTATATTGTGTTGTATATAAATACTATCCTTAAGTTGAAAGAGATTACCAACTCAAAACCCCTTTGATAGATCCTTAAATAATCTTACACCCTCCATTATCAAATACAACTTGCACATCTACGTCATTCATTTTATTGATAGATAACAAGTTTTATTTCAAACTAGGGATGTGTGAGACTCTAACAATACCCTTGACCCTCCCATTAGAGAATCAAATCTTGACTCTTCCACAACCAACAATTCTAAGGTAAGAGTTATTATCGAGGTAGACCTTTCCACCATCAAAACTCCCATAGTCTAAAAACACTCCTGATGGGGATTCATTTGGAAAGTTGCTTTAGAGTTTATCATCCATGCATCCTCACATGGATATGTCACCAAGGCCACAATAAATACATCTCCTACATATTGTTGAGAAGATTTAGAATTAGAATCATCATTAGATTTAGACTTTTTTTTTATCCTTGTAATCTCTTTTCAAGTGGCTTATCTTGCACCACAATTCCAACATTTGACCTTAGACTTTTTATTAGGAGACTTAAATCTCCCATGAGACTTAGACCTAATTTTATCCTTATTCTTTCCTTTCTATTTTGACTATCCATGAATAACCAAGGTTTCCTTAGTGGATTCAACGTAGCCTTTTGCCCCATCTCCTCTAAGAGAAGTAAAACAACAATCTCATCAAGTACAAACTTTAAAGTGGTGCTTCTAATAGCCATCACCAAGTTGCTCCATGAGTTTGGAAAAGAACACAATAGGGTCTTGCATTGATCTTCATCTTCCATTTTCACATCTACTGAGTTTAACTATCTCGCAATCATGTTGATTGTATTGATATTCTTAGCTATAGAATCACCCTCACAAATCCTCAAAGTGTACATTTCTTCCTTAGAAAAAATCTTGTTAACCAAGGATTTTTCTTGGTACAAGTTCCCCAACTTTTTCTAGAGATTTTCTATGGTTGGTTCTTTAGAAACATTTATCAAAACTAAATTATCTAAGAAAATCTTGATAAGGCTTCTCACCTTCCTATCCAACACAACCCATTCTTCATCTTTCATTCTTATAGGATTTTTTATGGATATTACAACCCATGGATCTAAATCTATGAGTAAATCTTCCATCTTGAGCTTCCATAGCTCAAAATTAGTGCCACTATATCTTTCCATCTCTAATCTAGACATGCTTTCCATCTACCCTGAAACAAACATCTATTTTCTATATGCTCCCACTCAAATCAATATTAGTTCAAAAAACATTTTCATAACACCTAGGACATATGTTGATTAGGATTCGATTCTAAATGAGAGGAATCTAATATTACAATGGAAATTCTTCCTACACTAAACAATGAGAGGATATGTACAAAAAATATGACATTAATAATTTCATGAAACAAATATAACACAACTATTATAATCCCACAACTAAAAAAATTAACTTGGGAAAAACTTTTCAAGAAAAAACCTAGTAGCAAAGGTGTTCATATCTTTTGTATTATCGGTAAAATGTAATTACAATAAAATCCAAGAACATATATCCTCATGCATCACCAATTATGTCTAGAGAGTTTTTAACAACATAATAGTACCTACAAATACACTATAAAATCTCCATCTCAAGAATTGAGTAAATAGGAGAAGAAATCAATGAAACCATGATTGAAAAATCATAAAGAATATGACACCCAAAATATGGGCCTAAATTCCATTGCCCTATTTAAAAGGAGTCCACTAGCTATTTTTAATTGATTCTCTTAAACTTATCATAAGTTGTCATAACCCACTCCCCATGGGAGGAACTACATTTTGGCTCCATTATCTCCATTCAAATATTCTATGTGATGCATCATAATTTGGTCAATGAGTCAAATCAACAATGTATCTCCCCTCTTACATGCTCTTATTCATGTCATCGAATTGTCGTAAGATCTCTTACACATCTTACAATGTCATAATATGTTCTTACACAACTCTATGACATTAGATACTCCTACAAATTATTACACAATATATCATACATTAGATTACACATAGAAAAATGGCCAAGTCATAGTGGGATGATCTTTTCCATGAGGATTCACAAATAATTAATAAATATAATAAATCAAACATTAGAATTGCAAGGTGTATATCACACCTATCCCAAAATAAGGCACCAATCCTTCTTTGGTAAAACAATCACTTTCGATGTCATCATCTTATTTCATGTAGGTAATATTAGTGTAGGTTAGGTTCTAGAGTATTTTGCATAACTCATCGATACTTACCTTGTCATATGTCTTGAGAGCCTAAACTTGTTAGTTATCTTGAGAGAGTTATGCATTTCTAAGTTTCCAAGTTGCATGGGAAGTAAGAAATCATGAATGAATCTATATATGGGAATATAAATTTGGTATGCATCTTTAGTTGCATGTGTAACATGATATTAATTTGCTAATAAGAGATCTTTAGGTCTGCAAGACTAGTTAGACAATTTAAGGGGTGTTTAGTGACAAGTCCTTGGGATATCCTAATGTAAAGGGTGTGGCTAAGTTGTGTGACCCAATCATTTTTCATTTATTTTTACATGTCCTATAAAGAACTCTAGGTATACTCTCCTTGGCTCTATAGAACCATAAGTGTAGAAGAGTTGTGTACTCTTGTTAGTTGGTCCATAATTTCTTGTAGTTTGATCACAATTCTTGCCTAGTTATCCAAGTGGACTCTAGTTCCTCAGGTTTGGATGTTAAGGAGTTTTCTAGAGCTACAAGGTACAAACTAGAGCACCAAATATAAGATTGACAATATCCTTACTAAAATTATAAGCAAACATGATGCCTATTGTTACCCTTAGATCAATGTCAATTTGAGTGAACTCTATTCCACCATAGGCCAAGAAAAATCTTGTATTTTATGAGAATTTATGTAACATATGAATATTGGGGCCCAATAAAATCCTTCAAATAACCATAATTAAAATGATACTTTAGCTGATTCCACTTCTAAAAGTGATACTTGATTAGTGTTTATTTTTTATTAAAGGGTAAAATAGGGCTTGAAAGGTCCCAAACCTTTTACAAAAGGATGAACTTTAGCTTCAAAGAAGGTTGACCAACATCACAACAACAACCCAACTGCATAGAGAAACAAACTAGATATACAAGTGCCAAACACAAATAGTGCAGCCAAAGGACAACACACCACATATCAAAGATAGAAAAACAACCTAAACTATGCCATATCTAGATCTAGCCAACCTCACACCCTTAACTTGAGTGTAGGAATGAGAGATTGATTTTAGAAGACCCTTCTTCCTTCATTGCACAAAATTCCAAGAGATATTATTATCCAGGTCCACTAAGCAAGGGGAGGGGGGAGGGGAATCCTCCATAGAAGCCCTACCCACAGGAGAAATCCGAGAGGGAAACCTAGCTAGAGAGGAAAACTTTTGAGGAACCACATAGGAGCCCCTACAAAAGACACAACTCTATCAGGAATTAAAGTCTCAGCCAAACTGTCACCACCACCAATATCCAAACCACAAGAGATGGTCGTCGCAACCAAACTGACATTGTTAGTGGAAGTTTTAGCCACACCACCATCAACAACCAAACCACACAGAGAAGGTGTAGTAGAGCTGATGTTGAGACCAATAGCCACACTATAGCTAGAGAGTAGTAGAGAAGAACCACCCATTGGGAGGGGATGAGAACTGATGGTGGATCAGGTGCTGAACAAGGGACCATGGAAGCGATAGGCTCAGAGACCATCTCAGCAGCATCAGATAAAGACTTGGGAGACTCTGATGAAGAGTCTTCAAAGTCTACGATAAGTTGATCAGGAGCAACATCCTTCCACCATGAAGGAGATCTCAATACCTTTAGGCGAGGGCAATTTGATGTAAGATTCCCTATAACATAGCACCTACAACATTCAAAGGGAATACCTTCAGAGTCAGGAGATTGGGTCCAAGGCTGATCCGCTACCTATAAAATAATTTTTTCAGGAAGGGGCTTGGACATATCCATTTTAACTAAAATACGAGCATAGGTGCTATGAGTGAATGAAGATGTAGCTGAATCCACCTTCCTTAAACAACCCAAAGAGTTTCCAATTGTTGTAAAGCTCGAATCATACCAGAAATGAAGGGGAAGATTTGGGAGGCGGATCCACACCGGCTTAGTGTGGAAAGATGACACTTGATTAGTGTTTGTTGCTTCATATTTATTTTCTATGTTACCTATAATAATTTTTCTACACTAAAATGGTTAAAAAAACTATATACAATGATTGATTGTGAAACCATGTCAACTCTCAAGATGTAGTGCCATGATCCTACAACAAAACTAAAGATTGACCATGTTAACATTCAAAATTATATAATATTTATTTTGTGTATTATCATGGTGAGTCTTACACATAACTTTAAGAGTGATAAATTAATTGATTACAAAATAGTCAACCATAGGGTGAATTTTGTTTTCTCCCAATGTCAAATAGATGCTTGAAAATAGGAGGGAAACATTTAATTGACAAGTATTGCTTTATAATATTTAACTTTATTAAATTATAAAAATTAAATGTTTTAATATAGGACAACTAATTAATACAAACTCTTTAGTGAAAATTTTATTCTTCAACACTAGAAGTGTGTCTTTCTCCATAAATACATCTTAAAATTATTTTCTGTTAATTACAGTAGTTATTGAACATGTTCTTAGATATTTTTACAAAATTATTTCCATGTGGTAACATTAGAATTTCATTTGCAACAATTGTTACTATTTATAAAAATCAATCAAGTTGAAATGTCTGTGTGATATGTCTCTAAATTAAGATTAAGAATTTCCCCTTTAATGCATGGTTGAATTTCATGTCACAAAAAATTCTATTCATAATTACATTATCAACAATTATAATTATTTCCTAGAATAATGAAATATAATATATAAAAACAAATACCTTTATATGTTTAATTGTTACCTCAAGAATTTTTAGTCTAGCCTAACCATAGAAGTTCACAATGGAAGTCTAAGAGTCACCACTTAGAATTTGTCACACCCCAAATTTTTGACTATGTTTTACTTTTTACTTGCACATAATTAGTAGTTGATTATGCATGAATTAATGATTTGATGTTATGTGAAAATGTTAGGATAAATTAATGATATCATGAGTTTATGCTTATATGTTTAGAATTTAGACATGTGATTATATGATGTCATGATTATTTATTCATAAGGTTTATGGATTGACTAACGATACACTAATCCTAGTTTGGTGATTGTAAGTTGTAACTAGGAAACATGTTTTCCACCCTCTAAGAAAGAGGGAGAGCATCATCAGAGAGAAGATAATAGACATATGGATAGAATAGATTGGTTTCCATCTAAGTCTCGTGCTTTCACAATTTAGTGAACCTTCGTCAAGTTTGGTAAGTTGTGTTTGACCAAATTGATCTAAGTTTGGTTTCAACTCGACAATCGTTGATTTGTCAACTAGATCCATTAAGCTTAGGTTTTGTCAAAAACTAAGTCAGGAGAGTATGTGACCATTGGCAAGAAATGGTTAATAGTTGATGAATTTTTATTATTAGTAATTCCTTATTGGAATTATATCTTGTTATTTTGTCTATTTTGGTGTTTATGCAAGATAGAGAGGGGGAGAATACCTCAACCCCATTCTCGTATCTTGTCGAGTGTTAGAAACAACGTAAGTATATGTTGTGTACACTTTCATTATGTTGTTATATATATATGATTGATCATTTAGACCTATTGTTTTGTGGTCGATAAGCTTCTTGAGGAACATGGTAAAGATTGCAATTTAATGCAAACCACTTTTATGATTATGGTTTATCGACTCCTTTACTCCATAACTATTTTGGAGAGTATGGAGGAGCTTTTTAAACCAACTAGGGAGTGGTCTTAATGACCAGTTACTCCACCTTCAATATGCATGCCAACATAGCATGAGAATAGGCAAATATAGGGTAGGACCTCCACAGTTATGGAGGACTTTCATGGATATTAAACCCCTTTAAGAAGTAGAACTTAAGGGAGATGTGGGATAGATACACATCGTAGGAGGCTACTGGCTGAGGATAGATGATCATTGAGTTATGTTAAAAGCATTTTGATGTAGTCAATAAGCATGGGAGAAGTAGTAAAAAACAGTGGACTGAGTAGTATATAGAGCTTGGTTGGAACACATAGAACTCGGTGAGAGTACAGAGAGCTCAGTGAGAGCACAGAGAGCTTCATTCTCTTTTACAAATCGCAAGAAAAAGATATAGAAATACAGAAGAAGGCATATCATAGCTCAGAAAGCAGAGGTATGGTTACCTCATTTAAAAAATTACTTCATTCTTATATTGTGATATTTGTATTCTATAGAATATTACAGAGAAATATTTGCATATGGAAAAGCATTTTAGTGTTATTCAAAACAAAGATCTTATGAATGTAGCATCTATGAAAACACAGTCTCATAGGAAGTAGAGAAATCAATTTGTTTAACTTTGGAACTACACTAAGAGTGCATTAGACATTTGAGCTGATTGTTTAAAAGTGTAAATATCTTCGAATAATAGTTGAAACCGCAAATGGTAAACATTAAAATGCTTTGTTAATAGTGGGAATACTATTAAGACAACCTTTTTTGTGCCTTTGAGCTATAGCATCGAATCCATAGAAGACTAAGTTGTTTGTTAGACATAGGAAATATGTGAATGATATGATTATCATTGTTTATTCAGAGACTTCAATTTGTTAGTAATTTATATTCCAACTTTGTTTATTCGGGATAATATAGTTTTCTATTAGCTCTAAAAACATGAATATGAGTAGATAGCTACCATGTAAATATAGAGAAGAGACTAAGTTATGCTTTCTCTTTTGAACATAAAGTATTGTGGACATATTCTATTATAGTCATAGTATTATAACTAGTTTAAGTTATATACAAGTGCTTAGATTGAACTTTGTGAGAACCCTAGGAATCGAGAGGAGCAAGATTGTTGAAAAGTTTAGAAAGAGATAGATATACATTCTACAATGATTTATATGTATAAGTATTATTGTTTATCATCAAAAGATTTTGTGATAGATATTCACTTATTTTAGAATATATACAAAAGATATTGTTATCATTAAAAACCTCTAGTATAGTGATATAATATCACCTATGCATTTTTACAACAATGATAAACATTATTGTGATATTCAAAGGATGATATATATGAGTTCATAACCTTTTCAATATCGAAAGTTGGTGGACTTAAGAAGACCAAGAGGTCGAAAACATCATATTATTATTGTAGACTCAAATCTATCTAGGTTGAAAGATTGACTTAGTTCAAAGATTAGATATGATAATGATAATATTCATTAAGATCTTTTTTGGAAGAGGATAAACCTCATGTTCTATGTTTATATATAATATGAGAAATGTGAATTCGAACGATGCTCAAGTGGTCAAGTGAAGACTAAAGGTTTTCGTTTCCATATTATAAACTTATACTTTTGGGAAAACAAGAGTATTTGATATACCAATGTATCAGGATTAGAGAAGTTAAATCCCTAGAATCAACCCAGAAGGGTTTAGAAAACTTAAAAACTCCTAAATTGGATTATGTGATTGATTTATTCTATTGTATATTATGGTCGACAATGAATAGTCAAGAAACCATAGATCAAGACGGTATAATTTAGGAAGAGTCTCAGAAGCACTTTGATCAATGTAGTTGATTTCTTGACGGAGTAGAAACTTGATATATTACACTAGAGTGCTTAATCTTTGGGTCATTGAGTAGAATGACAAGAAGTCATAGACCCTAGTATTTGCAAGTATGCAAAGAGGGACTCTCTAAAAGGTTAAAATTACATAAACCTACATATTGTATATATCCTAGATTAAGGATTAAATTATAAGTCAAATTGACTAGGATTTGGGTTTAGTTAAGACAATTCATGTCTAGAGTTACTAGTCAAAACAAGTCAAACTATACGATGAGGTAGTTTCCAAGTCAAGTTAGAGGTATGTGAACACATGACTACGTTTATTGAAAATGTCTATTTATATAGAAACTTTGGCCAAAGTGATGCATTTGTCTCTGTATGCATTAGTCGATTCACCATGTCTAGATTGCATAACCTATTAGAATGATCATACTTAGCTAGAATATTATCTAGAGTTATATGGCCGATTGAGTTACATAGGACACAACACTAGAGGACTTAGATGGAAACCTGTTGGTTCCTTATGTCTATACTCTTCATGAAGGGTAGGGCCAATTCCAAGAAGGAAGGTGTGCAAGAGACTGCCAGTCTGTGGTTGGAGGCAAAGCACTCAGATAATGCTCTCCCTCTATAGCAGAAGACTCATTGATACTTGTGAGACAAACACCAAGATTCCAAATGCAGTATACTTCATGATTGACTTATGATTTTTCAAAATTATGTAAAAACTATTCTTTTTGCCGAGTGTAGAATATTTGTAAATGTAAAGTGAAATGTTTTTAACTATGATTTTATCTTTGAATATATTGTAATTTCAAGATTGAAAAATATTTAGAAAAGATATGCATTTATTTCTTGAGAATATGCAAGTGATAAAAAAAAATTCATTCATGTTTAACATGTTCATTTACTTTCTTAGTAAATTTTGTGAGTAATTCCAAGTAATATTAGATGGTATGTTACAAAATTCAACCTAAGATGTCACTATGGGAATTTAAACTTGGGTCTCCATAATGAGAACCTAATGCTTTCACTATTTGAACTCAACCCCTTTGGCATAAAAATAAATACCTTATTATATGTATCTTTAATTTAAAATTTAGTATCATGACAAAAAAACATTTTCTTTGTCTTCTGAAAACTATTCAAATGCTACTTTCTATGATTTTATTCCTCACATTATCTTTCTATCAATCACAAAGTATATTCTTTAGTTAAAGGAAATTGCATTATTTTGTTGTATTTTCTAATAAGATACACTTGTGTTAATCTAAAGATTTGATGTATATTATAATTTATGGACTGCAATAAATATTACTAATATAGAATTGTCATTCATCCTAATTTTAGGATAATTGTTACAAAATAATTCTTAAAATTGATTACCTTCTTATAACACTTTTGTGGGAGAGTTTTATTATTAATATATAGCACTCTTATGAAGGACAAACTATTAATTGAACTCCATTTGTCCAACCAAATTTTCTACTAGCTCAAACATGTTTATCTTCCTACCTATATATGCAGGGGCTTCACTTAATAAACCTATGTTATATAACCTTTGTTCTAGGGAAATAAATAATACCTATAATTTCATTTATACATATTAATGCTATATTTTAAAAGCCTCTCCTAGTACGCTTTTTCAATGGAATATCCCCTATTTTTATTGGATACCTTAGTTGACATTTTTATATCCCCTAATTTTAATTCTACCCTAATACTATATTTTATATATGTCATGACAAATACTCTCACTTATAATTTTTGAACCATTTAAAGGTTCATTATTGACTCAAGAGATGAGCACCCTTGTAAAATTGTAATTGAGGACGAGGAAAAAACTGTTTGAAGATAATTTCAATGAACTGGTCATAAATATTTTTAGAATATTTATATCATTTCAAATGCATACTCACAATGTGCTTAATGCACACTATTAGTCCCAACAATATGCATAGAAACAATTGTTGATAACTGAGAGGGGGGGGGTGAATCAGTTATCCTAATTATTTCTTCTTTTGAACTTTCTTATTAATCAAAGCATCATTGAATCAAACAAACAAACATTACCATGAAATGAGAAACACATGACACAATATTTTTGACGTGGAAACCCGGTTAAGGGAAAAAACCACGGGGTGATTAACCCAAAGATTATTCTCTATTAGAAGAATAAGGAATTACAAGATGGCACTTGCCAATTAGGGCTCACTGCCTGAGCACACTGCTCACAAAGAGGCACACTGCCTACAAGGAGACACACTGTCTACAAAAGAATGTTATACAATACTTGAACTGATTGGAAGCATCTACATATGCTGGAGTTCAGTTTTGGTTAGGCTCAGTACACTGATCTTCTGCACTTCATCTTTTCTCTGCTCTTTATTCTGCTTTCCTTTCACATACCGGATCTTTCTTACTACTTCTGCACTGCTCTACACTTATTCGCATACACCATACCACAACTACTCATCTCACAATAAAATCCATCCTCTATATATATCCGCACTAGTGATTTCATTATCTTTCTAGTCGGCACCCGGAATAGTCTATCTTCTCACAAACTTTGTTCTGTCGGCTGAATCCTTGCATATCAAGTAATGCGGATCAAGCATATACTTGTAGATATCATTAATCATGTCGGCCAAACATGATTCATGCCTTCACAACCTTTACCATCAACAATAACACATTCAGAAAATAGTCTGATACTCTGTCAGTCAGTTCTTCCTCTGTTCTCACTGTCTCTCAGGAATTTGGTACTCAATTATTCATATCTTTTTCCTTGTCCATCATCGGAGGCTAAATCCTTGGAATATACTACTCAAGGTAGTCCTCTTGACTTCCCCAAATCCGTACTGCACCAAGACACTTCCTCTGAGAGATCCGGACCAATCTGTCGGACGTTGCCACATGCTCTGTTCTTGTTCACCGGACCACAACAATCTTCATTCTGACTTCCGGTAGAGACACACTTGCGGATATGTGGGATGACCTTTGTTGCCATCAATGACAACAACCATGAATCCATATAGTGTCTCTTGCCAACAACAATATCATGTTGAATTCCAATGTTAGCTGATATCAATATCATGAATCAAAACATAAGATTGAGGGTGTTGGGACCCAATTTGAAAGTTTCCAACTCCACCTAGGTCCTTGCTTATTTTGTGAATTTTGCCTATGTTTTTCCTTTTGACTTCCCTCATGGTCCTATAAATTTGTTCATAATTGCAAAAATCCATACAAATCTTAGTTTTGGGGGGTTTTCCTTGTTATTTTCTGGTCTTTACAGGTTTTTAATGGTTTCTAGAACCTTTGCCCCTTGTCCCTAGATGTCCTTAGGTTCCCTGATTACTTGAAACCCTAAAAGTTTGAAAACCCCACAGTGCTCTTTTCCCACATCCCCTTGTCCCTCCAAACCCCACACCCCCATTTACCTTGACTTTTTCTCTCTTTTTTTCCTTTTCAGGTTTTTGGGTTCTTAGGGGTTCTTGGAACCTTTTCACCTGGTTCGTAGGTCCCTATGTTCCCTGGTTCCCTAGAACCATGCTACCTTGCATCCCTACCCTTTGCATTTGGTTCCTTCAAGATCCCTCATTCCTATTGGACCCCATATCCCAATCTTCCTTGTGTCCTTGTTCCTTGGTCCTAAAATCCTCCTATACCCCACTACCTCGTTCCAAAGTTCCAAATCCCCCTGGAACCTTAGACCCCATTACCCCATTCCAATATCCTAAAATCCCTTGGGATCCCAATTACTCATGTCCCTTTCCCTTGGTACCAAATCCTAGATTCTTCCTATACCTTTGATCCTGACATGCCTAAGTCCTCAGGTCATTGGTTTCTCTCAGATCCTAGACCTTGGGTCCCATGTCCCTGAATCCCTATTTTCCCTAGAACCATGGAACCCCACATTCCCTGTTCCCGTGTCCCTAATTCCTCTTGATTTTTGGTTGCCACACCTTTGAAATTTCTCATTCCTCCATATGAGCTTCCAGACCTTTTTGGAACCTTTTCACCTAGTTCTAAGGTTCCCTAGACCCTAAAACCCTAAAAAGCTGAAAAACACCCTAGAATGCACCAACAACTTTTAGGATTGCCATTAATGGCCAATTTGACTCCTGCAACTACCCATTTTAAGTTGTAAAAAATTTTCAAGCCTGCTTGCTTGATCTACACATGGCTCAAGGTGGATCTCATGAGATTTCTATCTATCTACAATCAATGTGGTGGTTGAGTTTTGACCTCCAGTCATGCATTGAATTCTCACGAGTAGATTAGGGCATGATTTTTCAATTGCTATAAATACAAGTTCACCTCTCATTCAAAGGTTTGGTCATTGAGCTAGTTTTGAACCTACAAGCGCTTCAAGGTGGATCTAGCGCATCAAACATTGCTACTTTGGTCTACAAAAGGAAGTAATACATCTTGTAAATTAGAGGTTCAGGTTCTTCAAGATGCATTTTCATGTGATGGTATGTCTCCATGTAAGTTTGTAGTGATTCATGGGAATATGTAATCGTGGTTATGTATTTTCTCTTACACATTTATTGGTATGACTCTAATGAGGGTTTGATGTATGTGTGATAGCATCTAATGCATTGCAAAGCTTATGTAATGGTCTCTTCTTTGTGTTTTACATGGTTTATTGCAATTCTATTATGGATTATTAAGTATTTCCATCATATGTAATGTTATTTATGATTTGTATGTGAATGCATATCTGGTTCTATTGATGTTTTGCACTTGTATCTCCTTCTGCCTTGCATTCTATGACTTTGTTGCCCAATGGAGTAGGCACCAGTCTGATTGGTGAAGGGCCAACATTATTTTATTTTAAATCCTCTATCTTGGTTAGTAGTAGGATTAGGTTAGGGTTTCACATGATGTTCATGATTCATTATTATAAAGTAGGGAATAATCAAAAGTGATCTTCAAGTGCCTAAATAATTTGTGAATCATGTCTTGCATGCTTGCACCTTGAAAATTGTGTATGTGAAGTTAAGTGGATTCATATTGTGGGATATCATGTTATTATCATTGGTGGGTGCATCTGCAAGGTGAAGTAATCAGCTTAATTAGAGGTTTTATGTGTAGTTGGTTAGCCTTTGACCTAGTGATAATCTTTGGGGTCAAGCGTACATTGGATACAACTATAGTAGTTTAATCTTGTACACCTTTAATTGGGATCAAATCTTGTTAAGGAGTACCTTTGGGGATACCCTCCCAAGTCTAGCTAAGATCAATTTGTAGGAGAGATTATCCACTCTCATCAATTAGCCTTTAACTACCCTCGATTTGTTGATGAGCCCCTATTTTACCTTCTTGTAACACCCCTTGGCCTTGAAGGTGAGAATATACTATAGGAATGCGGAGCTGTTGTTTTAGGACCCAACAAAGGGTAAACTAAAATTTCAAATATACTCAAATTACTTATATATGTTGTATGTTTGTGAAAACATCAAGTAAATTATTTGTAATATTATCTTGACTTTAAAAAATGTTAGAAACTTATGTATTGATCTAATTATTACAAGTTTTTATGGAAAATAATATTTCAAACACCTAGGGTAACAAGGTCATTAGACCATGCAACTATTACCCTATTATGAATTACCACATAATTTGGTCCTTATACCAAATTTTACATAGATCTTGCAATATAAAATATTAATATGGTATATTATATGTGTGTATAAGAACTCTTGTCTTGTACACCTAATACATATTTAACTTTGGGATAATTTAAAATAATCCCTCAACCCCTAAATATTTAGGGGTCTATTGGTCTTAATTTTTAATGTTAAAACACCCCCAATATAAATGAATGTGGTATAAAATTTCTCATCTAATGAATCCCTCATGCTTATACCCCTTGCTACAAACTCATTTGGAGATGCATTATTCCAAGAAAAATGGGACACATTAGAGAGAGAAAGACCTTATTTAGATTTCAACAACACTTTTATGGATTCATATGAATAAATAAATAGAGAACCATACTAATCCATGCATTCCAAGCTAGATCACAATGATAACAACCAATAATTTTGGGCTATACAAACCACTTCCATTTTTTAATCTAATTTATGAATCTGTTAACATATTTATTGTTTGGAACAACTATCATAAAGAAACATAATGAATCCATTTTTTCATAGTGAATATATATTTCAAGATGGTTGTCATGATTGCATACAAGAAAACATAGTTTTTCTAGCCACAACATATATCTTTTAAAATAATGTTTGAGTTCATTTTAGTGTTTAATGACCCATTGTGTCTAAATATGACCTAAAGTTTGCTAATAGATTTTGTATTCCTTATGGGAGATGTTTTATACTCATTTGGACTTGTATATACATAATTCCATCCCCATAAAAAATGGTCAAATAGAAGTGCGAAATCACACACTTGTTCATTTGACACACATCTATAATAGTACACATATGTACCTAAGATGACAACCTACCTTTAATACAACTTTCCTACAATGGAGATTTGTAGATTTATGGGGGCATAGTACATTTCAAACATGTCTTGTAACACTCCATCTAGTATTGCCCCTTGACATTCCCATCACATGCAAGAAAGGACTCTACCATTATTACAAGAGAAGGAAGTGGAGAAGTTAGATAATTTTTTCCAACACATCCAAAAAATTCACTAATAGGTTAAATAACTAGTTCTCTCACACCAACAATAGAAGTATAAATAATGCTACCATGTACACCACAAACATCATGAAGTCAAAGTGGTTGATAAGGTTCAAGTGTATCTTCAAAAGGAACAATTAAAGGGTCTACAATAAAATATCAAGCCTCGATACTATGGTCCTTACACCATGTACTACTTATAGTTGGAGACAATGCAATCATCCTTAATATTTCATCATACCTTACTCTTCATCCTTCATTTAAGGTGGAAATTTTTAATCCATGTTTCCTTCTTTGCATGCGTGAACAACAACACATCACCCTTCAAAATTAGATTCTTGGCAGTTGCAAACAATGCCAGGAAAACATGATCATTATGTATAATAATGCACACTTGTAATGGAATACACTAATTATTCCATGTGGTTAAGGAAGGGTAATATTATAATTAGGCCAAATGGTATAACCTTCAATAAATTTGAGATCAATTTCTACCATTATCCAAAGACATGATGGAGGTTGTCACTTCATAAAAACAAGAGAATAATTTGAGACAAGTGGAAACACCATGTGTTCTCTCCTTCTTTATGATAGTAGTCTTGCACAACTAGGTGTAACACTTATTGGTGTTACTGAGAAGGCTCCTTAGTGTAACTCCACCTTACATCATGCCATCGTGCCAACTTTTATGAATTTACAATTTAGCTCCAACATTCTAGTAGGTTAATGCAACCTTAGACAACACCTAAGTTGACACCTATCTATATTGACTAACCTCGGGTTGGTGCACAACACATTTGAATTTCACATAGCTAAGGGTTAGTTTAGAAACTTTGTGCCTTGTCATGCCACTTTAGACCACTCCCAACGCTTGTGCCATAATCAAACATTTGGTCATGTCACATAGACATGGAAGACAAATTGCCCCACAAACAAGAAGGTGAACCATTGATCATCATAGAAAATAAACCATTTTGTAACTTCTCTTATAGAGAACTTTATTTTTATTGTATTCATACATTTGTAAATTACCCCTAAGGTTAGAAAAATCATAATTGCCTAAGCATTCTAGCTAGAAAGCACACCTCTAGTTTTTTGATCATGGGATTTATCATTCTCATTCTTTTGTATTTTCTTTTTGGATATATGTACTAACTAATTTAGTTCCTCTAGATAGGAGAGAATTATTTTGTTATTTCTTGTCTCATGAATGTGTACCCATTTCCTATATGTTTTTTGTTGCATATTCACTCCATAACTCAGTAATTTTCTACTTAGGTTTTTAAGTTATCCTCCTTTCTACCATATTAGACCATATAGTGTAGATCAATAATAATTGTAGCACCACATCTAAATCCATAATAAATTCTTTCTCAATAGGCATGTTCATCAATCTCAAAATGTGTCCTCATGAAAAATACGTTGCGATAAAAATCATCAAATTATACGTGGTTGATTACTTGAAATAACAAACCATATCAAAGGGAAAATATAAAATCAACTTAATGTTTAAAGTGGTCATAGCTAAGAACATATCTTCCAAAACAAAGGAGAGATAAATATAACAAGCTTATCTAGAATATGTAATTGGTTGATCACATGGAACAACTTAGAACCATCTCCAAGGGTGAAGATAAAATCAAAATAATATATTAAGTGTATCCATACAAGAGCTAAGAACACACCTTCCAAGACAAATGGGAGATAAATATAGAAAATTTATTTAGAATTATAATTGGTTAATTACTCAAAACAAAGAACCATCTCCAAGGGTGAAGATAAAATCAACATATGTATCAAGTATATTCATAAAAGAGCTAAGAATGCATATTTCAAGACAAAGGGGAGATAAATATAGTAAACTTATCTAGAATATACAAGTGGGTGATGACTTGGAACAAAGAGCCATCTCTAAGGGAAAAGATAAAACATAATGTATGAAATGTACTCATGACAAAGATAAAAATATATCCTCCAAGATAATGGGAGATAAATATAACAAACATATCTAGAATATATATTTCGTTGATTACTAGAATAAATAATTATTTCTAAAGACAAGAACAAATAATTATTTCTAAAAATAAAAATAAATTAACATAATTATGCTGAGACATTTTATAATGATAGTAAGGCATGGATTCTCATGTCATGACGATGTACATAAAAATCAAAACATAACCAACATATATTTAAAAAACAAAAACTACAGTTAAATATAGAAATTAAACATATAAATATAAAATAAATATAAAACAAAACAATATATATTTTTATGTTATTTAATAAAAAGTTATTATTTATTTTTTAAATATAAAGACATCAAAATTCTAAAATATATAATGCCCACAAATGAAACTATTAAAAATATAATATTTACTATATTTTTTCAACAAAACCAAAACCAAAGATTAGGGAAATAAAGTAATAAAGTAAAATAGCTCTTTAAATACAAAATAATAAACAAACAAAATAAAATAATTCTTAACTAAAAATCAAAATTTATGTGTCTATGTATGTAGTAAATAAAATAGTTCTAAAGTAAAATAAAATAACTCTTAAGTAAATAAATAAAATAAAATAACTCTTTAACTAAACAAAAATAGGTCAATGTAAATAAAATAAAGTAATTTTAAAATAGTTCTACTGTGTTTGAAGTATTATAATAATAGTATATATTTTATAATTGAAAGACTAATGGAAATGCATTAGAAATAATATATAGTAATTACATCTAGAGTCACCACAAAACTAAAACATATTTGAAAAATATTATGCCTAATCTTACTGGTGTAACCTTGCAAGACCTTGTTCCCTTGCATTGGTACTTTGTGTCATTTCTATTAGGAGTGGATCATGTAGTTTTGAGAGCCAACATGCTTGGGATGTAAATACTACTTTGAAATTATGTAATAATTATCATTTAATTTGAAATCATATATTCTTGTAGTGGAAATCTCATTAATTGTAAGTCCCAATTTTTGTGACTTTTGGACTTGATGTGTAATCATGTTCTAGAATATGGTTTATATATGTTGTTCATGCTCTATTATGATGTTAGAAGTAAATGGAATTCATTATGGATCATTGTCATAATTTGACTATTGTATTGATAGATGTTACATGATAAACAAAACTCTTAAATTAAAATGTATTGTTTTTTTTTTGTCTCTTCACCTAGGTCAAACTCCTCTTTCTCACTATTTGATCCTAGTTAATTCCATATTATTATTTCCTCCTCCATTTTCCACCTAATATTCTATCTCCTTAAGAAAGTTCCCTTTGTTTTTCATAGGATCTTCCTATAAAATTTCTAGATCATCTTAGAAGCTAAATCCAACATCATAGCATCTTTCTCATCTAAGATCTCTTCATTCTTCTATTGAATTTTACAATAAATTTATTTCATCCTTTGTCTTTTGCATACTTGATTTTTTATATCTTACTCAATGGGTTAGCCTAATTAATGATATAGTTTTTGCCCTTGTTCCTAATTATGAACTTTATAGATATATTTTTAAAATATAAGATCTTGTCTCAAAGAGTAATACTGTATTGAACATTGAGTTCAAACAAGAATTTATAAAATATATACCAAAAAATTATGAAACTATGTAAAATTTTTGAAAAAAAAATGTACATACCTTTGTTTTCTCAATATATAAACTAAAATATGTATAGATATGTTTTTAAAATATAAGGTCTTGTCTCAAAGAGTAATATTGTATTGCACTTGAGTCCAAACAAGAATTTATAAATAATATACCAAAAATTATGAAACTATGTTTTTTTTTTTGAAAAAAATGTACATGTCTTTATTCTCTCAATATATAAACTAAAATTTAATAGATAAAATCATGATAATTTTTTTTGGGAAAAATGTGCATATATTTATTTTCTCAATATATAAATAAAATATATATGCATTAGTATTTTTTTATAGATAAACTAGTCTTTATTACTAAAATCATTTTAAAGATTTCTTAATGATTTTTATTTTTAAATTGTAAAAATATATAATTTATAATAATGAAGATTTTTAATACTATTCAAATTAATATAATATTTTAAAATTAGAGATATAAAATTCTATATTTTTTGTAAATGAATAGGTATATTATTTAAGATTCTAATCATTAAAAGAGGTAAAAAATGTAGAGTTATTTAATATTTTTTTTAATTTTCTTTAATTATTTAAAATGTTTTTTAATAAATTGAAGATTTGTCTTCAAAATTGATTTTAATGTATTGCTATGTGTATAAAAAAACCACTTTATAACAAAAATATAATAAAAAATAATAAATGAAATATAAATGACATTAAGTATTTTTATAGTATTATTTATATATTCAATAGAGATGAATATGAATGTATTTGATTATTTAAATTCTTTTTAAATTAAAAGTTCTTCACTATTATTTAAAATTAAAGTAAATTTACTTTTTATAATGTTAAAGTAAGGCAAGTTAGAAAAATGGTGTTCATCCTCACTTTTATTAATAATAGTTTTGAATTAGTCCAACAACTAATTTCATTTATAAATCAATAAATCAAAGATATCAATTTTTATTTTAGTAATATTTATGTAAATTTATTTGTTAATTTAACAAATAGTTATAAAAATTATGTTTATTAAAAATATATATTAATGAATATAAGAATTTGTTTGGATTTATAAGTTTTATACTTCATAGGTGGAGGGAGCATCTTCCTTAAATGTCTCTTCCATTTTAAGATGTTTGTTTCACTAAAAATAGTTTGTTTTAGCCCATAGAAGTATTGATAAATAGTTTTTTGAATATTTTTAATTAAATAATTTGCATGTTTTTTGATTAAGATAAGCAGGAAACCAGGCCCCCTTTACACAACAACCCCCGGCAAGACAAAACAGACCCCTAACCAGCCAAAAATAGTGCACTAATAGACCCCTAACTGGCCAGAAACAGTGCACTAACAACACACAAATAGTGCAAGCAGGAAACAAGGGTCCCAACCCTTTACAACAATTGCCCTTAGACAAGGTAAGACATATTTGCATGTTTACATTATAGAAAACAAATATTTAATGTAAGCAAAAAAAATAATAATACGTAATTGGTTCATAAATACAACTAGTAATAATTTCTTAAGTGGTTCCCATTACAATAGTAATGTCAAAGGCAGGTACTAATAACAAGACTCTTGAGCATATTTTAGATAATGTGTTTATTAAATTTGTTATTTAGGATTGATGAACACTCAACATTTAGTTGAATTATTTTATCCTACTTCACAATTATTTTATTTATTACATATTTAAAAAATGATATCTTTCTTTTATTTTACTATAAAACTATTTTATTTATTTTAAAATTAAAATTTATATATTTAAAATTAAATGTCCACTCTATAATAATATAACTCCTCTTTATTTGTTTTTGGAAACTTAAAACGTATCTTCTAAAATCAAAACCAAAGAAAAACAAATATATCAAACTTACATAAAATATGCAATTACCCAGTCCATTTCCCCTTCTGTTGTCAGGGCTTTTTTAGGTGGACTTTATTTTTCCGAATTGTTTTTGTGATGGACATTGTTGTTTAGAATGACTCTGTTTCTGCTGCCTGCCGTGAGATGTTCTGTACTTAGTTGTTTTTGTCTGTTTATTTGGCTGGTAGTGTCCACTTTGGCGGTGTTTTGTCGGTGCTGTTGGATGTTCATTAGTTTATCTTTTCCAGCTGTATCCTGTTTATTTATTTATGTTTTTCTTTATTGCTAATTTTTTTTGGAAAGTTTTTTAGTTTTTTAAAGTAGCATTGACATAGCAATGTACTTGTAACATTGACATTAAAAAGTTATATCCTTGAGTAGGGGAGAGGATTCAATACTTGAGCACCCTAATTTCATGCCTCTCAAAATCATATGTGACAATTTCGAAGCACTCCAAAATTTTTATAGCAACTTATTTGGCATGGCCCCTGCTTATAACTAAAGTTTCAGAACCACATCATCAAATATGATGCCATATCAGCATGCTTTTGGTTGAGGTGTCAAATAGTTCCCCCAAAAAAGGGTGGACCAATAGGTGTGCATTAAGTCATGTTTTGTTGGTGCACCAATGTAGCATCACATGATTGGTTGCTTTTTAAATGTAATGAGCACATTTCGTTCAATTATAAGTACTTATAGTAACACTAACAACCTTAAAGTCACAACTATTAGTTCTAAACTTTTAAAAATATTGGGCCTTAAATACAAAAATACTATCACACCTATTGGAACATGCTCAACAATTGGGTCCTCTCCCCTAATTAGGAATGTGGACAATTTAAATATTTCATCCGCATAGACCCAAGAAAAAAGGTGTCATTATCATGCTTTTTGTTGAGGTGTCATAATAGACCCCCAAAAAAGTTAGACCAATCGCTGTGCATCAAGTCATGTTTTTAGTGTGTCAATGTGGCATCATATGATTTGTTACTTTTTGAACCTAATGGAAATATTTTATTCAACTATTGGGTCCTCTCTTACAACTACTAGTACCATACTTTTAAAATATTGGGCTTTCAATGTACATGTACTATGACAACTATTGATACCCCCACCACTATTGGGCCCTCTTAAAACACATTGAGATGGTCATTGGATAAATTTAATAATCTCAACTTATTTCTATGACAAGTTTCATCCCTTTTTCCTTTCCTTGTCTTTCTTTTCTTCTTTTTTCTTTTTCTTTTAACAAAAGTGATAATAATCAATATTAAATGTTATTAAAAGTATGTTTATGTTTATTATTATTATTATTATTTCTATTAGTAAAATAAGAGATTTTTGAAAGGGCCTCAACCCTTTTACAATTTAGAATTAAAAAGTGGGCATAGAATGACCACTATGGTCAACCAGGGAAAAACAAACAACACTAAAATATGGAATAGACAAAAAGGGACTAGTTTAACAATAAAATGGAAGCAAAACATCCATCAAAAACAAAAGCAAGAGGATCACATCCTAAGATTGGCCAAATTGTTAAGGGCTATAACAACCTCCCATTCCTCTTTCATCTATTGTAGATGATCATTCAAAGGGTTTACTTCTAGGGAATCTGCATCTTCTCTTTTACAGTGGCTTATGGTTTTTTTGTAAAGAACACCTTTAATTGCCCCTACCATCCCTTCTTTCATCTTCTTCAGGGTGTCTTGAAACCTTTGAATATTATTAATGCAATTGTTGATAGTAGTAATGTTGAGTTTAATTATCTTATCCACATTGTCTTTAAGGGAGGCCAATTTTGTTTCCATCTTCCCCATTTTTTCTTTTAAGCCTTTCATGTTTATGTCTTTTTAATAAATAAGGTTTTATTATATTATTTTGTAAAAGAAATAATGTACACTATATTTTTTTTTAAAAGTGAGTGGAATGAAATCATATTTTGAAATTTAAGAAGTTAATAATAATATCAACTTTTCAAATGTAGATTAATCACAAATAAAATTAAGTAGCAAGAGCAATAAATTTAGTAGATGGTGGATCGCCCCATTGAGTTGGCAAGTCATGTCATCAGAAGAAGGTTTTCAACACAATTCTCATTAGTTTGCTTCTAGTGAGCATCATTCAGAAGGGGTTATTATTTCTGGGAAGAGAAACAACCAATATTAAATTTAGAAAATTTATCATTTTATCTACTAACATCACCATCACCCCAACCGTAAGATTGTAAATTAACATAGGGCTAACAAGAATGTTGAAACCATCCTAGAGATCTTCACTTCAACAAAAAGAACCACAAAAATTATAGGAAAACTGCAAACTACAATTACATCCATGTCAACATCCTCAAGAAAGAAATTGATTTATATTTTAAAGCTTTCCATATTATGGGGGTGGGGCACTCTGGCTTTACTTGAAAATAATAATAAGGAATGTAGTGAGATGATGCTACATGCGTGTGGGAGCAGGTTTCATTTCAACAAACACAAAATTAAGCTAATTTGAAGAAGACAAGAAAAAATAAAATAAAATATGGTAGTGGGTAATATGAACACATCGTTGTATCACCAAATATGGAAAGTTTTTAATATAGTTAAGCGTTGGAACATATTTAAATACATGAATGAGAAACTGCTTAAAGTGTTATTTTGAAGTGTTAGGATAACAAACAAGAATTTCTTTTAATAAAAGATTGCCGAGTCAATTTCAAATAGATTGATATTATGGTTAGTGAGAAAAGAAGATACACATCGTAGTAGTTGTATCCTTTACAAATACTCCATAGAATAGACGTTTCACTCTTTTAACTATAAAATATTTGTATTGGATATTCTTTTATACACGACCACACGCTTGTTAGGTAGCATCAACAAAATTATATGTTTTCATACTTCACTTTAGCCATAAGTTTCCCCACTTGGTTCTATAAATTGATAAAGTAAGTTTGTTTTGCTTTGTTTTTTTTATGCAACTTAGAGATTTTCAAGGTATATTTTTGTTGAAAGAACTTTACAAAGAGAATATATCAAATATTTCTTAATAGGAAAACATGATTACATAGATATCGGTATCTCTTTCTTTTCTCAGTGGATTATAATGTGATGAGTAAGTATACATTTAAACTAGGAGTTAATATTTCATTAAGTTGCTATTAGCAGGGAGAATTAATACATTAAAATTACTCAGGGGTTAAACCTAGTTTAATTGCACTTGTAAGAGATTTGAACCTTGGTGGGTGGTATACCAAACCTTTTGGAAGTTCAAGATTTCATGAATAGTAACAATCTATTTTTGATCACAAGGATGGTCATACATGATTTTGAATTCAAGAGAACTTATTTGTCCCAACCCTTTAGTAGACCATGCATCATAGTACTTATTACCTAAATTTTCATTTGATCTTTGATAGGTGTCTAGTATAATTTGAAAGGAGAAGGGTGCCAATTAGGTTCCTTCATATCTTCAATTCCTTCCCTACTCGTAGATTTGTAAATTTATTCACATTTGATCAAGGTAAAGATGGTTGCACTTAACTATCACTCGATTTAATGGTTATATGTAAGCCTACTAAAAATAAGATGAGTATCTACCAGTTTTGTGTGTGTATATGAGGTGATAAAGGGGATTGTTAGAGCTATCCTCTTAGGAGCTTACCAAACTAGGTGATGTCTAAGTAGAGCTACTAAAAATGTTGAGGATTTCTCATGGCAATAAATGATAAATGCTATATGATACACAAAACATGCAAATCCTTGAAATTAAGGAGTGATAATAGGGGTCTTCGTATCAATGGTATGCCATTATACTTCTAACAAACTACTCTTATGTCTTCACCAATAAAAAGTTTGGTCCATTCACGAAGAAAACTATAGAATTAAATAAACAAAATATGTCTCTAAGTGAGAGGCACAAAATCATCATTTATTGCTTACTATCAATATTATACCAAATTACCACATCCATTTTAATATAAGAAATGTAGACCTTGATGTAGTAGTTAATATTGTGACACACTAATGCCATAAATGGAGAAATCAACATAGCAAAGTAATTTTATTTATATAAATAATCAAGGAACCATTCCCTCCATAGCTCCTTAGACATACAAATTTCTTTAATTCCAACCTAACCCTTGGGATGTGTAGGGGAGAGTGCATACTTGTCCCTTTTTCTCTCTCATAAATTGCTAATTTGTGTGGATGTCAAAGATACATAATTTTAGCATCCAATTTGGCTCTTTTAGTGCACTAGTTGATCCTAGCATTGAACCCCTTGTTGTGACACTTCACAACACGCCCCTAAAATTTTGAAAATTTGGGGACCCTTGTATTAAAATTTGAAATTGTTTTTGTTTTCTGCATAGCTTGATTAATGGTTCAATTTCACCTTTATTATTATTGTTATTGACTAATTAATTGCCTACCATCAAAGGGGTTTAATTTTGTTTTAAATTTTCCTAGGTTCCTAATGTTTTGTTGACCTAGTTCCTAATGTTTTGTTGACCTAGTGTGCAAACCTTGTCAATTTTTGAAACCATCTTTACCATCTAAATTGTAAACTCCTTCAATTCCCTAGAATCCACTTTCCATAACCCACTTTCCATTGCATGTGCAAAATGTTTTGATTCCTTGAAACCCAGAGTGATTTTCATTACAAACCATTGCGAGACTCTAAACTCGAAAGGTATGTGCCATTAATGGCAATCGTGCAAGTGGGGAGTAACACCTCGAAACACTTTGAATTTTACATCTTTTTGCATTCTCTTGCTCAAATCTAGATGCTTCCACTCCTGCAACCTTTTATCTTTCTTGTGCTTTCAACCCTAGATTTTGCCATCTATTTGAAGCTAGTTTTTTTTTGGATTGTGAATCGTGCACAAATTGTATTCAAAGTAAATCAAGAGTTACAACTTTGTGATCAAGCAGACCACACCAAAATAGTTGCAGCTTACAACAACCCAAAAACACATAAAACTTCACTAATACATACAGACAATTTTAAGTCTTTAAAACATAAGTATATATCAGAGAGAAACAAAATTTATAGTAAAATCATGCTACTACTGGAACTCCATAATGTTTAGATCTTCTAAATTAGACCATTCTTGTACTCTTTTCCTTGCTGAAAATCTATCCTAATTGCCACTAGTTGCATTAATATCCATGTCCTCAGCATCAACTCTTGGCCTCTGAACATTGTAATCTTCTTCTTAGTCTACAAACTGGTTATAGTAACCTTGACTGTCATCCAACTCTGAGTCTTCTACCCTTGGCCTTCTCATATCGTTCCAAAGGTCTACTCCTCTATCTTTGAGTTTTGCACAATCTTTAATCATCTTGTTCCTTAACCTATCATAGCCTTTAGTAGGAGAGCGGCCCCCATGAGAAGTGCTAGAGCTGAAGTTTTGAGACACAATCTCCCACTGCTTATCAAGTTCACTCTTAGCTAGGTCCTATTGTAACTTCTTTCAATAAAGCTTTTGGAAGTCAGTGTACATGTTATAAAATCTTGGATCAAACCTTTTCATCTTCCCTATACAAAAATCAGATTCTTTGACATCCTCTTTGTGGAACATAGCTCTGGTTTCCATTAATTGCTTGAACTTATCAATTGACATCTCCATAGTAACTGCCACCTACTCAAAAAAATTGAAATTTATGAGATCAAAGAAAATCCTAGTGAGTTGCCTTACCCTACCCTGGAAATGTTCCTCATTCCTTCTCTTCCAGATAAACCATAAAATCTCAGTAGACAAAATAAGACAAAATGAGTTAAACTTTTTGTCCAAGTCATCAACAAAACCACAAATAACTTCTTTTTTATTTGCATGAAGGGAAGGACTCCATTGAGAGATATTACCCATGAAGAAGAGCCAGACTTTTTTAGCAAAAATACAATAAAAAAAGATATGGACTACAGACTCTTTGACATTACACATTGGGCACCAGACATCACTTACACCAAGACTAAGTTTATTGAGGAGAAGCAGCCATTTAAAACAAGCTTTTTTTAGTTCAAGGATATTAGACCAGTTCCATTTGAGGTATTTAGATAAAGTTTCTAGGCAAAGGGTGTCACCCCAGGTCACAAAGATGTGCTGAAGAATATCCTACGTATTGGAGAGCATATTATAGATTAACCTTGGCTTTGTTTGCATAATTTTGTTTCCATCTATCCAACACAACAAGTCTAAATCAAAATCCTCATTAATGACCACTCCTGATTGAAACTTGCACAGCATGGTTTTTAACAAAGTTGAAAAAGTTTTGAATTGATTATCATTTAGATGGAAATCCCCTTTAATTTGGCTCCATTTTTTTGGATGTCCATCATTAAAAAGATCAGTGAGGTTTGAAATCCCAATAGTGTTAAACTTATTAGTAGAACAACCCTGAAGTAATGCAAGAGGTTTATTTTTGTTCTTAATGTTCCACCGGATTGATCTCTGACCTCATATGCATTGGTTATTAAAATCAATAGCCGCCCTTTATAGAATGACCATTTTAATTTGTTCCCAAGCTTTCCAAATGCTCCTTAAGATAGTAGATCCCCCAGGCTTAAGAGTGAAATCCCCAAACAGAGTATCATGGAGATGCAATGTACCCCAAGATTTCTTTTTAACAAGGATGGCATTTAACAAATTATTTCTTATTAGCACCTTCCAAGGTTCATTACTTGTCAAAGCATTGATAATCCATTTGGCTACTAGGGGAAGACCCTAGAGCCCTAGGTCTTTAAGTCCCAGACCCCCCAATTCCTTGTTCATACAACACCAACTCCATTTGACTAGATGTTTTTTTGATTTGCCCTTACCATCTGACCATAAGAAATTCCTTATTAACTTATGAATTACATCAAACTGATAGTTGGCAAAAAGCCACATAGAAGAATAGTATATTGAGTAAGCTGACAGGATTTTCTAGCACACCTGTAATCTGCCTGCAAGAGATAAATACAATCTGTTCCAGTTTTTGAGTTTCTTTTCAATTTTAGTAAACAACCAATGCCACATGAGTTTCAAAGAAGGATTAAGAGCAAAAGGGATTCCAAGGAATCTGACCATAACCTCAGGCCCCCCCACTACCATTTCTCAAGATCAAGCCAATCAGGAGCAGTAGAGTCCCAGGTGAGGAAAATAGACTTTGAGGGAGAGATCTTAGCCCCAGAAGCCAATAGAAAATATCAAGACTTTTCTCTACTCTTACAAATTCTAACTTATTAGTCCTTGGAAAAAGGGAAGTATCATCTGTAAAATGCACATTAAGAAGTTTCTCACCATTGGGTAGGAGGATACCATGCAACTCACCTTGAATGTGTTCAGTTCTCAAAAGAAAATGCAAAGCTTCTGATGCAATTACAAATAAAGAGGGGGCAAGGGGACAACCCTACCGGATTGACCTTCCCATTCCAAAGGGAGCAGATAGTTCCCCATTAACTTCCACTTGGGCTGAGGCATTCCTAAACAACATTATGACCATACTACAAAACTTGCTAGGAAATCCAATGGCCTTAAGAATCTTAAGTATAAATGACCATTCAACCCTATCATATGCTTTTTTGAAGTCCAAAAGAAGAATACCTACATTTTGATTAGATTTCTTAGCCCAATGTAGTACTTCCCAACTTGTAATTAGGTTCTCAAGAATGTATCTACTTTTGATAAAGCCAGTCTGTGTGGAGCTTATCACTTATGGCAGAATGTCTCTGACTCTTAATGCAAGCACTTTAGCAATAATTTTGTAAGAAACATTCAAAAGTGTTATGGGTCTCCAATTTTTTATAAGGGTCTTATCACCTTCCTTAGGAAGAAGCTTGATGATTCCTTTATTGATGTCCTATTGATATGTGCCAAACAACTAAGAGGGGGCGTGAATCAGTTGTCACAAAAACTTAAATACTTTCTGCATTTAAACATTCATCACTTATCCACAATTATTATGATTTAATAATGAGTGCATGAAATCAGAAACTTAACAACATCAATCACAAGAGACACCAGATTTACGTGGAAAACCCCATGGTGGGGAAAAATCACGGAGAGGATTAACTCTCAATATATATTGCAATCTTGAAATAGTGATGTTTAGGCTTGGTCACCCCATGGGCCTAAACATATTGGCTTACTACCATGAAGAACAACTAGGTCTAGTAGGCTCACTGCCTCAGCCCTAAACCTAGCAAGATTACAATAAGGGTTGTTAAACCCTATTGGTGGCTTACTGCCACGATGAACACCTTTCTTTATTGTGAATAAAATAATTCCTCAGCTCTGCTCTTCCTCTACCCTGCTTTTCCTCTGCTCTGCTCTTCCTTTGCTCTACTCTTCCTCTTCTTTCCTCTTCCTCTTCTCTACTCTGCCTTTGGACTTTTCTTAATGTAGTCTCATTTTTGCTCAAGAACAACTTTTCCACAACTCAGTTACAAGTATTTATACACTACATTAACCTTGGAATGATCATCAAGGTTAGCATCAACCATTGGACAATCTCCAAGGTCGGTATTACAAACATTTACAAAATAGGTCCTGACCTATTGCAACATCATGCAAAGGGAATGAAAAGCAGATCATGCCATGCCTTAGTTGAGACTCAAGCATGATCTTCCATGCCACAACATGCTTCCACAATCTTCTAGAGATCTCCGCAATCACTGGGATCAACTAGGTCGGCCAAGACTAGTTACACGCTAGGTTATCTAGAAGCAATCTTCACACACCATCTCAATTTCTTAACATGGACCAAAGTCTAGATAGGAACATGATTAGGAGACATCCACAAGCACGCTTTAATCATCAAGAGCAACTGCATGAACCTTAACCACTTTATTCATAGGAATCTTCTCACCGGAGTACATGAACTTTATTGTCTTCAACTGTCATAAAAGAAAGATAGCTTGCGGACTACCAAACCACAAACCATTACAATTGTAGGCACTTATCATCATCCCAAACTTCCCTCTATAACCGCATAGAAAAATACTTTATTGCGGAGGAATGCGGAGCCAAATACTGTCTTCATGTCTCAACTAAACTTATAGAAAAAGCAGGCTTCACTCTGGTGAACACAACTCACTTAGATCTTTATACGAATGGCTCAAACCTGAAATGTAGCATCCTCAGACATACCTCTAACTTACTTCCAATCCATAGACCACGAGCTTCAAGTAGGAACAAATGCAGAGCAGTTTACTAGACTGTTCTTCAGCATACAACTCACTATCTGTACTGCACTTCTCTGTGGCTTACTTGTTTCTTCCAGAGAGGCTAATTTTCTTAATATCCTCAACATACAAGTCTTCTAAACAAGTAATGGAATAGGATACAGTTGACACCAATGACAACAAGAATATGTTGACATCAATGACAACACCGATTAGGCACATACTTGCAACAATCTCCCCCTTTGTCATTGATGGCAACATATGATGTGAAAAAATGCAACAACCATCAAGAAAAGGTTCTCCCCCTTTTTCTTTACACACTTGCACTCTTTCTTTCTCCAAAATTCTCCCCCTTACACATTTGCACTCTAAGTTTTTCACATGACTTCTCTTCCCCTTTGACATCAATGGCAAAGGGCACATACTTGCACTCTTCTACTCTGATCTAATCTCTCTTCTAAAATTTTCTTCAATTGACTACTCTCCCTTGATGCTTTCCTAACTACAACTTTGATTCTCTATGTGAAGCTCTCTCCTTCTTGGCTTGTCAATTCTCACCTTAGGATCTCACTGCTACTGTCCTATTTTCTCTGCCAGCAACACTGCAATACTTTACTGCTCTTTATCAGAAATTCATATTAGCATCATTTACCTACTTCCCTTCAGAGATAATTTCATAATCTTCTTGATTTCAGCAACCATCTCTGATTATTACTTGTACTGCTATACCTTTTTTCTTTTTATTGCCTTGATTGACAACTTATCCTTACATACCTCATCTAGAGATTTATCTATTCATCTGTAATTCTTTTTCTTTGCCAATGCACCTTAGCTCTTTTGCCCAAGAACTGGTCTTCAGTGTGGTACTTCTACATAATCTCTAAGGATCTCAGGAATTCTTTCTGAAACTTCTTCTTCTTTAACTTGACAGTCTTCTTGTTCAACAAGTTGATTTGATTTATACCTACTTAGATATTACATTCTTTCTCTGATTTCATCAACCTTCACAATAGCACTTCTCAATGATCTTTCCTAGACTCTTATTTTAGTAGTTTTGACTTGAACTCTATTTTGAATGTAGATAGTAGTATGTGTAACTTTTCTCCAGTATGTATCTGGTAGGTCAGCTTCCTTCATCATTGATCTAGCAGCCTCTTGGACTATCCTATATTTCCTTTTAACAACTTTAGACAATTGTTTGCTTATCCCTTGTTCTTTACAGAAAATATTGAATTCATTTGATGTGAACTCACCTCTACTATCAGACCTTAAGCATTAGATCCTCAGTTGTATCTCATTCCCAATCATTGCCTTCATAATCATTCAACTCTGAGCTCATCTACAGATTTTCAAACTGTTTCCAAAGAAAACTGCTCTGTACAGAAAACAATCCTGAACTTCTATTACTCATTATTCTCAAGATTAGACAAATTTATGGATATAGATGTAATCACTGATTAATAACCATATATTAGGACTGCAAAACATTATCTTCAACAGTGAACCCAAGCGGTCCAGAATACCAGAGCCCTGTCACTTGATTTTATTGGCTAGATACTTAGCCAAAATTCATAACCTATCAGCTTGTCCCTTAAGTACATACTTGACCAATTCATTTTATATATTGCTTATACTTTAGTCATCTTGGGCTTCTGGGCCATAATCCTTTTGTGCCTTGATCTACATAGTTCCTTTCAAGCAATCTTCCATGTAGGCCCTCATAACTTTGTGCCCATCTCAGCACTGACTATTTGGTTGGGGGATTTAGAATTTTCAATACATCTCCCCCTGAGCCATGACTCACAATCTACTTTTCGAAGGAAGTAGCTGCTCCAAAGCCTGGAGCAAACTCATCTCTTCCTTCACTTGTTTCCTTCCTGACCCAAACCTTGTTCATTTCTTCCTTGACTTCTGCTGGGTCAACCTTTTCTACTGACTTCTTCAATTCTTCTTGATTATCCTTCTTCATGTTCTTACTTCTGCAAAATCTTGTAACATGTCTAGGCTTGTTGCAATTAAAACACATAGTACTTTTCTAACCATTGATCCTTTCATTCATCCTTGACCTGCATAGGTTAGCTTTATGCCCAAATTTATTGCATATATAACAGTAGCCACTGAAGGATTCCATTTTCCCATTTGTCCCATAGCCTTTTCTCACTTGGCTTTTACACTCATTAGCTCTATGTCCCATTTTGTGGCAAGCATAGCATCTAATGGAATTTTGACTAGATAAGGATGGGATATTTTGATTCACCCTATTTCTACACCAATTAGCCTTGCAACCAAATTTGTTGCATAAATTGCAGTAACCATTGAAGGAAGAGTACCTTTGAGCATTTGGCTATCTAATTGATAGTCTTCTACTTCTTTAATTCTAAGTCTGTCTAATCTTTCCTCTTCCTAACTTGTTCTAAAATCTTTGTCTTTTCCAAATGTTATGCCTTCTCTATCATTTTTCTGTTCTGCTATTAACCTATTATATCTGGTAGCACTCACACTGAGTTGATCTCTTTGAGCCTGTACATGTTTTAGATCAGCTTTCAAGTCTTCAACCTCTTCTTCAAGATTCATGTAGTCTTTAACTTTGTCTTTCAGACAATTCTCAATCTTTGTCTTTTCTTCAATGTTCTCTTTTAGAGTTTTCTGTAACTGCCTGATTTGCCTTCTTAAATCTTCTTTCAAATCCATGTCTTTATCTACAGTTCTTGAGTTGTCTTTGTCAATACTGGGAATTAAGCACATATTCATTTGATTTATAGTAGCTTTGTGGTCTTCCATATCGCATTCAGTGGTCTAGGAACCTTCTTGTTTTTCAATGTGCAAACTCTTGTTGGTTGAGACTGGATTCTCCTGGATGTTTTCAATAGCCTTAACATTTGTACTTTCCACGATCCTTTCCAATATATTGTTGTAACACTGATAAGCTCTAGTCTAGGATGAGTATCCAAGAAAAATTCCTTCCTCAAACTTAGCATTGTCCTTTTCCATTTTGATGAGGCATTTGCTTCCAAAGATTTTGAAATATTTCATAGTGGGTATTGATCCACACCATAACTTAGTAGGGGTCTTTCCTTCTTTGGTTGTTACTCGAACTCTGTTCAATGAGTAGATAGTGGTTTGTATTGCCTCCTTCCAAAATACATTTGATAAATTTGCTTCTTCCATCATTAATTTTACATTTTCCTGAATAGTTCTACTTGCTTCTTCCATTATCTTAGTTTTTCCAGAGAGCTATTTTTCTATCCCATAGGTTTCAAAAAATATAGTGAAATCATTAGAGATATGTTCTTCTTCTTTCCCAATTCTTAGGCCTTTCATGTTCATTCCTAGCTCATTTTCAAGGGTTTATTTAAAAAATTTGAGTGCCTCCAGAATGTCTGATTTATCTTTTAAAAAACTAACCCAAGTCATTCTAGAAAAGTCATCAATGAAAAACATAAAGCACATTTGACCATGGAGACTTGATATTCTTGTAGGACCACAAAAGCTTGTATGAATTAATTCCAATCATTCAGTGGAGGATCTTTCTTTATCTTGTCATGTTTTTCTTGATGATCTTTGATATTTCTTGCAACTGATGTTGCTTGAGTAATCAATCTCTGGTAGATCCTTCACAATCTGAACTAAGTTCGTTAAGTCATCAAGATTTGTATGGAAAAGTCTTCTATGCCAAACCCAACTTTGATTTGTCTGAGATGTGTAACCAAGAAAGTCACTTTTTCTGAGATGATAGAAGTTCTTTTCAGTTCTTTTTGCAATTGTTATTGTAGCTCCAGATTTTTCTTTGACTTCAAGAGAGTCATTCTCAAATACAAACTTGAATCCCTTTCTGCATAACTGTCCGCGCTCAAGAGATTTTGTTTCAAACCTTTTATATAAAGAACATCTTCAAAAATTTGTCTGTTGCCAAAATTTGTCGATCCTATTCCACATACTCCAGCAGTGCAGTCATCTCTGAACCTGACTATCCCTTCATTGTATTCTTCCAGACTAACGAACTTACTTTTGTCACCAGTCATATGGTTTGAGCAACTACTATCTATAACCCAACAGTCTTCATCATCGGTATGAGCTTCAGACCATCTTTGATGGTTGTCATTTTTTTCTTCATGAATCACTTCCTTGGACAATCTTCTCTTGATATCTCTTGATGGGCCTTCAGTTGTATCGGAGAGTATTTGTTTTCCTTTTGTCTCCATTTGGATCTCCCTTGAGTTGTTAGACTCTTTCCAAAGGGACTTGGCTCTGATACCAATTGTTGATATGTGTCGGACAACTGAGAGGAGGGGGTGAATCAATTGTCACAAAAACTTAAACACTTTCTGTAATTAAACATTCATCACTTATCCAAAATTATTATGATTTAACAATGAGTGCATGAAATTAGAAACTTAACAACATCAAACACAAGAGACACCAGATTTACATGGAAAACCCCAAGGAGGGGAAAAAATATGGAGAGGATTAACTCTCAATATGTCACATCCCTCTTTTTGAAAACAATTATGCTATTTACTTTCTTGCGAATTTTAGTAATTTAATATGTTGTGAATGACATGGAAATTGACGATTTATCTTACAAAGTTGTTATATTGAATTGTGGAATCTAATGATTACGATCAAGGTGATATTGTAGACTAAATGTCTTTATAATAAATGTAATGATGTTTGGATATATTATGTTTTGATTTGAACATAGGTGCTTTGACCACAAAATTGTATGTGAGTCTGTCGATGCAGGAACAGGTGGATCGTGTTCGACGGGAAGAGAAAGTATCTTCGAGAGAGAGTATAGACTCTGGAAATTAACCATGGGCGTTTGTTACTGAGGTCGCCAAACAGGTAGATAAACCTTGGAACCAACCAGTTAGTCTTGTTTGTCGGTTGGGTTAGTTAACTAGATGTCGACATCATGTAGAATCTTGGAGTCGTCGATGCCGTTGTAAGTCCATCATAGCAAGTCAACTTATTTAGACGTTTAATATTTTCATTTATAAGTGTTTATTGAACCTTCATGTGGCAAAATTGTAAATCTTGTCTCGTAGTCGAAAGACGCGAGAAGTCAGCTTTGTGCGTCTAACGTCGTAAGAACTCGTTCGCGTTACAACCAATCCGTCGTGATTGTCGTAAAACGTGTCAAACTTGTATTGTGAAGTTATTCTATTCTTGAAGATCGACGAATGTCGATTTGAAGCCATAGCGTGAAATAATTTTTTTGGTCATCGATTAACGTGAGTCTTTTCTTCTGTCCTTGACCGCGAGTAGTTGTCAATCTAACTTTGAGCTTTCTTAACAAGTTGGTCTTTGCCTCTTGTCCCTTTTCAACCAAAACAATGCTTTAGTCATTTCCTAAACCACCGCTAAGCCGAGCTTAACTCCACAATACATCTTATGGTGGCTTTTGGATTGAATTAGATAACTTGGTATTCGAGTGAAGGTGGAGTCGATATGTCTTCTAGCAAGCCACGTCGCCTTAGGAACCACCACCTTTTGATTGGTCGTGATAAATGGGAAGTTGGGTTTAAAATCAATTGTGTCGACCCATATGATTAAATTATGTCAACCGAGAACTCTTTGGAGAGATTCCTTTTACCAAAACGTGAGAGGAAGGTAGTTTGCAGTTATGAAGGAGAGTAACGGATATTAAATGATGTTACTCCATTATCTAGGAAGGTGGAGAGGTTCGGTGGCTATTATGTGAAAGAAGATAGAACTACGGAGGTTAGGAGAAGTCGGAGGTAGTTGTAGAAGTAGAGAGATTAATGGAAGGCGGATGGATGTTGTTAGAACCTTCCTCGTGGGCAGTAGGAGAGGGGAGAACGTGAATGAAGAGTTTAATGAGAGATTCTCCTTCGCAAGGTGTAAGAGAGGATGGAGTAGCCGTCATTGAGGGTGAAATGGTGGGAGAAACTGCGAAAGAGGAGGAAAAAGTAATTGCGAAGTAGAGTTGAGGGAGACATCGACGGATAGGGTGTAGCTGCGGTTGGGAGAAGAATGATAAATGACGATTGTTTTAGTTGGAGACCGACACCAAAGAGGAGAGAGGTAGTTTGAGGGAATAGTGGTCGGGGCTGTGAGAAAAGAAATGGCAGTAAGAGGAGAAAGGGCCATCATCGCGATGGAAGAAGTAGTGTTGGGAGGTTAAAAACTATGGAGTTATGAGTTAGAACAGGCAGAGAGAGATGGGAGGAGAGCCCGGCTATGTGAAGAGTAAAGAAAACGGCAGCAAGAGAGAGAGTTTTGGGAGTTTTAGTAGAGGAAGAAAGTTTCTGATGGAATGAGCAAAACGTGAGTGAGGGAAGGAGTGATAGGTTATTTCTAGGGAGCGATCCATTTTTTTGAGTAGAAAGCAGAGAGAGGAATCTGGTTCGTGTGGACTGTCGTTGTTTTCAGAAGGAGATAAAAGAGATAGCTTCGAAGAAAAACAAAAGAGAACGTGGAGTTACCACAGCAATCTCCATTTTTATCAATAGGTTCATTTCCTTCATTATTCTTCTTAGTTTAGATCTGTAAGTAAGACTCACTTTGCAAGAGATCAATACATTTAAAACGAGAAGAAATGTACGACAACGTAAACCTAGTATGATATATGTATGCGGTAAATCCACGTAATAGTATCATTGCTATGTTTGAGATTTGAAGACTCAAAAATAGAAGTATTGCTATCTCATCACTGTGTTTGCAATTTAAAAACTCAGAAAAAGTAGTATGCTGTTTTCTTGAATTCGTAAACTCAGAAATTGTAGCATTTTTTGCCATGAATTAAGCAGTGTAATAAAAGAACGCAGTTCTCTAACGCATATCCATTTAGGAACGAACTTATTTTGATCCAAGATGCAATATACCTTCCTTGAACGATAACTCCACAGCGAGTAAACATGTTGCTCCGCGTGCATGTTGCGTAGAAGTCAAAAACCACAGTTTTAAGCACGTTTTGACGTAAAAATTAGAGTGTTTAATAGCCGGAAAATGCAGTTGTAAACAGCTGATGTCTTAACCATCATACATCTTTAATTAAAGGTTGACCATGCGTTGGTCATCTTTATTGACATAAGAAGATTCCATAATCATTTATATTTTATTTATGACTTTCATCTTGTTGAACCATGTGAAACTCATGACACGGAAAGAGGAGTAGGAGGATAAAGTTTAGTAATGATTAGGAAACCGTCATGTTCTGAAATGAACAATTTGAATTGAAAACCCACATGTGAGTTGAAATTACGTTGCATGTGACGGTGCTAGAATCGTTTTATCTTGTAGACCATATGAGTCTAGAATCCTCGAATTTTGGAATAATGGGAAATGGCTTTAAATGTTTTGAGTATGTTGTGTAAACATGGGAAGCAAGTAAACAAATAGGAAACCACTTAGGAGTGGGCGCTTTAAGAAATGTTATTACATGAAAATGGATTATGAAACTCTGAACTCGAGATAAGAGTAAAGTTGCGCCATGTGCTATTGTAGGAGGATATCCTAAACCCTTGAGGTCATCAAGGTCGTCAAATAGTTAAAAATAACACAAATAGGAAACTGTAGGATTTCGACCAGTTCAAGTCGAGTAGGGTGGGTGAACCAAGTTCATGCGTTCTTAGAATGCTAATTAAAAAAACAAATCCTTTGGCCAAGGTGATGTACTATCCTCAAGTGCATCGAATGTTCACCGTAACTGGATGGCGTTTCTTGTGGAGTGTCGTGCATGACTAGAGGGTATCTAGGGATCTGCGCGATAACAAGACACGTAGGTTACAACACCAGAGCTCAGATGGCAAACACTGATGGTTATCCTAAGTCTATCCTCTTGAGTAGGGTAGGGCCACTTCCGGTTAGGAAGGAGTGCGGGAGACCGATGGTCTGTGGTTGGAGGTTAAGCTCCTTGAAGATACTTTCTCTTCCAAATACCGAGGAATGCCGAGTCTTGAATGAGATGGATCGACAATCAGGATGCATGATAATGGTATGTTTCCAATATATGTTGTTTCAATAAAATTTCATTTGTTAGAAAACAAAATGTTTAATATATATCATTCCTTTCAGCTTTAGGAAAATGAGATCATGTGTATGATAAAATGAAAAATGTTGTATTGGTTTATAGATGAGTAACTTTTGCATGTGATTTCCTAGTTAAAAAAAAATTTACCGTTGTGAAAACTTAGTTACTTCTTGTTATTCCTTGGTGGTTGTTTCACAATATATATTGCAATCTTGACATAGTGATGTTCAGGCTTGGTCACCCCATGGGCCTAAACATATTGGCTTACTGCCATGAAGAACAAATAGGTCTAGAAGGCTCACTGCCTCAACCCTAAACCTAGCAAGATTACAATAAGGGCTGTTAAACCATATTGGTGGCTTACTGCCAAATTCACTACCACGATGAGCATCTTTCGTTATTGTGAATAAAACAATTCCTTAGCTCTACTCTTCCTCTGCCTTGCTCTTCCTTTGCTCTACTCTTCCTCTTCTTTCCTCTTCCTCTTCTCTGCTCTACCTTTGGACCTTTCTTAATGTATTCTCATTTTCACTCAAGGACAACTTTTCCATGACTCAGCTACAAGTATTTATACACTACATCAACTTGGAATGATCATCAAGGTCGGCATCAACCATCGGAACAATCTCCAAGGTCGGTATTACAAACATTTACAAAATAGGTCCTGACCTATTGCAACATCATGCAAAGGGAATGAAAAGTGGATCATGCCATGTTTTAGTTGGGACTCAAGCATGATCTTCTACACCACAACACGCTTCCACAATATTCTAGAGATCTCCGCAATTACTGGGATCAACTAGGTCGGCAAAGACTAGTTACATGTTACGTTATCTGGAAGCAATCTTCACACACCATCTCAATTTCTTAATGCAGACCAAAGTCCAGATAGGAACATGATTAGGATACATCCACAAGCATGCTATAATCATTAGAAGCAACCACAAGAACCTTAACCACTTTATTCATAGGAATCTTCTCACTGGAGTACATGACCTTTACTGTCTTCAACTGTCATAAAAGAAAGATAGCTTGTAGACCACCAAACCATGAACCATTGCAATTGTAGGCACTTATCATCATTCTAGACTTCCCTCTAGAACAACATAGAAAAATACTTTATTGCGGAGGAATGCAGAGCCAAATACTGTCTTCCTGTCTCAACTAAACTTACAGAAAAAGCAAGCTTCACTCTGGTGAACACAACTCACTCAGATCTTTATGTGGATGGCTTAGACCTGAAATGTAGCATCCTCAGACATACCTCTAACTTACTTCCAATCGCAGACCACGATCTTCAAGTAGGAACAAATGCGGAGCAATTTACCGGACTATTCTTCAGCATACAACTCACTATCTGTACTGCACTTCTCTGTGGCTTAATTGTTTCTTCTAGAGAGGCTAATTTTCTCAATATCCTCAACATATAAGTCTACTAAATAAGTAATGGAATAAGATATAGTTGACACCAATGACAACAAGAATATGTTGACATCAATTACAACACCGATTAGGCACATACTTGCAACATGTCCTCCCCCAAGGAGCCTCTGGTGATAGACTCATTATATAGCTCAAAAAGATCATCTACTATCCAATCTAATTTAGCCTTATAAAATTCTACGAGGAGGCCATCTGCACTAGGAGATTTCCCCTTTTTCATGGATTTTATCACTGACTCAATTTTATCTTTTGAGATTTCTCTGTCAAGCTAAATTTTCATCTTCTCATTAACTTTCTCCATGCAAATTCTTCCACATAACTCTTGGGCCTCACTACAACCCACTATGGAGTCCTCTGCTTTAAAAATATTTTCATACAAAATTCTTAAAAGCATTTAAAATATCTTATTGACTATTTAAGGTAACTCTATTCTCAACAATAGTTCCTATTCTTTGGTGCAGTCATGGTAGGAGGGTTCATAGAATGAAGTATCCGGATCATGTAGCAAGAGTAAACACAACAGAAACAACTCAAACAAATGGAACAAATGTAGATTCAATCACTCAGTATATCATAGAATTCAAATAGAGATAGGTTGGTGACATGCAGGCTTACAATTAGGGCTCACATGCCTAATTACATACATGCACAAGATAAAGCTTTGAAGCTCCTTTACACAAAATCTAAACTATCAATCTTCTAAATCATGAGAACTACTTTCCTAAGGATCTATTACATCAATATATATCAAGTCTAGATCAATAGATTCCTCCACGTTGGCCAAGGAAGATCAAGAATTCCAAAGAAGAGATGTAACCTATGTACACAGATAGGTCAGACCTAAATTCATAGAACACTTCTAGAAAATGAATGGAATGATGTGCAGATCTCTTGGGAAGGTCGGCCATGAGCCAAAGATCATTGAATGATGTGTCATTAGGCTCCAAAGGTCAGGAAATGCTTCCACAAGTTCATCCTTCAGTGATTGTCAGTGATTATCCAGATGCTCTTCTCTGAGAAATAGTCATCTTCTGATAGTGATATCTTTCCAGTATTGATGTATAAATCTTTGAATTCTGAATATGATGTAAATGAATGAATGTAGATGCTAAATCTAGCTCTGCAAGATCTGAAAATAATACTAGACCAAAATACAGAATCTACTTCTGATTGAACTACCTGAACTAATTTGAAAAGAATCAAACTAAACTACAAACAAATTGAAATACAAATGTTTTTGGTTTATGCAAGATTGCTCTTGAACTAGGGATGCTCCTACATCAGACATCTGAGGTTATTGAAAAAGTGAGTCCCTCACTTTGTTGGGGCTAGGGGAGAACCAAGACAGTCCACCTCAGCCTAAGAAATCCATGATGAATCTTCTTCTGGTCTACCTTTCCACTTCACAAGATATTCTTTGTATTGTCTTCCTCTAGTGCTGCATCCAACTCTACTATCCAAGATGTCTTCAATTTGCTCCAGTGCATGTTGTGGTAACTATTTCTTCAAGTCTTCTTCCATGCTGTCACTGAACTCTACTTCATGATACTAATATAGGTCTGCAATGTTGAAAATAGGTGATATACCCAATGTCTCCGGTAATTCTACTTCATATGCATTTCCTGAATCAAACTTCCTGAGTATCCTACAAGGTCCAAACTTCTTCATCTGCAACTTGTTATATGCTCCAACTGGAAATCTTTCTTTTCTCAAGTACACCATCACTTCATCTCCAACTTCAAATTCCTTATGTCTTCTCTTCTCATCAGCTTGTTCCTTATACTTACTGTTCATATCCTCCAAATGCTTCTTCACCTGATTATGCACTATCTTCATATGATTTGCAAATTCTTCTGCTTCTGCACTTCTCTTTTCTTCCATGTTGATATCTCTTAATTTTTCTATGCCTCTAGGATTCACTCCAGTAACAATCTCAAAAGGTGTTCTTGTGGTGCTCCTATTTACAAAATTATTGTATGCAAACTCTACTCATGAAATAATCAAATCCCAACTTCCTGTCTTCTCTCCAACCAAACATCTTAACAAATTTCCCAAACTCTTATTCACAACCTCTGTCTGTCCATCAATCTATGGATGAAAAGATGAACTAAACTTCAAATCTATCTTCATCTTCTTCCAAAGTGTCATCCAAAAGTATCCAACAAACTTTGTATCTCTATCTCAAACTATACTCTTAGGTAATCCATGCAATCTCACAATCTCCTTGAGAAATAAGTTAGCTACATGCACTGCATCAGTTGTCTTCTTACAAGGTATGAAATTAGCCATCTTTAAAAATATGTCAACCACTACAAATATTGAATCATGTCCTCTCAGTGTCTTAGGCAATCCTAACACAAAATCCATGCGTATGTCTTCCCAAGGTCTCTCTGGTACTGTCAAAGGTTTATACAATCCAGTGTTCTAACTACTCTCTTTTGCAACTTGACAAACTCTAGAACTCTGCACAAATTTTTGAACATCCTTATGTTTCTAAGGCCAAAAGTAGTTTTCACTCACCAAGGCCACTGTCTTATCAATGCCAAAATGTCCTGCCAATCCACCACTATGCTTCTCCTTGATCAAATTATCTCTCATTGAACTTCTAGGTATGCACAACTAGTTTCCTCTGAACAACATATCTTCTTGAATTAAATAGTTCAACCACTTACTCCTATCTATCACAACAGGTTCCTTACATGCTTTCCAAGGTTCTGAAAAATTAGTGTCTCCCTCATACATATTCTTCAATTCATCAAAACTAAACACTTCAACTCTCATCTCTGTCAACAAGTTTCTTCTTCTACTTAAAGCATCAACAACTTTATTTGATTTACCACTCCTATACTTCAACACAAATGTATAACTCTGCATGAACTCTACCCATCTCATATGTCTATGATTCAACTTACCTTGACTATTCAAATATTGCAAAGCTTGATGATTTGTATACAACACAAACTCCTTAGGCAACAAGTAATGTCTCCACTTCTTCAAGGCTTGAATTATGGCATAGAACTCTTGATCATAAACTGAATATCTTCTCCTTGCATCATTCAACTTCTTATTGAAATATGCTACTAGTCTACCTTCTTGACTTAATACTACTCCAATGGCATTCCCACTTGCATCACAATCAACTTGAAATACCTTATTGAAATCTGGTAATGCCAAAAATAGGTTGCTCTATCACTTTCTGCTTCAACAATGCAAAACTTTTATCTGCTCCAAATGTCCACTTAAAATCCTTTCTATCACCTCTCATTGTCTCTATCCTAGGGTTACAAACTAAACTAAAATTTTTTATGAACTTCCGGTAGAAACTAGCCAATCCATGAAATGATCTAACTTCTCCAATGCTCTCTAGTGTAGGCCATTCAACAATTGCTCTCACTTTCATAAGGTCCATCTTCAATCCTTCCGCAGAAATCACAAATCTCAAGTATACCAATTCTTCCTTCATGAAACTACACTTCTTGATGTTTATCAACAATTTCTCTTCTCTCAACCTCTACAAAACTTGTCTAATATGCCACAAATGTTCTTCTTTTGTCTTACTAAAAATTAGAATGTCATCCAAGTACATAGTCACAAACTTACCCAAGAATTTCTTTAAGACTTCATTCATCAATCTCATGAAAGTACTCGGTGCATTTGTCAATCCAAAAGGCATCACTAACCACTCATACAATCCTTCATTTGTTTTAAAAGCAGTCTTCCATTCATCACCTTCTCTGATTATGATCTAATGGTATCCACTCTTCAAGTCTATCTTTGTGAAATATCTTTCTCCACTCAACCAATCCATAATATCATCCATCCTAGGTAAAGGAAATCTATAGTTAATTGTGATCTTGTTTATTGCTCTGGAATCAGTACACATTCTCCATTCTCCATCCTTCTTAGGTGCTAACACAACAGGTACTACACAAGGACTCAAACTTTCTTTGATCAAACCTTTCCTCAACAACTCTTGTATCTGTCTATTCAATTCTTCATTCTTTGTCGGTGTCATTCTACGTGCTACTTTATTAGGTAAACTTGCTCCCGATATAAGATCCATGTGATGACTGATACTCCTTATAGGTGGCAATCCTTTAGGTACATTATCTGATATGATGTCTTCATACTCTGTCAGCAACTCTTTTATCTCCTTTGGTTGTGATTCTTCAGTCTCTTTCTCTAATGTTTTAGGAATCAAGGCATAACACAGATTCTCATGTCTCAAACCATCCAGAAATTTTCTTCCATCTACCAAATAGATTCTAGCATTTCTACATAGCACATCTTTAGGATCATCCTCCAAAGGAATCAAGGTAATTCTCTTTCCATTTACTGTTATAGTGTATGTATTCTTTCTCCCATCATGTATATCTTTTCTATCATACTGCCAAGGTCTACCCAACAAGATATGACAAACATCCATAGGCATAATATCACACATGACTTCATCATGATAAGATCTAATATGAAATTTCATCAAACAATGTTCACTCACCAGTACCTTATGATCATCCTAAATCCATGATATCTGATAGGGCTTAGGGTGTTTCAATCTTTCCAACTCCAGCTTAGTCACCATCTCCTCTAAAACTATGTTATCAGAAATACCACTATCAAACACAACTTTACAACACTTACCTCCTGATTTGCATCTTGTTTTGAACAGACTCTTCCTTTGTGGTGGTTTGTCATTTGTCTCTATTTGAAATAGTGCTCTCCTCATCATAAGTGATTCTCCTTTCTTCGGTTTACCAACAGAATAGGGTTCATCTAGTTCAATAGGTTCTTCTTCAACATATGTTGTTCTTCCACTATTTTTTGTCCTCTTACTTGTACTACCCTAATTACACTCAAATGCTCTATGTACTTGTAACGTCAAAAATTGTCCTCCTGTATGGAATGGTACAATTTCCATAAATTTATCTCCTCACTCTTGGTGACCTCTCAACCTTTTCTTTTTTGGCCTTCGTGAAACCCTGATTGACTAAGTTTAGAAGCAGTTTATTCACTTTTTGAGGTAACTTGTTGATAGAACCCGGAAAGGGGATTTGAGATTTTGGTCCCTAGGACCCCCAAAAATGTAGATCTAATTGGAAACTGGGGGCTTAGACTTGGGTGCCCGTGCCCTAGTCCTCCCCTGTTTCCCAGGATTTTGAATTTTAGCGGGGTGTCAGCTCCCACCGAGTGCCTCGGGATTCTATTTTCAAATTCTTGATTTTCGTGCGATATCAAGATGTTATTTCAAAATTTGAATTTCCTTAAAGCTAGATATAAAAAGACATTTGAAAATCATTTTATCACACACAATTGTTATGTAAGCTTGATGCCAAAAACTCTCCTACAATTGCCATTGAAGATCAATGACTTGTTGAAGCTCTTGGAAGTATTTTGTATTTGCTATCATGGATACAATGGATGGAGATTAGGAATCAAAATATCGAGTCTATCTTGCTCTTCCTAGGGTTTGTACACCCTTTGCATGATCGGGAGAAGGGTTGAAGCCTCCAACAACAAGCTTGGAGATCCTCCACGGACATTGCTGATTCGCCTTCTTGTTCATGCAAGTCTTCATTTGTTTTCATCTCCTTGAGGTGAAGTTGTATGTGTTTATTAATGTAAAGCAAGTTGTTGATCTCTTGATTGAGACATCTAGGGTTTGATATTTATGTATACACATTGTTAGATTTGCAGACACCTATGCAAATCTTTATCTCTGGCTATTATTGAGGTAGAAATACCAAAGACGGGGCTTGACTGACGCAAGCTCCTATATAGTTGCAACATTTTCCTTCTTTTGTAGGTGTAGATCATGTTTTGCAGGTTCTGGCAAAAAGAAGCTATAGAAAGGAAGATATTACAGGTACAGTCGTGATGGACTTTCAGATTTTTAGATTTTGAGACTTGCGGGACATTGGAGCGGGTGCCCTAGTCCAACCATGGGTTTATTCTAGGATATGGAAGCCTTTTAGCAGTCTTAGACGCCCTGTGCAAAAGATTTTCCTGTGCAGAAACTTTTAGGACACTGGAGCAGGTGCCCTAGTCTAAGTGGCCCTCAAAATCTGGGTACTGTATTTGAAACTCTATCTTTGCACTTCTGTGATTAGTTTTTGTTTCATCAGTTTCTGTATATTTTTGATTTAAGGCATAATTAGGGTTTTACTTGGTTGAAAGGAAAACACTTGATAAAATCTTGATTAGGGCCTTAGGTTTCATAACCACGCAAGTGTAAGGGATAGACAAAGTGATTAGAAGCTTGTTCACAAGCTCAGTCCTTGTCCTCCCAATGCTTAGTGGTGAAATGGTAGTATATAACCTAGTTTAAACAAACTATCAAATTTCCTACTAAACATTTTGGTGAACCTAAGGTTTGAAGAATTTGCATCCTTTTAAACTTTAGATCTGAAATAATTTGTTGTTCTAGAGCATAATTGGATTGAAAAGCCTCTTTAGGAAAATTACATATGTAAATTGTGAATTACATTCTTTATCTTTTCACTAAAAGAGTTGGAAATTATCATTTATTGTTGAAAGTTGTATTTCATTTGCAAAGGCCATCATTGTGCATTTAAATCTTGGTTTAATTAGAGCATGTTAAAATGTCAGATTATTTTTTGCAAGATTTTCATGCTTATGATGAGGCATTTAGTTGTGATGACTTCGATATGTTAGATGAAGCCCTTGAGGACTTTATCTTGATTGAACATTCCACTACGGCCTTTAAGCCGTCACTATTTCAAAGATTTGTAAATACAATTTATGTTCCTAAATCTAAAGAAGAGATTGAAAAATCAAAAATTGTGGTAACTCTATGTGCAAATGTAGTTCAACCATCCTCTAAACCTGTGCTTGTGATTAAAGGTCTTTCATCTTCTTCTCAAACTCCTGATCACATTTATGATTATGAAAAACAAATAGTGAATCAAAACTCACAACAAACTAATCATAATGTGGTTGCTCATGCATATAATACTTGGAATAACAAACAAAGTACACAACACATGAATGTTCTGATATCTCTACCAGCTTCTCAACCTATGCTTCCTCAAGCACCTCATTTAACATATAAAGGTGGTGAAGACTATGATCTTGTAGAGTAGCTTCGTGGTACTCTTGCAAAGATATTGCTTTGGGAACTTATACAAACTTCACCTACTTACCATGGAATGCTTCAAGAAGTTTTACAAAAGGTGATTGTTCCTCCTACCTTTAAACCAAATGATGTTGCCGCTTTACTAGATTGTATGCATGCAACAAAAATAGATATTTTGTTTCAACAACATGAATTACCATCTCTCGATGTTGAGAATCAGTATGACCCTTTAGTTATCTTTATTACAATCAACAAAACATTGGTTCAGAGAGTTATGATTGATAATGGGTCAGCCCTTAATGTTTGTAGTATTGATTTATTGCATAAGGTTAAAGTTGATGTATCTTCCATTAAACCGAAATCATTAAGTATTTGAGGCTTTGATAACGTTGGACGACAATCCGTGGGCACTATAACTTTACCTATACAAGTTGGACCTGTGATGGTGCCTACCTTGATTCATGTCATGCCTCGTTCTCTATCTTATAACATGATTTTGGGTAGACCTTGGATACATGCACTAGGAGTAGTTCCTTCTACTTTGCACCATTCGATTAAGTTTATATTTAAAGGGAAACTACATACTATCCATTCGAATCCTGAACCTCATAATTGTCTACAAATGGAAGTGCATAAGCATGTTGTTGGTCCTAAGAGTCTAAACAATTTGAAAGCTTATTTATTAGTTCCTCTTACCTCTAAAAATGTTATGCAACAGTCCAAGCAGTCGAATGCATTCATTGGTGATGACTGGGGTTCATTAGATTTTGCATCTTCCTCCACAGGAGAATATAAACTTAAAAATCCCATCCCCGAAACATCAAATATTGCATTGATCACATCATATGCTTTGAATGATAAACATAAGGCCTCTTTGGTGACAAATAAGGATAATACTCTTAGTTATACTACTGATTATGAAACTTATGAAGCTCCACCTTCCTCTAAAGAATTGGTCTCTCTCTATGGCAGAGGATTCTAAATGCTTTACAAAAATTGTGACTATGTAGGTAATGGTTGTGGCATAAATCAACAAGGAATCAAAGTCCCTATAGAATCTGCTTCGCAACATTACTCAAGTGGCATTGGATATAATCCTTTTAAGGAAACCAAAGCCCGCAAATGCCCTATTATAAATGTGAATACAATATCAACACTCAGTTTGATATTTCCTGAGATGATTGACATCAATTGTCCTTTAGGATCACTTCCATTTGATATGTTTATGGCGGATGAAGTGATAATGGAATTCTTAGGTGCTTATGATGGTACTCCTCGTTATTACCATAAATGCGACCTACCTTATTGTTTAAACAATGATGCATATTTTGGAAAGACTACTCGCACAATAACTGTTGCAATAGAGTATAGTGAAGAACTTGAAGAACAATTACAATCCTACAATCCCCCAGACCATAGTACTCTCCTTAACAAAAAGACTATTAATGTAGTTATGGATAAGGCTAACCCTGAAAAAGTTATCCCTATTGGTGATTGTTTAAATGCAGAAGAAAAGAAAGAATGACTAAACTGTTGAATGAGTTCTTGGAATTATTTGCTTGGAATTATTCAGACATGCCTGGTATAGATCCTCAGATTGTAACGCATAATATTGTGTTGAAACCAGATGCTAAGCCTTTCAAACAAAAGATTCGTAAGATGAATCCTAAGATTGCTTTGCTTGTTAAAGCTGAAATAGAAAAACTCTTACAAGCTAGCTTTATCCGACCAATTGATTACTCTCTATGGATCTCAAACATTGTTTCCATCGCTAAACCTGATGGTCGTATAAGAATGTGCACAGATTTCTGAGATTTAAATTTGGCATCTTTGAAAGATGATTTTCCTCTCCCTAATATCAATATGATTGTTGATTCCATAGCTGGACACGAGTTGCTATCTTTCATGGATGGATTTTCAGGATATAATAAAATCCTTATAAATCCTCTTGATCAGTATAAAATAGCCTTTATAACACCTTGGGGTACATTTTGTTGGGCAGTCATGCCGTTCAGACTTAAGAATGCAGGAACTACTTACTAGCATGCAATGACTCTTATATTTCATGACTATATGCACAATATTCTAGAAGATTATGTGGACGACATCCTAGAGAACTCTATCCATTGTAAGGATCATGTTACAAGTCTTTGACAAATATTTGAGCGTATACAAAAATATAATATGCAATTGAATCCCCGTAAGTGTGTTTTTGGCTTGGACAATGGAAAGTTACTTAGTTTTATTGTTTCAAATCAAGGTATAGAAGTCAATACAAAAAAAATAGATGCAATTGTGAATATGCCAATACCTAAGAACATATCTCAACTTTGTAGTTTATAGGGAAAGATATAGGCCATCCACTAATTTGTTTCATAACTCACAGATAGGACTCGCCTCTTTACACAACTACTGAAGAAAGATTCTCACTTTTAATGGAATTCTGAATGTGAAAAAGATTTTGATGATTTAAAGGATTACTTAGCTAATCTAGATATTTTGCAACCTGCTATTTCCAATAAACCATTTCTATTATACATTTCAGCATCTAACAATGCCCTAGTAGCTTTGTTGGCGTAGCATAATGCTAAAGGCAAAGAATGTGCTATCTATTACATCAATCGTACTTTGCTCAATTATGAAGTGCGATACATAGTTATAGAGAAACATTGTTTAGATTTAGTGTTTGCCACTCAAAATCTTAGACATTATCTCTTAAAAGTTGAAGTGCATTTAATGGTAAAATTTGACCCTTTGAAACATCTCTTCGCAAGAATAGATTTATCAAGTCGTCTTGCTAAGTGGGTTATGCTGTTAACAGAATTTGATCTCAAATTTATTTCACAAAAAGTGATTAAAGGGCAAGCGATAGCTGATCAATTAGCTAATGCTCCCTTGCCCTTTTCTATACAAAATCTCGATGCGTTTTCTGATGAACAGATTTTAACAATCTCTATGGATGAAAAATGGGAGTTATACTTTGACGGATCAAAATGTCAAACTGGCTCTAGAGCTGGTGTTATATTAATACCTCACATTGGTAAGCCAATTCCCTTATCTTACCACTTAGATTTCTCATTCACAAACAATATAACTGAATACGAAGCTCTTATCGCTGGACATCATGTAGCCTTGGCTCTTACTATCAAAAACATTACAATATATGATGATTCTTAGTTAATTGTTAAACAAGTAACAAGATCGTATCAAACTAAGCATGATAAGCTATCTCAGTACCATGAGTTGGCCTTATATCTCTTAAAACAATTCAAATCTTATTCAATCGATACCATTCCTAGGAAAGATAACTGGCATGTGGATGCAATGGCAAGTGCAGCTTCCCTTATATCTCCTGAAGGTTCTCCTGAGGAATTTACTTTTGTGGTTCATAATCTTAAGACACAGATAATCGATGACCCTATAGTTGTGAATTTAAAACTCTGCGATAATACATACACGGATGAATGGTTCTCCTACATATTCAACTATCTACGTGATGGAACCATTCCAGATTTGACATCTAAGAATGCCTGACTCTGTTTACGCAAACTAGCAGTGCAATACATTATATTATTGAATGTCTTGTATTGACAAAGTTATAATGGTGTTTTACTCTGATGTTTAAGTAATTCAGAGATTCTGATAGCTTTAGAAGAAGCTCACTCTGGTGCTTGTGGAGGCCATTTTGGTGGAAAATCATTGGTGCAAAAATTGTTACGTATGGGGTACCATTGGCAGCATATGGAACAAGATTCCTTTGCTTATGTCAAGATATGCCCACAATGCCAACAACATAAACACTTGATCCATGCTCCTACTCAAGAGCTTTGTGCCCAAGTGTCACCATGGCCATTCTCTATCCGGGGTTTGGATCTAATTAGTAAAATTTCCCCACCCTCCTCTCAAGGACATACATTTATAATCACTGCTACTGATTATTTTACAAAATGGGTTGAAGTGGTCCCTTTGCAATCCACAACCGTCGATGTAATCTACTGATTCATACAAGATAACATAATTTCTTGATTTGGAATACCTTTCTCCTTGGTTTTAGACAATGGTACACCATTTAAGAACAAGGATGTGAAAAAGTTCCTCAAAAAATATCATATACAACATCGCCTCTCTACGCCTTATTATCCTCAATCAAATGGCCAAGTAGAAGCTTCAAACAAGGTTATTGGATAGATTTTACAAAAAACTATTAATAAACATCAAAAGGATTGGCATAAACAATTATCCTATGCCTTATGGGCTTACAGAACAAGTATTCAAACATCTACTGGTAACACACCGTATAATCTCATTTACGACGTAGACGCGATAATGCCCTTAGAGTTAGAAATTCCTTCTTTGCAAATTTCCCTAAGAGATATTATGGATGATGACGTAGAACACGAGAAAAAATTACAAGAACTTGAGATGCTTGATGAAAGACGTATTAACGCTCTTGAGCATCTCAAGGCTTATCAAGAAGGTGTGCAACGAGCCTATAATGCGCAAGTCATACAATGGTCATTCAATGTTGGGGACTTGGTTCTTTACAAAAATCAATACAACATAAACATAAATGCACTGCCTAGTGAAAAAGGTAAGTTCAGCCCTAATTGGCTTGGACCGTACATAATCACTGAAATCTTTAGATCCGGAGTGTATAAATTAGCCGATGAGCAAGGTATGCTGCTTAAGGAACCTATTAATGCAGCACAACTCAAAAGATTTTATGCTTAAAGATTTAATGTTAAATGTTCCTAAGCTAATTTAGCACATAGATTAGTTTCAAATTGGATAAGATAGTACTGTTTTGTCTTAATTCATTTGGCATTACATCTTTGTTCAGTTGATCATTGTTGTATCATGTTTAAGTAGTAATTCCTTAGATCACTTTTGCATTAACTGAATATAGCATGGAAGTTAAAGTTATGTGTAAAATAATTAATCATTGTGTTTGTTACTACATGTTCTTTTTAGAATTATTAGTATATCACAATAGCATTAATTATAGCATTTAGACATCATCACTAGTTGCATTTTTACAAAAATCACATGTGATAGATCAAAAGCCATTACACATAGGTCAAAATAAATAATCATATATATATATATATATATATATATATCTCAGTTTCATGTATACATCCGAGTTGACTATCCCTCAAAACAAAATGGGATGTCGTAGTGCCTAAAGTCTATACATCACATAGCTGAGCCTTGATCATCAGTACCCTAAGGCCCTCATGGTGTGCGAGTGACAGAAGCCTGACCATGTGTGGCTATGGATTGTGAATGACTCTTAGAGACGCTCTATGATCGTAACCCCCTGATCTTACCTCTCATCTCTATCATCTGCTCATGTGCCTCCTGGTACATCCTCTAGTACTGGTCTCTCTTAGCCTAAACCCTATCTCTATTAGCTCTTGCCTATTGGACCTCCTGTAGTAAGAACTCATTGACAGCTAGCTATCCCTTTGATGTAGGAACCGCTATCATCTACTCTTGCTGTACCCTGAGCTTAGCCTTGGCGTGCTCAGCTCTCTGTCAAAACTCCTCTCTCTCTTGTGTAGACTAGTCTAGCATGGCCTCTGTAGCAGTCATGTATCTGACTATAGGCATAAATATCTCAGCATGCTACCCAGCGGATGATCGTGGTGAATAACTTGCCCACACTCACTACTCTGAGGCATCTGTAGGTATTATGTCTCCTATGATGCTACTCACAAAGTCTCACCATGCATCAAACCCAACTACAAAATAGAGGATGAGATAGATGTTAGACTCCCATATAAATACCACAAATAATAATCTATACAAAGCATCAAATAATAAATCAAACCTAACCTGGATCTCCATCTCACCAGGATGGATCTCGGATCACCGATGGTGTGATGAGCTCTGCTATCTAATCTATAGCTGGGGGCATATACCTACTACCCTCCCCTTGTTCTGTTTGACTAGGCCTCACATCATCTGCAAGAATAGAACCATGAGCCTTGACCGTGGTCTTGACTCGGTACTCGTCAGTGTCTACCTCCTGCTGGCTCTACCGCAATCTTGCTCTAAAGACATACTGTGATGGGACCTCCTTGGACTCATCCTTGTCCTCCTCCACATCCTCCTTGAGATTGTAGTATCCCATGAAATCACTAACGTCATCCTCCACCCCTATGTCACTTGCATGACCGACCCAAGGTCAAGCATCTCCTATAGGATGCCCGGGTGGAAAGATAGGTGCAAGTTGTGCTGTGTGTCACCAGGTCTGATATGCTTGAGTACACCCAACATCATCTATGTCTGACACTGGCTCTACATCCTCAAGATCCTCATCATCACTAAGTGGCACATCTGCTATAGTTAGCCGTTGGATGGTATTGGCTCTGACTGCACTCCAAGCTGCACGTGCATAGCTCAGATGTACTACAGGAACATCCTGTATCTGTCTGAACTATCATGCCACCTTGTCAAAGTAGAACCAAGATACAGTATGATTGAGGTGACTAGCCATCATTCGATCCCTCTACATCCTCGCTAACTGCCTCTGCTCTCCAGGCCATCTGATGTAGCCGCGATATGGTCTCCAGATGATGTCACTAGGCTGGTGCAACTGTGACAATCATGATCCTCCATAGTAAGGGAATGTCTATGCATCCCTGCTCTAGCAAATAGAGCTAATTGTGTCCTTGCTCTACCTATGAAATAGTGCGACCCAAGTAGTATAGCTGACTCTCATGAGTATACCTCTCTGAGTGATGTCCAACAACCCTCACTGTCTCTCCTCAGATCGATAGTCAAAGGATCCTGAATACATCATCCAGTGTGATGGTAATCTCGCTAGTCGGTAAGAAGAATGTGGATGTATCTGCATACCACCTCTCCATTAGTGCCATGACCATAGCGCAGTGGAATCTAATTGTGGGCATTTCAAACACCCACCATCTATAAATGCTCTCTTTCTGCGATAGTCAAGACAGTAGTGCGCTCTCGTAGAAGTGCCATCAGACAACCTCCTGTGTGCTCATGCATCTCAGGGACATCCTACAGATTAGAAAGAAAGAAAGAGTATCAGAATCCCCTCTAGAAACCAAAATAAGTTATCAAGAACTAAACAAAATGCCTATGCCTAGGACCTGTGTCCTCTATGGACTAGGGAGGGACACTGGTGCCCTTGTGGGACAATTTACCCCTATTTGGGACCCTTGTCCACCTTTCCCTCTTGGCATAGACATCGGTAAATGTGAAAGCAGAAGTACAATGAAAGATGATAGAAGAGTTGGATTAGGACCCTACCTCGGCCTCGAAGTGTTTCTCCGCCACTCAGGCTCGGAGCATCTCCAGTCATGGTGGATGATATGGATGTCATCTCAGCATGGTTGTTCTCCTATTCTCCTCTCTCTCTACAATGACAAGAAACAAGAATGAGTTAGTGATAAGTGACAACTCCCTTTTATAGAAAGTAAGTGAGTGAGAATTCCTATCCCTAACTAGGTGCAAAAGTGTGCTCTTTCACTCTTGAGCCCTTTTTCTTGAGTTGTCAAACTCTGATTTCAGTGCTGTTTGTTGTGTTGGAATCTTGGTTCCACTTTCTTTCTTCCCCAATGTGTTATGTTTGAGTGTTGTTTCTTCAAATGACCCTCACAACACATTTCCCTTGAATTTGATGCGTGTGGATATTTCCTTATTTGTACTCTTAGGCTAAGCAAGTAGAAACAAGGGGGACATATATCTCCCTCGATTTCCTCCCTTCCCATCGCTCAACCCCCTTAGCATTTTTGTCCTGACTTATTGGTGGTGGTTGTAGATGATTTGGTTTTGATTTCTCTAACAAGTGTTCCTTTGTAGGTTGTGGTTCCTAATTTCATGGTCTTGCAGGATTGTAGACTTTGGGACTTCTTCCTTCTCGGTGACAATGCTTTGGCTTCCTCTATAGTATCCTTTTCTTGATTGATGTATTTACTTTCCTTTAGTTGCATATGCACATAGTGTCATATGGCCACTAAAGTGGGGGCTAAATGTAACGTTAGAAATTGTCCTCTTGTATGGAATGGTACAATTTCCCTTGGTTTAGCTTCTCACTCTTGGTGACCTCTCAACCTTTTCTTTTTTGGCCTTCCCAAAACCCTGATTGACTAAGTTTAGAAGCAATTTATTCACTTCTTGAGGTAACTTGTTGATAGAACCCGGAAAGGGGATTTAAGATTTGGGTCCCTAGCACCCCCAAAAATGTAGATCTGAGTGGAAACTAGGGGCTTAGACTTGGGCGCCCACGCCCTAGTCCTCCCCTATTTCCCAGGATTTTGAATTTTGGCGAGGTGTCAGCTTCCGCTGAGTGCCTGAAGATTCTGTTTTCAAATTATTAGTTTTCGCGCAATATCAAGACATTATTTTGAAATTTGAATTTCCCTAAAGCTAGATATAAAAAGACATTTGAAAATCATTTTATCACACATAATTCTTATGCAACCTTGATGCCAAAAACTCTGCTACAATTTCCATTGAAGATCAGCAACTTGTTGAAGCCCTTGGAAGTATTTGTATTTGCTATCATGGAGACAATGGATGGAGATTAGGAATCAAGATCTTGAGTCTATCTTGCTCTTCCTAGGGTTTGTACACCCTTTGCATGATCGGGAGAAGGGTTGAAGCCTCCAACAGCAAGCTTGGAGATCCTCCGTGGACATTGCTGATTCACCTTCTTGTTCATGCAAGTCTTCAGTTGTTTTCATCTCCTTGATGTGAAGTTGTATGTATTTATTGATGCAAAGCAAGTTGTTGATCTTCCCTTGATTGAGACATCTAGGGTTTGATATTTATGTATACACATTGTTAGGTTTGCACACATTTCTATAAATATTTATCTCTAGCTATTGTTGAGGTAGAAATACCCAAGACGGAGCTTGACTAAGGCAAGCTCCAATATAGCCACAACATTTTCCTTCTTTTGTAGGTGTAGATCATGTTTTATAGGTTCCAGCGAAAAGAAGCTACAGAAAGGAAGATATTGTGGGTATAGTCATGACAGATTTTTAGATTTTTAGATTCTGAGAATTGCAGGACATTGGAGTGGGCGCCCTAGTCCAACCAGGGGTTTATTCTGGGATCTGGAAGCCTTTTAGCAGTCTCAAACACCCTGTGCAGAATATTTTCCTATGCAAAAACTTTCAGGACACTGGAACAGGTGCCCTAGTTCAAGTGGCCCTCAAAATCTAGGTACTCTGTCTCTGAAACTCTATCTTTGCACTTCTGTGATCAATTTTTGTTTCATCAGTTTTTGTATATTTCTGATTTAAGGCATAATTAGGGTTTTACTTGGTTGAAAGGAAACCACTTGATAAAATCTTGATTAGGGCCTTAGGTTTCATAACCACGCGAGTGTAAGGGACAGACAAAGTGATTAGAATCTTGTTCACAAGCTTAGTCCTTGTCCTCCCAATGCTTAGTGGTGAAATGGTAGTATTTAACCTATTTTAAACAAAATTTCCCACTAAACAGTCCTTCACCTCCACACTTGAAACAAGTACCCCTGAATGTTCTCTTATCCAATCCTCTTCCTTCTCTTTTGTATCCTTCATTCTGGTATTCACTAGGGTTTCTTCTCTGGTAAAAATTTCTATCATCTCTCTGATAAGTACTATTATCTCTATCCTCCTTCTTAAATGGGCTATCAAACTTGTTCTACTTCAGATATGATCTATCTCCTCTAGAATAAGTCCTACCTCTCTAAATTTTACCTCCTCTTCCTCTCTATCTCTAATCATGCCTCTTATTCAGCTTCTCTTCAAGTTTCAGGGCAAACTGATATGCTTCCTCCAAAGATGTCATCCTTACTAAACTTAGTTCTTCTTGACTGTTCAATCTCTGTCCATTGATGTATCTAGCCACTTTCTTCTTGCTTGCTTCACTATGTCATGTCCTTATGATCATCTTATGAAATTCTTCAGTGTACTCCTTCACAGATTTCTCCTTTTGTCTTAGGTTTTGCAATCTTTTCAATAGCTCCAACTCATAGTCAGTAGGTATAAATTGGTTCTTCAATTTTGTCACCATCCTATCCCATTTTGTAATCTTTTCTTTTCCTCTTCTATTTCTTTCCAACTAAACTTCTTTCCACCATAAGCAGCATGTCCTTTCAACTTTGTCTTTGCAAATTTCACCTTCTCTGAATCTTCAATCTCTTCATATTCAAAGTATTCTTCCATATCATTTATCCAGTCAATCAATTCTTCAGGGTTCAAATTACTAGTATAGTTCGGTACATCAACTCTAGGTCTCTTTCCAATCTTTGAAATAGCTTGTAGCATCTTTACTTGATCTAATTCTTCTTCTTCATCACCTTCTAGGATTTTGCTAGTTTGTTTAATGGATTAAACTTCTTCCTCATCGCTTTCAACATTAGGTCTCGGTGTCAATCCTCTTCGCCTATCTTCTTCAATAGCATCCAAATGAATTCACATTGTTTTCATTATCTCCATCATCTCATCTATTCTACTAGCCATTTACAATAGTAGCAACTCTCTGCGGTGACATTCTTCCTAGGATCAAGTGCAAACTACCTTAGGTTCGGCGATCAAGCTACAAGGTGACAACTGCCTCACAATCGGCAATCGGTTGCAACACAAGTAACCTGCCTCAATTCAGCAATCTGTCCACAACAAGATCTTATGGAATTCCCTCACCAACTTCGCTCAATTCACTCCCAAAGATTCAAACTTTTGATTTGATACCACTTGGTGTAGTCACAGTAGGAGGGTTCAAAGAATGAACTATTCAGACCATGCAACAAGAGTAAACACAATGAAAACAACTCCAAGAAATGGAACAAATGTAGATTCAGTCACTCAGCATATCATAGAATTCAAATAGAGATCAGCTGACGACATGTGGGCTTACAATTAGGGCGCACATGCCTGATTACATACATGAGCAAGATAAATCTTTGAAGCTTCTTCGCACAAAATCTAAACTATCAATCTTCTAAATCATGAGAACTACTTTCCTAAGGATCTATTACATCAATATATCAAGTTCGTATCAATAGATTCCTCCGCGTCGGCCAAGGAAGATCACGATTTCCAAAGAAGAGATGTAACTTGTGTGCACAGATACATCAGACCTAAATGCATAGAACACTTCCAAAAAATGAATGGAATGATGTGCAAATCTCCTAGAAAGGTTGGCCACGAACCAAAGATCATTGAATGATGTGTCATTAGGCTCCAAAGATCGAGAAATGCTTCCGCAAGTTCCTCCTTCAGCTGATTGTCAGTGATTATCTGGATGCTCTGCTCTGAGAAATAGTCATCTTCTGATAGCGATATCTTTCTGGGATTGATGTGCGGATCTTTGAATTCTAGATATGATGTAAATGAATGAATGTAGATGCTAAATCCATCTCTACAAGATCTGAAAATGATATTGAACCAAAATACAGAATCTGCTTCTAACTGAACTGCCTGAACTGATTTGAAAAGAAACAAACTGAACTGCAAACAAATTGAAATGCAAATGTTTTTGGTTGATGCAAGATTGCTCTTGAACCAGGGATGCTTCTGCATCATTCTCTCTTTGATGTTTTTGGATTTAAGGAGATTAAAAAAATATTTTGTACCTTTGTCCCCATCTTCTGACCAGTTCAATTTGGCTTTGATCTTAGCACTTTGAGCCTTCCTAATTTGAACCTTCCTTAACCTGTGTTTGATATCTCCTAACCTTTTGACTAAAATTTCCTTATTAGGGTTCACTTGGACTAATTATTCAAATCTAAGATATTCTTGCTATAATATCAGTTCCTCTTTTTTCCTGTCTAATGCAAATTTCTTCCCAACAATTTGGAAAACAACCTTATAGGCCTCAGTTAATCTATTGCAGTATAAAGAGGCACCTTTGCCCTTCAACTAAGAAGAACAAATATTTCTAAGATAATTGATCCCATTCATACAATCTTGATCTTTAAGAAGCTCACAATTTAGCTTGAAGGAGGTAATCTTCTTTTTATCTTTTTTTAGAATTCCAATCTGACTCTTGATCTGCAACACTATTTTGATAGGATGGTGGTCTGAAAAAGGATTTGGGATTACTTGCACCTTATTTGCATCTTTTATGGGCTGGCACAAAAAGAGATTTTTATCAAAGTAAAATCTATCCAATCTACATGGAATTCTTTTATTTTCTTTTTGACAATTAGACCAAGAGAACCATATTCCACGGTTATTTCTTTTTTCACCTCCAAGAGGATCAACCAAGTTCAAATATTTTTTTAATCTCTGCCAGAATTTTTTTTCATTACCCTTCCACCCTAGCGGGTAACCTTCGTATTTATCTTGTGGATGCTCTATCATGTTGAAATCTCCCCCAAACACCCAATGAATCTTTGATAACTCAATAGTCAACCAATTCCATAACTCTGCTCTATTATAGTATTCATTGGGTGCATAAATTGAACACAGACCAAAAGTCATTCCTTGCAAATTTAAGATAATCTAGACACATCTATTGCGTGGAGAGTGTCCTGAGCTTTGGATAAGATTCTCCCATTTCTTACTCAATAAAATAGCATTACCACCTTTGCCTTTAACATGATTGTTAGTGAAAAAGATAGCATCTCTCCAAATAAATCAAAGAGTATTTTCCATCATAAATCCTACAGCTTTGATTTCTTGTAAAAACAAAATATCCATATTTTTACATTTGTTACAAAAATCTCTAAATGCATATTTCCTCTCAGAGGATTCCAAACCTCTAACATTCCAACTAAAACATCTCAGACAATCCATAGAGGCTTAGAAGTAAGGACAAATTTATCCTTAACCCAAAAGCAACAGGTTAAGGCAAATCATCTTTGCCTTTCTTGCCTGGTTTAACCGAGCTATTAGATCTACTCATATTCTTCCTTTTCTTGTTATCCTCATTAGAGGGCACAATATCAAGTGTGACTTTCTTTCTTTTAGCCAAGGCTTTATTATGGGTTGCATCTTTCACAGACAGGGCAATCCTATTACCCTACTTTTTGAGGTCTATTGCTAAGCCTAGGGGATCTGCTTCTTTGTTTTTGATAAATTAATCTCTGAGCATATCTAATTTCCTCCTTTGATCAGCTAGCTCCCTAATCTTGTCTAGGGCTAACTGTTGAGTATTTTTCTTCTTTCTAACTAAAATGAATCCATCCTCAGAGGCGATGTCAGGTATATCAACATTAGCAGGATTATCTTGAACACTCTTAAGCTTTTCAATCTCATCAATTCTATCTACATTACCAGACTCAGAAGCTAGTTGAGTCTCTTCAATTTGGGAGATAAGTGAAGGATCCTCATCCATCGAGTCCATCTCCCCTAATTCATCTTCAGAGAAACAACTTAAGTTTTCATAATGGGTACTGTCAGATTCACCTACAATTTGGTGCTCACTATCAAAAACTACAGAAGGCAAACCTTCCCCATTATTTAAATCTAGTTCAATAGAATTATCAATTGATTTCTTCTATACATGAGAAGGGTTGGGGTCATGGGCTAATCGAGCCTTAGAGATCTCCAAGGGCTAGCTCCTAGATTCTGACACCATATTAACTATGAGATCATTAGAGTTTTTCTCTTTTGTTTCAAATACTAAGTTATCTTTTTTGAATCTCCTGGCTATAGATTATAACAATATATATGCCCATAATGGAAGGTGTACTAGGAGAGTGAAGGAATCCCAGAGGGTGCATGAGGGTTTCTTGGAAATCCTCCATGTGCATCCTGTTTGTGATTTCTTCCCTGCTTTGGGCATATTTTGTGTTCTTTGGTCTTCTTTGATAAATTGTATTCTTCTCGTGGATGTCATTTGCCTTGATTTAGGGTTAAAAAAGGTGGTCTTTGTCATTTATTTTGATTGTATTTGTGGCACAAGTTGTCTGCACACATTTGCTCTTCTCTGTATTGATTTAATTTTTCATTTGGCATTCCCCCGTTTGATGACATTTTGATGCTCACATCACCCTGGTGTCACCCGGGTACTTTGAGGTGCTCTTCCTGGCATAAGGTGTACTTGGATGAGCCTAGAGTTAATGAAGGCATTTAATCTTCAATGGAAAATTAAAGTGGGGTAGATGAGAATGTCCATCATGATCATTCCAAATTATACAGAGAAGTCATGAGAGCAGAAAATACCGAAGCTCCACCTGAAAATGTAGGCTTCGAGATCAACTTTGGACTTGGAGGTTTCAGTGGACTCGCCACAGAAAGGGTTGAGAATGGCGAGGCTAAAGAGCAACTTCAAGGTGAGTTCCATGCCCGAAGTTTCCTTATGTCCAAATGATGATATACTTAATGTAGTTAGAAATGAAGAAGTTAGATTAAAGAACATTGCCATTTTCTTTACCTGCATCAATATGGAAAAAATTCCTTCAAGAAGATTCTTTGATAATTGGTTAGTTTCTATTTGGGGAAGGAAATTACGCATTCACTTCTCATTCTGTAGAATGATTCAAACTGGAATATTTGTTATCTTTTTTAAGAGCCATACTATATAAAAGAGAGTGATAGAAAAAGATTACTGGAATATTGGGCCAGCTCTGTTTAAAGCATTTCCTTGGGCACTAGACACTACTCACAATGAGATATAGTTTTGTTCTATTCCTAGATGGGTTCTTATTAAAAACCTTCCTGTGCAATTTTGGAGTTTTCTACCACGAATTTTAAAACCCTTTGGAAAAATAATTAAGATAGATGAAACTAGGTCTACTTTACCTCATTTGGATGCAAGATTACTGGTAGCCTTTAACACGAGAATTCAAATCCCTAAAATTTTGGAGATTAACTGGGGAGATAAATTTGTTCAATGTGATTTTGTTGGGCTAGGAGGGCTTAACTCTTGTTTCTTATGTAAAATGGATGGTCATCAAAGGAAAGACCGTCCTTCTATAGTTGGGAGATTCAAAAAAGACAACTTAGTATTTGAAGCTAGTTTTGCATCGAATTCCAAGTTTTTATCATTTTTCTATCTTTGGTTTTTGTGGTTTTGATGTTTTGTGTTTAAGCTTTTCATGTTTTTTTGGGTTTTGGTTCAGAATGTAGATTACTGATAAGATTTCATTAACTTTTCTTTTATCTACATTTAATTTCTTATTCATGCTTTCTTTCATGGTGAGTTTGTTTGAATTTGTTTAGGTTTGCCATTCAAGCCTTGATTTCCAGTTTTGTTTTCTTCCATCCTTGACATTGGTTTTTATTAGCCTTTGGCCCTATCTTCTCTCGTGCCCTAGTTTTGGTGTTCTAAAAGTTAAGAGATTTCAATGTTTTAATTGTTGTAATGTTAAACCTTTAGAGATCAATTTCAATGCTCTAAACACTTTGGTGTTAAAACTCTAGGATTAAATCTTGTTTCTACTCTCATGGAAAACTTAAAGCATCATTCAAACTTAGTTAAATATACTTTTAGGTCCTTTTCAAAAACTAGTTTAGTTTTGCACCTTTTCTAGACTTCCAACTTTTCTTGCAATTTGTAAAAAGTTGCAAAATGCAAACCATCTCCAAAGTCTAGTTTTGGATTTCTATTTTCCTTTATAATTTGTAATTTGCAATTGCTTGTAAACTACAACCAGAGTCTGAACTTTAGTTGCAAATTGGACTCCCAAAAGTTTTTGCAATTTGCAAAAACATACACAATGCAAATAAACCTCAAACCCCAATTGATACTCACAACATGTTTGCAATTTGTAACTTTTCAGAAATTGCAATCAAAGTCTGAACTCTAGTTGTAGTTCAAAAACCTAAAAGTTTCTACAATTTGCAAATTATTGCAAACTACAAACCACATGAAAACCCTGGCCAACATTTACATTTCACTTGCATCTTACAACTAATTTCTAACTTCTTACTAGGTCTAAAATTTAGATAGCAATATGCAATATGAACTTGAAGTCCAAACTGCAATAGAACATTAAAACACTTATTTTGAAGATTTAGATCCATAAAAGCTAGAAATTTGATCAATTTAATCATTGGAAACTATATAATTATGGTAATTGGACATTATTTTAATACATTATGGATTAATTGATCAAAATTTAAAGATATTTGTAAAATATGCACGATGGATAATTAACTTAAGTAATCATTTCGAGGACCACTCTAACTAGAAATGACCTCACCGCCAAAATAAAGTACGAGTACAAACATGATGTTCTAACATCTATGTTTGTGTCTGATCGGGAAAACATTATAGGCACATATCTATGATATGTGGTCGTAGAGGAATTTCACAATAGGATGGCCCAAGATGAGCCACATATGTCCAACAAGACTAAAAATCTAAAGGCTAGTAGATTGGTGCAGGCAACTAGTTTTCCTATTACACGGCAATCTACTGACCTAGTCGTGGAATAATCCTAATCAAAGGGAAATCAGAACTCCTAAGGGTAATGTAGTGTTGCTTATACAACCATAGTACATCAAGGAGATTTTTAATATACCAACCAAGGATGCTTGTGTTAATATTACTATAGATTCGACACAAGCATATCATGATGGCAATTTGGACAAGTGTTTCAAGAAGATTAACAAGGATTGGCTTCAAAATCCTAAGGCTACACTCTCAAGACTATCCAAAAATTTGTTCAGGAGTGACTTTATTGAGGAAGTAAATGATTGTATAACCCTATTGAGTATAGTCACTAGTCAGGAGAATGTCAAGGAATTACAAACTTGGATGTATAGATATATTGTGAAGATATTAGCTGGTAAAGAATATATTGATTAGGAAACATTGATAAGTGATTCCCTTCATGACCAATTAACCAAAGTGGCTTAATCAAATAAATTTTACATGACATCATATTTATTGTATACCCTTACAAGGAGGCAACAATTTTCAGGGCTACAAATGGAAGGAGTCATGAGAGTTGGGAAATAAAAAGTGTATGAATATTACCCTAAATTAGAGATGAAAGAAGCTACTCAAAACTTTTCAAGAGTCAATGATGCCTTCGAGCTCTATATAATCAGATTTTTAGAAGGTTATTTTGGGTAGAGAATATCACTTGAGGCAAGAACTAACATTGATGAATATAGTTGTTGGTATATTTAGTTCCCAACCTTTTCCTATTGTTAGAAATGAAGGTGCAAGCCACACAATGGAAATATGATAAAATGATGTAGAATCAATGGAGATTGAAATAGAAATAAAACCCACTACATAGAAATGACATGCATTAAGAATTGAACACATAACACAATATGTAACATGGAGAAAACCCTTTTGAGTAAAAAAATACACCAAGAAAAGAGGCTCCAAGTTGTATTATCTTAAAATATGAGATTACAATTTACATGCACTTCCTCTTCTTCTTCAGTCTTCAATCTAGCGACACCTGTTACTCTCAACTCTGCTAAAAATATAGTACAAATATCCTTATAAAATGGGGTTGCCTTCTAGGGCAAGAAAATTGACATAATATCAACCGTCAGATCTATGACCTAATGACGAACAGTCCAGATTTACAATGATAAAATATAAATAAAATGTGGTTTCAGGGGCATTTCCCCTGAACCCCCATTGGGGTGCATGGCCCCCAGACCCCCTACCAGGGGGGATGATCACCTTAGATCCCTCACATGGGGGAACCCCCTTGCAACCCCCTGTCACAGATGAATTAGCGTCAGGTACTAGATATAAACATGCAGCTAAAACAAGATCATTGCTGGTGAAACCTCTCATCCCTTATGGGTGATTTACAAACAATAATAGGAATAATAAATTACATAGGATTTACAAGGTTGACGGTACCTTAATCCTATCATTCTCTCACTTGAGATCATACATTGTAAATATCCATAGGAAAATAATAAAATAATCAAGCACTAGAAACAAGGCCCATGGCCTCTCTGTACTAAACAAATTTCTCTATGCTCATAGGCTTGGTCAAAGCATCTACAAAATTCTCCTAATTGTCTACCTTCTTCAATTCAATCTATCCACTTGCAACCATTTCTCAAACAAAGTGATACTATATATCAACATGCTTAGTCTGAGCATGATACATAGGATTCTTGGCCAAACAAATAACACTAGCTATCACAACTAATCTGAATGATCTTGCAATCAAAACCAATACCTGTACACAATCTCCTCAACCAAAATGCCTCCTTAGAGACATGAGTAGCAGCCATATACTCTGCTTTAGTGGTGGACAAAGCAACCGTGGGCTACCTTTTGCTCATACAAATCATTGCTCTGCTAAACAAAGTAAAAACATAGCCACTGGTGGACCTTCGACTATCCAAGTTACCTACCCAATCTGCATCAACAAATAGCTATATGTCCAAAGTTTTGTCAGCATTGTTAGCACTAGAATAAAACAAATAGTAATTAGGAGTACCTTCCAGATATCTAAACACCCTCTTTGCATAATTCCAATGTTGTCTACCAGGGTTAGACATAAATCTACTCAAAACTCCCACTGCTTGGGTAATATCTCATCTAGTGCAAACTATTGCATATATCAAACTCCCTACAACACTAGCATATGACACATTAGACATATCCTCTAAATCATCCTCATTCTTTGGACACATATCTAATGAAAGCTTAGTACCAATGGGTAAAGGAACTCTAATTGGGTTACATTCATGCATACTAAATCTCTGCAAAATGGTATTCACATACTTACTCTGAGATAATCAAAGCTTTTTGTTACCTTTGTCACTCCTGATCTCCATACCCAAAATATACCTGGCTACTCCAAGATCCTTCATATCGAATGCACCTAAAAGTTGGGCTTTCAATTCATTGATCATACCCTTAGTATTGCTAAAAATAACATGTCATCAACATACAATGCAATGATCATAATAGGATCATCAATACAATGAATGTACACATAGTGACCCTCCTCACTTCTAACAAAACCCATTTTCAACACAAATGAGTCAAATTTCTGGCACCACATTCTGGGGGACTGTTTCAAACCATAAAGAGACCTCTTCAATCTACAAACCCAATGTTCTTTCCCTTTTACCTCAAAACCTATAGGTTGTTGCATGTAAATTTCTTCCTCAAGATCTTTATGCAAAAATGCAGTCTTAACATCCATTTGCTCTATTTCCCAATCAAAGGCTGCAACAATGGATAAAAGTAATCTAATAGAAGTTAATTTAGCAACAGGAGAGAATATTTCACCAAAATCAACCCCCTCTCTCTGGGAGTAGCCCTTGGTGTTAGGATTCATGCAGATTAGAGCAATAAACACTAACAATTATATGCAGATTAAATAACCCAACTATAACAATGAAGAATAACATAAAAGAGATGAACACAGAAATTTAACGTTATTCATCCAAAATGGGCTACATCCATAGAAACCCAGCCATCCAATGATTTTATTATCCAGTGCAAAACATATCACAATCTCGTGAATTCCACACCCGCAACATACATCCCAGCTGCTTATAACAAACTTTTTGGAGGCTTCTAGAATTAGGGTTTTTCAATGTCATTTTTCTTTTGTTGGTTAAAAAAAATTAACAACTGACTCCAAATGTGCAAAAAAGAGGGAATTTTTTTTTGGGGGGGCTGCGCCCCTGAACCCCTATTTCTTGAGGGTTGCCGCCCCCGAACCCCCACTTCCCAAGGGCTACCACCCCTAAACACTGGCAAGGATACGTTATGAGTGTACATTATTTGCATGATCAGTCACCACATACCAACAATCTCCCACTTGGAGACTGATCAGGCTCCACACCAAACAATCTCCCACTTGGAGACTAATCCTAGACAACACCGTTGCACTTGTAGTTCCCATTGGATTACAGGCCTGGCTTGTTTCTAATATCCACCATTATTAGTTGTGAAGGCTAACAGAAACTAATGAGGAAATCTGTTTCTCCCGTGTAACTTCCTTTGTGAACATATCTGTAGGATTCTCACTTGTGTGAATTTTCTCCAACTTCAACTATCCATCCTCCGAAATTGACCAGATGAAGTGGTATCTGAGCTGTATGTGCTTAGTTTTTGAATGCAGAGCTGAATTCTTAGCAAGATGAATGGCACTCCAGATGGCTATCAATGTACAAAGGGATATATTCTTGTCATTGCCCTAATTCCTCCAAAAAATGTTGTAACCAAATCATCTCCTTACTAGCTTCCCTAGCAGCAACATACTCAACTTCAGTGGTTGAAAGCACAACCTTTTGCAGCCTTGAAATCCAACTGACTGCAGTACCTCCTATAGTAAAAACATACCCTGTAGTACTCCTCCCGCTATCAATATCACCCACCAGATCAGAGTCAACATATCCTTTTAGAGAAGAATTTGTTCCTCCAAAACATAGTTTCTTTGAAGTAGTACCTCTCAAATATCAGAGAATCCATTTTACCACATTCTAATGTTCCATTCCCAGATTGCTCATATACCTTCTCACAACTCCCACTACATGTGCAATATCTAGCCTTGTACATACTATTGCATACATCAAGCTGTGAACTGTTGATGCATATGGTGTCTTAGACATTTTTGTCTTCCTCCTCTTGTGTCTTTAGACACATCTCCTTAGTCAACTTAAAATGACTAGGCAAAGGTGTACTAACTACTTTTGCATTCTGCATGTTAAACATTTTCGATGCCTTCTCTACATACTCACTTTGAGACAAAAATAATTTTCTGTTTGTCCCATCCCATGTGATCCTCATACCAAGGATTTGTTTTGTTGCACCCAAATCCTTCATAGCAAATGAATTTGCTAATTTTTTCTTAAGTTCATTAATATGCTGCATTTTAGACCTAGCAGCAAGTATGTCATCAACATAAAGCAACAGGATAATATAGATGCCATTACCTAATTTCTTAAAATAAACACAATAATTAGAATGACATTTTTGCAACCTTGTTCAACCATAAAACTATCAAATTTTAAATACCATTTCTGAGGTGCTTGCTTCAAGCCATACAAACTCTTCTTTAACCTGCACACAAATTCCTCCTTACCCTTGACCTCATATCCCTGTGGTTGCTGCATGTATATTTCCTCTTCCAAATCCCCATGGAGAAATGATGTTTTCACATCTAGCTATTCAAGATGCAAGTCTTCTATAGCCACAAGACTTAGAATAGTTCTAATAGAAGTCATCTTTACAACCAGAGAAAATATTTCATGAAAATCTATACTTTTTTTCTGTCCAAAACCTTTTACCATGAGTCTGGCCTTATATCTTTTCTTGCCTCCATATTCTTCCTTCAAACTATAAAGCCATTTATTTGGCAATACTCTTTCACTTGCAGGCAATTGGACTAAGTCCCAAGTCTGATTCTGCAGCAATGAATCCATTTCCTCTTTCATGCCTAGCTCCCATTGGTTTTTGGTACCTACTTGCATGTTGCTTCTTCATAACCTTTAGGTTCACCAGAATCAGTTAATGATATAGAATATAATGATGGAGAAAATATTTCTGGAGGTCTAGATATCCTTGTAGAACATCTAATACTTGCAGGAGTCTATGAGATAACTTGTTGTTGAGAATCAGGTGCCACTGGCATTTTATTTTCTGGAATCTCATCCAACACCACATATTCCTTTTTGGCCCATTCATGCTTCTTTACCTATAGCTGATCCTTGTACATGACCTTCTCATTGAATATAACATTTTTGCTCCTAATGATTTTATGATTTTCATAATCCCATAACTGATAACCAAATTCATCTACTCCATATCCAAGGAAGGTACATTTTTTAGACTTAGCCTCAAGCTTGGTTCTATTTTCAATTTCAACACGGACAAAAGCTTCACAACCAAAGGTTTTTAGAAATGAATAGTTTACCTTTTTACCCATCCATGCCTCCTCTGGAATGCCACCATCCAAAGGATTTGAAGGTCCCCTGTTTATTAAATAAATAGCAGTTTGTACAACATCTTCCCAAAAGTGTAAGGGTAGGCCAGCATGCAATCTCATGCTCCTTGCACACTCCATAATGGTCTTATTCATCCTCTTAGAAACACCATTTTCTTGTGGGGTTCCAGGAGCCATTTTCTGCCTATAGATTCCATTATATGAACAGTAATTTTCAAATTCTTGACTGCAATACTCACCTCCATTATCAGATCTAAGACACTTCAACTTTTTTCCTATCTCATTGTCAACCAATGCTTTCCACCTTTTAAAAGTTTCAAATACTTCTAATTTTTGTTTTAGGAAATACACCCATGTTTTCCTAGTTGCATCATCAATAAAAGTAACATAATAGCAAGAGCCACCAAGAGAAGATACCTGAGCTGGTCCCCATACATCCAAATGCACAAGATCTAATTTCTCACTCTTCTTATCTTTCCCAACTTTGAGAAATTAGACTCTTTTCTATTTTCCATAAACACAATTTTCACAGAACTCCAAGTCAATCTTCTTTAGACCTGGTAGCAACTTTCTGGAGTGAAGGATCTTCATCCCTTTCTTACTGATGTGCCCAAGTCTATGGTGCCACAATTTTGTTTCTGTCCCTGTAGCAAGTGCTATAACTGTCTTAGTAGCAACTGTTTCTATAGCAGCTACGGTAGAATAAGTATTACCAGTACACAAATACAATGTGCCTACCTTTTCACCTTTAGCTACTACTAATGCACCTTTAGTGACCTTCCAGACTTTGTTTGAAAAGGTAACTATGAAACCTTCACTACCCAGTTGTCCTGCAGAGATTAAATTCCTTCTCAAATTTGGAACATGCCTTACCTCCTATAGTAACCATTCATTTCCATTCTGTAACTTGATTTTTATCTTTCGCTTTCCAACAATCTGACAAGGTTCATCACCCAAATATACCTGTCCAAAATCACCTTGAACATAATCTACAAAATATTTCCTATGGGGTGTGGCATGAAATGAAGCCTCTAAATCTATTACCCAAGAATCATTAGCATTATCTAAACACATAATTAAAGCATCATGTAATTTATTACTTGCAACATTAGCTTCCTTACTGTCATCATGTTGTCTGTCTCCTTGTTTGCCCTTTCGAGACAAACAATCCTTCTTCAAGTGTTTTGGATTTCCACAGTGCGAGCAATCCATTCTTCCTCTGGATTTAGATCTGCCTTTCTTCGACTTCCCTTGTGACTTCCCACAATTTGTTGGGCTTTTTCCTCTCTCCTTTGTTCTTCACCTGTTCTCTATAGTCAATGCATTACTTGATGTTGAACTCTCACCTATGCTTTTCCATCACATTTCCTCTCTAAGGATAACACCAACAATATCATCAAATTTTAAAGTATTTGAACCAAAGACAGAGTTACTTACAACCATTACCAAGCTATTCCAGCTTTCTGGCAAAGAATATAAAACCAAGAGAGCCCTCATCTCTTCATCAAATTTCACTTTTACAGAAGTTAACTGATTGATAATCATATTAAACTCATTTAAATGATCTCACATAGATCCACCTTCAATCATTTTCAGATTAAAAAATGCTTCATGAGAAATACCTTATTAGAGGTTGAGGGTTTTTCATACAATTTTGCCAAAGCTTTCATCAGTTCATCTATTATCTTCACTTTTGTTATATTGAATGCCATAGATGGTGCTAGGCACAACCAAATGGTTCCTAGTGTCTTTCTGTCTAGAAGTTCCCAATCCTCATCAGTCATTGCTGCCGATTTCTTAGCTTTTCCTTCCAATGACCTCCATAAATCCTTCTGATAGAGATAATCATTATCTGCATCTTCTATAACTGATAGTTCTGCCCATTAAATTTATCTACCTTCAATTTACCCTCATCCACCATTGCTCCCACTTAACCATGAGACTCCCACTCAACCGTGAGACCTTCCTACAGACAATAATCAAACACAACCTGCTCTGATACCAGTTGTTAGGATTCAAGTAGATCGGAGCAATAAACACTAATAATTATATGCAGATTAAATAACCCAAATATAACAATGAAGAATAACACAAAAGAGATCAACACAAAAATTTAACATGGTTCACCCAAAATGGGCTACATCCATAGAAACTCAGCCATCCAATGATTTTATTATCTAGTGCAAAACAAATCATAATCTCACAAATTCAACACCCGCAACATACATCCTAGTTGCTTATAACAAACTTTTTGGAAGCTTCTAGAATTAGGGTTTTACAATGTCATTTTTCTTTTGTCAGTTAACAAAAATTAACATCTGACTTTGAACGTGTAAAAAAGAGGGAAAATTTTTTTGGTGGCTGCACCCCCAAACCCCGACAAGGATACGTTATGAGTGTATAGTATTTGTATGATCAATCGCCACATACCAACACTTGGCTACTAGTCTAGCCTTGTACTTCTCCAATGAACCATCTACTCCAAACTTCTTCTTGAAGACCCACTTGCAACCTATGGCCTTTCTTCCTTTGGGAAAATGAACAAGATCCCAGGTGTTACAAGAGTCTAAAGCCATCATCTCCTCTTGCATGGCTAACTACCAAGACTCACTATCATCTGCATGAATAGCTTCCCTGTAGGATCTAAGCTCATCGTCAGTACTCAATAAAGCAAAAACACAATGGAAATCTGGTGGGCTATACCTGTCAACTAGGTTCCATTGTCTTGTGGATCTTCTTAGAGGTGGAGTAAGAGACTCTTTAGGTTCTTATGCATGCTCATCTGTACCAACTTCTTATGTAACAACAAATTCTTCCTCATCAGAACTTTCACTCGAGTCTTCTTCTGCTTCTTCACCCCCAATCCATCATTATGTTCTTCTTAAGGTGCATCTTCATGCTCTAATTCAAAACGCACTCTCTTCACCTTTTCTTCTTTTTACTTTGGTTGTTCAGGTTCTAAAATAACACTAAGTTCCCTCAAAATAACATCTTTAGAATAGATAATCTTTCAGGTTAGTGGATTCCAAAGATTATAACCTTTTACATTATCACCATATCTAATGATTCAAGTATACTTTTCAACTTTTGGATCCAACTTAGTTCATTTTTCTTTAGGCACATGAACATAAGCTTCACAGCCAAATACCCTTAAATGTGAAACAAAAGGTTTTCTTACCTGTCCACATTTCATAAGGAGTTAAAACACGAGCCTTACATGGAGATTCGTTAACCATGTAGTTCGCAATACACACACCTTCTGCCCAAAAGCATTTGTTCAACTATGTTTCACTCAACATACTTTTGACTCTTTCCATTATTGTCTTATTCATCCTTTCTGCCACTCCATTATGTTGTGGTGTATATAGAGTTGTCTTCTGTCTAACAATACCTACATGCTTACAGAATTCATCAAATTCCTTAGAATAGTATTCCCCTCCATTGTTAGATCTCAAAACCTTTATCTTATGATCTGATTGCTTTTTAACTAAAGTTTTAAATTTCTTAAATTTAGTGAAAACTTCATATTTGTGATGCATAAAATAAATCCATGTAAACCTTGAGGCATCATCAATGAAGGAAACAAAATATCTAGATTTTCCAATTGATTCAACATCTAGTAGACCAAAAAAATTTGAATGACTAAGTTTTAATTTATCATTAGATTTATTACTACCTGAAGGAAATGGAGATCTATTCTATTTCCAAACACACAATGTTCACAGAATTGAAACTCTCATCAGAATAGGATAATTCGTCTAACAATTTTTTATTTAAGAGTCTTTAAACTAGACTGACTTATGTGGCCCAATCTATGGTGCCACAACATACATGTATTTTTAGTATTAGCCTCAAATGAATAAAAGGAATTACAAATAGTAGTGACTTCTAACTTAAACAGAGTTCCCAATCTTTTCCCTTCACTACCACCAAGTTTCCAATCACCAATTTGTAGCCATGCTTATCAAATGTCACATGCATTCCCAAATCATTCAACTTTGAAATAGAAATAAAATTTCCAACGAATCTAGTAACATGCAAAACACTAGGGAGAATTTTAATTCTCCCATCACTACAACACAACATTACCCTCCCTCCTCCAACAATAGGATATGTAGAGTTGTCCTCGATGTACACATTTCTTCCATCATACTCTTTGTATGTAGAAAACCATTCTTTATGCGAGGTCATGTAGTACGAGCATCCTGAGTCAACCAACCAATGATCATGAGAATCGACATTAAATGTAGAAAGTAAAACCTCATCACCTACATTTGAAGACTTATTAGTAGTGGAATCCCATTGTTTCTTTGGGTTTCTATATTTCTTTTTCACATGTCCTCTCTTTCCACAATTCCAACAATTGACTTTGTTATTCTTTCTAGGAGTCTTAGAATGGCCCTTAGAATTGTCTTTAGACCCCTTCTAATCTCTTTTTGGTCCTCTTTCCATAGACCTTCCCCTGACACCGAGAGCATCCCAACCTTCCCCTGACACTAAGAGCATCCCATGAACTATCTGAACTTTTCTTCCTCAATTCATGTGACAACAGAACTAAAACAAGAGCATCCAACTTCAGATCTATGAGGTTAGCAAGGATAGCTAAAATAAAATTCTCCCATGACTCAGGTAAAGAATAGAGAAGAAATGTACATTTATCTTCCTCATTCACATCAACATCTACAAATGCTAGTTGACTCAATAACAAATTAAACAAATTTAAATGCTTTGCAACTGATTCACCTTATTTCATTTTCATGGAAAATAATTTACACTTTAAATAAATCTTGTTTACCCTACTCTTGGCTTGGTAGATCTCACCTAGACACTTCCACAAGCTATGTATAGACTTCTCACTTGCAACATTCAGTAGAACATAATTTGCAAGACACAACCGGATTGTACCTCATGCCTTTTTATCTAGTCTATCCCACTCATCTTGAGCAACATCATTAGGTTTCTTCTCTTTCATAACATCCAACCACTAATTTCTTTCCTCAAGAAAATCATCCATCTCCAACTTCCACAATTCATACCTTGTGCCATTCAACTTTTCAATGTCCAACCGAGAGGTAGAAGCAACAGTGGATGCAACCATGATATCTACATAAGATCTGCAAACAAAAAACAACCAAATCTCCCACTACAGCTAAAAAACCTTCACACTACCACCCAAGAATCAAAACTAGCTTGGCTCTGATACCAAATGTTAGAAATGAAGGTGCAAACTATTGAACACACCTAGATATAGAGAGGGTTTGGTGATTCAATATCTAATCAAACTTCAAATCCTCTGGAGAGGATTAAAACTTAAACTTTACAACATTAACATAAACATGAAAGATCAACACAATGCATAAAACACATAACACCAGATATATGTGGAAAACCCAAAAAGGGAAAAACCATGGTGAGCATTACCTCACAATATATGAAGTTCACTGCAATAAAATATTACAACTTTGTTTTAGGGCTACAACCAAAGGAAGATACTATTCCCTATTGACTTTATTTTAGGGCTACAACCCAAGGAAACCACTACTCCCTAAAGAAAGGTTTTAGGGTCACTCCCAAGGAAGCTACAACTCCATGTAGACTTTGTTCTAGGGCTATAACCCAAGGAAGCAACTGTTAGGGTTAGCCGGAAGAAGATATCAATTAAATGCAAATAAAGATTAAACAGAGGAATGGAAATACACAGAAATAATAACAACAAGAGACAAGTTTTAATGTGGTTCACCCAAACTCGGGCTACATCCACCAAACAGAGAGTCCAATATTATTATCCAGTAAATCAAACCGATTACAATCAACAATCCCTGCAACTCAATACCACTGCAAAATGCTACAATACAATATATCAAAACCCTAACCCTTAGCCGCTTTTTATCAAGCTTTTTGTCAGTTACAAAAATACGGTTTTCTTATGTTGGTCAATACAATATATCAAAACCCTAACCCTTAGCTGCCCCTTAACCCCGTCTTGGGGGCACTGCCCCCAAACCCCCGCAAGGGGTGCTGCCCCTTGACCCTGTAGGAATTTGGGGGGAAACCACGCTGATAAAAGTGGGGAAAATTTAACCTCCAAGTCTGATTAGGCTCCATATAACAACAACAACTACTACCTAAACTAAGAACAAACTCAAAATTAATTACAACATGGTAATCCTTCTACTATTTGAAACTAACAATGAAGATCACTCCTTTTTATGATTGCACTTTTACCTCTTCACTCCTCTTTTGATGATTGAATCAATTAGGCACACACTTCACTTCCCTCTTGTCTTAAAAATGTCTTCAAGTTGAATTAGGACATGACTTATTGCTTCTACTCTTTCTCCTTTAGTTGCACATCATAATGCATATCATATTCATATTCTACTCTTCATACACTCATATTCGTAACCATACTTCACCTAGATCACCTAGGTTTACAATATATACATGATATTACATTGATTACATTACAATTCAGCCAATACAACAAGAATATTACAATTTACAAGTTGGTAAAAGATCACACAACATGAACCATGTAGAGGGAAATCCCTAACATGAACTACATGCAACACCAAGAAGAGAAACATGCATTGCGGATCCCAACACACGATGAATAAACATTCTTCACAGCATCATCCTTCAAGGAATAACATCCATATGCTTCACAAAATTGAATTAGGTCTCCCTTAAGAAAGAAAATATGAAGCTTGTAGCACATCAGTGTTTACAATCTTGGTGGTACTCATGAATGATTAAACATTACTTGTTCTTCTTCCAGATGAGTCAATAGGACCTATACACCATCTCCAAACACTCCTTGAACTCTGAACAACAAGAAATTTGTGGTGCACACCACCAACATGTATTCTAAGAACAATTAGGCTTCTAGAACTATTTGTGGCTCACTGTCACTTAAAAAACTAAACTTGTGGACCCCCAGAACACTTAATACTACAAATAAGCATGAATTACACATTCATGAACATATCCACAAAACCGCATGGACAAACTTTCACTTCCAAAGGAATGCGGAGCATTCCAATCAGCCTGCATCATCACATTATTCTATCAGAGCACAGACCAAAACTCTGTCATTTGTAACTTTCACTGCTGAAGGTATAATGATTGGAACTCTTGGATATAACACCTTCAGAACATAATGAACTCAACTTTTGAACCACATGATCTTATCTTCAAATGCAGAGGAATGCAGAGTATTTTATCAGGCAGTCTTCCAGGCAACTTGCTACAACAAAAGCCTTCACCAACTTTCGGAGACCAAAACCTTCTTATAGAAACACATACTTCCTTAGGGTCATCAAGAAAGAGCATACAACAAGATACATGCCATAAATAACATTTTCATAGTATTAGGATTAATGCTTCTAATTCCCATATTAATATATCATTCTTCATCTTGATGCTTCTAATTCCCATCTTAATATATCATCATCATATCATCTCTGCTGAAAATAAACATACTCAATGCATGACATCCAACCATGAACATTAGCAACATCATGGTTAACACATCATCAACAGCATCAATGATAGTCCAAACTAAGTGTTGACATCAAACAACCCAAACTGAGCGTTGACATCAATGACAACCACAACCACATCAGTGACAACCTTAGGTAACTTATTGCAAAAATCTCCCCCTTTAGCATTGATGGAAACACACACCAGCTCATCCTCCCCCTTTGACATCAAGGACAAAGGGAAACAACTTCTCCTCCTCAAGGCACAAAATTTCCTTTTCAACCTTCTCCCCCTATTAGTAACAACCACTACCTGCTCCCCCTGAGAGGTAGCCATCATCAGTCCAGGAAAAAGAGATAGCATGAATCACTCCCCATGGACAGATGCACCAATTATGCATCTAGCAAGAAGGAGTGGAAATTACCCCTAACCTCTACTGAAGATACTCAAAAGTGTCCTTTGCAAGAGCCTTTGTGAAAATATCTACAATCTGATCCTTTGTTGGAAGATATTCCAACTTCACTTCATTCTCTGCAACCTTCTCTCTCAAAAAGTGACACCTGATTGATAAATGCTTGGTTCTAGAGTACATCATTAGATTCTTGGAATATTGATAGCACTACTATTATCACACAAAATAGGAATAGGCTTATCATACTGTACCTTGATATCTTTCATGTTTGCTTCATCCACAAAACTTGTGTACAACAGGATGATGCTACGATATACTTTGCCTCTGCAGTTGATAAAGATACTGAATCTTTTTTCTTACTATGCCATGAAACCAATCTACTTCCTAAAAAGAAAGTACCACCACTTGTACTTCTTCTATCATCAACACAACTAGCCCAATCAACATTAGTGTAAGGACTCAGATCAAAGTCATTACCTCTTGGATACCATAAGCCATAATTTGGAGTTCCCTTCAAATATATGAATATTCTTTTTACTGCATTCTCATGATTTTTCTTAGGATTAGCTTGAAATCTTGCAACCAAACATATTGGATACATAATATTAGGTCTAGAAGCAGTCAAGTACAATAATCCTCCAATCATGGATCTATAAAGAGTCTGATCAACCTCTAGCGACTCATCAACCTTGCTCAAATGACAACTAGTAACCATAGGAGTACTTACTGGTTTGGACTCCTCCATACCAAATTTCTTCAACATCTCTCTAACATACTTAGCCTGAGAAATAAAGATACCATCATCTAGCTGAACAATTTGAAGCCCAAGGAAGAAATACATCTCACCAATCATAGACATCTCAAACTCTTTCTACATCTCTTCTGCAAACCTCTCACACATACTATCATCTCCACCAAATATAAGGTCATCAACATATACTACAACTATCAAAATCATGTCTCCCTCTTCCCTAATGTAAAGATTACTATCTATGGTACTGTTGATATGGTTGTTAGTCATATTAACAATGATAAAAATTCACAAAGCAAACCTTTATCTTCTTGAAGAATATGATCAATTCAGGATGAATTGATTATTCCAAGTCTCCATTGATCATAACATGATCTTCTGATAATCTCTCAGTCGGTTTGATGTGAATTGTTGTATTCCATGTTGGGGCCTTACACATGAATTTCAAGGTAATTTGTATCCAGATGTGTAAATATTTGTGCTATTTCACCTGTTTTGTATGAATTCTCAACAATCGATGTTAAATCCTACAATATCTAATCATAATATGTAGATATTTATGTTAAGTTTGATCAATTCTTCTGATTATCACTCTGATTAGAATTGATTATGATTATTTTGATAACTTTGATCAGTTCTTCTAAAACTATCTCCAATTTACCCAAAGTTGAACTAATCTACACTTGATTTTTCTTCTGCGCTTCATATTATTCTAAATAATGTGTCTACAAGCAGATATTTCTATGATATTTGTCATTATTTATGATTATGAGCATGATATTTTTAATTATACATGTGATTTGTCCAAATATGCATATGATGTTCATGTATAAATAGATGTCAACATATTTTAAGTTTTGCTTTTCATTTTTAGTATTTTGCAGTTGTAATGATGGTGATTTAATGAAGTTTAAAGAAATTGAAATGAAATTCTAAGATTAAATGAAATTAAGCAAAGCTCGGTCACTGATCTACATGCATTCTAGACACTTTCATGAAAGTGAAGAAAATCAAACCATATTTTTCCTGGACATTCCACAACTACATATGATCGATGCAAATCTTCAAAGGTAAAGAATGAAAACTGTAGACACCTAAAATTGACTTGCTCTGCAAATCAATTTCCCGTATCTTCCCTAACCATCTGCCTATCCCTTGTGATCAATTAGTTTATTTAATTTATCACTTTTACCTTACAACACTATCCCTCATTAATCAAATAAATATTCCCAATATTTATTTGTTTCAATTCTCCTTTTCCCTAATCCTCATTAATTAGATAAATCATGGTTATCTAATTGATCTAGCCTACTAATTGACCTACCCTAACCTACCCTAGCCTACCTCATCCTAGCCCTAGGATCAATTAAGCAAAACCTCTGTTTAATTAGTCCTAACCTCTCATTTGGGTGGTCAAACCTAGTTTAACACCCTTCCCCACATCCCCCAAATTAAAAATTCAAATAAATCACACATCACATTTACTTCTCTTACACACCCCTTACCTCACCCATCCTCATTCATCACCTCTTATCCCCAAATAAATTCTTAATTCATTTCCCATTCCCCAAATGAATTTTTAATTCATTTCACATTCTTTCATACCCATACCTCATTTATCACCCCTTTTCCCAAAATGAATAAAAGATTTACTTTTATTCCTAGCCCTTGATCTCATCTTTCAATCCTCACCCTCCATCCTCATTTCAGAAAATCTATAAATGAGACCATCTCCAAGCCATTTTGGGGAGACTTCTTCATGCATCAAACCTTTACCAAAATCTCTCCACAATCTCCTCATCATACTACCATAATGTCAAAATCATGCCTCATCTCTATCTCCATCTCCATCTAAGTCCAAAAACTCATCCTATTGTGTTGAAAAGCATTGAGCAATCCACATAAATTCTAGTCTTGGGTAAAATCTGAGGAGCTCGTGGGTGCAACTCCTTCCCTCTTGGATTTGTGAGTCAAAAGGAAGGTATAATCATGTGTCTTTGCATTTGATTCATATTTCATCTTCATTTTGTTCTCATAGATCACATTGGCATGCCGGGTGGGACCCACGAGGTCCATATCTAATCAAAATTTTGTGAGTTTTTGTCTTGGAGACATGTTTTTGCAGGTCTGGCGCTATCTACCTTGCGCAGTGGCGCTATCTACCTTGTGTTTTAGTGCTATTTACTATTTTAGTGCTATCTGATAGAACACTTTTTCTCTTATATCTCACTCACACTTCTACCTCTAATCTCTGTTCTTCCTGCTGCTTTCTATGGCTTTCAGCATCAACCATAACTTGTCACCATCATATCTTGAGCCAATCTTACAACATCAACAAAACATGATCCAATCATCAACCGATTCTTACCTTAGGATATATCTTTCCTACAATAGGTAGAATCTATCAAATCATTATCCATTTTGGAAAGAGAGACAATGGCTATTTGTTTTGGTTCATTGGTCTTTTTGTTTTTGATTTTTATCTTTTGTCCTATTCGAAGATCACATCAAAGCTACCTTGATCTCACTATATCATGGTATGTGGAGAAAAAATATAGAATGGGGCATAGTCTTGCTTTCGTATGCTGTGCTTGTGGGTTGGTTTCATTACTCCAAGCTAGTATTCATATCTTGTTGATCATAGGGTCGGTTTTAGCATATGGATCTCCTTATGCATCTAAGGTTCATCATACATTTTGTGTACTAAGGGCTTATGCTATGAGTCCCCTTCCCTCATCAAGACAAGGTTGTACTATCTTGGGCATGCATGGGATCATCCCTTTATTTGCGTGTCTAGTCCATACACATGTTGGATAAACATCATCACCCTGGTCTTCTATACCTTGGTGAAAATATCCACTTTGCTATATCAAACCTAGGGTTGCTCTAAATCATTTTTTAGTACAATGATCATCCACCAATCAATCTCCCACCATCATCATCCTTTCATCTCACCACTTATCCTCCAAACACTTCAACCAATCTCTTCCATCCATTTCGAGAGCACAACCGTGTTCTTGCAACCCGCCTATCCTCTCGAGGGGGCTTCACCCTTACCAATTATCCCCAAACCTTACCCTATTCTTCTAAGCCAAAATCTTTTTTCTATCCAATCCAACTCTATGTTTTAACTTCTTTTAAATGATGTTACTTAGCCGCAACACCATCTCAAAGAGGGGTAAATGTAGACACCTAAAATTGACTTGCTCTGCAAATCAATTTCCCGTATCTTCCCTAACCATCTGCCTATCGCTTGTGATCAATTAGTTTATTTAATTTATCACTTTTACCTTACAACACCATCCCTCATTAATCAGATAAATATTCCCAATACTTATTTGGTTCAATTCTCCTTTTCCCTAATCCTCATTAATTAGATAAATCATGGTTATCTAATTGATCTAGCCTACTAATTGACCTACCCTAACCTACCCTAGCCTACCTCATCCTAGCCCTAGGATCAATTAAGAAAAACCTATGTTTAATTAGTCCTAACCTCTCATTTGGGTGGTCAAACCTAGTTTAACACCCTTCCCCACATCCTCCAAATTAAAAATTTAAATAAATCACACATCACATTTACTTCTCTTACACACCCCTTACCTCACCCATCCTCATTCATTACCTCTTATCCCCAAATGAATTCTTAATTCATTTCCCATTCCCCAAATGAATTTTTAATTCATTTCACATTCTTTCACACCCATACCTCATTTATCACCCCTTTTCCCAAAATGAATAAAAGATTTACTTTTATTCCTAGCCCTTGATCTCATCTTTCAATCCTCACCCTCCATCCTCATTTCAGAAAATCTATAAATGAGACCCTCTCCAAGCCATTTTGGGGAGACTTCTTCATGCATCAAACCTCTGCCAAAATCTCTCCACAATCTCCTCATCATACTACCATAATGTCAAAATCATGCCTCATCTCTATCTCCATCTCCATCTAAGTCCAAAATCACTCATCCTATTGTGTTGAAAAGCATTGAGCAATCCACATACATTCTAGTCTTGGGTAAAATCTGAGGAGCTCGTGGGTGCAACTCCTTCCCTCTTGGATTTGTGAGTCAAAAGGAAGGTATAATCATGTGTTTTTGCATTTGATTCATATTTCATCTTCATTTTGTTCTCATAGATCACAAAAATAATATGCACTTTGCAGATGCACCTCAAGAGAGCACAAGAATCCATAGTTACACATCCAAAGATCATTCACAGATTACATAAGATGTACGATAATTTGTCATCAACAGTCTTCATTTTTCATTCAAATATGCAAGAGAATACAAGTATACAATTAACCTTGAGATAGAATCATGAAACTCAACAATTCAGTCTTAATTAAGCTTCTAATAATGTACAAAATGGCAGTCCACCTCCTTTTATAGAACAAGGAGAGGATGCTGTTACAAATGATCTAATGGTTAGAATTACTTCAAAAGATTCAATGGTCAAGATGGAAATGTGGCACATGATTTCCAGTTGGCAATCAATCTGGTGGTATACAAATGGCATGCAAGAATGTTCTAGAATCGTTGACTTGGTAATAGGATCCCCCTTACTTTGCATCTTCATCCTATTCCTCATCCGTGGATGACTCTTCTTCTATCACTTTGCATCTAGTTCCCTGGATGAGCTCATATGTCTAGATGGCTTTGTCTATTTCTACTTCATCCAATACTTTAACCTTCTTAGCTACATGTTCCTACGCTTTTAGTTACTCTTGCAGAGTTATCCACCAGTATGTCCTACTATCCAGCTCTTCTTTATACTTCTCTACCTTGGCCTTCATCCTCATGGCCTTATTAATTGTAGCCTTAGAGAAATGCTTAATAGGATCTTCTGCTACAAGCTTGAAATTATCTTAAAATACTTTTGTAGTGAAATCCTCATCCTAATTTTCTACTTTCCCTTCCACTTTGCCCTCAAGGGCTTCCAAAATCTCTATCTCTTCCACTAAGAGATCATGTATCTTGACACTAACGTCTACTACCTTACATTACATCTCTTTAGGACATCCAACTCAAATCTTACATCTTCATACCAATCATCTAGCTATGGCAATGTCTGGGATGTTAAGATATTCTTTGTCATGAGGATGTTAGTGTCTATTTTCCTCATCTCCTTAAGTATGGCTAAGTGTTTGTCACTTTTTATCAATCTCTGGCTAACCTCCTTTTTCACTTTGTCAGCCTTACCTTTCAGGTTACTCAATAAGTCCCAATTGGATAATGAAATCTTTATTATTTATTCACCATCAACCAAAACTTTGTTGAACCAACTGTCCATTATTTGTGCATGATGCTTCTTCACATCCAATGCAGCTATCTCTTCCTACGATACCAATGTCAATGAGGTAGAAACTGATATGGGCACATATGTCGGTGCCACCAATCCCTTAATAAATGTCCACATTTCAGCAATTTGCTCTTTGAACTCCTTATTCTTATCCTTTTCTTTGGCTATCCTAGCAAGAAGGACATCTATGTTCTCTTTGGCTTCCTGACCCTCTTGTTATATAGTTGCAAAACCTAGGTCCAATGTGGTGATTTAAAACTCATTAGCTTTTATCTCCCCCTTTGCCTTGTCTGCAACAGATATAGCTACTTGAGCTATTCTTGTTGGGAATTAAGGTGTCTCAACCTTGGTAATTCCTTGTATTATTTTCATTGTATTTATTTATTTATTGCCTATGTTGTAAATTAAATTGTAAATTCATAATGTCATCTTGTGGGATGTGGCACGGTGATGTGTCACCCTACATGGAAGATGCCAACTTGTAATTTTGTCCTCACATAAGGAGATAGGCATCCCACTTTGTGGTAGGAATATTTTTTCATGTGTCAGCATCTTGGATGTTGCGTAAGGGAATTTTGACCATAACGGTCATGACAAATTCCTATGACGAAGTTATGACATGTAAGAGTCAGAAATAGGAGATTCTATGACAGGTGAAGACATGTGTCAAAGAGCATATTTGAAAAAGGCATCTTTGGGTGCCCCAAGGTGGACTATGACATCTTGTAATAGAATATGCTATTTATAACCTGTGTATGATAGATTCTCTTACAACTGTAAGTTGTAACTGCTATGACAGATTCTATGACGGTTGTAAGAGTCGTAAGAGCATCTATCATAGCCCATTTTGGAAATAGGTGACCTCTTTGGGATGGGTTGTGTGGAAAAGTGTCAGAAGCATCTTACAATGTTGACCAAGTGTCCATAGGCATGGGTTTTGGGCCATGAGGCCAAGTTGGACGCCCATTCCAAGATAGAGGCAATTTTGCCTTGTATTTTCTATATAAATAGGTGCTTGGAGGAGGAGATGTATTACAGGTTTGACAGGTACTATTATGCTGCCAATTTGTCTTTAGATACGAGTGTCAAAGACTCTTGAGAGCTTGTATTGCAAGTGTATTATAAACCATTTCAGTTTTGTTAATACATTGTGCAAGTTTTGGAGTGTGGGGTTTTTCACTGATAAGGGTTTTCCCCACGTATATCTTGTCTCTCTCTTCTTCTGTCTCACTTTCTTGTTTATGTGTTTGCTGCAATATCTCTATTATCTCTATTAGTGGGTTTAACATTGCTATAATAGTAAGGATAAAATTGAATTTGCACTCTCCTCCCCTCATTAGATTAGTGTAGAAAGCAATTTCTGTACACCTAGCTTCCTTTCAGTTGGTATCAAAGCTTGATCACCTTTGGTCCTAGTTGTTGGGTAGGGGTTTTTTGAGTTGATCTTAGGTTGAGTGGGAGTGTTTTGCAGAGTATTCTATATCTTGTTGCAGAAAGGAGATGGCAACCACATCTGGAAGGTTAGAGGTTTAGAAATTCAATGGCACTAATTTCAATTTGTGGAAACTCAAGATGGAGGACCTACTTGTTGATTGTGACCTATGGGAAATAGTATCTGGTGTGAAACCTATAGCAATGTCACAAGCTGATTGGAACCTCAAAGATCGAAAGGCTAAGGGTCTCATAAGACTCTGTTTAGCTAACTCTGTCCTGTTGAATGTCCATGAGGAGAAGAGGATGAAAGATCTTTGGAAGAAGTTGGGTGATGTTTATCATGCCAAGTCCTTGGTAAACAAACTCTTCCTAAAAAAGTTGTTCACTCTGAAGATGGAAGATGAAGGATCTATTGCAGATCACATGAATGCTTTCAACATGATCATTGCACAGTTGACATCTGTGGGTGTGAAAATGGAGGAGGATCGTTGCATGACCCTTCTTTGTTCTTTGCCAGATTCATGGGATTATCTTGTCATGTCTATTGGAAGCACCACTACCACCTTCAAGATGGAAGATGTGGTGTCCTTGCTGTTATCTAAAGAAATGTAGAGGAAGACATCCGAATTAACCAAAGAGGCTCTTGCAGTTCATGGAAGACCCAAGGAGAAAGGGAAGAAGAAAGACAAGAAAGCTGAGAAGGGCAGATCCAAATCCCGTGGGAGATCCAGATCTCCTCAAAAGTCCAAGGCTCTCTATTGGAATTGTGGAAAAACTAGGAATTTCTGAAAGGAATGCAAAGAGGAGAAGAAAAAGAAGAAGAAAGCTCCTAATTCAGATTCCAACAAGTCACAAGATGATGGTGATGCCTTCATCACAGCCCTGGCCACCCATGCATCTAATGATGTGTGGTTGATTGATTCTGGTGCATCATTCCAAATGACCTTGCATCAAGACTGGTTCACAAAATATGAAGAGTTCGATGGTGGAGGAGTCTGGGTGACGACTCTCATCTAAAGATTGTTGGTCGTGGAAGAGTCTCAATCTGATTCCCTGATGGATGAGTGAAGAGGATCACTGGACTTATGCACATTCTAGGCCTTGCATGGAACTTGCTATCTGTAAGTATGTTGAATGATGTAGGTGTACAGGTTGTCTTTTCGAAGGATGGATGCAAGGTGAGTAGAGGATCTATGGTGCTTACAAAAGGTACTCGGAGAGGTACTCTGTTTCAGATGGAGGCATGCACTTCACAGTGCAATAGTTCTTCTAACTCAAAGAAATGAGCTGCAGTCACTTCATCCCCACCATCTGAATGAGCAGTGAATAAATCTATTGTAACTAGTTTTGATGGTAGTGCACATGCTATGGAAGCTAAGCTTCCTGCTGAAAAGACTATGTTATGGAATTTGAGATATGGCCACATTGGTGAGAAAGGTCTGTGTGCCCTAAAAAATAAAAACCTCATTGAGGGGTTAAATGATTGTAATCTTGAGTTTGATTTTTGTGAACATTGCGTTTATAGAAAGCAAAACCATGTTTAGTTTTACTCTAGTTCTCACAAGTCTTCTGGTGTATTGGATCTTATTCATTATGATGTGTTTGGTCCTGTTAATGTTCCTATTGGTGCTTGCATGAGCAGTCAGTTTTCAAGCATATAAACATGCAGGCACCTCCCCTAAAAATCCAAAAAGTTCTAAGTTTTGGGCCCCCTCAGTGTTTTTTAGCGTCTGCATCTTAGTTCTTGAGGAGGGGTCTTCATGTTTTGTCCATCGGCATGAGTTTGCATATGTCTTGGCGATCATTTCGGTAGCATGGTGTTTTCTTTGTATATCACCGTGACTTTGTGCTATTGGCGAAGGAGTTTCATGTTGGGCCGATGGCATTTGTTTGGCCGATGGTGAGGTTGGTGCTCGACACTTGGTTGCATGTGAAGATACTAAGGAAAAATGTATAAGGGCGGCAAACATGCTTCTGCTACAGTGCGATGTACAAATGGTCTTGTATATCGAGCTACATACAAAGCCGCTAGCATGCATTTCAAACATACAAAGAAAAGATACATTGCAGGTATATTCCCAGGAATATTCCCGCTTTGTATATCGGGCCATGCACAAGCGAAATATACAAAGGAGGTGCGCATATACAATTGCTACAGTGGCGAGCAGAAGATACATTCATCGAATATTCTGTTGAAGATGCCGCAGTTGTATATTGGAGGTTTGTATATTTGCGGATGCAAGGAAAACATACAAAGGTGCAAATATACATTCGCTACAGTGCCGCGGAGGAGATGCATGTGCTGGGGCCCGCGGATATGCAAAGGAACAAAATATACAATGGCCAATATACAAGCAAAGATACATAGGTCGAGATACAAGCTAGACCCGAATAAGTTTCCAATCTACTTCATAAAGGTTTGGGGTCCGCCTTGTATATCAAACAGTTGTATATGCATATGCAGGGGATTTCTCAGTTGGGCCGACAGTGGGTGTTTGGCCGATGGGGTGTCATCGGCGTATCTCTGGCCGATGGAGTGGATTGTAAGGTAGGCATCGGTGAGACAATTAAGATCGATGAGAAATTTTTGGGGCGGGCCGATGGTATGCGTCATGGCGATGGGCTTTAGACGAAGGCATGTGTGTCGAGCGCGGCAAAAGCGCTCGACGCTTAATATGTTTGCGGCCCCGTTTATAAACTAATGAAGTGGTCTCCTCACCATGCATGTGGGATTATTCCCCTGTGTAGTTTGAACCTGCAAAGAAGCGTTTTGGCGGGAAATTCCTTCTTGAGTGATGCGACTGTTTTCTTGATGGTTGCGGGTGGTTGAGCCATCAATGGTGACAGTGCTGAGGCATGGGTGACTTGTTGATCAGTCATGTACCTGATTTTTGGCATGACGACTTCCAGATGGTGGCACAGGGCTCGAGGCCACCCTTGTCTACTTTCTGTCTGATGCAGCAATAACTTCTGAGCGCCATTCCTTCTGAGATCTGTATTTGGCAGGATTTTTGGTCAACCATGTAATTAATTGCTTGTGGTACACTTTCTGGCCGATATAGGCAGACTGTGTTACCATTTTTTGGGTGGAAGGCCTGAGGCATTTTTGTGTAAATAATGAAGAACAGGGCATGATCTTGGCTATTTTATCCCATTTTGGAGTTTATGAGTTGCAACATGAATGTATTTTGCACATATTTTCAGTTTCAATGTTAATGTTATATGAAAAATGCTTATTGCATGTGTCTATCTGCTTGTCTCCATTTGCTACATGTTATTCTCCTTCTTTTGAATCTGGTTGCATGTCAGCAGGGATATCTGTAAGTAGAGGTAGTTAGATACCCATTCTTGGGTGATGTTTGTAAGGCAAGCATCAGTCCAACCCCCTGAAACTCGAGTGAAAGTTGCAAACCATCTGTTGTATATGTCTAGTTGACTCCTTACCCAATGGATAGGCACCAGTCTGCTCCTGGATCAGTAGTTATGAGCCAAAACCCCTCGTCTTGCATCCAGGACATTATGTCCACCCATTTCATCACTTCCACCTGTTAGTTGTAGGAGTAGGATTAGGAAACCCCTGCATGCTCTAATACCTAACCAGACATTATGTCCAAGAATGTTGCCAACCTTGTGATTTGTTACACAAATCTTGGTCCATACATGAGAGTATTCTGCCTGTTGCTGTCAAGTTAAATCCTTTTGTCATTGAGCTAGTCAAGGTCATACTTTTATTAAATAGGGACACCCCCTTGGTGCGGCAGAACCAGAAGAGAAGGGGAGGAGCTCATGCAACCTCCTGTATTTAGTTGGCTGAATCTGCTTGTGCATTAGAACTGGCAAACCCTAATGCTGATTCAGAAGAAAAACCAATAGTTCCTTCGACTTCAAAATCTATGTATTTTGTATCTTTCATAGATGTTTACAGTAGAAGGACATGGGTTTATTTTATTAGAAGCAAGATTGAAGTCTTTAGTCAGTTTAAGGAGTTTAAAGCCTTTGCTGAAAATCAAACTAGTAAAAAGATTAAGTGTTTGAGAGCTGACAATAGTGGTGAGTTTTGTTCGGTAGAGTTCGATATGTTCTGCAAAGAGAAAGGGATTGAAAGGCATAAGGCAACTCCATATACCCCACAGCAAAATGGATTTATAGAGAGGATGAATAGGACACTGATGGAGAAGGCTAGGATTATGCTTAGTGGAGCAAGCCTCGAACAAAAGTTTTAGGCTGAAGCTGTTGCCACTATTTGCTATCTGGTAAATAGATCTCCTACATCAACTCTTATTGGTAGGACACCTATGGAGGTGTGGTCTGGTAAGAAGCCTTCAGTTAGACATCTTCATGTTTTTGGTTGTGAGGCATATGCACATGTGCCTAGGGAGAAATGGTCTAAATTGGAGAACAAGACTGTTAAATGTATTTTCATTCGCTATGGTGTCGGTGTGAAAGGATACAAGCTTTTGGATCCAGTGGCTAAAAACATGTTGTACAGCAGAAGTGTTATCTTTAGAGAGCTAACACCTTCTTCCATTGTTCTATAGCTAGAATAGACAGAAAAGAAAGAGGATGCGGTTCAGTTTCCTTCTACCCCTGAGAAGACTGAATAGAGAGACCCTGTGAGACCTGATGATGAGGAGAGCTCTAGCAGCTCTGACATCTCAAAAGAAGAAGTAGAACCTCAACCTCAGCCATTAAGGAGGTCTACATGAACGAGAAAGCAACTTGATAGGTTTGGTTATTCATTACTTGATTCTAGTTGTGCTTTTGCTTTACTTACTAACCCTAATGAGCCTAGAACAGTAAAAGAGGCTATGGGCTTGAAAGATGTAGGTTCCTGGAAGGAGGCCATGGAGGATGAGATGGCTTCTTTGGAAAAGAACAAAACATGGGACTTGGTACCTTTTCCTGATAGATGGAAACCCATTGGTTTAAAATGGGTGTTGAAGAAGAAATTTGGTGCAGATGGCAGTGTTGAAAAGTACAAGGCTAGATTGGTTGCAAAGGGGTACTCACAAGTGGAGGGAATTGATTATGGTGAAATTTTCTCTCCCATTGCAAAGATAACATCCATTAGATTTCTATTATCTCTTGCAGCTTCTTATGATTTAGAGGTAGAACAGATGGATGTGAAGACAACTCTCCTTCATGGTGATTTGGAGGAAGAAATCTACATGTCACAACTACAGCATTACATAGTGAAAGGTAAAGAAAATTTGGTTTGCAAATTTAAAAAGTCTTTGTATGGTTTGAAGCAGTCTCCTAGGATGTGGTACTTGAAGTTTGATGCCTTTGTGTTGTCAATTGGATTTGTGAGGTCAAAATCGGATCACTGTGTGTATTCTAATTTTTTGCATTATATGTTGATGATATGTTGCTGATTGGGAAGGGTAAGAATATGATTTCTGATTTTAAGTCTTAGTTGGCAACATAGTTTGAAATGAAAGATTTAGGGGCAGCTAGGTGCATTCTAGGAATGGAAATAAGAAGAGACAAAGCTAATAGAAAACTTTGGTTAAGCCATAGTATGTGAAGACCATGTTGGATAGGTTCAACATGACATATTGTAGACCATTGTGTGTTCCTGTTTCACTGGGGACAAAGTTATCTGTTAGTGATTGTCCAAAATCTCCTAGTGAGGTGGAGGACATGAGAAGAGTACCTTATGCTAGTGCTATTGGTAGTTTGTTGTATGCTATGGTTTGCACAAGACCAGACATTACCCAAGCAGTGGGAGTCCTTAATTGATTTATGGCTAATCCTAGACAGGTACATTGGGATGCAGTTAAGCGAGTGTTCAGATATTTGAGGGGTACTTTTGAGTATTCCATTTGCTATCATGGAAATGCTACAGGGCCTCTGCATTCCATTTGTATTCATGGATTTGTGGATTCTGATTGGGTAGGTGACATTGACAGCAGGAGATCCACTAGTGCATATGTGTTCACAATGTTCGGTGGTGCAATTAGTTGGATGAGTAAGCAACAACCTATGGTTGCTTTGTCCACTACAGAAGCTGAGTATATGGCTTCAACTCATGCTTGTAAGGAAGCCATTTGGCTTAAGAGATTGTTTTTGGATATTGGTATTGATGTAGGACAGATTACGATTTGTTGTGACAGTCAGAGCACGATTTGCCTTGCCAAGAATCTAGCTTTCCATGCCAGAACAAAGCATCTTGATGTATAGTTTCACTTCATGCAAGACATGGTAGAGGATGGGAAGGTAAATTTGGAGAAGGTAGATACTTTGAAGAATGTTGTAGATGCATTGATGAAACCAGTGGGCACAGAGAAGTTCAGATGGTGTTCGAAGTCTATGGGCCTCTCGGCCTATAGCAGTTAAATCCTGTTAATTCTATTGGCTCTTACAAGGTGTTCTTCAAGTGGGAGAATGTTGGGAATTAAGGTGTCTCAAACTTGGTAATTCCTTGTATTATTTTCATTATATATATTTATTTATTTCCTATGTTGTAAATTAAATTGTAAATTCATATTGTCATCTTGTAGGATGTGGCACGGTGATGTGTCACCCTACATGGAAGATGTCAACTTGTAATTTTGTCCTCACATGAGGAGATAGGTGTCCCACTTTGTGGTAGGAATATTTTTCCATGTGTCAGCATCTTGGATGTTGTGTAAGGGAATTTTGACCGTAACGGTCATGATAGATTCCTATGACGAAGTTATGACATGTAAGAGTCAGAAATAGGAGATTCTATGACAGGTGAAGACATGTGTCGAAGAGCATCTTTGAAAAAGGCATCTTTGGGCACTCCAAGGTGTACTATGATATGTTGTAAGAGAATATGCTATTTATAGCCTGTGTATGATAGATTCTATTACAACTGTAAGTTGTAACTGCTATGATAGATTCCATGACAGTCGTAAGAGTCATAAGAGCATCTGTCATAGCCCATTTTGGAAATAGGTGACCTCTTTGGGATGGGGTGTGTGGAAAAGTGTCTGAAGCATCTTACAATGTTGACCAAGTGTCCATAGGCATGGGTTTTGGTCCATGAGGTCAAGTTGGACGTCCATTCCAAGATAGAGGCAATTTGCCTTGTATTTTCTATATAAATAGGTGCTTGGAGGAGGAGATGTATTACAGGTTTGACAAGTACTATTATGCTACCAGTTTGTCTCCAGATATGAGTGTCAAAGACTTCTAAGAGCTTGCATTGCAAGTGTACTATAAACCATTACAGTTTTGTTAATACATTGTGCAGGTTTTGGAGTGTGGGGTTTTTCACCCAATAAGGGTTTTCCCCACGTATATCTTGTGTCTCTCTTCTTATGTCTCACTTTTTTGTTTATGTGTTTGCTTCAATATCTTTGTTATCTCTATTAGTGGGTTTAGCATTTCTGTAATAGTAAGGATAAAATTGAATTTGCACTCTCCTCCCCTCATTAGATGAGTGTAGGAAGCAATTTCCACACACCTAGCTTCCTTTCAGTTCTCTTCCCTGTTGTGGGGTCTATCCTTACTGCTGAAGTAGCTCCGGCTCTCCACTTTGGTTTGGCTACTTCTATTGAAAATAATGAAGAAATGTCAAAATTGGAAGAATCAAGAATTTGAGGTTGGTTTACCTCTTGCTTGAGCCAATGTGGCACATTAGGTCTGGACCCTACTTGGTCTATTTTGCTCAATGTGAGCATCATGTACTTCCATATCTGTATTCTTTGGAATATCTTCCTCCACATTTTGTTGTTGTTGTTTCTCATTGGTGGGGACCTCTTCATCTATCTGCTATTGACCGTCACATTGTGCAACATCCTCTGAAGTCATATCCTAATCTCCAAGATTATTCTTAACATTTTGTTCATCCACTGGCACCTCAGTCTGAATATCCTCATCTTTCTTGTTTGTATCAACATGTACATCTTGTGATGTCATTTCATTTTGATTTTGCACTGATTGATCATCCTGAGGTGGAGCAGTGTTCTCATTTGTCCCTTGATGGCTAAGATCTTATTTACCCTAATCAACCCTTTGGTTATCACCATCTATTTTCTCCTCTATTTTATTATCATCATTTTTATTTATTGGACCTTCTTGTCCAAGTACTAACATTTCTGTACATTGTTGGGATCCTGAGACCCAGATGTGACCATAGGACCTGTTTGTTCTAAGATACCTATTAGGTGTTCCTTTTCAATCACTTTAGCTTGTTCTTTGTCAACATCATGTATATCTTGGTGTTCAGGCTCTTCAGTGTGAACATCTATAACCATGGTTGAGCTATCTTCAATCTTTGCATGCTCCATGGTTTTATCTTTCTCAGTACCCTTAGCCTCATCATATGTTAAATCAATGGCAGCTAGGCTAGTTACCTTCCCAATCAATCCATCTAGGCCTATCTTCTGAGTTGCTGCCTTTGGATTATGTACTTCTTCTTCTTCCCTTTTGCCTGGTTGCACTTGAGGTGTAGCCTGAGGAGTTAGGGGAGTATTTCTTACCAAAGTTTCCATAGGGCTAGCTACTACTTCTTTTGTCACCTCATCATCTGTGAGGTCTATTATTTCATCCAAGGGCATAGATGGATCATTTACCTCTTTTCTTTTCTCTTCTATGGTCTCCTCAGCTAGGTCTATTTTGAACTTCACAATGGTTGGAATAGGGACATCATGTTGTAAGCTTTGATGTACTATCCCTGTACTAGATAGCCCTTCACCTCCTTGTCCTTTCAACAAGATATCTAGTTGCTTACTTGCAAACCCTCTCATTACTGGTGCCTATCCCCTCTTATGTCTTGGGACACTAGCCCCTTGTAGCACATCCTAACTTTTCATCTTCTTTAACAAAGGGACTTCATCTTCCTATTCCTCCAGATCATGATAAATAAACCCCAGCTCTTTTGTATCTGCATGTTGTTCCATAGGTTTTTTGGATGTTGTGGCAATATAAGTTGAGGCTTGTTTCTTTTGAGGTGAGGATCTTGGGGATATGTGGATACCAATATTTGCACTCCTTTTAACTTCTTTTGAAGAAGTTTCCTTGGCTTTCTTAGCCTCTAGGTTTTGTCTTTTATCACTTAAAAAGTCATCATATTCTTCTTCAGGCACTTCATGCATGTTTATTTTCTTATCTATTGTAATGGCCACCCCCTTGGCCTTAAGAGTAGAAACCTCTTGATCCACCCATGCCTTGGTTAATGTCATGACCCTTTTTGTTATCATGTCTAGGGATGCCACCTCTGGTTGGCTCCAGTCTGGTGGGGAGATAGTTTCATTATATATCTTTTTACTTTCATACTCTGAAATTGTTATTCCATCATCCTGATGTAATTGTAGAGGTCTAGGGATGCAATCCAATGTATAGATATGCTTCAATGTTAACCATTAATAGCTCCTCCTCCTTACCTCTACATCATTTGGGCAATCTACCCAATAATCCTCTAGATGTACTTGATGCATAGGCTTCTTGTAGATATGCTTCTCCATTCTTCTATATGGATCATAATGCCTAGCCAGTGGAAATTGTTGTAAATGCATCATCTGCAAACCTCCCTTTGCTTCCTTTGTTGCCTCATTGTCTGGGCACATATACCACCCAATATAAAGAGGTAAATTGACATTGGGCTTACTATTCTTCTTAGCAAATGCCTCATATGAGGGCACTATTTGTCTGGTAATCTCCATGAGGATGGCCCTATCTATAGGGTACCTTGGCAACATCAGGGGTTGTCCACTAAATCCTTCCATTCTGATATATGTGAAGGCTAGGAACTGGATGAACCAAGTTCCATTCTTTACTATCACTTCTTGATCTTCCATGCTCATCCTCCATGAGGTGAATCAGATGCATGACAAAACAATCATTAACTCTCTTGTAATTTTGGAGGGATGACTTCCTCTCTAGCTGTAGATAATGATCCTGTATATTCTTATCACCAGGATTCCTTCCCACTCGGCCTACTATTTGTAAGACATCAAAATTTCCCCTAGCTACATAGGCATAAACCACATATGATGACATGTGGAACAAGTTTGCCTTACCACCAAGTCTTTTCATTGTTGTATCTAGGTTATCACTAATAAGTGACACCCATTGTACCCATGTGTTGGTGGTCTCAACCATCCTCATGAGCCCATACATCCATGGCTCAAAGTTCCTTGCCTGTAGCATCCCTCTCATCCGACTCAGCATGACCATCATGTACTATGCCTTTGGAGAGAAATCAAATTTGTAGAGGTTCATAGGAAGTTTTGCTGCTGCTTTATATGTGTTGTCTTGAGCTCTCCAAGGTGAGAACATTATCTTTGTACAATCTACATAGCTACCCTTGTATTGCTTTTCAAAACCCTCAACTTCTATCTTGTATAATTTAGGACCTGTAGGTAGAGTGAAAGCAACTATAATTCCTGCAACTGAGAAGTCTACATATATATGACCATGCTTCTCCACCCTCCTGGTATTTATATTATAATTGTCAACACAGGCGGCCACCAGCTCAATTACCTCAATAGCATATAGAAATCCACCAGCATGCCACATCCCTGAGTTGTAGATGTTGATGAGCATAAGATTTCCTCCACCCTTCTCTAATTTGGTCGTCATGCTTCCAGACTAGTATTCCCAACATGGGTATCTCTAATTTGATTGTATTTGAAACTAGACCCACTAGGTTGTGGGTACATGGAGGCCATGAATTTCATCTTGCTTTAGTTTTTGCGAACTTCCATTATATCCTGCAATTATAGATATGCGTCTCTTAACCTAATGTGCAAATTCTGAATTTAAACAGATAATTTCTAAGTATCATGATGTTCAACAACTTACAGGAAATGAATATACACATCATCACCTATATTTACCCTAAGTAAATATCACTTTACCTTTTACTATGTAGAGATGACAAAAGAGGGTTTTATGTTACATACCTGACTTACTGCACTTAAACCTTGATTAGTTGATATTTGGATATGTAAGTTCACTATATACTCATTCTTTACCATTTTCCATCCAATGTGCACACCGTTCTGTTGTGATTACAGATTGTTATAATAGCCGCTGTAATAGCTCTAGAGCTCTGTAATTTCTCTTCTTGAATGCTTAGGTGAATGCAAAATGACCAAAAAACCTACTTTATGAGTTAGAAATTATGATTTTAGGGCATAATTAATGTCAAATTACATATGTTCATGGATATCAACATCCAATCCTTAAGATTGAGATAGGTGGCGGTATATGATTTGAATTTTCAAATGTCTACCTACCATTTTGTGGCATTTATTACACAGTGTGCATATTAGCGAATATCTAGATGTTTAACAATATGAATACTCTTCAGAATATACAAGATGCATAAGATGCACCCATCCATCCCCTGAGCTTACACTAGATCCAAACACAATATCCAAAACATCACAATGCCTATCAAAGCAATCATCCCCTAACAAAAATCATCAACTATCAAATCAACATTGACGATGACTTGTAACCATCATTTCTTACACCAATCTTACAACATCAACTATTAGAATCATGCCCTAGGATATATCATTCCTACAATGGGCATTATCCAATCATCCATCGATTCCCACCTTAACGGATATATCATCCCTACAATAGGCAGAATCCATCCTATCAGCATCCATCTTGGTAAGAGATACAATGGCTATTTGTTGGGTCAGATGGTCTTTTGGTTATTGATTTTTATCTTTTGTCCTATTCAAAGATCACACAAAACTACCTTGATCTTACTATATCATGGTATGTGGCGAAACATCTAGAATGGGGCATAGTCTTGCTTTCGTATGCTATGCTTGTGGGTTGATCTCATTACTCCAAGCTAGTATTAATATCTTCTGGATCGTACAGTTGGTTCTAGCATATGGATCTCCTTTTGTATCTAAGGTTCTTCATACCTTTTGTGTATTAAGGACTTATGCTATGAGTCCCCTTCCCTTTTCTAGACAAGGTTGTACTATCTTGGGTATGCATAAGATCATCCTCTTGTCTGCATGTCTAGTCCATGCAAATGTTGGATAAACATCATCACCCTTGTCTTCTATACCTTGGTGAAAATATCCACTTTGCTATAACAAACCTAGGATTGCTCTAAATCATTTTCAACACAATAATCATCCATCAACCAATCTACCTAAAATCATCAATCTTTCATCCCACCCCTTATCCCCCAACCACTTCAACCAATCTGTTTCATCCATTTCGAGAGCACACCCATGTTCTTGCAACCTACCTGTCCTCTTGAGGGGCATCACCCTTACCAGTCATCCCTAAACCTTACCCTATTCTTCTAAATCAAAACCTTTTTCTATCCACTCCAACTCTATACTTTAAAACTTCTTTGAAATAGTGTTACTTAACCACAACACTATTTCAAAGAGGGGCAAATGTAGACATCTAAAAATGTCTTAACCATTCAACCACCCTATGACATCTTCACATCACTAACTATCCCTTCTAATTAATTAAATAAATTCATTTTATTTAATTAATTTATCCCGTGTGATAAATTAATTCATCTAATTTATCACTAAACCTTACGACACTATCCCTCATTAACTAAATAAATATTCTCAATATTTATTTAGTTAATTTCATCTTCCTAGACCCCAATTAATTAAATAAATCATACTTATTTAATTAATTTGCCCTACTAATCAACCTACACCTAGCCTAGTTGATTAAATAACAATTATTTAATTAGCTACCCTAGCCTACATGACCCCTGGACCAAAATTAATTAAATAAATCATTATTTAATTAATTTTAATCCTTCATTAACCCATGTACTAATTTTCTCTAGACACATTAATTAAGTTAATCCACCTGATTAGGTTGGTCAAATCTCACTTAAAACTCATTCCCACACCCCACAAATAAAAAATTAACTTTTATTCCACATAAGGTAATTTTTTTACTCTCACTTGTCCTAATCTCCCTTAAATGAGCTCTTCCCCATCTAACTTTTCTTAGTCTCCATTAATGGGACTCTTCCCCATGTGAATTAAAAATTCACTTTTTATCATGTCCATCTAACTTGTCTTAGTCTCCATTAATGAAACTCTTCCCCATGTGAATTAAAAATTCACATTTTATCCAACTCTTCCCAAAAATGAATTTTAAGTTCATTTTAATTCTACCACCCTTCCCCATGTGAATTTAAAATTCACAAATAATGGGAGCTATCCAATCTTATTGACCAAATATTAGTCTTTGATCTCTCTTATTCAACCCTTTTGTGACACTTGTCATAAGACTACAACTCCAATCTAAACCCTAATCCTCAAGCATCCCTAGCCATTGATCTAAACTTTCAATCCTCACCCTCCATCCTTTTACCAAAAATCTATAAATAGAGCCCTCACCCAAACCATTTGAATAACTTCTTCTTGCATCAAAACTATGCCCAAATTTCTATCAAATCTTCTCATCATGCCATCATAATGCCAAAATCCTTCTAGCTTCTCATCACATCCATATCCAAATCTCTATCCTTAGCCAAATCTGTCATCCTATCCTCATCATATTGTGTTGAAGAACAAGGAGAAATCCACATTCTACACCTATACTTCATCAACATTGGGTGAAGCTAGGAGGGTCTTGGTGCGCAACTCTCCTCAACCTTATCAAGGAGTGGGAGATCTTCGAAGGTATAAACATTGTGTTTTATGCATTTTGTTTATCTTATCTCCTTTGTTTGATTATACCATCTTCAGGAGGTATCAAAGCTCCACTAGCTGGTATTTGACAAGGATAAGCAGGATATCCTAAGTTAGGTCCAAGACCTAGTATCAACTATTGATTAACCTTGACAGCTTCTTCAAAGGCACTTGACAAGGATGTGATGGCAAGATGCATCCTTCTAATGAACATAGATGTTAAAGGATCCATGGATGAATAATAAACTTGTTGAATTAGGTCCGGACAACTGAGATGGGGGGTGAATCAGTTGTCACACAATTTAAAAATTACTTTCTCTTAATCTTCCTTTATAACTTATAATCAAATCAATGATGTAAACATTTCAGCATTAATCAATAACACATGAGCAGAAATATAAATAGTACACTTGACACCAAGAATTTTGACGTGGAAACCTAGTTAAGGGAAAAACCATGGTGGGGGTTAACCCACAAAGATTATACTCTGTTAAAAGTATTACAATGGGGAATGCACATGCATTCAGGATCATTGCTCAAAAGAAGGCTCACTGCCTACAAGAAAGAAGAGTTACAATAAATTTGAACTAATATTTGGCATCTATCAATGCTGGAGTTCAGTTCTAGTTAAGCATAGAAAACTGACTTGATACACTTCATCCTTACTCTCCTCCTCTTACTGCTCTGCTAGTATCTGAACTTTGATTTCTACTTCATTTCACAATTACTTCATAGTCGCAACACACACACACCAAAATCATCCAATTCCATCGGATATATATATCCACAACATGTTCTATAATCATTTTACTAGTCAGCTTCAAGAACAATTAGAAATTTGTAGAGTACTCTGCTCTATCGGCTAGATCCATACATAATATGGCATGCAGATTAAAACTTGCATTTGTAAATCATCAATCATGTCAGCTATCACTACGTATCATCACCAATTGCCCAATAGACAACTTCTATACATCCAGAAATAGGATCATTCACAAGGTCAGCCTGTTCTTCTTATGTTTGTTCTGTTAAACTGAAACCTGATACTCATAAGCTACTATCTTTTGAGTCCATCTCTGGAGGACAAAACTCTAGATTTAGAGTGTGTTAACAATGCTTACAACTACCTTAGATCCGCAAAAAACCATGCCTTTCCACCGGATAGATCCAGACCAAGATACCAGACCTGTCACCTGCTCTGTTCTTGACTACTCAGACTTAGACACATTCTGATTCTAACTTCTGGTGTGAACAAATTGTGTTATGCAGATGATTGGGATGATCTTAGTTGCCATCAATGACAACACCTATCATGCCTAGCAGTGTCTCTTGCCAACAATCTTCCCCTTTGGCATTGATGGCAACACTTAGTGAAGAATGACTAAGTGTTGAAATAGCTCTCCCTTAGCTTGTCCTCCATTTTGTTGTTCACACTACTTTCTGGTACTCCCCCTTAGCTAGATTCCTCATTTTTCATTGAACTTCACTCCCCCTTTGACATCAATGGAAAAGGGTGGGGTCCGCAAGCCAAAATTCTCCAAAAATTTGAATATAGGACCACATATGTACAACTAATCATTAAGTTCTATTCACATGAACTTGAGAATATCTACAAAACTATTTTTCAATTGCACAAGTTTAGAGGCCTAGGTTACCTTTATTCCATCCAAAATTGAGATGTGTCCACTCAGCAAAAATGCATATGCTTCTGCCTTTGTCAGATCTGAAGGATTACTTGTCTGAAGTGCACTCTGAGCTTCTGATAAGCATTAAACATGGTTTCTAACTTGGGAGCAATCAATTCTCGGAGCTCACACATTCGCTTCATAATGTTCCTTTTTTCTTTATCGAGCCTCTTTATCTCATCTATCAAGCTAATTACTTGACATTCCTGACTTATAGGTGAAACTGTTAGAGGATCAAAAGTTTGAGAGAGATTTGACAATTTTTGTTCTTGCTCCTTTATCTTCTTCTCAATATCCTCACTAATTTTGGGCCATGATAGATAGAATTTATACATATCTCTTCCATCATTTAAAGCATTCTAAATACTCCTTATGTTAATGCTAAGTATCATCCTATAATTTCCTATTAGATTATGTACTTCACTAAATTTCTTATCCAAAAACTCTTTCCGGACCTTTACCTCTATAGATTTTTCAAAGGATTCAAAATGAGTATTTATAGAACTTACAAGATTTTTCAGATGTCCAGAGGGGGAATTAGATGGACTCTTCTGGTAGGAAGGCATTAACTCCTACAAAATCCTAGATGCAAGCCCCAGTAGCTCATTATCTTCCATGTGGGACTTTAGCAACTTTTCTCTAGCCTTTACTTGGGTAAATGATGCTATTTTCATCAATTGAATGGAAGAGAGAGCATCTAGATTGGTTAGACTTTGGAGTAGATTAGGCTCATCAAGGTCAATCATCTCTTTTTCAAGAAGACTTTTCACTGCATCTACAATGTCTCTTGCAACATTTTCTAAATCATCCTTTTGTTCATCAAAATTTTTAGCATCTGTTTTAGGTGCTTCAACATTTACACCATCTTCTTTTGCTTTGTCTTCTTGGTTTTCTTCCTTCTCTTCCTCTGCTTTATCATTTCTTGTATCACTTGTAGGTGAAATATTTCCTCTATCTTCACCACTCACTACCTAATCTGGAGGGGTTTGTATTGCAACAATATCCTTTTCCTTTCCGGAAACATCAGGTTGAAGAGTTTCTTTTGCATCAATTATTTTGTTTGTCATTTCTATGTCCTTTTGACTGACTTGTTCCTCTTCCAGAATAGAGGCTTCACCAAACTCAGATTGCTGCTTAATGATTTTCTTTTCTTGAATGTCTCCAACATTCAGATTTGATGAATCAAATCCAACATTATTCTCTTCATGGATTAACTCCAGAGGATCTAAATTAACACCTTGGTTATCAATTCCCTTATTAATCTCTTCTTCTAGAGCTTCCAGTTCCGGAACTAGAAAATTGTCTTCTTCAATTTGTTTCTCTGAAATAATATAATATTTATCCTTTTCTAGGGCCTTTCTCAAAATTTCCTCTATTTCTTTTGCAATTTCCTCATTTTTACCAAGCATCATCTTGTTCATTCAAACCTTGCTTCTAAATTTTTCTTTAACTTCTCTAAGGATTTTATCTTCTTCTTTTCTAGTCATTACAGGATATAATGTAGAAAGGACATACTCTCTGAGTTCTAGATCTTTAGCCTTGGCTATTTCTTTCCTCATTTCCAGTACTTTCCTTAAACCCTTAGGAAGTTCTTGTAAAATTTCCAATGGGGCTCTATTGAATTTGTTCAAATATATGATAATGGCATCTTCCAAAATTTTCTTATTTGCTTGATCAAAATTATCATAGTAAACTCTGATAGGCTTTAAGTTTCCATGAACAGTGATTGTTTTTAGAATTTCATCAATAGTCATAGCGACCTTACTAGTTACTTGCTTTTTACCAATCTTAATGCTTCCAGAAGGCTGGTCTTCATAAGTCTTCAAAGTTCTGGCTTTCTTGAATTTTATTTCTTTGACTTCTTCATCTGTCTCTGTCTCCTCATCATCTTTTGTGCCCACACTCATTCATATGGCTTTTGTTTTCTTTCTCTTACTTGCTTCACCAGATGGTCCGACTTCTGGTTTTGCATTTTTAGAAGGAATAGAAGCAGTAGTAGAGCTTCTAGTAGTCCTTGAAGTGAAGAATGGTTCCACTGGAGCATCTTCTTGTTTCTTGTCTTGTTTTTCTTTTCAGCCTTCTTAATTCTTTCTCTATTCTGTTTCACTGCTTCCTTGGTTAGTCCAATGCTCTCAACATACTTTTCAACTTGCCTCTACACTTTCCCCTTGGTCTCTAGCTGCCTAAGTTCCACATGCAATTTTAGACTCAGTTCCTTGTAAGTTCCAAACCTTTCCACAGAGGTATCTTTAGGCATGCTCAGAAGATGCTGAGCATACATATCTAAAACTCTTTCATCCACCTCATAACCCATAGGTATTATCCAAACTGTCCTTGGTTCTATAGCTTCTATCAAGCACTGATCTGTGTCAACCATGAAACATATGTCATTTTCATACTTCTCTACAATTGTTTTAGGGATTCTCTCCCTTGCTTGCATTAAACTTTGGAAGCTTTTTAAGTAGCCCCAAATGGCAGTTTTTTGGGCTTGGGAGTCACCAAGACTGAGAAGGTGATCTCTTATTTGCCATGCTACAGGCCTGTCAGTTGTCCAATGCACACCTTGAATTCTAGGTACTTCATTCATAAAATAGAAGAACAAACATATAATCAAGGAACCACATTTGAAGGTATTTTTCCTATCTTTCTTTATTTTGCTCAGATTCTCAATCAACTGATTATGTAGTAGTTCACAAAGATCATAATCATCATTCTCCTTTACTATTTGATAGGCTGCATATATTACAGTTTCAGAGATAGAATTTTCCCTATTGGAATGGTAAATCTTGTACCCAATCACCATGGAGGAAAATTTAACATCAGGTTCTATGATATCATTGATGGTCATTTCCCTTTTATCAAACTTGGCACCGGTAGCTTTGGTTACTGTCTAGTTTTTCATGGCTTTTAGCATGGGTAATCTACCGAAGGAATTTAACCCAGTTACAGTCTTGATAATATCCTTTGTAATCTTAAATGGTTTCAATAGCCACATGAACTCATTATGTATTCAAATCAATACATATCGAACCCATTCATTTTCATCAAATATCAGAAACCTAATGACTTGTAGAAAGTGTTTTCTTTCTAGGGCTTTGTATTCTAGTTTTAATTTATGGCTATCATCAGTTAAGTAGTTGTTGAGCAAATCCAAGAGTTTCAGGTTTCCAAATTCATCCATGTTACAGTGGATGTATGCCCTAATATCTTCAACATGTAAAACCCCATATGGAACACCCGAAAAAGCACCTAGTAGTTCGACTTCAACAGATTTGTAAGGATGCTTTTTAAATTTAGGATGGGGCCTTTCAGTGATATCAATAACTAAGGTATAGCCATTTACAGAGATTGAGAATTCAAGAGGTTTTGCAGAAAACATAAATACCTTGTTCCATAGGTTAGGGTTTTGCTTAAGGATCCTCTTTGCACTTCAATTCTTGAGAATTCTTAGCTTAGATCTCGTTCACTCCTTCACTTCTTGCTTTCTTCTGATACAAAGTGATCTGTCTAGGGAATGAATGACCCTTTTATGCTTAGCAATGCTTAATTTGTCTTTGTAATAAATGCTCTACCCTAGTACATCCAGTTACTCTGTTTGTTGAATAGTTTCACATGAATTATTCTACAATTTGCCATATCCACCTTTTTTTTCTTCCAGAAATCCTTACAAATGATCTAAAACAATCCACGATCTCTTTTCTCACTATGCCAGATTCAGGCACTTACTTACTCGCTGGGGGATTTTGATTTTTATTGCAGCTCCCCCTAAGCCAGAGCTCCTAATTTAATTCCTCGAGGAATTATCTGCACCAAATTTCGGTGCGGACCCATCACTATGGTTCACAATTGCTTTCTTGACCCATGTCTCACTTGTTTCATTCTGGATCTCATTCTCTTCAATTTTTCTTTTGCCTTTGTCTTCTCTCTGCTCATCCAGTTTTCTGTTTACCGGACCTCTTCTTTCATTAGTCCTACTTTTGCAAAATCTTGCAAAATGATCGGATCAGTTACAATGGAAACACACAACATTTCTTTGCTCATTTGATTGATTTCCTCTTGATCTGCACTGATTGGCCATATTTCCAAATCTATTGCATGCAAAGCATTTGCCATTGAAGGAATTCCTATTTCCTCTATTTGATGAGTTATTCATTATCATACTTCTACATTCATTGGATTTATGACCATACCTCTTACAATTCAAGCATTGTCTGGAGAAGGATGGATTATTTTGATTTACTCCACTTCTGCATTGAGTGGCTTTATGACCAAATTTATTGCACTTGAAACAATTTCCATTGAAAGATGGATACCTTTGAAGCATTAGGTTGTCTTATCAGAGGTCTTCTAGGTCTGTTTCTCCCATTCCTTGGTTGAAAGTTTCTTTGTCTAGATCTAGAGCTTTCACATTTCTCATATCCAAGGCCATGCTTGTCTTCAGCCTTTTTCTAACCCTCAAGTATTGCTTCAAGTTTAGCTGAACTTATCTTGAACTTCTCCTTGTATTCATTTGCAACTTCTAGATCATGTCTGAGAATGACAATTTGTCTTTCAAGATCTCTTTCATTGTCTTTGCTTTCTTGTAGATCAGACTTTAGATGACTAGAAATACTGTCCAATCTATAGTATTCATTAGTTCTTTCTTTTAGAGTTTGAATCAAATCTTCTTCGGTCTTCTTCCTTTGCACAATTTCTTTGGTAAACCTCATTGCCCCAGATTCCATCTCTACTTTTAGAACAACAACTTCTTTTGACAGTTTCTCACACTCCTTTGTCTTTTCTTCCAAGGCTTCATTCATGCCATTTTCTTCAGTTAAACTGGATAATTGCAAAAGTAGATCCTTATTCCTTCCCAAAGACTTCTTTAATTTATCTTTTAACATTTTATTGGTATCATCAGCATCCTTGATTTCATCTTTTAGATTAGATATTTCTTCTTTGGACTGATCAAGATCTTTCAGAGCCAGCTGAAGTTGATCTTTGAGTGAACCCATTGAAAACTCCTTCCAAGATCTTTCCTCAAGCTGTTAAGCTTCTTTTAAGGAACTTGGCTCTAATACCAATTATTGAATTAGGTCTGGACAACTGAGAGGGGGGGTGAATTAGTTGTCACACAATTTAACAATTACTTTCTCTTAATCTTCCTTTACAACTTATAATCAAATCAATGATGTAAACATTTCAGCATTAATCAATAACACATGAGCAGAACCATAAATAATACTCTTAACACCAAGAATTTTGACATGGAAACCCAGTTAAGGGAAAAACCATAGTGGGGGTTAACCCACAAAGATTATACTCTATTAAAAGTATTACAATGGGGAATGCACATGCATTTGGGCTCACTGTCTACAAGAAAGAAGAGTTACAATAAATTTGAATTGATATTTGGAATCTATTAATGCTAGAGTTTAGTTCCAGTTAAGCATAGAAAACTAACTTGATACACTTCATTCTTACTCTCCTCTTACTGCTTTGCTAGCATCTGAACTTTGATCTCTTCTTCTTTTCGCAATTACTTCATAGTCGCAACACACACACACCAAAATCATCTAATTCCATCAGATATATATATCCGCAACATGATCTATAATCATTTTACCAGTCGGATTCAAGAACATTTAGAACTTTGTAGAGTACTCTTCTTTGTCAGCTAGATCCATACATAATATGGGATGTAGATTAAAAATTGCACTTGTAAATCATCAATCATGTTGGCTATCACTACTTAACATCACCAATTGCCCAATAGACAACTTCTATACATCTAGAAATAGGATCATTCACAAGGTCGGCCTGTTCTTCTTTTGTTTGTTCTGTCAAATTGAAAACTGATACTCAGAAGCTAATATATTTTGAGTCCATCTCCGGAGGATGAAACTCTGGATTTAGAGTGTCTTGACAATGCTTACAACTATCTTAGATCTACAGCAAACCGTACCTTTCCACTGGATAGATCTGGACCAAGATACTGGACCCTGTCACCTACTCTGTTCCTAACTGCTCAGACTTAGACACATTCTAATTCTAACTTCTGGTGTGAACAAATTGTGTTATACGGATGATTGGGATGATCTTAGTTGCCATCAATGACAACACTTATCATTCCTAGCAGTGTATCATGCCAACAAAACTAACCTAGCTGCCTCATCATCAACATTATAAGGAGTTGTCAAATTGGAATACATCTTTTGGAATCTAGCATTGAAGTTTGAAATCAACTCTCCTTTATCTCTTTTAACTGTAGAAAAGAGATGATACATCATGGCTGCATCTACATGTATTTTGAATCTAGCTTTGAAATCTTTCTCTAAGGCATCCCATGAACCAATAAAAGTTTGATGAAGACTAACAAACTAGCCATATGCTTCTTCTCCTAGTGAATAAGGAAATAATCTACATACAATATCCTCATGTTGTATTCTATCTTTGAAACGGGCTTCTTTATAAGTCCGAATGTGATCATCTGTATCTTTATATGGATGATATTTTGGACAAATTTTGTCTAGATTTTTAGGCAAATCATTATAAGTAGCAAAGTGAAGCAGTGACTCAACAAAAAAGAATGACATTGCATCTTGTACTAGAGGTGCTAGTGGAGGTGCTAAGGGAACTACTAGTAGATTAATGACAACAAGTCCAGGTTGAGTAGGTTTGGGCTGACTAGTAGAAGGTGGTCTAGGTCTAAATATTGGAAATTCGTCTAAAGGTCTAGAGGATCTTGATCTGGTGTTAGGTCTACAATCCAGAGCTTCAAAGTTTAGGACAAACTTTGGATATTTTAACACAATCCTTGCAAATATGTGGATAATTACTCATATGGAGTGGATATTTATGAATATTTAGCTCAGATGACAAGGTATTTGAAAAATATTTGCAAAGAATGCAAATACTGACTAAAAATTTAGAATTCCAGACAATAGTCTGCAAATATCAAGGTGAATGTCCACAAGGACATGATATTTATGATTAGATTCCTCAAATTGTCCAAGGTAGGGAGAATCCTTACACAAATACACATGATTTAGAGTGTTATTGAGAAATTTGAACATATTTCCTCATAGGAACATGGGAAATGATATTAGGATGACAAATCCCCAAATCAAGTTGCTCGACCCTCCTTATAGTGCTGAAAATTGTTGATATGGTTGTTAGTCATATTAACAATGATAAAAATTCACATAGCAAACCTTTATCTTCTTGAAGAATACAATCAATTCAGGATGAATTGATGATTCCAAGTCTCCATTGATCAGAACATGATCTTCTAATAATCTCCCAGTCAGTTTGATGTGATTTGTTGTATTCCATGTTGGGGCCTCATGCATGAGTTTGAAGGTAATTTGTATCTAGATGTGTAAATATTCACGCCATTTCACCTATTCTATATGAATTATCAACAAACAATGTTAAATCCTATAATAGCTAATCAGAATATGTAGATATTTATGTTAAGTTTGATTAATTCTTCTGATTGTCATTCTGATTAGAACTGATTATGATTATTTTGATAACTTTGATTAGTTCTTCTGAAACTATCTCCAATTTACCCAAAGTTGAACTAATCTGCACTTAATTTTGCTTTTGTACTTCAAATTATTCTAAATAATGTGCCTACAAGTAGATATTTCTATGATCTTTGTCATTATTTATGATTATAAGCATGACATTTTCAATTATACATGTGATTTGTCTAAATATACATATGATATTCATGCATCTATGGATGTCAAAATATTTTAAGTTCTGCTTTTCATTTTCAATATTTTACAGTTGTGAAGATGGTGATTTAATGAAATTTAAATAAATTGAAATGAAATTCTAAGATTCAATGAAATTAAGTGAAGTTCGGTCACTGATCTACATGCATTCCAGATACTTTCATGAAAGTGAAGAAAATTGAACCATATTTTGCTTGGACATTCCACAACGATATATGATCGATGCAAATCTTCAAAGGTAAAGAATGAAAACAATATACACTTTGTAGATGCACCTCAAGAGAGCGTAGCAATCCATAGTTACACATCTAGAGATCAATCATAGATTATGCAAGATGTATGATAATTTGTAATCAACAGTCTTCATTTTTCATTGAAATATGCAAGAGAATACAAGTATACAATTGACCTTGAGATAGAATCATGAAATTCAACAATTCAGTCTCAATTAAGCTTCTAATAATGTACAAAATGGCAGTCCACCTCCTTTTATAGAACAAGGAGAGGATGTGGTTACAAATGATCTGATGGTTAGGATCACTTCAAAAGATTCAATGGTCAAGATGGAAACATGGCACATGATTGCCAGTTGGCAATCAATCTAGTGGTATACAGTTGGCACGCAAGAATATTCTAGAATCGTTGACTTGGTCAACGTGATCCCCCTTAATTTGCATCTTCATCCTATTCCTTATCTGTGGATGTCTCTTCTTCTACCACTCTGCATCTAGTTCCCTAGATGAGCTCATATGTCTGGATGGATTTGTCTATTTCTGCTTCATCCAACACTTTAACCTTCTTAGCTGCATGTTATTACACTTTTAATTGCTCTTGCAGAGTTATCCACTAGTTTGTCCTACTATCTAGCTCTTCTTTATACTTTTCTACCTTGGCCTTCATCATCATGACCATATCAATTTTAGCCTCAGAAAAATGTTTAATAGGGTCTTCTGCTACAAGCTTGAAATTATCTTGAAATGCTTTTCTAGCAAAATCCTCATCCTAATTTTCTACTTTCCCTTCCACTTCACCCTCAAGGGCTTCCAAAATCTCTATCTCTTCCACTAAGAGATCATGTATCTTGACACTAACATCCGCTACCTTAGCATTACATCTCTTCAGGACATCCACCTCAAATCTTACATCTTCATACCAATCATCCAGTTGTGGCAATGTCTAGGATGTTAAGACATTCTTTGGCATGAGGATGTTAGTGTCCATTTTCCTCATCTCCTTAAGGATGGCTAAGTGTTTGTCACTTTTTATCAATCTCTAGCTAACCTCCTTTTTCACTTTGTTAGTCTTACCTTTCAAGTTACTCAATAATTCCCAATTGGATAATGAAATCTTTATTATTTTACCTCCCTTATTTTGATCGTTATGCTATTCAGTAGATGACATTATCAGACCCTAGTGACTATGTTTCACTATGCAAACTTGATTTTATCACTGATTATGATAGGACATTGATTGACATATGTGATTCTATTTGATCATAGTAATGCAATTTGTGCAAAATTGATTTACGAGTTTATATTTGATGATGTGTTGTGATGAGATTCTAGTTGTTTATGTGATATGGATTAATTGACATGTGATTGGATAATGTAGTATAATTTGGATTTTTGTATTGAGGTTGTTGATTGCATCCGTTTGCGTAAACTTAATTTCCAATTGCTTCGGCTATGACTTTCCATGACAGGACTGACACTTGATTGAGATGTGCAGGTTTTACATTCCCTAGCCACGGGAAATCAGAGGTAGGATTCACACTATGTTATCCCCTGTGAGTCGACCCATTCCCAAGAGGGATAAAGATCACGTTTGAATTTGAATGATGAATTACAGTGCTTGATTTAATTTTATTTATTTCAGCCTTAGTACCCTTTTTATTTAAAATTGATTAATAATAAGTGTTGCACAATTTTATTTGATTTATGCCACTTGGTATTTATATTTTTTTAGGCCATTTAAATGTGGATTTTCAAGCCCTTCATGAACCCTAGGGTCCCAAAAGTTACCCTAGGTGGTCAACCATGAGTCTAGGGTCAACTTGGACTACCTAACCCTAGTTTTGACTCACCTTAGGTCACCCTAAACGATGGTTGAGTAAAAGTGACGAATTTAGAAAAGAGGGAAGATGGGGGATGGGCCTTGCCTTGGGAAGGACTCATCTCCCATCCCTAAGTTTTGGGAATCATTCCCAAGGAAGACTTGGGAGGTCTCCAAGAGTCCTCCCAAACTCCCAAGTGAGTGGGAGCACCACTCAAGACCCTTGCCTTCTTGAGGTGTGAGTGGGAATCCAACTCACCATTTGTCCCCCTCCCACTTGTGTGGAAGCACAAGTGGATGAGGTGGAGATGGAGGTGGAGTGAGAGGAGGACAATTGTCATCCTCTTACCTTCTCACTCTTACAAGTGGCTTTGGAGGAGGGAGGAGATGGTGACAAATGTCACCTTCTCATTCCCTCAAGGCCAAGTAGATGGCCTATAATAGCTCCTCTTGTTGAGGAGTGGGGGTTCTCCTTCTTTTGGTTCTTCTCTTTTCTAGTTCTATTCCTTGCAATCTTTGAGAGTTCTTGCAAATTTCAGTTTCTTTTCTAGTTTGGAGGAGTTTGGAGAAATTCTAGAAGTTGGAAGGCTTGGGAAGGCTTGGAGCTCTTCACCAAACTACTTTTATTAAAGGGGCTTGTAAGGTAGGCTTCTTAACTTGTTATCTCAACTTTGCTTGTATAATGTGTTGTGGTTTAGTTTGTGGATGTTTTGTTGTTTTGCATTGTGCTGTTGGGATGGGTGTTATGGTGAGAGCACCTCCAATGGAGGTAATGCTCAACTTGTATGGGTAGGGGAAAAGAACATCCTTGGGGGCTCTCCCACAGTTGTATTTGTGCCTTGAGGGCTTTTATTTGTGGAGGAGAATGTTGAATGGCAAGAGTGCCATGGAGATTTTATGTGATATTTGTGGAGGTTGGTGTTATGGATATTTTTGGCTTGAGGCCATGGGTTGTGATTTATTGGATGGCAAGAGTGCCATGGAGTATTTGTGATTTGGAGGATGGTGGTATTTTGATGATTTTGGCTTGAGGCCATGTGTTGAGATTTTTATCATTTGGGAGCCCTTTTAAGTTGAGGGGTCTATTCCCTACCCTCACCAAGCTCATTTGTATGAGTTAAGTTATGTGTTAAACCTATGGGGTTGTACTGATTTTGTGTTATTGTGATTGATTTCGTTGTGAAATGAAACCCTATGTGAAATCCCTACCTCCCTAGCTCGGGGGTGACCCACTTGGGGGTCTATGGTAGGGAGGAGAGCTTTCCTTTCGTAATGGCTAGTCTATTTGTGGTCTTGTTGCTGTGAGTAGCTGCAGGTTATTATGTGAAGAGATGAGATATGTTGGAGCTCATGTTGGTGTTCATATAGTATTCTTGAGTTGGCTGTTGGAGCCATGGCCATTATGGCCTTAATGTATTCATTTTGATTAGTTTGTAGATTTATGAAGTTGGTTGTGATAGTATTGAAATGTGTACATTTGTATTTAGGTAAAGCTGTTTATTTTCCTATTCTGTGAGTTAAGAATTGAGAAATACATGAGAAATGAATTTACATTTTCTGACACTATGGTAAAAAAAATATATATAATAAGAGTGTTATTCTTTAAATGCTATGATTGTCAAACAAGAAAAAAAAAAAATTGGAAGGAGTTATCTGCATATTACTTGAAGGTTGTTTTAAGTACTGTTGTTTTAGAAGAGTATCTTATTATCTGCTGATTTTGGAAGAGAGTAGTAGCTGTAATGAATTCAAATGAAATTTTAGCCTTGTGGTTACTAACGCATAATTCTGTTGTATAGTTTTCAACGGAAAAGTTAATGTAAGGGCATTTGTCTGATTCAGTGCATTAAATGAAAAAAAAAGTATCCACTCAGTTCATCCTATTATTGTATTTTTATGTGTATATGTTGTGGTTAAAAAGAAAAATACAGAAATACATTTTGATGTTTAAATATAACATATACATACATACATACATACATACATATATACATACATATATATAAGGGCATACAGTTTTATATATATATATATATATATATATATATATATATATAAATACCAATGTAGAAAATAGAATCTCACTGATTATTATGGGTAAACTGTGGTTATGAAATTGGGTTACATATATACAAGAAGCTATGTAAATGAATGTATACATATATATATATATATATATATAGATATATATAAATATATATGAATTTATATACAAAATAATAATAATAATAATAATTATTTTTGTTAAACTGGAATATTGTATAACACACAAAAAAAAAAGAAAACTGTGAAGAGACTGTGGGGATGAAACCCCCATCGTTGTGTTTAGTAGTGTTTCTTTTTATTTTTAATAAACAAAAAAAAAGGAGACAGGGGGGGGACGATGGCCATCCGCTGCCCCCCTGCCTCTGCATATCATATGGTGTGGGGAGGGGGCTATGCCGGTGTGGGGGGAGGCACAGCCCCCTCCCCACACTCGTGGGTGTGGGGGGAGGCACAGCCCCCTCCCCACACCTTCCCCATGAAGCCATGCCACCGCCGCAGCGACTCCCCTCCATGCAAACCTCTCACTGCCCTCCCTACACCTCAGCAGACCACACCCTCCCCGAAACCCCAACGTAGCTCCCGCCACCTGTAGCTATGTCTTCTGCCCCCTTCGCAAACTCCTCACGGTGGTATCCCCCACCGCCATACCCTCCCCTGTCGCAGGTACCATGGCCTCCGCAGGCCACACCACAACCCTTCGACCCCGCCACCCATAGCGGCCACTACGACCCGTTCTTGCCGTCCACTCTCCTCACAATCTCCCTCAGACACTCAGGCAGTGGTGGAAATTCGGGCGGTTCCCTCTTTCCCATTGCCATTCCTCAACCCGCATTCTTGCCATTGTTACACAGCAAATAAGTAATGGTGCTTATATATATTTATATAGTAGTTTCTCTCTCAAACCCATTATAAATAAATATATGAATGTACCTTTCAAACCATTGTATAAACCACCATGAGAGGTAGTTGGTAGCTGCATCCATGGTTGCCTCCTTTATCTGAAACCCTAACCTATTTCACCTGAGGGAAAACAAAACAAACAATAAAAAACAAGGTGGAAAGAATATGAGATTAGGGCATTAAGAGAATAGATAAATGAAAATAGGTTAGGGCAACTCATTTTTAGAAAACCATTTTTTTATGTGATTAGATTTTACTTAGGGTTTAAAATATTTATACTCTTTTCTTGGTTTTGTTTGAGATGTTTGAGAGGGGATGAGGCTTCAAATTTTAAATTTTAATTTTAATTTTAAGCCTCTCATCCCCTTGTGATTTAAATCACCACTTGGGGATTTCCTTTGCATTGATTTATAATTTTTGAATGGAACAAATTGGTATTTTAATGGTCGACTTGTGAATTGAAATTATTTGGGAGGGAATTATTTTATTCGTTTTGGAAAGAATTTTTCCCTAGTTGTTAAATTCACGTTATGGATTTATTGTTCCATTTCCTTTGACGGGATTCTTATGTTGTTATTTATAATCGATTTTAGCAATATTATTTTACGGGGAGGGTTATTTTAATCCTCCTCCTTCATCCATTAAATTTTTGAGTGAGACATTAAACATAATGCTAAAATTATGTTTAATGACAAACTTAGTTTTTTGTTGGAATTTAATTATCGACTTGTTTGTTTAAATTAATTTTATTATCTTACCTTTATCGTTGATTTTGTTCTAAGCGAATTTAATATTTAATCGTATTATTTTTACTTATTTATTTTATTTGATTTATTTATTCCTATCGGTGTCTATTTAAATTTATTTTCGCGTTTATCAAAAACAGGTTACACTGCCGAAATTTCCCTAGATTTCTAGGGTTGAATTTACGCTAATTTATTAAGTTCTTTTCCATCTTTTCACCTTTAAGCGTGCGCCATCATGTCAACATAATTGATTACCTTTCAATCTGAGTTTAGTTAGGGATCAATGTTAACTTAGGAGTACAGATGGAATCGACCTAACCCTAGAAGCGACACACTTCATGTCGCTTACCCCTAGACGGCCTTCACCAACATGGTTACGTCGACATGTCTATGTCATTGCGTATAGCCACCGAGCACACAGACGCATGAGAGGGGGTTTCTAGGGTTAGAAAGAAAAAAAATTCGCGGCCCGTGTCATGACCACATGTCGAATGTGGTCGTGACACGGGTGTTATGCACGTCGCATCCGCGTGGGAGATGCGAGCGTGACATTTGGTATCAGAGCCTAGGTTTTTTAAAACACTTGGCTTATTTTAGGCACATTATTGTTTCCGCAACTTTACTGATTTGGTGGTTACCTCGTTTTGTAGGATGCCTCCCAGACGAGTTTGGCGAATATAGTCTCGCCGCACTCCACCCCCCGTGGTGCACACTAACTCTTCAGCTGAGGAACAGGAGCAGCCACTCCTCCAGCGACAGCCAGTTCCACCACCACAGCTAGTTCCACCGCCACAGCTAGTTCCACAAGCACAGCTAGTTCCACAAGCACAGACAGTTCCATAGGCACAACCAGTTCCTCAGGTACCACAGGCACCACCGGCCCCACCAGATATGGGACCTCAGATATTACAGGCCTTACAAGCAATCTTAGATAGGCTTCCACCGGCCGTAGTAGAGCCACGTGTAGAGCCCTGCGAGAGCCACGAGAGGCACCACGTGTGGAGCCTTACGTTGAGCTACCAGAGATAGAGGAGGTTGGTTCGGCCAACAGGGCCCGTAGGAGGAGCCCCACACATCATGCTAGGCATGACAAGGCAGTGCGAGTAGAGCACTTTGGACACAAGCCTTATGATTATCATGCAGATGAGCCTATCAAGGGGCACATGGATAGAGGAGATCCCATTAGGGACATATTAAGGTTGAACCCTCCTACATTCATCGGGACCATAGATGGAGCCGAGGTAGAGGCTTGGCTTATCAGTTTAGACAGGTGCTTGACATTGTGTCCCTACGAGGGCAACATGAAGGCCCGTGTGGTAGTACACTTGTTATGAGATGCAGCAGCTACCTGGTGGCGCACTGAGGAGTGCAAGCGCCACCTTTTTTTAGACACCCTCTCATGGGAGACCTTTATTGAGCGCTTCAATGCACGATACCTATCAGACCATTACAGACAGCGTCGTATAGATGAGTTCCATGACCTACAGTAGAGGGGACTCACAGTGGCACAGTATGAGAGTAGGTTTACAGAGTTATCTAGGTATGCGGAGTATCTCCATGATGAGATACTCCTAGTGCATAAGTTTATCAGAGGACTGAATCACAGTATAGCAGGGCCTGTTCAGATGGCAGATCCCCAGACTTTGAGTGATGCTGCTGAGAAGGCATATATCGCTGAGGAGATTCAGGGATGAGGGCAGAGTTCACGCCCTCAGTTTCAGGATCGTGGACAGCAACAGAATCAACAGTCACCACAGGCCACCTCTGCCACCTAGGGGAGGAGGATTTAGTTCTGCACCTTTACCTTCTAGGCCCCCACAATAGCAGCAGCGATAGCAGCCACGAGCTACAAGACCTGCACGATCGCAGCAGTCTTTTGGAGGATCACAGAGTTCCATGGGCCGGCCTACGTAGTAGTAGCCATCGAGCAGGACATAGACGGTACACATTTAGGTTCGGGAACCATGCTATGTTTGTGGTGGAGCGAGACATCTAGCCAGAGAGTGTCCACAGGGCTTTATAGTAGGGGGACAACCTCGTGCCGGAGGATCCGAGCTGACAGTTGGAGATGTGGGTAGATCCCACCACATGCTGGCAGCGGTTGACAACTGCAAGGCTGACTTTCGGACCCCCATCCTTGAGACTACGAGTAAAGGCAAATGGGCAATTGGCCTTGGAGACAATTCACATTTTGGCTCGTCAGACGTTGGACCTTCGAGGTCGAGAGCTGGACTAGGTTAGGATCTAGTGGGATTGTTATGACGAGGTCATAGTGACTTGGGAGTATGCATCTAGTTTGAGGGCACACTATCCTCACCTGTTTGACGACTTCCAGGAGGAAGTTTAGTCTTAGGGGGGGAGGATGTGAGGCCGATTATTTTACCTCCCTTATTTTGATCGTTATGCTATTCAGTAGATGACATGATCAGACCCTAGTGACTATGTTTCATTATGTAGACTTGATTTTATCACTGATTATGATAGGACATTGATTGACATATGTGATTCGATTTGATCATAGTAATGCTATTTGTGGAAAATTGATTTACGAGTTTATATTTGATGATGTGTTGTGATGAGATTCTAGTTGTTTATGTGATATGGATTAATTGACATGTGATTGGATAATGTAGTGTAATTTGGATTTTTGTATGGAGGTTGTTGATTGCATCTATTTGTGTAAATTTAATTTCCAGTTGCTTCGGCTATGACTTTCCATGACAGGACTGACACTTGATCGAGATGTGCAGGTTTTACATTCCCTAGCCACGGGAAATCAGAGGTAGGATTCACACTATGTTATCCCCTGTAAGCCGATCCATTCCCAAGAGGGATAAGGATCACGTTTGAACTTGAATGATGAATTATAGTGCTTGATTTAATTTTATTTATTTCAGCCTTAGTACCCTTTTTATTTAAAATTGATTAATAATAAGTGTTGTACAATTTTATTTGATTTATGCCACTTGGTATTTATATTTTTTTTTAGGCCATTTAAATGTGGATTTTCAAGCCCTTCATGAACCCTAGGGTCCCAAAAGTTACCCTAGGTGGTCAACCATGAGTCTAGGGTCAACTTGAACTACCTAACCCTAGTTTTGACTCACCTTAGGTCACCCTAAATGATGGTTGAGTAAAAGTGACGAATTTAGAAAAGAGGGAAGATGGGGGATGGGCCTTGCCTTGGGAAGGACTCATCTCCCATCCCTAAGTTTTGGGAATCATTCCCAAGGAAGACTTGGGAGGTCTCCAAGAGTCCTCCCAAACTCCCAAGTGAGTGGGAGCACCACTCAAGACCCTTGTCTTCTTGAGGTGTGAGTGGGAATCCAACTCACCATTTGTCCCCCTCCCATTTGTGTGGAAGCACAAGTGGATGAGGTGGAGATGGAGGTGGAGTGAGAGGAGGACATTTGTCATCCTCTTACCTTCTCACTCTTACAAGTGGCTTTGGAGGAGGGAGGAGATGGTGACAAATGTCACCTTCTAATTCCCTCAAGGCCAAGTAGATGGCCTATAATAGCTCCTCTTGTTGAGGAGTGGGGGTTCTCCTTCTTTTGGTTCTTCTCTTTTCTAGTTCTATTCCTTGCAATCTTTGAGAGTTCTTGCAAATTTTAGTTTCTTTTCTAGTTTGGAGGAGTTTGGAGAAATTCTAGAAGTTGGAAGGCTTCGGAAGGCTTGGAGCTCTTCACCAAACTACTTCCATTAAAGGGGCTTGTAAGGTAGGCTTCTTAACTTGTTATCTCAACTTTGCTTGTATAATGTGTTGTGGTTTAGTTTATGGATGTTTTGTTGTTTTGCATTGTGATGTTGGGATAGGTGTTATGGTGAGAGCACCTCCAATGGAGGTAATGCTCAACTTGTATGGGTAGGGGAAAAGAACATCCTTGGGGGCTCTCCCACAGTTGTATTTGTGCCTTGAGAGCTTTTATTTGTGGAGGAGAATGTTGAATGGCAAGAGTGCCATGGAGATTTTATGTGATATTTGTGGAGGTTGGTGTTATGGGTGTTATGGAGATTTTTGGCTTGAGGCCATGGGTTGTGATTTATTGGATGGCAAGAGTGCCATGGAGTATTTGTGATTTGGAGGATGGTGGTATTTTGATGATTTTGGCTTGAGGCCATGTGTTGAGATTTTTATCATTTGGGAGCCCTTTTAAGTTGAGGGGTCTATTCCCTACCCTCATCAAGCTCATTTGTATGAGTTAAGTTATGTGTTAAACCTATGGGGTTGTACTGATTTTGTGTTATTGTGATTGATTTCATTGTGGAATGAAACCCTGTGTGAAATCCCTACCTCCCTAGCTCGGGGGTGACCCACTTGCGGGTCTATGGTAGGGAGGAGAGCTTTCCTTTCGTAGTGGCTGGTCTATTTGTGGTCTTGTTGCTGTGATTAGCTGCAGGTTATTACGTGAAGAGATGAGATATGTTGGAAGTCATGTTGGTGTTCATATAGTATTCTTGAGTTGGTTGTTGGAGCCATGGCCATTATGGCCTTAATGTATTCATTCTGATTAGTTTGTAGATTTATGAAGTTGCTATGATAGTACTGAAATGTGTACATTTGTATTTAGATAAAGCTGTTTATTTTCCTATTCTGTGAGTTAAGAATTGAGAAATACATGAGAAATGAATTTACATTTTCTGACACTATGGTAAAAAAATATATATAATAAGAGTGTTATTCTTTAAATGCTATGACTGTCAAACAAGAAAAAAAAAAAAAAATTGGAAGGAGTTATCTGCATATTACTTGAAGGTTGTTTTAAGTACTGTTGTTTTAGACAAGTATCTTATTATCTACTGATTTTGGAAGAGAGTAGTAGTTGTAATGAATTCAAATGAAATTTTAGCCTTGTGGTTACTGACGCATAATTCTGATGTATAGTTTTCAACGGAAAAGTTAATGTAAGGGCATTTGTCTGATTCAGTGCATTAAATGAAAAAAAAAGTATCCACTCAGTTCATCCGATTATTGTATTTTTCTGTGTATATGATGTGGTTAAAAGGAAAAATATAGAAATACATTTTGATGTTTACATATAACATATATATACATATACATATATATATATATGTATAGTTATATATATATATATAACTATACATATATATATATATAAGGGCATACAGTTTTTTATATATATAAAAAAAATATACCAATGTAGAAAATAGAATCTCACTGATTATTATGGGTAAACTGTGGTTATGAAACTGGGTTACATATATACAAGAAGCTATGTAAATGAATGTATACATATATATATATATATATATATAAATATATATGAATTTATATACAAAAAAAATTATTATTATTATTTTTGTTAAACTGGAATATTGTATAACACAAAAAAAAAAGAAAACTGTGAAGAGGCTATGGGGATGAAACCCCCATCGCTGTGTTTAGCAGTGTTTCTTTTTATTGTTAATAAACAAAAAAAAAGGAGACAGGGGGGACGACGGCCATCCGCCGCCCCCTGCCTCTGCGTATCATATGGTGTGGGGAGGGGGCTGTGCCTCCCCCCACACCCGTGGGTATGGGGGGAGGCACAACCCCCTCCCCACACCTTCCCCATGAAGCCACGCCGCCGCCGTAGTGACTCCCCTCCACGCAAACCTCTCACTGCCCTCCCTACACCTCAGTAGACCACACCCTCCCCGAAATCTTAGCACAGCTCCCACCACCCGTAGCTACGTCTTCTGCCCCCTTCGTAGACTCCTCACGGTGGTATCCCCCACCACCATACCCTCCCCCATCATAGGCCACACCACAACCCTTCGACCCCGCCGCCCATAGTGGCCACTACGACCCGTTCTTGCCGTCCACTCTCCTCACAGTCCCTCCCTCAGACACTCAGGCGGTGGTGGAAATTCCGGTGGTTCCCTCTTTCTCATTGCCATTCCTCAACCCACATTCCTGCCATTGTTACACAGTAAATAAGTAATGGTGCTTATATATATTTATATAGTAGTTTCTCTCTCAAACCCATTATAAATAAATATATGAATATACCTTTCAAACCACTATATAAACCACCATGAGAGGTAGTTGGTAGCTGCATCCATGGCTGCCTCCTTTATCTGAAACCCTAACCTATTTCACCTGAGGGAAAACAAAACAAACAAAAAAAAACAAGGTGGAAAGAATATGAGATTAGGGCATTAAGAGAACAAATAAATGAAAATAGGTTAGGGGAACTCATTTTTAGAAAACCATTTTTTTTATGTGATTAGATTTTACTTAGGGTTTAAAATATTTATACTCTTTTCTTGGTTTTGTTTGAGATGTTTGAGAGGGGATGAGGCTTCAAATTTTAAATTTTAATTTTAATTTTAAGCCTCTCATCCCCGTGTGATTTAAATCACCACTTGGGGATTTCCTTTGCATTGATTTATAATTTTTGAATGGAACAAATTGGTATTTTAATGGTCAACTTGTGAATTGAAATTATTTGGGAGGGAATTATTTTATTCATTTTGGAAAGAATTTTTCCCTGGTTGTTAAATTCACGTTATGGATTTATTGTTCCATTTCCTTTGACGGGATTCTTATGTTGTTATTTATAATTGATTTTAGCAATATTATTTTATGGGGAGGGTTATTTTAACCCTCCTCCTTCATCCATTAAATTTTTGAGTGAGACATTAAACATAATGCTAAACTTATGTTTAATGACGAATTCAGTTTTTCGTTGGAATTTAATTATCGACTTGTCTGTTTAAATTAATTTTATTATCTTACCTTTATCGTTGATTTTGTTCTAAGCGAATTTAATATTTAATCATATTTACTTATTTATTTTATTTTATTATTTTATTTATTTTATTTGATTTATTTATTCCTATCGGTGTCTATTTAAATTTATTTTTGCGTTTATCAAAAATGCGTTACGCTGCCAAAATTTCCCTAGATTTCTAGGGTTGAATGTACGCTAATTTATTAAGTTCTTTTCCATCTTTTCACCTTTAAGCATGTGCCATCATGTCAACATAATTGATTACCTTTCGATCCGAGTTTAGTTAGGGATCAATGTTGGCGAAATCTTCCGCACCTAGGAAACTTAGGAGTACAGATGGAATCGACCTAACCCTAGAAGCAACACACTTCGTGTCGCTTACCCCTAGACGGCCTTCACCAACATGGTTATGTCGACATGTCTACGCCATTGCGTATAGCCACCGAGCACGCAGACACGTGCACACCTTTCCTCCTTAAAACCTCTTCACTTTGTTCAGATTACGGTAATACCGGGGGTTCACGAACCTGAATCTCCCACCCAACGCTATATCTCCCCCCTGGGAAACCGGTCTCTCCGGAATCTTCGTTCAGATTCCGGTCTCCCCGGGGGTTCACCAACCTGAATCTCCCACCCAACGCTATATCTCCCCCCTATTCCCCCGGTCTCCCCTCGGGGTGGGGGGGCAACTAATATGGAAAAGAAAAAGGGAGGGGGAGGAGTGCGATGAACCTGGAATATGATGATTTTCCCCCCGTCCACCCGGCAATATATATTTGTTGGGCCCGTGAGTGAAGAATCGAAATTACACGCTTATGTGAATTATCGCTTTCCTCCTCCCTTTCTAGGGTTAGAAAGAAAAAAAATTTGCGGCCCATGTCGTGACCACATGTCGAATGTGGTCGTGACACGGGCATTTTGTGCGTCGCGTCCATGCGGGAGATGCAAGTGTGACAGAAAGCTTCTTTGAGTTATCCACCTTAGAGGGGTCTTTAGAAATACTCCATTTGTCCACAATCTCAACCTCAATATGACTAGGGGGCACTTCTATACAGTCCATTTTATAGGTGGTTATATTTTCAAGGAGTTTTGAGAAATCCTGGAAGATGTCAAGAGGGGTCCTCGCAATATCCCTAAAATTCTATTGTTTCTTTCCTTCCATAGGCTCCACCCAAGGTGTGGAGGAATTTCATTCCAAAACTCCTTAACCACCAGAAAGGAAAATGGGGGGGGATCGTTCCTTAATAAAGGCATTCAAGTTATCATTGAAGACCCATATAGTTCCCAATTTCTACAAAGTTGAGCACCAAATATCCCTGGCAAATTCACAAAGAAAGATCAAGTGAGAAACTGATTCCTCTTCTTTTTGACATAAAACACACCTATTGGGAAGTTGAAATCCCCTTTTTTGGATATTTCCAATGTGAGAATTATGTTTTGATTGGCAACCCACCATAAACATTTGATCTCATAACTAAACATGGATAGAATGCAAGTACTAAGAAATAATTAAAAGATTCTTGTATAAAATTAGATTAGTTAATTATGTTATGATTCATTTGATTGCTAGTATTTAAATGTGGGAACTTCATATGGATGACTATTGTGAAAAAATATTTTTATTGAAGTTGAATTTTACATATATCATTATGTTTCTTTATATGTTATCATTGTGTTTGTAAGGGTAATAATGAAGCTTAAATATAGAAAAGTTTTGCAATGTGTCCTTAATGTAATAGACATAAGATGTGGAATTCCAACTAAAGAAATAATAGAATATGTATAAAGAAATAAAATATTATCTTTTGCATTATTTTCATTGAATATATGTATTTTTTTGCGTTTTATCAACCATATTATTTTTATATTCATTCATGAATTCTTGGCAATGCACCTGAGAGTTAGAATTCCTTCCAAAAATGTCTCCAAGATTTAATATGGTAAAGGATATAATTAGAATATAAAAAGGAAAATGACCTTAGTTACACTATAAAATGGCAAAAAATAGGTTAGGATGTACAAAACTATCTTTTGTGTTGTATAAGCCTTAAAATAAATAGAACTAATATTGTGTTGGTGAGTGAAAGTTAGCATAACATAAAATAAGGATTGGAACATAATGTGGTGTAGAAAGATTAGAGTATGGTTGTGGTAATATGAAACAAAATGATTGTTGAACTATGTTTTGAATGTGGTTGAAATTGTTATGGAGTAAAATGTGTACCCTTGCTAATCAAGACCTATTTTGACACCTTTCAGAACAATAAACAATTAAATCTTCATCCCGATGAATAAACCCAACAAAATAAACTTAGGACTAGTCTAAGCCCACTTCATTTAACACTCTCCGAAGTTTGTGGGCCTAAAGGACCAGGGTGCCTAGCGCCCTGGTACTAGATGTTAGCCCTAACCCTATTTTTGTAGTGTCGGCTTAGAACACCTCCTTGGCTTATCCCTGTTTCCCCCATTTGGTTTTATTCATTATTAGTGAGTGGGAATGCATATAAGGAGTCTTGTTATTCATTTTATACATAGATCTTGTTATGAGAAGATTAGAAATACTTGCCTTATGCTTTGATAAATTGATCTCCTATGCTCAAGTGTTCTTCATGATCGGAAAAGCTCTTTGTGTGGATGTTATGATGCTTATTTGTGGGTCTTGAAGGAAGTTCAATCCTTCATCTTCCATCTCCTTGTTGGTGCATGGTCTTGAGTCACCTACTTCAACTAAGGTTTCATATCTTGTGGTAATCTTTATCATTTACATTCATTCTTTCATCATTTATTGTAGATCTTGCCTCTACCCTCCTAGGGCACACACTCTTGGATCTCTAATCATTGTTGTAGTGGGGGTGGAAACACCAACATGGGGTTTGACTAAGGCAAGACCCTAAACACAACACAACCCTTTTTCCTTCTTGATTATGTGTAGGTCACATTCGGAGGAATCATATGACAACAAGATACATGAAGGAAGAAGACTAACAGAGGAAGGCACCCAGATCTGAGGATCCTATAAAGCCCTAATTTGGGTCTAGGGCACTCAACACCCTGGTACTTCTTTGCTCTCAAAATTAGGTTCCAATTATGCACTATCTCTTGATCTCTTCTATCCTTTTAGAATCTCTGTATCTATTTCTAACAATCAGTTATTGGTCGATCTTGCTCAATTAGGGTTTCATGTTTCACCCTAGTTTGGTTGGTTGAATTTGGTTGACACTCCTTTATACAATAAATGGACAAAACACTTGTAGTTTGGCTCTCCTTCACAAGGTAGAAGCTAAGCTCAGTTTGTGTTCCAATGTTGATAGAAGAGGGTTTGATCTAGTTTAACCTTTTAGGCTAGGTCTCCCTTTTCCATTTAACATTTTGGTGAACCTGACGTGTCTTGTACCCTTGCATCATTATTTCTTCAAATCTGAGTCATTTTCTGCCCTAGATTTGATTAGATTGAATTGATTGCTCATTTCACATAGTTGCATATCTTAATTTTTCATTGTTTCATTATTAGGGGAACAAAAAACCTTGCATTCCTACAAAACCTAACTAGTCGTGAGCCTAGGGTTTCTAGATTCAAGTGTTGTGTTATTATTGGGTGGATTAAATTGATTTCATTTTCTGTAGCATATCATCTTTGTGTTTAAGAAAAGAACATTCTTGCATATCTGCATTTGAAATTAGAAAATCAAGCATTTGATTTAGGTTTAGAAAAAATCATATTTATCACCTTGTCTATATTTCACTAGTGTAGATCATCATAGCATGATATAAATTTATAATTTTTACATCAGATCTGATTGGTATTGCATTAATTACTCATTTCATAGTGGTCATACTTGGCATATACACTTTTTCATTATTAATCTTGCATTTTTAAGAAAACCTAGCTAGCCTAGAAGCCTAGGGTTTGTGATTAGTGTCTTGTTTCAGATTTTGCTGATGTTATTTGTTTATCAAATCTGATTTTATATTGCTTTAAGAATATCATAAATATCATCTTGTGTTGAAATTTGAAAGATAGAGCATTCTTGAATTTTTAGATTTAAAGATTGATTTGAATATGAGCATTATGAAATCAAATTGAGCTTGAGTAGAGGTGAATTTGATCAAAGGTTTATTATTGCATTAAATGTGTTTACATTTGATCAAAAGAACATAACATTGATTCATTTTTAAAAAAAATCAACCTCTTCTTTCATCGCATTATTCATTTATTCTTTATATGTATCTTGTGTGTCACTAAATCTTGTAAACACTTTATGAGTTTTGTGATCTGGTGCCCCAATTCTAACACCTTTGTGTGAAGACATAGTCAAATTATGGGTTCTAATGCTTTGAATAACACTGATATCAAAAAATCAATACCCCAATTCATGAGTCTAATTGCACAAGAGGGTCCATCACCTCTTCATGATATCCCTACTTCACATATCCTGAAAGTATCAACTTTTCATGAATCCATCAACATAGAGGACCTCGTGGCTCATGTTCCTGAAGCTCAAATTCAAAGATTAGACACTAAGTTGGATAATTTTTAGTAATTTGTAATCTTGGAACATATAGTTGAGGAGTTCGTCTCTATTGTTGAGAGTCTAAGAATTTTATTTCTTGAAGGACAAGATGGACTAGAAGTCTTGTGTGGCTTAGCTCACATAGTGCACACTAACATTATGTCAGTAGCTACTTGTGTAGAAACCATCACTAATGTGACTTCTTCAAATTGAATAGGGACTCAAGTGCTAGAACCCATACTAACACCCCCTATTCCTACATACACTTCTTCTATCCTCACCACAACTACACAACCAAGTAATAGTGCTACCACATGTGTTGGGTTATCTACCAAGAATCACATTCATCATTATAGTGTCATTCTCTTTAATTATCCAAGTGCTACACCTAGTATCACTCCACCTACATCTAATCAACCTAAACCTAATATAACTTTCCAAAAAGCCAATCATACAATGTCACAACCAATGGTTATCTCTATTCATTCTTACCAATCTCAACCTAGTGTTGCAAGTATGAGCAGTAAGTGTTGTCATTGATGGCAATACCTTAGTCTGTTTATTGATTAGTGTTTGAGGAGATTGTTGTAGATGTTGTTCTTGTTGCAAAGTGTGAGCCTATTGGTTATGTTTCCTTGGTGCAATTTCTTTGAGAAGAAGTTGAAGGTGTTCCTGATGTTGAGTTTCCAAGTTCTTTTGAGAAAATTTGTTTTCCAGAGGAAACAGTGTGTTGCAAAATTATTTTGGCTTGCAGAATAGTGCTAGTATTTTACTCCGCATTTCTCTGCTATTGAAAATATGCTTATGTGGTTTGGAGTTGATGTTTAGGGATGGTCAAAGTATCTATGTTTCAAGTTTGAGGTGTTGATTCATTATTTAGAGATAGTTATGTTCACTGGAGTGTGGATAGTGTTTTTGAGTTGTGCAGAACTGACTAGGAGAAATTGTTTTGCTTCATATTCCTTCGCAGTTGTGTTTCTTGGTTCGTGGTTCTAGAATTATGTTTGTAATGCATATATCTTTCTTTAGTTCAATTGGTTCATGGTCTGGTACTCCACAAGCTATCTTTCTTAAGTTGTAGTTGTTGCCAGTGCAGTTCAAGTGTTCCAATATGAAGATTCTTCAAGTAAGAGTTGTTGAAGTTGTTGCGGAAGGTTTTGTTGGTTTTCAAGTGCTTGTGGATGTTTCTAAATCATGTTCATGCTTGGTTTTTTCTCTGCAAGTTTTCTTTTTGATCTTGTTGAAGCATGTGCCTAAAGATCCTAGTGTCAACACTAGTTTTGGCCAACCTAATTGTTTACACTCTTTGTGGTTGTGCTTTGTAATCTGTGGAAGTGTGTAGAAACATGGGAGAGTGGATTTAGGTCACTGCTAAGGTGTGGTGTGGTCTACATTCATTCCTTCCCCCAACGGGAATGTTTAGGTCAAGACCTAATTTGATTTTGGTTAAGTTTGAATGATTTGCTGACCTTAGAGATTGTTCCTAAGGCTGATGTTAGTATAAATAAGTGTTGGATTTTTGAAGATTGTGAGAAATGATGTTGATAGACGAAATGGTTGTGTGAGATGTTTTAGTAATGTGAATTTGTGAAGAGTAGTAAGGATTTTTCATGTGCTAGGCTACTGGATACAGTGAGCAAAAGGTGTCTACAATTCTTTTAGAGATGCTACAGATGTTGTGAGTGTTGCTATGGCGGATTTCCTCTTGCTTTGAGATATCTTCTCATTATAAATTTCTTCTTCTATCTTCTTTCATTTCTAGAAGTGAGCCTATTGTAGTGAACATTTCTTTGAATAGTGATTCCTTGGGTAGTGAGCCCTAAGGCAGTGAGCCTCTGATAGTGATCCTTGTTGTAAATTGTTGATATCATTTATATTGTGAGATAATCCTCACTATGGTTTTTCCCTTCTTGGGGTTTCCACGTAAATCTAGTGTTCCATGTGTTTGTGGTGTTGATGTGTTTAAGTTTCTGCTAGATGCCTTTATGTTTAATCACACTAACAAATTGAAGGATAATTAAGTGGTTGTTGATTTGAATATTTGTGAGGATTCAAGGTTTTGGCTACAACTGATTCACCCCTCCCCCCCTTCAGTTCTCTTGTGCATTCCAACACCTAGTTCACCTCCTAACCCTACCATTAACCAACTTTTGCAAAATATGACTTCCATCCAAAAATAATTAGCAAACATGAGTTAAGGTCCCTTGAAACCAACCATTCCATCACATTTTACTCATAGTCCATTATCCTATCCAATCCTAAGAGCTCAAATTCCTAAGAAGTTTGAAACCCCTCGCTTTGAGTAGTATAATGGGAAATGAGACCCTAACAACTATGTGGCAGCCTTTACTGCTATGTGTAGTGATTTCTTATTCAAAGATGCAATGTTGGCTAAACTCTTTGCTAGGTCACTCAAAGACACAGCCTTGGATTATTTTTTCTCCTTGCCTCCTAATTCAATAAATTCTTTCTTGCAATTAATCAATAAATTTCTTCAACACTTTCAAGAAAACATTGGACCTCAAGTCTCTTTGACTGATTTGGTCCATTGTTAACAAGGAATAATGGAAAAAGTAACTAATTTCATGGGACATTGTCAAGCCCTCTTTTCACAAATTCAATGTTCCATTTTGGATGGTGATGTACAAAGAATCTTCATTGGAAACTTACAACCTCACATCCATGACAAAATTTTGTTAATGCATTATGACTCTTTCACTAATCTTTGTATGACTCTCCATGATTACCAATTGTTAGTTGGTTAGTATTGTTGTGTGGTCACACAACACACCCCATTTTGCCCTAGCAAAATAGGGACCCAACTTTTCTACTTTTGCTTGGCTTGCTTGTTTCCTTTGCTTTTGGGCGGTATGGTAAAAACTAGTAGCAAATGTATGTCAGGACCTTGACATCTGGACTGAATTTACAAAGTTGGAATTTCTTCTTACAAACCCTACCAAATGAAATAGCATAAAATTTTAAGCAGGTTTGCCTTTTGAAGCACCCAGAAATTTCCTAAGACCAAGAAGTTACGCCTGGTCAAAGTTTGGTCAACGGGTCGTAGGGATGTTCATATCATCATAATATCTAGATATTTCATTGATATCCTGATCCCTAGAAATTGTTAAGTAGTGCTCAACATTTAGACATTTGCCAATGTGCAGACATCAAAATTAAGTCATGTTGAAAGTTAAATGTCACACACATGGATATTAACTTAATATGCAACCTTAACTTAATGTCCATATCTGAGCTAATATCCATGTCTATATGATGTCACATTATCCTGATTTTATAAAGAATCTTGATCCCACTTATGTCACCCAGACATTAGAGTGCATGGACACTAACTCCATTAATATCTGGACCTTTACATAGCATCCTGATCCTGATGACGTCATGTCATCTCGATTTCAAAAGGATCCCCAAGCCTACTTACATCATCTGGATATTAACTCATAAGGATATTATCATCATTTAAGATCTACATCTTATTTTAATATCCAGATCCTGATGACATCACTTCATCCCAACTTAACACTAAGGATTTAGCTTGCTGACGCCATCTGGATATTTAACCATAGGGATATTTCGCACTCTTATTATCTGGACATTATTTTAATATCCCCATCCTGATGACATCACCCTATCACATTACAACAAAGAAGCTTTCTCCTGGTGACATCATCTAGACATTTTGACCATATGGATATTTTGCATTCATAATGTCTAGACCTTCCAAATATCCATATCCTTGGTCTAACCAATGATACTACACCACATGTCCACATGGACATCCTGACCTGTTCTTGACATATTTGAAACCTAATAGTGAATATTTGGTCAACGATGGTTGATCAGACTCGTATGCTGACATCATATCTAGATGGATATATCCATATGAATATTCTAAAGGTAATATTCACTCTATCTTGGCGTGCCCTTTTTACATTTAATGCATGAAAAGTCATTCTCTTTTAAATTCAAACTCTTGTCAACGAACACTTGTCTCAATTTCTCATGATTACATCACCGGAACCCATTTAATCCTCCTAGAGGCAATTAATATGTCCTAAACCTATGACTTATCAAGATTAAAATGGTAAGTTGCTTTCATAATTTCATAATTGCATTCAGAGAGATAAATAACCTTGCACAGAGAGCTTGAGAATTTAACAGAAGCTACTATAGTGAACCTCTAACTAGATTTCAATTGCATAGAGGAGCACGCAATAACTCTAGTATTCATCTGCATATTTCAATTTAGGTTTCACCAACCAGGTATGTACGAACTAAGCCCTAACTAGTTATTGTGTGGATATTCCATAATTTTTAAAATGAAAGGACTTAGGATGTTGAAATAGAATGAATTTAGGGTTAAATATGGATTAAATGCATATGTTTGACTACCATGTTTATTAATTTCATAAATGTAGCAATGTTAACCCTAACACTACAGAGGCCCTAGTTAAGATGAGTCCATGGAATTATAGGACAAGATGTCTCAACCACACATGGACAAATGTAACACTGAATTCAAGAAGAGTATGTTCTTGAGGGCACATAGCATATACAACAAATAGGGGTTTGCAGAAGACACCCATTTCAACAATACAGATATTGAAGCTTTCAGAGCCAGTGTCAATAGCAGGGAAGATCATCCCATCTTGAAGAACATAGTGACCATAGGGATGTACTATGCATCTAGTTTCCCGTATGTTGTAGAGGCTCTAGAACTTGTGATTGAGTGTGCCTACTACTTCAATGTTATCACAAGGAGAGTTGAGAAGTAGGGGCGAGTTTATGTGGATTTGTCAGTCAACGACATAACTGAAGCTTTTAATTTGCCTACATAGAGAGGGATGTATGTGCCAGACCTAGAGGCACTTGCCAAGGAATATGATGGTAAGCAAAACGATTGTAGAAAATTGATTTTTCTAGGATGGAGAGTGGTGCAGTCACGGTAGGAGGGTTCACAGAATGAACTATCCAGACCATGTAGCAAGAGTAAACACATTAGAAAAAACTCAAAGATATAGAACAAATGTAGATTTAGTCATTCAGTATATCATATAATTCAAATACAGATCGATCAGCAACATGCGGGCTTAAAAATTAGGGCTCAAAGACCTGATTACAGAATATCATAAATTACACAAGATATAGCTTTGAAGTCCCTTCACTCAAATCTAAACTAAGGATTATGAATCAATTTATAACTATCTAAATCTACTTTCCTAGGGATCTATTGCATCCTCATATATCATCTCTAGTAGAAAAGATTCCTCTTTGTTGGCCAAGGAAGATCTAAAACTCCAATGAAGAGCTGTAATGTGTGTACATGGAAAGGTCAGACCTAATCATGTAGAACACCTCCATAAATGAATGGAATGATGTGTGGATCTCGAGGAAGGTTGGCCACAAACCCTAGATCATTGAATGATGTGTCATTAAGATCCACAAATGAAGGAATGCTCCGCAAGTCTTCTCCTTCAGTTGATTGTCTGAGACTGTTAGGATGTTTTGTTCTGAGAAAATAGTCAATCTTCTGATAGGATAACTTTCTGGTACTTAAACCAAATGCTCTAAATTCTAGATATGATGTAATTGAATGAATCTAGATGTTAAGTCCAGCTCCACAAGATCTAAAATGTAACTACGGTAGAATGCAGACCAAAATACAGAAACTACTACTAACTGCACTACCTGAACTAAAATTGGGAATGAAAAGAAATAAAATGAACTGCAAACAAACTGAAATGCAAATGTTTTTGGCTGATGCAAGATTGCTCTTGATCCTACATCAGACATCCAAGGTTATTGAAAAAGTGAGTCCCTCACTTTGTTGGGGCTAGGGGAGAACCAAGACGGTCCACCTCAACCTAAGAAATCCATGATGAATCTTCTTCCGGTCAGCCTTTCCACTTCACAAGGTATTCTTTGTATTGTCTTCCTCTGGTGTTGCATTCAATTATGTTTTCCAAAATGTCTTTAATCTGCTCTGATACTTGTTGTGGTAACTACTTCAAATCCTCTATCATGCTGTCAATGAACTTTGCTTCATGATACTGGTATAAGTCTACAATATTGAAAATCGGTGATATGCCTAATGTCTCTGGTAACTCTACTTCATATTCATTTCTTGAATCAAATTTTCTAAGTATCCTACAAGGTCCAAACTTCTTCATCTTCAACTTGTTATATGTTCCAACTGGAAATCTTTCTTTTCTCAAATATACCATCACTTCATCTCCAAATACAAATTCCTTATGTCTTCTCTTCTTATCTGCTTGCTCCTTATATTTCCTATTCATAACCTCCAAATGCTTCTTAACCTAATCATTCACTATCCTCATATGTTTTACAAATTCTTCCACTTCTGCACTTCTCTTTTCCTCTACACTGATATCTCTCAATTCTATTGCTCCTCTAGGATTTACTCTAGGAACAATCTCAAAAGGTGTTCTTCCGATACTCTTGTTCATTAAATTATTATATACAAACTTTGCTTGTGAAAAAATCAAATCCCAACTTCCTGTCTTCTTTCCAACCAAGCATCTCAACAAGTTTCCCAAACTCCTATTCACTACCTTTGTATGTCCATCAGTCTATGGATGAAATGTTGAACTGAACTTCAGATCTGTCTTCATCTTCTTCCAAAGTGTCTTCCAAAACTATCTAAGAAATCTGGTGTCTCTGTCTAAAATTATGCTCTTAGGTAATCCATGCAATCTCACAATCTCCTTAAAAAATAGGTCAGCTACATGCACTGCATCAGTTGTCTTCTTACAAGGTATGAAATGAGCCATCTTTGAAAATCTATCTACCACTACAAATATTGAATCATGTCCTCTCTGTGTCTTAGGTAATCCCATCACAAAATCCATACTTATGTCTTCCCAAGGTCTCTCTGGTACTGTCAAAGGTTTATACAATCTAGTATTCTGACTACTCCCTTTTGTAACTTGACAAACTCTACAACTCTACACAAACTTCCTAACATCCTTATGTATCTGAGGCCAAAAGTAATTTTCACTCACCAAAGCTATTGTTTTATCAATGCCAAAATGTCTTGCCAATCCACCACTATGTTTCTCCTCGATCAAATTGTCTCTCATTGAACTTCTAGGTATGCACAAATGATTTTCTCTGAACAACATATCTTCCTGAATGAAATAATCCAACCATTTACTCCTATCTTTTATAATAGGTTCCTTGCATTCTTTCTAAGGTTTTGCAAAATCAGTGTCTCCCTCATACATGTTATTCAATTCATCAAAACCTATCACTTCAACTCTCATATCTATCAACAAGTTTCTTCTCCTACTCAATGCATCAACAACTTTGTTTGATTCACCACTCCTATGCTTCAATACAAATGTATAACTCTGTATGAACTCTACCCATCTCATATGTCTCTGATTCAACTTACCTTGACTATTCAAATACTACAAATCTTGACGATCTGTATACAACACAAACTCCTTAGGCAACAAATAATGTCTCCACTTCTTCAAGGCTTGAATTATAGCATAGAACTCTTGATCATAAACTGAATATCTTCTCCTTGCATCATTCAATTTCTCAATGAAATATGCTATAGGTCTACCTTCTTGACTCAACACTGCTCCAATTGCACTCCCACTTCCATCACAATCTACTTGAAATACCTTATTGAAATCTGGTAATGCTAAATCAGGTTGCTCTATCACTTTATGCTTCAACAACTCAAAACTTTTATCTGCTCCTGATGTCCACTTAAAGTCTTTCCTATCACCTCTTATTCTCTCTTTCATAGGGTTACAAACTGAGCTGAAATTCCTAATGAACTTCCGGTAGAAACTAGCCAATCCATGAAATGATCTAACCTATCCAATGCTCTCCAGTGTAGGCCATTCAACAATTTCTTTTACTTTCTCTAGGTCCATCTTCAATTCTTCTATAGAAATCACAAATCCCAAATAAACTAATTCTTCTTTCATGAAACTACATTTCTTGATGTTTATCAACAATTTCTCCTCTCTCAACCTCTATAAAACTTGTCTAATATGCCACAAATGTTCTTTTTTTGTCTTACTAAAATTTAGAATATCATCCTTACCCAAGAATTTCTTCAAGACTTCATTCATCAACCTCATAAAATTACTCGGTGCATTTGTCAATCCAAAAGGCATCACTAACCACTCAAACAATCTATCATTTGTCTTAAAAGTAGTCTTCCATTCATCTCCTTCCCTAATTTTGATCTGATGGTAACCACTCTTCAAATATATCTTTGTGAAATATTTTGCTCCACTCAAGCAATCCATGATATCATCCATCCTAGGTAAAGGAAATCTATACTTAACTGTGATCTTGTTTATTGCTCTAGAGTCAGTACACATTCTCCACTCTCCATCTTTCTTCGATGCTAACACTACAGGTACTGCACAAGGACTAAAACTCTCTCTGATCAAACCTTTCCTCAACAATTCTTGTTTCTTTCTATTCAATTCTTCATTATCTGCGGTGTCATTCTATGTGCTAGTTTATTAGGCAAACTAGCTCACGGTATAAGATCCATGTGATGATTGATATGTAGGAGTTAAGGACAACACTGAGAGGGAGGGTGAATCAGTGTTGTGTGAATTTTCAAATCTTTTTCAAACTTTAACTTGCAGAGCATAAAGGTGAGAAAGTTATCATTGAATTGTCAAACACATATGCACATAACTTTGTCAAACACATAAACAAAACTCATGAGTAAAACATACAATCATAGAGAGATGATCAATATGAATCAAAACACAAGAATTGCATGAGTGGAAATCCCTCCAGGGGTAGAAAAACCACTCTAGAACTGCCTCACTGGCTTAACTGATAAAACATGCCTCACTAGCTACAATACATGTCTCACTGACAAATGTTAAGGTCTCACTGACCTGTAAGCCTCACTAGCATACTGTTTTGAAGCACCAGCTTCAAGGAGAACCAACCCCTAATACAGAACAAACTGAAAACAAGAATTCAAAGGGTTTCTCTATTTCAATACAAAACATTTCTTCTCTCATGTGTTTGTCAAATGTCCATTCTATTCAAAATCAATCCTACATCCGGATACACTCAACAACACTGCATTTCTCTGTATGTTTCATCTCTGTTTCACACGTCATACAATCAATGCACCTGAAAAACTATTATATGTAAATTGGATGTCTTTTCACCTTTCACATTCTGCACAGTCATTTACTCTCACTGAAGATCATTTTGTCCTTTCATCTTCTCTTTTTAATGTCTTCAAAAACAATGCATCTTATATTGTCACCTACAAAAATAAAAGAACATATATCTAATCCAAAACCTTTCACATTCTTCAGATTCACAAACACAAAATCCCATTTATATTTCCTTTTAGAGATGAAAGAATATCTTTTCATATTTGAGACCTTTCATTTCAATTTCTTCATCTCCCTGCAAATAAACTCTTTATCTTCACAAAATATTAACAACCAACTTCAATACATTATTTCCTCCCTGATTCATAAAATAGAATTCTTTATTTTCTTACAAGACAAATCTTCTCCATGAAAACCTTTTCAATACTTGCATAAAACCATCTAAAAATAGGATCATATAATATCAAACCCTATTGAAAACTCTTCATATTCTCTGCTCATATCTACAATCTCTGCATGATGTTTCATATTCTCCAAAACACAAAACCCTTCAATCTGATTATCTTCTCTGCTGCAAATTCCTTCAAACAAATTTTTCATTATCCTCTTCAAATTCTTCTTCAAAAATAATCTCTCAATCTGTAAAAATCTTTCTCATAAAATTCATCTACCCTTTTTGTAGTGAGATTGACTCTTCATTTCTTATGAAAATAGAAAAAAGATAAGATATAAAAAAATCTGTAAACCCTATCCACAAGAAAAAAGGAATACTTCCTGTTTGGTCTTCAACTGCCACAAAATAGAAAAGGAATCTCAACAAAACTTCCAATGTCATCTCTTAGGGCCAACAAGGTTTCTAATTTTAAAAAAAATCAAAGTCATTGACATGGCTTATTCGAGCTCCCCTTAGTATTTAAAAAAATACAAATCTTTCCTTAAATAGCATCGAGGCAATTTTGAATTTCTTTTTGGCACTTATAAAAGGATTAGAATATTCTTCTTATGTCGGGCTCCACTTTTCAAGGCAATTTAAAAGTCTTTATGCGCGCCCATTACATTTTTCAAAAAGAACCATTAATTTCATAAACAACATCCGTCGCATAGGAAACAACCGGTGAAGGTGGTAAGAATTTCAAGGGGGCCAGTCCTCCAATGTTACTTATATCCTTCTGCAGGTCACTTAAGTGACAATTACCTGGAGAAGCAGGTTAGAATAAAACAATAGTGTAAATCATATGGCAGTCTCAATAGGGCTATATAAGAATTTTTATAAGATGACTAATTACCATTTAAGTCATATTTAAACCTTGAAGAATATGACCTCATTGAATATCTCTAAAATGACAATTTGCTGCCACTCTTTTGTCTTTTATGTATACTCTTTGCAAATCCCAAATACCTTGACAACACACTGAAGTATAAATCAACTTGAAAGCAATGAGGTAAATTGAGAACTCCTAAAGCATTAACTTGATCATAATATGAACAAGGACCATCATCTGAATACATCATTGAATATTCTAAACCACCAAAACTGCCATCAGAATAAAGTAATCAACCTATTATAACCTTGAAATAATGAAGACTAGTATACCATTGAAAACTAGATCATGTCACTGAAGACTATGCCACTGTGTTTCACTGATATCAAATAACCAAGCCACTGTCATTATGAAGATCATTCCACCAAACCATTGTCATTTGTAACCTTCAAAAAATGATGCCATTGTATACAATACCATTTTCAGGGGATCATGATATCAAACTAATTTAGGATAACAAACATATCAACTGCCATGAAAAGACATGAGACTAGAGATGATTGAAATAAACCAAAGATCACATGGATACCACCAAAGAACGAATAACACCAATCCATCTTCTCACCATGAGATGAAGCAACCTCTCTCAGATCCATGCACAACACTTTTTGTCATCAATACTACATTACATCAAACCAAGTCCACATCTCTGTGCAATGAACACAACTCTTGATTGATGTTCTTGATAGAGTGTAAGCCCTAATGATCCAAAAATGACATCTGCATTAGCCCCATGTGGTCAACCTTTTTGACATCAATGACAATTAGTCACCATCATGATACTCTTGGTTGGTGGCAATCCTTCAGGTACATTATCTGATATGATGTCTTCAGACTTTGTCAGCAACTTTGCTATCTCCTCCAGTTGTGATTCTTCAGTCTCCTTCAAAGTTTTAGGCTTCTTAGGAATCAAAGCATAACACATATGCTCATGTCTCAACCCATCAAGAAATTTTCTTCCATCTACCAAATAGATTCTAGAATTCTCACATACTTCACCCTTAGGATCTTCTTCCAAATGAATCAAGGTAATTCTCTTCCCATTTGATGTTATAGTATATGTATTCTTTCTCCCATAATGTATACTTTTTCTATCATACTGCCAAGGTCTACCCAACAAGATATGGCATACATCCATAGGCATAATATCATAGAAGACTTCATCATGATAAGATCCAATATGAAATTTCACCAAACATTGTTCACTCACCAGTACCTTATGATCATCCTGAATCCATGCTATCTGATAGGGCTTAGGGTGTTTCAATCTTTCTAACTTCATCTTAGTCACCATCTCCTCTGAAACTAAGTTATCAAAACTACCACTATCAATTACAACTTTACAACATTTACCTCCTGATTTGCATCTGGTTCCAAAAAAACTCTTCCTCTGCGATGGTTCTTCATTTGCATCTACTTGAAATAGTGTTTTCCTCATCACCAGTGATTCTCCTTTCTCTAGTTTACCAACTGAACTAGGTGATCCAATAGGTTCTTCTTCAACATAGGTTGCTCTTCCACTGTTCTCTATTCTCTTTCTTGTACTCCCTTGATTACACTCAAATGCTCTATGTCCTTCACCTCCACACTTGAAACAAGTGCCTCTGAATGTTCTCTTATCAAATCATCTTCCTTCTCTTATGTATCCTTCATTCCAGTATGCACTAGGGTTTCCTCTCCAGTAAAGGTTTTTGTCATCTCTCCGGTAAGCATTATTATCTCTGTCATCCTTCTTGAATGTGTTGTCAAACTTGTTCTACTTCAGATGTGACCTATCTCCTCCTTAAAATGTTCTACCTTTCTAAAATTTACCTCCTCTGCCTCTCTATCTCTAATCATGTCTCTTATTTAACTTCTCTTCAACTTTTAGGGTAAATTAGTATCCTTCTTCCAGTGATGTCATCCTCACCAAACTTAGTTCTTCTTGAATGTTCAATCTCAGTCCATTGATGTATCTAGCCAGTTTCTTCTTGCTTGCTTCACTATGTCCTATCCTTATAATCATCTTATGAAATTATTTAGTATACTCCTTCACAAATTTCTCCTTTTGTCTTAGGTTCTTCAATCTTTTTAATAGCTCCAACTCATAGTCAGCAGGTATAAACTGATTCTTCAATTTTGTCACCATTCTATCCCACTTTGTAATCTTTTCTTTTCCTCTTCTATTTCTATCCAACTGAACTTCTTTCCACCATATAGCAGCATATCCTTTCAACTTTGTCTTTGCAAACATCACCTTCTCTGAATCTTCAACTTCTTCATACTCAAAGTATTCTTCCATGTCATTATCCAGTCAATCAATACTTCAAGGTTCAAATTACTAGTGTAATTTAGTACATCAACTCTAGGTCTCTTCCCAATCTTTGAAATAGCTTGCAACATCTTTCCTTGATCTGATTCTTCTTCTTCATCACCTCCTAGGGTTTCACCAACTTGTTCAACAGATTGAAATTCTTCTTCATCATCACTTTCAACATTAGGTATCGGTGTCAATCCTATTCACCTATCTTCTTCAACAACATCCAAATGAATTCTCATTGTTTTCATCATTTCCATCATCTCATCCATTCTACTAGAAATTGTTCCAACATCGACAACTATCCTTGGTGGCATTCTTCCTAGGATCAAGTGCAAACTACCTCAAGTTCGGTGATCGGTCTACAAGGTGACTACTGCCTCACAATTGGTGATCAGTTCTAGCACAAGTAACCTACCTCAATTCAGTGATCTATCCACAACAAGATCTTACAAAATTCCTTCGCCAACTTTGCTCAATTCATTCCCAAAGATTCAAACTTTCGCTCTGATACCACTTGGTGCAATCACAGTAGGAGGGTTCACAGAATGAACTGTCCAGACTATGCAACAAGAGTAAACACAACAGAAAAAACTCAAAGATATAGAACAAATGCAGATTCAGTCATTCAGTATATCATAGAATTCAAATACAGATCGACCGGCAACATGCAGGCTTACAAATTAGGGCTCAAAGGCCTAATTATAGAATATCAGAAATTACACAAGATATAGATTTGAAGTCCCTTCACTCAAATCTAAACTAAGGATTATGAATCAATTGCTAACTATCCAAATCTACTTTCCTAGGGATCTATTGCATCCTTATATATCATCTCTAGTACAAAAGATTCCTCTACGTTGGCCAAGGAAGATTTCAAACTCCAATGAAGAGCTGTAATGTGTGTACATGGATAGGTCAGACCTAATCATGTAGAACACCTCTGCAAATGAATGGAATGATGTGCGGATCTCGAGAAAGGTTGGCCATGAACCCTAGATCATTGAATGATGTGTCATTAAGCTCCACAAGTCTTCTCCTTTAGCTGATTGTTTGAGACTGTCAGGATGCTATGTTCTGAGAAAATAGTCGAGCTTCTAATAGTGATAACTTTCTGGTACTTAATCCAAATGCTCTGAATTCTAGATGTGATGTAGCTGAATGAATCTAGATGCTAATTCCAGCTCTGTAAGATCTGAAATGTAACTGCGGTAGAATGCAAAATAAAATATAGAAATTGCTACTGACTACATTGCCTGAACTGAAATTGGGAATGAAAAGAAACAAACTGAACTACAAACAAACTGAAATGCAAATGTTTTTGGTTGATGCAAGATTGCTCTTGAACCAAGGATGCTCCTGTATCAAAGAGATCTAACTAATAAAGAAAAAGTAGTGGCTAAAATTCCCTAGCATTTATATAAATATGATTTCAGCCCAGAAGTGCAATACATGGTTTTCCTACTCAGAAAAATAAGTGGAAAGGAGAATGCTAGAAATTTTGAGTCATGGATGTTTGGTTTGATCCAGATGGTCATTGAAAATAAATAGGTGGTCCAATGGGCCAAAATCATCAGTGACACCATGTACAATCAAATGGTGAAATGGAGAAGAGTAAAGGACAGAGTGTTCAAAATGCCTTCATATCTAGTATATGCATGTGTGGCCGAAGGTCCCTTTAAGAGGTTCCAAATAATAGGAAGAATGGGTAGGCTTCCTCATGAGAAGACTCCCTGTGAGCATTATCCCCAGTTGGAGAGGACATAATCTATTCAACACTATAAGATTGTGAATGACTGCTTCATTATGCATATAGTCAGGATCTTGGAAAGAGATAGAGCCAAGAGGTTTTCAGTAGGAACCACAAAGCAGATTTAGCCATATGGATCCTGGTTCATACAAGCCAAAATCTATTCATATATTAGGATGGAAGGGTTCTATGGAAATCCCTTCATGCTACAATGATATCCATTAGACAAAGTGGTCCTAATGGAGATGGTTAGACAACACATCCATGCATTGGAGATGTCTAAGAAGAAAGATGGAAAAACATACAGAAAATTCCCTATAGAGATTAATTGGTTTATGGTTGGATCACTAGATAATGCTAGAGTAGTGGAATTAGATTTGAATAATTTGAATTTACAATTATTTCCATTGGCAAGAGATTATGATCCATACCATAGGATCAAGAAGATTTTTAACAAGAAATACAAGCACATCATGCATCTAGAAGATTACTGGGTAGATTGTGATGATGAGCATGAGGTGAGGAAAAGAGAATACCAAAGGCTAACTCTAGATCAGATGCAGACTATCGGATAGCTAGAGGTCCTTCCTCAGATTAAGAAAGATGATTATGATATTATGGACCTAGAATATGAGGATAATAAGGTGTACAATGAGGTACTGGTGCCTCCAGATTAGACCCAGGGAGATGAAACTTCAATAGATGTCCTTACTACCAAAGTGATGACAAGGACTAAGAGCTAGGTGAGTAAGAAGATTAATGCATTAAAAGTGAAAGGTGTTGTTGTCACCTATGATAAAAAGAGGAAGATGAAAGAAAGGGAAGAACCAGGTTATGATGACTTCCTAGTACATAAGAGACAGGTCCTTGAGACCAGATTAGTGTAGCCCAGTTCATCAGGGACTATAGAATAGTCTACAACTAAGGGACTTTCACTGGTATATGCACCACCCTCACCTCCTAAGGATACTCCATTAGTGGCTATTCCAATTTCCAAGCACAAGGCATCAACTGCAAAGGAGGATCTTTTGGAGGAAGATGATCAAGGTCCAATTGGGACCATTGTAGAAAAGGGATTGGATGTCTTACAGTGAGTCAATATCCCTAGGCATTCAAGGTATCAAAGCCCAATCATGAGGGAAGTAATTCCACCTCCTAGTCAAGAAAAGGCACAACTAGGCCTAGTTTTGAATGTAGTGAAAGAATTTCAACACAATGTGCCTACTGCAAATATAATAAAAGTAAAGACTAAAATGGCACAACAGGCCATAAGTAGGTCATTAGAGAAGGAGGTGAGTAAGTCCTTTCCATGAAGTGGAATGGTGGATTTAACTGAAGATGATGTAGTCAGGGATGTGACTAATCATCCTATTGAGACCTTACTCCACCATACTAAAGCTGCAACTGGAGATAAGGATACAAGGGTAGAGGGTAAAAACACTGACAGTGTAGAGTCTCCTAAGGTTGAAATACAAATGGGGACTTTGAATGTCCTCATTGAGATAGTAACTAGCCTTGAGGTGATTGATTTGACATATCAGCCTAAAGGTGGGGATCAAGAAAAAGAAACTATCAAGAATGGCCAAGAACAAGAGGAGAACATCCCAATGGATGTTGATGATAGACGTGGAGATGCTCAAACTGAAGGGGCACATCAAGATGTTCATGTGAACAAAGACGAACAAGATCAATAGGATATCATGATGAATAATTTTAAACAAGAATTTGTGTCAAGATCAATCATTGATATAGGAAGCAAAGTTGATGAAGGTGATCAGAGGCAATCAATGCAAGAACCTCATCAAGATGATCAGACACAAGGACATGAAAGCATCCAAATGGGGACAATGCAAAAAGAGCAAGAGTGGGATATGTCTAAGGATAATATGGTTCTAGATGAACTAGTAAACACATCACATCCAGATCAACCCCTACCAAAGCAAGAAAAGGTTTATGAGGATAGCAGGGCTGGTCAAGATAAAGACCAACAAACTAGAAATCTTGAGGTCATTCCTTCACAATAGGATCAGGATAGAAACCAACAAGAAAATCCATAGGATTGAGAAACAAGGCCATGTAGGGTTAGGACCACTTGTATTCCCATGGATGTCTTTAGAGGTTGAACATCCACAAAAGGAGACTGAGCCCTTTGACTTTAAGTCATTGCTTACATTGGATCCAACCAAACCAAAGAGGAGGGCAAGGACAATCTCTACAATAAAAAGGGATGCAACAATAGGAAAAATCAGCTCAAGTAGATATGCCAAAAGTGGATAAGGCCAAAGGAGAAATAAGGCATGATGAATTTCAAATAACTACCATTGATTTAGGCCACACCACCAAGGAACTAGAGATTCAAGGATTGAAGGATCATACCGACACGGTAGAGGCTAGAATAAAGAAGGCAAACACCAAGAAGAAGATGTATAAGGAACAAGTAGCCCAATTATAGGCTTTTGTGAAGGGGTTGGTGGCATCAACCAATATTCAAGTCATAGATAATACATCCCTGAAATTAGTATCTTAATAGGAGATAGCTACACTAGATGTGCAGAAACATTATGCACTGGTAATGGATAAATGGTTCACAAAATTTTTGGGTGAAGGTGAACAAGTAATAAAAATCTCATTGTCTAATTAGGACATGCTTAGCAATTTGAAGAGAAAAGAAAACAAACTGAAAAAGGAGGTTGGTCAAAGGTTAATAAAGAGTGGTAAGCATTTGACTACACTCAAAGAGATAAGGAGGGTGGATGTTAGCACCCTCATGACTAAGAATGTCTTGATACCTCAAACATTACCACAACTAGATAAATGGTTTGAAGATATAAGGTTTGAAGTAGATATTTTGAAGAGATGTAATGCTAAAACCATGGACATCAGTGTCAAGGCACATGAGCTCTTAGTAGAAGAGATAGGAATTTTGGAGGCCCTTGAGGGTGAAGTTGAAGGGAAGCTAGAAAATCAAGATGAGGATTTTTCTATCAAAGCATTTAAGGATAATTTCAGCTTAGTAGTAGAGGATCCAATTTAGCATTTTTTATAAGGCTACTATTGATAAAGCCATGTGGATGAAGGCTAAGATAGAGAAATACAATGAAGAGCTAGATAGCCAGATGGGTAGATGGATAGCTTTACAAGAGCAACTAAAGGCACAAGAGCATGCTACTATAAAGGTAAAGGTACTGGATAGAGCAAAAATAGATAAGGTTATCTAGGCATATGAGCTCATATAGGGTATCAGATGCAGGATAACAGAAGAACCATCAACAAATGAGGAATCAGATGGAAATGTAGAATGAAGAGGTCACATTGACCAAGTCAAAGATTCTAGAATATTCCACATGCCAGTTGTACTCCACCAGTTGATTGCCAACTGGCAATCATGTGCCATGTTTAATCCTGACCATTAGAACATTAGATCTGTTGTAACTGCATCCTCTCCTTGTTCTATAAAAGGGGATGGATTGCCATTTGTAGATTATTAGGAGCTTAATCGAGAGAGAATTATTGAGCTTTATGAGCACTAAGTGTACATTTTGTGACTTAGTGTTTCCCCATGGTTCTTTTTTGAGACCAATTGTATATATGCATACATTTTTTATACTGAATGAAATAGAGATCCTGATTACAATTCTATCGTAAATCTTGAGTAATCTTTGTGGATATCATCTTGATATGTCACTGTGATTTGTTGCATCCCTTGGAGTGCATTTCAACTAGCGTCAACTGTGTGTAGTTGTGGAACATCCTGGCGAAGCATGGTTTGATTTCATCTCTTTTCATGAAGTGTTGAATTGTGCATATGGATCAATGGTCGAAACTCACTCATTTCAAATAATTTTATAATTTCATTTCAATTTCTTTTAAATTTCATTAATCATCATCATCAATTGCAAAATATTTATAAATGATAAGCAAAACATAGTAAATATGTAGACATCCATAGATAACTGAATATCCTATGCATATTTGGACAAATTGCATGTAATATTAAAAATATCATACAAATACTTGGAAATAAGGATAGGAATCATGAAAATATTAGCTTAAAGGAATAGTATTTAGAAGAATTTAAAGTGCAGAAGAAAAATTAAGTGAAGATTAGTTCAAATTTAAGTAACTTCAAAAGAACTAATCAAAGTCAACATGATAAATCTTAATCCGAATGAAGATCATAAGAACTGATCAAATTTAGAGTAAATTCACATGAATATCTGTATATTTTGGTTAGAGGTTGTAGGATTTGACACAATTTGTTGAGATTTATACATAATAGGTGAAACAAAGCAAATATTTACATATCCAAATACAAATTACATCAAATTTCATGTGTAAGGCCCCTAAATGATTAACAACAAATTCACATCAAACCACTGAGAGATTATCAGAAGATCATGACCTGATCAACAAAGGCTTCGAATCGTAAACTCATCCTAAATTTATTGTATTATTCAAGAGGATATGGGTTTGTTATATGAATTATTATCTCTACTAATATGACTAATAGTTGTATCAACAATTTTTGGCACTAGAAGGAGGGCCCGATCACTTGAGATTCATAAGGATTTGTAATCCAGATATACTTTCCTATGTTCCTATGGAGAAATACTTTGAATGTCTCAGTTTTCTCCAAAGCTTTGAGTATTTCCGCAAAGATTCCATTAATATTCAACAGTTTGGAGGATTTGAGTTTAAATATCACTCCCTTTAGGATATTTAGTTGAGTATTTACAGATACTTGCCAGAATTTCTGAATTTGAACTGAAGATTTGCAACCTGTGTTAATGTCTACATAAATATTTCATCATTTGAGTCCAATAGATTCATATGAAGATAATTTCCAAGTAGATATTCCTTTCTTTCTGGAAACTTTAAATGAACAACTTTATCCTAAAAAAATTTCTAACTTTGGTTTATCCAGAAGGTGCAGGATACACAATTCTATAGAGCATGGTGAAGTTGATTGTTTGACATTCCTTACAAGGTTAGATTTACCTTTAAAAGAACTAATTCATTTCTTAGATGTGTACATGGCTAAATTTTTCCAGGAATGTGAAGGAATTTTGGAGTGACAAGAAGATATGACTCCAGAGGTTGGGAGTTACCCTGAAAAAGGCAGTGGTTGAATTAGTTCTGGGAGATGAGGATAATGAAGAACCCTTCCATAAATCACTATATGGTGAGATTGAGAGTTCCCCACTTCTCTGTCAAAGCTTGAATATGAATGAAGTAGAGCGTAGGTATGAATTGTTTGAGGACTTTGGAGAACAAATTACATCTTGTTCTCAGTCACCAGATGACTAGAAAGATAGATCCAATGAGATAAAAAAGAAATGTGAAACTGAGATAGATATATCTAATAAATTGAATAAGTATATTGACCTGTTATCAGAAAATGTCTCTGGATCTAATTTTAATAGTTTATATGAGGATGATTGTGCCAAGAAATGTAAACAGGTGGTAAGAGAATTGGCATGCACTACTGCTAAAGAAAATTCTACAACAACAATTAAATGAGTCATTGAGGAGAGAGTAAATAATGATTTATTATCTGATTTCTTTAAATTGAGTGATCAAATTCAAGGTTGTTGCAGGTCAATGGAACTAGACACTCTACAAGATGGTGGAAGTAAACTGATTGAAGACCAATTCATGGAAATGGAAGATACAAAAAGTTTTGTTGTTGATGTACATGATTAGATGTTGATCCAACACCATTTTGAAAATGAAAAAGGGAAGTATTCCTATCCATCAAATGTTGTTTCACCTTTACAATTACATGATTTAGAAACAATAGATTTATGTATCTCATGTTCTGATGATGAGGATACCCACCTAAATGTTGATGTGCAGGGAATTGGTGAAAGCATTGAAGTGTTTCTTGAACTAGATCATCAAGTGAATATACAGAATGAAGAAATGGAATTGGATATAGATGATGTAGTGGTTCATTAGGGGCCATATATTCTTCAAGTTGAAAGGGAACAAGACATTGAGTCAAATAGAAAAAATACAAAGCCACTAAATGGAGGATTAGATGACAGTGAACAAGTATGTCCAACAAAGCAAGAAATCAACCAGGTTGTATCTTCCCTTTTCCAAATAAGTAATGTTGATTACTATTTTGATTATGGAAATTCAAGGGATAGAATGTGCATATGGATTAACCATGAACATAATGAGCTACCTCAATTGTTGATTATCCAGTATTATCCTGTCCAACATGAAAGAGTTAGAGTAGAAATATTTTTTCAGAATACAAGGATGAATTTGCTAAGATTAGGACCATAACTAATGTTCTAATACTCTTGCATGTTAGGGGAAGACATGAAAGTGTAGAGATCTTCTGGGATGATTCTAGGTTTCATTTACTTTGTAGTGTCCTGTATGTAGCCAAGTAGAGTAGTTGTTTTTATTTCTTTTCTTTCTATTTTGCTTTTACTTTTCTTTGTTTGCTTGTTTTGCCTGTGTTTGGTTTTTGTTTCCCTTTTGTATAGTGTTTGCTTGTGTGGTTGTTTGTATAGGTTCTCTTGCCTTGTTCTGCTTTGTTTGTGTGATGTTGAGTCCTTGTTTTGGTTAGGCAAGATAGTTCCCCCTATCCCGCAGGTGACAAATGAAGTTAAGCCCAAATTGAAGGTTCCTCCCTATCCCTGAGCATCTGGTAGATATCCTAAGGTTCCCCCTTTGCCATCCCTTCAAGTACAATGAAGCAACCTTCAAGCACAAAAAAGACTTTTGTGCAATCACAATATTACTTTTGTCCCACCTACCTCTTCAGAGACTAGTGAAAAGTAATTGATTGCGCATAAATTATTTCCTGAGGTTTCTCAACCACTGGTGGATGCTCAAGTACCTCCACCTATTTCACAAGTGGAGAGGGAATAGTAGTCTTCTCTAAGAAAACCTCCACCCATGGTCTCTCAACCTTTGGTGGTTCCTCTTGTTTCTTCTAATGTTCCTAAAGAAAAGGAACCCATGTTGGAAGATGCTACAGTTCCCCTAACAAACATCACAAACAAAACTAAGCGAAATTCAAATTATATGAGAGTGAAAGAAGCATCATCATGCTATGGCTAGCCTTGCTACAGGAAAGGAGAATCTTCCTCCTCAAAAGCGTTAGTCACTGATGGATGCGAAAGAGAAATCTACTAGTGCTTCATCTCCTCTAGCTAAAGATAGTGCTTTACAACCCGTAGTGGAAACTATTGTGCTATATTTCTATAGTGAATATGAAGGTAATGAGAATACAAATATGGCTCTTACTACTTGCACCACACTTTCTATAGTCTCTCTTACATCTTGCCCTCCATCCCTTTATGATGAGCAAGATTGAGAGGAGGAGGACCTATTTTAGGTTGACTTGCAAGTGCGGCCTCTCTCTCTTTTGTGTTATGATTGTATGTATTGTTTTCCCCGATATTGTGTTTCCTAATGTGTATTTTTTTGTTAAGCTTTCTTTCGATGACCCTTGATACCCTTGTTGGTACAAGGATACAAAGGGAGAAAAATCCATTGTGACATTCTCTCTATTTGTATCATCATTCCTCTATATGTCCTAAATTACATTTTATCATTTTTTTTCCCTTGGGGATGATGCAAGGTATAGGATGATTTATCATCCTTCCTTGTTGACCCAAAGTTTTATATTTTCTTTCTTGTGATATTCCTTCCTTTGTCTCTGTAGTTCTACCAACTAGAAAATGATGATAGTTCCAAATATTTATAATCACGAGATGTCTCCTATAATACAACCATTCATATAATAATGTTAGTTAGGTAGATCCCTTTGTGTTATTACTTTATATTATTCACTCTAACATGATAATTAGTTGTATGATTTAATTTATGTGGCACCTTGTTGCTATTCTTGGCATCATACCATGACTACACAAGCCATTGTGTATTATGCTCACAACATCACCTTAGTTTTCCTTTTTTGGGGGTAACCCCTTGTTGTGATGTAGCTTTTGGGAACACATATCATGTGGTCATGTGCTTCCAAAAAGTTCTCATGCATGTCTTGTATTTGATTCTACCTTAAAGCAATTGCTCTCTGGGGAAGTAAGCAATCACTTTAAGGTGGGGGCATACATCACACTATGCTCTTTTTATTTTACACTTGTTGATTATTATTGACGTGAAGCTCACCTAGTGATTCAGTGGTCCTCACTAGCTTGTGATGCATTCACTTGACATGGAACTCACCTAGTGATTTGACTATCCTCACTAGCCCATGATGTTTCCATTTTATTGTTGGTCCATGAGCCACTTAGTTTAATGAAGTTTTCTAGCCCATGTGCTTCATGTGACTTGTCATGGTCACCTAATAATTTGGTTATCCTTACTAATCAGTGATCCATGAGAGCACTTCTCTTCACATGACCCTTAGTGATAGATCAAGCTAGTGTCAGAGTCATGTTGCTTGTGTGTTTATTTCCATGTTTTTTTGTGTGATGTATTATTTGAACTTGTATTCTCTTAATGATTCCATGTGTTTTGTGTGTCTTCATCATATTTTCTATGTGTATACTTTATGCATTATGTGTATGTTTCATGTCAAGCATGTATGCATTGTGTATGGCATGCATTACCTTTGTGTATTGTGTGTCTCTCACGTGTATTCCTTATATATATTTTTAGTACTCTATGTATGTGTGAATTATGTTACAATGTCTTGCATGTTTGCAAACTTAGAATCGTAATCTTGGGGGCTACTATAGTCCACAACTTGGCAGAATTATTTGGGCTTCTATGTTTTCATATTGGAAATCTATCTTCTCCTTACTTTAGTGTGAGTTCAAACATAAGTTCATACCCACACTAAAGTGGGGCCTAAATGTTATGGAGTAAAATGTGTACCCTTTCTAATTAGGACCTATTTTGACACCTTTTAGAACAATAAACAATTAAATCTTGATCATGATGAATAAATCTAACAAAATAAACTTAGGACTAGTCTAAGCCCATGTCATTTAACACTCTCCAGAGTTTGTGGGGCTAAAGGAACAGGGTGCCTAGCTCCTTGGTCCCATATGTTAGCCACAACCCTATTTTTGTGGTGTAAGCTTAGAACACCTCCTTGTCTTATCCCTATTATCCCCATTTGGTTTTATTCATTGTTAGTGAGCAGGAATGCATATAAGAAGGAGTCTTGTTATTCATTTTATACCAAGAGCTTGTTATGAGAAGAATAGAAATACTTTCCTTATGCTTTGATGAATTGATCTCTTATGCTCAATTGTTCTTCATGATTGGAAAATATCTTTGTGTGGATGTTATGATCCTTATTTGCATGTCTTGAAGGAAGTTCAAGCCTTCATCTTCCATTTCCTTGTTGGTGCGTGGTCTTGAGTCACCTACTCCAACTAAGGTTTCATATCTTGTGGTAATCTTTATCATTTACATTCATTCTTTCATCATTTATTGCAGATCTTGACTCTGCCCTCCTAGGGAATGCACTCTTGGATCTCTAACCATTGTTGTAGTGGGGGTGGAAACACCAACATGAGGTTTGACTAAGGCAAGCCCCTAAAAAAAGCACAACCCTTTTCCCTTCTTGTTTGTGTGCAGGTCACATCTAGAGGAATTAGACGACAACAATCTACATGAATGAAAAAGAATAATAGAGGAAGGTGTTGATATGCATCAAACAATTAAGAGTGGGCAGGGTGAATCAGTTGTCACAAAAACTTAAACACTTTCTGCAATTTAAACATTCATCACTTATCCACAATTATTATGATTTAACCATGAATGCATGAAATCATAAACTTAACCACAAATACAACATCAAACACAAGAGACACTAGATTTACATGGAAAACCCCAAGGTGGGGAAAAACCATGGAGAGGATTAACTCTCTCTATATATATTGCAATCTTGAAATAGTGATATTCAGGCTTGGTCACTCCACGGGCCTAAACATACTGGCTTACTGCCATGAAGAACAACTAGGTCTACTAGGCTCACTGCCTCAACCCTAAACCTAGCAAGATTACAATAAGGGTTGTTAAACCCTATTCACTACCATGATCAACTCCTTTCTCTATTTGCAGCTAAAGTATAAGAACTTCCCTGCTCTGTCTTTCCTCTGCTCTGCTCTTCCTCTTTTCTTCTCTTCCTCTTCTTTCCTTTGCTCTACCTTTGGACCTTTCTTAATATATTCTCATTTTATCTCAAGGAAACCTTTTCCATGACTTAGCTACAAGTATTTATACACTACATCAACCTTGGAATGATCATCAAGGTCGGCATCAACAATTGAAACAATCTCCAAGGTTGGTATTACAAACATTTACAAAATAGTTCCTAACCTATTGCAACATCATGTAAAGGGAATGAAATGTGGATCATGTCATGCATTAGCTAGGACTCAAACATAATCTTCCATGCCACAACACGCTTCCACAATCTTCTAGAGATCTCTGCAATCACTGGGATCAACCAAGTCGGCCAAGACTAGTTACATGCTATGTTATCTAGGAACAATCTTCACACACCATCTCAATTTCTTAATGTGGACCAAAATCTAGATAGGAACATGATTAGGAGACATCCACAAGCATGCTATAATCATCAGGAGCAACCGCACGAACCTTAACCAACTTAATCATAGGAATCTTCTCACCAGAGTACATGAACTTTACTATCTTCAACTATTATAAAATAAATATAGCTTGCAGACCACCAAACCATGAACCATTACAATTGTAGGCACTTATCATCATCCCAAAGTTCCCTCTAGAACCATAGAGCAAAATACTTTATTGTGGAGGAATGTGGAGCCAAATACTATATTCCTGTCTCAACTGAACTTACAGAAAAAGTAGGCTTCACTATGGTGAACATAGCTCACTCAGATCTTCATGTGGATGGCTCAGACCTAAAATGTAGAATCCTCAAACATACCTCTACCTTACTTCCAATCCACAGACTATGATCTTCAAGCAGGAACAAATGTGGAGCAATTCACCAAACTATTCTTCAGCATACAACTCATTGTCTGTACTGCACTTCTCTGTGGCTTACTTATTTCTTCTGGAGAGGCTAATTTTCTCAATATCCTCAACATACAAGTCTCCTAAACAAGTAATGGAATAGGATACAGTTAACACCAATGACAACAAGAATATGTTGACATCAATGACAATACCGATTAGGCACATACTTGCAACAATCTCCCCCTTTGTCATTGATGGCAAAATATGGTGTGAAAAAATGCAACAACCATCAAGACAAGATTCTCCCCCTTTGTATTTACACACCTGCACTCTTTCTTTATCCAAAATTCTCCCCCTTTCTCTTACACATCTGCACTCTAAGTTTTTCACATGACTTCTCTTCCCCTCTGACATCAATGGCAAAGGGTACATATTTCCACTCATTTTTCTGATCTAATCTCTCTTCTGAACTCTCTGACTACCCCCCTAAAAAGTAGCCCTAAGAAGCATAAATCTAGACCTTTGAGCATCTCCAGACTGATGCACTATCGTGCATCTTAGTTTAGAGCAGGCAGTATGATAACCCCTAACTTTTCCCTAAGATACTCAAAAGTATCCTTAGGCAGAGGCTTGGTAAAAATGTCTACAATCTAATCCTTGGTAGAAACATACTCCAACTTCACTTCATTATCTATCACCTTTTCTCTCAAAAATGATACGTAATGGATATGTGTTTTGTCCTTGAATGCATCACTGGATTCTTTGATATGTTGATGGTGCTTGTATTGTCACAAAAGATTGTAACTAGATCTTCATACACAACTCTGATGTCCTTCAACATCTGCTTCATCCATAACACTTGAGTGCAATTACATGCTACTACAATGTATTCTGCTTCTACAGTAGACAGGGCTATTGAATCCTACTTCTTACTCAACCAAGATACTAATCTTTTTCCAAAGAAGAATGCACCTCCATTTGTGCTTTTTTTGTCATCCACATCTCTGGGCCAATCTGCATCAGTATATGCACTGAGAACAAAGTCCCTATCCTTGGGGTACCACAAACCATAATCTATTGTACCTTTTAAATATCTCAGAATTCTCTTGACAGCCATCACATGTGATTCCTTGGGTTATGCCTGAAATCTTGCCACAAGACACACTGCATGCATTATTTTAGGTCTAGTTTGAGTCAGATAAAGTAATCCTCCAATCATAGATCTATACTTTTTCTGGTCTTCCAAGGGTGAGTTATCATCTTTTCTCAACTTACAACCAGTTATCATAGGTGTGCATACCGGTTTAGAGTCTTCCATCCCAAATTTCTTTAACAACTCTTTCACATACTTAGACTAAGAAATGAAGATACCCTTATCTGATTGACTTATTTGCATATCTAAAAAGAAGTTCATCTCCCCAAACATGGACATTTCAAATTCACTTTGCATTTCTCTAGCAAAAACTAAGAACATACCTTCATTGCCTCCAAAAATAATGTCATCAACAAAAACTGCAACAATCAGGGTTTGTTCATCATTGATCTTAAAGTAGAGATTACTATTTGTCATACCTTTACTAAACCCTATCTGTATCAGGTACCTATCCAACCATGCATGCCATGCCCTGTGAGCTTATTTTAATACATATAATGCTTTCTTCAATCTGCATACCATGTCCGCTTGCTCTGATGACTAAAATCCTTCCGGTTGTTCAATAAAGACTTCCTCTTCCAACTCTCCATTTAAGAAGGTAGAATTCGCATCCATTTGATAAACCTTGAAATCTTTGTATGTTGCAAAAGATAGAAACATCCTTATTGCTTCAATCCTTGCTACTAGAGCAAAAGTTTCTTCAAAGTCTTTTCCTTCAACCTGAGCATATCCTTTGCATACCAATCTTGCTTTCTTTCTTACCACTTCACCATTCTAATTCATTTTGTTTCTAAAGACCCAATTTGTACCAATTACATTCTTGTTTGCTGGTCTAGGGACAAGATCCCAAGTTTGATTCTTTTCTATTTGCATCAAGTCTTCTTCCATGGCCTTTATCCAATTCTCATCTTTGCAAGCCTCATCCATAGTTTTAGGTTCAATCTTAGAGATCAGATAGAAATTTACTTGTTCTTCTATAACTTTTCTTCTAGTTAAGATCCCTTTGTTCTTATCTCCTATCATTTGATTTTTAGAATGACTGATTCTTATATATCTTAGAGTTTTGGTAGCACTTACTAGAGCTTGTTCTTCTTCATCTGAGTTTTCTTCATGCTGCACCACTTCTGAAGCATTTGGATCATCTAACTCATATCCACTTGATTCTGAAGACCTTTCCTTACACTCATCAACTTTAACATTTGTACTTTCAATGATTTTATTCAACCTCTTATTATAGAACTGGTAGGCCTTGATCTTGGTAGAGTAACCAAGGAAAATTGCTTCGTCACATCTAGCATCAAACTTGCCTAAATCTTCTTCTCTTTTGATATAACACCTGCTACCAAAGACTTTGAAATATTTCATAGTAGGAACTCTACCATGCCAAAATTCATAGGGAGTTTTTGAATTGTTACCTTTTACTTGAACTCTATTTAGAATATATATTGTGGTGTGAATTGCCTCTCTCCAATATGCTTCTAGAAGATGAGCTTTCTTCATCATGGTTCTAGCATCTTCTTGAATTGTTCTATTTTTCCTTTCAACAACTCCATTTTGTTGTGGAGTTCTAGGCATAGATATTTGTCTCTTTATTCAATGCTCTTCACAAAAGAAATTGAATTCATTTGATGTGAACTTTCCTCCTCATTAAGATCTCAAACATTTTATTTTCAAATCCATCTCATTTTCAACCATTGCCTTAAATGCCTTGAATTTATCTAAAGCTTCAGCTTTCTCTTTCAAAAAGGTGACCCAATTCATTCTAGAATAATCATCAATGAGCAGCATGAAATACCTGTCTCCTTGCAAAGTTCTTACCCTGGAAGGTCCACACAAATCTGTATGCATTATCTAAAGTACTCCTCCAACTGATTGATCCTTTCTTTTGAAACTTGTTCTTGTCTATTTCCCAAATTAACACTCCTTGCAAACCGGATTAGCAGGATTCACAAGCTTAAGCAAATCTCTAACAATCTGTGCAGTACTTATCTTCGTAATATTATAAAAATTTATGTGACACAACCTTCTATGCCATAACCAACTTTCATCTATCTGAGTCAACAAGCAATAGTTCTCAGTTCCTTTCAAGTGATAGATATTAGCTCTGGTCTTCTTACCAGTTGTAATGACTGTTCCAAAGCTTTCCCTGATCTTGCATCCATTGTCCTTGAAGCTTAAGTTGTAGCCCTTGTCACACATCTGACCCACACTTAGAAGATTGTGCTTTAATCCTTTCACATGCAATACATCTTCAGTATTATGCTTGCCATCAAAAGAAATAGACCCTTTTTCACAAATCCTACTAGTTGTATCATCTTCAAACCTAACCAGTCCACCATCATATATTTTCAAGATTACAAACTTACTTTTATCACCAATCATGTGGTGAGAGCAACCACTATCAATAACCCATTCATCTTTGTCCTTAATGACCTGAGTAGCCAAAGCACTTTCCACTGGTGTTTCTTCCTTCATACAACTAGAAGAATTAGTAGACACAAGATCTTCCTTAATAGCAATGAACAAGCATTCATTTACAGAGGGATTAGCATTATCTGGTTCATCATTATCTGATACTCCATCATCATCAAAATCCTCAACATAATAACACTTTTTCTGGGTCCTAGACTTGTTCTCGTATCTTCTTCTATTTCTTTCAATCCTTTTAGGACATCTAGAAGAAAAATGACCTACTTTACCATAGGAAAAACATTTGAAAGGTAATTTGCCTTTATACTTACCAGAACCTCTTTGCAGCCTGTCCACAAAGTTGGCTTTAACTTCATCTATCACATCATCAGATTATACCTTGTAATTTTCTAATCTGGAAGTAATTTGAAGAGTACTTGCTTTGAAGGCAGTCTCAACTTTTGGCAGATCATCATCTAACTCCTTCATTTCAAAAGCAGTAAGCTTACCAAGCAACTGATCCCTGTTGACTATTTTTACTTGCATAAATTCTTCAATCACAGCCACCTTGTGATAGTAAGACTTGGGCAGAGATCTGAGTATTTTCATAACAATTTCCTTTTCTTCGAGAGTTCCACCTATGGCTTTTATCCCTGTAACAAGTTCATCAACTCTTTGTATAAAAGCTGATATGTTTTCATCATTGTTCATCTTCAAGCTTTCATATTTTACTTTTAGACTTTGTAACTTGGCTTCCTTCATAGAATCATCTCCTTCATACAGATTTTTCAACTTTTCCCATACCTTATTCACAGTTTCAAGATCCACCACTTTCGTCAGTATTGAGTCAGTTAATGAGCTTAGTAGAACATACCTTGCCTTGATATTTATCTCATATTCTTTGATTTCATTTTCAGTCGTCGGACCATTTTGAGGAATGGTGAATTCTATTTCTGTAGTTTTCCAAACTTTGACACCAAGAGAAAGAAGATGGTTTTTCATCTGAGCCTTCTAGAGAACATAATTAGTTCCATCAAAATGCAGCGCTTCCTTCTTATAAGACATTTTGGATCTTCCTCAAGCTGTTAAACTTTCTTCACAGGAACCTCACTTTGATACCAATTGTTGATATGCGCCAGAACTGAGAGGGGGGGTGAATTAGTTGTCATAAAAACTTAAACACTTTCTACAATTTAAACATTCATCACTTATCCACAATTATTATGATTTAACCATGAGTGCTTGAAATCAGAAACTTAACCACAAATACAACATCAAACACAAGAGACACCAGATTTACATGGAAAACCCAAAGGTGGGGAAAAACCATGGAGAGGATTAACTCTCAAAATATGTTGCAATCTTGAAATAGTGATGTTCAGGCTTGGTCACTCCACGGGCCTAAACTTACTGGCTTACTGCCATGAAGAACAACTAGGTCTACCAGGCTCACTGCCTCAACCCTAAACCTAGAAAGATTACAATAAATGCTATTAAACCCTGAGGGCTATTAAACCCTATTCACTGCCATGATCAACACCTTTCTCTCTTTGTAGCTAAAGTATAAGAACTTCCCTGCTCTGTCTTTCCTATGCTCTACTCTTCCTCTTCTTTCCTCTGCCCCTCCTCTACTCTGCCTTTGGACCTTTCTTAATATATTCTCATTTTCACTCAAGGACACCTTTTCCATGACTCATCTACAAGTATTTATACACTACATCAACCTTGGAATGATCATCAAGGTCGGCATCAACCATTGGAATAATCACCAAGGTCCGTATTACAAACATTTACAAAATAGGTCCTAACCTATTGCAACATCATGAAAAAGGAATGAAATGCAGATCATGCCATGCCTTAGCTGGGACTCAAACACAATCTTCAATGCCACAACATGCTTCCACAATCTTCTAGAGATCTCCGCAATCACTGGGATCAACCAGGTTGGCCAAGACTGGTTACACGCTACGTTATCTAGGAACAATCTTCACACACCATCTCAATTTCTTAACGCGGACCAAAGTCCAAATAGGAACATGATTAGGAGACATCCACAAGCACGCTATAATCATCAGGATCAATTACATGAACCTTAACCACTTTATTCATAGGAATCTTCTCACTGGAGTACATGAACGTTACTATCTTCAACTATCATAAAAGAAAGATAGTTTGCAGACCACCAAACCATAAACCATTGCAACTATAGGCACTTATCATCATCCCAGACTTCCCTCTAGAACCACAAAGAGAAATACTTTATTACGGAGGAATGTGGAGCCAAATACTGTCTTCCTGTCTCAACTGAACTTACAGAAAAAGTAGGCTTCACTCTGGTGAACACAACTCACTCAGATCTTCATGCGGATGGCTTAGACCTGAAATATAGCATCCTCATACATACCTCTACCTTACTTCCAATATGTAGACCGTGATCTTCAAGAAAGAACAAATGTAGAGTAGTTTACCAGATTGTTCTTTAGCATACAACTCATTGTCTGTACTCCACTTCTCTATGGCTTACTTGTTTCTTCCAGAGAGGCTAATTTTCTCAATATCCTCAACATACAAGTCTTCTAACCAAGTAATGGAATAAGATACAATTGACACCAATGACAACATCGATTAGGTACATACTTGCAAAAGAAGGCACCTAGATCTAAATATCTTGCAAAGCTCTAATTTGGGTCTAGGGTGCCTAGCGCCCTAGTACTTCTCTACTCCCAAAATCAGGTTCCTATTTTGCACTATCTCCTAATCTCTTCTATCCTTTCAAAATATCTATATGTATTTCTGACAGTCATTTATTGATCAATCTTGCTCAATTAGGGTTCCATGCTTCACCCTAGTTTGGTTGGTTGAATTTGGTTGACACTCCTTTTAACAACAAAGGGACAAAACTTCTGTAGTTTGTCTCTCCTTCACAAGGAAGAAACTAAGCTAAGTTTGTGTTCCAATGTTGATAGAAGAGGGTTTAATCTAGTTTGACCTTTTAGGCTAGGTCTCCCTTTTCCATCTAATAGAAATGAGTTTCCAATTAGATTGTGAAACCAATATAAGAAAAAGATAGTTTTAAGTAATCAATTATAAGTGTGAACTTGGTAGGATAAAATGAGATATGTGTGTGTACCTCTCATGTAGTAAAATGTGAAAAATTGTATGAAGTTCAAATATTTAGTGTGATATGTGAACATGCATTGAATTTTGTGATCATGTCTTGAGTATGTGATATAGGGTATCCATATTAAGAAAGAGGGTATGGTAGACATCATGTATGATCCACATTTGTGCACCCCTTTTGTGATAGTTGTGGATGTGTAAATGATTAAATTTGGATGAAGTTTCAGCATGGAGTTCTTTGAAAGTGTGTAAATGTTTTACCAATTGGATAGGTAAATGTTGTGAATCTCCTTTGTGATCCTATATTCTTATTGGTTTTGTTTTGTGTCTCCCCTGCATTGTCTCTCCCACTTGATTAAGAGTGTTCTAGTGAAACTAGGGGTTGAAAGGGATTGGTCCTCCATTAGAAGGTTGTACTTCTCCATGAACCTTATTTTCGCTAGTTAACTCCCTTGTGATTAGAACCACATAAGTTGATTCATAGTGAAAACCTATTCCTACTTTTTATTTATGTTTGTGTTAGGAAATGACCATGATGTTGCCATTGGACCTAGAGCCTACTACTACCACTAGTTACTGGTACTTGGTACTTTTGTTGGTTATGAGCATTCATTATAGATACTAGCTATTGGCACTTAATGCCATCATCAGTTACTAGCATTGGAACCACTACTAGTTATGGATCGTTAGTAGTACTATTGGATATAGGAACTTTATTGGTCATTCATTTTTGGGATCTATTGGAACAATTTGGTTGGTGACTTTCAAAATTGGCATATGACATTGGTAGCAATGGAAATTTAGTATTTATTGGCATACATTTGTATGGATTTATCCTTCATAGCCTTTTTAGTAATTGATGAACTTTGTTAATGGGTCTTGTACCCTTGCCTTATAATTTTGATGCATGTAGTGTTCTTATATTGTATGATTTGTACCATTAACATTATTGTTATACACTTCATTGAGAAATATAGTATCTAGGATGCTTTCTATTTTATGATTACTTATTTTGACAACTAGAGTAAGGAAACTCATTGGCATTGTCACCTATATGTGTTGGCACAATGTTAGATTTTCTTTCCCCAAGCCTTAGAGACTTCTAAGAGGAAGTATAATAAGGGGAGGGAGATGTAAAGCCTAGCCCTTCTTGTGATTCCTGTAGCACCTCTCCCTATTGGTGGACCCCAATGTTGATAGCTAGTCAAATATTTTAATAAACCTTGTGACCTTGATTCTAGTTTACTTTTGGTATATTGGCCTCCTGATTGAACCTTATGAATGACCCTCCCATTGAATATCATGTTGTAATTATGTGTCATTATTAAATATTGAATTTTTTCACCTAATTTACTTTATGGTGGGAGACCACATGTTGTAACCCTAATCACACTCCTTATAATTAATGGTGTTATTTCTAGTGATTATGGAACTTGCATTAGATCTTCCAACCCTCTAATTTTAATTTGTAGAATTCATATTGATTGTCTTACTTTGTCAGATGTTAAAATGTGATTATTTAACTTAGTTAATATTTGATTTGTTGATTACGAGGGATTGAATTAAATTAAAAAGTGACATACCTCTAATAGTAGGAGTTAATTTTGATATGGAGTAGGAGATGAAGCTTATACTAATATGATTGCCAAATGAACTATTGATGTGAGTGTGTTCCTTTATGAGGGAATTAGATCTATAAGTATGATTACAATGAATGGGATATTCGACACGTGGCTCATGAAGCTCAGAGACCAAATAAACTTAAATGACATCATGTGATGGCAATACTAACATTTTTAAGGTAGGATTTTGGTCAATGAATTTAGGTAAGTTATGATGCATGGTATATTGTTATTTGTAATCCTTTTTGCATGCAATTATTATAAGATAAATTGAATATAATGATGAGATGTTATTTCTAACTCCAATTTTTTAATTTTACTTGATTGATAATTTAATTTCTATTGTGAACTAAATGGAGTATAATTGATATGAATTAACCCTAATTGAAATGTGATTTTAGTGCCAACTATTATGATAATTATTAACTATTATATATATATATATATATATGATTTACTTATCTATTGTAGTTGAATAGTGTGATTTTAGTCAAATCACTTCAAATAAATAGACCATGGGTGTGTTGATGTTTGCAAAGAGTGTGCAGGTGTAATCATTAATGGGAGAATGAGAGAATCATTATGAGCCTAATTTTAACCTGCTTCACATTGTGAAGTAATCTGTTCTAATTTTTAGGTCCTAAAACTACATCTCCACAATCCTAGAGTATTTCCTACCTTTAAGGCTAGGGGTGTCTTCAACAAGGTAAGGAAATGATAGGAAAGAAAAGTGTGGAATACACCTTCCTAATGACAATTTGTAGGAGAGAAATACAGATAGTTCATTTAAATTTCAATTACAGTTCCATTCAAGAAGCACATTCATAAGTAACAGAATAGACAATTAAACATCACATAGAATTAAACACTAATTTTATGTGGGAAAACCCTTATGGGAGAAAAACCCACACACCAAGCAAAATCACTTTGTATTACAGTAAATGACAATTACATACAAAGTTACAGAATTGTGCTTTTAGGTGTTAATCCACACAACATCAACTTTTGTAGCATAACACTTCCTTGATCAACCTTGTTCTTCCAATCAAACAATACTATCTCTTACAAAATGTTCAATGTTCATATAACATACATGTTGCAAGTATGAGGTGAGCCATTGTTGTCATTGATGTCAACATACTCATACTGCATTGACAAGAAGGATTTGATGAGCTTTGTGCTGAGGATATTGAGAAAATTAGCTTCAGTCAGGAACAGTGAAGAACAGTGATGAGAAGAAGGTAAATATACTGTATAGGATGAGAACCGGAGGATGCGGATTAAAGGGTTAGTAGATATGAGTCTTGAGATGCTACAGTTAAGATTTCAGAGGTCCGCATGAAGATCTGAAGGAGTTATGGCTGCCGGTATAGAACCGGGTCCGGCAAGTATCCGGAGGTGACAGAGGATCACAAAAAGGTCCGGTGAGGTCCGGAATTGTATTATCATAATCTGCGGATTGGAAGGAGTGTTTTATATGTCCTTGTGATGTTTCATCCTGATTTGTGTGTAATTTGGAGGTCCGGATGTACCTCCTGCATTATGACTGTGGCGACAGACTGTGTTCTTGAAGTTCCGGATGAGGAAGACAAGAGATCCCAGTAAGCAGAGAAAGTGCGGATGTATCCGGACATTCAGACAGACTTGTGAAGGTTCTTGAATCATGTTTAGGTTGTGTTGTTGGTCCGCATTGATGGTAGAGCCCGGAATTGAAGTTATTCTTCCGGATGAAGTTATTGCTCTGTTTAGCCGACCGGATGAGTTGTTCATCCTGCGAATGTTCTTGTGATAGCCGACCGGATGTGTTATTCATCTTGCGGATACTCCTATGGTTGTTTGCCGACTTAGATGCTTGTTCCTAAGTCGATGTCTTGTATAAATAATGATTTGTGAATTCATTTCAGTGGAGTTGTATGTATGAGTAAGGTGTAGCGAAGAAAGGTGCGAAAGGCAGAGCAGAGATTGTTGGGCTTAATTGGAACTGATCCGGACATGGTAGAGATGTCATTCTCCAGTTCAAGACTGTGATTTTTATCACTCTGTAGACAGTGTGTCTCCTTGTAGGCAGTGGGCCTCTTTGTGAGCAGTGTGCTCGGGCAGTGAGCCCTTATTGGCATGTGCCATTCATTTTTCCTTATTCTTCTAACAGAGAATAATTCTTGGGTTAATCACCCCGTGGTTTTTCCCTTAACCGGGTTTTCCACGTCAAAATCTTGGTGTTCAATGTGTTGATGCTTATCTGCTCTTGTGTTTATGTATTATGCTTCCATGAATGATTATTTGATATGCTGCTAACTAACAACAAAGAATTAAGTGTTTGAAAGAGAACAAGTTCTATACAACTGATTCACCCCCCCCCCCTCTCAGTTGTATGCCCTAGATCCAACAATTGGTATCAGAGCTGAGTTCCTCTGATAGGAGCTTAACCGCTTGAGGTGATCCAGGATGTCGTCATACAAGAAGGATAGTCCGAAGTTCGATGGAACCAACTTCACTCTCTGGAAAGGTCGCATGAAGTGTCATTTGGAATGTATGGGAAAAGCATACTTGGCTATGATTTCAAAACCATATATACCCCCACAAGGTGGTCCGACAACTCCTGATGAAACCACAGAAGCTGAAAACAATCTGCGGACCAAGGAAGCTCTTCTAAGCGCATTGAATGACTCAGATCTCTCGAATGTCATTGACCTACCAACTGCATATGAGATCCTAACTAAACTGGAACTTCTGTATGAAGGAGATGAGTTTGTCAAAAGTGCAAGGTTGCAAAGTCTGAAAGGGAAATTTGAAAGATTGAAAATGAGAGATGATGAAAACATTACTACCTTTATGCCAAGAGTAAATGAGCTGGTATGTGGAATCAGAAATGCTGGTGGAACTCTAGATGAAAATGAGATTGTCTGCAAAATCCTAAGATCCCTTCCTGCTGCCTACAAAATCAAAGTTGCTGCCATTGATGAATTCAGAGCCCACACAACTGTCACAAGAGAACAATTGGCTGGCAAACTAGCTGCATTTGAAATGACCGAGTTTGGAGATGATCCACCCAAGACTGAGTCTGCCTTTAAAGCCAGTGCCTATGTGAAAGGCAAACAGAGATTTGATCCGGGTGAAAACTCATCAAGGAAAATGTCATGGTATGATCAAGCAAGAAGAGACATGGAAGAAGAAGAAGCAGAAACAGCTCAACTTGAAGCCCTCATTGCAAAGAGACTGCCAAGAGGATCCGGTAAGTATGAAGGAAAACTACCCTTTAAGTGTTTTAACTGCAATAAGATTGGTCATTTTGCCTCAAGATGTCCGGAGAGATCTGCAAGATCTAATACTCACAGACAAAGGTTTCAAAAGAATTGCTATTATGTTCATGAAGAAGATGACAATGAAGGAGTAACAGATGATGAATCAGATCCAGGAAGCAAATCCGGAAATGAGTGGGTGTTTATAGCCATCAAGGAAGAAGATTCCTTGCTCTCTGAATCTGTCAATCACAAAGTTGTTGAAAAAGCCTTGGCTGCTCAAGTGGAAGAAAAGGATGATTGGGTTATTGACAGTGGATGCTCTCACCATATGACTGGTGACAAGAATAAGTTCTTAGATTTGGAAAGATATGAAGGAGGAATGGTAAAGTTTGGTGACAATTCTGCTGGCAGAATCAGAGGTAGGGGAACTATTTCCTTTGATGGTAAGAGCAAAACAGGTAATGTACTATATGTTGAAGGATTGAAGCACAATCTTCTCAGTGTTGGTCAGTTAGTGGACAAAGGCTATGATCTCCGGTTCAAGAATGGAAAATGCAGAATCTTTACAAGCTCCGGAACTGAAATTGCATCCGGTACTCAGACAAGAGGTAACATCTTTCATCTGGTTGGTTCAAATAAAAGTTGTTTGTTTGTTCAAATTGATCAGAGTTGGTTATGGCATAGAAGAATGTGTCATGTAAATTTTGATAACATCATCAAAATAAGCAATACTCAGGCTGTGAGAGATCTTCCAAAGTTGATAAAACCTACAAACAGTGTGTGTAAAGAATGTCAGTTAGGCAAACAAAGCAGAGTCTCTTTTAAAAGCAAAGATCAGTCTTCTACCGGATTGTTGGAATTAGTACATACTGATCTATGTGGTCCGACAAGAATCAAGAGTCTGCAAGGTGATAGATATTTCATGTTGTTAATTGATGATCATTCCCGGATGATGTGGGTTACCTTTCTGAAAGAAAAATCAGAAGCTTTTGAGAAGTTCAAAATCTTCAAAGCTATGGTGGAGAATCAAACCGGATTGAAACTAAAGTGTCTAAGGTCTGATAGAGGTGGTGAATTTACATCTGGTGAATTCATTGACTTTTGTGAGAAACAGGGTATAAGGAGACAGTTGTCTGCTCCTAGGACTCCACAGCAGAATGGAGTAGTTGAGAGAAAGAACCGGACCATCCAGGAAGCTGCTAGGACAATGATGTTGGAAGCAAATGTTCCTCAAATGTTTTGGAAAGAAGCTATCAGCACTGCAGTCTACACTCTCAATCGAGTTCAAATCAGAAACAACACCGGTAAGACCCCCTATGAACTTTGGTTTGGCATCACTCCTACTGTGAAATATTTCAGGGTATTTGGTAGCAAGTGTTATATTAAAAGAGATGAAGATCTAGGAAAGTTTGATGCTAGAAGTGATGAAGGAATTTTCTTGGGCTACTCCACTCAAAGCAAAGCATATCGGTGTTACAATAAGAGATTGAGGAAGATGATAGAAAGTACCAATGTAAAGGTTGATGAAGGAATTGAGAAGCCTTCAAGATTTTATGAATTTGATGAAGATGACCAAGATAGTGTTCAAGGAACTCAATCCTCTCCGGTGAAACAGAGTCAGCCTGATCCGGCAAATCAGGAAGAAGAGTTAGGTTTAAATGAGCCTGATCAAGAAACAGCAGTACTGGATACTCCCAAAATTCCAAGGTATGTAAAACTGAATCACTCTGAAGATCAGATCATAGGTGACAGAAGCAAAGGTGTACAAACTAGAAGGAATATTGCTCAAGATCAGAATGAATGTTGTCTGATTTCAAGGATTGAACCTAAAACAATAAATGAAGCCTGCAATGATGAAAATTGGACCAAAGCAATGGAAGATGAACTGATGCAAATTGAGAAAAATCATACTTGGGATCTTGTTCCCAGACCTAGAGACAGGAATGTAATTGGAACCAAGTGGGTCTTCCGGAACAAACTAAATGAAGCTGGTGAAGTAATCAGAAACAAAGCTAGATTGGTCTGCAAAGGCTACTCTCAAATAGAAGGAATTGACTTTGAAGAGACTTTTGCTCCGGTAGCAAGAATTGAAGCAGTCAGATTACTTCTTGCATTTGCTGCCTTCAAAGATTTCAAGGTATATCAGATGGATGTCAAGTCTGCCTTCTTAAATGGTGATCTGGAAGAAGAAGTCTACATTGAACAACCGGATGGATTTCAATTGTCTGATAATAATGATATGGTCTGCAAGTTGAAGAAAGCTTTGTATGGATTGAAGCAAGCCCCAAGAGCATGGTATGAAAGGTTGGATAAGCATCTTGTGCAGATTGGATTCAACAAAGGTACTGCTGACAGCAACTTATATTTCAAAATTGATCATGAAAACATTCTGATTGTTGAAGTGTTTGTGGATGATATCATTTTTGGAGGAAGAGATAGTATGTGTAAAACTTTTGCAAATCAGATGAAAAGTGAGTTTGAAATGTCTATGCTTGGTGAAATGAATTTCTTCTTGGGTCTGCAAATTACTCAAACAAAAGAAGGGATCTTCATTTCTCAGACCAAATATGTGAAAGAATTGTTAAAGAAATTTGGTATGGAAGACTCAAAGCCTATGAACACTCCTATGGCAACCGGATGTAAGTTAAGCAAAGATGATGATTCTCCAAAGGCAGATCAGACAAAGTATAGATCAATGATTGGTGGATTGTTGTATCTCACTCAAACTAGACCAGATATAATGCAAGCTGTTGGTCTTGTGGCAAGATTCCAGGCTGATCCTAGAGAATCTCATGTTATGGCAATCAAAAGAATTTTTAGATACTTGAAAGGGACAGTTGAGTATGGTCTATGGTATCCTAGAGATCCGGATTTTTCTCTTCATGCTTACACAGATGCAGATTGGGCAGGAGATGTGGATGACCGGAAGAGCACTAGTGGTGGAGCATTCTTTTTGGGGAAGAGATTGGTTTCTTGGCTAAGCAAGAAACAAGATGCAATATCTCTGTCTACAACTGAAGCAGAATACATTGCAGCAGCAGGTAGTTGCACTCAAATCTTGTGGATGAAGCAGATGCTGAGAGACATCAAAGTTGAATATGAGGAGCCTATCACAATTTTCTGTGATAATTCAAGTGCAATTAATATTTCCAAGAATCCGGTATTGCATTCTAAGACTAAGCACATATCTATCAAATTTCACTTTTTGAGAGAACAAGTAAACAAGGAAGAAGTCAGATTGGAGTATGTTCCCTCCAAGGATCAGATTGCAGATATCTTTACAAAACCTCTTCCCAAGGACTCTTTTGAATATCTCCGGAAGAAGTTAGGGGTCATGGCCCCTCCGGTGATGAACTAAGATGCACTAATGTGCATCAGTCCGGTGGCAATCACAGTCATATCTTGTAATCCGGACTAATGGGGAGCTGCAACTAAGGGGGAGCAGCTGGTATTATTCTGATGCATGAGAGTTGCAAGTATGAGCCCTTTGCCATTGATGTCAAAGGGGGAGAGAAGACATGTGAAAAACAAGTGGTTGATGATCAAAGGGGGAGCAGCAAAGGAAGACATGTGAGGAGTGGTTGTTGATAGGGGGAGCTGTGACAGAAAAGAGAAGTTCTTGTCTTGATGGTTTTTCACATCATATGTTGCCATCAATGACAAAGGGGGAGATTGTTGCAAGTATGAGGTGAGCCATTGTTGTCATTGATGTCAACATACTCATACTGCATTGACAAGAAGGATTTGATGAGCTTTGTGCTGAGGATATTGAGAAAATTAGCTTCAGTCAGGAACAGTGAAGAACAGTGATGAGAAGAAGGTAAATATACTGTATAGGATGAGAACCGGAGGATGCGGATTAAAGGGTTAGTAGATATGAGTCTTGAGATGCTACAGTTAAGATTTCAGAGGTCCGCATGAAGATCTGAAGGAGTTATGGCTGCCGGTATAGAACCGGGTCCGGCAAGTATCCGGAGGTGACAGAGGATCACAAAAAGGTCCGGTGAGGTCCGGAATTGTATTATCATAATCTGCGGATTGGAAGGAGTGTTTTATATGTCCTTGTGATGTTTCATCCTGATTTGTGTGTAATTTGGAGGTCCGGATGTACCTCCTGCATTATGACTGTGGCGACAGACTGTGTTCTTGAAGTTCCGGATGAGGAAGACAAGAGATCCCAGTAAGCAGAGAAAGTGCGGATGTATCCGGACATTCAGACAGACTTGTGAAGGTTCTTGAATCATGTTTAGGTTGTGTTGTTGGTCCGCATTGATGGTAGAGCCCGGAATTGAAGTTATTCTTCCGGATGAAGTTATTGCTCTGTTTAGCCGACCGGATGAGTTGTTCATCCTGCGAATGTTCTTGTGATAGCCGACCGGATGTGTTATTCATCTTGCGGATACTCCTATGGTTGTTTGCCGACTTAGATGCTTGTTCCTAAGTCGATGTCTTGTATAAATAATGATTTGTGAATTCATTTCAGTGGAGTTGTATGTATGAGTAAGGTGTAGCGAAGAAAGGTGCGAAAGGCAGAGCAGAGATTGTTGGGCTTAATTGGAACTGATCCGGACATGGTAGAGATGTCATTCTCCAGTTCAAGACTGTGATTTTTATCACTCTGTAGACAGTGTGTCTCCTTGTAGGCAGTGGGCCTCTTTGTGAGCAGTGTGCTCGGGCAGTGAGCCCTTATTGGCATGTGCCATTCATTTTTCCTTATTCTTCTAACAGAGAATAATTCTTGGGTTAATCACCCCGTGGTTTTTCCCTTAACCGGGTTTTCCACGTCAAAATCTTGGTGTTCAATGTGTTGATGCTTATCTGCTCTTGTGTTTATGTATTATGCTTCCATGAATGATTATTTGATATGCTGCTAACTAACAACAGAGAATTAAGTGTTTGAAAGAGAACAAGTTCTATACAACTGATTCACCCCCCCCCCTCTCAGTTGTATGCCCTAGATCCAACAATACATTCTCAACAATCATTACAACTTCCCATAGCCAAATGGTCACAAATAGTTTAACCGCCAAATACTTTCAAACCATTAAAGAGACACCAACTACACTCTTTCTAAACTCTCAAAGTTTCTTTGACATACATATTAATTGCCAAGTCATTCAGTCTTCAACTCTTTATCGATCCATCGAGGGGACTAACTTCATAGTCTTGGCAAAAAGACATTATCTCATCGATAGTAAATGAACAACCAACACACACCATGAATATTTATCACATCAGTCATATTGGGGAGACTTCATATTTCTCTTACCGATATGAAGATGTGCTACCGATGTAGCTTACATCTACCACCATGGTCCCCACTGCCAACTACACACCCACGTCACCACCACTTGGCATCCCCCACTCTACCATAGTCAACCAAACAAAGTCACGAAGTCACTAAAAACTAAACTTGAGAACATCTGGTCAGAGGTTATGAAGTTTTGAAAACCCATGACTGGCTGACAACAAAGAGACTAAGTCGGGAGGTCAAGAGGTTACGAAACTTTAGAACCATGTGACTTAGGTTAGGAAAACTTAAGACTGCCTAACTTAAGAGTAATTAGGCCATCGAGGAGACTCTAAACTATGTCCATTTGAAATGTAAAAATTAGGCCGATGAAGAAGTTAAACTTAACCTACAGGGAGAAGATCAAACTAGTAAATTTGAGTCACATTTTCCAACATGCTCCCACTTGATGAAGAACTTACTGGGTTCTTTCAAAACTCAAAGTTACTAAATATCATAGGCCCCAAGGCCCATTGAAATGGCAAACCATATGAACTTGTTTGTGCTCACAGGCTTCGTTAATGCATCAACAACATTCATCAGAGTATCAACCTTCTATATATTAACCTTTCCATCCTCCACCATATCATGAAAAAAATGGTAATGCACGTCAATATGTTTGGTCCTGACATGGAAAGTTGGATTTTTTGCTAAACAAATAACACTTTGACTATCATAGTAGATAGTAATCTGCCCTGCATCAAACCCAATATTAGAACACAACCTTCTAAGACAAATGGCTTCCTTGCAAGCGTGAGTTGCTGCCATGTACTCCACCTTAATAGTAGACAAAGCAACTACATCCTGCCACTTGCTCATCCAACTAATTGCACCACCAAACAACGTGAATACATATCCATTGGTGGATCTTGTGTTGTCAATGTCCCCTACCCACTGAGAATCCACAAATCCACAAATTCTAATAGATCTCTGTGATCCAATAGAGTTACCATGATAACACAAGGCGTACTCTAAGGTACCCTTCAAATATCTGAAGGCTCTTTTCACAGCATCCCAATGCGCCCTTCCTAGATTAGCCATAAAAGACTAAGTACTCCCACTACTTGGGTAATGTCTGGCCTTGTACAAACCATTGCATACATCAAACTACCAATTACACTTTCATAAGGCACCCTGGTCATGTCCCCCATCTTAGTAGGAGATTTTGGGCAATCTTCAATAGATAGCTTTGTTCCTTGCAACACTGAAACAACTAGGTGCTTGCAATTGGTCATATTAAATTTCTCTAGGAAAATATTAATATACTTGCTCTGGCTGAGCCAAAGTTTTCTATTTTCCCTATCCCTTTTGATTTCCATCCCTAGAATATACCTTGCTACACCTAAATCTTTCATTTCAAACTATGCTAACAATTGAGATTTTAACTCAAAAATCATACTCTTACTATTCCCAATGAACAATATATCATCCACATTCAGGGCAATAATAAGAAGACGACCATTTTTAGATTTAAAGTAAACAAAATGATCAAATTTTGATCTCACAAATCCTAAAGACAACACATAGGTATCAAACTTCTTGTACCACATTCTAGGTGACTATTTCAAACCATACAGAGATTTCTTTAATTTACAAACTAGGTTTTCCTTACCTTTTTCAATGAAGTGCTTTGGTTGGGACATGTAAATTTCTTCTTCCAAATCTCCATGAAGAAATGCTATCTTCACATCCATCTACTCAATTTCTAAGTCATACGCTACTGCAAGTGACAATAGAAATCTGATAGATGTTAGCTTAGCTACAGGAGAAAATATTTCTCCATAATCAATTACCTCTACCTAGGAATATCCTTTCATGACCAACCTTGATTTATGCTTCTCAACACTGCCATCTAGACCAATCTTCTTTTTAAACATCCATTTGCATCCACAAGGCTTTCGACCTTCAAGTACCAGATCCCAAGTTTCATTCTTCTTCAATGACACCATTTCTTCATTCATGGCTTCCAACTAGGAATTTGAATAAGACATACCAATAGCCTCTCTAATAGTCCTAGGCTCATCAATGTTAGCAATCAAATCATAGGCACAACTAGAATCTAACATAGAATATCCAAACCTTTCAAGTTGATGCTTCTCACGTGTAGACCTCCTCACAGGCTAAGGCTGAGGTTCTTCTTCTTGCTCAGAACTTTTAGAGCTACTTGAGCTCTCCTCATTAATAGGTACACTAGGAGTTAATAGTTCCTACTTACCTAGTGTAAGAGGAATTTCAACTACCTCCTTTTCTGCTTCTTTTACCTTTGGTCGTAGATCAACTGTAGAAGGTTTCAACTCATGGAAGATAACACTTCTGCTATACAACACCTTCTCAGTAACTAGATTCCATATCTTGTACCCTTTCACACGAATTCCATAACCGATGAAGATACATTTTATAGCCTTATTTTCCAATTTAGATATTTTTTCACTAGGCACATAAGCATACACCTAACAGCCAAAGACTCTAACATGTCTCAAGGAGGGCTTCTTACCAGACCATGCTTCCATAGGTGTCTTGTCCACGAGTACTAAAGTGGGAGATCTGTTAATTAGATAACATGTTGTAGCCACAACCTCAGCCTAGAACTTCTGTTCTAGACTAGCACTACTCAACATACTTCTCGCCCTTTCTATCAGTGTTCTATTCATCCTTTCAGCAACTCCATTTTGTTGTGGAGTGTAAGGAGTAGTTTTATGCCTTTTAATTCCATGGTATTTGCAATACTTATCGAAATCTACTGAACAAAACTCACCACCATTATCTGTCCTCAAGCATTTTATTTTCCTTGAAGTCTGATTTTCTACCAAGGTTTTAAATTCCTTAAATTGACTAAAAAGTTTAGTTTTACTTTTGAGAAAATAAACAAATGTCCTCAAATAATCATCTATGAAAGAGGAAAAATATTTAGACTTTGATAACAAAGGAACATTAACTAGACCAAATACATCAGAGTGAACATAATCCAAAATTCTAGAAGATTTATGAGGACTAGAATAAAATGAAACATGATGTTGCTTTCCATATATGTAATGTTCGCAAAAATCAAACTTAAGAAAAAATCATCAAGCCCTTCAACCAGGTTTTTATTTTTCAAGGCTTTTAAGCCTTTTTCATCAATGTGGCTGAGTCTATGATGCCACATCATTGTTTTCTCTGCTGGGAGTTTCACCTCCAAGGAGTTAGCACCCAGAGAAACACGATCTTCCTTCTCTAGATGATTAGATTTACTTGACTTTATAAAAGCACTGTTACATTGAACTACATGTGTATCCATCTTATACAGAGTGCCAATTTGTGCACCCTTAGCTAGCACCATAGAGCCTCTAGTAATTCTACAAACACCATTCAAGAAAGAAACTTGCACATCAACATCATTCAACTTACAGAAAGAAAATTCTGAGCCAAACCTAGTATATGCATTACATCATTTATTCCTTTTATTCTTCCATCAGGAAACTAAATTCTGACTCTTCCATGACCAACAATTTCCAAGTATGAATCATCATCCAGATACACCTTGTTGATAACTGAGAGGGGGGGTGAATCAGTTATCTTAATTATTTCATCTTTCTGAACTTTCTTAATAATTAATACAGCATCAATTCAAATAAGCAAACATAACCATGAAATGGAAATACACATGACACAATATTTTTGACTTGGAAACCCTATTAGGGGAGAAAACCACGGGGTGATTAACCCAAGATTGTATTCTCTGTTAGAAGAATAGAAATACAAAATTGCACTTGCCAATTAGGGCTCACTGCCCGAGCACACTGCTCACAAGGGACTCACTGTCTACAAGTTGTAAGAAGAATAATAAGATACTTGAACTGATGAGAAGCATCCATACATACTGGAGTTTAGTTCCTGTTAGGCTCAGTAAACTGATCTGCTACACTTCATCCTTCCTCTTCTTTTGTTCTGCTGTCCTTTCACATACTGGACCTTCCTTACTACTTTCTTTCTACTCTTCTACTTTTCTTCGCACTTAACACAATACACACACACATTTTCATTGAAATCCATCTGGTATATATATATCCACACAAGGGATTTCATCCTCTTTCTAGTCAGCATCCGGAATAGTCAATATTTCCCAAACTCTAGTCTGTCGGTTGAATCCTTACTTACCAATTGATGTGGATCTAAAAGAAACTTATAGAAGTCATCTAACAAGTTGGCCAATCATGAATGATACCTTAAGAATCTTTATCACTATCAGCATCTCATCCGGAATAACTTCTAATGCTCTGCCTATCAGTTCTTCCTTTGTCTGTTCTACCAAATCAGACCCCAATACTTGAATGCTTATATCTCTTTACTCTTGCATCATCAGAGGCTCAATTCCTAGAATCTATCAGTCAAGGTACTCCTCTTGACTTCCCCAAGTCTGCACTTTCAAAAGATACTTCCTCTGAGAGATCCGGAGCTGACTGTCAAACCTTGCCACATACTCTGTTCTTTCTTATCGGACCACAACACTCTTCAATCTGACTTCCGGTATAGGCACACCATGTCCTGCGGATGTGTGGGATGAACTTTGTTGCCATCAATGACAACAATCATGAAGATACAATGTGTCTCTTGCCAACAATCTCCCCCTTTGGCATTGATGGCAGCACTTAGTGAAAAATGACTAAGTGTTATACTAAACTCCCCCTTGGTTGATGCTCTCTTCTAATGTACACTTTACCGGAGCTCCCCCTTATCTAGATTCCTCATTTTTCACTGTTCCTCACTCCCCTTTTGACATCAATGGCAAAGGGTAGGGTCTGCACACAAAAATTGCCCAAAAATTCAACTATACTTAGCCGCATAAGTATATAATCAGGTTTTACTTACATATATTGTAATATGTTTACAAAAGTTGTCTTCAACTATACAAGTTCTGTCACCCAACTCTGCTTTACCCTGTCCAAAATTGAGATGTGACCACTCAACAGGAATGCAAAAGCTTCTGCCCTCTTGAGATCTGTTGGATCACTAGTCCGGGCTGTGGTCTGGGCATCTGTTAGGACCTCATGCATGGCCTCTAATTTGGGGATAATCATCCCTCTAAGCTCACCCATCTGACTTATTATGTTCTTCCTCTCCTTTTCAAGTTTCTTGATCTCATTCATGACTACAATAGTTTGACATTCCTGGTTTACTATAGATAAAGTGAGAGGATCAAAATTCTGAGAGAGGCTTGATAGTTTATCCTCTTGTTCCTTTACTTTCTTCTCAATATCCTTGGTCACTTTGGACCAGGATACACAAAATTTATAGATATCTCTGCCATCTTTAAGAGCATTTTCTAAGCTCTTTATCCCAATATCCATATTTCTCCTATCATTGGTTATAAGTCCTTGTAACTCCGAGAATCTTTTATCCAAAAACTCTTTCCAGACTTTCTCTTCTGCTACTTTCTCTAAAGAATCAAAATGAGTACTAATAGAATTTACAAGAGACTTTAGATTACCGGATGTGTATGCTGTAGGATCCTTTTGGAAGGATGGCATGATTTTTTCTAGTACACTGGATGTAGTTTCTATGAGTTCACAGTCTTCCATGTGAGACTTCATCATTTTTTCTTTTGCCTTTGCTTGAGTGAAGGAAGCTAGCTTCATGTTTTGCACTAGAGAGAGGGAATCAAAATTGAATGGACCTTGAAGTAACTCTGGTTCATCAAATTCCATCATCTCTTTGGTCAAGAAATCCTTAACTACTTCTACTGTGTCTCTTGCCAGAGACATAATTTTCTCTGCCTTACCACTGTCATCTGTAGCTTTTTCTGTCCTTAACTCTTCTTTTCTTTCCTTTCCTTGTTCTTCTTGACTAGATTTTTCTTTTATACTTTCTTCTCCTTTAGATCTGGAGATTGCCGGAGAGTCTGGATTTACTTCTCCTTGAACTTCCTCTTCCGGAGCAGGGGAATCTAAGTCCTTGCCTTTTTCTTCACCTGTCTCCTTTACCTCTTCTACTACTATCTCAATAGTTTCTTCCTTGTTGTCCATGGTAGAGGGCTTATCACTTATGTCCTCTATGATAGGAATGTTGAACCTTTTGTAGGCATTCTGGAGGATTTTTTTAGTTTCTTTAGCTATTATGTCAGTTTCTCTAAGCATAAGCTGATTCATTCTTGCTTTGCTCCGGAACTCATCCTTGCAATCTTTGAAAATCATATTCATTTGTTTCTGCGTGATTCAGGGATAGAGTTGAATAGCTATTTGTTCCCTGATCTCAAGGTCCTTGGCCTTGGCATTGTTCTTTCTGATTTCTAGTTCTTTCTCTAGGCTCTTTGGAATTAAAGATATAATCTCAATGAATGCTTTATTATAAATGTTAAGGTACATGACTGTGGCTTCTTGTAGGATCTTTTGATCAGCCTCACTGTAGTAGTCATAAAATTCAGTCATTGGTTTCAAATTCCCATCCACAGTGACTGATTTGACTACATTATCAATGGACAGAGTGGGCCTTTCAACAAACTCTTCTACCATCTTTTCCTTGTCTTCACCAGTAGAGGGTTCACCAAATACTTTCTTCTTTTTCCTCATTTTCCTTACCTCCTCATGTGATTCTATCTCTTCTTCATCCTTCTGACTGATATAAGACCTTGTGGCCTTCGTCTTGGTTCTTTTCTCTTCTTTACCAGATGATTTTGCTTCCAGTTTTGATGCCTTTGAGGTCTTAGCAATTGTAGGTGCAGACCTCTTAGAGGATCTGGTCCGGGAGGGGGCTTCTACTGGATCACTTTCCTTTTCTGCTTCTTCCTTCTCTTTCTCTACCCTTTCCATCTTTTCTCTATGTACATCAAGTGCCTCTTTTGAGATTACATGCCTCTTGGCAAATTCTTCTACCTCTTTTCTCACTTTTCTCTTCATCTCCGGTTGTCTGAGTTCCACATGGATTTTTATACTTAATTCTTCAAACGTTCCAAACCTTTCTACCTTAGGATCCTTGGGCTGACTTAGCATGTGTTGAACATGCAACTCTACAATTTTCTCATCAACTTCATACCCCATTGGCATGATCCACACTGTTCTTGGTTCCACAGCCTCCATTAGGCACTAATCAGTTTCTACCATAAAGCACACTGTATCTTTGTACTTCTCAACCAGAGATTGGGGGATTATTTCTCTAGCTTGCATCATACTTTGAAAGTTCTTGAAATATCCCCACAAAGCTGCATTTCTTGCCTTAGCGTCCCCAAGCCCATGCAGGTAGTCTCTGATTTGGATTGCAACAGGTTTGTCATTCTACCAAACCCAACCACTAGATTCAAAAAGCTCATTCATGAAGTAGAAGAATAAACATAATATCAACCCACCATACTTGAATGAGTTTTTCTTGTCCTTTTTGATCTTTTGTAGGTTCTCCAATAGTTGGCTTAGAAGAAGTTCACAAAGATCACAGTCAGCATTTTCTCTTAGCATCTGATAAGCTGTATAAACTACAGTTCCTGGTACTGAATTTTCCCTACTGGAGTGATAAATCTTGTAACCAATTATTATGGATGCAAATTTGATATCTGAATCAGTGATATCTTCAATTGTCATAGCTTTCTTGTCAAATTTTGATCCGGTTGCTTCACTCACTATCTGATTCTTGACAGATTTAAGAACAGGTATCCCACCAGATGAGTGTAGACCAGTTACTACCCTAATTGCATCCTTGGTGATCTTAAGCGGTCTATTCAACCATAAAAAGTTATCATGCACTCTGCTCAACACATACCGGACCCATTCATCTTCTTCAAAACAAGGGAAATGAATGCACTATGCAAAATGCTTATCCCGGATGACCTTGAACTGAGGTTTGAGCTCAAAAGAATCATCTATTAACTGATTGTGATAGATATCAACCAGCTTAGATTCCCCAAATTCTTCAATATTCGCATGAATATAAGCCCTAACATCTTCTACATGCAGAATTCCATGCGAAATGCTTGAAAAGGCGCCTAGGGGATCAACTTCTAGAGATTTATATGGATGCTTCTTAAACTTAGGGTGTGGCCTATCAGAAATCTTCACCACATTCGAAGTGGCCATTTTCAAAAGATTTATAGAGAGATATTCAGCAATGAAAAATACCTTTTACACTTCTAGGGTTCGCTGAATGAACCAAATTAATTTGCTGGATGAATCGACTTCAATGGTTGATCTTTGAAAGTTTGAGACGATTTGTTGCAGAGCTCCTTTTCTTTTCTTCTTGAGTACAAATGTGCAAATGATGAATGAATGAACTCTTTTATTTCTAGGAAAGCCCTAATTTCATACTACAATAAATGCGTGACCTAATTCATTCCAATTGCCTTGTTCATCTTATTCTGAGACAGATCTTTTTCAGATCACTAAGATACACTTAGAGTCATTCTTAGAGAATAGTGATAATCTATCTTCCTTTCCTTAATCATTTTATCTATCCACAGATCAAGATCCCATAGTTGAAATCATGTTAGATTTAACAGTGAAAAACCTACTTCTCACCGGATGATTGATGAACTGGATTAGTTTTCAACTTGTTCAAAATTTCTTGCAAATCTTTCATCTTTTAACCAAAGCTTATTTAGATGTCTCTTTGTGAACCCTTTAATCTGCAACTCTCCTTGTGCCAGTTTTGGCACCAATTAACTGGCTGGGGGAAAATGTTTTTCTTTGTGTCTCCCCCTGAGCCAGAGCTCACCTTTTAATTTCCACAAGGAATATCAGCACCAGATTCTGGTACGGATCCATCCCCTACGTTTTCTGTACTTCTCTTCACCCAAATCTTCTTCATCTCACTTTTAACTTCATCCGCATTCACTTTTCCTTTTCCCTTGTCTTGATTCTGATTATGATGTACCGGACCTCTTTTGTCCTGATTCTTGCTTCTATAGAATTTTGTAATATGACTGGATCTATTGCAATTGTGGCAAACAACATTTCTTTGCATATTTGATTGATGTCCTCTTGATCTACATTGATTAGTCATATGACCCATTCTATTGCATGCAAAGCATCTACCATTGAAATAATTGTTCATTTGCATATTTCTGCATTCATGAGATTTGTAACCATACCTTTTGCAGTTAAAACACTGTCCGGAGAAGGATGTGTTAGTCTGATTCATTCTTCTTCTACACTGATTAGCTTTGTGACCAAAGTTATTGTAGTTGTGGTAGTATCCATTGAAGGATGGATATCTTTGAGCATTAGGTTGCCTCACTGGAGGTCTTCTAGGCCTGTTTCTTGGATTTTCTGATTCAAATTTCTTCTGACTGGATCCAGAGCTCTCACCTTTCTCATATCCCAAGCCACGCTTGTCATCTACCCTCTTTTGGCTTTCAAGAAGAACTTCAAGTTGAGCAGAACTTATCTTGAATTTCTCTTTGTATTCATTTGTTGTTTGAAGATCCCTTTTAAGAGAGACAATTTGATCTTCTAGTTTTTCTTCATTATCTTTAGCATCTTCAAGATCGGATTCAAGATGTCTGATTATTCTATCCATCTTGTGGTAGTCTTCTAATTTCTCCTTAAGAGATTGTTTTAGATCATCTTCAGTTTTTCTTTTCTCTTCAATTTCTTGGGTAAATTTCATGACTCCTAATTCCATTTCATGTCTTACCATGATGATCTCTTTTGACAATTTTTCACATAACTTGGTTTTCTCCTTAAGATCTTCATTTGTATCATTTGCTTCACCTTGACTTGCCAATTGCTGAAGTAGTTCCTTTCTCTTTTTCATAGAGAGACTTAGTTTCCCTTTTAGTTCATTTATGAAATAATCAGCCTATTTGAGTCTTTCCTTCAATACATTGACTTTAGAATTAGATTGCTCAAGATCATCTAGGGCAGACTGAAGTTGCTCCCTCATACCATACACATCCATCTCAATTCCCAGATCTTCCTCAAGATGTTAGGCTCTGATTGGAGGAACTTGGCTCTGATACCAATTGTTGATAACTAAGAGGGGGGTGAATCAGTTATCTTAATTATTTCATCTTTTTGAACTTTCTAAATAATTAATACAACATCAATTCAAATAAGCAAACATAACCATGAAATGGAAATACACATGACATAATATTTTTGATGTGGAAACCCTGTTCAGGAAGAAAACCACAGGGTGATTAACCCAAGATTGTATTCTCTGTTAGAAGAATAGAAATACAAAATGGCACTTGCCAATTAGGGCTCACTGCCCGAGCACACTGCTCATAAGAGACTCACTGTCTACAAGTTGTAAGAAGAATAATAAGATACTTGAACTAATGAGAAGCATCCATACATGCTAGAGTTCAGTTCTTGTTAGGCTCAGTAAACTGATCTACTGCACTTCATCCTTCCTCTTCTTTTGTTCTTCTATCCTTTCACATATCAGATGTTCCTTACTGCTTTCTTTTTTCTCTTCTACTTTTCTTCGTACTTAACACAATACACACACACTTTCATCGAAATCCATCTAGTATATATATATCCACACAAGGGATTTCATCCTCTTTCTAGTTGGCATCCAGAATAGTCAATATTTCCCAAACTCTAGTCTGTTAGCTGAATCCTTGCTTACCAAATGATGCGGATCTAAAAGAAACTTATAGAAGTCATCTAACAAGTTGGCCAATCATGAATGATACCTTAAGAATCTTTATCACTATCAGCATCTCATCCAGAATAACTTTTGATGCTCTGCCTATCAGTTCTTCCTTTGTCTGTTCTACCAAACCAGACCCCAATACTTGAATGCTTATATCTCTTTACTCTTGCATCACCAGAGGCTCAATTCCTAGAATCTATCAGTCAAGGTACTCCTCTTGACTTCCCCAATTCCAAACTTTCAAAAGATACTTCTTCTGAGAGATCCGAACTTGATTGTCAGACCTTGCCACATACTCTGTTCTTACTTACCAGACCACAACACTCTTCAATCTGACTTCCGGTATAGGCACACCATGTCCTGCGGATGTGTGGGATGAACTTTGTTGCCATCAATGACAACAATCATGAAGCTACAATGTGTCTCTTGCCAACACACCTTTCCACCTTTGTATTCTTCATACTTTGAAAACCAATCTCTGTGAGATGTCATGAGAAAAGATTCACCTGAGTTAATCAGCCAAACATCATCCAATGTTTGCATCACCAAGGCTCCAATGAAGGCATCTACATCACTTTGAGAAGATTCATTATCAGAAGAATTCTTCTTCTTTTTCTTCTTCTTCTCCTCTTTACAATCTTTCTTGATGTGTCTAGTCTTCCCACAATTCCAGCACTTCACCTTGGACTTTTTACCAGGAGACTTTGATCTCCCCTCTGAGTTCGATCTAGAGTTCTTGTCCTTTTTCTTGCCTTTCTCCTTCGATCTACCTCAAACAACAAGGGCCTCCTTGGCCATTTCAAAAGATTTCATCGACATTTCTTCTGAAAGTAGCGAAGCAACCACCGCTTCCATCTTGAAAGTGGTTGTTGTACTCCCAATAGCCATCACCAGGTGATCCCATGTGTTGGGAAACCAACATAACAAGAGCATGCAACAATTCTCATCTTTTATCTTCACACCCATAGACGTCAACTAGGCAATGATCATGTTAAATGCATTCAAATGATTTGTAACAGGTTCTACTCCCAATAGCCATCACCAAGTGATCCCATGTGTTAGGCAACGAACATAACAAGAGCATGCAACAATCCTTGTCTTCTATCTTCACACCCACATACGTCAACTGGGCAATCATCATGTTAAATTCATTCAAATGATCTGCAACGTATGCTCCTTCCTCCATCTTCAAAGAATATAGCTTCTTCCTCAGGAATAGCTTATTTACCAGAGATTTCCCTTGATAAATGTCACCAAGTTTCTTCCACATAAGTTTTGCAGTCTTCTCTTCATGGATATTCAAGAGAACTAAATTGGCCAAGCATAGTCTGGTCAGACCCTTGGCTTTTTAGTCCATTGCATCCCAATCATCTTGCATGGTTGCTGATGATTTGGTGGAGGATACTACAACCCATAACTCATGATCCATGAGCTAATCTTCCATCTTGAGTTTCAACAACTCAAAGTTTCCACCATTGAACTTCTCAATCTCTATTCTTCTGGATGTGCTCGCCATCTTAAATCTACAATAAGTTTATAAACTAGATTTCTCTACAAAACTCCCATTGAACAAGATCAGGAAAAACAACTCATCTTACCCACAAGGAAAACAAAGCTAGCCAAGCTTTGATACCACTTGATAGGAAAGCAAAATGTGGAATCTACCTTCCTAATGCCAATTTGCAGGAGAGAAATACATATAGTTCATTTAAATTTGAATTATAGTTTCATTCAAGAATCACATTCATAAGTAACAGAATAGACAATTAAACATCACACAGAATTGAACACCAGTTTTACATGGGAAAACCCTTATGGGAGAAAAATCCACACACCAAGCAAAATCACTTTGTATTACAATAAATGACAATTACATACAAAGTTACAGAATTGTGCTTTCAGGTGTTAATCCACACAACATCAACTTCGGCAGCATAACACTTCCTTGATCAACCTTCTTCTTCCAATCAAACAATACTATCTCTTACAGAATGTTCAATGTTCATATAACATACATTCTCAATAGTCGTTACAACTTCCCATAGTTGAACGGTCACAAATAGTTTAACTGCCAAAGACTTTCAAACCATCGAAGATACCCCAACTACACTCTCTCTGAACTCTCAAAGTTCCTTCGACATACATATTAATCGCCAAGTTATTCAGTCTTCAACTCTTTATCGATCCATCGAGGGGACGGACTTCATAGTCCCGGTGAAAAGACATTGTCTCATTGACAGTAAATGAACAACCAACACAAACTATGAATATTTATCACATTGATCATAACGGGGAGACTTCATATTTCTCTTATCGATATGAAGATGTCCTATTAATGTAGCTTACATCTACCACCGTGGTCCCCACTACCAACTAGACACCCATGTCACCACCGCTTGGCATCCCCCACTCTACTGCAGTCAACCAAACAAAGCCATGAAGTTGCTAGAAAACCAAACTTGAGAACCTTAGGTTGGAGGTTATGAAGTTTTGAAAACCTATGACTGGTTGACAATAAAGAGACTAAGTCGGGAGATTAGGAGGTTACGAAACTTTAGAACCATGCGACTTAGGTTAGGAAAACTTAAGACTGCCCTACTTAAGAGTAATCAGACCATCGAGGAGACTCTAAACTATATCCCTCTGAAATGTAAAAGTTAGGCCGATGAAGAAGTTAAACTTAACCTATAGGGAGAAGATCAAGCTGATAAATTTGAGTCACATTTTCCAAAAGGAAAGGGCTCATCAATAGATTGTGGATGGTTAAAGGCCAATTGATGAGAGTGGATAATCTCTCCTACACTTTGGTTTCAACTAAACTTAGAAGGGTGTTCCTAGAAGTATTTCTAAATAGGATTGAAAACAATAAAAGATTGAATAGGGTGAAGCTTTGTAGTTGTATCTAGAGTATGCTTGACCCCTAAAGTTGCCACTAGGTCATAGACTAACTAGCTACACTTAAAACCTCTTATTAAGCTGATGAAAGCATCATTGAAAGAAATGCAAGATGAAGGTATACACACATGATCAATCAATATATTTCACTATTTCAACTCATAGAATATATTCTCAAGTTAAACCATGTTGAATCATGAAATGCACACAAATTACTAACCTACACCTAAACTCCTAGTGAATGATGTTTTCCACTTTAAGGAGCGTGAATGAATCATTAGCTTCCAAGACCAATGTCTATCTAATGGGTAATAGAGCCTCAGTTTAACAAAGGAATACAATGAAGTAAAACATATAAGAGTGGATCCAAGTGCATGACTGTATCAAATGTGAAGTATAAAATAACTAAACATGCTTAATAATCCATTATCATGCTACACAAATCCATATGTAACATATAAATGATCATTACAAGGATTGTAATTATTGAAATGTTGTTACATTCAACAACTCCAATATTGCATTTGACATACCAACAAATGTGGCAAGAGGAAACCCTAGATGTAACTAAGAAACTTCCTTGAAAGCATATACATGATCATGGAGACATCCAGATGCTAATACTCTATACAATATTTCAACCTTCATATGTGTTACAAACTCATTGCCTTCCTCAAGAACTAGACTTGCAAGATTTGAGACCCTAGAGAGAACTCAACATTTGTAGATATATGTGGAAGCAAAGAATGACCAAACCTTTTGATAGAAAACTAGCTTGCCTTTATATATTTTTTATTTTGTGCCCTAAGTTACCTTACAGGAATCCAACATGCTTCATGAGGTCAATGCAATGAATGCTAAATGTTTCCTACTTGAAATGAGTAGCCTAGAGTAATCTTAGAGTAAACTTATAGTCAAAATCCACCTATCGCATTCATGGTGACTTCAACCACTTTCCTCATCCATCATTGAAATTTACAAATAGAAACATTCCCTTTAGATTTGAAAGATGTTTCTTGGGCAAGAAAAATTCATGGGAAGTTTTGAAACTTTGTAGTAATTTGATGTAGAGGTGGAGGTGTGAAAAGGGACCAATAATCCACAAAATAAAACATCAAATTTATAATATTTTGAGTATAATATGCATTTTTTGGTTGGCAAGGTTTAGAGGGACTTAGGTACATGCAACATGGTCAATAAGTGCAAATATCCATCAACAAACTTGAGATTCTACCTAAAGTTGAGTATTTTACATACTTTCCAGTTTTTGAGTTCTTGTGGAACCTTAGAACATGTGGATACCTTTAGGAATCTACAAGTATGATGGAAAGCAATAAGAGACTTGAAGTGCAAGGACTCAAGAGTAAGAGGAAATGGGGACTTAAGAATAGGGCCAAGGGAATGATGAAGTTTGGGATCTTGGAATGCTAGTGTTTAAGATCTTGAGGGAATTTAGAACTTCAAAACTTTGTGCAAAAGTTCCTAGGACTTCTAAAAGTCCATAGGAAGGAATGAGGGAAATCAGGGTTTGATATTCAGGGTCTCAAAGAAAGTTGGAACCTTGGGGTTTGGGGGTTGTGGGGAAACCCTGAACCCCAAGGTTTGACGGTTCTGCCAAAAAATTGGAACCTTAAGGTTTGGGGGTTCTGAGGGAACTTGGAACCTTGAGACTTAATGTAAAAGTTCCCAAGTCCTTTGAAAGCACACAAATTTGTAAGATGAACAATTTAACCTACCCAGATAGAATTTTATTAGATTTTGATGACATCAACATATGAGGGGAATGTGGGAAAAGTCTGAAACACAAGGTAAAAATGAGGTAAAATTTCACAAAAGAGGCAAGGACTTAGCTGGATCTACAAATTTTTAGATTAGATCCCAACATTGCTCTAGTTGGGGGTGTGTGTCTCTTGTAGGCACAATGAGGATCTAGTTATCTTTGGGTTGCAGAACAAAGTGCCAAAAAGGGGATGAGGGGCAAAGGAGAAGAAAACAAGAAAGACAATATATACAAGGAAAAACATAGTGAGGAGACTAAAATAAAACTTACAACCAATGACATGGAAACACAAACAAATTTGAGTATGGCTATAGACAAAATCTTAGAGCACTTGCAAGAAAGGGCCTGCAAAGAAGATTCATGGTAGAAAGCCATTAATGAACTACTACATAACACTTAGCTCTATCAAATACAAGCTCTAAGAACAAGCTTATAATCCTCAAACAAAAATTGTGTTCATCACTATTATGGAGTAAAAAGTATCCCTATGCCTTTTTACCTCCTAATTTACCTCCTAGGTCCTCGTGTTTACACTTTGCAAGCTTAATACTAATCCTGGAGCAATTTGCCCTAAAACCTGTGTCAAATGGGACTCAGGGGCCTATCCTAAATCTCAATCAAGACCAAATTAGGCCCTTGGGACTTGGGCACTCACACCCAAGTCCAGCCTAATTTGTCAAGATGAAATTTAAAGTGTGTCAACTTGGGCCCTCTCAAAAGGCTTCCCTCTATCGGCCTCTTCAATTTAAATTACAAAAGTTAGTAGGAAAGCACATATAAGTGAGTTTATGACTTTATTTTACACCTAGGTGGATAATGCAAACTTGTGATATTAAGAAAAGGGATTTCAAAGCCTTCATTGTGTTGCAGAGTAGAATTGTGTTGTTATTGTGTTTGTTACAGATTTAGCTTCATCAATCCATCTCCTCATGATTTGAAGGATCTTCATCTCTGTGAGAGAGTTGACTCTAAGGTGACATAAACTTGTGTTTCACTCATTTCATTTCATCATTGGACTTGGCCTCTGCCCTCCTTGGGCATGCACTCTATCTAACAATAGTGTTGGAAGACTTGAATGTCCTTTCAGGGCTTGATCGAGGCAAGCTCCTAAACACATGTTGGCCTTGTTTTTAACTTCCCAAATTTTAAACTTTTTTGTCAAAAATTCCTATTTTGAGTCACCCCTAGTCACAAATTCTCCTTGAGTGTTAAGTCATTTTCCAATTTGAAGGAGGAATTTTTCACCTGTTTCAGTCAAAGTCCTGGAAGCGGTTCTGCTACGCGGCAAGTCACAAAAATAATTAAATTTTGAAATCCACAAGAGATGGAAATAAATCCTTTTCTAGGGATGTTTCTATGGCTATTTCACCTAATGTGGAAACTTTTTAGGCTCATACAACTTCTAGTTTGTGAGATTTTAAAACTTCAATTTTTTAGCGGACAGTTTATGGAAACTATTAAATCATGGTTTCTGTAAAGTCTGGAGTAGAATCACCTGGTAGGAGATCTCATTGTGCTATTATGGACAATGCAGAAAGATTTTGGAGCCATACGCCTCACGGTTTGTGAAATTTTAGAAGTTCATTTTTTTTTGCGTGAGGTTTGCAGAAACAATTAAATAGGCATTTTTCTTGAAGTTTGAGAGGAATCCTCTTACATGCAGACTCGTATCATCATTATGGACAATTTGTGAAGGTTTCATGACAATTTGATATTCCAGTTGAAATTTATGCATGTTTTGCCATTTCTCACGCCTGCATGGTTAACTGGGTCATTATAGTTATAGTGGAATTCATGGTAGGAGTCAAAATGTTTCACTTGTCTGCATAAAATTACTTTGATATTTTCTAGATTGGATTGAAGATCAACTCTATATGCATGAATCCAGGTTCACAAGTTGCAAATTCACCTAAGTCAAAGTGAGTTAGTAACTTTCACAAGTTAGTACTATTCAAAAAATGATAAAGGATATGTATTAATTAATTAACTTGTGAAATTGGCTACATATAAAGAAGGTATCACTTGTGAATTTGGCTAAGTGGAGAGTTTTCTTGAAAAAAGAAACTTGTTATTGGCCTACTTAGGAAAAAGTGAAAGTGGGAGGATACTTTCAATTTTGGTGAAGTTGTCTGCAACTTTCAAAAAAGTGAAAGTAGGGGTCTACTTTTAGTTTTGGCAAAGTAAGGGTCTACTTTTAGTTTTGGCGAAGTAAGGGTCTACTTTCACATTTGGTGAACCAATTTGAAAGCATGACTTTCAATTACTTCTTGAAAAGTCTAAATGGAACTTCATTTTTTCCTTTGGCTAACCGCACCCCCACTATCTCCACGTCCATTAAATTCTCTCATAATCAAGGAAACTTTTTCAAATCTCTTTCTTTTTCCCATGTTTGATATAAAGTGTGACCACTGGCAGTTGAAGAAGTTAAGTCTCATCAGTAAATAAGAAAAGATATGCCATGCATGAAGAATGTGGAGGTGTAAAGAGGGAATGCAAACGATTTGAAAAGTTAGCTAAAACTAGCCAAGCATGCACAAGACATATGAACCAGTTTGATTGTAATACCATAGCATTGCACAGTCATATTTTCAGTAATGTCTGAGTTTTGTAATTAGCATTAAAGGAGAGCATGGATATCCATCAAAGAGTAATCAGAAGTAGATCTCTGCCAAGATAAAATTGTTACTAAATGCAAAGTGTTGGAACGTAGACAAAGGTGAACTAATGGGTTCATTGCAAAGGTTTTACAAACTTTCTTGTAAATGCAATTCGTAGATGTGAAATCAGATTCCACGACCCTTGACAACATTATCCTAGCTCACTATAGGGTTTTGGACACCCATAAAGCATAACAGAAGTATGTTTTTTGTTAGATATTATTAGTTTAATGCTTTGGTAGACATGCATGCAAAGTGTGGAAGCACAACCAATGCACTTGAAATGTTTGACAAAATGCCTCAAAGAAATGTATTCTCATGCAATGCAATGACTTCATGATGTGTACAAAATCATTTTGTTGAAAAGGCCAAATAATAGTTGCAGGTATAATGCAAATTTCCACAACCTTTGTCAAAGTCCTTGCAACCTGTATCAAAATGACATCTTTGGAACTAGGGCTTGTCAATATTATAGTTGGAAATATGATGGTAGACATGCATTAACAAGAAATGTAGAAGCACAAACAAGACCAGTGAACTGTCTGGTAGAATGCCTTGAAGAAATTTGATCTTAAGGCATGAGAAATGTTTTGCAAAATGCCTCAAAAAGGCATGGTCTCTTAGAAAAACTGCCATGTCTACAAAATGTGGAAATATAAACAATGCATGTAAATTGTTTTAATTGTAGGATACATACAAAATGATTGCATTGAAAAGAATTTAAAAACTTTCAAGGAAAATGCAATTGGTTGGTGTAAACCCGCAACCTTCACCCTTGCTGAATGTGGAATCATATGCACAACAAATAGGTACTATCTACTAGAAAATATTAAAGATTTGGTGCCTCAAATGGAATGCAATGAATGTAGGATGCACACAAATGCATGGATTTGTTATTAAGCATTTAACAACTTCGAGCAAATGTGATAGGCAGGTTCAAAGCCAAAGTCCATGACACTATTAGTTTGCCCCTTGCTCACCCACTGAAATGGGAGCTTTTGAACAGGGTTTTCATCAAGCTAGTATCTAATTATGTTAAGATTTTTGTCAAAAGCCAACAAGATGTTTTTTGATCAATGGAACTAGCACATACAACAATGCACCATCTTTCAAGAATGACATTGGTAAGAAATGACACTAGTAATGTTAAGTCTAGATTTGATTATCATACTGATCCTTCAACCCTAGAATTGGGGACACATACATGATTATAACACAAAGAAGGATATGGGTGTTATTGAGAATACCCTACGGCTATTTCACAAAGGTGTGCAATATGATAGTTGTGGGATGAACCCTATAATCTGGATGATACAAGTCTATAGTAAAATATGAATATGATCTATGCCATGCATCTGGGTCTTAGTAGAGAAAAATGAAATCACTTACTCTACTCAATTGTTATTCTAGAGAGGGATTGTGTGAAAAAGCATAAGCATTGGATGGCAATAGAATTTTATGATTACAATTAGAGTGCGAAAATGTGCAACATTATTCAGTCTATGCCTATCGTATTGGTGTTGTCAGTGAAAGACATGTTATTTTCACAGTTCATGTTTTACATATGCAAACACAAGAGTCTAAGACTCAGGTATTTGATCTCAAGAAGGAGGGAGATAGTATTCCTAAGAAAGTTGCAAGAAAAATAAATTTGAGTAATCATGGGGTGTAGGGCAACATCTAGGTTGTCTAAGATGTCTTTTGTCTCACTTGTAACTGTGTTTACAATGGAGTTGAAATGAACACATCTTGTAGCACTATTGTTTCAGAGAGTCATTGGATGTATCTCTCCACATCTTCAAGCATTGGGTGTAGTGCTTATGCTGAAATGGATATGGGTATTCCAGTGGATACAAAGCTACCAATTTTAATGAATTCCCACCAACACATATATGGTCCTTCATGGAACTTCTTATGCAAAACTTTGGTGACTACAAAGAACTAATGGACCAATTTCATCAGGTGTCTACTATATTTTTAGCACTTGGAAAGAGATATAAAGAAACAATTGAAGAGATGAATACCAAAATGGAGAAAATAGAGATGGAAAGTAACTTAATAAAATCCATAACTTGAAGGTTATAAGTTCTACTTACCTTTTTGTAAAAGTGACTTAAGTCACTCTTTGTAATGTAAGATTAGAAAATGAACCTTGTTTCTAGAAAAGTGATATAAAATGTAACTTAAAATAAGGTTAATTATTTTATTTCAAAAAGGTGGTTACTAGGTAGTTATAAGGTAATTGCCAGGTAGTTATTGGGAGAAAGCCTATAAATACAAGGCTATTTAAAATGTAAGGGGGACTTTTAGAGGAGACTTTTTGAGGGGAACTTATGGACAAATTTTTCAGACTTTTGGTCTAACACTTTGTACATGAAGGCTTTATGAAGTTGTATAATTTCACAAAGATAATAAAGAAAGTATTTGGTTCATGTGTTCCATTGTACTTCTGAATTATGATTACTAATTTCTCGTATGTTAAATTGGTAATCCTTTGTGTCTTTGTGTAAATCATTGGTCATCTATTGAAGCATTGATATAAACCATGCAATTGATGTAATGAAACACAATCATATCTTGGTATCTTGATTTGAATGTGCTGGAGAAACCTATCTCTTCGTATGATGAGATTCATCATCTTCTTTTCATCATCATTGCATATTAAAACATTTGCTGTGAAGTTCATCATATTGGTTCAGGAACATAGTTTCTAGCTTCTATGGTGAAATCCCCTCATAACTTGTTTTGACTTTACGAAATCTGAACCAGTATTCATATGTTTACTATTAGGGTTTCTATTAATCATTTTTATTTTTAGTTTTCCTTTCCCTCCTTTTTGTACTTTCAGGTTAAAAGTATACAAAAATCACAAATACCCCCATCATATGAGGGAGATGCCCCTCTCAAATGTAGAGGAAAGTTGTTAGTCTAGTAACAACTTCTCCAACTGTTGTGACATTTGTCTCTGCCCGTTGGGTTAGTCACATTCAAATCTATAGTGACAAATCTGTTTACCAACAACACCACAACCCCCAACCCCCTTTCTTTGTGATTGTAGGTTACAGGTGTGGGAGTTGGAAAAGTGCAAGTGTAGAGAAGCAGTTTGAAGGATAAGGATTCAGGATTTGGAAGAAAGTTGTTGATATTCCTCACTCCCAGGCTAGGGCACTCACCCCATAGTCCTCCCAACAAGCTTGACCCTGAACTCAGGAGCTAAAGATAGTCTGACATATCTCATTGCTCCTGATCTATAGAAAAACTACCCTAACTTGGGCACCTGCCCCATAGTCCACAAAGTTTCTTTTTCTAAAAACTCAACTTCTAGTATGTTTACGATCATCCCTGAGTATCTTCCTGTAAGATTTCCTATAGCATTATGTTTGTTTGTACCTAATTGCATTATAATTAGGGTTTGAGGCTTATTCGATATAGGGCAAATATCTCAATCTAATCTGTCTTTCCATATCATTCCTAAGTACACAAACTGGTAGCTAAGTCCTCATTCATCTATAGTGACTTTAACACTATCCACCATCTGAATGTTGTAATTAGTCCTTGCATTCATTCATATCATATTTATCATCTCGCATTGGAAAATCTAACATACATTTGAAAAAATTGAAAGAAAACAAGCATGTTAGGCTTCCATTGAGGCATAACTTTGCATATTTTATATTGCATATGAAATAAAGATTTAATTTTTTGTTATTTACATCAGATCTGATCTTTATTATAGTAATTCATCATTAATCTTGCATTTGAAAGATATTTTTCTAGGGTTTTTCTTAAAAAGTTGCATTTTTCCTATAACCTAGTCTTTGCAAAAACTAGGGTTTGTAGTCAAAATTACATTTTCATATTTAGCTACTCCTTTTCAACATTCATTCAAATCTGATTTTGAAGTGTAGTGTTGGATCATATTACATACTTTTGCATCCTAGCTTTGAAACTTTCACCTTTTGCAAATTGCACATTATGTATTTCAACAAGCGTAACTACCTTACTCCTTTTGGTTGTTCTATTAGTTTATGCACTGAGTGTTGTACGCCTTTGCATGAGTTGTATAACTCACTACCCTAATAGAAACATCCTTGTAAGGAGAAGTTGTATACTAATGGGTTCTAGTGCTTTGAATAGTACCGATATGCAAACATCAGAAAATCCATTGAACACTTACTTTACAAAGGGTGAATCACAATCTTTGCAAGATATCATAACTACCACCATGATGGAAGAACAAACATTTCATGATTTGGAAGATGAAATTGAAGTGATAACATATATATCTAATGATAAAATCCATAAACTTGATAAAGAACTAGCTAATTTTCAAGCATTTGTGGAAAAAGAAAAAATAGCTGAAGAAGTTGTACCTGTTGTTCATATCCTAAGAGAACTATTAAAACAAGGACAAGATGGTGTTAATATGCTTCATGGAATAGTTCACATAGTGGATAACAACATTATGTCAGGGAATGGCTGCGCAAAAATCATTAACAATGTGTCATCACTGAGTCATACACAGGTATCGACACCTATACCGACTACTAGAATGTCCACTTTCACATCATCAGTTCTCCTTACTAATGCACAAGCTTGTAGTAATTATACCACTAGCATGGAAATATCTAAATTCATTAATTCACAAAATTACAAGGCTATGGGATTTAATTATCAAAACCTAGCACCTAAGGTGTCTTCCTATATGAATAACCATTCTCAACCACCTCTCCATTACACCTATTATCAACCACCTTTCACTTACAATAGCTCTCAACCACATTTCATTACCACTCATACCCAATCACCTCTAAATTTCATGACTATAGCTTCTAATTCTTCTAACCCGCAAACCACATCACCTAATGATGCCCTCTTAAACCAACACTTACAAAGTATGACCTCCTTATAGCAGAAAGTGACAAATTTGACCAATGCTTCTTCTCAACCTAATATACCAACATATCATGCTTGTAGTCCTTTATCTTTTACAATTCTAAGAGCTCAAATGCTTGATAAGTTTGAGACTCCTCGCTTTGAAAAATATAGTGGTAAAGGTGATCCTAATACTCATGTGGCAACATTCATAGCTATGTGTAGTGATTTCTTCTTCAAGGAGGACTTGCTAGAAAAACTCTTCTCATGATCCCTCTGAATTCAATGCACTCTTTCTCACAACTTGTTGATCAATTCTTGCAACATTTCCAAGAAAATATTGGACCTTCGGTCTCATTGATTGATTTAGTTCATTGTAAAAAAGATCAGAAAAAAAAGTTAACTAGTTTATCAATCGATATCAAGCTCTTTTCACATAGATACTATATCTGATTTTAGATGAGTATATTTAGAAGATATTCATTATGAATCTACAACCTAACATATGTGATAAAATCCTCTTGATGAAGTATAGCTCTGTTTCGTGTAAAAAGAGGGTTTTTCAATTTCAATGGATGTGGGTTAAATCCTCCTTTCACACCTTACATTCGAGGACATAAATCGAGTCAAGACAATCTTTGCAAGAGGGCCCTGCTATAGATTTAGTGTCATTTGTAATGAAGAGCAAACTTGGAATTTACTAATTAATTGATTAATTAAAGCCTGATTATGCTTAAAACCCTAATTTTGCAAAATCGTAAATAAACATACGAATCATGACAAATGCTTGCACACACAGATATCCAATGACAATTAGATAAATACAAGATTTTAAGATTCTAGATCTAGAAAATTTGTGGTTGAAAGAGCGGGCACCTGAGTCCAAAGTGGCAACTTCTTCAAGGATTTCCTAGACTTGTCTGCAACTAATCACCACTGTCACAGAGGTTTTCTGCTTTGGGGATCTAGAGGACTAAAGAGTGGGTGCCCAAGTCCAAGTCCTAATTTTCTTCTTAGATCTGCAATTATGACATTTTGTTATGCTTCCTTGCAACTCCACTTCTTCTGTCCCTGCAATTTGTAACCTATAATCACAGAAAAAGGGGGTTGGGGGCTTTAGTATCTAGGAGCTTACCTTAGTCAAGCCCCGGAAGGACATTCAAGTCTTCCAAACAATGTTGTCAGATAGAGAGTGCGTATTCTTGTGGGATAGAGGCAAAAACCAATTGATAAATGATTGAAAACACAAATAAATGTCACCTCGGAGGTGTAGCTCACATATAGATGAAAATCTTTCACATCATGAGAAGATGAAGTCAAATCTACATAACAAACACAATAACAAGACAAGTCTTCTCTACAACAATGAATACTTTGAATGCTCTAAAATCATAAGTCCACTAAAAGTTCATAATCATCTTCTAGTTTACAAATGAAACCCTAAACATGCTTATATATGAAATTAAACACATTCCTGCTTTAATTTCGTAATTCAAACTTGAGATGTTGGCAACAGACACTTCTAATGGTCAGAACTAACATTTAAAATTTGGGACCCCGCAAAATAGGGTAGGACTAGGGCGCAGGCACCCAAGCCCTCAGTCCCATTTTCAAGGCAAGGTCAAGTTCATCACTGTCCCTTAGGCCCCATTTAACATGGGTTTTCAAGGATTTTCCATCGGGAGTAAAAAATGAATATGCTAAATGCAACACAAGGGACCCGGGAGCTAAACTTAAGGGGAAAATGTCCTAGGGAGATATTTTCCAACATAACATTTAGCCCCCACTTTAATGTATGTATGAACACAAGGCCCATACATGCATTAAAGTATGGTCAACAAACACAACAAACATGCCAGACACTTAGAGCTAATGTATACTCAAAGATTGAGGAACTATTTCTAGCCCTCAGTCTTAGGTAAACATTAGAGAAGACACATCGTAGACACGCCAAACATAATGAAGATAGTAACAGTTACACAAAACATAGAGAATATAGTAACAAGCACACAAAACATGGAGAAGACAACATTGAAGACATGCAAAACACAATGAATACAGTGAATGCAATGATTTTTTCTTTTTCATTTTCATATATATAAATGAATGCAGATGCTGATGCATGGAAAGTAAAAATGCAACACACCACCCAAAATGTAGGAGGGGCATTTTTCCACTCTCTTTGGACTACATATGGGACAACAGACATGCAATACAAAACTCAAAATGTAAGAGGGGCATTTCGCCATGCTCTTTGGACTATACTTGAGAACAAACATGCAATACAAATCCCAAAGCATAGGAGGGGCATTTTTCCACTCTCTTTGGACTATACTTGGGAACAAACACACCATACAAATCCTAAACCATAGGAGGGGCATTTTTCCATGCTCTTTGGACTATACTTGGGAACAAACACTCGGAAAACACATGGAAAACATGAGCATCATATAGCATGCCAAAGACATACTATACGTCTAAAACATGATAAACAAGGTGATGGAAGGACCTTGTTGCTAAGCCCCCACCATCTCAAGCACATTACAGGCACACCTGATGGTTGGGATTATGCCACAACAACCACCAAAGACACACTTAAGGGAGGATACACCAACCCCACCTACTCAGAGGACTTTTAGAATAAAAAGGATGTGCACTAGCTCAAGAGATACACCATCCCTGCCTCTGCAGAGGGCTTAAAATAAAAGGATATGCATGATATCCCACCTCCATAGAGGGCTTAAAATAAAAGGATATGCATGATATCCTTCCTCCATATAAGGATTTAGCATTGCAATAAAAAATAACGATGTGCACTCGCGCGAAGATACAACATCCCGCCTCTACAGAGGGCTTACAAACACACTTCGTTAGTACCAAAATCATCAGAAAACTTACCTTATATATGCCCCCACCTTAAGGTGGTTGATATCATGTACCTATATCAAGCGTGTTAAGGTAGAGAGAAAACACACAAGGGAACAAGAGATTTTGCAAAGCCCATGCCCCTAGAGGTGACATGTACTTCACGATCACTGAATGTTCCCACAAACACATGATTTCCTGCAAGAAGATAGGTTAGAAATCTTTCTCTAAGATAATAACCACATCAAATGATAAAAAGTAATGCATGAAAGTAATCATATCAAAGCCAAGGTTATACTATGGATTCAAAAATTGAGTATAACCGTGGGGCTATACTATAGAGATCTTGGAACCAAGTGTAACCAAGGTGAGATCCAAGATAAACAAAGTGCATAGAGCAGCTATATTGTTATGGTTTGTTAACAAATATAAGACATCATCAAAATATCACACAGAGTGATTCTACTAGCCAAGCGTCACATAATATATATCAACCCCATTGTCATGTATGGACTAGGTCCATTTTTGCTTACTCACTGAAGGGACACGTGGTCCGTATCAGTATTATTTGTTTTTTTTTCATTCGCTAGCTATATAGAACCACTAGAAGAAGGTAAACAATAAATCAAGAGAGGAGAAACAAGTGCCTTAGGGTCATCATGTAGGAAGGTGCCCCCAAGTCACCAACCACAAGACTATGCCCCCAAGACACAACACACAACAATAAAAATAGAGGAGCAAGATAGAAGAATGATGATACAAATAGAAGAAGGGTCACAACAAAGGTAGTCTCCCGGTATCGTTGACCTTACAAGAGTATCAAGGGTCATCCAAGGAGGCCTAAACAACACATAACACATCACATGGGAAACACAACATAGAGGTAAGGGTTAGAAATACTTACTAATTCATCCAATGTTAAGAACATACACATCTAGGAGGAGGCCACCCCTAAGAGAAACTATAATAGTTACTACAATGAGTGTGGCTTAAAGAGGAAGAAATACTTGTTTCAATGGGATATTTCCTGGTGCACAATTATTGTCTATCAACCCAAGATATCTCGCATGTCATTTCGGTCTTGTTGATATTGTATTGATAGTAAGTTTAGGACGATGAGAGGCTTTGGTTGCCTTTAAAGAATAGTATCTAATACCGGCTATGTAATTAATTCTAGCAACTTGTAAAGGTACTCTAATTCCTTATTGATTTACACCACATCCATTACTTGTATAGTCACCATTTTTGTATAAAATCTGAAATCCATGACCATATAGAGAGTCCATTTCTTTAGAAGACAGTGAAGCCTTGTAGGTATCATAATCTATAGTATAAGCAAGGGTGTCATCTTTGTTTTCTATGAAAGAGACATTAGGATTCTCAGGTGTTTCAAAATATTGCTTAGATGAGATCGATGAGACTTTTGATGTCCCAAAGTTATTAAGTTTATATTGCCCTACACTGCAAGGATTAAAATCTAATGAACCCCCATCATCACCAAAAAGTGCATTCAATGTTTTAACGTCTTGCACAAAATTATTTGTGGAAAGAGGCATTGATGAATCAGCTCGTAAATTTTTTAAGCTCATATGATTGTAAACTTGTTTTCATGTTTTAATATGTAAAAAACTATCTGGTTCAAGATTGGCTTCCATAGTGTGGAGTTTGTCTTGATAAATAAACTTTATTGATCAATGAAGGGTAGACGAGACTGCCCCCATGGCATGGATCCACGGGCTACCAAAGATCATATTATATGAAATCGATCTAAGCATGACATGAAAAAGGGTAGATAATGTCACGGGTCCCACCTTTATAGGTAAAGTTATAGTACCTAGGGGTTGTCTACCAACATTATCAAAGCCATGAATGTTAATTATATCTGGTTTAATCAAAGAGGTATCAACCTTAATCCTGTGTAACAAATTAATACTACAAACATTAAGAGTCAATCCATTATCAATCATAACTCGCTTTATCAACTTTTTATTTACCATGACAAAGATTATAAGAGGATCATTATATTTTTAAACTTCAGCTGATGGTAATTCATGTGGTTGAAACAGAATATCTATTTTTGTTGCATGCATACAATCTAACAGAGTTGCTACATCATTTTTCTTAAAAGCAGGTGGCACAATCACCTTTTGTAAAGCTTCTTCAATGTAGGTGATGTTTGTATTAAATCCCAAAGACAAATTTTAGTCAGAGTAGTGCAGAGTTGTTTGACAAGATCATATTATTGACCACTTTTATGAGTAAGATGAGGTGGCGAAGGGAGCATAGGTTGAGAACATGGAAGAGAGGTATGCACATGAGGTGCTTGCTTACTTTTCTTGTTATTATAGGTGTTGTATGTGTGAGCAATCATGGGATTTTGTGGCACATTTTGAACACCTTGATTTCTATGAGTGATTTGTCATGCATAGTTTAGAATGTAATCCGAGGGTCGAGGTGGTTTTCGATCACCTTGAACCGTAATCACTGGTTTGAAGAAAGAAGATGCACTAGGTGTCCCCCGCACAACCATCTTAGGAATATTACTACACTTATCTAGTAACCCCTTGGTGGGTGGAATAAGTCTATTAGTGAAGATTGAATTAACATTGTTTTCTTTTCGATTATACCCAACATCTATTTAATGTGAGAGACCTTTTCTTATTCAATAATGCTTCATCTTGGCCAGGGAGAGCATTAGAATGAAAAGAAGGTACAGTATTATTAGGAAGGTTAGGTGTTGTATCCTTGATAGAGATATCCATAGTCTTCTTATCTAAGGTTCTTGAACATTCAACTATAGGAGAAGTAGGATAATCTATGGAATCATCGTCATCATATTCTTTAGCTATTAATTCCAAAGCATTAACAGAAGAACTTTCACTCTCATATTTCTTATGAGTAATCCTAGAGATGAATTTAGTTAAATCTTATAATATTAAAGGATATACTCCTATGAGTAACACAAAGCTATCAAAATCATGTGTATAATAAAGTAATTTCAGCTCATGTGTAGAACATATAGAAACATCAATATTACTTGCAGAAGCTGTGTGCTCTAAGACATGAGGGTTCTCATTAGTGAATTTAGAGATTTTTTTAAAGTCTACGATATACTCGTGCAAAGATTTCAAAGAAGAATAACATGAAGATTTCATCATGAAATGTCTTGGATCAGCAATATGCAATATGCAAGTTTTTATGATAATTAACACACCATAGAAGTGAGACTATTTCGCACCCAAGCACTTGTTTGAGCGAAGCGGGTACTAAAGGACACACAAAGTCCACCAAAAAAAAATTGAATAGGTTAAAAATAGTATTACACAACAAGGTCAAATTGATGTTTTTAAATATTTTGAACAAAAGATATGAAAAGGTGTGTAAACACATAGTGTTGAAATACACACTGTGTAATTAAAACTGTCCCAATTTTCACCTTTTTTCAATGCAAATGCCTAAAATAAGAGGTGTTTTAAGGAAATTGAAGAGGGTAAGTGAATAATAAGCTATATATCAGCCCAATAATGCAACAATATACTTCATAACACACATATAATGCAATTCTATATACAAAATAAGCCAAATTCTAGTGAAAAATGCATGTTTTTCAAAACCTCATTGTGAAATTAATGCATGAATATGTGCAAAATTGTATGTAAATGAATTCTAATCAGATTTGTGATGTAAAATAATTCAGTTCAGATCTGAAATACTTTTAAATTCCCACAATGCTCAATGCAATTGCAATTTTTAAGGATGATGAAAAATGCTAGTTTTTGTTGAAATTATCTATGTGAAAATGCAAATGTTTGAAGTATGAATGCAAGAACACACTAAAATTCAACATTACATATAAAATCAGATTTTAATGAGTTCTTAAGATGAGTAATAAAATCTAAAACAATATTTTAGCTACAAACCCTAGTTTTTGAAATCACTAGGTTATAAGAAAAATTCAAAATTTCAAGCAAACCCTAGCAATTTTAATATGAAAAATGCAATGAAAAGGATTATAATATGATGAATTTCTATAATTTATATCAGATATAATTTAAAAATTAGAAATTAAATGAAAATTATTTCAAAATGTAAGCCTAAAATGCCATTTTTTTCAAAATTTTCAATTATTTTTTGTAAATTTTTAAATGCAATATGAAAATGATGAATGAAATGAATGCAAATCTGAACTACAACACTCAGAAAGGTGCAAAATTCAAATAAAATATGGGTTCACCAAAATGTTTTGTGTAAAAAGAGGGTTTTTCAATTTCAATGGATGTGTGGGTTAAATCCTCCTTTCACACCTTACATTCAAGGACATAAATCAAGTCAAACCACAATCTTTGCAAGAGGGCTTTGCTATAGATTTAGTGTCACTTGTAACGAAGAGGAAACTTGGAATTTTCTAATTAATTGATTAATTAAAGCTTGATTATGCTTAAAACCCTACTTTCACAAAATTGTAAATAAATAGACAAATCATGACAAATGCTCACACACACAAATATCAAATGACAATTAGATACATACCAGATTATGAGATTTTGGGTCCAAAAAAGTCAGGATCGAAAGAGTGGGCACCTGAGTCCAAGGTTGTAACTTCTTCAGGGATTTCTGGGACTTGTTTGCAACTAATCACCACTGTCATAGACATTTTTTGCTTCAGGGATCTGGAGGACTAATGAGTGGGTGCCCAAGTCTAGGTCTTAGTTTTCTACTTAGATCTACAATTCTGACACTCTGTTATGCTTCCCTGTAACTCCACTTCTTCCGCTTCTGCAACCTATAACCTATAATCACATAAAAGGGGGTTGGGGGTTGTGGTGTCTAGGAGCTTGCCTCAGTCAAGCCTTGGAAGGACATTCAAGTCTTCCAAACACCATTGTCAGATAGAGAGTGCATATCCCTGTGGGATAGAGGCAAAAACCAATTGATAAATGATTGAAAACACAAATGAATGTTACCTTAGAGGTGTAGCTCGCATATAGATGAAAATCTTTCACATCATGAGAAGATGGAGCCAAATCTACCTAACAAAAACAATAACAAAAAAAGTTTTCTCTGCAACAATGAATACTTTGAATGCTCTAAAAGCATAAGTGTGTGAAAAGTTCATAATCATCTTCTAGTTTACAAATGAAACCCTAAACATGCTTATATATGCAACTAAACACATTCCTAGTGCTTTAATTTCATAATTAAAACTTGAGATGTTAGCAACGGACACATCTAATGGTCACATAACCAACATTTAAAATTTGGGACCTCACAAAATAGGACAGGACTAGGGCACGAATGCCCAAGCCCTCAACCCCATTTTCAAGGCAAGGTCATCATTGTCCCTTAGGCCCCATTTAACATGTGTTTTCAAGGATTTTGAATTGGGAGTAAAAATGAATATGCTAAATGTAACACAAGGGACCTGAGAGCTAAACTTAGGGGGAAAAAGTCCTAGGGAGACATTTTCTGATGTAACAAGCTCTTTTCAACATCTATGCACAACTCTTCACGATTACCAGCTTTTGCCTAGTTAGTATGAGAATAAAACCTCATCAGCTCAACTTGGTCAATCCACAACTGGACCATCTCAAAACAACTTTAAGAGGAATAATAAGAGTTTCATCAAGATCAATGGATAACATTCAAATAATTTTCAATCACAAGTGTCCACTATCAATAATCCTAAATGGGCACCATTTCAATTTAGGAAACAACAAAGATAGTTTACTCCATTATCTGACTCTCTTCAATTATTATGAATCAAGTAGTAAGCAACAAAATTTTGAAGCTTCCTCCTGTTAAACCATTCGATAGCAACAGGATACAATGACCTTCATTTGATGCCAATGCCTTTTGTTAGTATCACTACTCAGCAGGACATGACACCGAATGATGCATGCATCTTAAACATGAAATTCAAGAGCTCATCAATTCTAATATAATACATTTAACTAGTGTGAATGATAATGGAAATAAGTTGGTTGCCCCTCCAAATCAAAATTTACAGATCTTTACAAATCCTTTTCCTAAGCATAAAGACAACAATATGGTAGAAAAAAATATAGTAGTGTAGGAAGATGACTACCTTGACTATGATGAAATAATTGGCATGAGAGAAGTGGATAAGGAGACGATTGATAACTCACCTCATCCACATGGGAAAGGTATCTATGATGAGGTTCCTCTGTTGTTATCCCTTCAAGGATCAGGAGACAACCAAAATGCACTAGATACACACATTGAGCAACCTTGACAGGATAGCATTAAGCAAGAAAAAGTTGACATGATGGAAAGTATCCCATTTCATCATGAAAGACTCCTTCACCACGAAAATCAGAAAAAGAAAGAAAAGGACCGGAAAAGAACAAGGTGACTATCATTGGTGGGAAATAGCAATGATTCCCCTCCTCGTAAGAAACATAAGATTTTAAACATACAGGGTCTTGAGAAAGAAGCACTGCATGACCGTTCCAAAAATAAGCATCAATCAAGTATGAACTACTCACACCTTTTACCACACTTGATGGAACACCTTTCTAAGATTCTCACAAGTATGAACTCCTCTTAGATATATATGCTATGATATTTTGTCATGTTGTGTTCCCTCGTGTTGTGCTAAGTGTTGTTTAGGTCTCCTTGGATGACCCTTGATACTCTTGTAAGGTCAAGGATACCAGGAGACTACCTTTGTTGTGACCATTTGTCTATTTGTTTCTACATTCTTCTACCTCTTCCCTCCTCTATTTTGTTGTTGTGTGTTGTGCCTTGGGGGCATAGCATTGTGGAAGATGTCTTTGGGGCATCCTCCTACATGGTGTTACTAAGATACTTTTACATTCTTCAGTGATTCTACCTAGTCAGTGGATGATGAAAAAACAAATAAATATTGATAAGGACTGTGGGTCCCTTTAGCAAGTAAGCAAAAATGGACCTAGTCCATACATGAATATGGGGTTGATTATATATATATATATCCAACACTTGACTAGTAGAATCACTCTGTGTGATGTATCATATTATGATATCTCTTGTAAGACCTTTGCAATACACTTAATCTGCTTCTACGCACTTTGGTTGGTTTTGTATCTCACCTTGTTGTTACACTCGGTTCTAAGATACCTGTAGTATAGCCCAATGGCTATACCCAGTTCCAAACTTGCAAGTGTAGCCTTGGTCCTTGATGTGATCTAATATATGATTTATGCATAGCTTTCATTGATTTGGTTATTATCTTAGAGTAAGATTTCCTAACAAAAGCTTATTTCTTGTTCATTATCTTAGCAATTGATATCGATGTGTTTGTGGGAACATTTGGTGATTGTGGCACATGTCACCTTTAGGGGCATGGGCTTTGCGAGAGCTCTTGTTCCCTTGTGTGTTTTCACTCTACCTTAATGTGCTTAATACTGGTAATTGGGATCAACCACCTTAAGGTGGGGACATATATAATGGTATCTATCTGATTACTTTTACACTGACAAAGCGTGTTTGAAAGCCCTTGTCACAAGGCAGGATGGTGTATCTCTTGAGCTAGTGCACATCCTTTTAAAGTAAGAAAGCCCTCATCATGAGGCAAGATGATGTATCTCTTGAGCTAGTGTGTATCCTTGTATACAAAGCCCTTCTGTAGAAGGTGGGATGGTGTATCTCTTGAGCTAGTGCACATCCTTTTATACAAAGTCCTCTATGAAGGTGGGGCTGGATCTTGAGTGATCCACCATGAAGTGTGTCTTTGGTAGTTGTGGTAGTGTAGCTCAACTGTCAGATGTGTCTGAAATGTGTTTTAAATGGTAGGACTTAGGATTAAGCTCCTTCCCATCACTTGTATTTTCCATCTATAAGACATAGTATGTCGATGACATACTATGCAGTGCTCGTGTATTCCATGTGTCTTCCTTATGTGTTTGTTTTGTCTTCACCCAAGTGTGGTTTAAAGACATGTAGTGATGATCTCCCTCCACATTTGGGTTTTTGTTTGGCATGTCTTCCTCCTGTTGTGGTCTAAATGCGCATAGCGATGAGCTCCCTTTGCCCCTAGTTTAGGATTTGTTTAATTGTTAAATCAATGTATGCTTTGTGTATTGTGTGACTACTCTCATGTCGTCTTTGTGTATTGCATGCTTCTACTATATTCTCCATGTTTTACATACTTCTTACTGTCTTCCTGGTGTCTTGGGTGTCTTCCATGTGTTTTCTAGTGCTTACCTAAGATTGGGGGCTAGAAATAGTCCTCCAACCTTTGGGTATGCCTTAGCTCTAAGTTCTTGGTGTGTTTGATGTGTTTGATGTGCTTCGATCGTACTTTAATGCATGTATGGAATCGTAAGATCATACATACATTAAAGTGGGGGCTAAATGTTATGGAGTAAAAAGTATCCCTATGCCTTTTTACCTCCCAGTTTAGCTCCTAGGTCCCCATGTTTACACTTTGCAAGATTAATACTAATCTCAGAGTAATTTTCCCTGAAAGCCATGTCAAATGGGACTTAGGGACCTATCCTAAATCTTAATCAAGACCAAATTAGGGCCTTGGGACTTGGGTGCCCATGCCCAAGTCCAACCTAATTTTTTGGGATGAAATATAAAGTGTGTTGACTTGGGCCCTCTCAAAAGGTTTCCCTTTGTTTCTCTCTTCAATTTAAATTACGAAAGCTAGTGGGAAAGCATAAATAAGTGAGTTTATGACTTCATTTTACACCTAGATAGATAATACAAACTTGTAATATTGAGCAAAGGGATTTCAAGGCCTTCATTATGTTGCAGAGTAGAATTATGTTGTTATTGTGTTTGTTTGTTGTAGATTTGGCTTCATCAATCTATCTCCTCATGATTTGAAGGATCTTCATCTCTATGAGAGCTTCACCTCTAAGGTGACATCAACTTGTGTTTCAATCATTTCATTTCATCATTGGATTTGGCCTTTGCCCTCCTTGGGCATGCACTCTATCTAACAACAGTGTTGGAAGAATTGAATGTCCTTCTGGAGCTTGACCGAGGAAAGCTCCTAAACACTACAACCCCCAACCCCCTTTCTTTGTGATTGCAGGTTATAGGTGTGGGAGTTGGAAAAGTGCAAGTGTAGAGAAGTAGTTTGAAGGACAAGGATTTGGGATTTGGAGGAAAGTCATTGATATTCCTCCCTCTTGGACTAGGGAACCTAGCCCTTAGTCCTCTTGATAGGCTTGACCCTGAACTCAGGAGATGATTACAATCTAACATATCTCACTTCTCTTGATCTACCAAAAAAATACCCTATTGGACTTGGGTGCCCGCCCCGTAGTCCACAAAGTTTCCATTTATGAAAACTCAACTTCTAGTATGTTTCTGATCATCCCTGAGTATCTTCCTATATGGTTTCCTAGAACATTATGTTTGTATGTACCTGATTGCATTATAATTAGGGCTTGAGGCTTATTCAATCTAGGGTTTGACAAATCTGTCAATCTAATCTATCTTTCCATATCATTCCTAAGTACACAAACCTGTAGCTGAGTCCTCATTCATTTGTAGCGACTTGGCTCAGTTTTTTTCCTCAAATGTTAGTGTGAAAGGAGGGTTGATTTGATATACTTTAATACTATCCACCATCTTCCCACTTTTCATACAAAACAGTCACCTAGCAACAAAAAATAATATTTATTCCAAGCATGTGCATGCAAACTGCCAATGTTGAGATCATCATGTTGGAAGTGGAATTGACTATCAATATGACATGGCAGCCACAAATAATAGGAAACATCATCATGTTGACCCACATGGCAATATTCATCTTCAATTTCCATGGAAAAATGATGCATGTCCAAACCTACACACAAGTCAACATGAAGAAAAAGATCTTTGTGAACTTCAAACTCAAATTTATCCAAAACATGTGCAAATTCAAGCTAGTTTGTATCATGTGACTGCTCAATTTCATTCAAATTTTGCAACCAAGCTACTCCACAAATATAGATGTATTATTCCATGATTGAATCAAGTAATTGATTCAAATCCATTCCTACATTATCAACATATACATTAGAATTTTGAGGAACTTCAGGTGAAGACTTACTATCTTTGAATTGCCTCTCTATTTCATATCCTTCACTACAACTTGTAAAAATATTTATACTAAGAAATTGATCTATGACTTGTTCTTGTTCTTATCCCTATACAAAATAATCTTGACCCATTTGAGACACAACTTCTACATGAGAATGCTGAATCAACAAGTTCATAAATTTGTCCACAATATAGTCCTCATCAGCAAAATATAACTACTCCAACCCAAGTTCTAAAAAGTTATCTAAGTTGAGAACTTAATGACCTAGAATAGATAGACCATGCACACCTTCATATTCCTCTTTCTCATTTGCAACAAGGAAGGTGTAAGAATCATCCTCAATATCAACAAAGCAAGGAAGCACACATAATAAATAACAAAGACCTTTCACTTCAACTTCCTTACCTTAGCAACATCAAGATCATTGTCAAGAGGGAAAAATCATGGGAGTTCATAGAAAACAATTATCATCATTTTCAAAACAATGAACTAACCCACCTAAGCACAAATTAATGAAAACATTATCTTCATCATCTAGATTTTTGTCACATGTTATTGTAGTATCATCAATTTATATCCTCCTGACCAGACTATCAAATTGATCCCATGTTGCATCAATACCACCATCTTCATGATTTGACCCACTAGTCTAAACAACAGGAGCTACAAGTTTATCCCATTTAGCATTGGGAGGTTGAACAATAATGGCAAGTGTTGACTGAGTAGCATCGGCCCACTCAACATCCACCTTTATACTTCTTGGTTTATATTTAGGGGGAAGATGGCTCACACTAGCACATACTTTCATTGAGTCTATGTTTAGTTGGGAGGTTATTGATTGTAGTAGCAAACCTATCATGAAAGTGTGGAACTAATTCACCATCCTACCTCTTGTGGTTTTCTAAATATTGAGAAAGAGAAGTAGGGTCATATATATGTGCATCTAACTCATTGAGATTAGCAATAAAATCATCATTCTCATCATCAAACACTACTATTGTAATATGTTGTGAACTCATAGATGTAAAGTGACTTTGGGATTACTTGGTGCCTAAGTCAAGTGTGTTTATGTGGCTCACCAAATCAACAAGATCTTGTTCAGATGGGTTTGAGGAATGCACAATTAGTTTATCAATTTGAAGTTAATATGCACAATCATTTGTGCATTTATATGAGGTATCACCATAGTAATTAGGATCATATTCTTTAGCATTATATACTAGCCCATTGATCCAATATGAATCTAATGAATGTTTAGATTTTGACTCTTCTTTAAACCAATGATCCATTGCTATAAACATAAATGTTGAAATAGAACTACATCCTCATTCCAAAGATAATTCCTTGCATAAGAAACCTTGCTTCAAGAGAGGAAAAGAAGAAACACTTTATGTACCTTAACCTATTGTTGCACTGATGGAAGAAGATTCGCTACACCACTAGCATGCATCTATTATTAGTAGAAATTTTAAAATTATGTTGCAGAGCCCCCACCTCATACAATGAGGAAATCCTTAGAGCATGCACAACCACAAAGGTTAAAAATAATTCTTCTAGGTCTTCTTACCAGTAGAGTTATCCTTTGATTGTGACCTAGGCTAGGACTAACTAGGGCCTCCCTAGTAAAGTCACTATTCTATTGGTGTAAGTTGGTGAGAGACCAAATGTTACACACAACAAAATACACTCGACAACAGCTACAAACTTCAAAGGTAGTGAGCATTCCTTCATTGAATTACCAGGGTCTTCAAGAATAGAATTGAATTTAACACTTCCCTAGCAATGACACCATACTGTTGGGTCTTGAAACTATATATCCACAATCCTAGAATATTTCTTACCTTTAAGGCCAGGGGATGTCTTCAATAAGGTAAGGCAAGGGCTCATCAATAGTGGTGGATGGTTAAAGACCAGTTAATGAGAGTGGATAATCTATTCTACACTTTGAGCACAACTAAACTTAGGAGAGTGTTCCTAGAGGTATTCCTAATCAAGATTGAAAACAATAAAAGATTCAATAGGGTGAATTTTGGCACTTGTATCTAGAGTACGCTTGAACCCTAAAGTTGTCAATAGGTCATAGACTAAACAACTACACATAAAGCCTCTTATTAAGTTGATGAAATCATTATTATAAGAAATGCAAGATGAAGGTATACACACATGAGTTATCAATATATTTCACTATTGCAGCTTACAAAAGATATTTCCCTAGTTAAATCACTGAATCATGAAATGCACACAAATTACTAACCTACTCCTAAACTACTAGTGAATGATTTTTTTCATTTTAAGAAGTGCGATTGAAACATTAGCTTCCAAGACCAGCGTCTATCCAATGGATTACAAAGTATCAATTTATCAAAGGAATACAATGAAGTAGAACATATAAGAGCATATCCAAGTGCATAAGTGCATAAAATGTGAAGCATCAAATAACTAAACATGTTAAATAATCCATTATCATACTACACAAATCTATATGTAACATAGAAATGATCATTACAAGGCTTGAAATGTATTAAAATGTTGTTACATTCATCAAATCTAGTATTACATTCATACTAGCAAATGTGGCAAGAGGAAACCTTAGCTGCAACTAAGAACCTTCCCTTAAAGTATACATATTCAACCATGGAGACATCCAGATACTAATACTCTATATAATATTTTAACCTTCACATGTGTTACAAACTCATTGCCTTCCTAGAGAACTAGACTTGTAATATTTGAAACCCTAGAGAGAACTCAACAATTGTAGATGTTTGTGGAAGCAAAGAATGACCAACTCTTTTGATGGAAAACCAACTTGCCTTTATAGTTTTTTTTTATTTTGTGCCCTAAGTTTCCTTGTAGGAATTCAACACACTTTAGGAGGTTAGTGCAACGAATGCCAAATGATTTCCACAAAACATGAGTGGTAGGAATTGTAGATAAAACTGGTAGTTGAAACCTACCTACTACATCCATGGTGACTTCATCCACTTTCCTTATCCACCATTGAAATTTACTACTGGAAACATGCCCTTGAGATTTCAAAGATGTTGCTTGGGTAGGAAAAATCCTTGGAGAAGTTTTGAAACTTTCCAATAATTTGATACAGAGATGGAGGTGCTAAAAGGGACCAAAAATCCACAAAATAAATCATCAAATTCACAAGATTTTGATTATAATATGTGTAGTGTAAGAAAAACTACTCCTTAATCGAATATCTTCAACCAAGGGAATTTTTCACTAACACTACACTCAGGTTCTATTATCTAAGGTTTTAAATGTTCAAGAGCCTACTCTAGGTTATAATAGAACCACTATGCATCCCAATCAAATCAATACAACCTGACTAGGTGATTGACAATGAAGGGAAAACAAAAGAATATAGAATAAATAAATGAATGTTTAAATCAAACTGAGAGAAACTGATAACAGAAATGAAAAGAGATAGAAAAGTGGAACCTATAGCCAAAAGGGGAAACTCACTACCTTAGATGATAGCGCGCTATGAGGATGTTTGCACTGGGTGTTGGACTCTAAAACATGCCAAAAATAAAAATTGCCAGGTTTGTATGGACCTAGAATGTCTACACAACATAGATTTCAATATAAAACATATCCAACATTATCCAAGTAAAACAAAACTTAAAATAAAAATTAATTTACTAAGAAAAGGAAATAAAGAGAAGAAAAGAGGAAGACAAACAAAACCTTTGTGCAGTTGTAACATCTCCACTCCAAGAATATATGCAAAAGAGAGAAGAGCAACGGTTGTGCTGCTTAGGGACTTGCCTTAGTTAAGTCCCAATTTTGGTATTTCTACCTCCACTAGTAGCTATTGTTGAAGAGAATAAAATAGTTAGGAGATGAAAGTGTGTGCTCCTACCCTAAGTGCATCTAGGAAGGTAAGAGCAGTGACAAAACAAGTAAAATAAAAAGATTTGCTTCCCAACTCTACTAGGAAGAAACCCACAAGCATGCAACCAATATAAGATAACACAATGGTAGTCTACACCATAATAATGTGTTATGGAGTAAAAAGTGTCCACATGTCTTTTTACCTCCTTGTTTAGCTCCTAGGTCCCCGTGATTACATTATACATTCTAAATATTCATCCCGATGCAAAATTGCTCGAAACCAATGTAAATTGGGAATAAGGTGCCCCTGTATTACCTTATCCTGGACCCAAAAGGATCCCTAAGTCTTGGGCGCCACCACCCTTCAAGTTTCTCCTGATTGGTTGGGGAAAAATTAAATGTATGTTGGTATATGACCTTTAAAAAGGTTTCTCTTTGTCAGCTCTTTTGGTTTAATTTGATGAATGTTAACAGGAAAGCATATATAAGTGTGTTTTTGAGTTCATTATGAACCTAGATAGAAATAGCTAACTTGAAGCATTGGAGAAAAGAGCATAAAAAGCATTCATTGTGATTCTAGAGTAGATTTGTGTATGTTGTTGTAGGTTTGAAGTTATCATCTATCTCTCCTTTTGAGTTAAAGGCCATCCATCCTCCTAAGGGTTTCATCACATAGGTGATATCATTATTGTTTATTATAATTTGATTCATAATATTGTTATTGTGTTTAGCCTCTACCCTGCAAGGGCACACTCTCTTTAACTATCAATGGTGTTGGGAATATTGAATGCTATCTTAGGATTTGACTGAGGCAAGTCCCTAAACACCATAACCCCCAAACCCCTTTTGTTCTTCTTGTGTGTAGGTTACAAAAGAGAGATTTAGGAAATATAAAGATACAGGAAGACTGAGCAAGGATCAGGGTTTCAGGATCTAACAAGAGTTTGGGAATATTCTTATGTGCAAGACTTGGGTGGTGGTACCCTAGTCTTTTGCCCCTGCTAATTCAAGATCTGGCATCAAGGCAGTCTCTACAACATTTCTCTAGTTTACAGTTTCTGTAGATTCAACCATTCAAGACTTGGGTGGTCCCAAAATAGTTCTCTGACACTTCTACTTCCATGACATAGGTTCTATCATCTTCCATGAAAATCTTGAATGATCTTGCGAAAAGTGCATATTTAGGCCTTAAAAAGCTTGCATTTTGGTAAAATCTTGCATTAAGGTTTCAAAAAAAATCTTTTGCATAATCATATTGGTCACATTAAATATTCATCAAATCTAATTTTCCATGGTAATCTTGCATTATTTCCTATCATAGATTTCAAAATTCTTATATTTGCAATTACACATTGTGTATTTCAACATAAGAAGATATCCTCTCTGTCACATTTTGCAAAAATCTTAAAATTATCTATATTACCTTTTGTGCAACACTTTTATCATCTCCGTCACTTCATTTGTAGTGACACTAGTGTGTTTTTTATCTTGGCAAAAGCTTCAAAAATCTGGTTCCCTCAAACTAGTGTCTTGGTGTATAAAAGTCACCCATATTGGTCATATTTGACAAATGAATAGATTTGATTGTACATTGTTGTTCCAAGACATTTCATTATGGCATCTTCATGTCATTTCTCTTTGGTATTTTTTCATGCATATATCAAAGATCTTCATTTTCATAGATTCATAACCCTCATGGTTGGGCATCCTTAAATATTAGAAAATCTAACCAAATTCATCTCCATGAATAGTCATGAGAAAGATGACCATGATCGCACTTCTTCTATTTCCATTGATATAGTCTCTAATACATGTGATTGTAGCCTAGCTTTGTCTATTTCACCTATGATATGGATCCCTCTCCCAAAGTTGTTCCCACTTGTGAGGACATTTTGGTGAAAGAAGATGAAATCATTGATACCTTCCTTAAAATCACCCTACCCTCTCTTCATTCCAATGCTCTCCCTTTGAAAAATGATGCATTAGTGGATGAAGACCCCCTTCTCAAAAAAGATCCTCCATGGGTAGATAATGAGCATTTATCTAATAAACATAAATCTTCTATAGTACATGAGGCTTTTATGGCTCATCCTATGTTTCTCCCACCTTTGATTGAATGTTCATGTACATTGGATATCACTAAGGATGTGAAAACCATGGATAGTTCTCCTTTGGTTGCATGTTCAAACCCCTTGGACATCACTAAAGATACAATCATCAACAATGCTCTTAATAACACTTTACCTTCCTTTCATTCCAATGCTCTCCCTTCAAAAGACAAAGCATTGGTGGATGAAGAAAGGTCTCTCACATTATATCCTTTGGGGATGGATGTTGAGCTTAATCAAAGTAAAAATAATGTTAATTCAATCATCATTAATAGACTTATTCAATCTACTAATGGGATAATGAATAAGTGTACTAATATTCCTAAAATCATTGTACATAAGGCACCTACGATTCAAGGTGCTCCAACACCACCTCGACCCCTCGGTTACATTCTCAATTTTGCAAAACAAATTACTCAAAGAAATAAAATGTATCAAAATGTGTTACGACAACCCAACTACAATATGGTTGCTCACACATACACTAGATGAAAGGATCTCTCTCTAAGAACTCATACAAACATCGCCTACATACCACAGAATGCTCTTGGAAGATTTACAAAAGGTGATCGTACCACTGTTTGTTAAGCCTAATGATGTAGCAGCTCTGTTAGATTGTATGCATGTGACAAAACCAGATATTCTATTTCAAAAACATGAGTTACCATCAATTGAAGTTCAAAATCAATATGATCCTCTTGTAATCTTTGTCACAATAAATAAAAATTTGATAAAGCGAGTTATGATTGACAATGGATCAGCTCTTAATGTTTGTGGCATTAGTCTACTACATAAAATCAAGGTTGATACATCTTAAATCAAATCAGATAAACTTCACATTTGTGGCTTTGATAACATTGGTAGACAATCCCTAGGTACTATAACTTTGCCCATAAAGGTTAGATCTATGACATTATCTACCCTTATGCATGCCATGCATGATGCGCTTTTGTATAACATCATTCTTAGTAGACTGTGGATTCATGCCATGGGGGAAGTTCCATCTACCCTTCATCAATTAGTAAAGTTTATTTATGAAAATAAACTTCACACCATTGAAGCTGACTTGAATCTAGAAATTTGTTTACAAGTTGAGGTGAAAAAGCAAGTTGTCAATCGCAAGCTTCTTAATAACTTAAAATTTGATTCATCAATACCTCTTGCCACAAATAATGTTGTGCAAGATTCTAAATCACCATCAAATGCACTTCTTGGTAATGATTGGGGTTCATTAGATTTTACTCATTCCTTTATGGGGGAATATAAACTTAACAACCCCAATCTTGAAGCATCAAAAGTTGCCTCAATCTCATCCAAGCAATCTTTGGAAATACCTAATAAACCTAAGATTTCTTTAGTATAGAACAAAGACAATATTCTTACTTATACTATAGAATATGAGACTTATGAGGCCCCACCTTCTTCTAAAGAAATGGAGTCTCTCTATGGTCGTGGACTTCAAATCCTTTACAAAAATTGTGACTACATAGGCAATGGTTGTGGTGTAAACCAACAAGGAATCAGAGTACCCTTATAAGCTACTACAATTAACTACTTAGCTAGTATTGGATACTATTCTTTGAAGCCCACCAAATCTTATCATCATCCTACTTAATGCTAATACAATATCAACAAGTCCAACACTCAATTCAATATATCTTGATATGATAGAAACAAATTGTCCATCGAGAAATATCTCGTTAAATACTTTTTCAACAGATGAAGCATCAACTAAATATTGTGAATCAAGCACCATGCGACTACAGGTATGTATTTCTCCCTCATTTAGCCACACTTGATGTAGCACCTATTCCATTTGCTCTCAAGAGTGGCCTCCTCCTAGGTATATATGTTGATGTGTTGTGTTCCCCATGTTGTGTTAAATGTTTGTTTAGGTCTCCTTGGATGACCCTTGATACTCTAGTAAGGTCAAGGTTACAAAGACACCACCTCTATTATGGCATTCCTTCTATTTGTTTCTTTATTCTTCTATTCTCCTCTCTCTTATTGCAATGGTTGTGTGTGATGACTTGGGGGCATAAAGGTTATCTTGGAGGCATCTTCCCATGTTATGAACCTAAGTCATTTTTGTCTCCTCTCTCATTTTTTGTGATTTAATTCTTTTGTGGCTCTACTAGTCAGTAGATGACGATAACAAAACTATTGATAAGGACCATGTGTCCCTAAACAAGAAAACAAAAATAGACCTAGTCCATACATGAAGATGGGGTTAATTTGATATTAATGTTTGACTAGTAGAATTACTTTGAGTTGTGATGTGAATTTCTTGTAACAAACCTTTGCAATACTCTAAATCTAGTTCTATGCACTTTCAAATGTTTTTGTATCTCACCTTATAGCTACAATCAGTTCTGAGATACCTGAAGTATAACCTCGTGACTATACTCAGTTCTAAACTCACAAGTATAGCCTTGGTTTGTTTAAGGGGTATGTTGCCTTATTTCTATATCAATTGTTTGCAAGATTATTTGGTTGTTATCTTCACTAAGATTTTCTAAATGAAGTTTGTTAGCTTTTAGCATATAATAATAATGTGTTTCTATTGTGAATGTTGGAAAAAATTGGTGATCGCAAGCACATGCCACTTTGGGGCATGGGCTTTGTGAAAGCTCTTGTTCCCTTGTGTGTTTTCAACCTTACCCTAAATGTGATTGCTACCAGAAAGCGGGATCAACCACTTCAAGGTGGGGGCATATATTGTGGTAAATGCTTGGATATTTTAGAAATTGTGATAAAATATGTGACTATGCTTCCTTTTCACCGTAAGGCATCTCCATGATGCAGGTGGGGTTGTGTACTTTTTTGTGTGTTTGCGTATACTTCCTTTTCACCATAAGGCATCTTCATGATGCAAGTGGGGTTCTATGTTCTTGAAACCCCTTCTGAGGAAGGTGGGATTGTATATTCCCTCGAGTGGTTGCACATCCTTTTTGAAGTCATCTATGGGGGCAGGGTTGGATTTTGAATTATTCACCCTTAAGTGTGTCTTTGGTGGTTGTGGTAGCATAGCTCAACTATTAGGTGTGTTTGACATGTGCTAGATAGTGGTGTGTAGAGATGAGCTCCCCCCATTACCCATGTTTGATGTGTTTTAGATGTATAATGTGTCAACAACATACTCTACGGCACTCATGTATACCGTGTATCTTTTGTGTGTCATCCTTGTGTGTTTTGTGTTTTTTAGTGGTGGCACGTAGCAATGAGCTCCCCCCACGCTATGTGTTTTGTGTGCTTTTGATGGCAATGTGTAGAGATGAGCTCCCCCCATCATCTAGTTAGGGCTATATAATTATTTAATCATGTCTTCTCTTCGTATATTCCTTTTGTATTACATGATTGCATTCATGCCTTCTCTATGTATTTCTTTCTTATTCATTGTCTTCTTCATGTTTTGTGTGACTATCAAATGTTTTCTTATGTTTGCCTAAGCTTAGGGGCTAGAAATGGTTCTCTAAATTTAGGGTGTGTCTTTGCTCTAGTGCATGATGTGTTTGATATGCTTTGATTGTACTTTAATGCATGTACTGATCATAAGATCATACACACATTAAAGTGGGGGCTAAATGTTATGGAGTAAAAAGTGTCCACATGTATTTTTACCTTTTTGTTTAGCTCCTTAGTCCCCATGATTACATTATACATTCTAAATATTCATCCCGATGCAAAATTGCTTGAAACTAATGTAAATTAGGAATAAGGGTCCCATGTTTTACCCTATCCCAAACCCAAAAGGATCCCTAAGACTTGGATGCTACTGCCCAAGTCTCTCCTGATTAGTCAAGGTAGAATTAAATGTATGTCGGCATAGGACCTTTAAAAAGGTTTCTCTTTGTCAGCTATTATGGTTTAATTTGACAAATGTTAGTGGGAAAGCACATACAATTGTGTTTTTGGATTCATTATGAACCTAAATAGAGATAGCCAACTTGAAGCATTGGAGTAAAGAGCATTCAAAGCATTCATTGTGATTACAGAGTAGATTTGTGTGTGTTTTTGCAGGTTTAAAGTTATCATCTATTTCTCCTTATGAGGTGAAGGCCATTCATCCTCCTAAGGGTTTCATCACATAGGCGATATAATTATTGTTTATCATCATTTGATTCATCATATTGTTATTGTGTTTAGCCTCTACCCTACAAGGGTACGCTCTCTTTATCTATCAATGGTGTTGGGAACCTTGAATGCTATCCCAGGATTTGAAGTCTAAGACAAGTCCCTAAACACCATAACCCCCAAACCCCTTTTCTTCTTCTTGTGTGTGGGTAATAGAAATGAGATCCAAGAAATATGAAGATACAGGAAGACTAAGGAAGGATCAAAGTTTCAGGATTTGATAGCAATTCAAAAAGATTCTTATGTGCAAGACTTGGGTGGTGGTGCCCTAGTCTTTCTACCCCTGCTAATTCTAGATCTAGCATCAGGGCAGTCTCTACAACATTTCTCTAGTTTATAGTTTCTATAGATTCAACCATTCAGGACTTGGGTAGTCCCGAAATAGTCCTCTGACACTTCTACTTCTAAGATATAGGTTCTATCATCTTCTTGATCCTCTCTATACAATTAGTTTCTGGAGATTTGTTTTACATCTTCTATTATAATCAGATCATCATAGAACTAGGGTTTAGTGCATTATTGACCTAGGGTTTGGTAAAAAGGGCTTGATTAAATCTAATCTTTCTATAGCACACTTGAGCACAAGATTTGTAGCTGAGTCCACCTCCATTCGGTAGTGATTTGGCTTGGTCTTGTCCTTGAATGTTATTTTGAAAGAGGGTTTGATTGATTGTGCATGCTAGTTGTCATCATTCATCTTTTTCACACTTAACACAATGCAAAGAAACTGGTGGTCTACACCATAACAATAACTATATAAAAACCAAATAAATTTAAACACCAAGTATTGAAACAAAATAATGGAACAATCTTACCCATTTGATGGAGAAAAGGAAGTTGTAAGTTAACAAGATCTTAAATATGATGCACAAGTTCAAAACCCCAGCAAGATAGATCTTCCTCAATGAGCACAAGAGTGAACCAAAACCTCCAAGAGCTAGTCAAGAAGATGCAACATCACAAAAGGAGTACCAACATTCATGTAGATGTTGTAGAGATTAAATTCATGAAGCAATATTGTAGATTAGATCCAAGAGAGTTGTATTATCTTGAGAGAGTAAGAGAGTGCATGAGAATGTGAATGAGAATGAGAGAAAATCCAAGAGTCTATTCAAAATTCAACAAAAAGGGGGAAAGTCCCAAAATAGCACATTGAAATATGTTTTGCACCTCAGAGAAGTGTTACCAAATAAGTCTCATAATCATTAGAGGTGTGTGGTAATGCTTAGGGATGGTCACTTGGCAAAAAATAGATGTGGGATGCTAGTGCATCACACCAACATCCATGCGTAGTGCTCGGGTCTAGGCAAAACTAGCTCCTAGTCACATGGGATGCCTTAGAATCATACGACTATCTAAGCATCATAATTAAATTGGAGGAAAATGAGAGAAAGAAGCCTAAATCAAACAAACCTTAGCCTATAATGCAAAGAGAAGGTGTAATCACTAAGGTGGTTCTAAAACATAGCATGAAAATGCAAGGGTATGCAATTTTCCATGTTACATTTAGCCCCTACTTTAGCAGGCATATGACACTATGTGCATATGCAAAATAAATTAGAACTAAAATAACATAAGATGTTTTACCTCCAAAATGGATTATTGTAACGATGTAGAGGGTTCTTTGAGCAAAGTTTCAAAGCCCCTAGGTTGAGAACCTACAAAACCATAGTGTTAGACAATAAACCTGCACAAGGTGCAATGTCAGAATCACATTTATATAAAACATCCTAAAAAGGACTAGATTAAATATGATTAAACATTAATGCTTAGAAAATCATATAATCTAATACATAATCTACAACTAAACACACACACAAGAAAACAAAGAAAACAAAATAGCAAAGAGGCATTTCTAGCACACTACGAGAGCTAGAAGGATACCAAGTATGATTCTAGAGCTAGCACACTATGTGAGCTAGGAACCATACCAAACTCTTGTGGACCACTGGGACTAACAAACTACATTGTTAGGTGACTCACAAATAGTGCCAAATAAGTAGCTAAAAGTGTGGTCAGGCCAAGCAAGTGCATTTTCTTAGGACCACAAGCTACAAGGTGTTGCTAGAGCACAATGCTACCATGAACAAACCATTGATATGATGTGTGTAAAAAGGTGTAACGAAAGAAATTATGCCCCCACCTTAAAATAATTTCATAAAGCATCAGTATGCAATTAATTTTAAGGGATAAAAGGGGGAAAGAGCCAGAGGAAACATGTATGAGCAGATATGTTCTTAGAGTTGCATCTCAAAAATGAAAAAGAGGGTTGTACCCAAGAAGAGGCAACAAAGGTGATGATGTATGCAAGATACAAAAAAGCTTTTGTAAGTATGGTATGACACTGATCAACACTAAAAACTATCCTATAAAATAGGCAACAACACCCAAAAATACACTAAGGGATCTACGTGCTTTGGGGTTAGTATGCATAGGGAAGGGTAATCATTAGGGGACAATTAAATGAATCATCATCATTCCCCAAGTAGGTAGAGCTATGAGTACAAAGGATGAAGGTCACAAAGAGTCAAACAAAAATAAAACAAAAATTTTGGGTCAACATGGAAGGAAGCTAAATCTTCCAACACTTTGCATCATCCCCAAAATGTCAGACAATTTTTTTTTTTTTTAAAAAAGTAGGAACAAATAGAAGAATGTCACAATAGATGTGTCCCTCCTACATCCATGTGTCTACAAGGACTTCCTGGGTCCTCCAGGTAGAACTAAAAAATATAAAATCACATCATAGGAGAAACATCATGATCAAGCAAGCAAACATGCCAAACAGTAGTAAAGCCCTTATGGGTTGGGCGTCATAAAATCATCCTAGTCCCAATCTTGATAAGCATAAGAGGACAGTGGAAGAGCTGAAAATGAAACAATATCAAGAGAAATCAAAGGAGATTCACCTAGTTCTAGACATGGAGGACCAATAGCAATAGATGGAACCTCTGAGGCACTAGGAACAAGGGTCAATGATCATGTGAAGATCATGGACAACCTAGGTATATCAAATGTGGACTCAATGATTCATTCCTCAGAAGGGGAGTCAGGGGAGTCACTATTAAAACATTAAACTAGTCATGGATCCATAGTGCTATCAGTGGTAGCGCAAGCACGAGCAGACACAGATGGAGCAACATCCTCCAACAATAGAAGAGAAGAAAAAGGATGGGCATACAATGAAGGTAGAAGCAAGGAACATTTAGGTCTATGAAATGGTGGGGTGGGAAAATGCTCAGGCTTAGGCTTAGGTGGAAAAGGTGAAGGGTCAAGGTCAATGGTAGCATGGTGGAGAACATTAGAAAAAATAGTGTGGTAAACGTGTGAAGTAGGTGCAATAGTGGCTAGGGTGACACTAGGAGCGACACTGATAGCAAGGATGGGGGTTGGAAATGGAAGGGATGAAGGAGGATAAGGAGGAACTTGGTACTCCTTAGGAAGAACATGATCAACATCTGACTATGAGGAAGAAGGATCCTTAGGAAGAGGCTGCACATAGACAACACGTGCTTGGGCCATGACACGACGATGGTTCTTGTGATCTCTTGCAAGCTAATTCTACATAGTATGGGCCAAGGCTTCCACTGATGGAGCCAGGGGGTCTTCAGTCATGTTTTCTATGTCATCCACTATCATAGGGATATGTGGTGAAATAGAGACAATGACTAACAATGGAGAGACCACAATAGAGGGGGAAGGGAAAGGTGTCCACAACATGGGATACTTTTCTCATACCATCAGAGAGGTAGGAGGGACATAAGAAACCATCAAAGGTTGGGGAGACACCAAAGAAGGAGGGGGAGTGCTAAGCAGAGGCAGGTTTCCTAATACCACTAAAGAGATAGGAGGGAAAAACCAACCAATAGGGGTTGAGAAGTCCTAGGAACATGTGGTGCACAAGGCTATACTACAGTTCGATCTTGAGATCTCGTATAAGAGACCTAAGGTAGCATTGTATAGTACAAGCTAGGAGCAAGGGACTGGGGAGGTTCCCTCTGTACGGGCTACTTTCCTTTATCTACCTGGGATGCAAGAGAAGGAACAAAAGAATCCTCCAAAGCCAGAGGCACCATATGGAAAATAGCCAAAGAAGAAAAAGAAGAGGGGCCAATAGATAACTGGCCCATCCTACTCACTTTGTGTTTAGGATGAAAAAGGAGGGGTTGGTTGAGGTTTTTAGTTTCAATGGATGTGTGGGTTAAATCAAAAATTCAAGGACATATCAACCAATTTGAATCACACTTTTGCAAGAGGAATCACCTATAGGTTAGGATTGTTAGATTAGGGTAGACAACTAAGAGGGGGGGTGAATCAATTGTACAAATCCTTCTTCCAATTAAACACTTAAATCCACTTTACAATTCAGCAGCATAATGATAAATCAATCATGAAACATAATGCATTAAATTAAGAGCAAAAACACATTATCACATAGGACACCAAGATTTTGATGTGGAAAACCTGGCTAAGGGAAAAACCACAAGGTGATTAACCCAAGATTGTATTCTCTGTTAGAAGAATAGAAAGAACAAAATGGCACATGCCAATTAGCGCTCACTGCCTGAGCACACTACTCACAAGAGGCCCACTGCCTACAAGAGACACACTGTCTACAAAATAATAAGTATTACATATATGAACTGGAGAATATCATCTTCACCATGCTTGAATTAGTTCCATTTAAGCCCAATACTTCTGCTCTGCCTTTGACTCTCATCCTTGCTACCACACTCTCATCTCCACAAGATACACTATGAAATGACTTTACAATCTCTTATTTATACAAGACATCGACTTAGGAATAATCATCTAAGTCAGAAAACATCTACAAGAACATTCGTAGGACGTGTAACTCATCCGGTCAGCCAATCTCAAGAAGAACACCATCATCTGAAAGTTATTCTTCAATTGCAAGCTCCAACTCCAATGCAGACCACCAACATGAACTGGAAACGATCCAAAGAACTCCACAAGCTTGCCTGAATCACCAAGAACATCCACACTTAATCTGCTTAATGAAATCCTTCTCTCCTTCATCTAGAACCTCAAGAACACAGTCTGTCATCACTGTCACAAAGGAATAGATACTTGCGGACCTTCAAACCATGAACCAATAGAGTTGACATTTCACAAAGACTTGATTAACACTCCCTCAAATCTGCAGAACAGGATAATGCATTTTCGGATCCCATCGGACCTGTCTGTATCACTCTATCACCTCTTAACACCTATCAGAACCAGTTTTACTTGAGCAGCCACAACTTCTTCAGATCTTCATGTGGACCTCTGAAATCTCTACTAGATCACATTAAGACACATATCTACAAACCCTTTAAGCCACATCCTCTGATCCTCATCTTATCTTGGACTTTTACCTTACTATCTTCACTGTTCTTCACTATTCCTGTTATGACCAATTTTCTCAATATCCTCATCAAATAGTTCATCCAATCCTTATCATTAATGCAATAGGAGTATGTTGACATCAATGACAAACTGGTTAGGTCTATACTTGCAACAACCTCCCCCTTTTTCATTGATGGCAACATATGATGTGAAAAATTGTTTTGACCATCAAGACAAGAACTTCTCCTTACTATCACAACTCCCCCTATCAACAAAAAACCATTCACATGTCTTCCCTCCCTTTACTAATCCCCCTTTGATTAGCAACTACTTGTTTTTCATATGACTTCTCTCCCCCTTTGACATCAATGGCAAAGGGCACATACTTGTAACTTCAACATTTCATACCAGCTACTCCCCCTGAGTAGCAGCTCCCTATCATCAATCTAGACCACAAGATATGACTGTGATATCCATCAGACTGATGCACATCAGTGCACCTTAGTTCATTACTGGAGGGTCAATAACCCCTAACTTCTCCCTGAGATACTCAAAAGAGTCCTGTTGTGCCTTGCACACACGCCCCATTCAAGAATGGAGACCCCCCCTCTTTTAGTTTGACTAGAGAGTCATTTGATCTTCTGATCTCCTAAGTGATTGTATGGTCAAAAGAGCATTTTGACCTTGATGGAAAGATGATATTCAAAAAATCACTTCAAAATCTGCTAGGATGAGTTGTTACTTTCCCTTTAAGGACCTTGAATCAACATTTTGCGCTAAAATAGCCCTTGTCCGACCTTTGCGCTGATTTCCTATTTGTCTGACTTGGCGCTAAAAACTACCTTGTCCAACCTTAGCGCGAAAATCCATCGCTCCGACCTTAGTGTTAAAACTCTGTCCGACTGACCTAGCATCAAACCATTGAAACTGCCTTCTGCGCTAAAATCGGCTCTGTCTGACCTTGCACTAAAAATAGCAACCTCTGACCTAGTCGGACAACCCCTAAAGGTCCGCAGGTCAGACAAACCTGATTCCTCCGCTAATTTGTATAGACCAATGTCTGACCTTGTGCTAAATGTTGCCCCGTCTGACCAAGTCTGACATGCTTGAATTCTCTGCCAGGTCCAAGCCCAAGGAAATCTACGCCGCAAAATCTCAAACTGACAGTCTGTACACTTGCGCATTAATGGCAGATTAGCTAGGGTTTAAATAAGAAATTAACTCATTTTAAGTCATTTTAATCGTGTTCTTAGCAGAAAATTTTCAAAGCTCCATTCTTCCCTGTCGACTTTGCTTGGTCTCAAACCTGTGACGTCTCTTGCAAGTCAACTCACGCTGCCATTTCAACCAGGTAGGGTCTTCAACCTTGCTATTTTGGGTATTGCTTGCAAATGGTTGAAATTTTGAAGTCAGTCGTTAGGGTTTTTTTAGAAAATTGCTTAATTAAATCTAGATTTCAGGGTTAGGGTTTAGTAAATTTTGAGTCTTTTCATTTAAAACCCTAGTCTAAACCCTAGGAAGAGGAATGGAACCATCATGCCTTAAACAACTTAGAAAATTTAGGGATGTTGCCCTGTTGAACCCTCACATCGAGTCGGCGCTAAAATGAGGTCTAACCGACCTGCGCAACGAACTATCATTTGGTCAGTCAGAGACCTCCAAAATCAATGCCAAATGCCCAATGCCATTTTGCGATAAAAATTGCCTCATCGGACCTACTAACGCCAAACGTTTTAGTCAGAGGGTCCTGAAAGCCCTACAAATCAAGAAATCACCTTTGCGCTGAAAAGACCTTGGTCCAACCTTGTGTTAAAAGATTAGGTCTCTGACCTAGTCGAATGAATCGCTTTCCCCTGCAAGGTCAGCGCCAACTGAAAACCCCGCTAGAAGTTTACCTCAACTTTAGCTCTAAAGATTGCCTTGTCCGACTTGCGCTATATTCCCTATCATCCGACTTAGTCGGATACTGTCGAAATCAGTGCAAGTCAGACCAAACCAAATTCTACGCAAGACTAAAAAGTGAGAGGAAGTAAGTTATAAAGTCGGACCTGCCTGATTTCCCCATCGAGGTCGGACAAACCCGATTTCCCCGCTGAGGTCGAATGACCTCAATTTCAGCGCTTTTCCTCCTGAGGGTCGGACAACCCTCAAATTAACGTAAAACCTTACAAATGACTAAATTTCTTGAAATTTTCAAAGGGAAAATTGTTCAAAATGATGTAATTAATGCTGTGATACTTTAATAATGGTGATTTTCATGAATTTTCTTGCAGCATTAGATATTAGATTGCATGTAGTGTTCTTTCAATTGAACTTTAATTTCCTTCAAGTGCATGTTAGTAAGAAATGTAGATTTGCCTAGATTTATTTGAACTTAGGAGTATGTTAGGAGTTTTCTTCGGTATCAAACTTATAAGGTCTAGTCATGCAGACTAAATGACTGCTTGGGCTCAAGCTATGAAGTACGAGTTCAAGGGAGTCCCTCCAGAAACCAAGATCCACTCCAGATGGATAACGTCGGGGACACGGACCTAGGTCACATAGACCTAGATGACTTTAGACTCAGAGTCTCTGGTCTAGCTCCAACTCCCAGGGCCAGAACACTAAGAGATAGTGGACTTGGATAGGCTGTTGCCTTTCCTACTTTAGTTCAGTGTGCGGAGCTAATTGCCACCTGTTCAGATAGATATGACATAATATCCAGGCAAATCCAAATAGCCAATGGGGATGTCCTAGCTGACTTGACCCCACCTGCTCTGGCAGAAATGTTGGACATCCCCTGGCACAAAGTTGTAACAATGCCAGACAAACAAGGATCAAAGGCCACCTATAATAAGGATGTAGAGGGATGCAGAAAGTACATGAATGATCATTGGGTCAAGAGCAAGAAGTCTGCTCTCATCAAGCTCCCCAGAATACTTTATAGAAGTGATTTCCATGATGAGATCAGGGACATAGTAACCTTTTTGAGCAGAATCTATAGGTTACCAACTGCCTCTACCTTTGAGGACTAGATGTTTGCCATAATTACTGAGATATTGAAGGGAACCAAGTTCCACTGGGCTCAAATCCTTAGTGATAACATCCATGAAGCCTCCAGCAACTTCAATGAGAACAAATACTTCCGATGGATGTCCTATGTTGTTTATGCACTAGCAAGAATGAACCATTACGATGGACTATCCAAGATTGATGAAATTGGGAATGATGAGAAGACATAGATCAAAGTGTATGAATGCTATCCATAGCTAACCTCATCCCAATCATTGATACATTTCAAAAAAGTAAATGATGCATTCACTATGTATATAGCCAGGAAGTTGCAGGGCAACACAGCACTAAGAATTTCCATCGAGGCCATGAATGAAATTGCTAGATATGGTAGGTGGTATATCCAATTCGAGAAATTTACATGCATAAGAGTACAAGGCTTCACTGGAATGGCCTACAGACTTCTCCGCTATCCAGATGATAAGATAGTGCTTCTAGAGCTGTCAAGGCAACTGATACCATGTGCAGAGAAGCTCAAGCACCTGCATAGGCCAAGTGTTCAATTCCCTATTAAATTTGGCAAATGACTCTATGTCTGTCCCTCTCTGGCATTGGCAGAGCATTCAGATAAAGAGCTCCAACTCTTGAATTTGCACTACTATAATGCAAGGGATCATTTTGATCCAAACAAAGTAATGGAAAGATTTGTAAGCAAGAAGCTCTTTCATAAAGTATACATTGAAGACTTTTGGGCCAACTGCCCTGATGACTATGAAATCATGAAGAAGGCACATGCAAGGCTGCCCTTGGACTTCATTAAAAGGTTCCATATAATGGCAGTCCCTAATCAATTACAAGATGATGAAAATGTTATGCTCAGAGGACCATGAGAAGCATAGTACCATCAACCCATTCCACTGCCCAACTGGGCAAATGCAGAGGAAAGTTCCCTCGATGTTCTTATGAGGGAATCAATTAGGCTAAGTAAGGCCTGGGTCAGATCACAAGTGGTTGTCCTAGATGAACAAGGAGTCTAGCTTACTTACACTGCAATAGAATCAGACAAAGACTCTGGGGGAGAAGAGGATGAGCCCATATAGGTCACAGATGAGGTAGAGCCAACTGAGAAACAAAAATTAGATAATGAGGAGCACACGTCTCTGGAAGAAAAGGCAAAGAAGATGAAGAAGCCATCTACAAGGTCTCCTCAGAAGAAAGACCAAACTCCTTCAACCAGGACTAGAACCTCAAAGAGAAAGGATATGCCAAGTGGTGCAGGAGAAAGCTCAAAGGCTAAGAGGGTTAAAGTAAAAGAAGCTAACAAGGAGGCTACCATGACCAAAGATAATTCCAATCCTCCAACTGCCCAACCTCCCACACAAAGTGTTGGTACTGTTGCTTCAAATCCTGTTGTTTCCACAACCCCTGTTGTCACCTCTCCTCCCAAACCTCCTCCCTCCGCTACATCCACTTCCCCAATAACCTCTACTTCCATCACCAAGAATCATCTCCTGCCACCTCTCCTGCCTTTGTCATCACTACCACTTCTTGCTCATTGGCAATCTCCTCCAGTGACTCTAGTGGGACTATTTCCTCCACTCTTGCCATTTCATACCCCTCCACTACATCTACACCTTCTTCTCCTTTACCATTGCCTCCTATTTCCACCATCCTTTCACCCCCTCTTTCTTTACCTTTACTGATCTTTTCTTCATCTCTTACCATTTCTTCCTCCTTTTCACCAGTCTTGACCAACATAACGCAGGTCAGCACGCCTTCCTTCACCATCTCTTCTACTGTCCCCATTTCACAGATGTCGGCTAATTCATTGGTAGTGCCTCTATTGCCTAAGATTGAGAAAGTGTGTGCGGAGTTAGGATTTAGGAGTCTAAAGCAGCAGTTGAGGAGGAGAAGGAGGTAATGACTAAAGTAAACAATGAAAGCCTCCCTGAAGCGTCAGCTAATGTGGAAATTATTGACATATCTAATAGTCCCCTAGGCAAGGATCTAACAGAAGAAGTTTTGAAAATTGCACAGGAGAACGTGGTTGAAAATCTAAAGAATTTGGCCCAAGAAGAGAAGGAAAAAGAGAAAAGTCCAGAGAAAGATGAAAAGCAAGAACCATCTAAGGAGTTGGCTGTATCTGATAAAGATGGAGTTTCTGAGTTAAACAAATCTTCTGCTCCTAAGTGGCTGCAAGGCAAAATGGCATATCCAGAGCCGTAGGTAGAAGTAATGCAACTTGACCTAAGTGCTATCCTATCACAAGTTCAAAAGCCTCAGAAGTAGAAAAAGGCTAAGATTCAATCAAGAATCTATAAAAATAAATCAGGGTCAAGGATAGCAGAAATAACAGTCCCGCCAGCTAACACAGTAAGAGACCAAGTTAGGGCAGAAGATTATGTCATATCTACAGTTGATTTGGGCCCAACCACTCATGCTCAAAGAGTGGATGATTTCAAGGGATTAGTCACATCAATTTTGGAATAGCTGGATAAAGATGAAATGTGTAAGAAAGACTTAAAGTAGCAAAATGAAGAACTACGAGCATGTCTTCAATTTTTGATAAAGCCAGTAGACGCAAGAGGAGACATAAAGACAATACCTACTTTCTTGTCCACTGATGAGATGGCTAAATTGGGAGAGGTAAGATCAAAATCCCAGGGCACGGAAAATTGGTTGATAAAAGTTTTTGAGATGGGATGTGAAGCTATAAGTGCCTCTGCTCAAATGCATAAAAGACTGGTGGAATTGCATACTAAGTGGAAAGACTTGCATGAGGAATGTGATACTTTTGATGAATATTATTCACATATGTATCCCCGAATCAAAGGTATTAGAGAACTGCTAGCTCAAACCTTAGTTACAAAGAACATTTTGACTGGGGATAGGCTCCCAAAGGCTGTTGAATGGTATTAACAACTACTTTTGAGAAAAGAAACCTTCGAGAACATAAAGGAAGCATACAAACCAGCTGATGAAGAGCTGAGATCGGTTATATATGACATTAGTGATTCCTTGAGGGACTGCAGGGAATCATCTTATGATGATTATGCCCCATTTGATGTCAAGAAATGCAAGGATAAGTTACATAAGGTAATGTTTAATGACACACTCAGCATGGAGGAATAGTTGGATAAGGCAAGTGACCTCAGGGCTGAGTTCAAGGCATTTCAAAAGGCAGGGGCAGAGATAGAAAGAATATATGGAAGATTCAATCAGGAGCTAGAAGTGTTTGATTATAGGATACATCATTTAAAGAATCCAGACCCATCTAACATTAACCCTGCACTCGATGCCTGGTTGACTTATCGCAACAAGCTAGCTAGTGAGGACAAGATTGACTTGGATAAAGAATCTTGATGTTATTTTGAATATTCTAATAATACAATCTCGTCACAATTGAAAATTTGCTATATTTGGGCAACATGTGACTCAATTTTGTCTTCTTCTTGCTTCTAAAATGGGCTTTTTCACTAATATACTGAGCTGGCTAGTCAAAATGACTAGATTCAATGTATCTAAGGCTATTTTTTCATCTTTTTCTTAAAAGACAAAATGCAATCCAGGAATTGATGTGGGCTATTATTGATGTAATTTGGACCATCGGTGTTGAGTTAATCTCCATCGTTCATTTGAAAGCTAGGGTATGCTACTTTCTATATAAAGGGCTGCCATTTCCACTTTTGTAAGAGAGATTTTGATACTGAATTGTTGACTCTATGCCATTTGATCTAATACAAAGCAAGTTTCTGCAGTAAATCTAAGAATTTGTATCTTGTGTTGATTCATCTTTGGTTTTCATGGTTCGCATCTTGCTCTCCCATAGTTAGATTAGTTGTGCTTTCATAATATTCGAGGTTTGCTGAAGTATTTGATGAGCATTCTAAGTCGATACTTTTAGTTTTTTGCTGATGGTAAATAGCTGTGTAAAGTTAATCTGGGCTGATAATTTGTGCCAAGTTCAATTCTATTTCACTAGTTAAGTTGCGCCATTCATTGGGTATTTAACGAATGAATGTAATCTGAAAATCTATTGACCTCCACTGAAGATAGCACCATTTTCTGCAGCACTATAACACTCATTTAAGTTTGGTAACTCAGGAAGCTAGTTCAAAGTTTGGAATGTTTGTCTACTAAAAATAACCTTAACATTGCGAATGTCACTTAGGATCCTTCTAAACCCTACACCTTTTTGCACTTTCTTTTAAAATCATTGTTAGTAGTTAGATTAAGAATTTCAGCAGCATCTTATCCTATTTATCAGCTAAAGATCATAATAGGGTTTACGTGTATTTGCTGCCTCCCAAACTTGAAGATTTGCAAATTGCATGTAAGACCCCTTGTAGGAATAGCTAGAACATACCAACTAAGAAATTCCAAGCAAGCTAAGACCTAGCTCTATTATCCTTGGAGTAGTCTTACCTAGGGTAAGTTACTTTTCAAGAGAGGTGTGAGACCAGCAATCACACCTGCGTTGCTGTGTGCTAAAACCACCATCAACAAGTCCTTAGGTAGAGGTTTAGTAAAGATATCTGTAATCTGATCCTTGGAAGGCACAAACTCCAATCTGACTTCATTCTTATTCACTTTTTCTCTCAAAAAGTGAAAATTGATGGATATGTGTTTAATTTTTGAATGCAACACCGGATTCTTAGATATATTTATTGCACTTGAATTATCACAAAAGATTGTGATTGGCTCCTCATACTCCACTCTTATGTCTCTTAGCATTTGCTTCATCCACAAAACTTCAGTGCAACTACCTGCTGCTGCAATATATTCTACTTCTGCAGTGGATAGAGATATTGCCTCTTGTTTCTTGCTTAGCCAAGAAACCAATGTCTTCCCCTAAAAGAATGCTCCACTACTGGTACTCTTCTGGTCATCCACATCTCTTGCCCAATCTGCATCTGTATATGCATGAAGAGAGAAATCATGATCTCTGGGATACCACAATCCATACTCAACTGTTCCTTTTAGATATCTAAAAATCCTCTTGATTGCCATGACATGAGATTTTCTAGGATCAGCTTGAAATCTAGCAACAAGACCAGCAACATTCATAATGTCAGTTCTGGTTTGAGTGAGATACAACAGTCCTCCAATCATTGACCTATACTTTTTCTGATCAGCCTTGGGAGAGTCATCATCCTTGCTCAACTTACATCCAGTTGCCATGGGAGTACTCATTGGCTTTGAGTCTTCCATCCCAAATTTCTTCAACAACTCTTTCACATATTTGGTCTGAGAAATGAAGATTCCTTTCTTTGTTTGAGTGATTTGTAGACCCAAGAAGAAATTCATTTCCCCAAGCATGGACATCTCAAATTCACTTTTCATTTGATTTGTAAAGGTTTTACACATACTATCTCTTCCTCAAAAAATGATATCATCAACAAACACTTCAACAATCAAGATATTTTCATGATCAATTTTGAAATACAAATTACTCTCAGCAGTACCTTTGTTGAAACCAATCTTCAAAAGATGTTTATCTAATCTTTCATACCAGGCTCTTGGAGCTTGCTTTAGTCCATACAGTGCTTTCTTCAACTTGCAAACCATATCACCATGATCAGACAATTGAAATCCATCTGGTTGCTCAATCTATACTTCTTCTTCCAAGTCACCATTCAAGAAGGAGACTTGACATCCATCTGATATACTTTGAAGTCCTTGAAGGAAGCAAAAGCAAGAAATAATATGACTGCTTCAATTCTTGCCATCGGAGCAAAAGTTTCTTCAAAATCAACTCCTTCTATTTAAGAGTAACCCTTGCAGACCAATCTGGCTTTATTTCTGATTACTTCACCAACTTCATTCAGTTTGTTCTAGAAGACCCATTTGGTTCCCATCACATTCTTGTTTCTAGGTCTAGGAACAAGATCCCAAGTGTGATTTTTTTCAATTTGCATCAGCTCTTCCTCCATTGCTTTAGTCTAGTTTTCATCATTGCAAGATTCATTCACTGTCTTAGGTTCAATCTTTGAAATCAGACAATACTCATCTGAATCTTGATCAATCCTTCTTCTTGTTTGATCACCTTTGATTTTATCACCTATGATCTAATCTTCACAGTGGTTTAGTCTTACATACTTGGGAACTTTGGGAGTTTCTTGCACTTATGATTCTTGATCAGTCTCATTCAAACTTATCTCTTCTTCCTGATTTACCAGATTAGTTTGGATCTAAATCTTAGAAGGGGCTTGGACTCCTTGGATCAGAGCACCATTCTAATCATCTTCATCATATTCATAAAACCTTGAGGGTTTTTCAATTCCTTCATCAACCTTCACATTTGTACTTTCTATAATATTTCTCAATCTCTTGTTATAACACCGGTATGCTTTGCTTTGAGTAGAGTAACCCAAGAAAATTCCTTCATCACTTCTAGCATCAAACTTGCCTAGATCTTCATCTCTTTTAATATAACATTTGCTACCAAAGACTCTAAAATATCTCACAGTAGGAGTGATGCCAAACCAAAGTTCATAAGGAGTCTTACCGGTATTGCTTCTGATTTGAACTTGATTGAGAGTATAGACTGCAGTGTTGACAGCTTCTCTCCAATAGATCTGAAAAACATTTGCTTCCATCATCATTATCCTAGATGCTTCTTAGATGGTTCGATTCTTTCTTTCCATTACTCCATTCCGCTGTGGAGTCCTAGGAGCAGACAACTGTCTCTTTATTCCATGTTTCTCACAGAATTCTATGAACTCACCGGATGTGAATTCTCCACCTCTATCAGACCTTACACATTTTAATTTTAATTCGGTCTCATTCTCTACCATAGCCTTGAATATTTTGAATTTCTCAAGAGCCTCTGATTTCTCTTTCAGAAAAGTTACCCACATCATCCGGGAATAGTCATCAATTAGTAACATGAAGTATCTATCACCTTGCACACTCCTGATTCTTGCCAGACCACAAAGATCAGTATGAACAAAGTCCAATAATCTAGTAGAAGATTGTTCCTTGCTTTTAAATGAAATTCTGCTTTGTTTTCCCAACTGACATTCTTTGCACAAACCATTTGTAGATTTCACCAGTTTTGGAAGATCTCTTACAGCCTGAGTATTGCTTATCTTGATGATATTATCAAAATTCACATGACACATCCTCCTATGCCATAACCAACTCTGATCAATTTGCATAAATAGACAACTTTTACCAGTACCAACTAAATGGAAGATATTACCTTTTGTTTGAGTACCGGATGCAATCTTTGTTCCAAAACTTTCAAAGATCTTGCATTTTCCATTCTTGAATTGGAGATCATAGCCTTTGTCCACCAACTGTCCAACACCGAGAAGATTGTGCTTCAATCCTTCAACATTACATTACCAATTTTGTTCCTTCCATCAAAAGAAATAGTTCCTCTATCTCTAATTCTACTAGCAGAATTATCACCAAATTTTACCACTCCTCCTTCATACCTTTCCAAATCTATGAACTTATTTTTGTCACCTGTCATATGGTGAGAGTATCCACTGTCAATGACCCAATCATCCTTTTCTTCGACTTGGGCAGCCAGAGCTCTTTCTACAACTTTATGATTGATAGATTTAGAGGGCATTGGATCTTCTTCCTTGATGGCAATAAACACCCAATCACTTCCGGATTTGTTTCCTGTCTCTGATTCATCATTTGTTACTCCTTCATCATCATCTTCTTCATGAACATAGTAACAATTCTTTTGGAACCTTGATTTGTTAGGATTTGACCTTGAAAATATTTACGGACATCTTGAGGCAAAATGACCAATCTTATTGCAGTTGAAACACTTAAAAGGCAATTTTCCTTCATACTTACCGGATCCTCTTGGCAGTCTTTTTGCAATAAGGGCTTCAAGTTGAGCAGTTTCTGCTTCTTCTTCTTCCAGGTCTTTTCTTGCTTTTTCATACCATGATAGTTTCCTTGAAGAGTTCTCTCTCGGATCAAACCTTTGTTTACCTTTTACAAAGGCACTAGCTTTAAATGCTGATTCAATCTTTGGGGGGGCATCTCCAAACTCGGTCATTTCAAATGCAGCTAGTTTACCAACCAATTGATCTCTTGTGACAATTGTATGGGCTCTAAATTCTTCAATGGCAGCAACTTTGATTTTGTAAGAAGCAGGAAGGGATCTGAGAACTTTGCCAACAATCTCATCTTCATCCAAGACTCCACTAGCACATCTAATGCCACAAACAATCTCATTTACTCTTGGCATAAAAGTAGTGATATTTTCATCATCTTTAATCTTCAGATTTTCAAATTTCCCTTTCAGACTCTGTAACCTTGCACATTTAACAGACTTGTCTCCTTCATGCAGAAGTTCCATTTTTTTCCAAATCTCAAAAGTAGTTGGTAGGTCAACAACATTTGAAAGCTCTGAATTAGATAATGCACTTAGAAGAGCTTCTATAGTCCACAGATTATTTTCAGCATCTATGATTTCATTTGGGGCTTTCAGACGACCCTAAGGAGGAGTATACTTTGTTGAAGCCATGTTCCAGTACTGCATTCCCATACATTGCAAGTGGCATTTCATGTGACTTTTTCAAAGATTGAAATTGGTTCCATCAAACTTCAGACTATCCTTATTGTAGGACGACATCCTGGAACTCCTCAAGCAGTTAAGCTCCTTTTAGAGGAACTTAGCTCTGATACCAATTGTTAGATTTAGGGCAGACAACTGAGAGGGGGGCTGAATCAGTTGTACAAAACTTTCTTCCAATTAAACACTTAAATCCACTTTGCAATTCAGTAACATAATGATAAACAGGACACCAAGATTTTGACGTGGAAAACCCGGTTAAGTGAAAAACCATGGGGTGATTAACCTAAGATTGTATTCTCTGTTAGAAGAATAGAAAGAAAAAAATGGCACATGCCAATTAGGGCTCACTGCCCGAGCACACTGTTCACAAGAGGCCCACTGCCTACAAGAGACACGCTGTCTACAAAATAATAAGTATTACATACATGAACTGGAGAATAGCATCTTCACCATGCTTGAATCAGTTCCATTTAAGCCCAATACTTCTGCTCTGCCTTTCGCTCTCCTCCTTGCTACCACACTCTCATCTCCACAAGATACACTGTGAAATGACTTTACAATCTCTTATTTATACAAGACATTGACTTAGGAATAATCATCTAAGTCGGCAAACATCTACAAGAACATCTGCAGGACGTGTAACTCATCCAGTCGGCCAATCTTAGGAAGAACACCATCATCTGGAAGTTATTCTTCAATTGCGAGCTCCAACTCCAATGCGGACCACCAACATGAACTAGAAACAATCCAAAGACCTCCACAAGCTTGCCTGAATCACCAAGAACATCCACACTTAATCTGCTTAATGAAATCCTTCTCTCCTTCATCTAGAACCTCAATAACACAGTTTGTCATCACTGTCACAAAGGAATAGATGCTTGCGGACCTTCAAACCATGAACCAATCGAGTTGACATTTCACAAAGACATGATTAACACTCCCTCAAATCTGCAGAACAGGATAATGCATTTCTGGATCTCACCAAACCTGTCTGTATCACTCTGTCACCTCTGAACACCTACCAGAACTGGTTTTACTTGAGCAGCCACAACTTCAGATCTTCATGTGGACCTCTGAAATCTCTATTGAATCACATTAAGACACATATCTACAAACACTTTAAACCACATCCTCTGATCCTCATCTTATCCTGGACTTTTACCTTACTGTCTTCACTGTTCTTCACTATTTCTGTTATGACCAATTATCTCAATATCCTCAGCAAATAGTTCATCGAATCCTTATCATTAATGCAACAGGAGTATGTTGACATCAATGACAACACCAGTTAGGTCCATACTTGCAACAAGGATGTCACTTGGAACAATGTGGAAGCTCAGATATTATCAACTAATGTATCAATTTAATGCTCAAATACCCTTAAACCCCTAATTATGCAAAATAGTAAGCAAATTGATGAATTATGACAAATCCTTTCAAACTAAGGTAGTAGGCAGAGATAAATAACTGACCATTTTTTGAAGTTTGAAATGCAGAATACTTGGGGACACAAGCAATAATGCCTCTATCCAAGGTGTTGTTTTGTTTGTGAAATCTTGATCTCCTTCTAACACTGATGTTCATTGTACTTTCCATTTTTATCCCATGAGATGTGTTTGACACTAGCACTAATGCTTGAGTCCAAGGCAAGGTTATTTTTAGGATGTCGAAAGCTCTTCAAATGTTGATTGTCACTGTCTAAATTATTTCTATGTTTTCAACTTTGGAGGACACTGGCATTAGCGCCCTAGTCCATGCAGTCTTTTTCTTCAAGGATCTAGAATCTACACATTGTCTTACTATTCCCTGCAACTCCACTCCATCAAGATGTGAAACCTATAACCTACAATCACAAGGAGAGTGGTTAAGGGTTGTGGTGTTTAGAGACTTGCCTTGGTCAAGCCCCAGAGAGACATTCAAGTCTTTTGAACACCGTTGTCAAATAAAGAGTGTGTGTCCATGCGGGATAGAGGCAAAATCCAAATGATAAATGATTGAAAACATAAATAAATGTCACCTCAAAGGTGTAGGTCTCACATGGATGAAGATTCTTCAACACATGAGAAGATGAAGCTAAATTTGCAATCACAAACACAATAACAATGCTCCAGCTCTACAATGATGAATATCTTGAATGCTCTAAAATCACAAGTTAGCAAAAAGTTCATAATCATCTTCTAGTTAGCTTCTAGCTTGCAAATGAAACACTAAACATGCTCATATATGCAAATACACACATTCTCACTAAGAATTTCATAATTCAAACTGAAGATGTTGGCATGGGACCTACTTAATGGTCACCAAACCGACATTTCAAATTAGGGCTATCCTAAAATGTGGAAGGGCTAGGGCGCTAGCGCCCAAGTCCACCCCCCAATTTTGAGTCAGGGACTATCAAAATAACACCCCCTATGTCCTATTTGCCACAAGACTTTGGAGTTTTCTCATTAGGATCCAAGATTAACATGCAAGATGCATATAATAAATTCTAAGCATCTGAGAGCTAAACTTTAAGAGGGAAAAGCCCCCAAGGGGACATTTTCTGACATAACACTTTGAATTTCTAATATGAGATAAATAGAAAACCATTTCGAGGATGAAGTTGTTGCAAATATGTGCCTAATTGGTGTTGTCATTGATGTCAACATATCTTTGTTGTTATTAGTGTCAACTGTGTCATATTCTATTACTTGTTTAGAAGCCTTATGTGTTGAGGATATTGAGAAAATTGGCCTCTCCGGAAGAATCAAGTGAGTCACAGTGGAGTACAGTGTAGACAGTGAGTTGTATATTGAAGAGCAGTCTAGTAGATTGCTCCACACTTCCTTCTGCTTATAGATCTGGGTTTGTAGATTGGAATTTGTTCAAAGGGATGTCTGAAGATGCTAAATCCTGAGTTTGAGCCTTTGGTGTGAAGTTATGAGAAAGTTACATTCACCAAAATAAAGCCTGCTCATTCTAATTATTCTCTGGTGATAGGGAGAAAGTATTATGCTCCGCATTCCTCTGCATTAAATTATTTTGCTCTATGGTTCTAGAGGGAAGTCTGGGATGATGATAAGTGCCTACAATTGTAGTGGTTCATGTTTTGGTGGTCTGCAAGCTATCTTTCTTTTATGACAGTTGAAGATAGTGAAGTTCATGTGTTCCGGTGAGAAGATTCCTATGGATAAAGTGGTTAAGGTTCGTGTGGTTTCTCCTGATGATTATAACATGCTTGTGGATATCTCCTAATCATGTTCCTATATTGATATTGGTCCACGCTAAGGATTTGAGGTCGTGTTCAAATATTATTCCTAGATAGTGTAATGTGTAACCAATCTTGGCCGACCTGGTTAATCCCAGTGATTGCAAAGATCTCTGGAAGATTGTGGAAGCATGTTGTGGCATGGAAGATCATGTTTGAGTCCTAGCTAAGGCATGGCATGATCCACATTTCATTTCCTTTGCATAATGTTGTAATGGGTCAGGACCTATTTTGTAAATGTTTGTGATGCTGACCTTGATGATCATTCCAAGGTTGATGAAGTGTATAAATACTTGTAATTGAGTCGTGGAAAAAGTGTCCTTGAGTAGAAATGGAAAGATAATAAGAAAGGTACAAAAGGCAGAGCTGAGAAGAGGCAGAGCTAAGAAAAGGCAAAGAAGAGAAGAGGCTGAGCTAAGAAGAGGTAGAGCATAGTAGAGGTAGAGAGGAGTAGAGGAATTATTGTACTTCAATCACAGACATAAAAGGATGTTGATTCTGGCAGTGAGCCACAGTAGGTTTTAACAGCCCTCAGGGTTTAACAAGCCTTATTGTAATCTTGCTAGGTTTAGGGTTGAGGCAGTGAGCCTGCTAGACCTAGTTGTTCTTCATGGCAGTAAGCCAGTATGTTTAGGCCCATGGAGTGACCAAGCGTTAACATCATTATTTCAAGATTGCAATATACATTGAGAGCTAATCCTCTCTGTCATTTTTCCCCACCTTGGGGTTTTCCACGTAAAATCTAGTGTCTCTTGTGTTTGATGTTGTATCTGTGGTTAAGTTTCTAACTTCATGCTTTTATTGTTAAATCATAATAATTGTGGATAAGTGATTGGTGTTTAACTGCATAATTGTTTAAGTTTTTGTGACAACTGATTCACCCCCCCTCTCAGTTGTCTGGGGAATAACAACAACTGGTATCAGAGCCAAGTTCCTTAGAAGAAAGTTTAATAGCTTGAGGAAGATCCAAAATGTCTAACAAGAAGGAAGTGTTGCATTTTGATGGAATGAATTATGCTCTCTGGAAGGCGCGGATGAAAATCCATCTTGTTTGTCTTGGCTACAAAGTATGAAAATATACAGAAACAAAATACACCATGCCTCCAAATGGTTTGATGATTGAAGATGAATTCAAAGATTATGAGATGGATGTCAAGGCAAAAGATTCTCTGCTAAGCTCATTAACCGACTCAATACTGACAAAAGTTGTGGATCTTGAAACTGCAAATGAGGTATGGGAAAAGTTAAAAAATCTATATGAAGGAGATGATTCTATGAAGGAAGCCAAGCTACAAAGTCTAAAAGTGAAATAGAAAAGTTTGAAAATGAATGAAGATGAAAACATATCAGCCTTTATGCAAAGGGTTGATGAACTTGTCATAGGGATAAAATCCATGGGGGGGAACTCTCAATGATAAGGAAATTGTAATGAAAATTCTTAGATCTCTGCCTATGTTCTCCTGTCACAAGGTGGCTACAATTGAAGAATTCATGCAGGTAAAAGAAGCTGATAGGGATCAACTACTTGGTAAGCTTACTGCCTTTGAAATAAGAGAGTTTGGTGATGCTCTACCGAAAGTTGAGATGACCTTTAAAGCCAGTACTCCTGGAAGAACCTCCAGATCAGAAAAGTACAAGATAGAATCTAATGATGAGTTTGATGAAATTGAAGCCAACTTTGTGGACATACCACAAAGAGGATCGAGTAAGTATAAAGGAAAATTACCTTTCAAATATTTTTCTTGTGATAAAGTAGGTCATTTTGCCTCCAGATGTCCTGAAAGAATTGAAAGGAATAGAAAAAGATATGAGAACAGGCCTAGGACCCAAAATAAGTGTTATTATGTTGAAGATTTTGATAGTGATGAAGGAGTGTCAGATAATGGTAAACCAAATAATGCTAGTACTTCTGGAAATGAATGCTTGTTTATTGCTATTAAGGAAGATCCCGTGTCTACTAATTTTACTAGTTGTGTGAAAGAAGAAAAACCCGTGGAAAGTGCTTTGGCTGCTTAGGTCATTAATGACAAAGATGAATGGGTTATTGATAGTGGCTGCTCTCACTACATGACTGGTGACAAAACTAAGTTTGTGAGTTTGGAAATATATGATGGTGGACTGGTTAGGTTTGGAGATGATGCAACTGGTAAGATTTGTGGAAAAGGATCTATCTCTTTTGATGGCAAGCAAAATACTGAAGATGTCTTGTATCTAAAAGGATTAAAGTACAATCTCTTGAGTATAGGTCAGATGTGTGACAAGGGCTATGATTTAAGCTTCAAGTACAATGGATGCAAGATCAAGGAAAGTTCTAGAAAAATCATTGATTTCAAAGATTGAACCTAAAACTATCGATGAGGCTTGCAAAGATTAGAATTGGGAAAAGGCTATGGAAGAGAAATTGATGTAGATAGAGAAGAATCAAACTTGGCATCTTTTTCCCAGACCAGCAGATAAGAATGTTATTGGCACTAAGTGAGTCTTCAGAAACAAAATGAATGAGAATGGTGAAGTGGTAAGAAACAAAGCAAGGTTGGTATGCAAAGGATATGCTCAAGTTGAAGGAATAGATTTTGAGGAAACTTGTTCTCTAGTGGCAAGGATTGAAACAATAAGGATGTTTTTGGCCTTTGAAGCCTACAAAAAATTTAAAGTTTATCAAATGGATGTGAATTCTACCTTCTTAAATGGAAAATTGGAAGAAGTCTATATTAAACAATCAGAAGGGTTTTAGTCATTAGATCAGGGTGACATGGTTTGCAGATTGAAGAAAGCCTTGTATAGAATAAAACAAGCCCCCAAGGCATGGTATGCATGGTTGGACAAGTATCTGATACAGATAGGGTTAAGTAAAGGTACTACAGACATCAATCTCTACTTCAAAATCAATGATGAACAAATCCTAATTGTTGCAATCTTTGTTGATGATATTATTTTTAGAGGCAATGAAGGTATTTTTGATATGCGCTAGACAACTGAGAGGGGGGGTGAATCAGTTGTCACAAAAACTTAAACACTTTCAGTAATTGAACATTCATCACTTATCCACAATTATTATGATTTAACAATGAGTACATGAAATTAGAAACTTAACCACAGATACAACATCAAACACAAGAGAAACCTGATTTACATGGAAAACCCCACGGTGGGGAAAAACCATGGAGAGGATTAACTCTCAATATATATTGCAATCTTGAAATAATGATGTTCAGGCTTGGTCACTCCATGGGCCTAAACATACTGGCTTACTGCCATGAAGAACAACTAGGTCTAGCAGGCTGACTGCCTCAACCCTAAACCTAGCATGATTACAATAAGGGTTGTTAAACCCTATTGGTGGCTTACTACCAAACTCACTGGCATGATCAACACCTTTCTATATTTGTGACTGAAGTATAATAATTCCCTTGGTCAGCTCTTCCTCTGCTCTACTCTTCTTCTTCTTTCCTCTACCTCTTCTCTACTCTACCTTTTGGACCTTTCTTAATATCTTTCCATTTCCGCTCAAGGACACATTTTCCATGACTCAACTACAATTATTTATACACTACATCAACCTTGGAATGATCATCAAGGTCGGCATCATAATCATCAACCATTAGAACAATCTCCAAGTTCGGTATTACAAACAATTACAAAATAGATCCTGACCTAATACAACATTGTGCAAAGGAAATGAAATATGGATCACACCATGCCTTAACTAGGACTCAAACATGATCATCCATGCCACAACATGCTTGCACAATCTTCTAGGGATCTCCGCAATCACTAGGATTAACCAGGTTGGCCAAGACTAGTTACATGCTACATTATCTAGGAACAATCTTCACACACCATATCAATTTCTTAACGCGGACCAAAATCCAGATAGGAACATGATTAGGAGACATCCACAAGCATGCTATAATCATCAAGAGAAACTGTATGAACTTTAATCACTTTATCCATAGGAATCTTCTCACCGGAACAAATGAACTTCACTATCTTCTATTGTCATAAAAGAAAGATAGCTTGCAGACTACCAAACCATGAACCATTGCAACCATAGGAACTTATCATCATCCTAGACTTCTCTCTAGAACTACAGAGCAAAATACTTTATTGCAGAGGAATGCGGGGTAGAATAATTTCTTCCTATCCAAACTAAACTTACAGAAAAAGCAAGTTTCACTCTGGTGAGCACAACTCACTCTGATCTTCATGTGGAGGCTTCAAACCTAGAATGCAGTATCCTTAGTCATACCTCTAAATTACTTCCAATCCATAGACCACAATCTTCAAGAAGAAGTAAATGCAGAATAGTTTACTGGACTATTCTTCAGCGTACAACTCAATGTATGTATTACACTTCTCTGCAACTCACTTGATCCTTCTGGAAAGGCTAATTTTCTTAATATACTCAACATACAAGTCTTCTAAACAAGTAATAGAATATGATACAATTGACACCAATGACAACAAGGATATGTTGAAATCAATGACAACACCAATCAGGTAGATACTTGCAACAAACTCCCCCTTTGTCATTGATGGTAACATATGATGTGAAAAACTGCAATAGCCATCAAGACATGATTCTCCCCCTTTCTCTTACAGATCTGCACTCTAAGTATTTCACATGACTTCTCTCCCCCTTTGACATCAATGGGAAAGGGCACATACTTGCACTCATCTGCTCTAATCTAATCTCTCTTCTGAGCTCTCTAACTACTCCCCCTGAGAAGCAGACCTAAAAATCATCAATCTAGACCTCTGAGCACCTCCAGACTGATGCACTACTATGCATCTTAGTTTAGAGTAGGAGGGGTGATAACACCTAAAAATTCTCTGAGATACTCAAACGTATCCTTAGGCAGAGGCTTGGTAAAAATGTTTGCAATCTGATACTTGGTAGAAACATACTCCAACTTGACTTCATTCTCTGTCACCTTTTCTCTTAGAAAATGATACCTCATGGATATGTGCTTTGTCCTTGAATGCATCACTGGATTATTTGATATATTAATGGCACTTGTGTTATCAAAAAAGATTGCAATGGGATCTTCATACACAATTTTGATGTCCTTCAAAGTCTGCTTCATCCATAATACTTGAGTGCAACTGCATGCTGTTGCAATGTATTTTGCTTCTGTAGTAGACAGGGATATTGAATCTTGTTTCTTTCTCAACTAGGATACTAATCTTTTTCCCAAGAAGAATGCACCTCCACTTGTACGTTTTCTATCATCCACATCTCTGGCCCAATCTACATCAGTATATGCACTGAGAGTAAAGTCACAGTCCTTAGGGTACCACAAACCATAATCTATTGTGCCTTTTAAATATCTCAAAATTCTCTTGACTGCCATCACATGTGATTCCTTGGGTTCTGCCTGAAGTATTGCTACAAGACACACTACATGCATCATGTCAGGTTTGGCTTCAGTTAGATAAAGTAATCCTCCAATCATAGATCTATACTTTTTCTGGTCTGCCATGGGTGAGTTATCATCTTTGCTCAAATTACAACCAATTATCATAGGTGTGCATACTAGTTTAGAGTCTTCCATCCCAAATTTCTTTAACAACTCTTTCACATACTTAGACTAAGGAATGAAGATACCTTTATCTGATTGATTTATTTGTAGACCTAAAAAGAAGTTTATCTCTCCAAACATAGACATTTCAAATTCACTTTATATTTCTTGAACAAAAATTGAGCACATACCTTCATTGCCTCCAAAAATAATGTCATCAACAAAAACTGCAAGAATTAGGGTTTGTTCATCATTGATCTTGAAGTAGAGATTGCTATCTATAGTACCTTTACTAAACCCTATCTGTATCAGGTACCTATCCAACCATGCATAACATGCTCTAGGAGCTTGTTGTAATCCATATAAAGCTTTCTTCAATCTTTATACCATGTCACCCTGATCTGATGACTAAAATCCTTTTGGTTGTTCTATATAGACTTCCTCTTCCAACTCTCCATTTAGGAAGTTAGACTTCGCATCCATTTGATAAACTTTGAAATATTTGTATGCTGCAAAAGCCAAAAACATCCTTATTGCTTCAATCCTTTCCACTGGAGCAAAAGTTTCTTCAAAGTCTATTCCTTCAAATTGAGCGTATCCTTTGCATACTAACCTTGCTTTGTTTCTTACCACTTCACCATTCTCATTCATCTTGTTTCTGAAGACCTACTTTGTACCAATTACATTTTTGTCTGCTGGTCTAGGAACAAGATCCCAAGTCTGATTCTTTTCTATCTGCATCAATTCTTCCTCCATAGACTTTATCCAATTCTCATCTTTGCAAGCCTCATCCATAGTTTTAGGTTCAATCTTAGAAATCAGACAAAAATTTACTTGTTCCTCTACAGCTTTTCTTCTAGTTAAGATCCCTTTGCTCTTATCTCCTATGATTTGATTTTAAAAATGACTGATTCTTACATATCTTGGAGTTTTGGTAGCACTTACTGGAGCTTGTTCTTCTTCATCTATGTTTTCTTCATGCTGCACCACTTCTGAAACATCTAGATCATCTAACTCATATCCACTTGATTCTGAAAACCTTTCCTTAGATTCATCAACTTTAACATTTGCACTTTCAATGATCTTATCTAGCCTTTTATTATAGCACTGGTAGGCCTTACTCTTGGTGGAGTAACCAAGGAAGATTCCTTCATCACATCTAGCATCAAACTTGCCTAAATCTTCTTCTCTTTTGATGTAACATTTGCTACCAAAAACTTTGAAATATTTCACAGTAGGAACTCTACCATGCCACAATTCATAAGGAGTCTTTAAACTGTTACCTTTTACTTCAACTCTATTTAGGATATATATTGCAGTGTAAATTGCCTCTCTCCAATATGTTTCTAAAAGATGAGCTTCCTTCATCATGGTTCTAGAAGCTTTTTGAACTGTTCTATTTTTCCTTTCAACAACTCCATTTTTTTGTGGAGTTCTGGGTGCAAACAACTATCTCTCTATTCCATGTTCTTGACAAAAGAAATTGAATTCATTTGATGTGAACTCTCCTCCTCTATTAGACCTTAAGCATTTGATTTTCAAATCCATCTCATTTTCAACCATTGCCTTAAATGCCTTGAACTTATCTAGAGCTTCAGCTTTCTCTTTCAAAAAGGTGACCCAAGTCATTCTAGAGTAATCATCAATGAGCAACATGAAATACCTATCTCCTTACAAACTACTTACTCTAGTGGGTCCACACAAATTTGTATGCACTAGCTCAAGTAGTCCTCCAACTGATTAGTCCCTGCTTTTGAAACTTGTTCTTGTTTGTTTCCCAAATTGACACTCCTTGCAAATAGGATTAACAGGCTTCACAAGCTTAGGAAAATCTCTAACAATCTGTGTAGTACTTATCTTCATAATATTGTCAAAATTTATGTGACACAACCTTTTATGCCATAACCAACTCTAAGTCAACAAGCAATAGTTCTTAGTTCCTTTTAAGTGATAGATATTACCTCTAGTCTTCTTACCAGATGCAATGACTGTTCCAGAGCTTTCTCTAATCTTGCATCCATTGTCCTTGAAGATTAAATCATTGCCCTTGTCACACATGTGACCCACACTCAAAAGATTGTGCTTTAATTCTTTCACATACAAGACATCTTCAGTATTATGCTTGCCATCAAAACAAATAGATCCTTTCCCACAAATCCTACCAGCTGTATCATCTCCAAACCTAACCAGTTCACCATTATATCTTTCCAAACTCACAAACTTACTTTTGTCACTAGTCATGTGGTGAGAGCATCCACTATCAATAACCCATTCATCCTTGTCCTTAATGATCTGAGCAGCCAAAGCACTTTCCACTGGTTTTTTTTCCTTCACACAGCTAGAAGAATTAGTAGACACGGGATCTTTCTTAATATCAATGAACAAGCATTCATTTATAGAGGAACTAGCATTATCTAGTTCACCATTATCTGATACCCCTTCATCATCATCAAAATCTTCAACATAATAACACTTCTTTTGGGTCCTAGGCCTGTTCTCATATCTTCTTCTATTTATTTCAATTCTTTCAAGACATCTGGAAGCAAAATGACCTACTTTACCATAGGAAAAACATTTGAAATGTAATTTGCCTTTATAGTTACTAGATCCCCTTTGTAGTCTGTCCACAAAGTTGGCTTCAACTTCATCTAACTCATCATCGGATTCTACCTTGTACTTTTCAGGTTTGGAAGTATTTCCAAGAGTATTGGCTTTGAAGTTCATCTCAACTTTAGGCAGAGCATCATCTAACTCCCTTATTTCAAAAGTAGTAAGCTTACAAAGTAGCTGATACCTATGAACCATTTTTACTTGCATGAATTCTTCAATCGTGGTTACCTTGTGATAGTAGGACTTGGGCAAAGATTTGAGAATTTTCATAACAACTTCCTTTTCTTCGAGAGTTCCACCTATGGTTTTTATCCTTGTAACAAGTTCATCAACTCTTTGCATACAGGCTAATATGTTTTCATCATCATTCATCTTCAAGCTTTCATATTTCATTTTCTAACTTTGTAACTTGGCTTCCTTCACAGAATCATCTCCTTCATACAGATTTTTCAACTTTTCCCATAACTTATTTGTAGTTTCAAGATCCACAACTTTCGTCAATATTGAGTCGGTTAATGAGATTAGCAGAGCACCCTTTACCTTGATATCTATCTCATATTATTTGATTTCATCTTCATTCGTTAGACCATTTGGAGGTATGGTGTATTTTGTTTCTGTGGTTTTCCAAACTTTGTAGCCAAGAGAAAGAAGATGCCTTTTCATCCGAGCCTTCCAGGGAACATAATTTGTTCCATCAAAATGCGGCGCTTCCTTCTTGTAAGACATTTTGGATCTTCCTCAAGCTGTTAAACTTTCTTCAGAGGAACTTGGCTCTAATACCAATTGTTGATATGTGCCAGACATTTGAGAGGGGGGGTAAATCAGTTGTCACAAAAACTTAAACACTTTTATCATTTAAACATTCATGACTTATCCACAATTATTATGATTTAACAATGAGTGCATGAAATTGAAAACTTAACCACAGATACAACATTAAATACAAGAGACACCAGATTTACATGATGTTCAGGCTTGGTCACTCTATGGACCTAAACATACTGGCTTACTACCATGAAGAACAACTAGGTCTAGCAGCCTCACTGCCTCAACCCTAAACCTAGAAAGATTACAATAATGGTTGTTAAACCCTACTAGTGGCTTACTACCAGACTCATTGCCATGATCAACACCTTTCTATATTTGTGACTGAAGGATAATAATTCCCCTGCTCTACTCTTCCTCTTCTTTGCTCTTCTTCTTCTTTCCTCTGCCTCTTCTCTACTCTGCCTTTTGGACCTTTCTTAATATCTTTCCATTTCCACTCAAGGACACCTTTCCCACGACTCAACCTCAAGTATTTATACACTACATCAACCTTGGAATGATCATCAAGGTCGGCATCATAATCATCAACCATTGGAACAATCTCCAAGTTCAGTATTACAAACATTTACAAAATAGGTCCTGACCTACTACAACATTGTGCAAAGGAAATGAAATGCGGATCATGCCATGCCTTACTTGGGACTCAAACATGATCTTCCATGCCACAACATGCTTTCACAATCTTCTAGGGATCTCTGCAATCACTGGGATTAACCAAGTCGGCTAAGACTGGTTACACACTACATTAACTGGGAACAATGTTCACACACCATCTCAATTTCTTAACGCGGAACAAAGTCTACATATGAACATGATTAGGAGACATCCACAAGCACGCTATAATCATTATGAGCAATTGCATAAACCTTAACCACATTATCCATAGGAATCTTCTCACTGGAACATATGAACTTCACTGTTTTTACTGTCATAAAAGAAAGATAGCTTGCAGACCACCAAACCATGAATCATTACAATTGTAGGCACTTATCATCATCCTAGAATTCCCTCTAGAACTACAGAGCAAAATACTTTATTGTAGAGGAATGCGGAGAAGAATACTTTCTTCCTATCCAAACTAAACTTACAGAAAAAGTAGGTTTCACTCTGGTGAACACAACTCAATTTGATCTTCATGTGGAGGCTTCAAACCTGGAAAGCAGCATCCTTAGTCATACCTCTAACTTACTCCACAAACCATGATCTTCAAGTAGAAGTAAATGTGGAGTAGTTTACTAGACTGTTCTTCAGCATACAACTCATTGTCTGTATTGTACTTCTCTGCAACTCACTTGATCCTTCCGAAAAGGCTAATTTTCTCAATATCCTCAACATACAAGTCTTCTAAACAAGTAATATAATAAGATACAGTTGACACCAAGGATAACAAGGATATGTTGACATCAATTACAACACCGATTAGGCACATATTTACAATAGGTATGTGCTTAGATTTTGCTGGAGAAATGCAAAATAAATTTGAAATGTCCATGTTTGGGGAGATGAACTTCTTTTTAGGTCTACAAATAAGTCAATCAGATAAAGGTATCTTAATTTCTCAGTCTAAGTATGTGAAATAGTTGTTAAAGAAATTTGAGATGGAAGACTCGAAACCAGTATGCACACCTATGATAATTGGTTGTAAGTTAAGCAAAGATGATAACTCACCCATAGCAGACCAGAAAAAGTATAGATCTATGATTGGAGGATTACTTTATCTGACTCAAACCATACCTAACATAATGCATGCAGTATGTCTTGTGGCAAGATTTCAAGTAGAACCCAAGGAATCACATGTGATGGTAGCCAAGAGAATTCTAAGGTATTTAAAAGGTACAATGGATCATGGTTTATGGTACTCTAAGGATAGTGACTTTACTCTCAGTGTGTATACTGATGCAAATTGTGAAAGGAAGCTAGGTGTGCGGAAATCGCTTCCTACACTAATCTAATGAGGGGAGGAGAGTCTAAATTCAATTTTATCTTTACAGTTATAGCTATGTTAACCCACTAATAGAGATAGTGCAGCAAACACATACACAAGAATGTAAGACAAAAGAAGAGAGACACAAGATATACATGGGGAAAACCCTTATGGATGAAAAACCCCACACTCCAAAACACAGCTCAAATGTATTCTGTAAACAATGAAGGTTACAATACAGTCACAGAGCCAATGCTCTTGTAGGAGTCTTCAACACTTGTATCTGGACATGATTCAGCAGTGTAATAGTACCTATTAATCACATAATGCATCACCTCTCCAAAGCACCTATTTATAAAGAACATACAAGGCAAAAATGGCCCCACATTGAGATGGGCGTCCAACATGGCCTCATGGCCCAAAACTCACACCTATGGACACTTGTCCAACACTATAGGATGTTCTTGACACTTTTCAAGTCATGCCATCCCAAAGAGGTTGCCTATTCCCAAAATGGGTAATGACAGATGCTCCTACGACTCTTACAACCATGATATAATCTATCATAGTTGTCATAACTTACAGTTGTAAGAGAATCTATCATACATAGGCTATAAATAGTATATTCTCTTACAACATGTCATAACCCACCTTGGGGTGGCCAAAGATGCTTTCCTCAAAGATGCTTCTCAACACATGTCCTCACCTATCATAGATTCTTCTATTTCTGACTCTTACATGTCATAACTTTGTCATAGGAATCTGTCATGACCATTTCGGTCAATATTCCCTTACACACATTCCAAGATCCCGACACATGGAAAAATATTCCTACCACTAAGTGGGATGCCTATCTCCTCATATGAGGACAAAATTACATGTGGTCATATGCCATGTAGGATGACACATCACCGTGCCAGCTCCCATAAGATGACAACATAGGATTTGCATCCTAATTATACAATAGGTAATAAATAAATAAATACAATGAAATAATACAAGGAATTACCAAGATTGAGACACCTTAATTCCCAACATTCTCCCACTTGTCGAACACCTTGTAAGAGCCAATAGAAATAACAGGATTTAACTACTATAGGCCGAGAGGCCCATAGACTCCAAACACCATCTAAACTTCTCTTTGGCCACTGGCTTTGTTAATGCATCTGCAACATTCTTCAAAGTATCTACCTTCTCCAAATTTACCTTCCCATCCTCTACCATGTCTCACATGAAGTGAAACTGTACATCAACATGCTTTGTTCTGGCATGGAAAGTTGGATTCTTCGCAAGGCAAATCGCACTCTGACTGTAACAACAAATCGTAATCTATCCTGCATCAACACCAATATATAAACACAATCTCTTAAGCCAAATGGCTTCCTTGCAAGCATGAGTTGCTACCATGTACTCAGCTTCTGTTATGGACAAAGCAAACACAGGTTGTTGCTTACTCATACAACTAATTGCACTACCAAACATAGTGAACACATAGGCACTGGTGGATCTCCTGCTGTCAATGTCATCTGCCCAATCAGAATCCACAAATCCACAAATACAAACTGAATGCAGAGGTCCTGTAACATTACCATGATAGCATACGGAATACTTAGAAGTACCCCTCAAATATTTGAACACTCGCTTAACTACATCCCAATGTACCTGTCCAGGATTAGCCATAAATCAACTAAGGACTCCCACTGCTTGGGCAATGTCTGGTCTTGTGTAGACCATAGCATACATCAAACTGCCAATAGAACTAGCATAAGGTACTTTTCTCATGTCCTCCACCTCACTAGGAGATTTTTGACAATCATTAATAGACAACTTTGTCCCCAATGAAACAAGAACACACAATGGTCTACAATCTGCCATGTTGAACCTATCCAACACGGTCTTCACATACTTACTCTAGCTTAACCAAAGTTCTATATTTACTCTATCTCTTCTGATTTCCATTCCCATAATGTACTTGGCTGCCCCAAGATTTTTCATCTCAAACTGTGCTAACAACTAAGACTTCAAATCAGAAATCATATTCTTACCATTCCCAATTAATAACATATCATCAACATACAATGCAATAATGAGAAAGCGATCATTGTCAAATTTGTAATATACACAATGATCAGATTTCAATCTCAGATATCTAATTGACCACACAAAGGCATCAAACTTCAAGTACCACATCCTAGGAGACTGCTTCAAACCATACAAAGACTTCTTTAACTTGCAAACCAAATTTTCTTTACCTTTCTCTATGTAATGCTCTAGCTGTTACATGTAAATCTCTTCCTCTAAATCACCATGAAGGAATGTTGTCTTCACATCCATCTGTTCTACCTCTAATTCATAAGCAGTTGTAAGAGATAATAGAAATCGAATGGATGTCAACTTTGCAATGGGAGAGAAGATTTCACCATAATCAATTCACTCCACTTGTGAGTACCCCTTCGCAACCAATCTAGCCTTGTACTTTTCAACACTACCATCTGTACCAAATTTCTTCTTGAACACCCATTTGCATCCAACGGGTTTCCATCCTTCAGGAAAAGGCACCAAGTCCCATGTTTTATTCTTCTCCAAAGAACCCATCTCATCTTCCATGGCCTCCTTCAAGGAACGTACATCTTTCATGCCCATAGCCTCTTTCACAATTCTAGGCTCATCAGTGTTAGTGAGTAAAGCAAAAGCACAACTAGAATCAAGTAATGAATAACCAAACCTATCAGGTTGCTTTCTTGTTCATGTAGACCTCCTTAATGGCTGAGGTTGAGGTTCTGCTTCTTCTTCTGAGCTTTTAGATCTGCTAGAGCTCTCCTCATCATCAGGTCTCACAGGGTCTGTCGGTTCAATCTTCTCATGGGTAGAAGGAAACTAAACCACACCTTCTTTCTTTTCTGTTTGTTTTGGCTGTAGAACAATGGAAGAAGGTGTTAGCTCTCTGAAGATAACACTTCAGCTATATGACACTTTTTTAGCCACATGATCCCAAAGCTTGTATCATTTCACACTGACACCATAGCTAATGAAAATACATTTAACAGCCTTGTTCTCTAGTTTAGATCGTTTCTCCCTAGGCACATGTGCATATGCCTCACAACCAAAAACACGAAGATGCCTAACTGAAGGCTTCTTACAAGACCACACCACCATGGGTGTCTTACCAACAAGAGCTAATGTAGGAGACCTATTTACCAGGTAGTAAGTAGTGGCAACAACTTTAGCCAAAACTTATTTTTAAGGCTTGCTCCATTAAGCATCTCCTAGCCTTCTCCATCAGTGTCCTATTCATCCTCTCTACAACTCCATTTTCCTGCGGGGTGTATGGAGTTGTCTTATGTCTTTCAATCCCTTGCTCTTTATAAAAATTATCAAACTCTGCTGAACAAAACTCACCACCGTTGTCAGTTCTCAAACACTTAATCTTTTTACTAGTCTGATTTTCAGTAAAGGCTTTAAACTCTTTAAATCGACTAAAGACTTCAGTCTTGCTTCTGATAAAATAAACCCATGTCCTTCTACTGTAATCATCTATGAAAGATACAAAATATACAGATTTGGAAATTGAAGGAACATTAACAAGACCAAACACATCAAAATGAATAAGATCCAAAACACTAGAAGACTTGTGAGAACTAGAGTAAAACTGAACATGGTTTTGCTTTCCATATACACAATGTTCGCAAAAGTCAAACTCGAGATTACAATCATTTAACCCCTCAATGAGGTTTTTATTTTTTAGGGTTCTAAGACCCTTCTCACCAATGTGGCCATATCTCAAATGCCATAACAAAGTCTTTTCAGAAGGAAGCTTAACTTCCAAAGCATGTGCACTACCATTAGAACTAGTTACAACATATTTCTTCACTGCTCATTCAGATGGTGGGGATGAAGTGACAGCAACTCTGTTCTTTGAGTTAGAAGAACTATTGCACTATGAAGTGCATGCCTCCAGTTGAAATAGAGTACCTCTCTGAGTACCCTTCGCAAGCACCATAGATACTCTAGTCATCTTGCATCCATCCTTCGAAAAAACAACCTGCACACCTGCATCATTCAACATACTTACAAAAAGCAGGTTCCATGCTAGGCTTGGGATGTTCATAACCCCAGTGATCCCCTTCACTCGTCCATCAAGGAATTAGATTGAGACTCTTCCATGAACAACAATCTTCAGATGAGAGTCGTCACCTAGGTACACTTTTCCACCATCAAACTCTTCATACTTCATGAACCAACTTCGATGCAAGGTCATGTGGAATGATTCACCAGAATCAATCAACCACACATCATTAGATGCATGGATGGCTAGGACTACGATGAAGGCATCACCATCATCTTGTGACTTGTTTGAATCTAAATCTAGGGCATTCTTTTTTTTCTTTTTCTTTTCCTCTTTGTATTCCTTTAAAAAATGCCCAGATTTGCCATAGTTCCAACAGAGAGCCTTGGAATTTCTAGGAGATTTGGATCTCCCATGGGATTTGGATCTGTCCTTTTTCTTCCCTTTCTCTTTGGGTCTTCCACGAACCACAAGAGCCTCTTTGGCCGACTTGGATGTCTTTCTCTACATTTCTTCAGATAACAACAAAGACACCACATGTTCCATATTAAAGGTGGTAGTGGTGCTTCCGCTAGCCATGACAAGATGATCCCATGAATCTGGAAAAGAACAAAGCAGGGTCATACATCGATCCTCCTCCTCCATTTTCAAACCCATAGATGTCAGTTGTGTAATGATCATGTTGAAAGCATTCATATGGTCTGCAACAGATCCTTCGTCTTCCATCTTCAGAGCAAACAACTTCTTTTTTAGAAAGAGCTTGTTCACCAAGGACTTGGCCTGATAAACATCACCCAACTTCTTCCAAAGGTCTTTCATGTTGTTCTCATGGACATTCAACAAGATAGAGTCAGCTAGATAGAGTCTTATGAGACCCTTAGCCTTCCGATCTTTGAGGTCCCAATCAACTTGTGATATTGTTGTAGGTTTTACACTAGATACAGTTTCCCATAGGTCACGATAAACAAGTAGGTCTTCCATCTTGAGTTTCCACAACTCAATATTAGTGCCATTAAATTTCTCCACCTCTAATCTTCCAGATGTGGTTGCCATCTCCTTCCTACAACAAGATACAAAATACTCTACACAAACTTCCACTCAACCTAAGATTAGCTCAAAAAACCCCTACCCAGCAGCTAGAACCAAAACTGGCCAGGCTCTAATACCAACTGAAAGGAAGCTAGGTGTGTGGAAATTGCTTCCTACACTAATCTAATGAGGGGATGAGAGTACAAATTCAATTTTATCTTTATAGTTATAGCTATGTTAACCCACTAAAAGATATTGCAGAAAACACATACACAAGAATGTAAGACAGAAGAAGAGAGACATAAGATATACGTGGGGAAAACCCTTATGGGTGAAAAACCCCACACTCCAAAACATAGGTCAAATGTATTTCATAAATGCTCTTGCAGGAGTCTTCAACACTCATATCTGGAGATGATTTAGCAGCATAATAGTACCTGTTAATCACATAATGCATCACCTCTCCAAAGCACCTATTTATAAAGAACATACAAGGCAAAAACGGCTCCACATTGAGACGAGCATCCAACATGGCCTCATGGCACAAAACCCACACCTGTGGACACTTCTCCAACATTGTAGGATGTTCCTAACACTTGTCAAGTCACCCCATCCCAAAGAGGTCAGCTATTCCCAAAATGGGTAATGACAGATGCTCATACGACTCTTACAACCGTCATAGAATCTGTCATAGTTGTCATAACTTAAGCTGTAAGAGAATCTATCATACACAGGCTATAAATATAATATTCTCTTACATGTCATAACCCACCTTGGGGTGCCCAAAGATGCCTTCCTCAAAGATGCTTCTTGACACATGTCCTCACCTATCATAGATTCTTCTATTTCTGACTCTTACATGTCATAACTTTGTCATAGGAATCTGTAATGACTGTTTCAGTCAATGTTCCCTTACACACATTCCAAGATGCCAACACATGGCAAAATATTCCTACCACTAAGTGGGATGCCTATCTCCTCATGTGAGGACAAAATTACATATGGTCATATGCCATGTAGGATGACACATCACCTTGCCAAATCCCACAAGATGATAACATAGGATTTGCATCCTAATTATTTAATAGACAATAAATAAATAAATACAATGAAATAATACAAGGAATTACCAAGGTTGAGACACCTTAATTCCCAATAGATTGGGCTGGAGATGTAGATGATAGAAAAAGTACAAGTGGAGGTGCATTCTTCTTGGGAAAAAGGTTAGTATCTTGGTTGAGCAAGAAACAGGATTCAATATCCCTATCTACTACAGAAGCAGAATACATTGCAACAACATGCAGTTGCACTCAAGTGTTATGGATGAAGCAGACATTGAAGGACATCAGAGTTGTGTATGAGGATCTAATCACAATCTTTTGTGACAACACAAGTGCCATAAACATATCAAAGAATCCAGTAATGCAAGCAAGGACAAAGCACATATCCATTAGATATCATTTTCTTAGAGAAAAGGTGATAGAGAATGAAGTCAAGTTGGAATATGTTTCTACCAAAGATCAGATTGCAGACATTTTCACAAAGCCTTTGCCTAAGGATATTTTTTAGTATCTCAAAGAAAAGTTAGGGGTTATCACACCTCCTACTATAAACTAAGATGCATAGTAGTGCATCAGTTTAGTGGTACCTCCTTAGATCTGGATTGATGCCTTTTAGGGCTACTTCTGAGGGGGCGTAGGCAGAGAGTTCAGAAGAAAGATTGAATCATAGTAGAAAAGTTCAAGTATGTGCCCTTTGCCATTTATGTTAAAGGGGAAGACAAGTCATGTGAAAAACGTAGTTAGACAAAGAGTGTAGATGTGTAAAGAGAAAGGGGGAGAATCTTGTCTTGATGGTTATTGTAGTTTTTCACATCATATGTTGCCATCAATGACAAAGGAGGAGATTATTGCAAGTATGCGCCTAATTGGTGTTGTCATTGATGTCAACATATCTTTGTTGTTATTAGTGTCAACTATGTCATATTCTATTTCTTGTTTAGAAGTCTTATGTGTTGAGGATATTGAGAAAATTGGCCTCTCCGGAAGAATCAAGTGAGTTATAGTGGAGTACAGTGTAGACAGTGAGTTGTATGCTGGAGAATAGTTTGGTAGATTGCTCTGCATTTCCTTCTGCTTATAGATCTAGGTCCATGGACTAGAATTTGTTCAAAGGGATGTCTAAAGATGCTAAATCTCAAGTTTGAGCCTCTAGTGTGAAGTTGTGAGAAAGTTGCATTCACTAGAATAAAGCCTGCTCATTCTGATTATTCTCTGGTGATAGGGAGAAAGTATTATGCTCCTTCCTCCGCAATAAATTATTTTGCTCTACGGTTCTAGAAGGAAGTTTGGGATGATGATAAGTACCTACAATTGTAGTGGTTCATGTTTTGGTGGTCCACAAGCTATCTTTCTTTTATGACAATTGAAGACAGTGAAGTTCATGTGTTTAAGTGAGAAGATTCCTATGGATAAAGTGGTTAAGGTTCATGCGGTTTCTCCTAATGATTATAACGTTCTTGTGGATGTCTCCTAATCATGTTCCTATCTTGATATTGGTCCACGTTAAGGATTTGAGATTGTGTTCAAAGATTGTTCCCAGATAGTGTAATGTGTAACTAGTCTTGGCTGACCTGGTTAATCCCAGTGATTGGGGAGATCTCTGGTAGATTGTGGAAGCATGTTGTGGCATAGAAGATTGTGTTTGAGTCCCAGCTAAGGCATGACATGATCTGCATTTTATTTCCTTTGCATAATGTTGTAATAGCTCAGGACCTATTTTGTAAATGTTTGTGATACTGACCTTAATGATCATTCTAAGGTTGATGAAGTGTATGAATACTTGTAGTTGAGTCATGGAAAAAGTGTCCTTGAGCAGAAATGGAAAGATAATAAGAAAGGTCCAAAAGGTAGAGCTGAGAAGAGGTAGAACTAAGAAAAGACAGAGCAGAGAAGAGGCTAAGATGAGAAGAGGCAGAGCAGAGTAGAGGTAGAGTGGAGCAGAGGAATTATTGTGCCTTAATCACATACATAAAAGCATGATGATTGTGGTAGTGAGTCTGGCAGTAAGCCACCAGTAGGGTTTAACAACCCTTATTATAATCTTGCTAGGTTTAGGGTTGAGGTAGTGAGCCTGTTAGACCTAGTTGTTCTTCATGGCAGTAAGCCAGTATTTTTAGGCCCATAGAGTGACCAAGCCTAAACATCATTATTTCAAGATTGCAATATATATTGAGAGCTAATCCTCTCAGTGCTTTTTCCCCACCTTGGGGTTTTCCACATAAAATCTGGTGTCTCTTGTGTTTGATGTTGTATCTGTGGTTAAGTTTCTAACTTAATGCTTTTATTGTTAAATAATAATAATTATGGATAAGTGTTTGATGTTTAATTACAGAAGTGTTTAAGTTTTTGTGACAACTGATTTACCCCCCCTCTCAATTGTTTGGGGAATATCAACAGAAGCAGCTCAATGGGGGCTGGACAGAAGTAGTCTAGCAAGAAATTTCCTTGCATGACAAGTGTAAATCAGCTATGATGGATTGTATGCACAACGCCATCATAAGGAAACTTCAAGCATCTATGAACCACATAAGGGACTGCTCTCATGGAAGTGAGTCATGGTTGACCCAATTTCATGTGAAAATAGTCTGAAGTAGGGATAATGGAAAGGGGAACGTCAAAGGTTTTTGGTCCCACCTAGACATGAAGGGTGATCAAACCAAAATTAGGATGAGATAACCCATAATGACACTATATAAGGACATTAGATTACTCATAAATGTCTTTATACAATACCTACACATATAGAAATTACTCGATAATAACATTGGATACATAGACAGGATCAATGAGGACACCCTTGACACAATTCCCATTAACTTTTGTAGTAATGTATAGAGGTCCTTCAGATGTGTTAGATGTGATCTCAGAAGAAGAGAAGGAGATAATGGGCTTGGGAACATGATGTTCTCAAGTAGGGTGAGAATGAACATCCACCATAGTGATCATCTCAGAATAAGAAGGAATGGAGGGAACATCAGAAGTTGACTCTAGCACCATAGAAGGAGAAGCAAGGTCAACAAAGTTTGAAGAATGGCAGGGCATAGGGTATGTGTAAATTTGCAAGTGTTGATCTGTAGGAGCCACTGACTTATTTATTCCATCGTTCTCATCAGAGACCTAGATCACGTTCTAATCAATAAGGTCTTGAACAATGTGCTTAAGATCCAAGCATCACTCAATGTCATGTCTAAGGACCCTATGGAACTAGAAGAAAGCCTTCAGGTCATATGAAGGTAGCAGAGGTTTACTCATACTAAGAGGCCTAATAGGAGATAGCTGCACTAAACCATTATTAAAGAGTTGATGCATGATGGTGTAGAGGGACTCCTTTAAAGGATTAAACTTTCTATTTCTTGATGACTTGGGAGTAGAGAGGGCTAAGGAAACCTAAGAGGATACTTAAAACACTACATTGCTAACCATATTTGATGAATTATTCTTATAAAAATTATTATTTTTCTTATAGTTAGTGAATGATGAAGAAGCATTAGATTGGACAATAGAGGCGGTGAGGGAGAAGACTCAAATTGGCTAAGCATCTATTGGTAATCACATAGCACAATGCATAAATGTGTAAATAAATAATATTTCATAAGAAAAATCCTATCTCAGATCTAAGGCTGAAGGTTTCTAATGAAAACCCTTTGCACCTCAAATTTTGGCAGAGAATAGGGTATCTGAGATAAAAGAGACTAATAACAACAAATGAAGTCTGTTACCTTCTTAGCACTTCCTTGCTTGTAATGAATAAGGTCTATAAAAGTGATCTGTGGTCCTATGTTCACTTAGAACTATTGCAAAAATTGATTAACAAGCCGATAGAAGAAAAGAACTGAATGGTCAAGTAGCGAGAAAACTAATCCAATGCAATATCCTTGAGGGATCATAGGAAATATTCACCAACAAAGTGTCCTGAAATAGAAAATCACTGCATAAAGTAGTGAAGGTAGAGATGTGGGTCTACATGCCACCTTTACCAGTGTACTTCTTGAATCTTGGTGTCTCAAAGTTTTGTGGAAACAGAGTAACAAGGATAGACAAGGAGAGTGGGCTACACCTATAATATGTAGGGACATGTGGTTGTCAAGATGATGTGGAAAGCATGGCAAGATGTTGCTACAATGAGCCAACATTTTGTAAAAGTTAATTTATGATGGGATCAATAGTATGTGTAGGTGGAGGGAGTGAAGTAGAAACAAGAGGTTGTGAAAGATATTATGAAACTCTAGGGGCACCAAGAGGAAAAGTGAACTATAAGGGCCAGGTGGAATGAATCCATATTGATTAATAGCATTCATCACACCAACAAATAATCTAAATCTTACAATACCAAAGTGAGCAAAATGGGTATTCATCTAAAGAGAAGTGAAAGTTTGAACACATGTAGTAGGTAAAGGAAGGGAGATTTGATTGCCAGGAGTGTTAGACTGAGAATCTTGAGCACCTAGAATGTAGTTCACCAATGGTGGGGCATTACTATGCACTATGTGAGTAATTCCCCAAAGGAAATTAATACCATGAGGATGAATAGTTAACACAATGTGAAGAGCGTTGACCATAGGGACAACCAAATGAGATATGTTCTCATGAGTCATAAAGTCCTAAAAACTGGCCAAGTGGTGATCTAAAGCATTAATTTTTTCTTGTGAGACATATCCAAGGGCTGCCTCATAATTAAAGGTTGGCTCTGCATCATGAAAGGTAGTCTTCAGTATAGTACAAGTAGAAGGAGATGAACCAAAGGTTGAAATAGTAGTGAAATCAAGAGTAGTGTGAATGGGTGTGGTATGATTAGCAGAAAATACTATGGTGCAGTTTCTTAGACTCCTACACACAATGTATAAAGAATTTGAAGAGAGGGTCATGAAGCTCATAAACCATGTTCAAGGTTCACAATGCACAGTGCCAAGTGATGAAAAAGAAGAAGAAATTGTTTTATTTTTTTTATAGGACAATGAGTTCAACAAAATGTAGGGTGAACCATAGTAGAGAAGAATATGCTTAAATTCAACACATCGGGTTCACCAAAATATAGTGTAGGAAAAACTACTCCTTAATCGAATATCTTCAACCAAGGGAATTTTTCACTAACACTACACTGGGCTCTGCTATCTAAGGTTATAGATGTTCAAGAACCTACTCTAGGTTACAATAGAACTAGTATGTGTCCCAATCAAAGCAATACAACTTGACTAGGTGATTGACAATGAAGGGAAAACAAAAGAATACATAATTTAAAGGATTGTAAATAGAACTTTAACAAAATTGAAAAGAGATAGAAAAGTGGAAGCTATAGCTGAAAGGGGAATCTCAGTGGCTCGGATGATAGCACACTGTGAGGATGTTTGTGTTGGGGGCTGGAGTCCATCTCAAAAATAAAAATTGTTAGGTTTGTATGGACCTAGAATGTTTGCACAACACAGATTTCAACAAAAAACATACCCAACATTATCTAGGTAAAATAGAACTTAAAATAAAAACCAATTTTACTAAGAAAGTGAAATAAAACAAAGAAAAAGGAAGACAAACAAAACCTTCATGCAGTTGTAACACCTCCACACCAAGAATATCTACAAAAGAGAGAAGAGAAGGGGTTGTGTTGCTTAGGGACTTGCCGCAGTCAAGTCCTGGTTTTGCTATTTCTACATCCACTAGAAGCTATTGATGAAGAGAATAAAACATCAAGGAAATGAAAGTGTGTACTCATATCCTAACTGCATCTAGGATGGTAAGAGTAGTGACAAAACAAGTAAACTATAAAGATTTTCTTCCCTGGTCTATGGGGAAGAAACCCACAAGCATGCAACCAATTCAAGATAACACAATGGTGGTCTACACCATAGTGATGTAAAGAAAATGGTGGTCTACACCATAACAATAATTGTATAAAAACCAAACAGATTTAAAAACCAAGAATTGAAACAAAATAATGGAACAATCTTACCCATTTGATGGAGAAAAAGAAGATGCAAGTTAACAAGAGCTTAAATCGTATGCACAAGTTCAAAACCCCAACAAGATAGAGCTTCCTCAATGAGCACAAGAGTGAACCAAAACCTCCAGGAGTTAGTCAAGAAGATGCAACATCACAAAAGGAGTACCAACATTCATGTAGTTGTAATATTGATTAAATTCACCAAGAAATATTGTAGAATGGATCCAAGAGAGTTGTATCAACTTGAGAGAGTAAGAGAGTGCATGAGAATGTGAATGAGAATGAGAGAAAATCCAAGACTCTATTCAAAATTCAACCAAAAGGGGGGGAAATCCTAAAATAACACACTGAGAGATCTTCTGCACCTTGGAGAGGTATTACCAGAAAGTCTCATAATCACTAGAGGCATGTGGTAATGCTTAGGAATGGTCACTGCTGGCAAATGGACATGGGGCGCTAGTACATCATGCCAACATCTATGTGTAGCACTTGGGTCCAGGCAAAACTAGCTCCTAGTTAGATGGGATGCCTTAGAATCATATGACTATCTAAGCATCAGAAAAAAAAATTAAGGAAAATGATATAAAGAAGCCTAAATCAAACAAAGCTTAGCCTATAATGCAGAGAGAAGGCACAATCACTAAGGTGGTTGTGAAACATAACGTGAAATTGCGAGGGTATGCAACTTTTGACATTACAATATGCATTTTAGGTTGGTATGGTTCAAAGTGACTTAGGGACATGGGACATGGTCTATAAGTATGAAGTTCCATCGAAAACTTCAGATTCCACCTAAATTTGAGTGTTCTACACACTTCTAGGTTTTTAGGTTCTCATTGAACCTTGGAACATGTGGATACATTCCAATATGCATAGGGAGCCTACAAGTATACTAAAAAGGAATGAGGGACTCAAAGTGTGAGGACCGAGGAGTTGGAGGAAATGGAGACTTAGGAATAAGATTGGAGAAATGAAGAAGTTTGAGTTCTTGGGATGTCTGGGTTCAGGATCCCAAGGAATTTGGAACTCCAAAACATTGTGTAAAGGTACTCAAGACTTTTGAAAGTCTATAGGAAGGAATGAGGGACTGTTGGCAAGAGACATAGTATAGCTTCATGAGTGTTGTCATTGATGGCAATAAAGTTCATCCCACCCATCCATAGGACATGGTGTACCTATACCAGAAGTCAGATTGAAGAGTGTTGTGGTCCGGTAAGCAAGAACAGAGTATGTAGAAAGGTCTGATAGTCAGGTCCGGATCTCTCAGATGAAGTATCTCAGTAAAGTGTGGACTTGGGGAAGTCAAGTGATGTACCTTGACTAATATATTTCAGAGATTGAGCCTCTGGAGATGTAAGAGTGAAAAGATATGAACTCCTAAGTGTTGGGTTCCTGTTTGGCAGAGCTGACAGAGGAAGAACTGATCGACAGAACATCAGACCTTAATCCGGATGAGTTATTGATGGTGATCAAGTTTCTTAAGGTATCATTCATGATTGGCTGACATGATTGATGACTTCTATAAGCATCTCTTTGATACACATCACTTGATAAGTAAGGATTCAGCCGACAGATTAGAGTTTGGGAAAATATTGACTATTTCGGATGCCGACTAGAAAGGTGTTGAAATTATTGGTGCGGATATATATACCAGATGGATTTGGATGTGAAGGTGGGTGTGGTGTGTTGTGTTGTGTGAATAAAAGCAGAAGAGCAGAGTGAAGACAGTAAAGTAGGTCTAGTATGTGACAGGACGACAACACCAAAGAAGAGGAAGAATGAAATGTAGTAGATCAGTGTACTGAGCCTAACCAGGATTCGAGCCCTAATTGGCAAGTGCCATTTTGTACAATCTTATTAGTTTAACAGAGAATACAATCTTAGGTTAATCACCCCATGGTTTTTCCCTTAACAGGGTTTTCCATGTCAAAATCATTGTCATGTGTATTGATGTTATTTCTATTTTCATGGGTATGTTTTCTTATATGATTTGATGCTGCACTAATTAATCAGAAAGTTAAAGTAATTAAGATAACTGATTCACCCCCCCTCTTAGTTATCAACAATTGGTATCAGAGCCAATTTCCTCCAAACAGAGCCTAACAGCTTGAGGAAAATCTGGGAATTCAAATGGATATGTATGGTATGAGGGAACAACTTTAGTTTGCCCTAGATGATCTTGAGAAATCTAACTCTAAAGTCAATGAATTGAATGAAAGACTCAAACAGGCTGATGACTTCATAAATGAACTAAAAGGGAAACTGAGTATCTCTATGAAAAAGAGAAAGGATCTACTTCAGCAATTGGCAAGTCAAGGTGAAACCAATGATACAAATGAAGATCTGAAGGAGAAAACCAAGTTATGTGAAAAGTTATCAAAAGAGGTCATTATGGTAAGACATGAAATGGAATCAGGAGTTATGAAATTCACCCAAGAAATTGAAGAGAAAAGAAAAAATGAAGATGATCTAAGACAATCTCTCAAGGAGAAATCAGAAGACTGCCACAAAATGGATAGAATAATCAGGCATCTAGAATCTGATCTTGAAGAAGCTAGAGATAATGAAGAATAATTTGAGAATCAAATTGACACTCTTAAAAGGGATCTTCAAACAACAAATGAATACAAAGAGAAATTCAAGATAGGCTCTGCTCAACTTGAAATTCTTCTTCAAAACCAAAAGAGGGTAGATGACAAACAAGGCTTGGGGTATGAGAAAGGTGAAATCTCTGGATCCGATCAGAATAACTTTGGATCAGGAAATCCAAGGAATAGACCTAGAAGACCTCCAGTAAGGCAACCAAATGCTCAAAGATATCCATCTTTCAATGGATACTGCCACAACTGCAATAACTTTGGTCATAAAGCAAATCAGTGCATAAGAAGAATGAATCAGACTAATTCATCCTTCTCCGGACAGTGTTTCAATTGCAAAAGGTATGGTCACAAATCTCATGAGTGTAGAAATATGCAAATGAACAATTCATTCAATAGAAGATGCTTTGCATGCAATAGAATGGGACATATGGCTAATCAATGTAGATCAAGAGGATATCAGCCAAATATGCAAAGAAATGTTGTTTGCTACAATTGCAATAGATTCGGTCATATTGCCAAATTCTGTAGAAGTAAGAATCAGAACAATAAGGGTACGGTACATCATAATCAAAACCAAGACAAAGGAAAAGGAAAAGTGAATGTGGATGAAATTCAAAGGGAGATGAACAAGATTTGGGTGAAGAGGAGTACAGAAAATGTTGAGGATGGATCCGCACTAGAATCTGGTGCTGACATTCCTTCCGGAAACTAAATAGATGAGCTCTAGCTCAAGGGGAGTCACAAAAGAAAATACTTTCCCCTAGCCAATCAATTAGTGCCTAAAGTTGGCACATGGAAGGTTGCGAACTAAAAGTGCTCTCAGAGAAACATCTAAATAACCCTTGGGAAAGATATGAAAGATCCGCAAGGAACTTGAAGAGGTTAATCATCTAAGATTAATCTGGTTTAACAGTCATTCGATAAGAACAGGATTTTCATAGACAGATCTGGTATGCTTCAAATTTGAAGTATCTTGATCTGCGAGTAGATCAAATGTTTGGGGAAGGCAGGATAGATTGTCACTAATCATCAAGAAAAACTCTATGTATATCTCAGTGATCTGGAAAAGATCTTTTTGAGAACAAGTTTGCTTCATTTATCTCAAGGATCAACTGTAGAATTCAAGTCAACTAGCGATCTTTTCAGCTCAGTTCGTGAACCCTAAAAGCGTAAAAGGTATTTTCTATTCTTGAAATCTCTCTCTAAATCTTTTGAAAGATGGCTACACCAAATGTTGTGAAGATCACTAATAGACTGCATCCAAAATTCAAGAAACATCCATACAAATCCCTAGAAGTTGATCCCCTAGGTGCCTTTTCTAGCATTCTGCATGGGGTTTTACATGTTGAAGATGTTAGGGCATACATTCATGCCAATATTGAGGATTTTGGGGAATATAAGTTGATGGATATATATCACAAGCAGCTAATACATGAATCATTTGAACTAAAACCTCAGTACAAAGCCATCCGGGACAAGCATTTTGCATAATACATTCATTTCCCCTATTTTGCAGAAGATGAATGGGTCCGGTATGTTCTGAGTAGATTGCATGACAACTTTATGTGGTTAATGAGACCATTCAAGATAACCAAGGATGCCATTAGGGCAGTTACCAGATTGCACTCATCCAGTGGGATACCAGCTCTCAAGTCAGTCAAGAATCAGACAGTGAGTGAGGCAACAAGATTGAAATTTGATAAGAGAGCAATGACAATAGAAGATATCATTGATCCGGATATCAAGTTTGCCTCCATGATAATTAGTTACAAGATATATCATTCCAACAGGGAAAATTCAATACCCAGAACTGTAATTTACACTACTTATCAAATGCTTAAAGAAAATGCTGACTATGATCTTTGTGAGCTCCTTCTAAACCAACTTTTGGAGAATCTGCAGAAGATAAAGAAGGACAAGAAGAACTCTTTCAAATATGGTGGCTTGATACTCTGTCTATTCTTTTTTTACATGAATGAGCTACCCGGATCCAGTGGTTGGATGTGGCAAAATGACATACCAGTAGCCATACAAATCAGGGATTATTTGCATGGGCTTGGTGATGCCAAGGCACAAAACACAGCTCTTTGGGGTTACTTCAAAAACTTCCAAAGCTTGATGCAGGCTAGAGAAAGAATCCCCCAATCATTGGTTGAAAAGTATAAGGACACAGTATGCTTTATGGTAGAAACTGATCAGTGCCTAATGGATGCTGTGGAGCCAAGGATAGTTTGGATCATGCCAATGGGGTATGAAGTAGATGAGAAAATTGTAGAACTAGATGTTCAACACATGCTTAGTCAACCCAAGGATCCTAAGGCAGAAAGGTTTGGAACCTTTGAAGAGTTGAGTGTAAAGATTCAAGTGGAACTTAGACAACCGGAGATGAAGAGAAAAGTGAGAAAAGAAGTAGAAAATGTTGCCAAAAGGTATGGCATATCAAAAGAGGCACTTGATGCAAATAGAGAGAAGATGGAAAGGGCAGAGAAAGAAAAGGAAGAGACAAAAAAAGAAGGTGCCCCGGTACAAGCCCCCTCTCGGACCAGATCATCCAAAAGCTCTGCACCTGCCACTTCCAAGAGTCAAAAAGCCTCAAAACTGGAAGCTCAGACATCTGGAAAAGGAGAAAAGAGAACCAAGAAAAAGGCAACAAGGTCTTATGCAAGCCAAAAGGATGATGAAGAGACAGAATTAGATGAGGAAGTAAAGAAAATGAAGAAGAAAAAGAAAACATCTGGTGAACCCTCTATTGAAGAAGGGATAGAAGAGTTTGTTGAGAAGCCTACTCTATCCATTGATGATGTAGTCAAAGTAGTCACTATGGATGGGAATCTGCAACCAATAACAAAATTCTATGATGAGTATAATGATGCAGATAAAAATACTTTGGAGGAAGCCACAGTTAAGTATTTAAACATATACAATAAAGCATTTATTGAAATCATCTCTCTAATTCCCAAAATTTTAGAGAAAGAACTTGAAATGAGAAAGGAAAACACCAAGGCAAAGGACTTAGAGATTAGAGAACAGATAGCCATTCAGCTCTATCCTTCAATTACTCCGAAACAAATGGATATGATCTTCAAAGATTTCAAGGATGAGTTCCAGAGTAAGGTTAGAATGAATCAGCTCATGCTTGGAAAAACTGACAAGGTGGCAAAAGAAACAGAAGATATCCTTTGGAATACTTTTAAAAGATTCAATATTCCTATTATAGAGGACCTAGGTAATGAACCCTCTACTGTGGATGAAGAAGAAGAATCTACAGTAAAAAATGGAGAATAGGAAAAGGAGACAAGTGAAGAGAAAACTAAGGACTTAGATTCCTCTACTCCAGAAGAGGAAGTTCATGAACAAGCAAACTTCTCTCCTCCGGTTTCCCTTGCAGACTCCGGATCTAAAGGAGAAGAAAGAATAAAGGAGAAAACCAGTCAAGGTGAAGAAGTACAAGAAAAAGAAAAAGGTCAAATAGAGAAAACCTCAGATGACAGTACTAAGGTTGTAGAAGGGGAGAAAACTCTGTCACCGGCAAGAGACACAGCAGAAGCAGTCAAAGATTTATTAACCAAAGAGATGATGGAATTTGATGAACCAGAACTTCTTCAAGGACCGTTCAATTTTGACTCCCTCTCCCCGGTTCAAACCATGAAGCTAGCATCCTTTACTCAAGCAAAGGCAAAAACAAAACTTCTGAAGTCTCACATGGAAGACTGCAAGCTCATAGAAACTGCATCTGGTGTATTGGAGAAGATCATGCCATCCTTCCAAAAGGATCCTTTGGCCTCCACATCTGGTAATCTAAAGTCTCTTGTAAATTTTGTTCATTCACATTTTGATTCCTTAGAAAAGTCAGCAGAAGAAAAGGTCCGGAAGGAGTTTTTGGAAAAGACACTCTCTAAAGTACAAGGTCTAATAAAAAATGACAGGAGAGTTATGGATATTGGAATAAAGAGCTTAGAAAATGCTCTTAAAGATGGCGGAGATATCTATGAATTTTGCTTATCCTGGCCTAAAGTGACCATGGATATTGAGAAGAAAGTAAAAGAGAAAGAAGATAAACTGTTAAGTTTATCTCAAAGTTTTAATCCTCTCTCCTCCATAGTAAATCAAGAGTGTCAGACTATTGTAGTCATAGATGAAATAAAGAAGATTGAGAAGGAGAAGAAAAATAGAATAAACAGGTTAAGTGAACTTAGAGGGATCATTATCCCTAAGTTAGAGGCCATGCATGAGGCCCTAACTAATTCACAAGCCACAACTCAGACCAATGATCCGACAGATCTTAAGAAGGCAGAAGCTTTTGCATTCTTGTTGAGTGGTCACATCTCAATTTTGGACAGGATGAAGCAAAGTTGGGTGACAAAAGTTGTACAGTTGAAGAATACTTTTGTAGACATACTTAAGTATATGTAAGTACAACTTGTATATATACTTATGCAGATATGAATATGTTAAGTTTTAATAATCAGATTGACAGTAAGAACAATGAGACACAAATGCACATAACACATGCATATACCCTAGGAAAACCTCCCTCTTGGAGGTGAAAAACCCAGCAAGGAAATCTTAGATTCAATTTATATTATGAGCAGAAATGAATTACAACAAATTACAACTCATTTGATTTTGATTCAAACTGATCAGAATGAAGCTGCTGCACATCAGCGTAGTCGCACAGTAATACAGAGATTTGGCAGTCAATAATCAATGAACCGTTGAATGGTTGAACCAATGAAGTGATTGAACCAGTGAACTAATTGAACCAATGAATTGGTTCACTGAACTGGTTCAACTATCTGCAGTACTGACTGAGTCACCAAACCTGTGAGCTCGTCGAACTGTTGAACCACACTGTTGAACCAATCCGTTGAACCGAACCGTCGAACCTATCGATTCAACTATATTGCACCATTGAACCTATCGGTTGAACCAAACCGTTGAACCTATCGGTTGAACCAAACTGTTGAACCTATCGGTTCAACCTTGAGCCGCCGAAGCCTTTGAGCCTTAGAAGCTCAATGAGCTCGATGCATCTTTGAACCAGTGAAGGCGTTGAACCATTGAACCTGTCAAATGGTTCAACGATCGGCGAGGCACTTAAAACTGTCGCAGATGAATGCCAATGGAGAATTTTTGCTGATCAGAATTTGGGGTCAGTGAATGCGGTGTGTATGCTCTGTATTGTGACTGCCAGTCGCTCTTCATATATATGAGATCGCTCGATCAATTTTGGCGCCAATTACATATACGTTACAAATTGAAATAGGTCCATACCTATTTGCAATTTCAAGATACATCAAATGAATTCGCCCAGATAGGGCCGGCCTTAAATCTGAGATTAAATGCTAAGGCCGATAGGCCATTCAGCATTTTATAACTAGGTCGGTCTTGAAAAGGGATCAGACCTAGCTACCAAAATCAACACTCCCTCTTAGCTAGGGAGGATTCCTTTATAAGGATCAAATTCCATAGTGACTATCACCATGGCTACTTCCATGGATAAGTGCTTATTGTCATCTCCACATGACGTTTACCATAGATACTCCCAGAGGGTGAACAAGCTTATCATGAAATTTCTCCCATGATATCCACCATACCTTCTTGCAGAGGGTGGAAGAGGGCTTTCACCTCAAACTTCTCTCAGAGAAGAGTGCATTACCATCATGCCTACTCGCAGAGGATGGATCAACCATGCCTACTCGTAGAGGGTGGAAAATACAGTGTAATGTATCACTGATGCTGAGTCTCCCTCTCAGCTAGAGCTGTGTTCTCCACAACTCCAAGCTTGTCTCAAAAATATGCAAGCTTCACTCGAGCAAGGGGTTTGGTGAGAACATCTACTGTTTGCTCATCAGTGCTGATGTACTTCAGCTAAATAGCATTCCTTTGCACCATATCCCAGATATAGTGATACTGAGTTTCCACATGCTTTGATCTGTCATGAAACACAGGATTGGCAGAGAGCTTCACACAGCTTTGATTATCACTGTGAATAACTGTAGGCTCCCAGGGTTGTCCAAACAAACCTGCAAGGAGTTTTCGAAGCCACACTACTTCTCGAGATGCCACATAGGTTGCAATATATTCTGCTTCAGCAGTACTCAATGCTATTGAAGACTGTTTTCTGCTGCACCAGGATATCATGGCAGATCCCAAGCTGAAGCAAACTCCAGAAGTGCTCTTTCTATCAGTGACACTTCCTACCCAATCAGAATCAGAATAGCCTTCCAAGGTAATGACTATGTTGGAAGAGTACTTCAATCCATATCCAACTGTACCACGCAAATATCTCAAGATATGCTTGGCTGCAACAAGATGGATCTGCCTTGGTTTGCACATAAACTGGCTGAGGGCACTCACTGCATAGCAAATGTCAGGTCTAGTGTTAACTAGATACATCAAGGATCCAATCAGCTGCCTGTATTCAGTGGGATTCACCAAATCAGATCTAGCTACAGATTCACTCAACTTCTTTAAGTTAGTTTCCATAGGAGTAGGCATAGGTTTACAATCTAGCATTCCAAATCTCTTCAAAATATCAATGGTATATTTTCCTTGACTTAGAATAATTTCATTGGGTCTTTGCCATACTTCTAACCCTAGAAAGAAATGCATGAGACCTAGATCTTTCATTTCAAATTCTAAAGTTAGTTCTTCCTTACATCTAAGAATGAGATGGTCTTCTCCAGTTAGGAATAGGTTGTTAACATATAAAACCAAAATCAACATTTCATCATTGAATACCTTGAAGTAAAGGTTAAGATCAGCATCATTCTTACAGAATCTTAGGCTTATCAAATACTTATCAATTCTTTCATACCAAGCACAGGGAGCCTGCTTAAGGCCATATAATGCTTTCTTCAATCTGCATACATGAGATTCTTTCTTATGGATCACATAGCCTTCAGGTTGCTCAATGTAGACCTCTTCAATAATACCATTGAGGAAGGCTGTCTTTACATCCATCTTATGCAACTTCCATCCCTTAGCTGCGGCAATTGCAATGATAGTCCTGATGGAAGTATATCGAGCAACAGGGGCAAAGGTTTCCTCATAATCTATGCCTTCTTTCTGAGAGAAGCCACGAGCCACAAATCTAGCTTTGTATTTCTCAATACTTCCATCAGCAGCATGTTTAATTTTAAACAACCATTTGGAAGATACAACAGACTTACCCTTGGGTCTAGGCTCAATATCCGAAACATCATTCTTAATGATAGACTGATATTCTTCATCCATAGCATTCTTCCATGTCTGTTGGTTCATGGCCTCTTCAACGCTGGAAGGTTCAGTCTCAATGAGATTGCACATTAATGCAACATAGTTTGAGAATCTCAGAGGTCTCCTTCTTTCTCTAAGTGTGCCACTTGGAGCTGCAAACTTTTCTGCCTCTTGAATCCAAAGAGGTCTCCTTTTATTCACGGTAATGTCCCTAGGCCCATCTGTAGGATCCAAAGGTTCACTTGGATCATCATGATTTTCAGATTCTGTAGACTCTCTCTGAATCTCAGTATCATGCTCAATATCCATGTTTTGAGGGTTATCATGGACTTCATTGTCAACCTCTAGACTAGAGCCTTTAGATCTTTTAAGTGCAATATTTTCTTCAAAAGTGACATCTCTACTGACCTCAATAAACCTCTGACCTGGAATGTAAATTCTAAATGCTTTGGATGTTTCACTGTAGCCCACAAGAGTGCCTCTTTTGCCAGAAGGTTCCAACTTGGTTTTCTTCTCTTTGGGTACATGGACATATACTGGACTCCCGAAGATCCTCAAGTGACTGATATCAGGTTTGATCCCTGAAAATGCTTCTTCTGGAGTCATATCTTTCAATACACGGTGAGGGCATCTATTTTGAATGTAGACAGTAGTCCTAGATGCTTCGGCCCATAGGAAAGTCTGCAGATCCTGATCATGAATCATTGCTTTTGTTGCTTCAACTATGGATCTGTTCTTTCTTTCTGCAACCCAATTTTGCTGAGGGTTGTAGGGAACACAAAACTCCCTCTTTATCCCTGCCTCAACACAAAAGTCATGAAAACTACTCGAGGTGTATTCACCTCCATTGTCAGACCTAAAAACTTTAATTCTTTTCCCAGATAGATTTTCAGCTAAAGCTTTAAATTCTTTGAATCTACTTAGGACTTCATCAGATTCTTTTGATTTAAGAAAGTAAATCCAAGTTTTCCTAGAGTAGTCATCTATAAAGATTACATAATACAAGAATCCACTTGGAGAAGCAAAAGACATAGGTCCACATAAATTAGAATGCACAAGAGCTAATTTCTCTTTAGACCTACTTTCACTTTGATGAAATGGACTCTTGATGTTTTTACCTATAGCACAACCTTTGCATGTATTACCATGAGTATGACTAAGTTTAGGCATACCTTTAACTATCTTTTCAAGTGTGGGAAGGGCTCGGAAATGAAGATGTCCGAGTCTTCTATGCCAAAGCTCGCTTGACTCAGGTGCTTCATGAATGAGAGCTTGAACTGGATGTGCTGAAAGCTTATATAGGCTCTCATACCTATTCCCATTGACACGATCTGATTTGATGCTGGACTTCTTAGGCCATGTAAGCACCCTTCCCTCAGAAAATGCAATTTGATAACCCTTATCTTCTAGTGCTGATATGGAGATAAGGTTTCTTTTGATTCCAGGCACAAACAAAATATCGCTGAGGTGAAGAGAAATTCCAGAATCTAAATTAAGGGAACTAGTACCAAAACCTCTCACAGAATAGCGAGCATCATCACCAATGACCACATGAAGATTAGACTCTTTCTCCACTAAATCTGAAAGGTGCTCTCGATAGCCAGTGATGTGTCTAGATGCACCACTATCGATCAACCATGTATCACTGTCTGAGGGTACATTGCTTGACAAAGCAGAGATGAAAAGGAAGTCTTCAGTATTGGACTGATTTGAGACTTCATTTAAGTTTGCTCCTTGTTGCTTAGACTGGAATAAACAATCCCTTGCATAGTGACCAAATTTGTCACATCTGAAGCACTTGATGTGGGACAGGTCCCTTTTCTTTTTCTTCGAATCATGAGATGGATTAGACTTTTGATCTCTATTCCTCTTGAAATTGTTCTTCTTCCAATAGCCTCCTTTCTTCTTGAAGGACTAGGCAGCAAGGACATGATTGTCTTCATGAGTGTTTTTGATAACTCCTCTAGCAGCCAGTCGAGACTCTTCTTGGATACAGTCAGCCCTTAATCTGTCAAACTTGGGCAGATCAGCTCTTGCAGTAATTCCTTGAATGTAGGATTCCCAAGATGCTGGAAGACCATTGAGGGCTAGCATAGTTAAATCATTTTCATCAACAATCTTTCCAATAGATGAGAGCTGATCTCTAAAATCAGAAATCCTCATGAAGTAAGCCATGACGGATTCACCTTTAGCCATCTTGATGTGATGAAGTTGCTGCTTCAAGGCTAGAACACGACTAGTGTTGTTGATTTCATACATCTCCTCCAAGGTTCTAAACATTTTGCTTGTTGTATTCAGCTTGGAGATGATGAGAACAATGTGATATTTTACTGAATCATTTAAGATCTTCTGAGCTTGAAAATCTTTCTTCCTCCATTGGATCTTTTCTCCTTCTGCCTCAGGCTCGGAAGATTCTTTGGTCACAAAGTCTACAAGATCATTTTCATTCAATGCAAGCATGATGCGGACTCTCCATGATGTGAAATTAGAAGCCCCATCCAATCTGTCTTCAACCCTGAGACTGTGAGCCATTTTATCTGATCTTTAATGATAAAAGCAGAACGTAAATAATTGAATGCTGCAAATCTGATTTTACTAATTCAAACTTGGCTCTGATACCATGTTAAGTTTTAATAATCAGATTGACAGTAATAACAATGAGACACAAATGCCATAACACACGCATATACCCTGGGAAAACCTCCCTCTTGGAGGTGAAAAACCCAGCAAGGAAATCTTAGATTCAATTTATATTATGAGCAGAAATGAATTACAACAAATTACAACTCATTTGATTTTGATTCAAATTGATTAGAATGAAACTGCTGCACATCAACGTAGTCACACAGTAATACAGAGATTCGGCAGTCAATAATCAATGAACCGTTGAATGGTTGAACCAATGAAGTGATTGAACCAGTGAACTAATTGAACCAATGAACTGGTTCACTGAACTAGTTCAACTGTCTGCAGTACTGACTAAGTTGCCAAACCTGTGAGCTCGTCGAACTGTTGAACCACACTATTGAACCAATCCGTTGAACCGAACCGTCAAACCTATCGGTTCAACTGAACTGCACCGTCAAACCTATCGGTTCAACTAAACTGCACCATTGAACCTATCGGTTCAACCTTGAGCCACCGAAGCCTTTGAGCCTTAGAAGCTCAATGAGCTCGATGCATCTTTGAACTAGTGAAGGCGTTGAACCATTGAACCTGTCAAATGGTTCAACGATCGGCAAGGCACTTAGAACTGTCGCAGATGAATGCCAATGGAGAATTTTTGCTGATCAGAATTTGGGGTCAGTGAATGCGGTGTGTATGCTCTGTATTGTGACTGCCAGTCACTCTTCATATATATGAGATCGCTCGATCAATTTTGGCGCCAATTACATATACGTTACAAATTGAAATAGGTCCAGACCTATTTGCAATTTCAAGATACATCAAATGAATTCACCTAGATAGGGCCGGCCTTAAATCTGAGATTTAAAATGCTAAGGCCGATAGGCCATTCAACATTTTATAACTAGGTCAGTCTTGGAAAGGGATCCGACCTAGCTACCAAAATCAACAGAATAGACTATTTTTGGAAATTTTGGTGTGCGGACCCTACCCTTTGCCATTGATGTCAAAGGGGGAGTGAGGAGCAGTGAAAAATGTGGAATCCAGCTAAGGGGGAGCTCCGGTAAAGTGTACATTAGAACAAAGCATCAGCCAAGGGGGAGTATAGTGTGACACTTAGTCATTTTTCACTAAGTGTTGCCATCAATGCCAAAGGAGGAGATTGTTGGCAAGAGACATAGTATAGCTTCATGAGTGTTGTCATTGATGGCAACAAAGTTCATCCCACCCATCCACAGGACATGGTGTGCCTATACCAGAAGTCAGATTAAAGAGTGTTGCGGTCCGGTAAGCAAGAACAGAGTATGTAGCAAGGTCTAACAGTCAGGTCCGAATCTCTCAGAGGAAGTATCTCAGTAAAGTGCGGACTTGGGGAAGTCAAGTGGAGTACCTTGACTAATATATTTTTGAGATTGAGCCTCTGGAGATGTAAGAGTGAAAAGATATGAATTCCTAAGTGTTGGGTTCCTATTTGGCAGAGCTAACAGAGGAAGAACTGACCGGCAAAACATCAGACCTTAATCCGGATGAGTTATTCATGGTGATCAAGTTTCTTAAGGTATCATTCATGATTGGCCGACATGATTGATGAATTCTATAAGCATCTCTTGGATACTCATCACTTGATAAGTAAGGATTCAGCAGACAGATCAGAGTTTGGGAAAAGATTGACTAATCTAGATGCCGACTAGAAAGGTGTTGAAATCATTGGTGCGGATATATATACCAGATGGATTTGGATGTGAAGGTGGGTGTGGTGTGTTTTGTTGTGTGAATAAAAGCAGAAGAGTAGAGTGAAGATAGTAAGGTAGGTCCGGTATGTGACAAGACAACAGCACCAAAAAAGAGGAAGAATGAAGTGCAGTAGATCAGTGTACTGAGCCTAACCAGAACTAAACTCTAGCATATGTGGATGCTTCTCATCAGTTCAAGTATCTTGTTACTCTCTTTATAACTTGTAGACAGTGAGTCTCTTGTAGGCAGTGAGCCTCTTGTGAGCAGTGTGTTCAGGCAGTGAGCCCTAATTGGCACGTGCCATTTTGTACAATCTTATTCTTTTAACAGAGAATACAATCTTGGGTTAATCACCCCGTGGTTTTTCCCTTAACAGGGTTTTCCATGTCAAAATCATTGTGTCATGTGTATTGATGTTATTTCTATTTTCATGGGTATGTTTGCTTATATGATTTGATGCTGCACTAATTGATCAGAAAGTTAAAGTAATTAAGATAACTAATTCACCCCCCCTCTCAGTTATCAACATGTACATCAGGGATTAGGATTCGAGGTCCCAAGGAAACCTAGAACCTCAAGGTTTTGGGGTTTCTAGGAAACTTGGAACCTCAAGGTTTAAGGGTTTTGGGGGAACCTGGAACGCCAAGGTTTGGGGGTTCTAGGGGAAATTTTAACCTAGGGGTTCAAGGGTTCTAGGAGAACTTGGAATCTTAGGGCTTAATGCAAAAGTGCCCATGTCCTCTAAAATAATGCAAACCTACCAAATGAACAATTTGACTTGCTCAAACATCATTTTATTGGATTTTGATGATATCAACCTATGAGGGAAACACATGAAAAATACAAGGAAAAAATGAGGCAAAATTTCATAAAACAATCAAGGATTTAGGTAGATCTACAAATTTGTAGATTGGGTCCTAACACTAACCATGTTATTTTAAGTGTCTAACATTTATTGTTGGAACCCAACTTCAATGTGATAGTGCTTAGGTGTACCACATATGTAAAAATTCTTGGGTAACTATGTAAAGGTATATAGAAATTTTTAGAACATTTTTCATGAGTATAAAAAGTGAATGTCTTTTTTGGGACCTCAACCCACATACCTATTGGTAGGGTACTTAAAAGTATAATTTTTTTAGATTGAACTATGTTTCTCTTGTAAGATTTGTGGTTGAATTTCTCCCTTGATGTTTGTGTGTTGAAGGGAAAGAGTTCCCTCATCTTAGTTATGGGGTAAGGTGGACACCTATCCCTCCAAGTTGTGCTTGTGTGAGTTGAATCCTTGTTATTCTTATCTACCCTCTTGTTGTGCTTGTATTTTTTTTTCTTTAATGGGTTCTAGATGATTCTCTTAGCTTGAGGGATGGAAAGAGCCTCATATGTCTTGATTATGCCATAATGGATGGTTGGAGATTTTTTCTCTCCCATTAGCATGTTCTTTGTTAGAGGCTTCAGTGGAGCTTATTGGAATGTAAAGAAATGTTGAAAATAAAAAATGTAAAATGTAATCTTGAAAAATATATAAATTGATCATTTATAATTGTATTTGAGGAATGTAGAAAGGTAACAATGAGTTGTCATATAAGTATCCTTGAATAAAATAGAAACATTTGTTTAAATCTTAGTCTATTTAGAATGTAAAATTAAATAATTTTTATTATGTACTCATTTAAATTATTATTATGGTATATTGATTTGGTTACTTAGATAGTCTATGACCAAAATTTTAAGAAAAATGAAATGAATCTATACCCATTTTATTATGAATTTTAATTTATATGTGCTCACACAAATTCATATATAGGAAAACAAAAAATTTAAATGATTAAATGGTTAATATATTAAGTGAATAAACATGTATGTTTTCAATTATGTTTAAAAAATATATGGTAAAAAAGGAAGTATGTCTATGTGACTTCTATAATTTTTAAGTGCATATATAGGTAGAAAATTGTCTTAAAAATACACATGTACATGATAAGTCTATATATTCTTTAGTGATGAAACATATCTCTTTAGCTGGTGGCTCAAGAAAAAATCTTCACAGTGGATAATCTAATCAAAAGAGTCTTCTATCACCCCAATAGGTGTACCTTGTGTAAAATTGATTCAGATTCAACCTACCACCTTTTTGTTTACTACCTTTTTCTTGGAATGTGTGGGGTCTCATTTTTATAGGTTCTCCTCTTCTTGGGTCCAACCACCTTCTTTTCTAGACCTCTTTTCTATGTGGTCTTCTCCCTTCTCAAATCCATCCATTTAGCTGATTTGGATTGTTTTCCTTTTTTTCTTGGAATGTGTGGGGTCTCATTTTTTTTGGGTTCTCCTCTTCTTGGATCTAATCACCTTATTTATTGGACCTCTTTTTTATGTGGTCTTTTACCTTCTCCAATCCTTCCCTTAAGACAATTTGGATCCTCTCCCTCTCTCATGTCTTGTGGGGTTTGTGGCATGAAAGGAATGCTAGAATTTTTAAAGATTTAAATATTTTGTCAATCATGTGTTTTCTAAAATAACCCTAGCCATTATATAAAACTTATTGGTTTCTTTCAACGATATTGCTCTTTCCTTGAGCCCTCTTTTGGTGTCATGGGAGGAATTAAGATTGGTGGAGGAATGGAACTTTAGGGTGTATTTTAGGATCTCCTTCCAAAATCCTTCTAGTAGGAAATCCCAAGTTTGTTGGGCCTATCCTCAAACCTCTTAGTATAAGATGAATTTTGATAGTGCCTTAAAGGAAACCTAGGGCCATCAAGTGCCATAGGAGTTATCAAAATTATCTTGGAAGAGTGATTGGTACTTTCTCCATCAATCTTGGATTCCAAACTAATCAATTTGCAGGGGTTAATACAAATTTGTAAGGTATCCTCATTTCAAAGGAGTTGGGAATACAACATTTGGAAGTGGAAGGTGATTTCTTAAATATCATTAATTGTTTACGAAAAATTCATTCTCCTTTCTAGTCTATCATTCATATTGTTGTTGACTCCCTCAATATTCTGGGCTCTCTTAACAAATTCAAAATCATGCATGTTTATCATGAGGGAAAATATGTGGTTGATTTCTTTGCTAATTGGGATATTTCCAATGAGAGATACTCAATATGGATGGGAGGGAACAAGCTTCCTATTAACATCCATAAGTTACTTGATTATGAAACTCCCTAAGTTAGAGGTTGCATGAATTTATGCCACCCTCATATACATTGGAGATGAGAGAATAAGATGTGTAAAGGGAAATATTCATGGTCTTTTGAGAAGCTTCCAACCTTTTTTAGACTGGTGTTATAGTTCAAGTCCCTCTACTATTAGACATGAATAAGTACTCTAGTTATCTAGGTTAAATCAAGGCTCAAAATTCATGGTGGGGAATTAGAAGAGAGTGAATCCCATTTCCTATGATTCGGTCAAAAGAAATCTTAAGGTGTGGTATATTTTAAGGAGGAGTGGGCTCACCAGATTAATGAAAATGGTTAATGAGTATGACTTCACCCTTTCTATGGAATTTGTAAAGAATTGGGACTCTAGAGTGGTAAATATGAGGGGGTTGAGATTGAGGTTTCAAAAGAGATTATTGCTTAAATTATGGGCCTATCAATGGAGGGGATGAAAATATTCAAAGATATCATAACAAGGAGGAAGATCTCTCCTCTTTCTTCAAAGATGGAGAGTAATTGAAGAGACTCTAGAATGGCTTTTTTAGAACCTTGTTGCCTCACCCTTAGGACAAAATGGCACTATAGATTATAACAGGAATAGGTGTTGTTCCCTTGCATCAATCCCTTATCTTGTTGGTGATCAATCATTTTATTTATTTGAAGCCTACCCTTGCTATTCCACTTATCCCTAAACTCTCCTCTCCCTCCTTGATGACTATGTCCCCTCATAAAAAACATAAGAAGTCTCTGGATCAAAAAGAACCTATTTTAAAAAGGCTTGTTTAAAGGAGTCCCTAACACAGGTTGAACCCACCTTCTTTGAGGATACCCCTAGTGTTGAATGGTGAGTGAAGTTTGTTAGTGGAGACGGTTCTAGAAGTAGCAAGTCTAAGTCCAAATGGAAGAAGAAAGAGATGGTGGAGGATAAATTATATTTTCAAGAGAAAGAAGAGATCATTCCTAATCATAAGCAAAAGGAGAAGATTAAGGCTATACTGGAGGACATTGGTGATGAGGAGCCCAATTTTCTTGTAGTTAAGGGTTAAGCCCTAACCCCTCCCCTAACACTTCTAGCATCTCCTACTTTTCCTCTTCCCTTGAGGCTATGGCTTCTATGGTGACTATTCTAGCTAAGAAGTTTGTTGAGATGCACAAAGAGTTTGTGTCACACTACAAAATATTGAAATGGTTCCATTTAAAATTCCACGTTTAAGTTAGTCTTAAAACTTCCCTACTTGCCAAAAAATTTGATGGTGAGGTGATTATCTTGACAAAATTACATAATCTCAATTTCAAGAAATAGAATGTCCTATAGAAAAATAACAATCTGAAAGAAAAATCACCATGCAAGATAATAGGATTTCCATTCTAGAAAAGGATATTCATGAATTCAAAACTAATTTAAGAAGAGTGGTTGATGTAAGTAGAACCACTATTAAAAATAATTTCAAGAGTATTAAAAAGTTGTACAAAAAATTAGACCCTACTTGAATCAAGGGAGTGTTGGCCCCAGCTCTAGAACTAAGAGCCAAAAGGTTAGAGGGAACAATACTATAGACTAGGGGAATGCAGAGTTTGTGTAAAAACACCTTGATTTTCTATTGGAGGAATGGGAAGTGGTTGTAGTGGTTAACCAACTTTAATCTCTATGTGATTCTTGTGTTGTTTGTGGTTGTTAGGCTTTTTGGTGTTGGTTTCTTGCTTATCTCCTAGTTGTTGGTGGGGTTGTCTCTCTTATGTTCATTATTTTGTTTTTTTAATATGGTTGTTTCTAGGTTGTTTTCTTGTTGTTCCTTTTGGTTTAGCTTGTAAATGGTTGGATGCCCTTTCAAAATCCTCATTTTTACCTTCAATAAAAAAATGCATACATACTACGTACATATATATAATGCAACTATGGAATTTTATAATGATATATAAATTTCTTTATAAATATGCATATGTATAAAGAAAATAATAATATATGTGTGTCTGAAGGAAAATATGATATAAGTGCAAAGTTCTAAATTAAGAATATTATATGTTTATAAATATATAAATGAAAAAACAAATAAATAAATTTAAAAAAAAAAACACATAAGTAAAAGGGTTGATCATAGCCATGGAGACTCGGCCTCCCTATGGGGTGTGACCCCTTCTATGGGGAACAACTTGCACAATCACCACCTCCAAACAAACTAAATTATATATATATATATATATATATATATATATATATATATATATATAGAGAGAGAGAGAGAGAGAGAGAGAGAGAATATATATATTCTCTCTCTCTTTATATATATATATATAGAGAGAGAGAGATTAATCTCTTTTATGTATATTTAAATATATGTACATGTAAAAATTGAAATTTTTATGATTCATTGATAAAAATGAATAAAAAATAATGAAATAAATGAATTACTAAAAGAATAAAAGAAGATTTATAAAAATCCTAATAAGGGGTGAGTAAATGGAATAATTATAATTATGCATATTTAATATGGCCAAATGATAGACACATGGATGGTGTTATGTTGCAAAATGTCCCCTTGGGGGCTTTTCCCTCTTAAGGTTTATCTCCTGGGTCCTTTAGAATGCATTTAGAGCATCTTGCATGATTTTGATGACTCTCAATGAGAAAACCCTAAAGTTTCATGGCAAATGGGACTTAGGGGATGTACTTGACATGATACCTACCTAAAATAGGGGGGAGGACTTGGGTGCCCACACCCTAGTCCTGCCCTATTTTGAGGTTAGGACATATTTTTGGGTGTCAGTTTATGACCATTATTTAGGTCCTATACTGACATCCTAAGTTTGAATTATGAAATTCTTAGTGGGAATGTTTGTAGTTGCATATATAAGTATGATTAGTGATTCATTTGTAAACTAGATGGTATTTTTGATTCATGAGCTTATGTAAAACTAATTCAAGGCATTCATTTTGTTGCAGAGTAGAATTTTGTGTTGTTATTGTGTTTGTATTTGCACATTTGGCATCTAGCTCCTCATGGCATGAACAACATCTTCCTTCCATGAGATCATCACTACAAGGTGATATCAATTATATTTTCTATCATTTATCATTTGGATTTTGCCTCTATCCCGCAGGGATATGCACTCTTTATCTGACAATGGTGTTTGAAACACCACAACCCCCAACCCACTTTTCTGTGATTGCAGGTTACAAGTTGTGAAAGCGAAAGAAATGGAGTTCCAGGAGAGTAGTGCAAACTATCAAAATTGTAGATCAAAGAAGAAAATAGGGACTTGGACTCAGGCGCCCACTCATTAGTCCTTTGGATCTCGTAACTATAAAATCTCTGGAACAGTAGAATAGGTTGCAAACAACATTCCCAGATCCCAACAAAAATTGTGGCACTGGACTAGGGCACCTGCTCATTAGTCCCTGACTTTTTTGCACACCAAACTTTGAAATCTTGTATGCATTTGATTGTCATTTGATATCTTTGTGTGAGATCATTTTCTGTAATCTGTCCGTTTATTTACGATTTCATGAAATTAGGGTTTTGGGCATAACTGGGTTTAATTGAACAAAATATTTACACAATTCCAATCTTCCCCTATGTTCTAAGTGACAGGTGATCTGTAGTAGAGTTCTCTACTCAGTTGAATGTCCTTGAATGTTTAGTGGTGAAAGGAGGATCAACACAAACCATTAAAATTAATCCTCTTCATTTTAACCCTAAACATTTTGGTGAACCCGTGTTTCTTTTGAATCTTGCACCTTGCTGATTTTTGTACTTCAGATTTACATTCAGTTCATTCACTCATTTCATTATTCATCTTATTGCATTTGAAAAATTACAAAAAAATTGAAAATTTTGAAAAAAAAAAGGGCATTTTTAGCTTGCATTTTCAAATAATTTGAATTATTTGGCATTTAATTTCAACAAATTTCTGTTATTATCATCAGATCTGATTTAAAATACAAAAATCCATCATTCATCATTCATTAAGATTGCATTTTTATGCTTAAATTGTTAAAAATTGCTTGAAATTGTACAATTTTCCATATAAACTATTTTTGCATTAGCTAGGGTTTGTAGTCAAAATATTGTTCTAGATTTTACTACCCTCTTAAAACACTAATTAGGAGTGTTGTCTAACTATAGTGTTGCATCATAGTGGTTTCCTTGCAAAATTTCATGTCTAGGGTTTGAAAACCTTGTTTTTTCACTAGATTTTGGCCTTATCATCTATCTAGATTCGCATCCTAGGCATGTTGTAAAGGATTCTACACTAATTAGCTATTATCAAGGTTATAATCTTCTGCCCCTCCTCAAATTCTTTACAACACCCTTTCTATTAGGCCTTGGCATTGAAAATTTGTGAAAAATTAGATATTTTGGCTATATTTTCACTAGGGTTTGACTTAGATTGGCACTATAAGCATGTTGTGACAAATTTTATGGAATTAGGTGACTGATATTACTATTATAATCTTCTTCCCCTCATAAAATTCTTTATAAAACCCCTTTTATTAGGTCTTTGCATTGCAAATTTGTGAAAAATTGCATATTTTAGTGTATTTTCACTAGGTTTTGACTTGTCATCACTCTAAGTTTGCATCAAAAGTGTGTTGTGAAAGATATTTCTACATCATTGCACTATTATTAGGCATATTATTCACTATCCCTCTTGAAAATTTTCACAACACCCTTTTTCCTAGTGATTTGCATTGGAAAAAGTTGAAAAATTAAGCATTTTAAGTCATTTTCATACATACTTTTGCATTTGTCTCTTGCATAAGTATTTTGAAATATGATCTTGAATTCATCTTAGATATATTACATTTCAGATCTTGCACTCATATTCAAGCTTACATTCATTGATAATCTCAAAAATTTTCTTCAATTCATAGCTTTTTGTGAAAATTCGCACATTTGTTGTGTATTTCAACATTAGGTGTGCACATCTCTTGACTGATTATGAAATTTGTGAGTTTTACTGTTTAATGATCTGATTTCCTCAATATTGTCATCATGGATACTTCTGGTTATTCATCTTTGGAAGCATTGTTTACATACATAATAGACATCGATCATTTCTCTAAATTCACTCATGAATATCCTCAAATCCGAAAACAAATAGCATACATACATGATGTTGATCTTCTTATGTGCTCCACATATGAAATCCTTTTTTATATATCTAATTTTGATAGCTTCATAAAATCTCATGGGAATATACCCTTCACTATTAGATGATCTCACCAAATTTGTAGCCAAAAATACATTTAGTAGTGATGACTTCAACATGTTAGATGAAACCTTCGATGACTTTCTCTCTGTTGAACATTCCACTATGCCTCCTATTGCTAATACATGTGATGATTGTTGTCATATTTTGCTTGACCACAAAATATTTTGTTTCCCTCCTTCTATCAAAGAAATCTGATCAAAGAAAGCTTGAATAGAAGGAGAAAAAGATTAAATTCTTCAATTACCCAAGCTTTGCCTTGCCAAAAATCCCAAACACTTTCTTGGAGAATCTTTCCCAAAAACCCAGAAAAACCCAGAAATCTTTTGTCTTCAAGTGCCTTCCATTGCAGATAATTCTTAGTTTTATACTTAATCATTTTTGTATGTGCATTTGTATGTATCGTTGTATGTATATACAATTGTATATACAAAGGAAGATGCAAAGGCAATATACAAGGGGGAAGATGCAAAAGACATATCGGCGACACTTTTGTATATCAGCAGGACTTGGTTATGGTCCCACCGATAGGCCGATGAAGATGCAAGGTCAGATGCAAGGTGATATACAAAGGATCATCGGCGGGACTTTGCCTTATCGGCGGCTCAGTTCGAGGTCTCCCCGACAGTCTGATGTATTTGCATATATAATGGCGGGATACAAAGGTGAGTGTACAAAGGTGAACTTGAAGGAAAAAATGCAAAGAAAGATGCAAAGGCATTTGTATACAGTTTTGTTTGTATATTCGCATATGTATATGCGATATACAAAGGCAATATACAAGGGAATACATACAAGTCAGACGTGACTGGGAAATTGAATGTGGCGAATAATCATTTGGGGTCTGTAGTTGTATATTGCATATACAAGGTCAAAAGGGTGCAACATACAAGAAGGTAACATACAAGGCCAGACCTGATGTTAATTTCAACTTGCTTCATAAAAATGTTGGGGTCCGCCTATTGTTTGTATATGCGATTGTATAATCCCATATACAATCCTATATACAATTGCATATACAAAGGTTAGATACAAGGGAACACATACAAGCCGGACCTGACTGGGAAATTAAATTTGGCAAAATTAGTGGTGGAGTACGTAGTTGTATGTTGAAGTGCACTGTATGTGCCTATATGCAAAAAAGCAAAGATACAAAGGCCAGACCTGTTCTAAAGTCCCATTTTGGTTGATAATCCATTGAGTTCCTCATTGTATGCACATGTGATTGTATCTCTTATACATTTGCGATGTACAAAGTACACATACAAGGACTTTCGGCAAGACATACCTTATCGGCGGCTTAGTTTGAGGTCTCTCCGATGGCCGATAAGGGAGATGCAAATGTTTAGCGATGGGTCCCAGGTTCAGCTCAGTGACCAATGGAGTGATGACATGTGGCAAGGGCGAAAGATGCAAAAGGTGGTACAAAAGGTAAAGGCCCTCTTTTGTGTGTTGGCCATTGTATTGTGTATACAATTGCACATACAAAAGCATAGACAAACGAAGATTCAAAGGCATGCAAAGCAAATTGAATATGCAAAAGGTGAAAGGAAAGAAATTGCATAAATGCATAAAGTGAACCTAAAAGTGCATATGCAAAGTGATATACAATTGCAAGATACAGTTGACAGTAACTTTGACCACTCATATCTCCCTCATTCTAGCGAAATTTAGCATGCTTCAAAAGGCAAATGTGCTTGTTTTTGCCTCCTCTTTCATCTGGTGGGCTTTTGAGGAGGATATCTTCGCTTTCAAAATTTGATGCAAATTTGAATGCTCGGTCGACTGGATGTTTTAGCGACCATTTTGGCATATGCAGGGGCTGATATTGTTGTATTTATTATAGTTGGTAGGCTTTGCAAGTGGATCCATGGTGGATGGCTTCACTCTTCAATGCGTATGGGCTCTATGTCTTGCTGGCAGATCTTCATGTTTTTGGTGACAGGACATCTTAGCAGTTGAATTAAATTTTGTAGAGGTCCTTCAATGCAGATATTTGTTGTATTTATGGGTGCAGGTCGATGATTCAATAGCTCACATTGAAGATTCAAAATATCTTCCACCTGCCTTGTTCTAGATATTTTATTCCATAACTTCTTGCAGGTGGATGTTCCTTCTGGTGATGATTTTTTTTGATAGAACCCATGGGGAGAATTGATTGTAACTGACTTAGGTAAAAATGCAAAATGCTATATATGCATAAACATGAGATGTAAAAAAGGTTGGAAGATTTAGTATTCTACACTTCTGATTCCAAACAGAGCATCCTCTAATATAACCTTGCCTTCTGATTAAATACATGTTGGTTATTTACCTCTTCATGCTATTTTGACTTTGTGTGATCTAAGGATGATGTGTTTGTGAATGATTAATTCCTTCTAGTCATCTCTTACTCCTTACCTTTGTTAAAATCAGTTTGATCTGTGTATGTTTATTGGTTGTATCTAGTCATTTTGTGCATTTTCTCAGTTCTGTGAGGGTTTTTTTATTCAGCCTGGTGAATCACCCTTATTTTCAAGTTTTCCAGTTTTATCTTTCATTTTTAAAAGCATTCCTTCTCCCTTTTCCTGTACAAATCCAGTAGATTTTTAGGTGATAACCAGCTAGGAAGTTGACCTTCTCCGGAAGTTCTTTTCAACTCAAGTGACCCACAGACCTGGAAAGATCCCATGTTTCTCCAGATTGCCAAGTTTTACAACTTAGCAAGGGTGCAAATCTAAAAGACAACAATGATAACTTAGGTTTCCCTTATGATCCCTCCCCTAAAGTTGTTCCCCTTATGAGGACACTTTGATGCAAGAGGATGATTTCATTGACACCTCTCTTAACATTGTACCACCATCTCTTCATTCCAATGCTCTCTCTGTCCAAGAAGAAGCATTAGTGAATGAAGAGCTCCCACTAGCTCTTTATTACAATGCTCTCTCTAGAAAAGATGAAGCATTGGTGAATAAAGAAGCCTCTCCAACCAAGAACATTCCATTGGTAGACAATGAGCTTTCATCTAACACCAATAAAAACTCTCTCCCTATCATAGTGCATGAAACTTCTATGGAGTGTACTATCAACTTTCCTCCTTTAGTTGATTGTTCACACACCTTGGATATCACTAAGGAAGTAAAGACCCTTGATCCCCTTCCTTTGGTTGAATGTTTAGGTCCCTTAGATATCACTAAGGATGTGAAAAACTTGATTGCATATTCTTTGAACATCACTAAAGATACAAATTTTAACAATTATCCTCACAACACCTTACCTTCCCTTCATTCATATGCTCTCTCTTCAAAAGATGCAACACTAGTGGATGAGGAAAGGTCTCCCACATTAAATCTCTTATGGAAGGATGTCAAGATCACTCTAAACAAATAAGTTCTTCCACCTCCTAAGAGGATAGTGAAAAAGTGCATTTCTCCTTCGTTAAGCCACACTAGTTGTAGCACCTATTATAGTTATTGTCAAGGATGGCCTCCTCCTAGATATATATGTTGTTAACATTGTGTTGAATCAGGTAAGTATTTCTAACCCTTTACCTTCATGTTGGGTTTCCCTGTGATGTGTTATATGTTGTGTAGGCCTCCTAGGATGACCCTTGATACTCTCATAAGGTCAAGGATACTAGGAGACCACCTCTGATGTGACCTTTCTTCTATTTGTATCATAATTCTTCTATATTGCCTCTCCTATATTTTTACTGTTTTGTGTTGTGTCTTATAGACATAGCATTGCAGTTGGTGACTTGGGGGCACCCTCCTACATGACTATCCCTAAGGCACTTGTTTCTCCTCTCTTGATTTATTGTTTCCCTTCCTCTAGTGGTTCTATCTAGCGGGTGGATTATGAAAAACATATTATACTGATACGGACTTATTGTCCCTTTAGCATGAAATCAAAAAATGAACCAAGTCCATACATGACGATGGGGTTGATATATATTATCTGACACTTGGTTAGTAGAATCACTCCGTGTAATCTTGATGTTGTCTTATCGCAATAACAAACCATAACAATACTGCTACTCCGTTCACTTTGTTTGTCTTTGAATCTCACCTTGGTTACACTTGGTTTTGAGATTTCTACAGTATAGCCCCATGGTTATACTCAGTCTCCAAATCTGTAGTATAATCTCAGCTGTCTATGTGAATGATCATATGCATTGTTATTTATCATGATTATATGGATGCTAACACTTTTCTTCCAAGAATGTGTTTGTGGCAACATTTGGTGATCGTAAAGTACATGTCACCTCTAGGGGGCATGGGCTTTGCAAGAGCTCATGTTCCCTTTAGTGTTTTATTCCTACCTTAACATGCTTGATATTACTACATGATATTAACCACCTAAAAGTGAGGGTATATATAAGGTAAACTATCTAATGCAGATGCTAGCAAGTGTGTTTGTGAATCTTGAAATCTATTGCAATCACTTAAGCCCTCTATGGAGGCAGGATATCACGTATATCATTTTTATCTTAAGCCCTCTGTAGAGGTGGGGATGGTGTATTTCTCGAGGAGAGTGCACATCCTATCATTTTCAAAAAGTCTTCCAAGTAGGCAGGGAGCGGATCTGAGACTATCCTAACCCTTAAGCATGTCTTCAACAATTGTTGTGGTGAAGCCCAATCATCGGTGTGTGCCTGTAATGTGCCTGAGATGGTGATGAACCTAGAAATAGGTACACTCCATCTCTTGTCTATCATGTTTTCTCTGTGTCTTCTGTGTGTGTATATTGCGTGTTTGTTCCCAAGTATAGTTTAAAGACCAGTGGCGATGAGTCCCTCCTATGCTTTGGGATTTGTATGGTGTACTTGATTTGTATGGCTTGTTTGTTCTCAAGTGTAGTCTTAAAGACTAGTGGTGATGAGTCCCTCCTACACTCTGAGATTTGTATTGTGTGTTTGTTGCCCCATATGTAGTTTAAAGACTAGTGGCGATGAGTCCCTCCTGCATTATGGGTGGTGTGTTTACTTTCCCTGTACTTGTATCTACATTTCATATATGGCAAAAAGAAAAATAAAATCATCATTGTATTCATTGCATTCACTGTATTCACTGTGTTTTGCATGTCTTCAATGTTGTCTTCTCCATGCCTTGTGTGACTGTAACTATCTTCTTCATGTTTTGCGTGCTTGTTACTATCTTCATTGTGACTGGCATGTCTTCTCCGTGAAAGGAAGCTAGGTGTGCGGAAATCACTTCCTACACTAATCTAATGAGGAGAGATGAGTGCAAATTCATTTTAATCTTTACAGTTACAACAATGTTAACCCAACAATAGAGATATTGCAGCAAACACATACACAAGAATGTAACACAGAAGAAGAAAGAGACAAGATATATGTTTACAGGTGAAAAACTCCACACTCCAAAACAAAACTCAAATGTATTATCTAAACAAAGAGGTTTACAATATAGTTGCAGAGCCTATGCTCTTACAAGAGTCTTCAAGACTCGTATCTAGAGATAATCTGGTAGCATAATAGTACCTGTCAATCACATAATACATCTCTCCAAAGCACCTATTTTTATAGAAAATACAAGGCAAAAATGGCTCTATCTTGAGATGGGCATCCAACATGGCCTCATGGCCTAAAACCCATGCCTATGGACACTTGTCCAACACTGTAGGATGTTCTTGACACTTGTCAAGTCACCCCATCCCAAAGAGGTCACCTATTCCCAAGATGGGCAATGACAGATGCTCTTATGACTCTTACAACTGTCATAGAATATGTCATACTGACATATCTTACAACTGTGAGAGAATCTATCGTATATAGGCTATAAATAGCATATTCTCTTACAACATGTCATAACTCTCCTTAGGGTGCCCAAAAATTCCTTTTTCAAAGATGCCTTGTGACACATGTCTTCACCTGTCATAGAACCTTCTATTTTCGACTCTTACATGTCATAGATTTTGTCATAACCATTTTGGTCAAGATTCACATACACACTAATCAAGATGCTGACACATAGCAGAAAACCTCTACCACAAAAATGGGATGCCTATCTCCACATGGAGTGTGTTGACCATCCTAGTCATCTTACAAGTGGAGTGACAACTCATCGTGCCACTTCACACTAAATGACAAAACAGGATGTGCAACAAAATTACAACATAGACTAAGTAAATACATTACATTAATAAATGCAAGGAATTACCAAGGTTGAGACACCTTAATTCCCAATGTTCTCCCACTTGTTGAACACCTTGTAAGAGCCAATAGAAATAACAGGATTTAACTGCTATAGTCTGAGAGGCCCATAGACTCCGAACACCATCTGAACTTCTCTGTGCCCATTGGTTTCATCAATTCATCTACAACATTCTTCAAAGTATCTACCTTCTCCAAATTTACCTTCCCATCCTCTAGCATGTCTTGCATGAAGTGAAACTATAAATCAATATGCTTTGTTATGGCATAGAAAGTTGGATTCTTTGCAAGGCAAATCGCACTCTGACTATCACAACAAATTGTAATCTGTCCTGCATCAACACCAATATATGAACACAATCTCTTAAGCCAAATGGCTTCCTTACAAGCATGATTTTCTACCATATACTCAGCTTCTATAGTGGACAAAGCAACCATAGGTTGTCGCTTACTCATCCAACTAATTACACCACTGAACATAGTGAACACATAGGCACTGGTGGATCTCCTACTGTCAATGTCACCCGCCCAATCAGAATCCACGAATCCACGAATACAAACTAAATGTGGAGGTCCTATAGCATTACCATGATAGCATATGGAATAATTAGAAGTACCCCACAAATATCTAAACACTCGCTTAATTGCATCCCAATGTACCCATCCAGGATTAGCCATAAATTGACTAAGGACTCCCACTGCCTGGGTAATGTTTGGTCTTGTGCAGACCATAGCATACATCAAACTGCCAACAACACTAGCATAAGGAACTCTACTCATGTCCTCCACCTCACTAGGAGATTTTGGAAAATCACTAATAGAAAAAATTTTCCCCAATGAAATAGGAACACACAATGGTCTACAATCTGCCATGTTGAACCTATCCAACACAGTCTTCACATACTTACTCTGGCTTAACCAAAGTTTTATGTTTTCTCTATATCTTCTGATTTTCATTCCCAGAATGTACCTAGCTACCCCCAGATTTTTCATCTCAAACTGTGATGACAACTGAGACTTCAAATCAAAAATTATATTCTTACCATTCCCAATCAATAGCATATCATCAACATACAATGCAAAAATGAGAATGAGATCATTGTCAAACTTGTAATACACACAATGATCATATTTTGATCTTAGAAATCCAACCAGCAACACAAAGGCATCAAAATTCAAGTACCACATCCTAGGAGACTGCTTCAAACCATACAAAGACTTTTTCAACTTGCAAACCAATTTTTCTTTACCTTTCTCTATGTAATGCTCTGGTTGTGACATGTAAATCTCTTCCTCCAAATCACCATGAAGGAATGATGTCTTCACATCCATCTGCTCCACCTATAAGTCATAAGCTACTGCATGAGATAATAGGAACCATATAGATGTTAGCTTTGCAACGCGAGAGAAAATTTCACCATAATCAATTCCCTCCACTTGTGAATACCCCTTCGCAACTAGTCCGGCCTTGTACTTTTCAACACTGCCATCTATACTGAATTTCTTCTTGATCACCCATTTGCATCCAATGGGTTTCTATCCTTCAAGCAAAGGAACCAATTCCCATGTTTTATTCTTTTCCAAAGAAGCCATCTCATCTTCCATGGCCTCCTTCCAGGAACCTACATCTTTCATGCCCATAGCCTCTATCACAGTTCTAGGCTCATCAGTGTTAGTAAGCAAGGCAAAAGCACAACTAGAATCAAGTAATGAATAACCAAACCTATTAGGTTTCTTCCTTGTTCGTGTAGAACTCCTTAATGGCTGAGGTTGAGGTTTTGCTTCTTCTTCTGAGCTTTCAGAGCTGCTAGAGCTCTCCTCAACATCAGGTCTCACAAGGTCTATCAGTTCAGTCTTCTCAGGGGTAGAAGGAAACTGAACCACATCTTCTTTCTTTTCTATCTATTCTGGTTGTAAAACAACAGAAGAAGGTGTTAGCTCTATAAAGATAACACTTCTATTATACAACACTTTTTTCAGCCATAGGATCCCAAAGCTTGTATCCTTTCACACTGACACCATAGCCAATGAAATTACACTTAACAGCCTTGTTCTCCAATTTAGACCGTTTCTCCTTAGGCACATGTGCATATGCCTCACAACCAAAAACATGAAGATGTCTAACTAAAGGCTTCTTACCAGACCACACCTCCATAGGTGTCCTACCAATGACAGATGATGTAGGAGACCTATTTACTAGGTAGCAAGTAGTGGCTATGGCTTTAGCCCAAAACGTTTGTTCAAGGCTTGCTCCACTAAACATGCTCCTAGCCTTTTCCATCAATGTCATGTTCATCCTCTCTGCAACTCCATTTTACTGCAAGGTGTATGGAGTTGTCTTATGTCTTTGAATACCTTGGTCTTTACATAACTTATCGAACTCATCCAAACAAAACTCACCACTATTATCAGTTCTCAAACACTTAATCTTTTTACTAGTCTGATTTTCAACAAAAGCTTTAAACTCTTTAAACCGACTAAATACTTCAGTCTTGCTTTTGATAAAATAAACCCATGTCCTTCTACTGTAATCATCTATGAAAGATAAAAAATATATAGATTTGGAAATCGAAGGAACATTAATAGGACCAAACACATCAGAATGAATAAGATCCAATACACCAGAAGACTTGTGAGAACTAGAGTAAAATTGAACACAGTTTTGCTTTCCATATACACAATGTTCGTAAAAGTCAAACTCGAGATTACAATCATTTAACCCCTCAATGAGGTTTTTATTTTTTAGGGTTCTAAGACCCTTCTCACCAATGTGGCCATATCTCAAATGCCATAACATAGTCTTTTCAATAGGAAGTTTAACTTCCAAAGCATGTGCACTACCATCAGAATGTGTTACAATAGATTTCTTCACTGCTCATTCAAATGACGGGGATGAAGTGACTGCAGCTCTTTTCTTTGAGTTAGAAGAACTATTACACTGTGAAGTGCATGTGTCTAGCTAAAACAAAGTACCTCTCCAAGTACCCTTCACAAGCACCATAGATCCTCTAGTCATCTTGCATCCATCCTTCAAATAGACAACCTACACATCTGCATCATTCAACATACTTACAAAAAGTAGGTTCTATGCCAAGCCTGGGATGTGCATAACCCCAGTGATCCCCTTCACTCATCCATCAGGGAATCAGATTGAGACTCTTCCATGACCAACAATCTTTAGATGAGAATCATCACCCAAGTACACTCTTCCACCATTAAACTCTTCATACTTCGTGAACCAGCTTTGATGCAAGGTCATGTGGAATGATGCACTAGAATCAATCAACCACACATCATCAAATGCATGGCTGGCTAGGGCTACGATGAAGGCATCACCATCATCTTGTGATTTGTCAGAATCTAAATCTAGGGCATTCTTTTTCTTCTTTTTCTTTTCTTCCTTACATTCCTTTCAGAAATGCCTAGATTTTCCACAGTTCCAACAGAGAGCCTTGGATTTTTCAGGAGATTTGGATTTCCCACGAGATTTGGATCTGCCCTTCTCAGCTTTCTTCTCCTTCTTTTTCCCTTTCTCCTTGGGTCTTCCACGAACTGCAAGAGCCTCTTTGGCTGCCTCAAAAGACTTTCTTCACATCTCTTCAGATAATAGCGAATATACCACTTCATCCATTATGAATGTGGATGTGATGCTCCCAATAGCCATAACAAGATGATGCCACAAGTCCAGCAAAGAACAAAGCTAGGTCATGCAATGATCCTCCTCCTCCATCTTCACACCAACTAATGTCAATTGTGCTATTAACATGTTGAAGGCATTCAGGTGATCTGCAACAAATCCTCCATCCTCCATTTTCATAGAATACAACTTCTTTCTTAGAAAAAGTTTGTTCACTAGGGATTTGGCCTGATAAACATCTCCCAACTTCTTCCAAAGGTCTTTTGTGCTCTTCTCCTCATGGACATTTAATAGGACAAAATCAGCTAGACTAAGTCTTATGAGACCCTTAGCCTTCCAATCTTTGAGATCCCAATTAGCTTGTGCCATTATAGTTGGTTTTACATCAGATACAATTTCCCATAGGTCACAATCAACAAGCATGTCTTCCATCTTAAGTTTCCATAGCTCAAAATTAGTGCCATTGAATTTCTCCACCTCTAATCTTCTGGATGTGCCTGCCATCTCTTTTCCTGCAAGAAGATTACAAAAAGCTCTGCACAAAACTCCCACTGAACCTAAGATTAGCTCAAAAAACCCCTACCAAACAATTAGGACCAAAGGTGATCAAGCTTTGATACCAACTGAATGGAAGCTAGGTGTGCGGAAATCGCTTCCTACACTAATCTAATGAAGAGAGGAGTGAAAATTCATTTTAATATTTATAGTTACAACAATGTTAACCCAACAATAGAGATATTGTAGCAAACACATACACAAGAATGTAACACAAAAGAAGAAAGATAAGATATACGTGGGGAAAACCCTTACGGGTGAAAAACCCCACACTCCAAAACATAGCTCAAATGTATTATCTAAACAAGGAGGTTTCAATATAGTTGTAGAGCCTATTTTCTTACAAGAGTCTTCAACACTCATATCTAGAGACAATCCGGTAGCATAACAGTACCTGTCAATCACATAATACATCTCCTCTCCAAAGCACCTGTTTTTATAGAAAATACAAGGCAAAAATTTCTCTATCTTGAGATGGGTGTCCAACATGGCCTCATGGCCCAAAACCCATGCCTATGGACACTTGTCCAGCATTGTAGGATGTTCTTGACACTTTTCAAGTCACCCCATCCCAAAGAGGTCACCTATTCCTAAGATGGGCAATGTTAGATGCTCTTACAACTCTTACAACCGTCATAAAATATGTCATACTGACATATCTTACAGATGTAAGAGAATCTATCATAGACAGACTATAAATAGCATATTCTCTTACAACATGTCATAACTCTCCTTGGGGCACCCAAAGATGCCTTGTGACACATGTCTCCACCTATCATAGAACCTTCTATTTCTGACTCTTACATGTCATAGATTCTGTCATAGGAATCTGTCATAACCGTTTTGGTCAAGATTCACTTACACACTAGTCAAGATGCTGACACATGGCAGAAAACCTCTACCACAAAAAAGGGACACCTATCTCCACATGGAGTGTGTTGACCATCCTAGTCATCTTACAAGTGGAGTGATAACTCATCGTGCCACTTCACACTAAATGACAAAATAGGATGTGCAACAAAATTACAACATAGGCTAAGTAAATAAATTACAATACAATAATAAATGCAAGGAATTACCAAGGTTGAGACACCTTAATTCCCAACACTCTATGCTTGGCATGTTTGTTGTACTCATTGACAGTACTTTAATGCATGTATTGGCCTTGCATTTATACATACATTAAAGTGGGGGCTAAATGTTACATTAGCAAATGTCCCCGTGTGGGCTTCACTCTTAAGGTTTAGCTCCCGGGTCCTTTAGAATGCATTTAGAGCATATTGCATGTTAATGATGACTCTCGATGAGAAAACCCTAAAGTTTCATACAAAAATATATATTAATATTTCATTTTACTATAATATAACATAAATATAAATAAAAAAAATGATAATTCTACTAATTTAATATACATTCTATTATTAATATATAATTAATTATATTATTTCATTAATATTTAAAATATCAAATTTATAAATAATATATATACAATGAATCAAAATTAAATAATCACATTAATATGAATATTGAATTAATATAACTATTAAATTTTTGTTATAATATTTGCAGACTTATATTATTTGTTTTGATTATATAGGTAAAACAGGTTTTGAAGGGGCCCCAAAACCCTTTACAAAAAGAAGTAGATTGAGAATAGTAAGCCAACCAACCGCCAACTAAAAGCTACATAAACTAATAAAGCATAGAAAAATATAGAAAAAAAAGAATAGCCTAGACTAAGTCATTTTCTTTAAGGTTTCTACTGCTTCAAGTTCCTGCTCGTAGAATTTCTCATGTAGTTTGGCAAAATTCATCAACTCTTTTTTCTCCTCTTCAAACTATTTCTTTCTTCTTCCCCTCACATGAGTAGAAGGGCCACCTGTATCCTCCACAACTGCCTATTTACCCTTTTCTTTAGTACCTTCCTCTTTGTCCTACACCGTAGAGTCATCCACATTCAAAAAGTCTTCAACTCTCTTTGAACTAATCTTTTTTCAGTTCTTTAAGTTTCTCAATCAGAATATTCATACCCTTTAAACTATTCTGAATAATTAACCTACTTATCTGCATCATCTTCCCAAGATTTTTATTGACTTCCATTAATTTTTCCTCTAGGTATTGGATTCTCGTGCCAAATTCTTCCCTCATCCTCAACATTTCTCGTTCAATTTCTTCCAACTTAGGGATGGCTTCCTAATTCTAGAATATCAACTTGTCCTATTCCACCAAGGTATCACCTCCTTTCGCTAGGTTTTCTTGTATCAGCTGCAGTTTAATGTTAATTCTGTTGATTTCAACAAAGAGCCATTTAGTCATTTTGTGTTGGGAGTTGATTGCATTTTTGACCAACCCAAACACCTCCTCCACTTCATCTCTATTTCTAGCCTTATCCATTAAACCATCAAAGTCCTCAGGGAGATTTTGAGAAGGGTCCAAAATCTCAGGGAAATGAAGGCCAGTGTTGGGTTTAGAGATATATAAACTAGTTTTACCACAAGTTTCCTGAGCTTTGAAACCACCCTCCAAGCCCTAATCATCCACATCATCCTGGTTCCCCTAATTTAGAGTGCTCGTGTCACAACCCAGCTCATAACCCATATCCACATTCCCTTTCTCAAGAGACCGCTTACCTTTCTTCACAGTCAAGGGGGTTTTCCTTTTAGCAAGTAGACTCTTCTTACCTTTACACCCCTTGAGAGAGGAGTCAGACTCATCCCCTGTCTTCAACCCCTTCGACCAAGATATGTTGACCTCCCTCTTTTTGGTCCTTCTCCTCTTTTTACTAGACCCTTCTTCACTTTCCTCCTGGGCTTCTTCCATAATCCAATCCTTATCATCAAATGGTGTATTCAAGTCACTAGACACCATGCACACCTTCTTCTTGGCACTATGCTTATCCTTAAGCCCTTTTTTAGGTGTATTATTTTTCATATACTCCATTAATATAAGAATAAGGCCTTCGTGAAGGATAGACAACTTAGGGTTTCTAGAGTTTTCCTTCAAACCATATTCCAACGAAGCAAGCAAATAAAAAGGGACGGAGACATACATACCATGGCGGAAATGGTTCAACAGATTAAAGTGATAGTTGTAGACAGCAATGTACCTCCCATCCAAGGTGATATACTGCATAATTACCTCTGCCACCTCAGCCCATATTGACTTTATAAAGAGGCGATTATACCCTCCAGACTGCAACTTAACCAGCTTGCTACATTCATTGCCCTTGAAGAAATTATTCAAGGCTTCCTCACTGTATTTCCTCTCCCAAAAGTATTTATTCCCATTGGCTGACAGCCCAGAAAATGAAGCAATGAGATCTTCCATTATAGTTAACTCCCATCCAAAATCCATGACCTTCCTATTTTTGTAATTCTTCACAAACATTTCAGTGACATTGGGGTCAGCCCCATGTAATCTTTCCATATAGGGCATTAACCCTCTAGCTTCCAGAATCTTCCACACCTTTTTCTTATGGTGGACCCCTTCACAAGAAGAGGGCTCCACTATGTTCGTCTCACCACCCATGATAAACTTCAAACCCTTGTCTCCTACGTAGACCACCCAGAGTAGAAAGAGAAAAGATGAAGCCTGCTATGAATACTCAGACCATTAATCCTGTCCATAATCTATGTGGACTGACTCTTCATAAAAGAATAGCCCTTCAACCCCTTCGAGATCATAATGATCTCTTCATTACTTCTCAAGCCTCGTTCCATGTTTACAATCATTAGAAATTAGGATCTTAACCTTGCTCGGGGTTATATCCACATCATCCCAAATGGTTTTAGATAGACTAGTGACTCCAAGGTTGGCAAAAATGTCTTCCACCCTATTTCCTTCATGAAATATGTGAGAAATATAAATTTCATCAAAGGACTCCAAAATCTTTATAGCATCTTCAACAAAGGTTGCTATCAACCAACTAGGTTTTAGGGAGTTCTTTAGGCAATTGATAATGTTATTGGAATCCCCTTCCACCCAGACATTTTTATACCCCTTGGAATGAGAAAGAGCAATAGCATGATAGGTCATTGTAGCTTCAACGAAGTGGTTTGTCTGGTTACCCAGAGGGAGTGCCACAACCGCTAAAAACCTACCAAGATCATCTCTCATCACTACCCCACTACCAGCAGCTCTAGGGTTCCCTTTAGCTACCCCATGACTTATATTATTTGTTTAACATTAATATAATTCTACTAATTTAATATACATTCTATTATTAATATATAATTAATTATATTATTTCATTAATATTTAAATTATCAAATTTATAATAAATAAAACAAAAGTTACCAACCAAAAAAATGGCTTGAAGAGAAGCAGAGCATATGCAAGCGGAGGAGCAGAGGAATGGTGGGGAAGGCTCTTCTAGATTCCCGGTAGCCAATCAAAGGCAAGGAAGCAGAGATAGAAATATTAGCAGAGCAAATAAAAAACTAAGCGGACAAGGAATTGTGGAAGCAGAATATGAACCCTGAGCCTAGGCAAGAAAATAGATTTCAAAATAATGGGAGTTATGGATGGCATGGGCAATCATTTGCAAAGAGACGCAAGCAGAGGCGATGGGGTTGGAGTAGCAACAAGTACAATTTTTGGAGGAGCGATGGAAGAATTGGAGCAATTATAAAACCAACAATCTTCAAAAGTGGGGAAATCCAAAGGTGGAAGAATGGAAAGGAAACCCTAATCATATTCCTTTGGGTGGACAAGAATTAGGGATTCACAACAAAACCTAGAGAAACAAAGGCAAAAAACCATTTGGCAACACTTATAGGACTTTTAGGGTTATAAGTGCAACTAAAATAAGGCCAGAGGTAGAAAAATTGGAGCAATATGGTCTCTTCGCCAAATGGTATGGGAAAGACTTGAATTGGGATGAAATGGTTCAATAGTGGAAGAAGAAATGGGAAGAAGACCTACAATCCAAAACCCTAGGGAATGAATTTTTTGCGGTAAGTTGCTTTACATAGGAAATAAGGTAAGAAATCATCAACGGAATCTGGATTCTAGATGATTGGGGTTTCTACATTCGTAGATGGAAACCAGGTCTCGATCCTTTCAGTCATCAGATAGAAAGAACCCAAGAATGGATTAAGCTACCACCTCTACCCCTGGAATTCTGGAACCCTAAAGTCTTGGAAGAGATAGGAAATGGGCTAGGATCATACATCTGCACAGAAGAAAGATTGGAAGCAGATGGAATAAGCACTTATGTCAGAATAGGGGTGGAGAAAAGAGCCTCAGATTTACCCTGGTGGGAAATCAAGCTACATTCAAACTGGGGTAGCTGGATGCAAAAGTTCTTCCCTGACCCTGACCCAAATGGTAATCTAGTCAAAGTACTAGGATGGAGATCTCTCCCTATAGATCCATTTCGAGCGAAGGATGCTAATAATGAGATGGTAGGATCTTCTTGTTCTACAATAGACAAACTAGAGAAAGAAGGAAAAGATGATCAGAGGCATGATTAGTAGAACCCTAAAGGACTAGACAATGATTTGGATGAGAAGATGGAAAAGATCCCAGAAACTCAAGAGATGAAGCACAAGATCGCGGAGGCAATTGATCTGCTAGGAAACAAGGTAAGGAAGGAAGATCTCAATTCTTTAATTCTAGTAGGTAATGAGTTAGCAGAATTAGCCACAGTAGCCAAAAGTGGAGCTTTTAGCCTAGAGGATCACTGCTTAGAGGAGGATTGGTTAGGGGAGACAGTTCCAGGAAAGGAGACCATTTAGCCGAAAGAGGAAGATGATGGACAAGAAGTTGGTCGTGAACAAATAGATTCCTTCCCCTTACCCCTAGACATAAGTAGATTGGGCATTGGTCAAAAAGATTCTTTCAAAATCACTCTAGATTGCGAGGAAAGTAAAAAGAGTGGAAGAATTTCCAATCGGGAAAAACTGGAGTGGGATGGAGAGGCTAGTGGCCAATTGAAAATAAATGAAATGATGAAAGTAGGGAAGGGCGATGCTCCTCCTGAACAACCATGAAGCTCCTTTTGTGGAATGTTAGGGGTGTAAATTCCCCTAACAAGGGGTGCCTAATAAGGCACCAGATACAATCCTTTCAAGTGGACATTTGTATGCTACAAGAAACCAAATTAGGAGATCAAGAAATGGAGTTGTTTGGTAGAAAATTGAAATTCTAGAAATGGAGTGGAGTTAGTGCATGTGGATCCTCAGGTGGACTAATGATTCTTTGGAAGCTGCAATATGTCATAATAGAGGAAGTGGCTACTAATCGACACTGGATGGCATGCAAGGTAAGAAGTCTAGCCTTAAATTTGAGTTTTTGCCTCATAAATGTGTATGGTCTGGTTAATTGTATTCATAAAAGGAAAGCGTGGGAGGAGTTGATATCCATCACTAATTTACTGAAGTCAAATTTTTGTTTCATTGGAGGGGATTTTAATGTTATCCTATGATCAGAGGATAAGAAAGGGGGAGTGATCAGAAAACTGCAATCTCAAATTGAATTTGAAGCCTTTGTTGAAAAGAATTCTTTAATAGAGATACCAATGAACAATGGATGCTTTACTTGGACAAATAGTAGGTTGGGTTTCAGCAATATAGTAGAAAAACTGGACCATTTCTTCTTTAAGGGGGATTGGGGATAATTTCCTTTTTCAATTAATTGTAACATAGAATCAGGGTCAGGATTAGATCACTACCCCATTCTTTTGGAAATCTTGGGAGAAAAAGGCCCTGTTAGATGTCCCTTCAAATTTGAAAACATGTGGTTCAAGGACCCAAGCCTTCTTGATCTAATTGCTCAATGGTGGAATAGTAGTGACCCAGGGGGATCAAAAATGTTCAACATAGTAGCCAAATTAAAAGTGGTAAAGCAAAATCTCAAAACTTGGAATAGGACTACCTTCAAAAACATATTTGAAGAAAAAAGGAAAATAGAGGAGGAGCTAAAGCTTTTATCAGAAAAGGTGATCAAGGATGGCATGGACAATCAAATCTTTTTAGACGAAAAGGCAATTCTCAGTAAGATGAAGGATATACTAGCTAAGGAAGAAGCTTTTTGGTGGCAAAAGTTTAGGGAGATTTGGTTGAAAGCTACAGATAAAAATACAAAGTTCTTTCACAACTCCACAAAGGCAAGGAGAGAAGTAAACATGATCACTCTAATTAGAACCCTAGATGGCAGAATAAAGAATAAGGTGGAAGAGATAAAAGAAGAAATAGTAAATTTTTTTGATAATCTTTTAAATGATTGGGAGGGGTCCAATTTGAAGTCTCAGGGAAAGTTGCTAGAAAGCATCCCCTCAATAGTTTCTGAGGCCCAGAACACTATGTTAAACAACAAGTTCATAGAAAAAGAAGTTAGGGAGGCTCTATTTCAACTTCATCCAGATAAGTCTCCTAGGTCAGATGGCTTCCCAGCAATCTTCTTCTAGAAATGTTGGAGTATAGTCGGCAAAGAAGTAACGGAAGCCATTGAGGACTCCAGAAAGTCCAGGAGAGTGCTCAAAGAAATCAACAATACATTTATAATGTTAATTCTGAAAAAAGAAAAACCAGAAATGCTGGAGGACTTCAGGTCAATTGCCCTTTACAACACCTTGTATAAGATCCTGTCAAAGGCCATAGCCAATAGATTGAAGAAGGTTCTTCCAAATATTATTGTGGAGGAACAAACTAGTTTTGTCTCTAGAAGATCTATCCTCAATGGTGTAATCATTGCCCAAGAGGTGGTTCATTCGGTGTAGAAACTAAAGAAACTAGCAATGTTGATGAAATTGAGCATTAGAAAGGCATACGACAAGGTTGATTGGTGGTTCCTCTTTAAAGTCCTAGAAGCATTCGGTTTTCAAAGAAATTGGTTGGATTGGGTATTCGAATGGGTAGATAGTCCTAGATATTCTATGTTGTTGAACAACTCTCCTGAAGGTTTTTTTAATGCTTCACGTGGTCTTCGACAAGGGGACCCCCTATCACCATTTCTATTCATCATCATGGCTGAAGCTTTGGGTCAATCCATCAGTAAGTCTTGGAGAGAAGGAAAAGTGTAAGGTTTACAAGTAACAAGCCTTCTTCTAGACATCACACATCAACAATTTGTAGACGACACTATGTTGTTTGGCACAACCCATGAAAGAGATGCCAAAAATTTTAAAAATCTTTTGGAAGAATATTCCTTAGCTTCAGGACAGGAGGTAAGTAAAGCCAAGTTAGAATTTTTCTTCTTTAATACAAGAGTGGACAGGGAAGTTCAAATCCTTAGAATTTTGAAATTCAAAAAAGGCAATCCCCCTTGCAAATATCTAGGCCTACCATTGACTAAAGGTCTTTAACCTGGAAAGACTTGGGAAGTATTGACAGAGAGGGTCAAGATTAAGGTGGTTTCTTGGAAGAGTCGGTGGTTGTCATGGACAGGAAGACTAACCATGATTAAATCAGTACTATCAGCAATTCTGACTTATCTAATATCCTGCCTTCCTCTTTCAGCTGAGGCAAACAAGACCATAAATTAGTTAATGAGAAATTTATTCTGGCAGGGAAATTCAAACCAGTAAAAACTCCCATTAGTAAAGTGGGAAAGTATATGCAAAAGTAAAGAGGAAGACATTACGGGAGTGAAGGCTCTGATTTCTCAAAATACCACGTTGGGGGCAAAGTTGGTCTAGGCTATCCATGCCAAAAGGGGCCTCAAGTGGGTAAAAATAATAAGGGAGAAATACTTGGGCAATGAAACATACAACATTTTCACTACTCGCTCCCTCCCTGTAGATTCAAGAATTTGGAATTTTATGAAATCTTGCAGAGAGCTCATCTTGAATCATCTCACATGGGAAGTCATGGATGTGAGATCGGCTTCATTCTAGGAAAACTCTTGGGGGGGAGGGTAGAAATTGGAGGAAGTGGAGTCTTTAGAAGAAATCAAAAGGCTCACAAAGTAGGCATGGGGAGATAAGGTAAGAGATTACATGGAAGTTTCATAAGATCACTATGTTCCTAGTTTCAAATGGAAAATCATCTGATTCCTAGGGGTGGATAATAGGGTGGAAAAATCCTTTGAGAGGCTAATGAAGAATCAAAAAATATGCTTAAGGCAGGATCAAGATAGACTATGATGGAATAGCTCGGCTGATGAAGAATATAATGTCAAAGATGGGTATAAAGCCTTGACTTTAGCCAGCTCAGTTCAACCAAGACTACTAATTCATCTATGTTGGAGCAAAGAATGTCTTCTGAAGGCAGGGATGTTCACTTGGTTGGTAGTACAGGGCAAGGTGCTAACTGCGGATAGATTTAAAAAGATGGGATACCAGGGACCCTCCCATTTCCCCCTATGCAAACAAGAAGAAGAAAGCATAGATCATCTTCTATTACATTGTTCCTTTGCACAAAACTGCTGATACTGGCTTCTTTCAAAATTGCATTGGCAATCAGCACATCCAAACAAGCTAATTGACTTGCTTATTGGCTGGCCAATGGGGTACAAAAAAGCTTTGTTCAAAAACCTTTGGAGGATAATGTTGTTATATGGAGCCTAATCAAACTCAGAGGTTAAATTTTCCCCACTTTTATCAGCGCGGTTTCCCCCAAAAATTATTTAATGGGGGTTTGGAGGCAACGCCCCCAAGATGGGGTCAAGGGACAATGCCCCTGGCGTGCTCCCTGTCACAATACAGGGTGAGGTCTAGGGGCAACGCCCTAAAACCTCAAATGATTTTTATTATTTTATAAAGGTGTTGGGAGTTATTTTTTCTATTGGCCGACAAAAAAACCCTATTTTTGTAACTGGCATAAGTCTTGATAAAATGTCTAAGGGTTAGGGTTTCCGTTGATATTGTATTGTAGCATTTGCAATGGTATTGAGTTGCAAGGGATTGCTAGTTATAATCAGTTTGATTTGCTGGATAATAATATTGGACTCTGTTGGTGGATGTAGCCCGAGTTTGGGTGAACCATGTCAAAACTTGTCTCTCACTATTATTATTTCTGTGTATTTTCATTCCTCTGTTTAATCTTTATTTGCATTTAATTGATATCTTCTGCATGTAATTCCTAACAAATAAGCCCCTCGATTCTGATTTGGGAGCTTTCAAAGGAGCGTAATCAAAGGATTTTTTAGGAAAAGGAAATGTCTACTTCCTCGCTTAAAAACAAGATCGAAGCAAGCATAGTTAAACTGACAAATTCAAGATTAAAGGAGTAGATGCCAAAGAAAGTCAACTTCATGGTTTGGGATGTAGCAATGCATAGCTCTTGGCATGGATTGCGAGCCTCTACTTTCAGAGGAGTGGGTTCCTCTAACAAACAAGAAGAAAGAAACAATATCACCTGGCATCCCCCAGAATTTGGATGGCTAAAGCTCAATTTTGACGAAGCTTCAAGGGGAAACCTTGGCATCTCAGGAGCTAGATGCATCATCAGGGACTGGAACAATAGAACTATGGGCAAACTAGCTACTCTCCTCCTAGAGGGAACAAACAATTTGGTAGAATTCCAAGCACTTGTCTTGGGCCTAAAACTTTTCCTTTATCTGAAGGCAACGAAAGTTGAAGTAGAGGGGGATTCAACTATAGTCATTAATGTGCTTCGATCAAGAAGGGTGATAAACTGGAAACTGGGAGCTCACTTGGACATCACCCTTAAGCTAGTTGATAGCTTTGAGAGAGTCATGTTCAACCATATCTATAGAGAAGGTAACAAAGAAGCGGACCACCTCTCCAACCAAGGGGCAGACGAAATCTTGATAAGAGAAGTAAATATGTGATCTCTTTTGTTTGAGGTAGGGAGGGGGCCCTACACATCATAAATGTGTAAGGCTAGATAGACAGGGTGGCGGACTTCATTTCACAAGAAACTAATAAGGATGGACTACACTGCCGCATATAAAGAAAATCATGGAAAAACATGTCACTCGATGTAAGCTCATAAGGCAATCATGTATAAGAAAGAGGGCCAATCAAATTTTTCTGACATAACTCCTTGATCTCGGGATTAAGGCGAGTTGGCTCTCTTCGTACGAGTGACATGTTAGGGAAGTCTAGAACCTTCCCATCTTATAAGTGCCAAGGACAGGTAGTTAAGATAGAAGCTTAACCATTTCTCCCATGGTGTAGTTGGGTAATGGACAGAGAGCCTAGGTTAGATTTTATCCTCACTATAGAACATTTACAAAGTAAGCAACTTGAGTGTGAAGGAATGGAAATGCCTATTTTCTTGACTAGCTCGGTCAAGCAAATGGCCTTATGAGGAAGGATAACCGATCAAAGCCTCTGAAGGATCTTGATTCAGGGTGATGCCTTCCTAATTAGGGCAATGAAGCTGATTGTGGGCAAGGCCTTTGTGGAGGATTCAAAAAGCTATCAGGTGGACCCAGATATTGTGTCTCTCTTTGTGGTAGCACTTCTTGATTTGAACATAGAGAAGGCTATCATAAGCACGACAACACGAATGACATTTAAAAACATCTGCTTGATGGTATAGAGGAGGCTCTAGCAAAGGCAGTGTATGGAGCTAGAATTCCCCATCTAAGGGATTACGTGAAGGTGGATAGAGAAGGTGTCCTTCCCTATTTCCCATTTCTCCTAGAATTGAGCGGCGCAAATCTGATAGAGCATAGGGTTAGAGAAAACAAAGGTTGGGCTTTTCTCAAGATGATGTCCCAGTTTGAGAGCATAGAAGGCTACAAATGGATTTTGGAGCTTCATGATTACCTTCTAGAGCAGGGGTTGGGGTAAGGGTTGGTTCTGGCTAATTCTCTATGTTGGGTGGGGTTGTAAATGGTTTTAAGCTGCTGATCAGAAATAGTATAGTTTACATATATGCATATATGTTTTCTCTAATGCTATCTATATAGTTCTCAAGGTTGCTTTGAAGGGCAGGCCTTGTCAATCAAAATGGCCATTTTGGATGTCATTTTGGGATTTTTGTCAGTCAGGGGTAGTTATGAGAGCCTGCAGGCTTCTCAATTTTGTCACCTGCATAAGCAGATGTTTGTATCTGTTTGATAATATTAATATAAACTAAATCCTCTTATGTACTAAAAAAATATCAAATTTATAAATAATATATATAATGAATCAAAATTAAATAATCACATTAAACTTTTGTTATAATATTTGCATAGACTTATATTATTTGTTTAACATTAAAAAAAATTATTTGTTTAATAACCAAACTCCTAGCAAGAATTTAGCCACTTAGAATTTAATTAAACAAGTTAATCTCTTAGTATTGCCAGTTCCATTCCATACTCCTCCCGACCATATTTTTGTACTTGATTTTAGTGTGTTTGTTTTACTCAAAATAGTATTTCTACAAAATCGATCCTTAAGAACTCAAATTTTGAGCCAATCACAATACAGATAAATGATTTTCTGAATAATTGCAATAGTAATGCCAAAGGAGGTACTAATAAGTACTAGCAGTTGCACAAAATTTATGCACAATGAAGTAGCCGATAGGGTCTATCAATATCTCATTATCTATAACGTAATATCAAATAAATTCATAAAATTATAACAATAAATAAACATTAGTAAATATATTAAATTTTATATATTAAATATATTGATAATTAAAGATCTAAACTAAACATTTTAAAATATTACATTTTTATCTTTAAAACAAAGAGCCTTGTGATTTTAATTAATACAAATTCAAAAAAAATCATTTATTTCCATTTATACATAATATTTAAAAATTAAATAAAAATTTTCATCATTATTACTAATTAATACATTCTTTTAACCCACTAATCTCTTTTATGTAAAAAATTGCTTTATGGATTAAAATGTTTTACACTTTCCTAGAGATCATTCATCCTCGGTAGACACGAGTTTATGATACAATGGCTTTACAAGTTTTAAATCTATCTTCAGCATTTAAAAACATTGATTGGAGATTGTATTTCAAACAAATGATATTAGCAAAATGATATGTAAGTGTTGTTCTGGCTGCTCTGCACTTCCATCATCTCCACTGTATTCAACAATAAGAAATTACACGTTTCCTCAAAATAAATAAATAAATTATAGTGAACCCTAATATTACTCTAAAAAGTTTTAAATTCTTCATTGCAAAAATTTCAAGCCAAAATAAATCAACAAATATGACAATTAACATAGAAAAATCATTACTTGGCCCGAGATGGAAGCCATCATACATAAATGTTAAATACACTGTTAAATAATTAATATTAAAATTTCAAATGCACAACCATATAGATAATAGAGACTTGAAGGCAACCAATCTCCAAAAAGAGCAATCAGTAACTGACCAAAGTGACCAAGGCAACCCATTCAAAACTGTGGAAGTCATAAATAAGATTACACCCATTATACAATTAGCATTGTAATTGAATATAGGATAGGGTCTACTAGTTACAAACTTCAACCTTTACATTATGAGGATGACAACTGGCAAACAAGTAACTAAGATTGACCAAATTGGTAATACCTATTTTGACCATTTGACAAGGCAAAGCATCCATGAGTATTATATGTATTTATTTTTTTGTCATCTTCTAAAATAATTTCCAAAGCATCCAAGGGTAACATACCCACCTATTTTTTGACCATATTTTATACTATTTACAAATCATCAAGAATTCAGTTCAAAAATGCAAATCTAGAATTCATGGTATAGAGAAAAGAATAATTTTCATTACTAACACTAGTATTCAAATATGTCAGAATGGTATAAGCTTGATAGGCAAAACCATTGTGGTTTCTAAAACTGAGACCCAGGTTCACACTCCCAAGAGACATGATAAAGCATTGAAATCGAGTGGATCACATCATCCCCTCTACATTGGACAGTAGTAAAATCTGAGCATAAGTAAAAGGGTCAAGGGAATTTTACCAAACTAATGAAAACTACTAAACCAAAAAAGATGACACACATTCCAATCAAATAAAATAATTTTAATAATTAACACAGTAGTTTGCATAGTAAGAATCCTCCTATTCATACAACATTAACAGTTTAATTACAAAGCATCAATCACATTTTACAACTGGGGTTACAATTTCTCAAGCAATAGTGAACAGTGAAAAAAAAACACAAAGACAATAAGATGCTCAAAACTCTTTTTTATTACCAGCATTTCATTGTATATTAACTAGTTCATCTCCAATACAGGTAAATAGAAGAAAAATTTAACCCAGAGTGAGCCTAGAATCCACACATAACCAATAAATTACTAGGTGTTTCGAATAATTTATTCTATTAACAGAAATGCACAAGTGGACATAAACTATGTACAATTTAGTCACAGAACAACCATCACATTTGCAAACTAGGAATGCAACTATATTTGTTCAAAGGCTAACCAATATATATAGACCAATTTTTTTGTGTAGTTCTTCATTTACATGTCTATAAAGAAAAATTGTCACGGTGCTAATATGTTATACGTTGATGACTGAAAACATGCTAGCAAGCACATTGCTGCCATAGTAGTCAGCGTAAAACTTGTCTCGTAGCATGAAATATGTTCCATCCAAGCTTTCTTTCACAATCATTAGGGCATCGATTGCTTTAGAAATCTTGGCTTGTATATATTTAATTTTGTGAACATCACTATCATCAATTGGGGACATGCTCATGAATGTGCATCTATCAAATTGGTAAGACATTCGGTGTAAGCTGTTAGACTCAGTTACTACATCTTTGGCTTTGGTCACCAACATATCACTAGTTATGTCAAATTGATTTTTGTGAGGTTGTTCACATGAATAACTTTCATTGTGATTGCTCCTTGATGATGACATGTCTGGGAACAATAAAAAATCAAGCCAACTTAATAAGCAAGTTAGGAAAACAAACCAATGAATTAACAAGCCAACTTAGTAAGGAAGATAGAAATATAAACCAACTATTTCACATTCAACACATTCATTTCTTGCCACTACAAGTTTGGCAGAGAAAATGAGGGTTCGATCTTATAGAGAATATAATAGCCATACAAAAAACTTGGCATGCAATGATAGAGATTGAAGAGATCTAAGTCTCATGGAATTGGAACCCTTTTGTTATAGGATGACTTCTCTAAATAGATTTATAAAGGTTTCACCCAACAAATTCAACAAATCGTTCAATCAACAGCAGTAAAAAAGATTCCATTTTTTTCTTATTTGTAGTGGTAGTTTTAATCACTAGTGCCTTCCACTAGTTGTTGCATGTACCTTTATCCATTTGCTAGATTTGTGTCTAGAGGTTTGAGTGGCAGAAGTAAGAAGTACCCTAGAAGACCTTTAACTAGGGTTCCAAAAAACATAATTCAGATCTTGGAAGTGATCCTTGTAAAGATAAACTGCATATTAGTTATGCCAAAATGAGCTCTTTCTAGGATTATGATAGTTTATAGATTTAGTTGTGGTATCATCTTGGAATGCAAGTGATTAGCTGGGATGCAAGGATGGACTCTTACAACATAAAACAAACAAACTAAAAATCAAATAGAATATTTGAATTTATAGGAAAGAAAACCAATAAGTAGCACATCAGCTCTCAAATTGGTGAATCATAAATAAACTCAATGCAAAAGTGAAGGATATTGATTATGGATATTCTTGAATTTATTTTCTAACTCTTGGATATCTATTTTACTATCTCTTTGCATTTAGTAGGGACTTGAATAAGTAATTGAGGGAGCAATTTAGTAGCAAAATTTGAGAACACAAAAGTTAAGGAAAAACTGATCTCAAGGTAAACTTATGTAACTCATGATAATTTTCCTTTCTAGATGAATGAAGAAACTATGTAAATTAATGCTATTGGTTTTGTTGAGTATTTCAACTATTTGAAACAAAATGGAAAAATTTACAGTTGAACTGATAGAGAGTGTGGAGTTGGAAGAAGGTAGTATGAAATAGGCAAAACTAAGCTGCTAATTTGGATAAAGAATTTAGGACCATAATGTGTAAGGGTTTTGGACTACAACCTTCGGGTCAAAGCTAGATGTGAAAGCTAGAGATGCTGGAAAGGGCTCTTTAAAGAGGTGGATAGACCATGTCTTATTCAGACAAAATTCATGCGATGAGGAATGTTTAGAAGGTGGCTTAAGTTTTTCCATCTATTAGTACTTCATATTGAGGTAGGAAAGTTGATGAGTACCCTTTGAAATTGATAAGGTTGTGTCCCACATGAGATAGTGCTCATTTTAATGAACAAGGTACTTAAACTTCACATGCTTTGATTAGTCCTAGTAGCTTCATTTTAAGCATGCAAATGCTCTACTTAGATAAAACTAAGTGAATCATCCTTAATAGCATACCAAAAATTTGATGATCTTGATCTGTGTTATGGAGTGTTTCTCTTAAGCCAACTGAATCTATACATATACCCTATTCTCCATCTCAAAATTATAGAAAGATGCATTGGATATTAGAGGGTCTTTTGGGGGTGCAAACAAGTAGTTGCAAGGTACACATATACATATCCTACCTACACTATCTAACACTTCTTTTTGCCTTAGTACAAAACATCCTCTACCTAATCACAATCCTAGTCCTGTCTCCATGCCTGCTTACTATAGTCTAGAATCTACATACACACATCAACTTGAAAGTTTGAATAATATATCTCTACATGCATTTTCTCCCTAGGCTATTTTATGTCTTAATCTAATACAACATAATTGTCTCTTCCACCTGCAACATACTAATAAATCCCATTCAAAAGTGTGAAAGTCAAATAAGATTACACCCATTATACAATCAACATTGTAACTGAATATAGGATTGGGTCTACTAGTTACAAACTTCAACCTTTACATTATGAGGATGACAACTGGCAAACATGTAATTGGGATTGACCATTGGTAATACCTATTTTGACTATTTGACAAGGCAAAGCATCTATGAGTATTATATCTATCTATTTTTTGTCATGTCCTAAAATAATTTCCAAAGCATTTGAGGGTAATTGTTTAGTAGTAAAAAAGGGGGGAAATGTTTTGGTTTAAGTTTCAAAGGCAAATCCTCCCTTCTCACTAAACATTCAAGAGCATATCAATTGAGTTGAATCTCCACTAGTAGGAGCAATCACCTATCAGGTTGGGCTGCCACTTGGAATGATGTTGAAGTTTAGATGTATCAAACAATATCTCACTTTAATGCTCAATTTTACTTAAAACCCTAAATATGCAAAATAGTAAGCAAATGATCAAATTGCGGCAAATGCTTTTAGATCAAGGTGAAGGACATAGATATTTAACTCACTATTTTTCAAAGTTCAGAAAGTGGAACAGTCGGGGACACAGGGACTAACGCCCTAGTCTAAGGTACAATTTTTGTCACGAAATATGGATCTTCTTCTAACACTGATCTGCACTATATCTTTTGTTTCTACCTCAAGGAAAATGGAGGAAACAATGACTAACACCCTTGTCTCTAAATGTTCACCAAAGTCCTCTGCTTGTCAAATCCTAAATCCCTATTGTTTGCAACTCCACTCTGTGAAACTTGGTACCTATAACCTACAATCACAAAGGAGTGTGCAAAAGGGTTGTGGTGTTTAGAGGCTTGCCTTAGTCAAGCCTCTGACAGACATTCAAGTCTTCTAAACACCGTTGTCAGATAAGAATGCATATCTTTGTGGGATAAAGGCAAAAATCCAAATGATAAATGATTGAAAACACAATAGATATCACCTTGTAGTGTAGATCTCATGGAAGGAAGATGCTCTTCATGTCATGAGGAGATGGAGTCAAATCTATAAATACAAACACAATAACAACAAAGTATTGCTCTGCAACACAATGAATGCCTTCAATTAATTTCACAAAATCATATTCATCTAATTTCCATCTAGTTTGCAAATGAAACCTAATCATGCTTATATATGCAACTACAAACATTCCCACTAAGAATTTCATAAATCAAACTTGAGATGTCGGCATAGGACCCAAATAATAGTCACAAAACTGACATAAGAGTTTAGGGCTGACCTAAAATAGGCAAGGACTAGGGTGCTAGTGCTAAAGTCCACCCTCCCATTTTAGGGTAGGTCTCATTAATATAGCACCCCCTAGGTCGTATTTGTCATAACACTTAGGGGTTTTCTCATCGAGATTCAAAATTAACATGCAAGATGCTTATAATGCATTCTAAAGACCCAGGAGCTAAACCTTAAGAGGGAAAAGCCCCCAAGGGGACATTTTCTGACATAACATTTAGCCCCCACTTTAATGTATGTATAAACGTAAGACTAATACATGCATTAAAGTAAGGTGAACAAACACAGCAAACATGCCAAGCATGGTGAAGACACACCAAACACATTGAGTACAGTAACAGACACACAAAACATGGAGAAGACAATTATAGTCACGCAAGAGATAGAGAAGACAACATTGAAGACATAGTGAATATAGTGAATGTAGTGATTAATTTATATATATGAATGCAAATACTTGGAAAGTAATAATGCAACATACAACCCCAAAGGGAAAATACACCATACAAAACCTCAAGTGCAAGTGCAGCATGTCGGTACACATACACAAGAGGGGAAAGCATGCCATACAAAGCCTAAGTGGGGGTTAGCCACACAAGGGAGAAAATGCACAAAAGACACGTGGAAGACATGGAGAAAACATGGCAAACAAGGTGATAGAAGGAATGTATTGCTAAGCCCTCACCATCTCAGGCACATTATAGGCACACACCAATGATTGGGCTTTGCCATGACAATCGCCAAAGACATGCTTAAGGGTTAAGATAGTCTCAGATCCACCCCGCCTCCTCGGAGGGCTTTTTGGAAAATGACAGGATGTGCAGTTTGTTGGATCTAGGGCATACAACTGAGAGGGGGGTGAATCAGTTGTATAAAAACCTGCTCTACTTTAAACACTTGATTCTTCTTTGTTAGTTAACAGTATACCAATTAATCATCCATGAAAGCATAATGCACAAACACAAGAGCAGATAAACATCAATGCATTAAACACCAAGATTTTGACATGGAAAACCCAGTTAAGGGAAAAACCACGAGGTGATTAACCCAAGAATTATTCTCTGTTAGAAGAATAAGAAAAAGAATGGCACTTGCCAATTAGGGCTCACTGCCCGAGCACACTGCTCACAAGAGGCCCACTGCCTACAAGGAGACACACTGTCTACAAGGTGATAAGAATCACAATTCTTGAATTGGAGAATGACATCTCTACCATTTCTGGATCAGTTCCATTTAAGCCCAAAAGTCTCTGCTCTGCCCTTCGCACTTCTCTTTACTATACTCCACTCATCCACATTATCCACACTCCAAAATAAACTCACAGACCTTTATTTATACAAGACATCGACTTAGGAACAATCATCTAAGTTGGCAATCAACCATAAGAATATCTGCAAGATGAATAACACATTTGGTCGGCCATCACAAGAACATTCACAGGATGAACAACTCATCTGGTCGGCTAGTCGGAACAAGAACTTCATTCGAAAGAATATCTTCAATTCTGGGTTCTACCATCAATGCGGACCAACAACACAACCTCATCATGATCCAAGAACCTTCACAAGCCTGCCTGAATGACCAGGTACATCTGCACTTTCTCTACATACTGGAATCTCTTCTCTTCCTCATCTGGAACTTCAAGAACACAGTCTGTCGTTACTGTCATAATGCAAAGGGTACTTTCAGACCTCAAAATCATACACAACTCGAGATGACACATCACAAGGACATCCCAAACACACCTTCCAATCCGCAAATTAGGATTATACAATTCTGGACCTCATCGGACCTTTCTGTGATCCTCTGTCACCTCTGAACACTTGTCGGAACCGGTTCCACACCGACAGCCACAACTCCTTTAGATCTTCATGCAGACCTCTGAAATCTTAACTGAAGCATCTCAAGACTCATATCTACAAACCCTTTAATCTACATCCTCCGGTTCGCATCCTATACAATACATTTGCCTTCTTCTCATCACTGTTCTTCACTGTTCCTGACTGAGGCTAATTTTCTCAATATCCTCAGCACACTGCTCATCGAATCCTTCTTGTCAATGCAATATGAGTATGTTGACATCAATGACAACACTGGTTCACCTCATACTTGCAACAATCTCCCCCTTTGTCATTGATGGCAACATATGATGTGAAAAACCATCAAGACAAGAACTCCTTTCTGTCACAGCTCCGCCTATCAGCAACATATCTTCTCCTCATTTACTGCTCCCCCTTTGATCATCAGCCACTTGTTTTTCACATGTCTTCTCTCCCCCTTTGACATCAATGGCAAAGGGCTCATACTTGCAATTCTAACACATCAGAATCATACCAGCTGCTCCCCCTTAGTAGCAGCTCCCCATCATCAATCCGGATCACAAGATATGACTGTGATATCCACCGGACTGATGCACATCAGTGCATCTTAGTTCATTACTGGAGGGGCCATGACCCCTAACTTCTCCCAGAGATATTCAAAAGAGTCCTTGGGAAGAGGTTTAGTAAAGATATCTGTAATCTGATCCTTGGAGGGAACATACTCCAACCTGACTTCTTCCTTGTTCACTTGTTCTCTCAAAAAGTGAAACTTGATAGATATGTGCTTAGTCTTAGAGTGCAATACCAGATTCTTAGAAATATTAATTGCACTTGAATTATCACAGAAAATTGTGATAGGCTCCACATATTCAACTTTAATGTCTCTTAGCATCTGCTTCATCCATAAGATTTGAGTGCAACTGCCTGCTGCTGTAATGTATTCTGCTTCAGTTGTAGACAGAGATATTGCATCTTGTTTCTTGCTTAGCCAAGAAACCAATCTCTTCCCCAGAAAGAATGCTCCACCACTAGTGCTCTTCCGGTCATCCACATCTCCTGCCCAATCTGCATCTGTGTAAGCATGAAGAGAGAAATCTGGATCTCTAGGGTACCATAGACCATACTCAATTGTTCCTTTCAAGTACCTAAAAATTCTTTTGATTGCCATAACATGAGATTCTCTAGGATCAGCCTGGAATCTTGCCACAAGACCAACAACCTGCATTATATCTGGTCTAGTCTGAGTGAGATACAACAATCCACCAATCATTGATCTATACTTTGTCTGATCTACCTTTGGGGAGTCATCATCTTTGCTCAACTTACATCCGGTTGCCATGGGAGTGTTCATTGGCTTTGAATCTTCCATACCAAATTTCCTCAACAATTCTTTCACATATTTGGTCTGAGAAATAAAGATCCCTTTCTTTGTTTGAGTAATTTGTAGACCCAAGAAGAAATTCATTTCACCAAGCATAGACATTTCAAACTCACTTTTCATCTGATTTGCAAAAGTTTTGCACATACTATCTCTTCCTCCAAAAATGATATCATCCACAAACACTTCAACAATCAAAATGTTTTCATGATCAATTTTGAAATATAAGTTGCTGTCAACAGTACCTTTGTTGAATCCAATCTGCACAAGATGCTTATCCAACCTTTCATACCATGCTCTTGGGGCTTGCTTTAATCCATACAATGCTTTCTTCAATTTGCAGACCATATCTTCATTATCAGACAATTGAAATCCATCTGGTTGTTCAATGTAAACTTCTTCTTCTAGATCACCATTTAGGAAGGCAGACTTGACATCCATCTGATATACCTTAAAGTCTTTAAAGGAAGCAAATGCAAGGAATAATCTGACTGCTTCAATTCTTGCCACCGGAGCAAAGGTTTCTTCAAAATCAATTCCTTCTATTTGAGAGTAGCCTTTGCAGACCAATCTAGCTTTGTTTCTGATTACTTCACCAGCTTCATTCAGTTTGTTCCGGGAAACCCATTTGGTTCCAATCACATTCTTGTCTCTAGGTTTGGGAACAAGATCCCAAGTATGATTTCTCTCAATTTGCATCAATTCATCTTCCATTGCTTTGGTCCAGTTTTCATCATTGCAAGCTTCATTTATTGTTTTGGGTTCAATCTTTGAAATCAGACAACATTCATCCTAATTTTGAGCAACATTCCTTCTAGTTTGCACACCTTTGTTTCTGTCACCTATGATCTGATCTTCAAAGTGGTTCTGTATTACATACCTTGGAATTTTGGGAGCATTCTGTACTGTTGCTTCTTGATCAGGCTCATTCAGACCTATCTCTTCTTCCTGATTTACCGGATCAAGCTGACTCTGACTTACCGGAGAGGATTGAGTTCCTTGAACCTGAACACCATCTTGATCATCTTCATCAAACTCATAAAATCTTGTGGGCTTCTCAATTCCTTCATCAACTTTTACATTAGTGCTTTCTATCATCTTCCTTAATCTCTTATTGTAACACCGGTATGCTTTGCTTTGAGTGGAGTAACCCAAGAAAATTCTTTCATCACTTCTAGCATCAAACTTTCCTAGATCTTCATCTCTTTTAATATAACACTTGCTACCAAATACTCTGAAATACTTCACAGTAGGAGTGATGCCAAACCAGAGTTCATAGGGGATCTTACCGGTGTTGTTTCTGATTTGAACTCGATTGAGAGTGTAGACTGTAGTGCTGATAGCTTCTTTCCAAAACATTTGAGGGACATTTGCTTCCAACATCATTATCCTGGCAGCTTCCTGGATGGTCCGGTTCTTTCTCTCAACTACTCCATTCTGCTGTGGAGTCCTAGGAGCAGACAATTGTCTCCTTATACCCTGCTTCTCACAAAAGTCAATGAACTCACCAGATGTAAATTCACCACCTCTATCAGACCTTAGACACTTTAGTTTCAATCCAGTTTGATTCTCTACCATAGCTTTGAAGATTTTGAACTTCTCAAGGGCTTCTGATTTCTCCTTTAGGAAGGTAACCCACATCATCTGGGAATGATCATCAATTAGCAACATGAAATATCTATCACCTTGCAGACTCTTGATTCTTGTCAGACCACAGAGATCAGTATGTACTAATTCCAACAATCCAGTAGAGGACTGATCTTTGCTTTTGAAGGAGGCTCTGCTCTGTTTACCTAGCTGACATTCTTTGCACAAACTATTTGTAGGTTTTATCAATTTTGGAAGATCTCTTACAGCCTAAATATTGCTTATCTTGATGATGTTATCAAAATTTACATGACACATTCTTCTATGCCATAACCAACTCTAATCAACTTGAACAAACAGACAACTTTTATTTGAACCAACCATATGAAAGATATTACCTTTTGTTTGAGTACCGGATGCAATTTCAGTTCCGGAGCTTGTAAAGATTCTGCATTTCCCATTCTTGAACCGGAGATCATAGCCTTTGTCCACTAACTAACCAACACTGAGAAGATTGTGCTTCAATCCTTCAACATATAGTACATTACCTATTTTGCTCTTTCCATCAAAGGAAATAGTTCCCCTACCTCTGATTCTGCCAGCAGAATTGTCACCAAACTTTACCATTCCTCCTTCATACCTTTCCAAATCCAAGAATTTATTCTTGTCACCAGTCATATGGTGAGAACATCCACTGTCAATGACCCAATCATCCTTTTCTTCCACTTGAGTAGCCAAAGCTCTTTCCACAACCTTGTGATTGACAGATTCAGAGGATATTGAATCTTCTTCCTTGATGGCAATAAACACCCATTCATTTCCAGATTTGCTTCCTAGTTCTGATTCATCATCTGTTACTCCTTCATTGTCATATTCTTCATGAACATAATAGCAATTCTTTTGAAACCTTTGTCTGTTAGTATTAGACCTTGCAGATCTTTCTGGACATCTTGAAGCAAAATGACCAATCTTATTGCAGTTGAAGCACTTAAAGGGTAGTTTTCCTTCATACTTACCAGATCCTCTTGGCAGTCTCTTTGCAATGAGGGCTTCAAGTTGAGCTGTTTCTGCTTCTTCTTCTTCCATGTCTCTTCTTGCTTGATCATACCATGACATCTTCCTTGAAGAGTTTTCACCCAGATCAAATCTCTGTTTGCCTTTTACATAGGCACTGGCTTTGAAAGTAGATTCAGTCTTGGGAGGATCATCTCAAAACTTGGTCATTTCAAATGCAGCTAGTTTGCCAGCCAATTGTTCTCTTGTGACAGTTGTGTGGGCTCTGAATTCATCAATGGCAGCAACCTTGATTTTGTAGGTGGCAGGAAGGGATCTGAGGATTTTGCAAACAATCTCATTTTCATCCAGAGTTCCACCAGCATTTCTAATTCCACATACCAGATCATTCACTCTTGGCATAAAGGTAGTGATGTTTTCATCATCTCTCATCTTTAATCTTTCAAATTTTCCTTTCAGACTTTGCAACCTTGCACTCTTGAAAAACTCATCTCCTTCATACAGAAGTTCCAATTTAGTCAGGATGTCATATGCAGTTGGTAGGTCAATAACATTTGAGAGATCTGAGTCATTCAATGCGCTTAGCAGAGCTTCCTTGGTCCGCAGATTGTTTTCAGCATCTGTGATTTCATTTAGAGTTGTCGGACCACCTTGTGGAGGTACATATGGTTTTGAGACCATGGCCAAGTATGCTTTTCCCATACATTCCAAGTGACATTTCATGTGACCTTTCCAGAGAGTGAAGTTGGTTCCATCGAACTTTGGACTATCCTTCTTGTATGACGACATCCTGGATCTCCTCAAGCAGTTAAGCTCCTTTCAGAGGAACTTGGCTCTGATACCAATTGTTGGATCTAGGGCATACAACCGAGAGGGGGGGTGAATCAGTTGTATAAAAACCTGCTCTACTTTAAACACTTGATTCTTCTTTGTTAGTTAACAGTATACCAATTAATCATCCATGAAAGCATAATGCACAAACACAAGAGCAGATAAACATCAACACATTGAACACCAAGATTTTGACATGGAAAACCCGGTTAAGGGAAAAACCACAGGGTGATTAACCCAAGGATTATTCTCTGTTAGAAGAATAAGAAAAAGAATGGCACTTGCCAATTAGGGCTCACTGCCCGAGCACACTGCTCACAAGAGGCCCACTGCCTACAAGGAGACACACTATCTACAAGGTGATAAGAATCACAATTCTTGAATTGGAGAATGACATCTCTACCATTTCTGGATCAGTTCTATTTAAGCCCAAAAGTCTCTGCTCTGCCCTTTACACTTCTCTTTACTATACTCCACTCATCCACATTATCCACACTTTGAAATGAACTCACAGACCTTTATTTATACAAGACATCGACTTAGGAACAATCATCTAAGTCGGCAATCAACCATAAGAATATCCACAAGATGAATAACACATCCGATCGGCCATCACAAGAACATTCATAGGATGAACAACTCATCCGGTTGGCTAGTCGGAACAAGAACTTCATCCGGAAGAATATCTTCAATTCCGGGCTCTACCATCAATGCGGACCAACAACACAACCTCATCATGATCCAAGAACCTTCACAAGTCTGCCTGAATGACCAGGTACATCCGCACTTTCTCTACATACTGGAATCTCTTATCTTCCTCATCTGGAACTTCAAGAACACAGTCTGTCGTTACTATCATAATGCAAAGGGTACTTCCGGACCTCAAAATCATACACAACTCGAGATGACACCTCACAAGGACATCCCAAACACACCTTCCAATCCACAAATTAGGATTAGACAATTCTGGACCTCACCGGACCTTTCTGTGATCCTCTGTCACCTCTGAACACTTACCGGAACTGGTTCCACACCGACAGCCACAACTCCTTCAGATCTTCATGTGGACCTCTGAAATCTTAATTGAAGCATCTCAAGACTCATATCTACAAACCCTTTAATCCGCATCCTCCAGTTTGCATCCTATACAATACATTTGCCTTCTTCTCATCACTGTTCTTCACTGTTCCTGACTGAGGCTAATTTTCTCAATATCCTCAGCACACTGCTCATCGAATCCTTCTTGTCAATGCAATATGAGTATGTTGACATCAATGACAACACTGGTTCACCTCATACTTGCAACACAGTCTCCTCAAGAAATACACCATCCCTGCCTTCCATAGAAGGGCTTAGAATAAAAGACTATGCACAATATCCCACCTCTGTAGAGGGCTTAATGATTACAATATAAAAAGAAAGATGTGATCTCACTTGGAGATACAACATCCTACCTCTAAAGAGGGCTTACAAACACACTTCGTTAGTACCAAAATCATCAAACAACTTACTTTATATATGCCCCCACCTTAAGGTGGTTGATATCATGTAACGGTATCAAGCACATTAAGGTAGAGAGAAAACACACAAGGGAACACGAGCTCTCACAAAGCCCATGCCCCCAGAGGTAACATGTACTTCACGATTGCCAAATGTTCCTACAAACACACAATTTCCTACAAGAAAAGGTGTTAGCATCCATATAATCATGACAAACAACAATGCATGTAATCACATATAAAGATCCAAGGAAAGCAAGATCAAGATAGACAAAGTGCATAGAGCAGTAGTAGTGTTATGTTTTGTAAGTACAATAAGACAACATCAACATAGCACATGGAGTGATTCTACTAGCCAAGTGTCAGATAATATGTATCAACCCCATCGTCATGTATGGACTAGGTCCATTTTTTGATTTCTTGCCAAAGGGACACTAGGTCCGTATCAGTATAATATGTTTTTCCTCATCCACCAGCTAGATAGAACCACTAGAAGAAGGTAAACAATAAATCAAGAGAGGAGAAACAAGTGCCTTAGGGATAGTCATGTAGGAGGGTGCCCCCAGGTCACCAACCGCAACGTTATGTCCATAAGACACAACACAACAATGAAAATAGAGGAGAAGAAATATAGAAGAATGATGATACAAATGGAAGAAGGGTCACAACAGAGGTGGTCTCCTGGTATCCTTTACCTTACAAGAGAATCAAGGGTCATCCTAGGAGTCCTAAAAAACACATAGCACATCACAGGCAAAACACAACACGAAGGTAAAGGGTTAGAAATGCTTAGTTGATAGATCCCAATGTTAAGAACATGCATATCTAGGAAGAGGCCACCCTTGAGAGCTACTATAATATTTTCTACAACGAGGCTGGATTATCAGCTCAGGATATCTCATATGTTGATTTGGTCTTGTTGATATCATATTAACATTTAGTTTACGCTGACAAGGGGCTTTCTTTTCTTTAAAAGGATAATATCCAATGCTGCTTGAGTAATGACTTGAAGTGGATTCTATAGGTACCCGAATCCCTTGTTGATTTACACCACATCCCTTACCTACATAGTCACAATTGTTATAAAGGATTTTAAATCCTCGATCATATAGGGATGCCATTTCTTTAGAATATGGTGAAGCCTCATAGGTCTCATAATTTGTAGCATACGTAAAAGTGTTGTCTTTGTTTTCTACCAAGGAGGATTTGTTTTTCTTAGGAGTTTCAAAAGATTGCTTGGATGAGACCAATGCAACTTTTGATGTGTCAGGGCTACTAAGTTTATATTCCCCTACACTGTAAGGATTAAAATGTAATGAACCCCAATTGTCACCAAAAAGTGCATTTGATGGTGTATTCTTGCACAACATTATATGTGGCAAGGGGCATTGATGAATTGCCTTGTATGTTGTTTAAACTCAAATGATTGCTAACTTGTTTTTTTCTTTTCAATATGTAAACATTTATCTAGTTCAGGATCAACGTGTATGGTGTGAAGCTTATTTTGATAAATAAACTTTATTGATCTATGAAGGGTAGATGGAACTTCCCCCATGGCATGAATCTACAGTCTACCAAGAATCATGTTATATGAAAGTGAACTGGGCATGACATGAAAAATGGTAGATAATGTCACAAGACCAACCTTTACAGGTAGGATTATATTACCCATAGATTGGCTACATTGATTATCGAAGCCTCGAATGCTAATCTTATCTGGTTTGATTAAATATGTGTCAATCTTGATTTTGTGTAGTAGGTCAATGCCATAAACACTAAGAGCCAATCCATTGTCAATCATAATTCACTTTATAAATTTTTTGTTTATCATGGCAAATATTATAAGTGCATCATATTCATCTTTACTTGTCGGTATTTCATGTGGTTGAAACAGAATATCTATTTTTGTTGCATGCATACAATTCAACATAGATGCTACATCATTCAGCTTAACAATAGGTGGTACAATCACCTTTTGTAAAGCTTCTTGGAGCATTCCATGGTATGTAGGTGATGTTTGTTTTAAATCCCAAAGAGAAATTTTAGTCAGAGTAGCGTGAAGCTGCTCGACAAGATCCTATTCTTGACCACTTTTATGAGTAAGACGAGGTGGTGGAGGGAGCATAGGTTGGGAGCATGGAAGAGAGATGGGCACATGAGGTTCTTGTTTACTTTGCTTGTTATTACAGGTGTTGTATGTGTGAGCAATCACATTTTGAACACCTTGATTTCTTTGAGTGATTTGTCTTGCATAATTTAGGATGTAATCAGGGTGCCTAGGTGGTCTTCTATCTCCTTGAATCGTAATCACCAATTTTAAGAAAGAAGATGCACTAGGTGCTCCTCACACGATCATCTTAGGAATATTGCTACAAAGTCTATTGGTGAATATTGAATTAACAATGTTTTCCTCTCGATTATACCCAACATCTATCCCTAAAGGATTTAATGTGAGAGACCTTTTCTCATCCACTAATGCTACATCTTGGTTGGGGAGAGAATTGGAATGAAAGAAAGGTATGGTGTTGTTAAGAAGGCTAGGTGTTGCATCATTAATAAGGGTATCCATAGTCTTCTCATCTAAGGTTCTTAGACATTCAACTATAGGAAAAGTAGGATAACTTATGGAATCATCATCATCATCATCATCATCACCATATGTTTTAGCTTTTAATTCTAAAGCGTTAAGATAAATTTCATGCTCATCACTCTCAATGTGTTTTACTAATTCTTCTACTACCCAAGGGTATGTATTCATGAGAGATGTGAGGTTCTCAAAATCAGATACATTGTCAAGGATTTCAAATGAAGAGCATTTAAATATATCCTTTTGATACATACCTTGTAAATAAGTGAGAATATTAGGATTCATAGTAAGAAACTTGTAGAAATTCTCAAAGTTTTTGATATATGCATGTAAAGATACCAAAAAGCGATGAGATGAAGGTGCCATAATGAAATGTCTTGTAACATCAATGAGAACTAGTAGCACACCCTAGGTGTTGAAATACACAATGTGTAATTGAGGTAATGCCAAATTTTAAGCAAGTATATCAAATGATGCCAAATTTATGTTTTTAAATATGTGCAAGATCAGATTTCAAAAGGTTTTCAATAGATATGCAAGAAACAAATGCAAAAGTATGTATGAGAATGACCTAAAATGCTAGAATTTTTAACTTTTTCCAATGCAAATCACTAGAAGAAGAGGTGTTGTGAAGAATTTCAAGAGGGAAAGAAAATAATATGCCTAATAACATTCCAATGATGCAGCAATATCTTTCACAACATACTTTTGATGCAAATCTAGAGTGATGACAAGTCAAAACCTAGTGAAAATACACCTAAAATATGCAATTTTTCACCAATTTTCAATGCAAATGAGTAAGAGAAAGGGTGTTGTGAGGAAAATTGTGATGGAAAGAAGATTATAACAGTAATATCAGTCACCTAATGCCATAAAATCTGTCACAACACGCCTATGGTGCCAATCTAAGTCAAACCCTGGTGAAAATATAGCTAAAATATGCAAATTTTCACAAATTTTCAATGTAAAGGCCTAATAGAAAGGGTGTTGTAAGGAATTTGAGAAAGGGAAGAAAATGTTATCCCTGCTAACAGCCAATTAATGCAGCAAAATCCCTCACAACACACTTATTATGCAAATCTAGAGAGACGATAAGGTCAAATCTAGTGAAAATGCAAGGTTTTCAAAACCTAGACATGAAATTTTTCAAGAAGACTACTATGATGCAACACTATAAATATAAATCAGTCCTAATGAGTGTTTTAAAATGGTAATAAAACTAGGGTTTTATGAAAAATGCACAATTCAAAGCAATTAGCTAGCTAATGCAAAACTAGGTGGCTTAAGTTTTTCCATCTATTAGTACTTCGTATTGAGGTAGGAAAGTTGATGACTAACCCCAAGCTAATGCAAAACTAAGTTTTTATGAAAAATGCACAATTTCAAGCAATTTTTGACAATTTAAGCATGAAAATGAAATGCAAGTGAACACTAAATGATGAATTTCTATAATTTAAATCAGATCTGATGAAAATAACATAAATTTAGTGAAATTAAATACCAGTTAATTCAAATTATGCTAAAATGCAAGCCTAAGGTGCCAATTTTAAATAAAAATCAAAATTTTTCAATTTTTTTGTAATTTTTCAAATGCAATAAGGGTATGATGAAAAATAAATTTCATAGTTTTTTAAATGCAATAAAATGGATGAATGCAAATCTATCGCACACACTCAGCAAGGTGCTAAAAAGTCTAAAAACATAGGTTCACCAAAATGTTTAATAGTGAAAAAGGGAGGAAATGTTTTGGTTTAAGTTTCAAAGGCAAATCCTCCCTTCTCACTAAACATTCAAGGGCATATCAACCGAGTTGAATCTCCACTAGTAAGAGAAATCACCTATTAGGTTGGGCTGCCACTTGGAAGAATGCAGAAGTTTAGATTTATCAAACAATATCTCACTTTAATGCTCAATTTTACTTAAAACCCTAAATATGCAAAATAGTAAGCAAATTATTGAATTGTAGCAAATCCTTTTAGATCAAGGTGAAGGACAGAGATATTTGACTCACTATTTTTTGAAGTTCAAAAAGAAAAATAGTCAGAGACACAGGGACTAATGCCCTAGTCCAAGGTATAGTTTCTGTCACAAAATCTAGATCTTCTTCCAACACTGATCTGTATTGTATCTTTTGTTTTTGCCTCAGGGAAAATGGAGGACATAGGGACTAATGCCCTTGTCTCGAAATGTTCACCGGAGTCCTTTGCTTGTTAGATCATGAATCCCTATTGTCTGCAACCTCCTTTTTGAAACTCCACTCAGTGAAACTCGGTACCTGTAACCTGCAATCACAAAGGATTGTGGGAGGGGGTTCTGGTGTTTAGAGGCTCACCTCAATCAAGCCCTGGAGAGATATTCAAGTCTTCTGAACATCGTTGTCAGATAAGAGTATATATCCCTATGGGATAGAGGCAAAAATCCAAATGCTAAATGATTGAAAACACAATAGCTATCACCTTGTAGTGTAGATCTCATGGAAGGAAGATGCTCTTCATGTCATGAGGAGATGGAGTCACAAATCTGCAAATACAAACACAATAACAATAGAGTACTGCTCTGTAACATAATGAATGCCTTGAATTACTTTCACAAAATCACAATTCTCATCTAATTTCCATCTAGTTTGCAAATGAAACATAATCATGCTTATATATGCAACTACAAACATTCCTACTAAGAATTTCATAATTCAAACTTGAGATGTCGGCATAGGACCCAAATAATGGTCACAAAATTGACATAAAGGTTTAGGGCTGACCTAAAATAGGGTAGGACTAGGGCACTAGCCCCCAAGTCCACCCTCCCATTTTAGGTTAGGACTCATTAATATAGTACCCCCTAGGTCCTATTTGCCATAACACTTAGGTGTTTTCTCATCGAGATTCAAAATTAACATGCAAGATGCTTATAATGCATTCTAAAGACCCAGGAGCTAAACCTTAAGAGCGAAAAGCCCCCAAGGGGACATTTTCTGACACAACAGTAACATACCCACCTATTTTTTTACCATATTTTATACTATTTACAAATCATCAAGACTTCAGTTCAAAAATGCAAATCTAGAATTCATGGTGTAGAGAAAAGAATAATTTTCATTACTAACACTAGTATTCAAATATGTTAGAATGGTATGAGCTTGATAGGTAAAACCATTGTGGTTTCTTAAACTGAGATCTAGGTTCACACTCTCAGGAGACATGAAAGCATTGAAATCAAGTGGATCACATCATCCCCTCTACATTGGATAGTAGTAAATTTTTAGCATAAGTAGAAGGGTCAGGGGAATTTTACCAAACCAATGAAACCTACTATCCAACTATTAATTCTGTGTATGTTAGAAAAGAAAGACACATAAATAAGTAGAACAAAATGCTAGGGAAGTAATATAATGATGTTATAAAGATTGAAAGAGAAAAAATAGCATTTAAATTCTCCAACAAACAAAGAGGCAATAAGCTAGAGATGTGGCAAGTTGTTGATGTAAAGACATGGCTACAACATGTATTTATGCAGTCCAAACATACTCCACAAAATGAATTGCACAAAAATGCATATTGAATGTAACTGAATCATTATACAAGGTTACTGGATAAACACAATACCTAGTTTTTTTGGAGACACCACCTAATGGCATGAGTCTTATTTGGGCATAGGTCAAGTGGAATGTACTTCTTCTTCCTGAATGCCTCTCTCAATGTAGTTTTCTAGGTCTGGGAGATAATAGTCAAAACCTATGCTATTGATTTCCTTACCACTTTACTAAAAATAGAAACAAATCAACATCAAATACACAACGCTTTATAAAATGAACAAAACCAAGATAAACTGAAACCTCAAACAAGAATCAATAGGTACAAAACTTTCATACAAGAAACAAATTAACCCAAAATAGAAATGGCTATGCAAATCAAAAACCTTGTGCCTGCACTAAACCCTAACGACCCAAATATTATGAAAAAAATACATGAATCTAAGCAATCCCTGGATCAACTTAAAAACCTCAATCTTAAAAAATGAGCTCTTCCATCTTTGAGAGCTTATTGGGGACTCCACCTATAACCTTAACCACCCTGAGCAGTACCAACTTGGCCTTGAGCTCCTTCAGCTAGCTCAGTAGATCAGATTTGCTCTTCGTGTGTAGCTCATGAACCCTTATCCTCGCTACCCATTACAAAATTACTATTAAAAATCAAAATACCCACAACTTTCAATCTAAAAACAATGCATCTAATTAGTGACGAATGTTAAGAAAAATAGGTAAATTTACATCAGAGATCTTTTCAAATACATGATAGATAAACCACACACCTTCTCGCAAAGTAAGTAGGGCACAGAAATAGACTACAAGCATAAACCCTATTTCCTAGAGCATAAACTGACCTGGGAATTCTCCGTGAGCTATTTAGCAGGAAGCCGTGTAGGGGCTACTCTGGCTACTCTGCACTTTCCATTTCGAATAAGAACAAATTTCATGGTAGAATGTGGGAGGACGCAAAATGTGGGAAGTGTACAAAAATGAAAACCTAAAATGGGCATATGTAAAGAAGGCACAACAGAACATGGGAGGTGCAATACTATTACTATTTTTAGGTGAAAACAAAAACCTAACGGCGACATGATTTTCTGGCATCCAAAAAGATTTCAAATTTTTGACATCCGACAATTTCCAGCATTTGAGGGTTTTCCAAGAGTAAAATCTCCCACTAATAGCCTATTGGCTAATTACAATAGGTACTAATAAGTATTACAATTTTTTTAATAATATTTGCATAGAATTAAATAAAATATATTATTTGTTTAATAACCAAATTCCTAGCAATAATTTAATTAAACAAGTTAATCTATTAGTATTGCCAGCTCCTCGCTTCATTCCATTAATTCCATACTTTTGGCGATAATTTAATTAAACAAGTTAATCTGTTAGTATTGCCAACTCCTCACTTCATTCCATTCCATACTTCTGTCCCCACCATATTTTTTTTGCTAGATTTTAGTGTGTTTGTTTTATTCAAAATAGTATTTCATCTGTTCTTAAGAGCTCAAATTTTGAGCCAATCACAACACAGATAAATGATTTGATTTTCCAAATAATTTTTGTTAAAATTTTCTCATGTAGACTTAGGAAAAATTAAAATTTGTTCAACATAAAAAATAATACTTTGTTTTGATTGGTTTACTCTAGATAGATTAATCACTAGATTTAAAAAAACTCATTGCAATAGTACTAATAAAGCATATAATTTACTTTATGGGTAAATTAATTCTTTTAAAATTGATATTCTTATCTATAAGGTAAAATTGATTTGAAGGTTATAGCCAAATTGATAATGTCATCATATAAAGTATAAAGGACATTATTTTATGATATCATCATATGTATATTAGTGGATATTGATAACTTATAACCACAAGTATATTAATGCTAAGTGTAATAATTATATGGGGTACTTGATTTAATGACAAAAATCCTTGAGTGTCTTAGTAGGAATTTAATTCATAATCTTATAGTTATTTTATGTGTAAAAATAATCTTGTAAGTTGTTTTTATGGAAATGATATTATTAAGTGAGTTAATCTAACTTTATAATAAAGCTTATAATTTACTTTATAGGTAATATTAATTATTTAAAATTGGTATTCATGTTTATAAGATAAAATTGATTTGAAGATTATATCCAATTGGATAATGTTAACATATAAAATGTAAAGAAAATTATTTTATTATATCATCATATTTGCATTATCAAATATTGATAGCTTATAACCACAAGTATATTAATGTTAAATGTAATAATATAATAGGGTACTTGATTTGCATAATTCCTTTAGTGTCTTAGTACCACACAGGTTAGGTGAAATATGTTAAATATCATTTAATTATATTTAGATGACTAGTGCTTTTATTACTATCAATATTTAATCTAATTAAATGACATCTTCAACCCATCAAGTGGATTTTCTTGGCATGCCTCACTTAAAGGTTCTTTGAACCCATGTTTTTAAGAATCAATCCTAACCAAGCCTATTGACTTTGTATTGCCTAGTTGCCTAATTATAGGAATTATTCATATAAATGTTTTTCTCTCTTTGTTCTTCACACAATGTCAATGTGTACCTTCTCCTTATGTTGGATTCATGTGCTATTGTGTGTGGAAAAAACTCATATGTGCACATGTTACATTTAGCAATGTGGCAATCTCTTGTTTTAAATTAATAATTGGGTTTTTAACTAATTCTTCTATGGTTTAATAGTGGGAATTATAGTCCCCCCATTCATGTGGTGTCTTCATCAATTCCAATCTCTACAGATAGATCAAGCATAAAATGAGCTCCTCCTTTGATAGGAACATGGAATATGAATTTCAATGGTGTGTCTTAAGGAAATCCTTGTAGTGCCCCTCATTTTTGCTTTTGTTAGACTAATAATGGTGTTTATGGAGTTAGACTTTATGACTTTCTGTGGATGTTAGATATACTGTTATGTGATTGTTTGATGATACCTTATTGAGTTAGATGGCATTGATGATGTTGCTAGTACTGATGTTTCATGCTTATGATATGTTTACATATGGACTCAATTGATTATGTGGATCAATCTTGTTGTGAGTGTCATGTGATTTACTTGATGATGATTCTTATTTACTTGATTAGTAACTGAATATGTTACTTGTTAGACAATTATATGATATGCATAATATGGTTTATTTGATTGATGTGTTGGTGTGAGGGACAGTATAGTATTACTCATGCATGGGTACCCTACTATGCTGTGAATCCCTCTCACAGTGTATTTGAGATTATAGTTATATGTATTGTTCAACCTTTTGATTTGATGTAGGATGCAAGTAGATGACACCGACTCTAGCTGGATTATTAGGTCTGAGCGTGTCCTAAACCCAATGGAATAGTGGAAGGAAGATAACATGAGGTTCCCTTGGTCAGTCAAATTCCCTATGTGGTTGAGTTTTAGTCTCAGATTTCCTCAGTTGGTTAATTGGTCTTTTGGAACCTGTCTGTGAGTCTCTGTCGATTCTATGGTATGTAATGTTGATTTGTAGCTTTCAAGTTATTTTGTTGGTTTATTATTTAATCAAGTAGAATAATAATAATAATAATAATAAGTTTAAATATATTAATGTTAGTCATTTGTAAATAATTAATGTAGAAATTTGAGAAGATTAAATAATTGAATATTAATAGAAATTAAATTAGTAGTTTCAATAGTTGATAATAATAAAATCATTAATATTTTAATCAATGCCAGCTCTCTAATTAGAAGGGTATTGTGATTCCTCGGGTTCCTTTTCCTTTTACTCATACTCTTTTTGGTGATGATACTTTATTATTTGGTTTTCCTTCTCTTCGTGAGGCTAAATGCATTCAAGCTACAATATCCAATTATTGTGATGTTTCCAATCAGGAGGTTAATTTGGAAAAGTCAAAAAAAAAAATCTTTAATACTAAGACGAATATCTAGTCTAGAATCATTTCTTTCTTGAAATATAAATTGGGATCATTACCTAGGCAATATTTGGGCATCCCATTATTTTTTGGTCCTAATAGGAAGTCTTTTTGGTCAAATATTTCTAAGTCAATTCATAATAGAATTGCCCTTTGGAAGGGTAGATGGCTTACTTTGTTTGGCAAGATTACTCTTGTTAAGCCAGTCTTGTCAGCTCTTCCAATTTATATGCTCTCAGTCTTACAAATTCCCAAAGGTATTATTGAGGATATTCAGAAATCTCTAAGGTCTTTTCTTTGGAAAGGTAGTTTAGAAGTTGGTAATAAGATCCCATTGATTTCTTGGGATAAGGTTTGTATTCCTAAATCCTTAGGGGGGGCAGGTATTCATAGCTTAGAAGCTCAAAATAAGTCTTTGGGTGCTAAGTTGGCTTGGAAGCTTTATTCCAAACCTCAGTTAAAGTGGTGTAAACTTATGCAATATAAGTATTTGGATTCTCCTGATTCTGAAAGAATTTTCACAGTTGAGAATCCCCCTAAGGGATCTAGTATGTGGAATTTTTTAGTGGCCTGCAGGGGTTATTCTCCCTTACCTTTCATGGAAGGTTTTTAATGGGTCTAAGGCTAGTTTTTGGGAGGATTCATGGAATGGTTTCCCTCCTCTTTCTCTTTGTGATGTTTGGATCAAGCTAGAGATTACCTTTTACTTAATTGGGGGAGCAAGGTGAGAGATTATTTTTCAGTAATCAAGGATGATTCCTTCTCCTCAGTGGTGTGGAGAGATTTTCAGCAGTGTGATTTCCCTCAGAACTAAAAAAATTTACTTTCTCTTCAGCTTCAAAAGAGGAAGATTTGTTTTTCTGATAAAGCAGATGAATTAATTTGGACTTTTTCAAATAATGGTTCTTACGCTGTTCATGGCAGTTATAGATCCTTGGTTTTCAAACAGGGAAGTCAGATGTTGGACTGGCCTTTCTCTCTTTGTTGGAATGTTGCTTGTCTTCCTAAAGCAAGTGCTTTTGCTTGGTTGGCTCTTCAGAGGAAAATTTTGACTAGTCAAAGGCTTTCTAAGCTTGGTTTAGCAGCTCCTTTTAAATGTGTTTTCTGTGGAAAGTGTGATGAGGAACCTGATCATCTCTTTATGCTTTGTCCTTTTGTTTCATCTTGTTGGTATTGGTTATTTTCGAAGCTCAATTGGTTTGCTCCTTTACCTAATTCTATTTTGAATTTGTTTCGTAGCTAGCCAATTCTTTATAAAGGCTCAACTTTCTCTTCTATTTGGATTGCCTCTCCTTCTGTTGTGATATGGAATTTATGGTTAGAGAGAAATCAAAGGATTTTTAGAAAAGAATTCCAATCTTATGATTCTATTTTGTCAAAGATTGAAAAGTCTATTTCAGAAGTGGTCATGAGCAATTTACAAAGGAGGGGTTCTTCAAATTTATATTTTACCTCCTGGGATGATCAACTTTTGAAATCTTGGAAGTTTTTGAAGCCTTTGTCAGACCTGGGTTTTTCTTCTAACTCTAGAGTTGATAGAAGTATTATTTGATGGGTGCTTCCTATCCAAGGGTATATTAAGCTTAATTTTGATGGTGCTTCGTGATGCAACCCAGGTCCTACCTCAATTAGAGGGGCTTTAAGAGGGGAATTGGGAGAACTTTTATTAGCCTTTGCTTTGAAAATATCAGAAACCACTAATAATTTAGTTGAGGCTTTGGCTCTAGTTGAAGGTTTGAAATTAGCTAAGCAGGTGAATGTTGTTAACCTTCACATAGAAGGGGATTCTTTGGTAATAATCAGTGCCTTGAAAAAAAATGTTGCTTTAAATTGGAAGATTAATTATATTTTAGAAGAGGCTCGGGATTTGTTGAATTTTTTTGATAACTTTATTATCTCGCATTGTTATAGATAAGGTAATCTTTTGGCAGATGCTCTAGCTAATTTAGCTTTTGACTTGAAGGTAGATCGTTTGATTTTAGACAGTGGTAATATTGAAGGTTACCCAAATATCTTAAGTTTAATTAAAAAAGATTCTAGTACTTGTAAAGCCTGTTTATATGTGTAGCACGTTCCTATTACCTCCATTTAATCCTTTGTTGGCATTAAAGGTGTATATTCGTGTGAATTAATTGTTTTATGATAATATTTGTGTGTGCTCTACTTTTACAACAAGGTAATCTACACTGATTCCAATTTTTCAGTACTTCATTTTAGTTTGTGGTATTTGGCATGAGCCGAGAGGACCTGTAATGATGTTTTACATTAATATCTGAAGTCCCTCAGTGTATTTGACCCCTTTCAGTGTTTTTTTTTTTCATCCTCTGTTTCTAATCTTAAAAGATGGAGATCCAATTGAATCACAGGCTTCACTTCCCTGTGCAGAAATGGGAGACAACTTTTTTTGGTAATGTAAATGCAGAGGGTTTAGCTTCTGTGTTTGCAATTGATAATCAAGACTCTGAGGAAGCGATACATGAGGTGGTAGGGAATGAATTGTTGGATTCTCGTGCACAGTCTCTTTATCCTTCTCAGATTTTATCTATGTTTGCTTCTAATGTGTTGGATTTGGTTCAGGATTCTTCTGTGGTAAGGTAGATAATTGCAAAATTTGTTCATCATTTTCTGTATTCATAGGAGGTGTTACTTGATGCTTTTTAGAATTATGATTTGTTTAAGTCAAGTGCTCTAATTGGTGGTTTGTTTACTAAGTGCAATATCCTTCCTTCTCCCGCACATAACTACACCTTCAATGCTTTTGGCTCGGCCATCCGTCTTGAGAACGAGGAACTGTTGAGTATCCCTCTTCATGCTCATAGAGCTAAATTGGGTGATTTACTGGTGAGTCAGGTGGAAGAGAAGTTTCATGCTTTGCTCTTTTTAATTCAATATCATCCTTAGATTTCTCCTCCTCCTGGGTCACCAGTTGAACCGGATGCTGCTGATGGTAATGTTATGTTACAAGATCTTAATGCTCCAGTCAATGGTTAGATTGTCTGCTTGTATTTATTCACTAGTTTTGTGAATTTTTTGGCAAAGGCTTCCTCACTAAAGCTCTGTATAGTCTTGAGGAGATGTTTTTTACAGCAATTTTGTTTGTATTCAGTTGATGATTCAAGGGGTATTTTCATCCTTTCATTTTTTGTGGATCTTTTGGGGGCAAAATTCTATAACTTTTGTGTATTATTCTACTTCCCCTTTCTCATAATTGTAATCCCATTGAGGGAAATTGTAAATTTTGAGCTATAACCAGAGTTTTTCTTGCTAGCTCTTTCTTGCCAGTATGCTATATTGAACCAACTTTTTGTAACTTTTTATTATTAATATATATAATTATAGTGGCTTGCCACTTTTGCTTGCAATCAAAAAAATACTATATTGGTTGATTAATATCTGACATGAAAGATATTATTTTATATTTGTCATTAATTTATTTGATTGAGTGGGTTTGTTGATAACTGAGAGGGGGGGTGAATCAGTTATCTTTATTTCTTTCTCTTTCTGAACTTTATTAATAATCAATGTAACATTAATTCAAATGAGCAAACATAACCATGAAATGGAAATACACATGACATAATATTTTTGACATGGAAACCCTGTTAAGGGAGAAAACCACAGGGTGATTAACCCAAGATTGTATTCTCTATTAGAAGAATGGAAATACAAAATGGCACTTGCCAATTAGGGCTCACTGCTCGAGCACACTACTCACAAGAAGGCACACTGCCTACAAGAGACACACTGTCTACAAAAAGAGTCTTATACAATACTTGAACTGATTAGTAGCATCCACATATGCTGGGGTTTAGTTCCGGTTAGGCTCAGTACACTGATCTGCTGCACTTCATCTTTCCTCTTCTCTTATGCTGCTTTCCTTTCACATACCGGACCTTCCTTACTGCTTCTGCTTTGCTTTGCTTTTATTCACACATCATATATCACAACACTACTTCTCACAACTAAATCCATCCTATATATATATATATCCGCACAAGTGATTTCATCATCTTTCTAGTCGGCACCAGAATAGTCAATATTTTCAATAGACTCTGATCTGTCAGCTAAATCCTTGCATACCAAGTAATGCAGATCAAGGATATACTTGTGGAAATCATTAACCATGTCATCCAAACATAATTCATGCCTTCATAACCTTTACTAACATCAGTAACACATCCAGAATAATGTCTGATGTTCTTCCAGTCAATTCTTCCTCTGTTCACACTGCCAATTGGGAACCCGATACTTAAGCATTCATATCTCTTTATCCTTTCCACACCGGAGGCTCAAACCTTGGAATCTATTAGTCAAGATAGTCCTCTTGACTTCCCCAAATCTACACTTTACCAAGATGCTTCCTCTGAGAGATCCAGACCTGTCTGTCGGATCTCGCCACATACTCTGTTCCTGTTTACCGGACCACAACATTCTTCACTCTGACTTCCGGTAGAGACATACCATGTCCTGCAGATGTGTGGGATGAATTTTGTTGCCATCAATGACAACAATCATGAATTCATATAGTGTCTCTTGCCAACAATCTCCCCCTTTGGCATTGATGGCAACACTTAGTGAAAAATGACTAAGTGTTTACACTATGCTCCCCCTTGGCTAATGCTCTGGTTTTATATACATTTTCTGGAGCTCCCCCTTAGTTGGATTCCTCATTTTTCACTGCTCTTCACTCCCCCTTTGACATCAATGGCAAAGGGTAGGGTCCGCATACCAAAAGTTTCAAAAAATTTAACTATACTTAGCTGCATATTACATACTCACATAAACTGAAGAATGTCTGCAAAGGATGTCTTCAATTGGACGAGTTCTGTAGCCCAACTTTGCTTCATTCTATCCAAAATTGAAATGTGACCGCTCAACAAAAATGCAAAAGCTTCTGCCCTCTTAAGATCTGTCAGATCATTGGTTTGGGCGATAGTCTGAGCATCACTTATGGCCTCATGCATGGCCTCTAACTTAGGGATAATGATTCTTCTAAGTTCACCCATCCGGCTAATTATGTTCTTCTTTTCCTTCTCAAAATTCTTTATTGCATTTGTGATTGCAATAGTCTAACACTCTTGATTGACTATGGAGGAAGAGAGAGGATCAAAACTTTGAGACAAACTTAGTATTTTATCCTCTTGCTCTTTTATTTTCTTCTCAATCTCTATTGTTGCTTTGGACCATGAAATACAAAATTTGTATACTTTTCCACCATCTATTAGAGCATTTTCTAAGCTCTTTATCCCTATACTCATATTTCTCCTATCATTACTTATCAACCCTTGTACCTCTGATAATCTTTTTGCAAGAAATTCCTTCCGGACCTTATCTTCTGCTGACTTCTCTAGTGAATCAAAATGTGTGCTAACACTATGGACTAGAGTTTTGAGATTACCAGATGAGGAGGCTATGGGATCTTTCTGAAATGATGGCATAATCTTTTCTAGCACTCCGGAAGCAGCTTCTATCAACTAACAGTCTTCCATGTGAGACTTTAGGAGTTTTTCTTTAGCCTTTGCATTAGCGAATGAGGCTATCTTCATTGTCTGTACCGGAGAAAGTGAATCAAAATTAAATGGTCCTTGTAGAAGTTTCAGTTCATCAATCTCTATTGTTTCTTTGTTTAGGAATTCTTGGACAGTTTTTGCAGTGTCTCTTGCCGGAGACAGATGTTTCTTCTCTTCTGCATTCTTAGGGCTGTCCCTTGGAGATTTCTCTCCTTCTACATTCTTACCACTATCAGTTGTGGTTTTCTCTATTGAGGTCTTCTCTTCCTCTGCAACCTTGGTACTGTCAACTTCTTTTTCCTTCACTCCTGCTTCTTTCTCCTATATTGTATCTTCTCCTTTAGATCCGGAAGCTGTAGGGGAAACTGGAGGATAGATATTTGTTTGTCCATGAGCCACCTCTTCCAAAATAGGGGATTCTGAGCCCTTGTCTTTACCAGAGTCATCTGTGATGGGAATGTTGAACTTTTTAAGAGTATTCCAGAGAATCTCTTTAGTCTCTTTTGCCACTTTGTCAGTTTCACCAAGCATGAGCTGATTCATCCTGGCTTTGCTCCGGAACTCATCCTTGCACTCTTTAAAGATCATATTCATTTGCTGTGGAGTGATTGAAGGGAAGAGCTGAATGGCGACTTGTTCCTGGATCTCGAGATCTTTTGCCTTTTGTAAGTATTTAAAAACTAAACTATGGCTTCCTCCAGAATCTTTTTATCTGCTTCATTATAATCATCATAGAATTCTGTTAAGGGCTGTAGGTTTCCATCCACAGTGATTGCTTTTACCACAACATCTAAGGATAGAGTGGGTTTTTCAACAAATTCCTCTTCCTTCTCTTCTTCTCCTTGACTGGTAGAATGTTCACTGGATGATTTCTTCTTCTTCTTCAGTTTCCTTATCTCCTCATCTGATTCAGTTTCCTCATCATCCTTTAGGCTAACATAGGACCTTGTTGCCTTTTTCTTTGTTCTCTTTTCTCCTTTTCCAGATGATTGTGCTTCCGGTTTAGATGCCCTTGAGCTTTTGGCAGTAGCAGGTGCAGATCTCTTTGATGATCTAGTCCGGGTGGAGGTTTCTATCAGAGCACTTTCCTTGCTTTTCTTTTCTGCCTCTTTCTTCTCTTCCTCAGCCCTTTCCATCCTTTTCTTGTGGGCATCAAGTGCCTCCTTTGAGATGCCAAGGCCTTGGGCAATATTTTCTACTTCTTTTCTCACCTTCCTCTTGATTTTAGGTTCTCTGAGTTGCACATGAATCTTTACACTCAGCTCCTCAAAGGTTCCAAATCTTTCTGCTTTTGAGTCCTTAGGTTGACTGAGCATGTGTTGAACATGCAGCTCTACAATTTGTTTATCAACTTCATACCCCGTAGGAATGATCCAGACTATCCTTGGCTCTACTGCCTCCATTAGGCATTGATCAGTGTCTACCATGAAGCACACTATATCCTTGTATTTCTCAACTACTGATTTGGGGATTCTTTCTCTGATTTGCATTGTATTTTGAAATTGCTTGAAGTAACCCCACAGAGCTGTATTCCTTGCCTTAGCATCCCCAAGTTCATACAAGTAGTCTCTAATCTGAATTGTTACCGGTTTGTCATTTTGCCATACCCATCCATTTGATCCAGGTAGCTCATTCATGAAGTAGAAAAATAGACATAGTATTAGTCCACCATATTTAAAGGAATTCTTCTTGTCCTTTTTGATTTTCTGTATGTTTTCCATTAGTTGGCTCAAAAGAAGTTCACAGAGGTCATATTCTGCATTCTTTCTCAGCATCTCATAAGTAGTATATACTGCAGTTCCAGATACTGAATTCTCCCTACTAGAGTGATATATCTTGTATCCTATTATCATAGATGCAAACTTGACATCTGGGTCAGTAATATCTTCAATGGTCATTGCCCTCTTATCAAATTTTGATCCGGTGGCCTCAGTTACAATGTTGTTTTTGATAGATTTGAGGACAGGTATCCCTCTAGAGGAGTATAAACCAGTTACTGCCCTAATTGCCTCCTTTGTGATCTTGCAAGGTTTGTTCAGCCATAGGAAGTTATCATGCACCCTACTCAATACATACCGGACCCATTCATCTTCTTCGAAACAAGGGAAATGAATAAACTGATCAAAATGTTTCTCCTGGATGCCCTTATATTCTGGTTTAAGCTCAAAAGTATCATCTATCAATTGTTTGTGATAGATGTCTCTCAGTTTGAATTCCCCAAACTCTTCAATATTTGTATGTATGTAAACCCTAATGTCTTCTGTGTGCAAAATGCCATGCGGAACACTAGAGAATGCTCCTAGGGGATCTACCTCCAATGATTTTTATGGATGTTTCTTGAATTCAGGGCGAGGCCTATCAGAGATCTTTACTATATTTAGAGTATGCATCTTTCAAAGCTTTGCAGAGAGATATTGAGATCGGAAAATACCTTTTGCACCTTTTGGTTTTGCGTAGTTGGCCGGATTGATTTCTGGATGAATTGACTTCTGCAAATGATCTTTGATGAAGTTGTGGAATTTTGTTGCAGAGCTTCACTTTTCATTTCTTCTTGAATGCAGAATGAACAAGTGATTAATGAGAAAAACCTTATATTGCTCCGCAAACCCTAATGTTAGGTTGCAATAAATGCTCGACCTAAGTTATTCCGGTTTGCCTTATTCAGATGACTTGGAGAACTGGATCAATCCTGATCTTTAAACATCATGCGGATCTTCCAAATCTTTACCATAGTTTATTTGGATGTTGCCCTTATGAACCCTACAATCTGCAACTCTTCTTGTGCCAGTTCTAGCACCGGTTGACTGGCTGGGGGAACAAGGTTTTCTTTGTGTCTCCCCCTGAGCCAGAGCTCACTTCTTAATTTCCAGAAGGAATATCAGCACCAGAGTCTAGTGCAGATCCAACCTCTACATTCTCTATACTTTTCTTCACCCAAATCTTGTTCATCTCACTTTTAACTTCATCCGCATTCTCCTTTTGTTTACCCTTATCTTGATCATTATGATATATCGGACCTCTTTTGTCCTGATTCTTACTTCTACAAAATTTTGCACTATGACTGGATCTATTGCAGATTTGGCAAACAACATTTCTTTGCATATTTGATTGCTATCCTCTTGATCTACATTGATTAGCCATATGACCTATTCTATTGCATGCAAAGCATCTACCATTGAATGATTTGTTCATTTGCATATTTCTGCATTCATGAGATTTGTGACCATACCTTTTGCAGTTAAAACACTATCTAGAGAAAGATGAATTAGTCTGATTCATTCTCTTTCTGCACTGATTAGCTTTGTGACCAAAGTGATTGTAGTTGTGGCAGTATCCATTGAAGGATGGATATCTTTGAGCATTAGGCTGTCTTACCAGAGGTCTTCTAGGCCTGTTCCATGGGTTTTCTGATCCAAAATTCTTCTGACCAGATCCAGAGCTTTCTCCTTTCTCATATCCCAAACCACACTTGTCATCTACCTTCTTTTGACTTCCAAGAAGAACTTCAAGTTGAGCAGAACTTATCTTGAATTTCTCTTTATACTCATTTGCTATTTGAAGATCCCTTTTGAGAGAGACAATTTGATCGTCAAGTTTTTCTTCATTATCTTTAGCATCTTCAAGATCAGATTCAAGATGTCTGATAATTGTATCCATCTGGTGGCAATCTTCTGATTTCTCCTTGAGAGATTGTCTTAGATTATCTTCAATTTTTCTTTTCTCTTCAACTTCTTGGATAAACTTCATGATTCCTGATTCCATTTCATGTCTTACCATAATGATTTCTTTTGATAACTTTTCACACAACTCAGTTTTTTCTTTTATCTCTTCATTTGCATTATTTGCTTCACCTTGTCTTGCCAATTACTGAAGTAGCTCCTTTCTCTTTTTCATAGAGAGACTTAATTTGTCTTTTAGTTCTCTCATGAAATCATCAACCTGTTTGAGTCTTTCCTTTAATTCATTGACTTCAGAGTTTGATTGTTCAAGATCATCAAGGGCAGTCTTGAGTTGCTCCCTTAAACCATATGCATCCATTTGAATTCCTAGATCTTCCTCAAGTTGTTAGGCTCTGTTAGGAGGAACTTAGCTCTAATACCAATTGTTGATAACTGAGAGGGGGGGTGAATCAGTTATCCTAATTTCTTTCTCTTTCTAAACTTTATTAATAATCAATGTAACATTAATTCAAATGAGCAAACATAACCATGAAATGGAAATACACATGACACAATATTTTTGACGTGGAAACCCTGTTAAGGGAGAAAACCATGGGGTGATTAACCCAAGATTGTATTCTCTGTTAGAAGAATGGAAATACAAAATGGCACTTGCCAATTAGGGCTCACTGCCCGAGCACACTGCTCACAAGAAGGCACACTGCCTACAAGAGACACACTGTCTACAAAAAGAGTCTTATACAATACTTGAACTGATTGGTAGCATCCACATATGCTAGGGTTTAGTTCCGGTTAGGCTCAGTACACTGATCTGCTGCACTTCATCTTTCCTCTTCTCTTATGCTGCTTTCCTTTCACATACCGGACCTTCCTTACTGCTTTTGCTCTACTCTACTTTTATTCGCACATCATATATCAAAACACTACTTCTCACAATTAAATCCATCCTATATCTATATATATATATCCGTACAAGTGATTTCATCATCTTTCTAGTCGGCACCGGAATAGTCAATATTTTCAATAGACTCTGATTTGTCGGCTGAATCCTTGCATACCAAGAAATGCAGATCAAGGATATACTTGTGGAAATCATTAACCATGTCGGCCAAACATAATTCATGCCTTCATAACCTTTACTAACATCAGTAACACATCTGGAATAATGTCTGATGTTCTGCCAGTCAATTCTTCCTCTATTCACACTACCAATTGGGAACCCGGTACTTAAGCATTCATATCTCTTTATCCTTTCCACACCGAAGGCTCAAACCTTGGAATCTATTAGTCAAGATAGTCCTCTTGGCTTCCCCAAATCTGCACTTTACCAAGATACTTCCTTTGAGAGATCTGGACCTGTCTGTCGGACCTCGCCACATGCTCTATTCCTGTTTACCAGACCACAACATTCTTCACTCTGACTTCCGGTAGAGACATACCATGTCCTGCGGATGTGTGGGATGAACTTTGTTGCCATCAATGACAACAATCATGAATCCATATAGTGTCTCTTGCCAACAAGGTTGTCGGGAGTAATTTGTAGATTTGAAAATATTCTTGAAGGTGGTGGATTCCTGTAACGAGAAATAGGGAAGTGGAAATTTATGAATTTGTCTAATTTTAGAGAGGGGAGATATTTGAAATGGAAACTTTTTTGGTGAATGTGGGGACACGAATAGTTTACTTAGAAAAGATTTTGGAGAAGAAAGTTTGCAGAGGAAAACAAAAAAAAAAGAATCCAGAAAAACGGGAAGAAGTGGAAGAAGATATTGAGGAATAAGCTTCAAACTGGTATGTGTTCTTTGCCTATACTATGTGATGGCTTGTTTGATGGTTGCAAGATTTTGCATTTGGTGTGCATGTGTCTTAGATTTTGTTTTATATCTTCTGGTGGATTTATCTTTCCTGTTGAAATAGATGTTATGCATAACCTTCCATTTCCGCTTGGGTTGTTTAATGCTGGGGAAAAGTCTTCGATTCAATTTGTCAAAAACTGTCAATTTGTTTTGGTTGAAAGTACTTTAGGATAGTAAAGAGGTTCTTTTATGTTTTTCTCACAACCCTTGTTTAATCTAGAACATATCCTTTTGAGGCAATCTCATTGACCCATGCTTTCCATCATTTCCACAGTCCACCGGAGGATATAGGTGACATCATCTCTAGGTTTCTGCAACACTAATGATCCCACTGTATGGAAGTAGACATAAGTCGAGTCCCAAGCTCTGCATTGCCAATCACACATGCCTGAATGTAACTTTGAACACATTATTTACTTTCCTTTCTATGCCATTAGAATTATACCTCTTCTATCGAGCATATCCTTCTAACATTCATTATTAAGACGTCAATTTTCATGGGAATCATTTGATTTAAGAATTTTTGTATCATTTTGGTCCCTAACTCGTGGCAATTATGCCCATTGGTTCTACAACTTAGATTCTAATCTTTTTTTTTTTTGAATTTGAAATCCTTACCATATCCTTGAGATCAGCTCAAACTTTTAAACCATTGATGCTTTTTGCAATTGAAGCTTTGTGGAATTTTATCAACATTTTAGCCGATGTTTATGCTATCTTTATGCTGGTGCCCACCAATTTTGGTGAATTCTTCCTCTATTGTGTTAGCATATCCTTAATCGTGAGGGTGACAACCATCATATCTGCAAATCAATTATTAGCAATATTGGTAATTAAATTGTTTTAAATGGAAAACTCTACTAGAGAATCAGTGCTGGCTGTGAATAGAATGTCCATAACTTAGTAAGTTTTGTTATGCCACCAATATGCATATGTAAATATATATATATATATTTGCATCTAATAAATATCTTTCATTCATGCTAAAAAAACCCTATAGTGTTAAGCCCCACATGACCTCTTCTTGGCGTCGACCTTGTTGCCCAAGTTATAATGAACATGCTTTTCAATTTTGACTTGTCGATCTGAGATCCATTTGTGTTTATTTTGCAATCATCAAAGCCTCTTGTGAGTACAATCCATAGAGCATAGTTTAATCATTCTATCTTTTCATCAGAAAATGTGATACTTTTTCCTTCTGACGTTTACCAACAAGAAGCCATCATGCTTATGATGGAATATTTCCATCCTTGAAAGCCCTTGTAAGCACACAAAGATCTCTAGGATCTCAATTCCCAATTCGTCTTTATCTTCATGCTGATATTGTCTTTGTAAAATGCATTCCTTCATGCTCTATAGGATGTCATTATTGTTGCAAGTTGCATCACTGCTGCTATTAAGGATAGTCACCTATAATCTAGGGCGTGCAGGTGAATGATATATAGTAATGATTCTATTACAATACAGTCTTCTCGCTTCATCATAGAAAGTTTCTATATATTGCTTATCATTAGAAAGTTTTAAATTGTAAACTAGAAGCTCCAAATTATGAATAAGATATGAATCAATTTCATTGCTAATCTATCATTAAGTTGAAAACATAAATTTGTAACTTAGTTAAGTATGGGATTTAATATATGAAAGCACATATATTTTATTATTGTATTTTTAAATACTTGTGCTTTTCAAATAAATATAATTGTGCTATTTCTAATTTATGAATTTTTGTAATTGAATGGAGAGAATGAAATTTAGTTTAAAAAAAAATTGTATAATTTCTTTGGGTTCATCATTTTTTTCCTTTTTTTGAGTCATGTTACTCCAGAGGCTTAGAGTACTTTTGATCCTATATAATGTTGTGATATGGATGAGTTGTGATATCTTTTGTTTCGTATGAGGTCCTTGATAGTTAATAATGTGCCTTGAGCATTGACAAATGAGTTGATGGTTCATATTGTTGCAAGAGAATAGATACCTGTTGCAAGTATGAGGTTAACCAGTGTTGTCATTGATGTCAACATACTCATATTGCATTGATAAGAAGGATTGGATGAGCTGTGTGCTGAGGATATTGAGAAAATTAGTCTCAATCAGGAACAGTGATGAGAAGAAGGCAAAAGTACTCAATAGGTTGAGAATCAGAGGATGCAGATTAAAGGCTTTCTAGATATGAGTCTTGAGATGTTCTAGTTAAGATTTTAGAGGTCTGCATGAAGATCTGAAGAAGTTATGATCGATCAAGTAGAACCGGTTCTGGGAGATGCTCCGGAGTGACAGAGTGTTACAAAAAGGTCCGATGAGATCTGGAAGTGCATTGTCCTATTCTGTGGATTGGAAGAAGTGGTTGGGATGTCCTTGTGATGTGTCATCTTGATTTGTGCAGTGTTTGGAGGTCCAGAAGAACCTTTTGCATTATGACAGTGGCGACAGACTGTGTTCTTGAAGTTTTGGATGAAAAAGAGAAGAATTCTGGTAAGTAGACGAAGTGCAGATGTACCCATTCATACAGGCAAGCCTGTGAAGGTTCTTGGATCATGTTGAGGTTGTGTTGTCAGTCCGCATTAGTGCTAGAGCCTGGAATTGGAGATATACTTCCGGATGAAGATGTTCTTGTTCAGGCTGGCCGACCGGATAAGTTATTCATCTTGCGAATGTTCTTGTGGATAATTGCCGACTTAGATGATTGTTCCTAAGTCGTTTCCTTGTATAAATAAAGGTTTGTGAATTCATTTCATAGTGTGTCTTGCGGTGATGAGTGTGAGATAGCGAAGAGAAGTGTGAAAGGCAGAGCAGGAATTTTTGGGCTTAAATGGAACTGATCTGGACATGGTAAAGATGTCAATCTCCAGTTCAAGTTTGTAATACTTGTTATCTTTGTAGACAGTGTGTCTCTTGTAGGTAGTGTGCCTCCTTGTGAGCAGTATGCTCAGGTAGTGAGCCCTAATTGGCATGTGCCATCCATTTTTCTTATTCTTCTAACAGAGAATAATCCTTGGGTTAATCACCCTGTGGTTTTTCCCTTAACCAGGTTTTCCACATCAAAATCTTGGTGTTTCATGTGTTGATGTGTATCTACTTTGGTGTTTATGTCTTATGCTTCCATGAATGATTAATTGCTATGCTATTGATTAACAAAGTGGATTTAAGTGTTTGAATTGAAAGCGAATTAAGGATAACTGATTCACCCCCCCTCTCAGTTATCAACAATTGGTATCAGAGCCAAGTTCCTCTAAAAGGAGCTTAACCGCTTGAGGAGATCCAGGATGTTGTCATACAAGAAGGACAGTCCGAAGTTTGACAGAACCAACTTCACTCTTTGGAAAGGCTGCATGAAATATCACTTGGAGTGTATGGGAAAAGCATACTTGTCCATGGTCACAAAACCATATGTACCTCCACAGGGTGGTCCAACAACTCTGAATGAAATCACAGATGCTAAAAACAATCTGCAGACCAAAGAAGCTCTTCTAAGCGCATTAACTGACTCAGAGCTCTCAAATGTTGTTGACCTACCAACTGCCTATGAAATTTGGATTAAACTGGAACATCTGCATGAAGGAGATGAGTTTGTTAAGAGTACAAGGCTGCAGAGTCTCAAAGGGAAATTTGAAAGATTGAAGATGAGAGATGATGAAAATATCACTACCTTTATGCCAAGAGTAAATGAGCTGGTATGTGGAATTAGGAATGCTGGTGGAGTTTTGGATGAAAATGAGATTGTTTGTAAAATTCTCAGATCCCTTCCTGCTGCCTACAAAATCAGGGTTGCTGCCATTGATGAATTTAGAGCCCATACTACTATCACAAGAGAAGAATTGGCTGGCAAATGGCTGCATTTGAAATGACCGAGTTTGGAGATGATCCCCCCAAGACTGAATCTGCATTCAAAGCCAGTGCCTATGTGAAAGGCAAACAAAGATTTGATTTGGGAGAAAACTCTTCAAGGAAGCTGTCTTGGTTTGATCAAGCAAGAAAAGACATGGAAGAGGAAGAAGCAGAAACAACTCAACTTGAAGCCCTCATTGCAAAAAGCCTGCCAAGGGGATCTGGTAAGAATGAAGGAAAATTACCCTTTAAGTGCTTCAACTGCAATAAGATTGGTCACTTTGCCTCAAGATGTCCGGAAAGATCCACAAGATCAAATTCTAACAGACAAAGGTTCCAAAAGAATTGTTATAATGTTCATGAAGAAGTTGATAATGAAGGAGTGACAGATGATGAATCAGAGATAGGAGACAAATCTGGAAATGAATGGGTGTTTATTGCCATCAAGGAAGAAGATCCAATATCTACCAATCATAAGGTTGTAGAGAGAGCTTTGGCTGCCCAAGTTGAAGAAAAGGATGATTGGGTTATTGACAGTGGATGCTCTCACCATATGATAGGTGACAAGAACAAGTTCTTAGATTTGGAAAGGTATGAAGGAGGGATGGTAAAGTTTGGTGACAATTCTGCTGGTAGAATCAGAGGTAGGGGAACTATCTCTTTTGATGGAAAGAGCAAAACTGGTAATGTACTGTATGTTGAAGGATTGAAGCACAATCTTCTCAGTGTTGGACAGCTGGTAGACAAAGGTTATGATCTCTGGTTCAAAAATGGAAGATGCAAGATCTTTGAAAGCTCCGGAACTGAGATTGCATCCGGTACTCAAACAAAAGGTAATATCTTCCATCTGGTTGGTCCTAATAAAAATTGTTTGTTTGTTCAAGTTGATCAGAGTTGGTTATGGCATAGAAGGATGTGTCATGTAAATTTTTATAACATCATCAATATAAGTAATACTTAGGCTGTAAGAGATCTTCCAAAATTGGTGAAACCTACAAATAGTTTATGCAAAGAATGTTAGCTAGGTAAACAGAGCAGAGTCTCTTTCAAAAGCAAGGATCAATCCTCTACCGGATTATTAGAATTAGTTCATACTAATCTATGTGGTCCGACAAGAATCAAGAGTATGCAAGGTGATAGATATTTCTTGTTACTGATTGATGATCATTCCCAGGTGATGTGGGTTAGCTTTCTGAAAGAGAAATCAGAAGCTTTTGAGAAGTTCAAAATCTTCAAGGCTATGGTAGAGAATCAAACCGGATTGAAACTGAAATGTCTAAGGTCTGATAGAGGTGGTGAATTCACATCCGATGAATTCATAGACTTTTGTGAGAAGCATGGTATAAAGAGATAGTTGTCTGCTCCTAGGAATCCACAACAAAATGGAGTAGTTGAGAGAAAGAACTGGACCATCCAGGACAATGATGATGGAAGCCAATGTTCCCCAAATGTTTTGGAAAGAAGCTGTCAACACTGTAGTCTACACTCTCAATCGAGTTCAAATAAAAAACAATACCTGTAAGACTCCTTATGAACTTTGGTTTGGCATCACTCCTACTGTGAGATACTTTAGAGTATTTGGTAGCAAGTGTTACATTAAAAGAGATGAAGATCTAGGAAAGTTTGATCCTAGAAGTGATGAAGGAAGTTTCTTGGGATACTCCACTTAAAGCAAAGCATACCAGTGTTACAATAAGAGACTGAGAAAGATGATAGAAAGTGCAAATGTGAAGGTTGATGAAGGTATTGAGAAGCCCTCAAGATTTTATGAGTATGATGAAGATGATCAAAATGATGCTTTGGTTCAAGGAGCTCCATCCTCTCCTGAAGGTCAGATTCAGACTGATCCGGTAAATCAGGAAGAAGAGATAGGTCCGGATGAGCCTAATCAAGAAGCAGAAGTGCAAGAAACTCCCAAAGTTCTAAGGTATGTAAGACTGAACCACTCTGAAGATCAGATCATAGGTGACAAAAGTAAAGGTGTGCAAACTAGAAGGAATGTTGCTCAAAATCTAGATGAATGTTGTCTTATTTCAAAGATTGAACCTAAGACAATAGATGAAGTGTGCAATGATGAAAATTGGACAAAAGCAATGGAGGAAGAGTTGATGCAAATTGAGAAAAATCACACTTGGGATCTTGTTTCTAGACCTAGTAACAAGAATGTGATTGGAACCAAATGGGTCTTCTGGAACAAACTAAATAAAGTTGGTGAAGTAATCAGAAATAAGGCCAGATTAGTCTACAAAGGATACTCTCAAATAGAAGGGATTGATTTTGAGGAAACCTTTGCTCCGGTGGCAAGAATTGAAGCAGTCAGACTATTTCTTGCATTTGCTGCCTTTAAAGATTTTAAAGTGTATCAGATGGATGTCAAATCTACTTTCCTAAATGGTGACCTAGAAGAAGAGGTATACATTGAACAACTGGATGGATTTTAGTTATCAGAGCATGGTGATATGGTCTACAAATTAAAGAATGCACTGTATGGTCTAAAGCAAGCCCCAAGAGCATGGTATGAGAGGCTAGATAAACATCTTTTGAAGATTGGTTTCAACAAAGGTACTACGGATAGTAACCTATATTTTCAAATTGATCATGAAAACATCTTGATTGTTGAAGTATTTGTTGATGATATCATCTTTGGAGGAAGAGACAGTATGTGTAAAACCTTTGCAAACCAAATGAAAAGTGAGTTTGAAATGTCAATGCTTGGTGAAATGAATTTCTTTTTGGGTTTGCAAATTACTCAGACAGAGAAAGGAATCTTTATCTCTCAGACCAAATATGTGAAAGAACTATTGAAGAAATTTGGAATGGAAGATTCAAAGCCAATGAACACTCCCATGGCTACCGGATGTAAGTTGAGCAAAGATGACGACTCTCCTAAGATAGATCAGACAAAGTATAGATCAATGATTGGTGGATTACTGTATCTAACTCAGACTAGACTAGATATAATGTAGGCTGTTGGTCTTGTGGCGAGATTCCAGGCTGATCCTAGAGAATCTCATGTCATGGCAATCAAAAGAATTTTTAGGTACTTGAAAGGAACAGTTGAGTATGGCCTATGGTATCCCAGAGATCATGACTTTTCTCTTCATGCATATATAGATGCAGATTGGGTAGGAGATGTGGATGATAAGAAGAGTACAAGTGGAGGAGCATTCTTTTTGGGAAAAAGGTTGGTTTCTTGGCTAAGCAAGAAACAAGAAGCAATATCCCTGTCTACAACAGAAGCAAAATACATTGCAGCAGCAGGTAGTTGCACTCAACTTTTATGGATGAAGCAAATGCTAAGAGATATTCAAGTAGAATATGAGGAGCCTATCACAATTTTCTGTGATAATTCAAGTGCAATAAATATTTCTAAGAATCCGGTATTGCATTCTAAGACCAAGCATATCTCTATCAAATTTCACTTTTTGAGAGAACAAGTGAACAAGGGTGAAGTCAGATTGGAGTATGTGCCCTCCAAGGATTAGCTTGCAGATATTTTTACTAAACCTCTTCCCAAGGACTCTTTTGAGTATCTCAGGGAGAAGTTAGGGGTCATGGCCCCTCCGGTGATGAACTAGGATGCACTAATGTGCATCAGTCCAGTGGATATCACAGTCATATCTTGTGATCTAGATTGATGATGGGAAGCTGCTACTAAGGGGGAGCAGCTGGTATGATTCTGATGTGTTACAATTGCAATTATGAGCCCTTTGCCATTGATGTTAAAGGGGGATAGAAGACATGTGAAAAACAAGTGGTTGATGATCAAAGGGGGAGCAGTAAAGAAAGAGAAGACATGTGAAGAGTTGTTGCTGATAGGGGGAGCTGTGACAAAAAGGAGAAGTTCTTGTCTTGATGGTTTTTCACATCATATGTTGCCATCAATGACAAAGGGGGAGATTGTTGCAAGTATGAGGTTAACCAGTGTTGTCATTGATGTCAACATACTCATATTGCATTGATAAGAAGGATTGGATGAGCTGTGTGCTGAGGATATTGAGAAAATTAGTCTCAATCAGGAACAGTGAAGAACAGTGATGAGAAGAAGGCAAAAGTACTCAATAGGTTGAGAATTAGAGGATGCAGATTAAAGGGTTTCTAGATATGAGTCTTGAGATGTTCCAGTTAAGATTTCAGAGGTCCGCATGAAGATCTGAAGAAGTTACGATCGATCAAGTAGAACCAGTTCTGGGAGATGCTCCAGAGTGATAGAGTGTTAAAAAAAGGTCCGATGAGATCCAGAAGTACATTGTCCTATTCTGTGGATTGGAAGGAGTATTTGGGATGTCCTTGTGATGTGTCATCTTTATTTGTGTAGTTTTTGGAGGTCTGGAAGAACCTTTTGCATTATGACAGTGGCGCCAGACTGTGTTCTTGAAGTTCTGGATGAAGAAGAGAAGAATTCTGGTAAGTAGACGAAGTGCAGATGTACCCGATCATATAGGCAAGCCTGTGAAGGTTCTTGGATCATGTTGAGGTTGTGTTGTCAGTCTGCATTAGTGCTAGAGCCAAGAATTGGAGATATACTTCCGGATGAAGATGTTCTTGTTCAGGCTGGCCGACCGGATAAGTTATTCATCTTGCGAATGTTCTTGTGGTAATTGTCGACTTAGATGATTGTTCCTAATTCGTTGCCTTGTATAAATAAAGGTTTGTGAATTCATTTCGTAGTGTGTCTTTTGATGATGAGTGTGAGATAGCGAAGAGAAGTGCGAAAGGCAGAGCAAGAGTTTTGGGGCTTAAATGGAACTGATCCAGACATGGTAAAGATGTCAATCTCCAATTCAAGTTTGTAATACTTGTTATCTTTGTAGACAGTGTGTCTCTTGTAGGTAGTGTGCCTCCTTGTGAGTAGTGTGCTTGGGTAGTGAGCCCTAATTGGCATGTGCCATCCATTTTTCTTATTCTTCTAACTGAGAATAATCCTTGGGTTAATCACCCCGTGGTTTTTCCCTTAATCAGGTTTTCCACATCAAAATCTTGGTGTTTCATGTGTTGATGTGTATCTGCTCTGGTGTTTATGTCTTATGCTTCCATGAATGATTAATTGCTATGCTATTGATTAACAAAGTGGATTTAAGTGTCTGAATTGAAAGAGAATTAAGGATAACTGATTCACCCCCCCTCTCAGTTATCAACAATACCTTGCACTGTTGCTATGTACTTGTCAAAGTTGATGATTCTTGAATGGTTGGTGGGGTCATCTATATGTAGATAGGGGAGTGGCTTCCAATTTGGGGCTGGCATCCAAGGGGGTTGTCAAGCTAACCCATTGGAAGTAATTAACAAGTGATAATCTAATAATAAAATTTAGGGGGACAGGTAGTAATTCACAGTAAACAAGATAATTGGATTCCTCCCCCATGCCTATGGTGCTAGTTTAGACTAAGGATGGGATGAGAAGCCTGTTGATTCTGCATGTGTCACCCTATGGGGCTAGTGTCTAGTGAGAGACAGTTCAGGTAACCATAGATGGGTGTCGGCATCTAGTGAGAGACTGTCAGGGTAACCCATGTAGGACCATGCGATGACACTCCATCCTACTGCAATCTAGCATCCCCTTCCTTGTGTCATAATTTTCTTGTTTTTGTTTTTCTCTGGATGTTTTGTTGGTGATGTCTATCATGATTGAGTTGTGTTGTTCTGGGGTAGTCTTGCATCAATTAGTCTATTGTAATAGGCATGTTTATGTCATGGGACCTCATTGTTATCTCCTAGCATAGGGGGTGGACCTCAGGGTTCCACATGGTCGGGTGATTGTGCTTTATTCCATTAGTTTTCTGGCGTCGTGGCTCATGTGTAAAGAAGATGTTTTCAGTTTTGCACCTATAATTGAAGACGAACATTTGTGCTATTTGTATCTAGATCTTTTGTATCAGTGAAAAGTCATTATGTAACTTGAGATATCCAAAAAAGAGCTTTTGTATCATTGAATTATGTAATTCCTCTTGTAAGATAAACTATTCTACACTTGTAAACAATATTGTAAATGTTGATGTATGTATCTAATTATGTAATCAAGTTGTTAGTTTAAGTTATATGATTATGCTATGTATGATGTTGAATATTGTTTAACCTCATTAATGCAACTATGTAATCCCTAGAGATGTTAGTTTAACTTGTTGCAATCAGACTTTGTTATGTTTTGTTAATATTATTTCTATTTAAAAAAATAATAATAATTTTTCCCTTCTATTGCTTTAGTTGAACTTATCTCTAGGGTTGCATGGTGAGGCATTACAATCCTAGTCCATCAGGAGTAGGTTGTGTCATTCAAGACCCTAATAGAAATATGATCAAAGCCGCATCAAAGAAACTCTCCCTAGGAACTAATAACAAGGTAGAGGCAAAAGCATTGCTACTTGGTTTCTAGTTTCTCTAAACTTACCCTCCAAATAAGGTGATAATAGAAAATAATTCATTGGTAATAGTTCTCTACCTTAGGAAAAGGCAATCTTCAAAAATTGGAAAATCTAAAATATTTTAAATGAACCTCGGAGCTTCTTGATTGTCTCATGGAATATTTCATCTCCCATTTCTATATGGAGGGAAATTAGATTGTTGAATACTTATCAAATCATGGTATCTAGATCAATTGGAAGACATTATTACAAGTGATAGGCTATTGGTTTGGTAGGGGATTGATGGTGTGTGGAATTATGATAGCTAGACAAGCCTCACTTCGTATCGAAGGCTGGTAGTATGATCCCCTAGTGGTGAGGTTACTGACATTATTTCCTAGCATGCCACTAGGTTTCACCTCCCAAATGTATGTGTCTATCTCCCCATTAAATCTACAGTTAGTGTGGGTCCATTGCTATTCTATCTGGTGATCATGGAGTCTTTAGTTTTAGGTTCTAGTGTCTATCAAATGGAATTTATAGGGGAAATAACTTTAGCCAAGTTAAGGTTTTTTCCTTGAAGAGGAGGATGTCATGCCAACTATCAAAGAGATTTTAGGGAAGGATTTCTTGGAAGATGCTCAATGCCATCACATAAACTCTAAAATCTCCTCCATACTAGTAAGCAATATCCTAACTATCACTAGTGACAAGTAATTTGTTGATGTTTGTTATTGATGTCAAAGAAACAAAGGGAATGAAGGGAATGAAGTTTGTCATTTGTGTTAAAGGTAGTGTTGATGCAACATGCAAAGGTACATGTTCCTATTCCTTCATTTCATAGTGGTGATGCAAAAGAGTGTCATAGGTCAGTGGTGATGTAAAAGGTGTATTTGTTCTTTCACAGTGGTAATGCAAAAGTGTGTCATAGGTCAGTGGTGATGCAAAAGGTGTATTTATTCTTTGCTGTCATCTTAATGATAGAGTTGCTTCATTTCAAAGCGATGTCATTGTTGATCATTTAGAGGTATATAAGACATGGTGAGTTGATAGGGTTATTCTTCAAACCTTCATTATAACACAAGTTGTCATCTTTCATAAATCAGATTAGATATTCAATGGATAGTTTTGCATAAAAGCATGAGAGATATGGACAGAGATTGGTATTTATATCTGTTACATAATAGACCCTCAAAAAGTTGCAAGGTGATCATTGTCAAGAATTGTCTTGACCTTTCTTGGTGTCACAAGTTGCTCACGGGATAGTTTGATCAGTTGCATATAAATGTAGTACTATGATCAATATAGGAAATGATCAAGTGGCAACGATTAATTTCATGATTCTACATGTTAAGAAGTTCATTCAGTCTTCTGATATCAGGTGTATGACATGACAGGATCTCAACTTACGTATGGTGTGTCTTCAAGGTTCTTAACAAGGAGTTCATCAGGTGTTTGTCTAATTGTACAATAGATTGAAGACAAGTGACAATATATCATGCAGTAGTTGTCATCATGAGTTCTACATCAGAAGCCATACATTGAGGTCTACATCAAAATATTTACATGAAATGAGTATTTGGTCATTTCAAGTTTAAAGGTTTTTTTTTCATATTTTTGATGACCTAAACTTGGCATTCCTAAAACTCTAATGGGTCATTCTTTCTAAAGCTAAGTTTGGTTCCAAGGTCAAAGTTCATCATGTCTCTATATTGGTATTTCTTAGAAAGTAAGGATTAGTGGTCCAGTTGTGTGGTAAAATAATTAGGGTTATATCATATTTTGTTGAAGTTTCTAATGTCCTAAAGACTCCTTAAAAACCCTAAATCTCAAGGTTTAAACCCTAAGGATCATAAAGCAAAGTTCTTTTAACGACAGGTTACCTTTTCTTTTAATCTTTTGGTGACTTAATATCGAAGGTCATAGATCATTTAAGTGATCACCTTAAGGGTTCAAAGACATGTTTTGACCAACCTCCTAACCTAGGGAAACCAGTTCTATCTGGTGAAAGGTTTGTATTTGGGCACCAACATCAAATCTATGGTGTATGTTTAATCTTCCTCAGGCATGAAATAGAAAATCCATGGTTTATATTTAAACATTCAATGATCTTTTACCATGGTAGAAATTTGACAATCATCCACTTGTGTGCACCATGACAAGGGAGATATAGATAGTTTTAGTAACTATTTTTGTTCAGTGTTTTGAAAAAATAGAAACCCTAAATGGTATTGTGTTGTTGGTGGATTCAAGGGTGAGTTTTATCAAAGAATGTGTAATGAGAATACAGAGACACATGTATGGTGAGAAACAAAAATATATATACATAGTCTTTACTTATTGAAGATGTGTAGAAAGCAAATGTCATAAAACAAAAGAATCTTTCATGAAAATGTCTCTTGATTGTTCCTAGATGAAAATGGCAGATAGTCTTTACATCAGTCAGTGATGTTGCAGATAGAGTAAAAAGATACAAAGGGTTGTATTTTATAGAACATGATGATCATTGCAGAGATTGATGACTAAGACAGATTATAATGTTGTAGAGAGAATAGGGTAAGGATTCAAAGCTTGTTTCAATGTTTATTTGTGTTAGATGTAATTTTGATTGCAGTGATGATACAAGTTCAGTGTAGAGTGAGTACTAGAGAAGTTTTGTGATAGAAACATGATGTATCATGCAAAGAAGAAGGTGTTTGATATGGATGTGAATGTATCTTGAGTATAGTTGATTATGTGTAGTCCATGATGTCATTGTAATAAGGATAGTGTATTGTTTCATTACTTTGTAAAAGAAAGGTACCATTGAGGTGTTGATCTAAGGAGTAGATGTTTGAGTAAGAGAGTTATAGAACTCATCTATAACCTATGTTATCAATGTAAACAGAGTATTACTTTGTATATCTTTTTGTTCTATGTTTGGAGTTGGTGCTCCTTATTTGGGTGGATGTGGTGCTCCTGAGTATTTAGAGTTGGTGCTCCTAAATGCAGATGTGATAAGTGAGATCTTTGCCAGTGAGGCATAAATGTGATTAGTGAGATCTTTGCCAGTGAAGCACAAATGTAATCACTGAGATTTTGGTCAATGAGACCAAATAAAGATTTTGGTGAGGTTGGATACTAGTTTTTCCCTATTCAGGATTTTCCAATTTAAATCATGTGTCATGGTTTCATTGCTTTATATGACTTTGCCATGTTAGTGTTAGTAATTGCTTTTACAAGGTTGATGAATGAATTAGTTTTATTAGATCACTGATTCACCCCCCCCCCCCAGTGATCCATTATATTTGAACATAATTGACTAAAGAACTTGGTTATTTTTACATCTAGGAGAAGTTCATAATGGATATTTTAGAAGTTGCAGATAGATCCAACCCCACCAAGCTTTCTTCTCTACCCTAGACTAGTTATGAATTTTGGGGTTTGGTATTTATTCAAACTATGAGGGTAATTGAAGCTCAAATGGAAGCCTTAATCAAATAATTAGCTTCCATTCAATATTTCCTTTGCAATGGTCATGGATCACAGTCATATCACCCAATGGTTGAGGTGGAAAATCCCAGTAGCCCTGAGAAATCTTCTCCACTTCAAGAATGATTTAATGTGGCAAAAGTAAAAGAAGCAATTAAGTTCTTGGCTCACCACATGGCCCTATTCAATAAAAAAGATGGTTCTTATGGCCCAGAGTTAGGTAGTTTCTAATTTTGTGTTTTAGTTATATCAGTGCTCTCTCTTGTCAATTTTGTGTTATTCTTTGTGAATATTAAGATGGTTAGCAGCTAGTGATGGTCTTCTTTTCAAATTTAGTTTTTCATTCTTTTTATTGTGGTTAAGTACAATATGTTAGGTTTAATACTTTTAAATTAATGTATATGCATCAGTTGGTAACTAGCATAGTCTTTTTGTGATGTAAATGGAATTTATGTTTTGGGTCTATGTTGTTGATGACTAGCTCTATCCATTTTGTCATGTAATGGTTATCCATGTTTTGATATCATATCAAGCAACTATGTAATAAATTTTCATTAATATAATTTAATGGGAGAGGGCCCTTACCCCTTACTTTAATTATTAAAAAATAGTGGGCATTAGGGTAAGCTTGACCTAGAATCATATATGTATTCCTCTTGGAAATAGAACACACTAGGGTTATCCCTCTACTTTTTAGTAACAAAGCATGTTAGAGGGTTTTCTATTTATGTTCTAATAAATTAAATATTTTATTCTATATAAACCCATATTGATAATGTTCTCCTACATTTATATGGATTTTCCTTTCATTATTTCTTATGCATCCATATAGACATTTCTCTTTTGTGTCTATGTGGACCTTCCTTTCTACATGCATTCCCTAATTCATCTTAATCTATATTATGAATGTATTTTTTAGGATGTGTTGACAAATGGTTTTGTAGGTTATGTTTATCTAACATACTTATTTTTTAGATCTAAGTCTAGGGTCATAAGCCTCTCATAAGAAGACATTGCAACGTATCTTTTTAATAGTGTATCCAAATGCATTTTAAACTTTATGTACTTTATCTTATCTATATTACCTAGTGACATCAGCTCACTAAAGTGGGAGAAAAATGTAGAGTAAAAAATACATACCTTGTAATTTCTAATCTATGTATTGCACTTGTTTTAGTGTCCATTCCCTTAGCATATTTTTAGGACTCATTTAGCCTATTTATTAAGCCATTTTCCCTCGCTAATTACCAAATCTTGTCAAGTTCTTGTTTTTTCCAACTTTATATGTTCTTAAAAATTTATCCATACTCGGAAGTTACCATGGTGTGTAGGCATCTCTTCAAGTGCAAATCCATCTCTAGATAGTAAAAATAATTCAAATATGTTTATATCCCCTTTTTAGGAAAATGAAACCCTAGTAGTACATTTTTCCCTACTAATGGTTCTTATCTCAAGTACCAAAATATATCTTTTAAGCCATTAAACCTCTTGGATCTATTCTTGAATGCTCTTAGCTGATCTCTTGAAAAATCTATCTCATCTTTGATTTACTAATAGTTCATTTCTTGGGCTTATCTACTCCAAATTTGTAGCTTACTTTCTTAATCCAAGTTCTTGATTCTAACATTGTTGTTGCAAGATTTACATTTATTTGTTAGTAATGTATATTTCATTATTAACAAAGAAAATATCCTTTGTTTCTCTATTCCCTTAGCTAAAACCCTTTCTCATATTTTCTCCATTATTGTGCATTTCTTTATTTTTTCTCCTCTTCTTCCTCAAAGAGGCAATGACCATTCATTATTTACCTCTTGATATTAATTTTGAATTGTTGTCTCTTTCTTCCTTGAAGAAACATTAACATTTTTCTGCTATTTTCTTAAAGAACTCCTTGTATCAATTGCTTCTCTTCTAGTAATCAAGATGAGAGCTCCTTTTAATTTGTTTTCTAGATTCCTAAACTAAAACCATTTCTAGTTTCTACTCCATATTCTTGTAACTCTATTGCTTATTCCCTCTCTTGGCAATACTAGTGGAATCTACTTCTTTATTTTCCTTCTGTATGTAAGAATAATAATACATTTTTGTAGATTTGTATAATTTTTATTCACACTAATCACATTCTATTTAACTCTTATTCCTATAAGCGCTTAGGCTAAGCACACATATAATCTTTTTAGACTACCCATTGAAGCATAAAGGCTTAAATAGGGATCTATCCACATCAGTAGGCTCCTATGTAACTTCTTAAATAATTTCCTTATTCTAGACCCATGTTATTGTGTGGTTTAGCTCTCCATATTCAATACTTCACTACTAGCTTTGTACTTTAATCCTCTATTACTATTTGAGTAAATTATTTTATGCATTTGATTACTGTACATTCTAGTATCTATTTTTTGGCTTTTTATCTATCTAGTTTATAGGTTACTAGGTTGTTGTATGACATAATGACATTTTGTGTATACTAAGGACAAGTCCACATATGATAGACTATAATGCACTTGTGGTAGTGCCTTGGGTACATTTTTATCAAGGAAAACATATTCAATAGAATTTGTTCTTGCCTCTATAATATCTGATTACTAAACTAGGTTTCAATTTTCTTGTTTTCTATGTTTCTTAAACATAATCAAGATTATTTGATTCAAGTTCTCCATTTATTGAGACAAAAACCATAATATTATTGTCTAAGCAATAAACATAGTTTATCTAGGAAAATTACATTTTTGTGTGTTTATCTTTATTAGATAACATCTTTGTGTCCCTACTTTTATCTATAAATATAATTAAGTTAGCATTCTTAATATTAGGAAGTCAATTTGTTTTCTTCAAAATCCAAGACCAAAATATATCTAGAAAGACACACTATAATTCTTCATCATGTGGCCTAAAAAATTCAATCATAATCTTTTGGTATGAAATACTATTTCTCTCTACTTCAACTTTTTTAAAAATAGTCAGTCTTTTTTCCCACAAATCTTATACCTTTGTTAGCACTAGATTTTAAGGCCTAGATACATCTTCTCCCCTCCAGGGATTAGTCAACCAACTTTTGGGCAACACCATGAAATGTTGACATAGAACTTAGACAAGCATATTGATTCTTATATGTTAAGATGTTAGAACCTTGGTTCAAGTCAATGCAACACAATGGGATTAGATTTAACCTTAATACTTAACAATAAATAACTTAAAATTTAAAGAGGTACTTCATTTCACATGTATTCACACATGACACCATATTTTTTCATCTAACTCTTTATTATTAATTTATATTATCAAAATAATTATAATGTTTTGTCATATGCGTCTATTCTCTTATAGTCCCATCTCTTCTCTATTACTTTATTCTCTCTTTAACTTCTTAGACTCATTGCTCTATGACATACTAAGATGCCTTAATGTAATAAAATATCATAGGGACATGTCTTATATGTTAGCAAGAGACACTTCTACGCATGACAAGTGTTGTCATTGATGGCAACTAAGACCATTCCACACATCCATAGTATAGTTTCAGTTCATACCAGAAACTAGTTCCAAGATTTAAGTCCAGATAGACATGAACAGGGTATATGGTAGAGTTCAGTATTTTGGTCAGTGGATCTTTCCAGTTAATTATTGCATGTTGCAAATTTGAGGGAGTGTAGAGGAATGTTAGAACAATCCAAATCCAAGATTTTAACCTCCGGTGACAAAGGGATTAAAATTTATGAGCATCTGAGTACTGGGTCCTAATATGACAGGGCAGTTCAATGAAGAACAGGCCAACTTGTGTTAGATCCTTGTGCGGATCTAGTGGAAGTGTTCTGGTGAGTTGTGTATGGGATATAATGTTAGTGACTGACATGAATGGTGACCTGCAGGTGTTATTTCTGGTACGAATCAATATTGATGTATGGATTCAGCTGACAAAACAGAGTACCTGTATTGTTTGTTAAGTTCTTCATAAGGCTAACAGATAGGTGATTGAGTTTGTTGATGCAGATATATATAACTAATGGATTCAAGTGATATGGTGTGTGATAGTGATGTGATTATGGAGTAAGTGTGAAAAAGGTAGATAGAGGTGTGAAAGAGAAGAGATCTGAGGTCCAAATTATGGTAGAGCAGTAAATAGGGTAGAATAAAGATGAAGTGTGTAAAATCAGTATTTTGTGCTTAACTGAAACTAAATTCTTGCATTAGTAGATGTTATTCATTAGTTCAAACAACCTCTAATCCTTTTGTAATCATTCTTGTAGGCAGTGAGCCTCTCTTGAGTAGTGAGCTCTGGGCAGTGAGCCTGAAGGCATGTGCCTTCCCCTTTGTAATACTTTTAACAGAGTATAATTTTTGTGGGTTAACCCCCACCGTGGTTTTTCCCTTAACTGGATTTCCACATTAAAATCTTGGTGTCAAATATGTTGTTTATGTTTCTACTCATGTAATATTAATTCTTTCTTTTCATGATTATGTCATTAATCTGTTAAGAAGTGGTAAAGAAGAATTAACTGTAGCAAGCTTTAAAAGTTTTATGACAACTGATTCACCCCCTCTCAATTGTTAGCCCTAATTCCAACAATTGGTATAAGAACAAGGTTCCTTTGAAAAGTTTAATAGCTTGAGGAAGATCTGGGATCAGTAAAATGGACGAATACAATCTTCAAGGATAACTTAAACTTGCTTTAGAAGATCTTGAACAGTCCAGAGCAGAATTCAAAGAGCTATAAGAGAACCTTAAAAATGCTAAAGACTTCATTGAGACTTTAAAAGAAAAATTTAGCAAATCCAATGAAAAGAGGAAGGAGCAACCCCTTCAACTAGGAAATCATTATGAAGACAACAACAAGGATAAGGCCTTGAAAGAGAAGGCAAAGTAATGTGAGAAGTTAGCTAAAGAAGTTGTTGTCCTAAAACATGAGATGGAATCCGGGGTGATGAGGCTAACCAAGGAAATTGAAGATAAGAAGAAAACTAAAGAAGACATGAATCAAAATCTAAAAGAGAACTGAAGAATGTTGTAGAATGGATGTAATAGCTGGCCTCCTAGAGTCTAATCTACAAGAAAGTAGAGACAATGAGAAAGTGATGTAGAGCACGCAACGAAGTGGTGAAAATAGATTAGAATTACAGAACTATTGCTGTGGTTGAACCTTTGAACCCCTTGAACCTAATGAACTCGTGAACCGTTGATCCTTTAACTATCGGTTCAACATACTTCCATCACCCAGACTTAGGCTATCAGCATAACCCTATCCTCATCGCCTGATATCAAAATTCACACCGATATGCAGATTACTTCACTTTGACTTCGTTGAACCAATTGAACCTGTTGAACCTTTGAACCGGTTCAACCATTGGCAAGCATATACTATCGGTTCAGTTTTCAACTAATCTTCCGATGACTCTTCTCACACTGATACTTTCAATTTTGAATATGCATTGTTTAACCTTCTATCGCCGGTCACCCATTGTATCTCCACCTGCTTTGACCGCTACAGTCGGTCGTCACTTGTATCTTACGAAATGCATATTAACAATGTACATTCCAATATACAATCTTTGACATGTAAATGTAGTATACTCACCAAATGTCACTCGCATACAACTGTGATATACACAGATTGTCTTCAACATTCAATTGTAGGATATACACAAAATGTACTCTGATACAATTGTGATATACACAGGAAATGTATCTTCACTGAAACAATGCCAATCTTACGTCGAGGACGTCCTCTACAACAAAACTCGCAGTCTCTATTCTGTTGAGCCCTAGCACATAGAGATCCTAGGCTCTCTACTGCGACAACTCTTCCAGAGATTGGATCCTCTGTCCCATTCCACCATAAACACGAACAAAAAGAAAATAAAACAGAAAACTATGTATAGGGTCCATTCCACTGATTTCAAAGAAATCCACCAGTGGAATGGTCTCAGTCTTGCATCTTCAACAACAGAAAACTAGATTATGTAACGAACAATTTGATACAGAGAGTATACACAGAACAATTTGATACACAGAATTTATATAGAACACAGAACTTGTGAACACAAACTGATAGAACTTCTATTTCTTCAATCAAACTTCATCATCCCCTCTCCTCTTCCAAAAATGTGTTTATATCTCTCCTCATTCAGTTCCAACCGGAACATCAGAAGTTGGAGTCATTACAACTTCCAACCAGAATACCAAAACTCTAACTAATCACATGACACATCTTTGGCATACGACATCACTTAAACACATTAACAAGATGCCTAATCATAACACACTTGATTTAATCATCCACATACCCCAATTGCCCAAGATGTTCAAATTAGCTTATCAGGATGCCAAATTTGTAACACTGGTTTACATGATGGGTTTTTTATTACAAACATGAAATTACAACACAAGTCCTACATGACAACACGAACAAACATAGAAATGCATAAAATATGATAAGATATTAAGAACTTAGTCTTCTCCCTCAGATGTATATTTGGCTTGTTGAAGGGGTGCTCCTGCACTAGAAAGAACTTGAGAGGCAAATTGTCATTCTCAGACATGACCTAGAATTTGTAAATGAATACAAGGAGAAGTTCAAGATAAGCTCAACTAAACTTGAAGCACTGCTTGAAGGACAAAAAAAGGCTAATGACAAGCATGGTCTTGGATATGAGAAAGGTGAAAGCTCCGGATCCAGACAAAGAAATTTTCAACCAAGGAATGGGACCTAGAAGACCTCTAGTAAGACAGCCTAATGCTCAAAGATATCCATCGTTCAATGGCAATTATTTCAATTGCAATAAATTTGGTCATAGAGCTACTTAGTGTAGAAGCAGAGAAAATCAAAATAGTCCATCCTTCTCTAGTCAATGCTTCAAGTGTAAGAGGTTTGGTCATAGATCAAATCAATGCAGAAGTATGATAATGAATAATTCTAACAATAGAAGAAATGACAACTCCTTCAATGGCTACTGTTTTGCTTGCAATGGATTTGGACACATGGCTAATCAATGTAGATCAAGAGGAAATCAAGTATATAAGCAAAGAAATGTTGTGTTCTTCAATTGTAACTGATTCGGTCATTTTGCAAGAACCTGCAGAAGCAAGAATAATGAAAGAAGAGGTCTGGCAAACCAAAAACTGGATGAGCAAAGACAAGACAAAGGCAAGGGTAAAATTGATGTGAATGAGATCCAGAATGAAATGATCAAGACATGGGTCAAGAAAATTGTTATGAACAATAATAATAGGCCCATACCGAAATCCAGTGCTAACAATTCCTCTGGGAATTAAATCAGGAGCTCTGGGTCAGGGGGAGCTACATTGAAGATCAAATTTCCCTATCCAGTAAGTTGGTACCTGAATCTGGCACATTGAATGAAGCTTGAGAAGCTTATTACATAACTTTTGAAGAAAAAATTTAGAAGAAAAGAAGCCAATGTGACTAATTGCAAAGAAATTGAGGATTGACTGCATGCAAAAATAGTGTAACCAGATGTGTTAGGGTAGAACATTTATTACAAAAGCAAATTAGGTTTTGTGGAGCTTAAAAGGGTCATTCACTCTTCATTTGAATCACTTTACATTCGAGGAGAGCAAGAAGAATAGTGTATGAGCTGAGATTCCAAGGATTTGAAGTGTGACCGGTGAATCTGTCCACCAACCCTAATTTCATGGAAAAGGTATTTATCTATGAAGCTTTGAACTTTTAATCTTTGCAATGGCTACACCTTTGGTTGTTGATATTACTGAAAGGCCTTGACCCAAATTTAAAAAGCATCCACACAAATCAGTAGAAGTTGACCCATTAGGTGCATTTTCAAGTGTTCTGTATGGTGTGCTACATGTTGAAGATATTAGGGTTTATATTCGTGCGAATATAGATAAATTTGGGGACTCAAGGTATGTAGATTTGTTTGAGAGTCATCCTAGGGATAAAAATCACGACCTTAAACCTGAGTATAAGGCACTACTTGATAAACATTTTATTTAGATTATGGGGTTTCCAACATTTGATGAAGATGAATGGGTCTAGTATGCATGATGAATTCATATGGTTGTTAAAACCATTCAAGATTACCAAGGATGTTATCAAAATTGTGATTGGGTTAAATTCAACTGGTGGATTACCCATGTTGAAATCTGTGAAAAACCAAATTGTTACCGATGCAACCGGTGCAAAGTTTAACAAGAGGGCAATGACCATCAATGACATTATAGAACTGGATGTTAAGTTTTCTTCCATGGCAATTGGCTACAAGATATATCACTCCAGCAGGGAGAATTATGTCTCTAGAACTGCCATATATGCAGCATATCAAATGTTGAAGGAGACTGCAGCTTATGAGATATGTGAGCTATTATAGAACCAGCTGATTGAGAACTTGAACAAAATCAAGAAAGATAAGAAAAGGACTTTTAAATATGATACATCGGTTCTATGCTTGTTCTTCTACTATATGAATGGAGTACCTGGAGTAAAGTGTGTTCACTAGACTAATGATGAACCAGTTGACATTCAGATCAGAGATCATCTACACAACATTGGTGACTATAAAGCTCAGAAAACTGCAATCTGGGGATACTTCAAGAATTTTTAGAGTATGATGCATTCAAGGGAAAGAAACCCTAAATCAATTGTTGAGAAGTACAAGAATGAAATATGTTTTATGGTTGACACTGATCAATGCTTAATGGAAGTAGTGGAAACTAGAACTGTTTGGATCATGCTCATGGGTTATGAAGTAGATGGAAAAAACTTGAATATGTATGCTCAACATCTTCTGAGCAAGCCAAAAGACACAATAGTTGAAAGATTTGGGACATATGAGGAGCTAAGTTTAAAACTACACGTTGAGCTTAGAGAACTTGAAACCAAAAGAAAAGTAAGAAAAGAAGTTGAGTAGTTCGCCAAGAATCTAGGTCTCACAAAGGAAGTTGTGAGGCAATTCAAGGGAAGGACTGAAAAGGCAGAAAAGGAGAAGCAAGATAAGAAACAAGGAAGTGCTCCAGTAGAATCCTCCTCCACATCAAGGACTACTAGAATCTCTGTTGCTGCCCCTGTTCCCCAAAAACCTACCAATCTTGAGAAACTAGAAGGAAAATCATTAGGAAAAGAAGGGAAAAGAGTAAAAACAAAGGCCACAAGAACCTATAAGAGCACAAAAGTTGATGAAGAAGAAATAGATTCAGATGCTGAGGTAAAGGAATTGAAAGCCTCTGGAACAAAAGCTACCAAAGTGACTAAGGAGAAGCCCTCCAAAAGAAAAAGGGGAAGAAAAAGGTAGAAGATAGATACATATGTTGAGAAGCCCACACTTTATGTGGAAGATGTAATAAAATCAGTCACTGTGGATGAAAATTTTAAACCCATGACTGAATTCTACGATGAATATAGTGATACAGATAAGAGGGTATTAGAGGAAGCAACTGTTAGATATCTAAATATCTATAATAAGGCTTTGATTGAAATAACTTCTGATATCCCTCAAAGTCTTGCAGACATTTTGTAGTTGAGGAAAGAAAATGCAAAAAGTAAGGATATAGAGCTTAGAGAACATATATTGATAAAAATATGCCCTCAGATCACTCAAGTTCAAATGAATATGATATTCAAAGAAGTGAAGGATGAATTCAAAAGCAAGAAGAGAATGAACAAACTGATGCTTGGGGAATTAGACAATAGTTAAAGAAACACAGGAAATACTTCTGAGTGCATTGAAGAGACACAGTCTTCCATTTGTTGAGGAGGAGATTGATTGATGGGATTGATTCATCAATCCCAGATATTGAAGAAATGAAAGCTGGTGAGCAGCAAACCAAGGTTAATGACTCCTCTATTCTAGAAGTGGAGCAAATAATTAAGGAAGATATAGAGATGGCGGATAAAGGTAATGATGCAGGAGATACTCTAACTCTTCCTGATCAATCCAGAAAAGAAGACAATGTTGAGAATACTGCTACTACACAAGATCCTCTAGAATAGATTGCAAATGATGAGGACAAAGGAAAGAATCCCCTTATAGATAACACAGAGAAAGGTGAAGCAAAGAAAGAAGAAGAAGTCAAATGTAAGAAAGATAAAGCAGAAGAAGATGGTGCAAATGTTGATGCACCCAAACAAAATAGTCCTGATACTGAGAAAACTCAAGAAAAGGAAAGTAGTCTAGAAATTGTGACAAGAGACACTACAAACGCAGTGAAGAGTTTCCTGAGTAAAGAGATGCTAGAGTTTGATGAACTAGAATTGATTCAAGGACCAATCAACCTAGATACTCTCTCTCCGGTCCAAATGATGAAGATAACATCTTTCACACAAGCTAAGGCAAGTGCAAAGATATTGAAATCCCACATAGAGGACAGTGAGTTGTTAGGCCTTGCATCTGGTATATTAGAGAAGATAATGCCAACCTTCTAGAAGAATCCATTTGATTCTCCCTACAGTAATCTGAAGAACCTTGTAAATTCTATAAGTACACAATTTGATTCCTTTGAGAAGTCTGCAGAGATTAAAATCCAAAATGAATTTTTGGATAAGAGATTTAGTGAGCTAAAGGGCTTAATAGGGAATGATAAAAGGATACTTGATATCAGTATAAAGACTATTCAAAATTCTCTTAATGATGGAGGTGATGTATACAAATTTTATCTATCTTGGCCCAAAGTTATTGAGGACATTGAGAAGAATATAAAGGAGAGGGAACAAAGATTGCTAAATCTATCTCAAAATTTTGACCCTCTAATAGTTTCTGCAGTAAGTCAAGAGTGTCAAGCAATCAGCTTGACTGATGAAATAAAGAAGCTTGTTAAAGAAAAGAGAAATATTGTGGAGAGAATGTGTGAGCTTAGGGGATTGATTGCCCCAAAGTTAGAAACAATGTTTACTTCTTTATCATAAGCTCAAGTTGTAGTCTGGATAGGTGATCCTTCATATCTAAAGAAAGTAGAAACATAGGCATTCCTACTAAGAGAACATAGCTCAATTTTGGATGGCATGAAAAGTAGTTGGGCCTTTGAACTTGTGTAGCTGAAAAATAGTTTTGCAGATATCTTCAACTTCATGTAAATATAATGCATGAATTATTTGTACATATGTGACCTTACATACTAATTTCTTGTGAAAATTTTGGTTTGCAGATCCCACCCTTTGCCATTGATGTCAAAGGGGGAATGAGAGATAGTGAAAAATGAAAGAAAATGAAGAATCCTATTTAGGTGTAAAATTGGATTTGTTAATGTTTTGTGTTTTGATGTTTAAATCCTCCTCTCCACTTTACATTCAAGGACCTAGGGTCGAGTGGTGAGCACTATCATACCCTAGATTGCTGTGAGATGTAGGGAAACTTAGATTAGGGAATTTAATTATCAATTTCTCTTCTTTTATGCTCAATTGACCATTAAAACCCTAATTATACAAATAAGGAAATAAACTGACAAATAACGAAAAATGCTTTTGTAGATGGAAGTGAAATAGTAAATCATAAAATACTTGTTTTCGGGGTTCTGAGGCAGAATAGTCAGGGACACTGGAGCGGACACCCAAGTCCAAGGTACCAGTTTCTTTGTGGGATCCAAACCTCCTTCCGACACTGATCAGCCCTGTAACTTCTGTTTCTAGGAACTTAGCTGTGGGGGACACTAGAGTGAGCGCCCAAGTCTTGGAAATGCTCTGGTGTCCTATTTCTCTTCAGATCTTGAATCCTTAATGCCTGCCAATCCTTCCTCCAACTTCACTTCTCCCAAATACAACACCTGTAACCTGCAACCACAAGACTTTGGTTTGGGGATTGTGGTGTTTAGGAGCTTGCCCCAGTCAAGCCCCGAAAGGACACTTAAGTCTTCCAAACACCTTTGTCAGATAGAGAGAACGTGCCCTTGTGAGGCAAAGGGCAAATCCAAATGAAACAATGATAAAAAACATAATGATATCACCTTGTAGTGAAGATCTCATGGGAGGAAGATGCTCTTCATTCCATGAGGAGATGAATGCTCAAATATGCAAATACAAACACATAAACAAAACAAGTATGCTCTTGCAACACAATGAAATCCTTGAATCACCTTGAGAACACAATAGCTTGCTAGTAATCATCTAGTTTACAAATTAATGCCTAAACATGCTTATATATGCAACTACAAGCACTCTCGCCAAGATTATCATAATTTAAACTTACCGTGTCGGCAAAGGACCTATGTAATGATCATAAAATGACACCCAAAAATTAGGGCTGCCCCAAAATAGGGTAGGACTAGGGCACGGGCGCCCAAGTCCTCCCCCTATTTTGAGTAGGGTACAGCTCAAGGGGTCCTCCTAGGTCCACTTTGCCATGAAACCTAGGTCTCATTCCATCGAGATGCCAAATTACGAACTAATATGTCCTAAATGCATGCTAAAGACCTGGGAGCTAAACCTTATAAGGGAAAAGCCCCCAAGGGGATATTTTTTGACATTACATTTAGCCCCCACTTTAATGTATGTATAAACACAAGGCCAATACATGCATTAAAGTAAGGTCACAAACACAACAAACACATCAAGCATGGAGAAGACAGGCCAATCACATAGAAAATAGTAACAAGCACACAAAACACGAAGAAGATAAACGTAGAACATGAAGAAGACAGTCAATGCATAGAAGACACATTAATGAATGGAAGACAAACATGATTTATTTTCTTTTCTTTTTCTCATTTATATATGAAATGCAAATGCAAGTACTGGAAAGTAAACAAACCTCCCATAATACATGATGCACTCATCACGCAGGTCTTTGTATAAATGGGGCAACACACACGCAAGACACGAAAAAACCTCCCAAAATGCAGGATGCATATGGGGCAATAGACATGCCAAACAAAGAAAGCATGCCAAACACACACACTTTGAAGACATGGAGAAAACATGTCAAATAAGCGATGGAGTGTACCTATCTCTAGGTCTAACACCATCTCAGGCACATTATAGGGACACATCGACGATTGGGCTTTGCCACAACAATCACTGAAAATAATCTTAAGGGTTGAGTTAGTCACAGAACTGCTCCCTGCCTCCATAGAGGACTTTTGAATATGTAACCCCACCCGCGTCACGAAGATGCCTTATAGTGAAAAAGAAGGATGGCATACCACCCCACCCACATCATGAAGTCGCCTTACAGTGAAAAGGAGGTATGAGCTCAAAAGTATACAACCCCACCCACATCACGGATATGCCTCATGGTGAAAAGGAGGTATACACTATAGATTTCAAGATAGATTGATTGTTTGCACACAAACTTAGGATGCAAGAAGTACTCATCACACTAGTCTACACCTAAGGACAAGCACATTGCTAACATCTACAACAGACAGCTTACCTTTTATATGCCCCCACCTTAAGGTGGTTGATATCAGGTATCAATATCAAGAACGTTAAGGTAGGAATAAAACACACAAGGGAACACCAACTTTCGCAAAGCCCATGCCCCCTGGAGGTGACATGTACTTTACGATTGCTAAATGTTCCCACAAACACATCCCTGTAAGAAACATGTTAGTGTCTACAACATCATGATAAACAACAACATCAATGCATATGAAATCTGATGTATGCGAGATTCAAGGTAGACAAAGTGCACAAAGCAGCAATGTTGTTTATGATTTGTAAATGAGATAGAACACCATCAAAATCATCACTACATGGAAAGCACAAGTGCTCCCACTAGCCAAGCGTCAGATAAGATATACAACCACATCGTCATATTAGGAACTAAGTCCATTTTTTGATTGCTCTCGAAAGGGACACTAGGTCAGCATCAGTATAAATGTTTGTCGTCATCCACCCGCTAGATGGAAACACTAGAGGAAGGGAAACAATAAATAAGAGAGGAGAAGCAAGTGTCTTAGGGATAGTCACGTAGGAGGGTGCCCCCAGGTCACCAACTGTGATTCTATGTCCATAAGATACAACACACAACAATGAAATCAGGGAGAGAGGCAATATAGAAGAATGATGATACAAATAGAAGAAGGTCACAACAGAGGTGGTCTCCTGGTATCCTGGACCTTAATCAGGGGTCATGCCAAGAGTCCTAAACAACACATAACACATCACGGGGGAAGCACATCACGAGAGAGATAAAGGGTTAGAAATACTTACCTGTTAGCATCATCATTAAGAACATACACATTTAGGATATCTCTCATGTTTTTTTAATATTGTATTAACATTAAGTTTAAGATGACAAGAGGCTTTGGTGGGTTTCAAAGAGCAGTATCCTATACCGGTTGTGTAGTTAATTCCAGCAACTTGTAAAGGTACTCTAATTCCTTGTTGATTGACACCACAACCATTTCCGACATAGTCATTATTTTTGCACAAGATTTGAAATCCACGACCATATAGAGAGTCCATTTCTTTAGAAGGTGAAGCCTCATAGGTATCATAATTTGTAGTATAAGTGAGGGTATTGTCTTTATTTTCAACCAAGGAAACTTTTTTTTTTCTGAGATGTTTCAAAAGATGGTTTAGACGAGATTGATGTGACTTTTGATGTGTCAGGTTTATTAAATTTGTATTCCCCTGTACTGCAAGGGTTAAAATCTAATGAAACCCAATCATCATCAACAAGTGCATTTGACAGTTGAGAGTCTTGCACAACATTTGTCATCAATGGATCACCACCCAAATTGTTTAAGCTCATATGATTGTAAACTAGTTTTTGCATTTCAATGTGTCAACAATTGTCTAGTTCACGATCAACATGAATAGTATGAAGTTTACCTTTGAATATAAATTTGATTGAACGATGTAGAGTGGAAGGGACTGCCCCCAATGCATGAATCCAAGGTCTACCAAGAATCATGTGTAAGATAAAGAACTAGGCATGACATGAATCAGGGTAGGCACAATCACAGGTCCCACTTGTATAGGTAAAGTTATAGTACCTATGGATTGTCATCCAATATTGTCAAAACCATGAATACTTGAGGGTTCTAGCTTGATAGTAGATGTATCAACTTTAATCTTATGTAATAAGTCAATGCCACAAACATTGAGAGCTGACCCATTATCAATCATAACTTGTTTTACCAATATTCTATTTATTGTGACAAATATTATAAGAGGATCATATTGGTTTTGAACTTCAATTGATGGTAATTCGTGTCGTTGAAAGAGAATATCTATTTTTATCGCTTGCATACTATCCAATACGGATGCTACATCATTAGGCTTAGCAGTAGGTGGGACAATCACCTTTTGCAAAGCTTCTTGGAGCATTCCATGGTATGTAGGTGATGTTTGTATTAAATCCCAAAGAGAGATCTTAGCCAGAGTAGTCTGAAGTTGTTTGACAAGATCATACTCTTGACCACTTTTATGAGTAAAATGAGGTGGTCGAGGGAGCATAGGTTGAGAACATGGAAGAGAGACAAGCACATGCGGTGCTTGGTCACTTTGTTTGTTATTACGGGTGTTCTATGTGTGAGCAATTACATTGTGGTGTGGTTGTTGTAACACATTTTAACACCTTGAACTGTAATCATTGGTTTTAAGTAAGAGGGTACACTAAGTGCCCCTCAGACAATCATTTTAGGAATATTGCTATGAAGTCTATTAACGATTATTGAATTAACATTGTATCCCTCTTGATTGCACCCAATATCCATCCCCAAAGGATTTAATGTGAGAGACGTTTTCTCATCCACTAATGCTACATCTTGGCCAGGGAGAGCAGTGGGATGAGAGGAAGGTACATCAGCATCAGCATCATACTCTGTGGTGGAAAAGGGCTTTTCACTCTCATCTTTCTCATGAGTATTCCTAGAGATGAATTTGGTTAAATCTTCTAATATCAAAGGATATGCTCCTATGAGTAAAGTTAAGATACTAAAATCATGTGTATAACAAAGTAATTGCAACTCATATGTAGAACATATAGAAGTGTCAATACCACTAATATAAGCTATGTGTTCTAGAATATAAGGATTCTCAATAGTGAAATTACAGAAATTTTCAAAATCTAGGATATACTAATGCAAATATTTAAGATATGAATAATGTGAAGATGCCATAATGAAATGCAAAATCAGATTTTAACAATTTTCCAAAAGTATGCAAAAGACAAGTGCAAACTATATGCAAAAATAATCTTAAAATGCTTGATTTTTTGTACATTTTTAATGCAAATATATGAAAGCAAAGGTGTTGTAAGGAAATTGATCAGGGTTAGAAAATAATATGTCTTATATTAGTCCAATATATAAATAAGATCCTTTACAACACACTCTTGATACAAATCTAAGATGATGCCAAGTCAAAATATAGTGAAAATATGTCAAAATAGGCACTTTTTCACCAAATTCAAATGCAAGGAAGCATAGCAAAGAGTGTTGTGAGGAAAATGATGATGGAAATAAAATAATATCAGTAATAACATCCACTTGGTGCCAAAATACCCAACACAACACGCTTTTACTGCCACTTAAGGTCAAACCCTAGTGAAAATATAGTAAAAATAGGCTATTTTTCATAGTTTTTCAATTCCAAGACCTAGCAAAAGGGGTGTTGTAATAAATTTTAGGATGTACAAAAAGTAATATTGATGATATTAGTCAACTTAATCCATGAAATTTGTCACAACACGCTTGGAGTGCAAACTAGGTCAAACCCTAGGGCAAAAATAACAAAAATGTGTAGTTTTTCACCAAATTTTTAATGCAAGAGCTTGTTAAAGGGTGTTGTGAAGCTTTTTAAGAGGGGAAGAAAATGATCACCCTGATAACAGCCAATTAATGTAAAAATACTCTTCACAACATGCCTATGGAGCAAGTTTATAGAGTCGATAAGGCCAAAATTTAGTGAAAATAGTTGTTTTTGAAGCCCTAGGTTTGAGACCTCGGGACAAAATGCTATGTGAATTTTTGGAAGTCTGATTTATGATGAAATTGACTTACTCTCAGATCTGAAAATGATTTTCAATCTTGAACATGCAAAATGCCAATGCAAATCTAATGAAAATGCATGAAAATTGCTAGTTTTTGTTGAAATTGTCTATGCAAAAATGTAAATATTTTAAATCTAAATGCAAATTTACACTAAAATGCAAGACTAAAACAAATGAAAATTTGAATGAGCCTCTAAAACTCAGTAGAAAAATTTGAGAAAATATTTTGCCTACTAACCCTAGATTTTGGAATTACTAGGTTATATCAAACTTGTCAAAAATTCCACAAAAGCCTAGCAAATTAATGACGAAAATGTAATGTAAATTTTTGAATTTTTGTGTTTTTATGTAGTTTATATCAGATCTGATGCAAAAATCATGAATTAGGAAAATCTAGAAAGAATTGATGCAATTTAGTAAGCCAAACAATGCAATTTTTTTGAATTTTTCAAAATTTTCAATATTTTTGAATTTTTCTCAATGCAATAAAATGAATGACTCTATGAATGAATGAAATCAATCCAAATCTAAAGACACACACTCAAAAAGTTACAATTTAAATCCAAAAACATGGGTTCACCAAAATGTTTAGGTGGAAAATTAGATTTGTTATTGTTTAGTGTTTTGATGTTTAAATCCTCCTCTCCACTTTACATTGAAGGACCTAGGGTCGAGTGGCAAGCACTATCATACCCTAGATCACCGTGAGATGTAGGGAAACTTAGATTAGGGAATTTAATTATCAATTTCTCTTCTCTTATGCTCAATTGACCATTAAAACCCTAATTATGCAAATACGGCATTAAACTGATGAATAAAAAAAATGCGCTTACAGACAGAAGTGAAATAGTAAATCACAGAATACCTATTTTCAGGGTTCCAAGGAAAAATGGTCAGGGATACTAGAGCAAGCACCCAAGTCCAAGGTACCATTTTCTTTACGGGATCCAAACCTCCTTCCGACACTGATCAGCCCTGTAACTTCTATTTCTGGGAAATCAGCTGCGGAGGACACTAGAACGAGCACCCAAGTCCTGGAAATGCTCTGGTGTCCTGCTTCTCTTCAGATCCTAAATCCTTGATGCCTGCCAATCCTTCCTGCAACTTCACTTCTCTCAAATATGACACCTATAACCTACAACCACAAGACTTTCGTTTGGGGGTTATGGTGTTTAGGAGCTTTCCTCAGTAAAGCCTAGAAAGGATACTTAAGTCTTCCAAACACCTTTGTCAGATAGAGAGAGCATGCCCTTGTGAGGCAGAGACTAAATCCAAATGAAACAATGATAAAAAGCACAATGATATCACCTTGTAGTGAAGATCTCATGGGAGGAAGATGCTCTTCATTCCATGAGGAGATGAATGCTCAAATCTACAAATACAAACACATAAACAAAACAAGTATGCTCTTGCAACACAATGAAAGCCTTAAATCACCTTGAGAACACAATAGCTTGCTAGTAATCATCTAGTTTACAAATGAATGCCTAAACATGCTTATATATGTAACTACAAGCACTCCCACCAAGATTTTTGTAATTCAAACTTACTATGTTGGCAAAGAACCTAAGTAACGATCATAAACCGACACTCAAAAATTAGGGCTGCCCCAAAATAGGGCAGGACTAGGGTGCAGGAACCCAAGTCCTCCTCCCTATTTTGGGTAGGGTACAACGCAAGGGGTCCTCCTAGGTCCACTTTGCCATGAAACCTAGGTCTCATTCCATCGGGATGCCAAATTATGAACTAAGATGTCCTAAATGCATGCTAAAGAACCGGGAGCTAAACCTTATGAGGGAAAAGCCCCCAAGGGGACATTTTTTGATGTTACAAATCCATCAAAAGAGGAGCAATGGAAGAATATACAAGTGTACAAAATAAGGGGGAGTAGCTCCAACACTTAGTCATTTTTCACTAAGTGTTGCCATCAATGCCAAAGGGAGAGATTGTTGGCAAGAGACACTGCTACACATGATGGGTGTTGTTATTGATAGCAATTAAGACCATTCCACACATCTGCAGTACGGTTTCAGTTCATACCAGAAGTTAGTTCCAAGATTTATCCAGTCTGGATAGATAGGAACAAGGTATATGGCAGAGTTCAGTATTTTGGTTAGCGGATCTCTCTAGTTAATTATTACATGTTGTGAATCTGAGGGAGTGTAGAGGAATGTCAGAACAATCAAAATCCAAGATTTCAGCATCTGGTGACAAAGGGATTAAAAGTTATGAGCATCTGAGTACCGGGTCCTAATATGACAAGATAGTTCAGTGAAGAGTAGGCCAACTTGTGTTAGATCCTTGTGTGGATCTAGTAGAAGTGTTATGGTGAGTTGTGTATGGGATATAATATTAGTGGCCAACATCAATGGTGACCTACAAGTGTTATTTCTGGTACGCATCAATAATGATGTATGGATTCAGCTGATAGAACAGAGTACCTGTATTGTTTGTTAAGTTCTTCATAAGGTCAACAGATAGGTGATTGAGTCTGTTGATGTGAATATATATAACTGATGGATTCGAGTGATGTGGTGTGTGATAGTGATGTGATTATGGAGTAAGTGCAAAAAAGGCAGATAGAAGTGCAAAAGAGAAGAGATCTAAGGTCTGGATTATGGCAGAGCAATAAACAGGGCAGAATAAAGATGAAGTGTGTAAAATCAATATTCTGTGCTTAACTGAAACTAAATTCTTTCATTAGCAGATGCTATTCATCAGTTCAAACAACCTGTAAGCCTTTTGTAATCATTCTTGTAGGCAATGAGCCTCTCTTGAGCAGTGAGCTTGAAGGCATGTGCCTTCCCCTTTGTAATACTTTTAATAGAGTATAATTTTTGTGGGTTAACCCCCACCGTGGTTTTCCCTTAACCGGGTTTCCACGTCAAAATCTTGGTGTCAAGTGTGTTGTTTATATTTTTTCTCATGTATTATTAATTCTTTCTTTTCATGATTATGTCATTAATATGTTAAGAAGTGGTAAAGAAGAATTAACTGCAGCAAGCTTTAAAAGTTTTATGACAACTTATTCACCCCCCCTCTCAGTTGTCAACCCTAATTCCAACATTATAGACATGTTCATTCCTCATCCTTTCTTATTTTCATGCCATGAAGCCACATGAGGCACTACACAACTTTTGTTCACTTCATCTCTATATTTTGTATCTACACCATGTTTTTAAATTCTATGATATTGTTTGTGCATCTACATTAAACCATCACTCAAAAATGATTAAGAACCTTACAAATAGTACATAGTTAAATATAATTATAATTCTATTAATTAAATTTATAACATAATAAATTAACAATATAATCATATTATATATTTAACTTGTATAACTCATTTTACCACTAGCAATAACATATTTGTTTATTTAATCCTATAATTTTCTTACAATACTAAATTTTATTCAAATTAATTAAATTTAATGTTTTGTAATATTTTAAACTCATACTTTGACCTTTTTCAAGTTCATAGATATTTACCCTCTCTTCTCTCACCTTAATTTTTTAGGTCTTCCTCAACATCTCTAGGAGCTATATTTGTAAATTCTACAATTCTTCTTATCATGTGTTATCATCCTAATGATGGATCAAGAATTTTGATGTAAAGAAAATTGACAATATTTTTTCTAAGATTTTCATTATCATTGTAATGGACAATGAAAATCTCATGTATACAAGACCTTACCAATCATATACAAAGGAAATCACAAGAGTGAACTAGAAAATGTAACCATGATGGACCAAATGGAATTAGTCTTTTGGGTGAGTGCAAGATCATGATGTGCCAAACAATACTCTTAAGTGGCCATAAAAATACTAAAAAATAGCCTTGAGTAACTTCACGTAACAAATCAAAGGACTTCTCTATACAATTTAAAAAAAAAAGTAGTAACAAAAGTTGTAGGAAATTGAATGTCGAATGAACTACTTTTTTTTTAATAATTTAAAATTAATTTGATGAAAATTACGTATTTCAAATAGACACTACTAAAATTTCCAAAAAAAAGGTAGGTGTCATCTGGCCAACCTAGTTTGAAGCCAAAAACAATATTTTTCACCAAACCCTATATATAAGTAAAGGACAAATGGAAAAATGTGATGCATACATTTTAACACATAAATAATTGATTATTAATTTTAATTCTACTTTTCAAAAATATTAAAAAATAATTTTTTAGCTAGCCTAACATGTTAAAAAATTGTATAATTCGAGACTTTTTTAAAACTATAGTTGTTGAAGCCTAGAGTGTGACAAGACTTTTGGATTTGAAAAATGATACATGATTTGAATGTTATGTATTTTCAGTATATACATATCTATCAAGAATTCAAACATAGTGTATGTACAAAATAAATAATAATTAAGTATTAAAGTTGTAATGAGGAATAAATTATATTTTTAGAATTCTGAGAGTTTTTTTCTACAAATTCTTTTTATTTTGAAATTTCGTTTGAAAAATATTTGTCAACTTCAAGGGTAAAATCATGAAAAATTTTATGATAACACTAAAAGCATGATTTTACAAGTTTTTGGCAAGTTTTGGGACTCCCACTTAACTAAATCTAAAGGTAATCCCAAGGAATATTTGGAGGGAATCCAAATTTTAGCTAGATATATCAGCGCTTTTTCCATCTAAATATAAAATCTAAATCTAAATGTAAGCACTTTTCTATCCAACATGTTTTTCTTGTCATTGCTATTGTTTGACACATCATGATTTTGCACTCACCCTTCCTAGGAATTTGTGGATAGTACTTCATTGCTCAAAATTATTTGATATTGTTTAGGGTAAAATTGGATTTTGTTAATCTTTTGTTGTTTAGATGTTAAAATCCTCCTTTCACCCTAACATTGAATGATCTAAGGTCAAGTGGCAAGCACTATCATACCCTAGGTCACTTACAAATGTGGGGAAACTTGGATTAGGGAATTAATTATCAATTTTTCCTTCTCTTATGTCCAATTAACCATTAAAACCCTAATTATGCAAATACGACAACAAATTGACGAATGACGGAAAAAGCTCTTACAGACGAGAATAAAATGGAAAATCATAGAATACCTATTTTCAGGGTTCTGAGGCGGAACAGTCGAGGTCTAAGGTGCGGGCGTCCAAGTCCAAGGTACCTACTTTTTTAGGGAATCTAGACCTCTTTGCGACACTGATCAGCCCTGTAACTTCTGTTTCCCAAGATCTGTCTATGGATGAGACACTGTTGTGAGTGCCCTAGTCCTAGAAGTGCTCCTGTGTAGGACTTTTCTTCAAATCCTGAATCCCTGATCCCTGCCAAGTCTTCCTACAACTCTACTTTTCCCAAATGCAACACCTGTAACCTACAATCACAAGACTTGGTTTGGGGGTTGTGGTGTTTAGAGGCTTGCCTCAGTCAAGCCCCGGAGGACACTTAAGTCTCCAAACACCATTACCAGATAAAGAGTACATGCCCTTGTGAGGTAGAGGCAAAAACCAAAGGAATCAATGATATGTCACCTTGTAGTGAAGCTCTCATGGAGGAAGATGCTTTTCATGCCATGAGGAGATTGATGCTCAAATTTGCAAATGTCAACACACAAAACACACAAGTCTACTCTTGCAACACAATAGAAAGCCTTGAATCACCTTGAGAACACTTGAACATCACAATTGCCATCTAGTTTATAAATAAATGTGTAAACATGTTTATATATGCACCTACAAGCATTCCTGCCAAGATTTTAAAAATCAAAATTTACCATGTTAGCAAAAGAGCCAACTAACGGTCATAAACTGAGACCCAGAAATTAGGGTTGCCCCAAAATAGGGCAGGACTAGGGTGTGGGTGCCCAAGTCCTCCCCCCTATTTTGGGCATGGTACAACTCAAGGGGTCCTCCTAGGTCCCATTTGCCATGAAACCCAGGTCTCATTCCATCAAGATGCTAAAATATGAACTAAAATGTCCTAAATGCATGCTAAAGACCTAGGAACTAAACCTTATGAGGGAAAAGCCCCCAAGGGGACATTTTTTGACATTACATTTAACCCCCACTTTAATGTATGTATAAACGCGAGGCCAATACATGCATTAAAGTAAGGTCACAAACACAACAAACACACCAAGCACAGAGAAGATACGCCAATCACATAGAAAATAGTAACAAGCACGCAAAACACAGAGAAGACAGTTACAGTCATGCAGTACACAGAGCAAATAGTCAATGCATAGAAGACACATTAATGTATGGAAGATAGAAATGATATCTTTTCTTTTCTTTTTCTCATATATATGAAATGCAAATGCAAGTACTGGAAAGTAAACAAACCTCCCATAATACAGGATGCACTACCTTAGGGCACAAGTCTCTGTATATATGGGGCAAACACACACGCAAGACATGCAAAACCTCCCAAAATGTAGGAAGCACTACTTGAGGGTGCTGGTCTCTACATATGGGACAACAAACATAGAACACAAAACAAGCACGCCAAAAGACACTCACTTGACGACACGGAGGTAGACAAGTAATGGAGTGCACCTATTTCTAGGTCCAACACCATCTCAGGCACATTACAAGCACACACTGACAATTGGGCTTCACCACAACAATCACTGAAAACATGCTTAAGGGTTGAGTTAGTCATAGAACTGCTCCCCGCATCCGCAAATGACTTTTGAAAATGACAGGATGATGCCATCTACTCTGAGAAATACACCATCCCCGCCTCCATAGAGAGCTTAAGATAAAAAGGATATACGTGATATCCCACCTCTGTAGAGGGCTTACATGATTGATTGATTGATTGAAAAAAAAACTCAGGATGCACGATGCACTACCCTAGGGCACAAGTCTCTACATCTGAGGTCAAACACATTGCTAACATCTATAACAAACATCTTACCTTATATATGCCCCCACCTTAAGGTGGTTGATATTAGTTATCGATATCAAGCACATTAAGGTAGGAAGAAAACACACAAGGGAACACCAACTTTCACAAAGCCCATGCCTCACAAAGGTGACATGTACTTTACGATCCCCAAATGTTCCCACAAACACATCCCTGCAAGAAACATGTTAGTGTCTACAAAATCATGATAAACATCAACATCAATGCATATGATTAACCACACAAAGAGCTAAGGTTATACAATGAATTCGGAGTTTGAGGATAACCATAGCGCTATATCATGAAGCTCTCTAAATCGAGTACCACCGAGGCCAGATTCAAAGACAAACAAAGGTGCACAGATCAGAAGTATTGTTAAGGTTTGTAAATGTGATAGAAACATCATCAAATTCACTACGTAGAAAGCATGAGTTCTTCCACTAACCAAGCATCGGATAAAATATACAACCTCATCATCATATTAGGAACTAAGTCTATTTTTTTTATTACTCTCAAAAGGGACACTAGGTCCGCATTAGTATAAATGTTTGTCATCATCCGCCCGCTAGGTGGAAACACTAGAGGAAGGGAAACAATAAATAAGAGAGGAGAAACAAGTGTCTTAGGGACAGTCATATAGGAGGGTGCCGCCAGGTCACCAACCACGATTCTATGTCCGTAAGACACAACACACAACAATGAAATTAGAGAGAGGCAATTTAGAAGAGTAATGATATAAATAGAAGAATGTCACAACAGAGACAGTCTCCTGGTATCCTGAACCTTACGGGAGAATCCAAGGTCATCTCAAGAGGCCTAAACAACACATAACACATCATGGTGGAAGCACATCATGAGAGAGATAAAGGGTTAGAGATACTTACCTGTAGGGTCTTCATATTATATCTAAGAGCTCTCAAACCTCTTGGAAAGGTATTCGATCATGTTTAATGCAAAATTTGAGTGGTTCTTATGAAAGTCTTGTTTGTTATCATATAATGCTTTTTCATTAAATCCTTGTTTAAATGAGACTTTTTGTTGCTTGTGAGGGGGAGAACCACTATTATTTCAGACTATTGATTGTTGTCTTGCTCTTTTCTGATTTTTAGCAAGTTTTCGTTGTTGAATCTTTCTAGAATAGTAACGGGAATCATCCTGTACCATTTTACTCATTTGTAACGGTTGTTGTTCTTACTTTTCAAATGCATTTTGATTATCTCCTGATCCATATAAGGATAACGGAGGAGGAACCTCAACATAAATTTTGTTTCTTCGTGGGCGAGGTGGATTATCCATTTGTTTCTTGTCAACTTCAATCATACCTACGATACTATCATAGTCCAAGTAATCATCCTCGTCTACCTCCACTAAATCTTGTTCCACCATATTATTTTCAGTATGCTTAGGAAAAGGATTAGTAAAGATTTGTAAATTTTGATTCGGCGGAGCAACTGACTTATTTCCATTGTCATTCACACCTGATACCTGGATGACATTTGAATCAATAAGGTCTTGTATCTCATGTTTAAGATTCATACATCGTTCAGTGTCATGTCCTTGTGTCTGATGATAATGACAAAAGGCATTAGCATCAAAGTAAGGTCCTTATTTACTAGGATCAATAGGCTTAATCAGGGGAAGCTTCAAAATGTTATTACTCACATCTTGATTCATGATAGAATGATAGGACTCAGATATCAGAGTAAACTTTCTTGGTTGATATGATGGTTTCTTTGGATTGTTTATAGCAGACACATTTGTATTTGGTCCATTGATCTTGATGAAACTCCTATTATTGTTCCTCTTAAAATTGTTTTGTGATGATCCACCCATGGATTGACCAACTTGAGCAAATGAGTTTTGGTTTTCATACTGACTAGATGAAAGTTGATAATCATGAAGAACAGTGCATAAATGTTGAAAGGAGTTATATTTCATCAAGAGAATCTTATCACAAATATTAGGTTGTAGATTTGTAATAAATATCTTTTGAACATCCTCATCTTTCATTTGATACTAAATTTGTGCATACAATCCTTGATATCGACTAATGAATTCAGTCAACTTTTCTTTGGGACCTTGTTTGCATTGAACCAAGTCAATAAGAGTGACTTGGGGTCTGATATTTTCTTGAAAATGTTGTAAAAATTGATTGATCAACTGTGAAAAGGAGTGTATTGGATTCGGAAGCAATGAGAAAAACCATTCTAACACAGCATCTTTGAGAGATCATGGGAAAAGTTTTGCCAACAAATCCTCTTCAAAATAGAAATCACTACACATACTTGTGAATGCTGCCACATGGATATTAGGATCACCTTTTCCACCATATTTTTCAAAGCGAGGAGTCTCAAACCTCTCAGGCATAGGAGTTCTCAAAATTGCATAGGATAATGGATTACGGGCATGATATGTTGGTAGAGTAGGCTGCGAAGAATTTGTCAATTTTGTTACCTTTTGTTGTAAAGCAGTCATGCCCTGTAAAAGTTGGTTTAGGATGGCATCATTGGGAGATGCGGTTTGTTGTGAGGAATTGGAACCAAGGTGAGGAGGTGATTGAGCTTGAGATATAATATGTGGAGGCTGAGAATATGTTAACAGTGGTTGGCCATAATGATAGGTAGAAGATGGTTGCGAATATGTAATAGATAGCTGGAAATGAGTGGAATAGATAGGAGGTTGAGAACAATTATTCATAGAAGATGTCCCTTTAGGAATCAAATTATGATAATTAAATCCTACAGCTTTGTAATTAGTGCCATTAGATACTCCAATACCAGTGGTAGCATTACTACAAGCATTCACATTAGTTGTTAAGATCGTTGATGTAAAAGTGGATATTCCTGTATTTGGTATAGGTATGGAACTTGAGTATGAGATGGTGATAAAGTGTTATTTATTGTTTGCACACATTCAGTTACTGGCATGATATTGGTTTGTACAATATGTGCTAGGCCACGAAGTTCATTAACACCATCTTGTCCTTCTTTTATCAATTTTCTTATATTATGAATTGTAGGAATGGCTTCTTCAGCTATTCTCTCATTTTCCATAAATGTTTGAAATTCAGCTAGGTCTTTATCCAACTTTTCTATTTTCTCATTAGATACATATCCTATTGCCTCAATAGTGTTATCAACATCATGAAAAGTTTGTTCTTCCATTGAGGTTGGAGGATGTATAATATCTTGCACAATTTGAGTTTCTCCCTTTGTAAAGAAGGTGTCCAAAGTACCAATTTCTTCAAGAGCACTAGATCCCATTAATCTTTTACTTCTTCTCAAAGGAATATTGTTTTTAGGATAGAGTGTCATAAATCTTGTACAAAAGCATACAATACACACTGTACAAACTAAGAGAACAAATCCTAGGAGAAGGATATGATTGATGACCAAAATGCTTGATTTTTTGTACTCTTTTCAATGCAAATGAATGAAATAAAGGATGTTATGAGGATTTCAGTCAAGGGAAGAAAGTTATATGTCTGATATCAGTCCAAAAAAGCAATATAATCACTCTCAACACACTCTTGATGCAAATCCAAGATAATGCCAAGTCAAAATATAGTGAAATATGTCAAAACATGCACTTTTTTCACCAAAATTCAATGCAAAAGAGCATAACAAAGGGTGGTGTGAGGAAAATGATGATGGAAATAAAATAATATCAGTAAAAACAGCCACTTGGTGTCAAAATACCCAGCACAACATGCTTTTAGTACCACTTAAGGTAGAACCCTAGTGAAAATATAGCAAAAATAAGCTATTTTTCATGATTTTTCAACTCCAAGACCTAGCAAAAGGGGTGTTGTAAGGAATTTTAGGAGGTACAGTGAAGAATATAAATAATATCAGTCAGCTCAATCTATAAAATTGATCACAACACACTTGGAGTGCAAACTAGCTCAAACCCTAGGGCAAAATGGTCAAAATGTGTAGTTTTTCGCCAAATTTTCACTACAAGACGCCGTTAAAAGGGTGTTGTGAAGTTTTTTATGATGGGAAGAAAATTATTACCTTGATAAAAGTAAATTAATTCAAAAATTCCCTTCACAACATGCCTATGGTGCAAGTTTATAAAGTCGATAAGGCCAATTTTAGTGAAAATTGTTGTTTTTGAAGCCCTAGGTTTGAGATCTTGGGATAAAATGCTATGTGAATGTTCTGAAGTCTGATTTATGATGAAATTTTAATTACTCTCAGATCTGAAAAATGATTTTCAATCCTTGACATGCAAAATGCCCATGCAAATTTAATGAAAATGCATCAAAATTGCTAGTTTTTGTTGAAATTTTCTATGCCGAATTGCAAATATTTTAAATCTAAAAACAAATTCACACTAAAATGCAAGACTAAAACTAAAATTTGATTTTAATGAGCCTCTAAAATTAGTATAAAAATCTGATAAAAGACTTTTCCTACAAACCCTAGATTTTGGAATTACTAGGTTATATAAAATTGTCAAAATTTCCACAAAACCCTAGCAATTAAATGATGAAAATGCAATGTAAATTTTTGATTTTTTGGATTTTTATGTATTTTATATCAAATTTGATGCAAAAATCATGAATTAGGAAAATTTAGGAAGAATTGATGCAATTTAGTAAGCCAAACAATGCAATTTTTTTGTATTTTCCAAAATTTTCAATTTTTTTGAATTTTTCTCAATGCAACGGAATGAATGACCAAATGAATGAATGAAATCAATCCAAATCTGAAGACAAACACTCAGAAAGTTGCAATTTAAGTCTAAAAACACGGGTTCACCAAAATGTTTAGGGTAAAATTGGATTTTGTGAATCTTTTGTTGTTTAGATGTTAAAATCCTCCTTTCACCCTAACATTGAAGGATCTAGGGTCAAGTGGCAAGAACTATCATACCCTAGGTCACTTGTAGATGTGGGGAAACTTGGATGAGGGAATTAATTATCAATTTTTCCTTCTCTTATGTCCAATTAACCATTAAAACCCTAATTATGCAAATACGACAACAAATTGATGAATGACAGAAAAAGCTCTTGTAGACGGGAGTAAAATGGCAAATCATAGAATACATGTTTTCAGGGTTCCAAGGTAGAATAGTCAAGGACTAAGGTATGGGCACCCAATCCCAAGGTACCTTCTTTTTCAGGGAATTTGGACCTCCTTCTAACATTGATCAGCCCTGTAACTTTTGTTTCCTGATATCTATCTATGGAGGACACTGTTGCGAGTGCCCTAGTCTTCAAAGTGCTCTTGTGTCTAACTTTTCTTTAGATCCTGAATCCCTGATGGCTACCAAGTCTTCCTGTAACTCTACTTTTTCTTGATGTGACACCTGCAACCTGCAATCAAAAGACTTGGTTTGGGGGTTGTGGTGTTTAGAGGCTTGCCTTAGTCAAGCCCTGGAGGACACTTAAGTCTCTGAACACCATTGTCAGAAAAAGAGTGCATGCCCTTGTGAGGCAGAGGAAAAAACCAAAGGAATCAATGATAAGAACACAATGATATGTCACCTTGTAGTGAAGCTATGGAGGAAGATGCTCTTCATGCCATGAGGAGATTGATGCTCAAATCTGTAAATATCAACACACAAAACACACAAGTCTGCTCTTGCAACACAATAGAAAGACTTGAATCACCTTGAGAACACTTGAACATCACAATTGCTATCTAGTTTACAAATGAATGCCTAAACATGCTTATATATGTACCTACAAGCATTCCCACCAAGATTTTAAAAATTAAACTTTACCATGTCAACAAAAGAGCCAACTAACAGTCATAAACCGACACCCAGAAATTGGGGCTGCCCCAAAATAGGTCCCATTTGCCATGAAACCCAGGTCTCATTCCATCGGGATACTAAAATATGAAGTAAAATGTCCTAAATGCATGCTAAAGACTCGAGAGCTAAACCTTATGAGGGAAAATCCCCCAAGGGGACATTTTCTGACATTATAGATATAATACTAAGGCTATGGTCCCATGGGTGTGAGAGATGGAGGTTGCTAGATAAAGTTTTTTAGTGGGTGTTTCCAATTTTAAGAAAGGGGTCTCATGTATTTTTAATTTTTTTTGCTAAGAAATTCTAAGTGGAAATGTGGATTTTAAATTGAGAAAAATTATAAAAATTATATTAAAATGGAATTTAGAATTTAAAACAATGTCATGCTAGCAACCACATAGCGATAAAATTCCCTATGCTAGTGGAGGAAACTTTCAATGACCTTCCTAATATTAACTTTGAGTTTGTAGCTATATATGTGGGGATCCTATTTTACAAAGAAAAAAATCATTTTAATTCTAATTTTTCATCTATTTTTATTTTTACCTAGAGTTTGATATTTATATGCTTATATAATTTTATTAGGGTTTGGCCATACATAGTGATCTATCTTTTATCTTAGCCTGGCACCCTAGATTTTCTTGTCATTATGGCACCTATAAGGGTTTTTCATAGCTCATTTACATTTATTTATTTGAGATTATGATATGCTTTTATCTTTCATCTCATATGACACATCTATCCTTGATTTTTTAATGGACTTTTATTCTATGCACTGTAACATTAATGATCATTTACTAAGCAAGGATCTATCATGTGATTTACCTACACATGACATTAGTGTACCTAGTGATGATGCATCTCTTACATGTCATGATAGTTCCATAGATTCATGTGTTTTACATGAATTATCCCATTTTACATGTGATGACATGATATATGATGATCATTGTTCTACATCTCATGTTGAGTATGGATACTTGTCCTTCATGTTGCCTTCCTTTACATGGTGATATTTTATGCCTTGATGATACTTTATTAGATTCTCATGTTAATTTCATTGTTGTCTCATTGCCTTATCCTACATTACATGATCACATTCTAAACCTTAGTCAGTGACAATCTAGATTAGGGGTTCTACTAAAAGACTACCCAATCTAGCAACCCACATAATCACATGATATACCCATATGCAAACAGAAGTGACAAATTCTAAACTTAGTAATATTTTTAATCCTCCTATATAGCACAACATAACCTCCTCATAGTTTTACAACAAGCTATAATAATTTCATTGGTTACATGTAGAAACATACAACACTTACAAAAATACAAAAATATATTAAGATGTGGTATACTAAAACATCTCTCTCTCTCTCTCTCTCTCTCTCTCTCTCTCTCTCTCTCTCTCTCTCTCTCTCTCTCTCTCTCTCTCTCTCTCTCTCTCTCTCTCTCTCTCTCAGGCTCATCAACTCATCCTTCCTCTTAACCCTTGAGCTATACTCTCAAAGGAATCTTCCCTTTCTTTAAATATATTTAACAAAGTTTCATTCCTCTTCTCTCATTAAATAGGGCTTCATTTTACCCTCTTCTCCAACTAGAGATTCATTCCTCTCTCATTAATATAGATACCCTTACCTACTCTCTCCAACTTACTAAGATCATCTCTTTTTTAAAAATCAAATAACATGAACCTAAAATTGTTGCTCAACTAAGAAAGAACTTGTGCAAACCCTACTTCCAACTAGCAAGAGAAATAGCATGCCACCACATGTGGTAATCACATCCTTGAAAATCATGAACAACTAGGGAAAATAAACATGCAAGAAAAGTCATGTGGCAAAGGATGTAACTATCTACTCTAGAAGGAAAGAGTCTAACCCAAGAAAATGTTTTGAAAAGTCATCATGTTTCCTAAGAATGATTTAACTATTTGTGTAGCAATAGAGAAGATAACAACCTAATAAAAGGCCACATATTCAATGAGAAAGATAAAATAGAATATCATGTGGATTTAGAAATGTAACTTCCCAAGGAAACATAAAATATAGACACACTATCCAAAAGAACAAACTAAAACTATGATGAAACAAATAGGAAGATTATCATCCAACTAAATAGATAGCATGTAGAAGGATAGAAATGGGAATGGTAAGATGCCTATGCATGTAGGAAAATGTACCATACAAACAATTAGTCAATCACCGCAAAAGAAAAATATGAAACAACACAATGAAAGTAAATAACCAACCACCCATAATAGAAAGAATAAAGTCATGACCCCAAATTAGTCACCAAGTGGGAAAAATCTACAAAAAATAACTACACAATGATTAGATTACTAAAGCAATGGTAATCATATGAAAAGAAACATTCAAATATTGTTAGGTAAGACAAAAGACTCCCTTTTGGAAAGACAACTAACGATTTTTAGAACATATCCTTATATTTATTAAATATTACTTAAAGCAATAATAATTGATTTATCTTATCAACACCATATATAAAAACATTAATATTTATAGAAGCCCTTATATTTCTTATTGTGGCCTCAAGGAATTACACACATAGTCCTCATGTAGTATCATCTTAATACATGGGTCTTGTAGTAGAAAATACATAGTCCATATTGCCTTTTCTATAGCAGTGTATTAACATATGAAACTAACCTATAGTAATTTGGAGAAAGCCTATAGTAACCTGTAGGTATCATGCAGCATAGATACAAGTGGATTGAGACATATATTAAAGCTACACCCTTCTTGTAGCACTCCCAAGAAAGAAAATTGACATGAAGCTACAAAGCAACAAACACACCAAAACTAAAGAAAAATTAAAAATAAAAAATTGTAAATATTTTTAGTGACATAGGATTGCATATGGACCTAGATTCTCCTACATCATACACACTAGATAAGAAATTTTATGAACATGGTCTCACAAAGTGGAGTTGAGTGATAAAACCACCCTTCCAAATAGTGAACTATTTACAACAAACTATATTACTATCATAGGTGCATCAAAAAGTTTCTTCATTTGCCTCTTCTAGCACTTAGCCAAGAAAATTTTCATCCTCCTCTACTAAGTTTGTCCATTTATTCAACTTCCTTGTGGACCTCTATCCACCATATCCCAATCTCCTACTCCATTTTTTTCTTGAACATCGTCCTCCTTTCATGGGTTTTAATCTACCACTAACTGCCAACCTCCACCCAATATTTGTCCTCTCCTCTTCTTCCCTTGTGGGATTTAACCCACCAATATCTATTCACCTCCACCAAAATCTTCTCCTCTCCTTATATCCTTTTGTGTGATTTAACCCACCACTATCTATCCTCCACCAAAATATTTTTCTCCATTCTTCTCTCACTACACTACCTACAACTAGATTGAAATAAATAACATTGTGGAAATAGAAATTTCCATCACCATCTCCCCATTTCCTTATTTTGCATTCACTACCTTTTCTTCCTCACAATCCTCTTCATCCTACATGATAATAGTATCATTAGTGTTATGGTGTACCATATCCTTCAACACCTCCATGTCCTTCAAAGGACAAACCACTAATGCAATATTATCACCACAACTTTCTATCCCATGATGGATTTCAAAGAATGCATTCTACATTTTATCCTCTTTATGAACCTTAACTGCAACATCTTTTCTCTTATTCTACAACCTCATTATCCACCACCTCCATGCCTTCTAAAATACATGCTCCAATAGAAATCTCATTCCCCCTTTTCACTACCACTTCACTTTCAATCAAATCAACACAACTATTATCATGAAAATAAAAAATCTCCATAAACATTTTTTCATCTACTCCTTGTTTGATACTCAACCTATCTTTCACACACTCCTCTATGAACACCTTGAGTCTAGCAACTTCCACTCCTTATATCATCCTAGGTTACACTTCTTCACTCCTTCAATTCTTTTCATCTAGTACCTCATCAAGGTACTCCATTTCATTTTCCACTTTGACTAATAACTTCATGTCCTTTAAATGATAAATCTTTGCTAAACTCTCATACATATTTGTTACCATGTGATAGATTTTAAAGAATCTATTTTCTTCCTTCTTTTCTTCACCCTCCTATACTACACAAAATCTACATGCGAAGAATCACAAGAACCAAACATTTGTTCAATCTTCTTCATCTCCTCTTCTTATATGAGATTATCTTCACCTTCATGTACTTTTCTGTGAAATACAAGGCCCTCATAAGAACCATTTTAGAATCCAAATCTATTGCATCTTCCAAAGACCCTTATACTACAACGCTTCATTCTTTTGGTTTAACAACTTGAACTTCTTGATCTTTTGATGCCACCATAATTTTCTCTTCTTTGTTATCCTCTAGCATGATGACTTCCTTTTCTATTCCTTTACCTCTCTTCACACTCACAAACAAAATAATGTTCAACAATAGGGCTTTCATCATTACTCTTCTCCTCTAATAACATTTCCTTTTCTACTAAATTAGCAACTTGAGTCTCCATATCTTTTTCCACCATGTTTTCCATTATTTTTGTTAGAACATAATGTTATTAGGGGTCATACCCTTATAACATTTATATATTTTTCTAATACAAGGTTATAAAACTTTATAAGATTTATAAAGCATATACAATTTAATAATTAATAATTTAATAACTATTATATTATTAATTATTTAAAAATGGTTTCTTTGAATAGTTGTGACTAATACTCCAAGTATTTTTCCACCCCTTCTCCTAGATTCAAGGAGGTTCCCTCTCATGTGAGAGGAATCAGAATTTGGATATCTATAGTGAGTTATATCACTATGCACAAGAGGTATTATTGGCCATGTGGAAGTAAGCAGAGGAGTGTTTCCAGGTTCAATCTATTTTTTAATTATAGACTATTTTTTGTAAGTGTTTTAATAAAACGATGCTTTATGGGTTTTTTACCCAATGGGTTTTCCACGTGTATATTTTGTGTAATGTGTTAAATCTATGCTTGTATAACTCTCATTTTATTTATTTAATATTTTGTTTATAATGGTTAGTATCCTAAGATCCTAATTTTTAACATGGTATCAAAGCAGGGTAGGCTATACTAATCATTTTTATATATAATACTAGAAGACATGTAGAAATTGATGGGAAACCTCTTTATTCTCAATCAACACATGTGTAAGGCGATTTGTGCAAGAATTTTGGTGTGCCTTTTCTATTGTTTTAAAATTAATTCATCAAAAGCAAGTTAGGAAATGCTAATCATTTTTATAGGTGATATTTGAGTGGTTTAATTAAAATCCTTGACACAAGTTTTGTTTTTTATAGGTAATTTGAATCTATCATGGTTATACATGTAGATGGCCATAAGACACAAATTTTATTAGAAATAAAATTTAGACTCTTTATTTTTCCCACTACTCATAATAATCTTTATGCTAATACAATTGGGTAAAGTAGGAACACCCTGGTCGACATTAAAAATTACAATTGTTCATAATGTGGCTCATCTTTTTTCATATCCATCAACTTCCTCAATTAAAAATATGTGATTGAGTTTCATTAATAAGTGGATCTTTCTTTTTCATCTCCATATTTTTTAATAGTTCATAGTCCTTATTTAAAAATAAAGGACTTGTTTTTGAAAAATCATGACCTTTGTTTTAAAAAGTTAAAATATAAGTAAATGTAAAACTTAGCATAATTAAATGTCAAAAAAACTTAAATCTTTTTCATTTTGGTATGGTCTTAGAAATCTTCCTAATGAAAGTGGCATCCTAAAACGTTTACATATGAAAAGGCATTAGATCCATTAACATATTAATGAAGTCACTTCCTTTCAAGGAAAGTCACACCTTATATCCTTTACATGTGGAAAAGTCATATCTTCCAAACAAATTAAAGCATTTTAAATGCCACATTATTCGTATAAGGAGAGTTGTATCATTTATAAAAGGAGAATTGTATCATTTAGGAGAGTCGAGTTACATCCCTTCCTAAGGGATACAGAGATAGGAGTAAAAAAAGGTTAAACATTTTTCTTTCATCATTCTTTTTTTTAAAAGCTGGTGGATCCTACAAAGAGTGTAATGTAGGTAATCCAAAAATAATCAACATTAAATTAGTTACTAACATAGTTTGGCAAATATATAATGATATGTAGGTACATGTTCGATAGGTGGGGACAATGGACATAATTGAATGCAAAGAATCAATTCATAAGGACCACCTTTTTCATATCAACATGCATAGTGTTAATTGATCTAACCCATCGCATTTCATATCATTGTCATCACTATATGTCTACTTGTAGATGAAGCATTAGTCTATGGTGATACCTTATGAGTCATGTAAGACTAATAACACAACTTAAAATCATCTATAATTCTACTGCCAATGGTAACTAGACCTTATGGACACTACTAAAACTAGTCATTTCATCAATGCACACTAAAACTTAATTGACTAACAACCTAAGCTAGCTAGTCAATAAGATTTTTAACATAAAGTGTATGCCAAAAACTAAAGAGCCAATTCTCTCTCTATCATAATGCTCAATGACGTGTTCATGGACCATGGAGAAAATAAATATGGGAGGATGTTGTTATGAGAGTGCAAATAGATTTGGTAAGTGGCTCCCTACTTTTTGCAAATTTTGTAATTTTAAAAATTGATCAATTTTTGTTCAAAAACCAAAGAGTATTATTGTAACTTAGTTTAAAAATTTCTATCATTATTTTCTTACCCATTATTCTCAATATAATTCAAATCCTTCTCGAAAAATAATTTTCAAACTTTTTACATAACATTTTACCACAATGCTTTATTTTAATGAGCATGAATAAGAGCCAACCTTTCTAGTTCATTAACATGGAATAATTCCTTATGCTCTTCAACTTTGAAATCAAATTGCAATACGAAGGGTTGTGGTATAGTTGTAAAAATTGGAGAGATATCTATTTTACTATGAAATAATTTGGCACCAATCATCCTTGGGATGAGGGTGAGATAAAGAGAGTGGGTAGTGATGTTTATCCTCACACAAGTTTTTTAGCCTATTAACAAGGAAATAAAATGTCATCCTCTCAAGATAATAGGACTATTTATACTATGATATAATTGGTGGAAGCTTAATGATCATATTCTTACCTAATGCTTATGGATATTTTTTTTATATGTTATTGTAGTTAGGGTAAAATTGCAAATAGGGTAAATGAATAAACAACAATGATCAAACCCTAACAGTTGCACAATGAAGCACAAGATAACATGAAAATTAAAATAACAAATGTAAATGCAAACCGATCTCCATGTTATGCTCAATTTATCTTCATTACTCTTCTCCACCTCGCATGAGCATGCAAGATTTTGAAGGATGATTGTTGGAGGAATGTTGGGTGCTCACTTCTGCAGCATAACACTAAGATGAAGATTGATAGATGGGAGATAATGGATGAATGATGCAAAGGCTCTAAAGATATTTTGATAGCATAAGGATCCTCAAGACTCAATCCCTAAAAATGGCTTATGAGGGGGTTGATTTATAGGAAAGGCTTGGTTCAAACGGATGGTTGAGATTAAAAGGCTAAATGATTGATGTGGATGGCTAGGATTGATTAGTTATTCCCACTCCTTAAGGGAGTTGTAGTCATGTGACAAGTGTACAAATGAGGATAGGGCTCATGTGTGATTGTGTACACAAATACTAAAATTAGGTCCCATTAGTTGTACATGTGAAGGATTTAAATGAAAGTTGTACTACAACACATGATTCAATTGAGAGGTGGACAAGTGTTGGAATGTGGTGAGAGGTGAGGACCTAATTCAAATATTTTATTGGAATTAGTTGGGATATTAGTTGGAATATGTGAGGGAAATTAATTAAATAAATAATATTTATTTAATTAATTGGGAAGATGATTAGAATAGGATTGAGATATGATGTGGAAATTAATTAAATAAATAAAATTTATTTAATTAATTGGCAAGTGAGATTATGAATGTGAAATTAATTAAATAAATAAAATTTATTTAATTAATTAGCTAATGGATAAGTGCAATTAGGAGTGGGATTATGACAAAATGCTACATGATGTCTAAGTAATTTTTTTACTAGGTGTTGCAAGACATGGACAAATTTGGGACAATTTTGGGTGTCTACATTTTTTCCCTCTTTGAGATGATGTTCAAGATGATAAGCTTTATGTTGAGTAACATCATTTCAAAGAAGCTAAGGTATGGATAAAGGAAAATGGATAGGGTGATGAAAAGATAGGATGATTATGTAAGGATATGATGAGGATGAGGATGAAATGGGATGATAGGATGAGGATATATGAGCACATTCCAGTGATGAGGCAAAATGGATGGGTGGCTAGAGTAGTAGGAGAGCCATATGCAAGGATGTATAGGGAAGCTCTGACGTATCGACATCACAGAGGCATAGTTTACTGGAGGCGGACATTGGATGAGGTTGATATGTTTATATGGAGGCCATGGCTGGGATGTGAGAGATGGGAGGAGGAAGATATGGAGCTTGTCTATGCTAGGTAGGCAAGATACATTTTTGGTAATGGCATATACATTATAGAGCGCTATTTGTCCGAGAGGATGTTGAGGCAGTTTGGGATACCACAGGCAGTACCAGTAGGTGATGCCATTTTTGGGAGGACTTGGTAGGAGGTGTTTGATTGGGGGCCAGAGATAGTGGTTGATATGGCTTTGGTAGAGAGAGAGAGAGAGATTATAGCCAATTGTATGGAAGTGGGGACAGGGTCCTGCAAATCCAGGGACTTTACCACATTATGATGCATACTAGGCCGGAGCTAGGCTGACTAGATTGATGAGGCCTAGGGAGATAGGGGAGATTGGGATGGAGAGGCCAGTTAGGAGGAGGTGATGATGAGCTCCACCAGTATAGGCAGTAGTACCAGTAGCTCCAGGGATTTAGGGATAGGGACAAGCTCATCCACAGGTACTTGCACCATAGGCATAGGTACTAGGAGGTGATGATGTTGGGATTCAGTAGCTTAGGTGGAGGATTAGAAAGGAGAGGAGATGGAGGTAGTGGGCTCAGTTTAGACTGAGGAGGGTGGAGATAGACTAGCATCAGGTGGTCTTGGGATTGAGGCATGCGAGAGCACAGGCTCAGGCTTACCATGCACAACTACAGGCTAGAGTATAGGGAGGTGATGGACAGGATGATGGTACTCTTGTGAGGGTAATAAGAGAGAGAGATGTGACTAGGCAGAGTGAGAAGGATATGAGGCTAGAGAGAGATATTACTTTACAGTAGATGCAAGCTATGAGAGCTGAAAGGGATGCCTGAGGACTGAGAGGGATTTAGTAGTGCAACAGGTACAGGTTATGACAGTTGAGAGGGATAGAGTAGTAGATGCATTGGGGACAGATGGAGCCACCATGTATCTGGTGACTTAGTTGACATAGACATAGGGAGAGCTAAGGAGAGTACAGGGTGAGGCTGAGTATTATAGAGGCTTGTATTATGGAGTAGTGCCTGCAGAGTAGAGGCAGCCTAGCTTTAGGAGCAGGTCAGGGGCTTCAAGTTCACGGAGGATGGGAGGATCAAGGTCTATAGCTTCAGTGATGGGGCCTCCTATAGATGGTAGACCATGTACAGGACCTAGTGGTGGTGGATAGGGTGAGGGAGCTACCATTAGTCTCTAGGGCTTCCTTGTTTATGTATAATTTGTATCATGATGAGGCTAATGAGCCGATTGTACATACAGTTTGATGGCTCATGGATGGCCCATTTTGTATATGTAGACACTTGTATATTGACTTGTTCGATGATAAATATATATATATATATATATGATGGTGATTTTGCTTATCTATGTGATGCTGTAATGATGATGGATGCACTTATGATATTATGCATTTTTTTATTTTCATGGTTTATATGGATGTTTATGTAAATGATATGAATATGCAAGTGGTAATAATGTAAATGTGTTATGCTAATGGTATTCATAATGGTAATGCATATAATGGTAACAAATGATAATGAGGTTATGATAATGCAATATATAGATGGCAAATGATAATGTTATGTGCCTATGTATGCCTAACACACTTGTTTTGTAGGATGAAGATGAGGGTGGATGATGAAGGGAAGATGATTGATCTTGGTTGAGGACTATATAGGATGATGATGGAATGGATAAATGATATGACAACTTTTAAAGTAATTGCTCAAAAGTAAAGAAATGCAATCCTTATGTTTGATATAGCATATGGATGTTATGTACCAAGGTATAGAAGACCAAGGTGTCGAGGTATCTAGTGCATAACTAGCATACTACAATTTTATCTAAACGTATGAGGTCAAGATGTTGAACCAACATACACAAGATATGAATACTAGCTAGTGTTTCGAGATGGACTTTGATGCTACAAGCAAAGGTTTGAGCTTATCTCCACTACACATACTGACACCTTGCTGGTTATATGTATGGAAATAGTCTTAGCATAGAATAGTCTCAATGCATAAGAGACCGTTTAGCTTCTCAGATGTAAAAGATATTGATATGCAAGATGCTAATCCCAACACGTACAAGATACCAATACGCATAGGAAGAAAATAAGATCATCCCACAGTCACAACATACGAAAGCAATATGACCATGCCCCATTCCGTACTTCATTGTAATGTACCAAGATATAGATAGATCAAGGAAGTTTTAATTAGGCATAGGAAAGGGACAAAAGATAAATCAAAAGATAAAACAAAAGACACTTTCATCATGTTCTCTTGCCAAATTGAAGTGCTCTTGGATAGATTTAAGCTGGCGCCTTGTTGAGAGGAAAGTTGTATCCTGTTGACGGATAAAGATGTTGATAAAATGCTATAGCAAATGTTGGCTTAAGGCATGCAGACAAATAGCTTTTGGCTTATCCTTGATTTGGTTAAAGTGCTTGAGCTTTTGCTAATGTGCATAGTCTGCTTCTTGCTTGAGCTGGTCAAAGAGAAGAAGATGGAAAATGAAAAAAGATGAAGATGGGGTGGATTGTCTATGCTTGCATACTAGATACTTCCTTCATATTCTAGACTGCCTACATACCCTATATCCATGGAATCAAAGCACATTTATGATGGTGATGAGATATGATGAATATGTAGTTCTAGACTTATTGATGATGTAAGTGATGAAAGAGAGAAGAAAGGGAGATGAAAGATTGGAGGATGATTAGAAGAAATATGAAAGATGGATGATGAAAGGGGGGCTATCATCTATGCCTAAATCAGAGTGCTTCTTTCGCATCTCAGATTGCCTAGATACCATGTATCCACAGGATCAAGGCTTTGAATGATGGAGATGTGATGTAGTTCTTGTTTATTGTGTTGATGGTTGATGACAAAGGATCAACTTTATTGCTTGGATTTTTTATGATGTTTTGATTTTTTTGGATTTTTGCTATATTTTGATTTTTTTGGGGGGGGTTTGGATGATTGTTGTGTTTTGGTTTGTTTGGATGCTGGCTGTGTTTTTGTTTGTTTGATTGGTTGTTGTGTTTTGGGTTTGGAATGATATGAGCTAGAGCTATGGATGTCCACTTCCAAATAAGTCTCACCAAGTGCCCCTAGTGTGGGATGGAGTTTATACGGATAGTATGCTAAGGTGTCAAATGATAGCTTAACCTCAACAAAGTCCAAACTATGACAACTAGCATGGCAGAGGTAAGGATGAAAGGCATTTATTATGGATGGATAAAGGATAATGGCTTGCGATGTATGGAGAGGAACGACAATGGATTATGATGTGGATTATGGAGCCAAGATAGTAGATTGTGATGTTGTGGAAAGCTGTGACCAAACAACTAGATGAATGATGGAGGCTGGTCTCTACACATAGCGCTTGTTTGCCAGGTTTTCACTATGCTACTTATCCAAGGCACCTGTTTACCAGGTTTTCACCAGAGGATGAATTATTTATCTTGTACTATTTTTTGTCATCCAAAGTGCCACAAAGTGGTTTTCACTATTGGATGGGTTTTTTTTTTTGAATATGCTGAGACTCATGGGTAGAACTTCTTTAGATGAATACTGTTGACTGGTTCATCCAAGGGAATACCTTCAGGTGTTGAGAGAGTATATGCGCCTGATCCATAGACTGATGTGATGAAAAAAGGACCAAACTAATTCGGTTCAAATTTGCCATGTTTCTCACAATGTTGCTGATTCCTTTAATTTTCTTTAAGGACAAGATCTCCAACTTGAAACCTTCATTCTCTAATCTTCTTGTTGTAGCTGTGGTGTAGCTGATGTTGATAAACTTGGAGATGGTTGAGTGATGTAAGACGTCGTTCATCTAATAGATCAAGATCATGGAGTCTGGATACTCTATATTCTTCATTTGAGATAGTATGTTGTAGAGATACTCACAGTGAGGGAATCTCAACCTCAATAGGTAAAATAGCTTCAGTACCATACACAAGGGCATAAGGTGTAGCACCAGTGGGAGTTCTGACATTTGTTCTATAAGCCCATAGTGTAGGATTAAGTTGTAAATGCCAATCATGACCAGCTTCATTGATTGTCTTTTTAAGTTTTTTGATGATTGTTTTGTTAGAAGCCTCAACTTGGCCGTTACTTTGAGGATAGTAAGGTGTAGAGAACCTGTGTTGGCTATGGAACTTGTTGCAAAGATCTCTAACCTCTTGGTTCTTGAAGGGACGAACATTATCAGTGATAATGTCTTGAGGAACTCCATATCGGAAAATGATATAATGTAAGATGAACTTGGATATTTGCTTGCCAGTGATGTAGGTCATTGGCATTACTTCCACCCACTTTGTGAACTATTGAGTGGTAGTGATGACAAACTTATAACCATTTGATGAGGTAGGATGGATTTTACCTATGAGATCAAGTCCCCACTGTGAGAATGGCCAAGGAGTAGTGATAGGCTAAAGTTCATGTGCTAGTGCATGTATTAGATCACCATGTTTCTAACATTGTAGACATCTCTTTGCAAACTATTGTGCATCTTTCTCCATAGTCATCCAATAGTATCCAGCTCGTAGAATTTTCTTAACAAGACCAGGGCTAGTGGAATGTGATCCACAGACACCTTCATGTACCTCACATAAGGGAACTTTTGCTTCCTCATAATCAAGACATCTAAGAAGGATACCATCAAGACTCTGGTGATATAGGGTGTCTCCTAGGATAGTGTAGCGAGAGGCTCGATGGCTAAAGGTTTTTCATTGGGTATTAGATAGTTGGAAGGGTAGGGTTTGATTGCAGAGATACTCATATATGTCCTCATACCAAGGAGAATTGGGACCAACAATCTCACATATAAGCTCAGATTATGGAACTTCAAATGCTGGGATCAGAAGCTGTTCAACCAAAAACTCACACTTATGTGCGTTGGAAGGCATGTCTAGAAGAGATCCTATCATAGCCATAGCATCTATTGCTTTGTTTTGTATCCTTGGGATTTGTTTAAAGGTGATACTGTCAAAGTATTTCTTGAAATCGTCAACCATTACCTTGTATGGAAGGAGCTTCTCATCTTTTGTTTGATACTCATCTAAAACCTGTTTGATAACTAATTGGGAATCACCAAAGACCTATAGCTATTTAATAGCCCATTGTACTACCATGCATAATCCTATGATTAAAGCTTCATATTCTGCTATGTTATTGGTACATGGAAATGCAATCCTGTATGATTTTGGGATACAATCTCCTTGAGGGGTGACAAACAATATCCCTGCTCTTGATCCATGTTGTGTGTAAGATCCATCAAAGTATAGTTGCCACAATGTTGGAGAAGTTAGATTGAACAATTCTTCATCAGGGAACTCTGGACATATTGGATGAATATCTGTGACAGGTGTTGTGTCTAACTAATCAATGATAACTTGTCCTTTTATGGCCTTTCGATCCACATATTGTATGTCAAATTCGCTTAAGATCATAACCCATTTTGCAAGTCTTCTCGTGAGAATTGCTTTGGGAAGCAAACACCAATGCTAAACATGTTTTTTCCATAGATGAATAGTTAAGTTCATATCCCACAAGAGTTCTGTTGATGTAGTAAATGGCTTATTCTTTTCCTGAATCATCATGCTGAGCTAAAAGGGCACCCAATGCTGCTGCTATTGAAGATATGTAGAGAAATAATGGTTGATCAAGTACAGGACGTACTAACACAAGAGGTGTTGCTAGATATTCCTTTATTTTGTCAAAGGTCTATTGACATTTTTCATCCCACTTAAAAGGTTCACCCTTGCAGAGGAGATGTTGAAAAGGATGACACCTGTCTACTAGTTGTGAGATAAACCTGCGAACGGATTGTAACCTTCCTTGTAGACTACAAAGCTGCTTCAAATTTGATGGTGGAGGCATTTCCATGATGGATTTTACTTTGTTAGGATCCACTTCTATGCCTCATCGAGACACAATGTACCGAGTTGAGAAGCTTGTTTTATCTAATCCTAATTGCTATTTCTTGCAATTAGCCCGTATGGGAGACAAATTACCAAGTGATTTTGACATATTTGCTATTTGAGAACACGATCCAAACACTCCCACTGTTGTCACAAAGGAAACATCCACTATAGCCACACCATCTCATACCATGTCCATGCTACAAAATCCACCTTTCAACCTATCTCCTTCATTGCCTATTGCTACACCATCAAACCCACCACATTCGGAGTACACTCTAGAACCTTTAATAACTCCAACTGAGGTACTTCCTTACATTTCACAAAATTTGATCTTTCCACCTTTCCATGTTTCACAACACACCCCTGCTCCTACCATGACCATATCCATGCCTCAAGTATCACAAGCTGTCCATGTTTCACAAGCGTAAACTCCACAAGTTTCACAAGCTATTCCAATACCACAAACTCCACAAGTTTCACAAGCTATCCAAACACCACAAGCCATACAAGTCTCATAGCCATTACAAATCCCCACTCCTATTGCATCACATGTGGAGACCACACCTCAAACAAATGTTCCTATCACCTCTAATATGGTCTCCACGATTTCCATGAATCCATCCAACACACCATATAACCCCAATTTTAGTCTCATTGACATGACTGACCCAGCTATCGTATAACAACCCAATCCTAGCATTGTTATCTCTTATGTTGATCAACTTACATCACTCACTCCACCTCCATATAATCCTTCACAAAATGTCAATGCATCTTATACAACCCAAGGATTACCCATTGTCTCCCAACATATGCCATATACCAATCCATCCCAAAGTAGTCGTGTTGACCAAAACATACACCCAAATGTCCATCCTTCTTCATCCACCAATCCTTCCATTGCTTACCATAATCCAAATCCAACTCCCAATCCACAACCATTGACCAACGTCAATCCATCCTCTAGTTCCCATGTGATGCAAAATTTTGGAGTTAATCCATCACACTACACCCAACCACCACTTGTGTCTCAAGGACAGCAATCCTCAAATAGATATGTGTCGCATACCAATCCTTCAGCATATAATGTGAGCACTCAACCCCAACAAACGGTCATACCCTCATACATTCCACAACAAAAACAATATACACCATATTACATTCCACCTCCAAACCATCAACCCCCTTTGCAACAACAAAAACTATCTCAAGCGGATGTTGAACAAATGATTAACAAGACGGTATGACAAAACAAGAAGACATTTTCCTTTGGAGATATATGCTCTTATCCATTTGACAAGTCCCTTCACATGACACCTTTTCTGCCACATTTTGAAATCCCACAATTTGACAAATACAAAGGGAAAGGTAATCTGAATGACCATCTTAAAGCATTCTATGTTACATGTCTCGATGTCTCTCAAGATGATACATATATTTTGAGACTATTCCCCTAAAGCTTAGCGGAACAAGCTCTTGAATGGTTCTCTCACTTACCTCCGGGAATCAAGACTTTTGCAGAATTAGCAAATAAATTTTGATCCCATTTTGCTTTCAACATTGAACATGAAGTGAATATGAATGACCTTGTCAATAACAAACAACACAATGGTGAAACTTTCTCCTCCTTTACCCAATGATGGCACAATATGGCTAGCAAACTATCATGATAAATACCTAAGAAACAACAACTTGACATTTTTGTCCAAAATCTTCATCCTGAGCTCTCATTTCAATTGCAATTGCAAAGTGCTAGCACCTTTGATGAGCTTATCTCCAAAGGAACCACCATTGAAGGAGCTTTAATAGCTAAGGGCACTATCAAGATTTCCAGAGACAACAAAGACAATCCTCAATCTTCTAATGATAAATCCTGCTTGTGGAACAAGAACAAAAATGTCGTTAATGAAGGCATTGTGGATGCAAAGAACATACAAACAATGAAATCTCCCATTAACATTCAAGCCGCTAATCAACCTTTTCATCAAAATTGACCAAGAACAAATCCAACACCTAGACGACAATTTACTCCTTTAGTGGAACCCATGGAGATGATCTTTCAAAAACTTGTCCAAGCGGGAGATATCACATTACCTAAAGCTCCACCCAACGCAAAACCTATCTTCAAAGCTCCTTGGTATAAAGATAATTAATATTGTGAATACCATAGATTCAAAGGACATAAAACAAATGATTACATGCACTTAAAACATGTCATTCAAGATTGCATCGATCAAGGCCTAATTAAAATCACACCACCAACATCACAACCGACACATCAACCAACTTTGAACTATGATCTAGATGCCTTCAAGAATCCACTTCCATCTCATGACAAGGCAAGTAACCCTCATACTAGGAATGCTATCCATTACAACTATGAGTCATCCACGAGTGACCACATTGACCAAGCTCGCATTTCTACCATCACTATCCAAGGCAAAGCACCCAATTGCGCTGTAAATTTATTTAATTAATAGAAGAAATATGTGATTTTGATAAAATAGATAAATTGCTCAAGTGTGTTAGACAAATGCAGATGATAGCTAATGCAATATTTTGATACTAATGATAACTAGGTCAATTTTGGGTGTCTACAGTTATGATCTATGCCAATTAAAAAATGTATCTAGTAGGTTTTGGAAGTTTTTTTTTTTTAAATGCTCTATATTTTTATACATATTTCTCTTATTTGTATGGAAGAGTTCAATTTATAATGTGATATGTAGTTCATATCCTCACCCTTGGTGTAGACATGACATCTTTGGGTCATATTAAATTAAATTATATTATATATTTTTTAGATTTTGTTGGTTGATAATTCATGTGGCATGGGTTTAGCTTCATCATTTTCAAGTTACCTAGGGTTGCCTTTCAACATATCCTTTAATCACTCTCACTTCATATTTACTAGAGTTATAATGAATGCCTTATGGAATTGAGGGGGATTTAAACCTAGGAAACACTCTTATGAGTGCTCATCATTATTCCCCACAATCATTTCACATGCTTATATAGCTCAAAGATGAAATCATATACTTTTTGTCACCTCCAACTAACTCAATTTTAGGAATTTTTTAATATCAAACTATGCATATGTACACCATATTATACAAAATGTAAATGTTATCTCTTCTCTCAAGGCAAGAAACCTAAAAACGTTTTCTATGTTTCCCTCTTTAATATACATTATGATTATTGCTATGACCATGGACAATATGATGTTTAGAGGCAACTTGATGAAACAATTGGAGTTCTGATTCAATGGGATCCCCTTATCTATTAAAGGTAGAACTTATTGGCTAACCTCCTAGAAGGTAACACTAAACTTTTCATTCTCCAAAGCTAAGAAATTAGAGATCCCCTTAATCTAATTCTCCATCACCTCCTTAGAATTTTTTTTACATTTCATTAACTGTCTTTATTTGTTTTTATAATTAAAAGAATAGTAGTTAAATTTGTATGTCTAGTAGTTTAACTAGATTGACTTGACTTAACATTGAGCACATGGGCACTTGAATAAAAATGTGTCATTCTTATGATTAAATTTCAAACCTTCCTAGGTCATTTAGATATAGTAGCAATATTTATGATGGAGTTGTTTGGAATTCTCATCTCTCTTTGGTTAAATTATCTAAGAATCATATCATGTACTCATATGGTCCCAAGGATTATAGGACTATCGTAAGATGGTAGTGGAATGGCCTAGAACATACATCAGAGAGACCATAAATGGAAATCCTCCCATCACTAGAGCTATGAAAATTTGAAGGACTAACTTCAATGATTATAAACCTAACATCTCTTATGAGCTACTAAAAGCTAAATGAGATAGAATCCATCATGCTCTATGTTTGAAAATTTATATGTATTGAAACTAACTTTAGAGATATTTACTACTATAGACAACAATAGATGAAAAATCCTTGATATTATTGACTCTTTTTAAAAGATACAAGCAACACCTAAAAACATAACTGTAGTATTACTTATGTTATAACCATAGAGGATGCTTTTGATGTTAAAGAGAATCTTCACTTCTAAAAATAAGAGATGTCATATAATTTGTATTGTAATGCATATAAATATTGTCATATGTAAAGGCTCCAATTTCAAATAATTATCTTGTCTATGAAATAATTTGATAAAACCCTTGGATGAGTTTGGATGGATAGGGGATTGATAACATTTGATATTAGTTATTTGAATATTGTTATAATCAAGAAGCAATCCATTTAAGGGAAACACTACAAGCTAAAAAGGTATGTCCAAATGGGTAGATAAATCCAAGAAGATGACATTTTGATATACTGCATAAGTGTTTTTCACAACTACTTAAGGAGGTCAGTATTTTCTCTAAAAACTCTAAATTTCTTGGGTATAAAATCACCTACTTGTAATAGGTGGTTTTCACCCTAATAAATTGTTCGAGGAGCAAGCTTGGAAAGGATAGATCACCCGTTTCTTTAAATTTTTTATGGATCATTACTATATGCTTAGTATGATGATTTTTTTTCCTTACAGAAACATGACAAATTATACATGCTTATGCTTATGAAAATCCCATATGATCTCCTTGATAAGATCTCTAGATCATTTTTAAGTATTTCCATAGCATATTATATATTGAATTACTTCCTATTAAATTAATTATGGGCTTTTATTATTCCCACATCAAAAGTAAAATTTATTGATTATTGTGTTATTGACTATTGTGGTGATCATATTGATAGGACATATACCTCAATCTATGTCTTCAAAATATGGTGCAACTATTATCACATGGATGGACCAATATTTAAAAAGCTATCTTCTATAGCCCTTTAATCAAAAGTTGAATACAAAAGTAGCTAAAAAATAATCAATGTGGCTTAGGAGATTACTGGAAGATTTTTTCATCTGGGTACTATTACAAGTCCCACTATTATATAACCAAAGCTATTTACTCTTACCAACTTGACTCTTATTTTCATAAATAAAGCACATTTGAATTTCATGTGCATTTCATTGAAAGGAAAATCTTTCCATCCTAATACTATTCTCCAGTTCTACTAGATTGATTATCAGATGGCAGATATATAATGATCAAGAAAAACTAGGCTAGCCTCCTAGTAAGAGAAATCATATATGTAGTATAGCATAAAATCTCTGTGTAGTAGCAAATTCTCTAAATTCAAATCAATGCTTGGTCATAAGGAGTTTCCATCAATGAGGGGGAGTATGTGTGACAATGGCACCTCATGATGTAAGACCTAAAAGGCATAACATAAGACCTATAGGCATTATATATAACCCCTTGGGATGTAAGATCTAAAAGGTATAAAATAAGACCTCTAGGAAATATATATATATATATATGGCTAAATCCTTGGATATAAGATCTAATAGGCATAACATAAGACCTCTAGGTATTATATGTAAGTCCTATGAGCATATTGAAAGTTCTCTCTGTAAATATTCCACTTGTAAAAGCATTGTAGTATATTAGACCTATGGACACTATGTAATGAACCTGGGGAGGCTAGTTTGAGGAGTTCTAGGCTCCAATAAAAACATTATAAGACCTCATTTAAGCATAATCTTTTAAAACATTGGGATTATAAGTTGTGACAAGATAACTTGCATGTAGTCTGGAATACATGCTCTTCATTTTGGTATATATTTGTGTCCCTATTTATCACTACCAAAGAAGACTTACGTTACTAGGGTACTTCATTTTTTCTTTTATAGAAATTGATAGGTGATGACCCCTATTAATATTAAGGGGGAGCATTAGAAATTAATGTTATAGTCCAAGGGGTTGAGCTTTATTGGTTAAAGTATTGATTTTTCATTGTGGAGACCCAAGTTCAAATCTCAAAGAGACATCTAATAAGTGGATTTCTATGTTGTGACTCTTGGACTTCCATTGTTGGCTTCTAGTGTTGAGGTGGTTTCTAAATAAGTGGATTTCTTAGTTGTGACTCTTGGTCTTCCATAAGTGGTTTCTAGTGTGGTTTCTTAAAAGGAGCTTGTATTGGTCTCATGGTTGTGCTTGTAAGGTCTTATATTAGTCTCATGTTGATGCTTAGTTGAGTAGAATATTTGTAAATAATTAGCAATATAAAAAATTAATGTTAGTAGGGGTCATATTTTCTAATATAAGGTTATAAAACCTTATGTTTATTATATGCTTTATAAATCATAAACCATTTAATAATTAATAATCTAATAACTATTATATTATTAATTATTTACAAATGGTTGATTTGAATAGGTGTGACTAATACCCCTTTAGGTATTTTTCCACCTCTTCTCCTATATTTAAGGAGGTTCTCTCTCATTTGAGAGGAATGGGAATTTTGAGATTTATAGTGAATTATATCAATATGCATAAGAGGTATTATTGGCCATGTGGAAGTAAGTAGAGGAGTGTTCCCGGTTCGGTATATTTTTTAATAGACTATTTTTTGTAAGTGTTTTAATAAAATGATGCTTTATGGGGTTTTTTACCCGAAAGGGTTTTCCCCATGTACATTTTGTGTAATGTGTTAAAACTATGCTTGTATAATTCTCATGTTATTTACTTTATATTTTATTTATAATGATTAAAGTATCCTAAGATTCTAATTTCTAATAGTTGAATTATCCTCATGCATGAAGATTTACTTCTCCCTTGCTTTATCTTCTTTAATACCTATAAACAAATAAATGTTAGATAGAACAAGGTTTTTAACATTACCCATCTTCATTTCCTCTTTTTTAATGTCATCCACATGACATTCCTTGTTCTATTCACTGACATCTACATCACCTCCTCTATAATGTATAGTGTCCATCACATCTAATTTTAATTGGATTTCTCTCAACACTTCAAAAGCCCTCTCTATTTGAGCCCTTTCTCTTATCTTTATAAAAGAAAATCTCATAGCTTTTCCCAAGGCCACTCTAGTCCTCTTTCCTAAAGACACTTTCTTACACACACATACAACCCACAACCCACAAAGATAACCACAAAACTCACACAATCTTGGTTGAGCATCAAAAATTGCATACCCTTACAATTTCACACTACGTTTTGCAACTACTTTGGTGCTTGCTTCGCACATTTTAAGCTTCTTTTTGTCTCATTTTAGTCCTTTTTTGCTTAATTTCACAAAATTTTGTTTTAGTGTTTTATGTTTCTCTTAGCCCAGTGATGTTTCATGTAAATAAGAGGTAGAATCACTTAGATGCTAGCACTTAGCATGGATGTCCATGCATCATGTTGGTGTCTCACAAATGTGAAATGGTCAGTGAACTATTTTTGGGACACATTGAGCATCTCCCACAATGGGAGAGATTCTCATAATGCCTCCTAGAATCCTAATGACTCTTTCCCTTGTTGGATGTCAATTCCTTTTCCCTCTCAATCTCTCTCAATCTCAATTTTTGGAAGAAACATTATTTCTCTCACTCTCTTGTTTAGCTCTCTTTGGATTCTTTGAAAGGATTGCACTCTTGTGACTCTCTATTGTAGTTATTGAGGATTCCCATGCTCTTTGGATTTGCAGCATTATCTTTGATAGCTCTATGAGATTTGTACTTGTAGTTTGATTGATGTGAAGGCTCTCTATTTGGGTTTTGAAATTGTTTGCACCCAGATTCCTACCCTTCAACAAGCTACATAATCTCCTCCATTGTCATTCAAGTTGGTAACACTATTTCAGATTTGAAGAGTATTGTTTTTTTATAGATTATTGTTACACTTTGCTTCATTGTTCATTTAGTGAGTTTATGGTGTAGACCACCATTCTTTTCTTTTATATATACAGAGGTATTCTTCCTTGTAGACCAAGGAATTTGTTTATAGCTTTATTTTTCTTGCCACTACTACTTGTTTCTTAGTCACATTTGAGAAATAGGAGCACACAATCTTTCTCAAATTTCTATCCTTACCACTCATGGAGCTTAAAGACCAAAGCAGGCTTGACTTAGACAAGCTCCTTTGCAGCCCAACATGTTTTCCTTGTTCTTAGAAGTAGGTATCTTGAGGAGAAATATTTGAACACATAGAGGTTTCATAAATGTTTCTTCTCTTCTTTTAGTATTCTTTCATTTCATTCAATTTAAATTAAATACCTATATTATTTTTATATCTGGTATCATTTAAATGTTTATGGGTTAGTTTCATATCTGTTGTTGTGTTGTGTAGATAGTAAAAAAATGTACAAGGTAATTGTTTTTATTTTCCAAGCTTTGAGGATGCCAACACTTAGAGAAGATGTCCCCACAATGTGTTATCATCCAAGGTAGTGAGATCCGTCCTCTGGTGCTAGGTTCCTCTATTTCCCTGTTGTCATGCCCACATTTTCCATGTGGTAATGAAACACAAAATAACAAAAAAATTCCTACCTGACTCTAAAACCCCCTCGCATGCAACATGTGTGCTCCATGAACTACGCATGTAGCATGGTTGTATTTACAACACATGTTAGGCACGTCATACAAAGACAGGGAGGTCAAACATGAAGCAGGATGGTGCAAAACTCCTTTTGCAATACCTTTGATGATGATAGCAACTAAGGGGGTGTGCATCGCATGATACGTCACTAAGAAGGGTGGTCTCCATCAAGGAACCATCCCTAGGGTTTCCTAGGTGAAGGTGATAATCAGTTTCGACCTAAGTCGAAACCCTAACCCTAGAATAATCTATCAAATTTAATTAGAATTAAATTGCAGAAAATAAAGTAACTAAAGATAGATAAGTCTATTTTAACCATCATAATCTAACCATGAAAATGAATAAATTTAAAGCCTTTCTAAAACATAAAACCACAATAAATTAAAGCGAGAAAGTTTACACAACTATGCAAATCAATAAAATAATCAACTCAATATTAATTACCATAAAATACACTAACTCATATATCATCTAAAATCCAACTCCTAATACAAGGTCTCAAAAAAATCTGCCAGCATAACATTTCATGGGGGATAAATTTGCAAATAAATTTGGCAGCATAACACCACTAAATAAACTATGAAAAATTAACTTAAAATTAAATAAATCATATTTCAACTATAGAACTATTACCGAATAATTAAATTAATCCCATAAGTGAGTTTTGAAAAGTAAACAAGGTTAAAGGGTTGGTTATAGTACCCTAATAATTAGGGCAACTCAATAGCCCTAAATAAGTTTATAAAAGCAAGCCAAAACCTCATTTGCCACTCACAAGCTAATTGTTTGATTTGTAGGTTTGGAGAAAAAAGGAGGAAAGAGAAATTTCTTCCCCCAAGGGAAGATTATTTCTCCAAAATCAAAGTTTTCTAATGTTTTTTAGTTTCAAAGTTTTCTAGTTTTCAAAAGTTGTAGTTTCCATTTCAAATTCTAGTTTTCCAGGTTTTTTTTAAAGTTTCAAGATTCCAAATATATTATTTTGTTTAAAAAGATTTTTCCTTCCAAGCTTTATGACAATAAAAGATTTCTAAGAATAGTAATTTATAGTCTGAGAAACACAAGCAATAGATGAAATAGTGAATGTAAGGCTATTCTACTAAAATTCTAATTTAATAAACTTGTTATTTTGCAGGACCCATATATATATACACACACAAACAAACTATGTATATATAGAGAACTCTGTATATATAGAGAGGAGATATAATAGGATATATATATATATGCACATAGGCAAATACAAAAAGCGTTGGATAACAACATCGATGAGGGTTTTTATAAAAATAACATTGATCCAATAAAACATAGGGAGGGCATTTGAGAAACTGCCTTGTGGCTGCCGCCCCACAGACGTCACAGTTCATAGGTCTCTGGCGGCCTACGGCCTGTGATGGCCACGAGGGCCACAGGGGGTGGGGTGGAGACCCCACCTTGCAAGATCCACGGGCCCTATGGGTTAGGGTCTTCGGCCCCTCTTAGCGTCCTCACCGACGGGCCGAGGTCGAGGCCTCAAGGCCTCCAACAAAAAAATTGATGCTATTTCTTTTTTTTGTTTAAAAACCCTAAACTCATTTGATTTCAATGCCATTGCAAATACATAAAAAAAAATAGTAAAACCTAAAATCGTACTTTATTAAAAATTATTATTCATACATATCCATATATTTATATATAGAGATTTAATACATAATTAAAATAGAATAAAATAAAGAATATATATATACCCCCACAATCCATATAAAAGCATGTACTTATATATTTATAGGAAAGCATCCTTTTTTTTACAATATAATTAGCCATTTATTTTGAACAACATAACTATTAATTACTTTTCTTTTCTATTACTAACAAGGTAAAATAATTAAAAATGTGATTGTCTTTTATCTAAAGGTCTAATAGAGGTGCAAGGTAGAGATTACTACTCTTTCATCCATAGGAAGATTTACAAGTAGATAATATGGGGTAGAGAGAGAGAGAGATTTAAGCAATAATTTATTTCACAAAGACAACAAGACAGTAAAACTATAATGCCATAAAACTTCAATTTCACATAGAGGTAAATACATTTACAAGGGAACCCATTACAAAATAGAATATCCCAAGAGAGAGATTTCCTCTCTCTCACCCAACCCTTACAAAGCTCCAAAAGAGCCAAGGCATTTACATTGCCTTAATTTTTTTACAACAAAACATAACCCACTACCACTTCATGAAACCATCTCCCAATCTCTTCTCCAAGAGTCAAACATACAATACAATAAACATCTTCCCAAGACTAAGGCAAATGTACCTCCAAACCATTGGCTTGCAAGAAAGCCACCCCCAAGCTATTAGGCCCACATAATAACTGGGCTCATACTCACAAAAGGGATTCCAAAAACACACACACTCAAAATAATACACATGAACATCCACCCAAGGAGACTTACCACACAACATTCATACAAATGGATTTTAAGAGAGAGAGAGTGGACTCACTCAACTCAAGGGGAAAACCAAACCAAACCAAAGTACTCAAAACTCATAACACCCAAATCTCATAGCCTCTTGCTATCAAAACCTCTTATAACTCCAAATATAACCAAGGCACTCTTGCCATACATAAAACTACCAAATATTCCCATAAACAAGGCCATAACCATCAAAACTCCTTTTCAAGGAGAGGTTTTTCCCAATGAGGTTCTCTCCTCTCTTACCCAACACATGGTGAGCTCTCTCACATGGAGAGCTCACTACTACAACCCATAAACCCATTACAACACCAAGAAAATCACAAGAACAAATTGCATAACACAACTACAAGAATATATGCAAAAATAAACAAGAATAAGAAGAACTTGAAGCCTTGAGATCCTACCTCTCAAGTCTCAAGTGAAGAAGGATGTTTGGTGAAGACCTCCAAGAGCAAACTCCAAGTTCCTTGCACAAATCTTCCTCTCCAAGACTAATCTCCTTTCCAAAATCAATAACAAAAGCCAAAAGAAAGAACTCTTCTCACCTCAACAAGAGGGAGATAAATAGGGTTTCAAAAACCATCCCCATGAATGAGGAGGTGACACTTGTCACCTTCTCATTCACTCTCACAAGCACCACTTCCCATATGTGCTCTCACACATGTGTGAGGTATAGAGGAGTAGGGAGGTGACACTTGTCATCCTCTCATTCCTCCTCAAGAGCACACCTCCCCACCCACCTCCTAACACATGTGTGAGGCATGGGGAATAGAGAAGCACTTGGGGTTCTCTTCCCAAGCCCTTACATGAACCTTGGGTTGTGGGATTGGATGTGACAAGTCACCCAACCGTCAACCCAAAACCCTAATCTCGCCACTTAACTCCTAGGATCAAAAAGAGGAGTCAAACATGAGTTAAAACTCATGATTTGAGGTCTATAAGGTACCAAGAATCCATAGGTACTTGACCTAGGACCCTTAAACACTTGAAATTAACATTAAAAAACTCAAAAAACATCATTTAAAAAGCCCCTAAAACTTATGGACAAAAATGACACATGGATGACACTCATCATCCACCCCATCCTAAGTCAACCTTAGAAGACTCAAATTAAAAATCAAAATCAAGAATTAACACATTACATTCATGCTCAAACAACAATTAACCTTTGTCTGCCTTAGGGACTAGGTTGGTTTCATAGGGATAATTACTTAGGGTTATTTGTATGACCTCCAGTTTCCATTAGCCATGGAAATTACCTACACACTACACACACATCAATAGCCCAATGTATATCATATCTTAAGCAATTAAAAAATGCACACACATGATCGTACAAGTTCATACATTCTCAATTATATCACATAATAAAATTCACTTTATTCCCAAATCAATTTTACTTCCAATAACATAGTCAGGATCATGAAATCATAAATCGACATAATATTTCCTCAACTCAATTAGCTCATTATATAATTTCAATTGCATCAAATATTATAAAACATTCATCATCATAGAAGAAAAATATAATCTAGCATGGAAAGATATAGCATCATCATATAATAACTCATCTATCTAATCAAAGCACAAAATAAAGCCATCAAATGTCTAATATACAAGATCAACCGTCCCCAAAATGTCCAAATGTCAAAATATAATCCAAAGAAACAAGTCTCAGTCAAATTAGGAGGTGTAGTAAGGGTAGGCCTCATACCTACTTTCCATTTCTATATTTCATTCTATAAATGTTTATTTACAATAGTGTGTTTTCAACATTCTATTAGATTTTCTCTCTTTCCTTCAACATCTTTAACACAACTTTTTCTTCACATTCTTCATCAAATAGTACTGTGTTGTGAACCTAAAACTTTGTTTATGACCTTCACAACCCAGTCTTCCAATTCACAATATATTATTTGAAGAAGTTTATGCCATTTTTCTATGGCTCAATTTAGTGCCTTGAACATTCACAATATATTATTTCTTCCAATCAGCTTAATATAACTCTTTCTAGTCTTTCTTCCATAACTATTCCAATGACTACTTTCCATGATGTGAAGACCACTTTTGATCACCACCTTAGGTTATGTCCCAATGGAGAAAATTCATGAGTTAGATCACCATTTGGCTAATTTCTAAGATTTTTTGCATCATGAGGACTTACCTAACTCTACTATTCTTTTGGTCGATGCTCTTTGCAATATGTTGACTAGTCATCACAAAGGTCTTGATTTCCTACGTGGCATAGCCCATATAGTGCACAGTGACACACCACCATTGGTGAGCTACATTGTAGAACCTCAAGACTCTCACTCAAACATAATAGGCACTTAGATTTTTGTTCCTCTTCCTACTTCCAGAACTCAAATTTTTACATCTTCACAAATGGCTACCAATTCTCAATAGCACGGTAGTGCAGATACTACTTTATTTGGAGGTGTTGTGAACCCCTTAATCAATATGGATTTTTTCCACCCTCAAGGCCTTTACAGTTTACTTTTCCTACTAGTGCCCTCAAAGCTACCCAACATCTTTCCCTACCCTTTGCTTCCACTTCTCTTCCTATGCTAACTCACACTACCGATCCTATCATCAACCAACTCCTTCAAAATGTTGGCTCCATTCAACAACAACTTGCCTCACTTTCTACATCATTTGCACAACCTCTTGTTCTTTCTTACTATAGACATAGACCACTTTCATTTTCCCTAGAACTTTGAGGCACCTGGGTTTGAAAATTATTCTAGAAAAGGAGACCCTCAAACACATGTATTTGCCTTCATTACTTTGTGCATTGATTTTATTTTTCAAGATGCTCTGTTCGCAAAACTATTCCCATGGTCATTGAAAGACACCACATTGGACTAGTTTTGTTCACTTCTTGATCATTCCATTATTTCTTTTGAATAGTTGATAAATTAATTCTTATAATATTTTCAAGTAAACATTGGACCGCAGGTCATGTTTACAAACATCATTCATTTTCGGTAGGTAGTAAATGAAAAAGTAACCAATTTTATCTATCATTATCAAGCACTCTTTTCATAGATTCCTTATGCTCTCCTAGACTCTAATGTGCAATGATTTTTCATTAGGAACCTATAGCCTTAGATAAGGGATAAGATTTTTTTAATGAAGTATCAATCATTCACACATCTATGCACATCACTCTGTGACTATCAGCAATCGGTTAGCTAGTTTGAGGTGTCTACCTCACCGATTCTTGTTGGTCAGTTTGGAGCACCTTCTTCATTCACTAACTACAAAAAGGACAAAATTTATTTAAAAACAATGCTTCAATAGTGATTAGAAATGCAGCAATTGGAGTGCCTTCCCAAGCTGCTCTAGCCCTCTCAGCTCCTAAAACAACAAACAATCATAAGTTTACTCCTCTCACAAAGTCTTTGTATTCTATCCTCTAGTAGCTCCTAAATAACAATTTAGTGCAATTGCTACCTATTTGACCTCTTGATACCCACAAGCTAATGCCACCTTTCTATGACCCAAAGACCTTTTATCAATTCCACAGAGTCCCTGGTTACAACACCGAAAGATGTTTACATCTCAAGCACATAGTGCAAGACCTCATCAACCAAAATGTCATCCAGGTCTCTAGTATGAATAATAAAGGAAATAAATTGGTCACTCTGACTAATCAGCATTTGTAAATTTATACCAATCCAATGCCCTATCATTCTTCCAAATTCATTGACATTGCTTCACCTTCCATGGCACTAGATATAACTCCTGACATCCCCTCTTTCTCATCCTTTACCCAAATGGTAGGAATGGTGAATGTTTACTCTCAACCCATTTGAGAGAAAATTGTTCCCGAACCTACCATTTCCTTCTCTTCCTCTGACGTCCCTACCAATATATATGAGGGTCCTCTTTACATTACTATTGAGGTTAATGGGAGGCATGTTAAGGGTGTCCTTATTGACCCTACTTTCCTGGTAAGTGTTATTACAAAGGAGTTTCTATATATTCATGAGCTATATAAGGATGTATATGAGAAATTAGATGTATTTATATAGTGTCATGATGGGATGTGCTACCCCACCCTCAGTTCAATTACCCTTGCCATTTAGGTGGGACCCAAACCCTGGATGTGTCCTCGATTATTCCCACTTTAGATCACTTTCGTAAGAGGCTGGGACACCCATGTCTTTCTATGATGAACGTGGTCCCCTCTCTAGTCTATAAGTGCTTAATGTTTCCTCACAATGGAATTGTGTATATAATCCTCCATAGTGGTGTTGTGTCATGCACACACGCCTCATTTTGCCTAAAATATGGACCCCCTCTTTTATTTTGTTCTTTAGCTTAGGTCTTGATTGTGTGTCCGTTTTCTTTTGAAAGGACTGAGGGATTTGAATCTCAGGAGGATTTTCTTCAAAGGGAGTTTTTTGGGTGTTCACATCCCCTAGATTTTGGGTTCTTACCTTGATGCATGATATTATGAAGTCTTTAGTTTTATTTTGCATGTATTGTTCTAGGGAGTGTTCACGTTTTGGCCTTTAGCGCTAGTTTGTGCCTCAAGTGGATATTGTGAAGAATTTCTTATCATCTAGATGATATCTAGACACCATTTTTTCCCTACATCCCATAGGGATAAAAGTGTTAGAAGGATTTTCCCAAAAGTGGGTGTTTTAATGTTCACTAGACATTGCAATAGAATCCAATGTCTCAGGATATATCCTATGTCCACTGAAAGTTTTGCATAAGCGCATATCTTTACTTTAGTCAAAAATTAGAACTTCTAGTGGATACCATATATTGTGGGGATTTTCAATGATAGTGGATATTATCCACTTGAGAGACTTTTTCCCTCCTATCTAATGTAGGTCGAAAGACCTGCTTTGATTATTGGTGAGTGATGAACACCCTATCGAGGGTATGAAACATTAATGGTGAATGTCTCCACAATATTTAAGTATGGATTTGACCTTTTTCCATTACCAAGCTTTCATATTTTCTAATTTTTCTGAGGTCCCAGATGATTTGATCAACCTTCAAGCAGATTCCCTTGATCTTCGACAATTTCTCACAATGAATTATGGTTTCTTTGCGTCGGCCCCCAGAAGTTATTATTTGCATCTTTCAAGAAACTAGGTTAGATCTTGTTTAAATTTTTTCCACTTTGCATTTGAATTTGTGTATTTATACTTTGCATCATATCTACATGAGGGAGAAATGAAATGTGGTTGGTAGATCAAGTCTGTAAGATGATAGGTATTGATGTAAAAACCCTAGCATGTTTTCTACATAATTTTCTATAGGGTTTTACTTTTGTCATTTTGAATTGCATATATAGAATCACCCTCATGTAAATGCACTAGGAGGCAGGTTTTTAGATCTGTCTTCAAACTTTTTATTCAGTTAAAACCTAGGGCATTGTTAGAAATTCAAAGTCACCTCGTATAGGTCTCAAAAAACCCATTATGGGGAAATTTTGAGATATGGGATGATATCCCTTAGGGATAAATTATCCCACAAAAGAATCTCTATTAGGAGTTTCATGTCAAGACCTAGCCTATGTTTAAAAATGCAAACCTTGCAGATATTTTGGGCATCAATGGATTTTGTCCACTAAGGGCCCAAGCACCCACATAACCTGTCACATTGCCCATGCCCGCAAGTTGGTAAATCTCAAGGTTCATTGACTTTTTGTGGATATTTTCATAGGATTTGGATTTTATCCACTTGAATATATTTTCCCCGCTTATCCTGTGTCACCATTTTTATCCACTTTGTGAAAGGAACCTATGTTGCGGAAGTTTCGACCGGCACATGATTTATCTTGTTGAACTTTAAATACCCATAGCATCCCATTGGGATCCTTTTCCCCAAGAGCCCTAACACTTTCCCTGTGGTAATTTCACATGATGACATATATATCCACTTACCTCTAGGATCCCCACATGTCCGGTAAAGGCTAAAATACCTGCATGTCTGATGAAGGCTAAAGAACCCGCATTATGGACAGTCAAGGTTCTTAGACCTACTTTTCAGCAAAGATGATCCATTTATCTTGTGGACTTATCTGCCCACTCAAGACAAGTGAATTTGTATGATTTCAAGGATCCCATTCTCTAAATCAAGCTGAAGTATTAATTTGATATAATCAAGTGTGTTGCACTATGTGTGATACTCATATCCTGTGAGGGTAGAAATACCTGTTTTAGTTAGATTGATTTAAATTTGGTACCTTGAATGAAACTGGTTGTTAGGATTTCATGCTAATGTTTTGTTTAACTGATTTTGAGTAATTCCTAACCTATTTGGTAAATGGTACATATTGGAAATAATTAAGGATGAGATATTCATTAGGGTATTGTATGCAGGGTAAATTTCTTCTCAAGTTGTCAACATGAAGTATCAGTTTAAGGGAGTTCCTCTAGTGTCCAAGATCAGCTCCAATTGGAAAAACATAGTTAACACTAATATCAGTCATGTGGATTTGGATGACTTCAATATGAGAGTGTTTGGTGCTAACCCTACCAACTGGGCCCGCAGGATAGGATAGAATAGTATTGCCCAAGCAGTAGGTTTGCCCACTACAATCCAGTGTTCCCAACTCATTATGGCTTATGGGGATAGGTATCATATGCCTACCAAAACCATAGTAACTAAAGATGGGAGAGTGATTTCTAACCTCACTATCCAATCTATATCTAATGCTTTTGACATCCCCATCTTCCCTACAATGCCTATGATAAATAAGGAGGCAAACCAATGCCTATATGATCAAAACCCAAAGAAGTGCGGGAAAATGATCAATGATACAAGGATGAAGGTCAAGAGGACTACTATGTCTAAGGTTCCTCATGTGCTATACAGGAGTGATTTCAAATTTGAAGTAGGAGACATGGTAACACTTCTCAGTAGAATCATGGGTCTTCCAACTACATCTACATTTGAGCCCTGGATGTTTCGGTATATTAAGGAGGTGTTGAAAGGAGATAAGAAGATATATTGGGAATGAATAATCAGTGATAACATCCATGGGAGTTTCTTAGCCTCGAATGAAACCTGAGTTTTCTATTTGTCTTCCTATGTCATGTACATGTTGGGCATAAACTTTGTCTACCCTAGATTAACCATATTGGGAATTGTGGGTAATGCTGCCAGGGAATTCAAAATGTATGATTGCTATCCACAATTACATGTTAATTCATTGGTTCACTACAAGAGAGTGAACAACACTTTCACCATGCACATCACAAGGATGTTGCAAGGAGATTTGTCTAGAAGGATATCACTTGCGGCTGCCAATGTCGTATAGAATTATGGGTATCAGTTTGTCCAATTCCCAAAGTTTACATATCTTAGGATACAAGGGTTTAGAGGAGCACCATACAGGCTATCAAAGTATCCTATGGATAAGGTAGTCCTACTTGAATTAATGAGACAACTATGTACCTACCATCATTTGCTAAAAAGACCTGCATAGAGATGTTATCAAGTTCCCAATTGTCCTAGGAAGAGGACTATTTACTTGTATCACTATTAATGTTGCTAAGTTGTTAGATGCAGATCTGCAACAATTGCACTTGATTTTATATAAGGCTCGGTCCCATTTTGGTCCTTTTGGCACCCTTGAGCAACATGTTAGTAGGAAACTCTTCCATGTTGAGGAGATAGAGGATTTATGGGCAAACTATGTTGATGAGCACGAAGACAAAAAGAAAAAATGATCTAGATTATCTCTTGACTTCAGCAAGAAATTTCATATAATCCCAGGTCCTGATGAAGTTGTTGATGATGGGGTAGCGATATAGGAGGCTGAATGGAAAAGGGTCTTCAGTCATCCAATTCCCCCTCCAAACTAGGCTGAGGCTAAAGACTATTCCCTCGAGGAAATTATGAGAAATCCTGTGAGATATAATAGGGCCTCGACAAATGCACATGTTGCATAGATTAATGTTGTTGGCATGCCCTTGACAAATACATATCCTCAAGAAGAAAGGGATAGTGATAATGAGAGGATGATAATGTTGGAGTTGATGATTAAATCGAAACACTAGGATCACCTACAAAACCTAAGATTTACCTTCCACAAGAGAAAAAAGCAAAGAGGAATAATTTGCACAATATTGGATGCAATTAATGAAATGGATTTAATGAATTACATGTGAGAACTTTCTTTTATATTTGCAAGTTAGAGAAAACCCTAATATGACTTAAGAATAACCTAAGACTAAAATTAGCCCTAAGTTAATTTAATAAAGTGTAATTAAATATTTAATTACACCAACACCTTCCCATAAGTGCAACTTAGGGAGAAATTAAAAACATGCAACTAATGCAAGAATGGGTCCCATCTACAAGGCCATGTTAGGTACCCATGAACAACAATAATCTCTCATAAAGTGGAGAGAAAGGAGAAAAATCCAGTGGGAGATAACTCCTCTCCAAAAGAGAGAAAAGAAAACAAGTACATGAACATGTGATGGAAGAAGGACTAACACTAAGACCCCCCAAGAACTAAATCCATCACAAAAGTACAATCATGAATGCCCCCCATAAGAGAGGAAGAAGAGAGAAGGTCTGATGACCCCCCCAGAAGTGAGAAGGATGAAACCCCATGCAAGGAAATGCTCTCTCACAAAATAGAGATGAGAAGAGAGACCATGCAGCCGCTCGTCAAGATGATACTTGTAGTGCTAGAAGATGCTCGACATAGAATAAAGATGAAGACCCATGAACGTCGAACAACATTTCTCCCCTTGGGAAGAAATAGAATTGCAGATGTGTGCATAATGTCTTCCCATTCTAGATAGGAATATACATGAAGAAGGATAAATGTCTCTAAACTCTGCACATGATCCAAAGACAACAATGATGCTCCTGAAAACTGCTCAAATGTTTCCAATCCACTACAAAACTATGATTGAATAGGAGGATAAAGAACAATCTCTGAAGAAGATGAGGGTGATGCAACTCCATCGAAGTTGTCATCAAATAGAAGACAAATGTCCTCAATGTGGTCCTCCAAATCTACAAGATGGGACTCTACAAACAACAATGATATATCTAGTAGATATGTGTCCCAATGAGCTATCTCTGGAAGACTGATAATATCCTACTACAAATAATTTGAGGAAGCAACAGGTAATAAAGATGTGATCTCAATAAGAGGAGAAGGAGAAGCAAGTGAAGTCTCTGTGTCATCTGAACTAGCAAGACCTATCAAATATGCAAGCTCCTCAATTGTATCATCATCAAAAGGTATGCAATCTGCATCATCAAGGGGTATGTGGCAATCCATAGCAAGATCATCTAGGAATGGAGAGATATGTGGGTCTCCATAGATCCCCCAAATGCTAGTCCAAAGAGCACATGGGCACTCAATATGTGAGATAGAACACATAGTGTCATAATCAACACTAGAACCAATCAATCCTGCAATATGATCAATATAATGTCCCCATACAAATTTCCTCCTAGGTGTCAAAAGATAAGGAAAAAGATTAAGCCACCTGAGATGTGTCAAGATGCCCTTTTGCCAAGACTCATAATTATCCTTACCCAATGTTACCACAGAAGGGTGAATAGCAAAACCCATGATATCTCCTCAAATAAATCAAATCAAAGATCAACAGTCTAAATATGTATTAATGTTGATAAATAAAGCCCAACAAGACAAACAGGACTCCTCCAGGTGCCAAAATGTCTAGAATATCAAACAGAAGCCATAAAACTGGCAAACTAAATAATGAATACCTGGGGTTGAATCTAGAAAAAGTGCATGGATTGCTGTGTAGAGCTCAATACCTTTCTAATGCCACAAGAATCATGAAAATTGGAGATCGTGGCCAAAAGATATGAGCTCGAAGGCCAAAAAGTATATCTGGACTTCAAACATAAATAAACTATACCAAAAGCAAAATCTGAAAAAAATACCTGCACCACTGGATTGTGCTCTGAACCAACTTTTCGATTCCTATTCGTTTGCAAAAATTTGACTCCATTTGCTCAAGATATGGCAAAAAGAAAACAGCCCAGCCCCCCCCCCCCCGAAGCACAAATGAGGACAAAAAATGGCCCCTTGCCACTAAATTTGGCCAAACTATCAAATATGGAGACACTACTATACTTGGAGGAGCTTCTATATTTAGCAGAGGTCCCAAAAAAAGCACAAAGTCCAAACACTCGATTTGCATGCTGGGCAGGCCGTATGGCTTGCCTGGCAAAAAAAGTTTGCCCCAGATGATCCCGAGGCTGATTTTGACAATTTGAAAGTCAATCTTAAGGTTTTTGGGCCTTCTAAGTGCGATGGCAGGGTCTAAATTTGCCCAAAATGCTCCAAAAATTAGCTTTCCTCTAGATCCTGAAAAAAAAGCACCTGCTGAAACCCTTACAGATCTGGCCTACGAAACTGAAATCAAGCCAAATAAAAGCCTAATATGACTATCTTGACTGCTCTAAATCTAATGGAATACTCTATTTTACACAGAAACACACCCAACAAATGGCTCTTGCTTGAATTTTTCTCCAAATCTAAGAAGGGGCTTGCAGATCAACTCTGATACCATGTTGGAGTTGATGATTAACTTGAAACACCAGGATCACCTACAAAACCTAAGATTTACCTTCCATAAAAGAAAAAAGCAAAGAGGAATAATTTACACAATATTGGATGCAATTAATTAAATGGATTTAATGAATTACATGTGAGAACTTGCTTTTATATTTGCAAGTTAGAGAAAACCCTAATATGACTTAAGAATAACCTAAGACTAAAATTAGTCCTAAGTCAACTTAATAAAGTGTAATTAAATATTTAATTACACCAACAGATCCCATAGAAGCAACAGATTTAGAGCAGGGAATACAAGGAAAGAATTCAGATAGTGAAGACATCGAGGATGAGTGTAAAAGAGCCTAGAAGGAAGGCCATGAGGGGAAGTATCTCCCCAGTAAAAACTAGAACATCTAAAAGGAAACTAGGCCAAACTAGGGAAGTTGAGGGGTCCAAACCTAAAAGGACAAAAGTCATCAAGAAGGATCAAGCCCCCAAGCTTGACAAGCTCCTCCTACTTCGATAGGTGTTGCCTCTGCTCCTCTCCCACAGTCACTACCTCTATTGTTCAAGATGTGCAGGCCACCCATAGCATTCCTGCTTGCTCTCCTCTAATTGTTTCCAATGTACCAAATGTCTCTATTATCTCTACATCTCCCGTTGCTTCCATCCCACTTTATGCCTCAGTACCCTCTCCTCCCACATCGTCACCTTCCATAGCTTTGTCTTCCATTCCCACCTCCATTACCATCGACCTTACCTCTACTTCTTGTCCAATTACCACCACCTCTTCTATCTCTCCATCGTCTTCTCCACCACTCTCTTCTATTGACATTCTCACTTCTTCATTTCCTTAGGTTCCTCTTTTCACCTCACTTCCTATATCTTCCATCCCATTGCTTGCATCTTTACCATTCTCCCCTCTACCACCTATTTCCTCTATCTTGTCACCTCCTTTCTCCCTACCACAACTTAGCCTATCCAATCCCATCGTCATTCCATCCATCCCTACTCGTCCATCCATTTTGCCTTCCTTGGAGTTTGCAGAATTTGCAAACCTTTCCAAAGTGCAATTGCTTGAGGGAAGAGTTGATTCATTCTTTTCAATAAACAAGATTTTTCCTGGCCCTTCTAGATTACTGAAATAAATCTTGAGCCCTCTTACCCCAAGGTCCCCTTGTTGAAAGGAATTGAGAAAGTATGCTCTGAAATGAACATTGTTAGCTGGGAAGTGTGCATCCAAGATACTTCTGACAATCCACCAATATATATGAGCACCGTGGAGGTAGTGGATCTTGAGAATAGTCCTCCAAAAGGCCAGTTAGAGTGGCAAAGTATTTTTGACAAGGCTGAGTAGGACGCATGTGATAAGTTGTAGAAAGTTGGGTAGCTTTAGTAGGATGTTGTGGACTCTTCCAAAGGAGATGATTCAGAGAAAAGCTTGGCCACAGGAGGGGATGATTCATTAAATAAAGAGGGAGGACAACTAGAGCTCCCTATTGATTCTTTGATAGCTCCTAAATGGCTGTAGCAGAGATTACAAGGTAGACAACCCCAGGTTGAAACTGTTGATCTAGATCTAGATAGCTTCCTTGCTCGGCTTGAAAAGTCTAAGAAGTAAAAGTAGGCAAAAATCCACTCAAGGATATATAAAGATGCCTCAAGATCCAGGGTTACAGAAGTTGCAATCCCACCAGTTCCAGTTAATAAAGAAGAGGTCAGATCAGAAGATTATAGCATTTCCACATTAAATCTCTGTCCTACCTCCCAACTACAAGAAATTAAGGAGTTCAAGGAATCCATTTCCACCATTATCCACATGATGGATAAGGATGAGTTCTTGAAAATGCAGTTAAAGAAGCAAAATTAGGAGCCACGTGCTTGTATTAAATATTTGGTAAAGCCAATACGTAGCAATGATGGCATGATAATTGCTCCATTCATTCTTTCAATTGGAAAATTTTGACAAGATGGGGCAAATAGCCTCAGAAACCAAGGAATGGTTAATGGAGATGTATACCGAGGGTTGTGAGGCCATTAATGAACTCAGCGAAATGCATAAAGATTTTTGCTCTTTAAAGGATGAATGGGATGAGATTGTTGAGGATTGTAAAGAATACGATGATTATTATTCTCACATCCATCCCTGAGTTCAGATGATGTGCAAGCTATCTTCTGTAGTTCTCATTCAGGAGAACATATTAGCAAAAGATAAAATGAATATGTCATTCCACTGGTTGGAAATGTTGAAACTACAAAGGGAAATTTTTGACAAGATAAAAACTGAGGGCACGACAATAAAGACCTAACTTTTGGAAGCAATATATGGCTTGATTGAGCTCACACATGCATTAACGAGACTATATCTAGATGATACAGTAGCCATAGATGTACAAGAGTGTAAATGGCTATTGAGTCAGTCACTGCAGGGTAATCCAATAGATGATTCCTTCCCTTTCAGTGTAATAGACATGAACAAAACTAGCAAATTGAAGCTACAAGTTAAGGAATTTAAGAAGAGTGTTAGATCAAAATCTATGATTTATCACAACTTATCCATAGGGATGGGATACTTAGTATTGCATCTACATTTTTTGTGTGCAAAAACACCAATCAACATATTGGCGCTAGAAGGAGGGCCTATTTCTATATATTGCCCTAATAAGATAGGCCGAGGACCAGACAGAGACTCATGAGATCCAGCTTTGTTGGAGAGGACCTTTTATCTCTAACACATTTTAGAAGGACAAGAAGAGACCAAGGGATCCCTAGAGCTCCTATATTATAGTCTATACCTAGGAATCCCACTATAGTCCAAGTAAATTTTTTGAATATGGCTTGGCTAGCTGCAAACCCTTCTCTAGTCTGATTTGCTAATTACCATGATATGCCCAAGAATCCTAACAATTTTTATTCCAAATTTTTCCCTAATTACCCAAAATGAACCGCAGATGAGTATATAAGGATTTTTTAGATGAACATCTATATGTTGCAAGTGCAATATGAAGATGTGGCCTATGGATTGTTTCCATACTCTCTTCATGAAGAAGTGTACTACTAGTTCGCCAACTTGCACACAGGGCCCATTACTTCCTAACAGTTGCTTACGGATGCATTCTTGGATAGATTCTTGATGCCAGTGTCACCTATAGATCTTTATTGATCCTTTGTCAATATTCAGAGGAGAGATGATGAGTTAATAAGAACTTTTAATGACATATTCCACAAATAATACTATCGCCTCCAGGCCCCTTACAACATCACTGAAGACGCAGCACTACCCATTTATTATGCTACACTGAATAGGTTGACTTCAATGTTTGTTAGAAGGAAATAAAATCATTAGATAACAGATATGGTAGAGGCTTATCCTAAAGTAGTTAAAGTAAATATAGAACTAAGGCAATCTGGAGCTAGCCTAGTTAATCACATAGGCCCCATTTGATGCCAAATTAGATCTAGTGGATTAACCAAGCTTTGGCCAATCACGCTCTCATGATCAATCTAGTCCCAATGTCAATTACAACATAGGCTATGATGATCCATCCAAGAGCTCCTATACCAAAAATTCCTCTAGCCCAACTCCCATTTCTCTAATCATCTAAAGCTATAGTCGCTAAGGCTAGGGATGATAGAGAGGACATTAGAGAGTTGGTTGAACAGATGAAAAATATCATGGTGGAGGTGAAGTATCTCAAAAATTAGAATGCCTACCTGTAACAGAGGAATCAAAACCAAAATCAAAATTATTAGAGGTTAAATAGGACATTGAAAACTAGACCCAACAACATAGGTGTGTTATCATTGCTGGAATCCTAGAATGCAAAATAAAACTACCTGCTAGGATGGGTGATGCTGGTCAAAGCTGCCCTATCCATGTGGTGTCGAATCCATAATACCAATGCACATTCAAAGTTAGAATGTCATGATTTCCATATAGCTTCTAGCATTTTCTAGAGAGAAGCTCAAAATGTTAAAGGATAAGAGGTTCCCCTGCCCACTGGGTATGAGTTGGTACCTACCCAAAGGTATGATATTTCTCTCGTATTAGATAGTTACACCTTTCCTTTCCAAGATGCCAATCAGCCTGAGGAAGAGGTCGATGAAATTTAGGCTTATCAACAATATAATAAGACTCCCTATAATCTCAAGAGCAATAAGGTGAAGGGGCCTTTCACTACTTCTATGCCCCCAAACAATTATTAGGTTCCTCCTAATCCTAAGGCAACCAATAACCCTGATCCCCAAAGGCTACACCTCAGATGGTCATACAACATCCTGCTAGGGAACCTTCCAGTAGGGTGGAAGTTGTCAAAATGGGTTAGTATGTGGCTGATGAATTTAAGAAGATAAATGTTAGCCTATCCATTTTTGAATTGATGAAAATCCCTAAAGTAAGGATGCCTTTTCTTCAAAAGATTGAAGAGCCATTTAGGTCAGATCCTATGATAAAAGATATCCCTCAGAAGGATACCCAGGTCAAGAGCAGAGATAAAGTTCATATGTCAGATGTCGATCACCAAGTAGTACTGTATAAGGAGAAGAATCACCGCCCTTCTTCCTAGCCCTAAGGATATTTGGAAAACACCTTCACAATTGCTTAGTAGATTCTAGGGCATCAACCAATGTGATGCCTTTATCCATTTGCAAGGCTCTAGGGCTCACTCCTGCCAAATCTTCTAGAAAGGTCACTCAACTGGATAAAATCGAAGTTAATGTCATAGGAGAGCTGAAATAAATCCACATACAGTTAGCCTCAGATCCTCAAGTACAACAATACACTGATATACAAGTAGTTGAGATTCCTAATGCCTATGGCATGTTTCTTAGTAGAGATTGGTCCAAAACTTTGAATGGCTATATGGCTACAGATTTCCCTTACATGTGGCTACCATGGAGAGGCATTGCCAATCAAATTTGTATCAAAAGGGAACCAAAAATGAAACATATGATAACTGAGTACAATCAAACCAATGGAATTATGTATTCTGAAGTAGACCTAGGGGTCTATTTGCCCCAAATTAATTAGGTGGAAGAGGTACTGATGGCTCACTATGGTAGTTTTCCTGGGTCTCAACTTACTAGATAGTAGGATAGTACAGAGATGTATACCCAATCAGATCACGACTCTTCTTCTGATGATGAGCCTAGGACCTTTGAAGGATTTAGGACATTTGTAGCTAAATTTATGAGTAATCAACTCACCATGGGAAGAAATGTACAAATGGAAGAACTGTTGTTACCAAATTGGTGTCAAATTCATACCACGTCACAGTCTAAATTTAAGTGTTCACTCTACATGGAAGTAGTGGAGCAAGCCTAGAAACATTTGAAATTACACATGAAATCAAATTATGGGAAAAATCAATCAGCCCAACAAAATGATAAAGGAACATTGTTGCAAATCAATCATATTCTGAATGACCCTAGTAGGGTGCAGAATGAAGAACCACAAATGTGGACATTATGATTTCATGGATCTAAATCTAAGCAAGGGGTTGGTGCTAAATTTTAGTTGATTAGTCCTACCGGATAGTCCTACCTCGCTTCATGTAGGCTACAATTTTTCTACACCAATAATATTGTTGAGTATGAATCATTAGTACATGGATTACTAATGGCTATCTGCAAAAAGGCCAAGATTATCTAGGTTTTCAGAGATTCTGAATTAATGGTCAAACAAGTAAGGAAACAGTACTCCTGTCATGATAAGAGGCTTGATAGTTATCAAAATAGGGTTTGGGATCTCATATAAAGTTTTGATGGTTTCAACATTCAATTAATACCAAGGAAGAAGAATCATGTTTCTAATGCCTTAGCACAGGTTGCCAGCACTTTAGAACCATTAACTATGTCTAACGTAAAGAAATTCATTATAGAATTGGTTCCAGTACCATTTATGCCTGATAATATCACCTACTTCCAAGTCTTTGAAGATGATAAACATATCCTTGATTTTCTCACATACTCCGATGTGTTTGGTGCCCAAATTATTGATGAAGATGTCAAAGAAGCTGAAATCGATTTGGAAGGAGTCCTAAACTTAAAACAAATACTATTCCTAGAGGAATGGTTGAGCTAGAAAGGTTGTTTGACCATGATCAGCTGGGGACCCATAACAAACAGGTCGATTCCATTGGGGGAAAGTGTGACCCACATAATTTGGGGACACTTGATAACATCAAAAATGTCTTCATTAGTGAGATCTACACTCCTAAAGAAAGGACAGGAATCATCTGGGTCCTGATGGATTATCATGATGCTATAGCATGGAGTTATGAAGACCTCAAAACTTATGATACTTCTTGTATATGATAAATTTGGATTAGCTGAAATGATGAAACAAATACATACATTACCCAAACCTAAATCTTCAATATACCTCGAATGATATGCACAAGATGACAACTTGATTAATCCCTATAGGATGATGGATGCAATATGATGAAAGATGCAAGATGGAGATAGAAATGGGTGCAAGGGAGAGATTGATGGATATGGTTGAATGTTGGTTGCTCAAGATTTCGGCACCATAACAACACTCAAGAGGCTCAACCTATTCAAAATGACTTAGAGGAGGCTAGGTTTATAGGAAAGACCTAATTTGAATGGATGGAGAAGATCAATGAGGGTTTGGAAGACATGGATGGCTAGGATTAATTAGGTTTCCTTGCACATCAAGAAATCGTAGTCATGTGATAAGTGTGCGAAGGAGAATAAAGGGAATCTAATTCAAATATTTTATTTGAATTAGCTTGCACATGTGAGTTGTTTTAAATGCAAGATGTACTACCCCACATGAGACAAAACGAAAGTGGACAAGTGTTTGATTGTGATAAAAGGAATCTAATTTAAATAAAAGATTATTTAAATTAGTTTGACATGTGAAGGGATTAAGTGGATGATGAGACATGTGACATGTGTCGCAATGTGACGAAAGGTGAGGGATTAATTCAAATATTTAATTTGAATTATGTGAGATATGTGAAGGGGTATTATTAACTAAACAAATAGGATTTATTTAGTTAATTAGAATGTGATTAAGATGGAATTGTGAGTGGGATGTCCTAGGACCTAGGGCAAAACACACAAGGTCATGTTGACAAGGTGTTATATCAAGACATGGACAAATTTTAGTGTCTACATTTTGCCCCTCTTTGAGATGATGTTGCGAGATGATAAGATTTATGTCAAGTAACATCATTTCAAAGAAGGTAAGGTATGGATAGAGGAAAAGGATAGGGTGATGATGGAAAGATAGGATGATGATGCCCCCTTGAGAGGATAGGCAGGTTGGACAAACACGGGTAGGCTCTTGAAATGAAATGGAATTGGTCAAGGAAGAAAGGTAAGGGAATGGATAGAAGAAAGGGAAGGATGTGTTATGCTGCAATGAAAGTGAGCAACCATGATGTTTGATGTTGCACTAGAAATTATGTACCAAGGTATAAGAACCAGGGTGATGATGTGTCTCGTGCCCTAGCATAATACAACCTTGTCTAGATACAAGATATGAATATTAGCTGGGTTGGATGTGATACAAATGCAAGATAAAAATGATAACATACACAAGAAAGCAAGAAAGCATGCACAAATGATTCAAAAACAAACAAGGTATTGCCCCTGTCAAGCTATAAACCAATGATTAATTGTTTGATTGATTGATTGATAAGAGTGTTGTCATTGTGGGGAATGATATATCCCTAGATCAACACAAGGATGTGAGAACGATATATCCTGTTGATGATGATGATGTTTTGATTGGTTGATTTTGTTTACATCAAGATTAGAATCAAGACCAAGGATTGCAATTGGATAATTTGACATGATTGATTGACTTGATTGGTATGGATTGAGGATGACTTGCATTTGGATCACTACTTGTATTTGATTAGAAGAAGTGATTTGATTGATTTGATGAGGAGATTGGTTTTGATGATTGGAAGAATGTGATTTTGATGATTTGATGTGGAATGGTTTTATTGCTTGGATTTTGTTGTATTTTTAATTTTTTTGGATTTTTTGACATATTTTGATTTTTTTTGTTTTGGGAATTTTTTTTTTTTTGTATTTTTGTGGGAATATTTGATTTTTTGGGATTTTTGTGGGAATATTTGATTTTTTTGGATTGTTGTGGAAATATTTGATTTTTTTGGATTTTTGTGGGAATATTTGATTTTTTTTTTTGGATTTTTGTGGGAATATTTGTTTTTTTGGGATTTTTGTGGGAATATTTGATTTTTTTGGATTTTTATGGGAATATTTGATTTTTTCGGTTTTTTGTGGGAACATTTGATTTTTTTTTGGATTTTTGTGGGAATATTTGATTTTTTTTGGATTTTTGAAATGTTTTGATTTTTTTGAATTTTTTGAAAATATTTTGAATGTTAATGGATTTACAATTTGGGTGGCCTTTATGCTAGAGACCAATGACAAGGGGAACCAAGTCTAGGTGCAAGGGAATGAATGGGATTGGACAAAAGGATGGACAATAGTGGATGGATGAAAGGATCATGATAAATGGATAGGATAAAAGGTTAGGCTATGGAATGGAATGGATGTATGTGTAAGAGATCAAGGATGTGATCTCCAAGGACTATGTTGCATAGGAATAACATGCCCCAGTCTAGGTAGTAGACTTAGGATTTTTCAGGACAATGCTTAAGGCAAGAGGATGATAGGATTTGACATGACAAAGCTTATGACTTGGATGATAGGGTTTGTTTGGAAAGGATGAGGTATGTCAAGGGATATCCAAAACACTTGTCAATAGTTGCCCCTAATCTTTGTCAAAATCAAAAGAGGAAGGGAGGATGAATGGATGCAATGTGATAGGTATGTATATGGAAATGGTATGAAAATGGTATGATAGTTTGGAAAAGGATGAGACAAGGTGCCCCCAAGTGTAAGTGACATAGAAGATCAACCTACTCATGATGCTTGTTTACCAGGTTTTCATCATGATACTTATCCAAGGCACCTGTTTACCAGGTTTTCACCGTTGGACGAAGGGATTTCTCTTTACTTTTTTTTTTAAATTTTTTTTTCTTTTCTATTTTGACTTTTATTTTTTATTTTTTATTTTTTTGTGACTATTTTGACTTTTTGAATGGCAAAGGGGGGGATATGGATGGGTGGGACTTAAGTGTCTAGTTCCATGTAATGTTATAGTCCCATTAAAGAAGGATGTCATCACAAATGGACCATGTCAAGTCATTATGCTCAAGATGTTGGTAGGGTGATTGCATGAAAGTGAGATGGATAAGGTAGATAGTGTATTATGATGTGGATTATGGAGGGATCGAAAGTGGATTATGATGTGGATTATGTAGGGGTGAAAGTGGATTATGATGTGGATTATAATGGACTTATGCAAAAGCATGGACCATAGGAAGGTGATGGGGGAAATATGTAGGATAATGAGTGAATGATGGAGTGATGGAGGTATGGAAAGGAATTATGACCAACAGCTACACACACCATGTTAAACATGGAAACTTTTGATAGGATGGTGGTGTAGGAAGCAATGGTGATGTTTGCTTAGGAGATGGATGATTTAGGACTTTTCGAACCCACATGGACTTAGTATTTATCTGATTATTTCTTTTCATGTGGGATGTTTGAAATGTTTGAATGGAATGGCATTTTTGAATGGAGGGGGATGGTTGGGATTTTTGAGAGGTGGATACCTCATTTGACTTGATTGATTTTTGTTTAGGGACCCATATCATTTTAGTTTTTGACTTTGCTTCTGGAGGTATGGGCTTGGATGGATTTTTGAATGTACCTTGCTTTGAATTTTTGGATTGATTTCTTAAGGCATTATGACCCTTAGGAATTGTGGGTTTTTGAACAGAGGCATCCAAATGTTTATTTTTGAATCCCATGTGGTAGATGAAATGAGTGGAAGCTCCTTGTTTATACAATGCTTTCATTTGTTGGTCATGATTAGGATATTTAGGGTATTTATGAATGATTGGGTAAGGGGGTGTTGGTAACAATGGTGGCAAAGCAGATGGAGGGATATTAGGAGTTGGTAGGAGTGGAGGTAAGGTGGATGGTGGAAGGTGAATGGTCACATGCTTTTGGCATTTGTAGGATGAGGGAGGTGGAATGACAATGTATTTTTTAGGAATATGATGGGGTTTATGATGGAAAGAAGTAGATTTAGGAAGTGTGGAGGAAGTACCAACATTGTTAGATTGTTGACCTTGGGGTGTGTATCCAAGGCCAAATGAGCGAGGAGGGACCTTGACATGGATTGGCTCCAAAATGCCTTGTTCATGTAGGCCTAAACCTTTTCCTTGGTAGTTCATGTTTTGGAGCATGCGATTGACTATAGGACTAGGTGTAGTTTGGACACTAGACTTGAGTTGATTATTAGATAGAGAAGGTAAATTGGATAATGGTTGTTGGCGTTCTAAGGAGGAACACTCATGGATGATGGTAGTAAGGCCAAGTGGATATAATGGTGGATTTGAAATGGAGTTGGTGGCAGATGTGGAAGGGTCATTAGGATCTTGATTAGCATTGTGTTCACTAAGATCCAAGGTATTTGTTTGAACTTCTATGTTGGCTTGGGGTACATGTCTCATCATGACAAGTGGACATTTGCTCATTATTAATAGATGGAGGGGAGGTGTCTTTACTTTGAATGAAGGCCATAAAATAGGGTGAATGCTCAAGTAGGTCAACAAGACTTTAATTGGATAGAACATGTAGGTCTTGGGTGTCTTGCTCATGAAGGGTTGTGGGGGTATGACTTAGATCAAGTGGCTCATGGATAGGTTCATTATTATGGATATCATATTGATCATGAAAAAGGGACATGTTATGGATAGGTTGAATGGGGATGATTTGATCTCGATTAGATTTAGAGGCTATTATTTCTTCATGCTTAGGATCGTGTTCTTGACATAACTCTTGGTTTTCTTGAATGGAAGTGGAAGGCTCTTTAATAAGCTTGATAGCTTGTAGATCACATGATGGGGTTAGAAGACTAGACAAAGTTTTTAAGGACCCATGGGGAGGCTCAAGAATAGGTGTTTGATGACATGGCAATGTTTTATTCCTTGCTAGTAGCTAATAGATCACATCCTTTGCAAGGGTATGGGTAAATGGACAATATAGGGGATGGATGATAATAGTGGAAGTTGAAGGCTTAGGATTAGGATTTGCTGGATGGATAATGGGATTAGGATTTGGCCTAGATGGAAAGATAATGGAATTAGAGGGATTGGTTTTATCCAAGACAATCTTACCACAATATTCTAGGTTCTTGACCAATCTTTGAAATTGGACACAAGTGGATATGGTATGGCCCCTATACCTATGGTATGCACAATATGCATCATCTTTATACCAATAAGGTTTAAACATAGATGGAGAATATGCTCTAAGTGGGTATAACTCAATCAAATTTTCTTGGACCAATTTCTCTAAAAGTATCTCCATGGAATCTTTTAATGAAGGATTAGTGGAACATGGGGATGAAGGTGATGAAGGCGATGAAGGGCTTGATAAAGGTGTTGGGATAGGACTGGTTGGATTATGTGTTGGCATATGATTGGATGGTGAAGGTGACTCAAAGGAGGCACTTGCTAGGTTGGTTTCTCCATTGTCAAAGGTTTTTAGGTCTTGCATAAGATAACTTAAGTCTATCAATGATGTTAGTTGCAAAAGTGAACTTGTGCTTGCTTGGTTCATGTACATAGGGCCATTTGGACTTGCATATTGTTCTTGTAAGGACTTTTGATTGCCATGTGGATAGGTTTGGTGATGAGGTGTCATGAGAGGATTTGTAGGTGAAAGGTTTTGTGAGGTGGATTGTTGTGGATATTGGTTGATGTTGGAAGTTTGTTGAGAAAGTAATTGTGATATGAAGGCAATGGAGTTAGGATGATTGGATGGTATGCTTATGGAAGCACTTGTGTTTGTGGTGTTGTTAGGAATAGTGAGGGTGATTTATGGTATGGATGTGGTGGGTTAGTGTTTGTGGGATTGGCCTCAAGTCGAATGAGATGATCCATAAACCTAGTAGGATCCAATTCAAGGACTCTATATGCTAGATCCATACGGTCCGTATCTTGTATAAAATCGATAACCTCTTGGTCAAGTGTGGGTGTTACATGATGGTGGAGTTTGAAGTGAGTTTGATGTGGCATGGATTTGATATATGGGTGCATTAGTTTGATAGGATGATAAGAGAGATGCCACATAAGGAATGGGTAGAGGATTATGTGCTTGTTGGGCTTGTGATTGAATGTGAGATCATTGATATTGGCCTAGGACTTGATGTTGTTGGCATTGTTGATGTTGTGGTGACACAGGGTCTTCTTCCTTTCTATATAACCACCTAAGTTGATCAAGCATTCTTTTGTTGTCATAAGGATCATTCTCATAGGTTTTGTTTAGAAATGCCATGTCCATGTTTACAAGTGGTAGATTAGGAGTGATTTGGATGAAGGTTTGATGATTGGATGATGTGTAATGCTTAGGATGATTAGGATGATGTTGATTTTTTGATGTAGAATGAGGAGGATATGATTAGGATTGGGTTAGAATGAATTAGATGTGATTAGGATGACGATTAGAATGAAGGGGGTTTGATTAGAATGAGGTTGATGATGATGTGTAATGATGACTTGGATAAGATTAAGGTTTTGTTTAGGATGGAGGTGAGTTAAAATGAATTGATGAATTGGGTGATTAGGATTGGGTTGTGTGGATGATGTGATCTAAGATATGTGTTATGACAAGTTGGATGAAGATGATGTGCCAAGTGTTTATTGGAAGCTTGCTTTAGGACAATATCAAACACAAGATTTTAAAAGCAAATAGATTAACACACACACCAAACAAGATGATGAATTTGCCTTTCAAGGTTTAAATGTTATGATTAAGAACACACTTGAAGACACAACAACAAGCCTAATGTCTTGTTTGAAATAGGGTATGGCCAATTAAGTTTTTGGGCTATGTTTACACGAGGTTGACTAGGAATTTGAAAGCAAAATCCTGCCACATAGCAGGGAGAAAGGGGTAACCCACCCTTCACCTTCACTTCCCAAAGGTATAAAGTTCTTTGGGGCTTAGCCAAGAGTGACAAGATTCCAACTCCCAATGAGGGTGTCTTTCGATTCAGCCTTGATTAAGGTTGTCCCTTGGAGTGGTGTGTCTCCAAGTAGGCCTCCTAAGTAGGGTAAACAAAAGTGAACCAAGTGAGGTGTTTTTGATCTCCAAGATCACCTTGCGGTGCGAGGATAGAGCATACAAACACACACTTGATTCACACTCACACTTGTGAATTAACCCTTAGAAAATGAAATGTATGTTCAAATAGTTCAAGCACTGGTTCTTTTTAGATCCTAAATCCAAATGTGATAGAAGACACTGGTTTGTTTTAAGCCTAATTTTTTGATGTGTGATGAAGACAAATGTTCATTTTATGAGCCCAAATCGAAGTGTGAGACAAGCAAGATTATGAGGAATGAAAATTAGAATATGTACACCTAATTATATCATTGTCCAAGCTACTGTGTATGCTGATCCAAATGTTGTCCCAACCTAGTATGATCACCTGAAAGTCACCAGAACAAAAATGGAGCAAGAAACGTGCCAAGAGGATCATTATGTGAAAAACATGAAATCTGATAAAACCTAATCAAAATGGCCTGGTACAGAAAAATTACTATCATGAACAGATTTTATATGAAATTCTATGCACTTTAAAACAAAAATTGTGAAAATTTGATCAAATATACAAATGTTATGTGTGTTTGAAGTTTAAATACAAGTTTGACTTTGACTAAGAAAAAAGTTTCCAAAACGCTACAATCACCTGAAAAATTTTTCACTACTGCATAGCCCTCTGAATCCTCTTTTCGACAAATATTTGTTTGCAAAATTTTGCCTCCATATGCGAAGGTTATGGTAAAAAGAAAAAATTAGCCCTCTTATGGCATGTAGAAGGCACTAGGTCAAGCTCTAACAGTTAAGAAAATGCTAACAGTTATGTCTAAAAGTGATCACTTGCACTAGTCTAAGCAAGTGGTTAAGTTTAGAGGTCAAGATGGGTGGTTAGCAGAAAATATTCATCTACCAGTTTATGTTAGGCCCTCAGTCATTCATATGACCAAGGGGTGAGGGTAACAAAAAAAACAAAAACAAAATGATATAAATGGGAGGCTATGTAGCCCTCCCCTCCCCATGGGTCCCTGTGACCAAAGACATAAAGGCCAAGCCCCAGCGCCAACCATTAGGGCTTCACTCTGTGATCTAAACTTTGAGATGGCGACCTAAACCCTAAGGTGGAGACTCTAAGGCATTGACGAGGTTTTACAGTGGTGGAGCGGAGGAAGTCGCCACCACTAGCGATGGGGTCACCATCAAGGGAGGGTTGAGTGAATGGCAGACTGCGATCTGAGGGGGTGAGAGTCAAGGTCGAAGTGGAGGCAAGGTGGAGGTGACCATGGCTCAGGCGGTGGTGACTAGTATAACCAAAGGTGGAGTGATGGTGGTTATTAGGTGGTGGGGTAAAGAGGTGATAGAAGGTTTAAGCGTAGGGTTTTTTAAAAAAATGTAGAGACTGAGGCTATAGGCACTCAAGCCCACAAACAAACAACTTGCTATCTTCACAAAAGATCGATGCCCCCTCGAAAACAAAGCAAAAAACATTAGTGGATGCTAAATTCTAATATGCAAACCAAACCGAAATGAAAACCACAAATCTCAACATGGGCCCATGCACAGGAGCCATACAGCTTTGTACAGATCCATACGGTATGGCCCTGCGGAGGGGCCAAAACTTAAAAAAAAATTATTTTTTTCTGTAACCGAAATGTATCAAATTTTATGTTGATTTTCATTTCTCAGGCCTCCTGGATGCAACCTGAGGTTCTTTTTAGGCCTGGGAGCTCCCTGCAAAACTTTACCACCAAAACTAGACAAAAATGATGTCAAAATTACAAATTTGAACACACAAACCTGCAAAAATGAGGGTTACAACACCATGCATGCCAAAATGTATATGATAAATTTAGATTAGTTGAAATGATGAAACAAATACATACATTATCCAAACCCAAATCTTCAATATACCTCGAATGATATGCACAAGATGACAACTTGATTAATCCCTATAGGATGATGGATGCAATATGATGAAAGATGCAAGATGGAGATAGAAATGGGTGCAAGGGAGAAATTGATGGATATGGTTGAATGTTGGTTGCTGAAGATTTTGGCACCATAACAGCACTCAAGAGGCTCAACCTATTCAAAATGACTTAGAGGAGGCTAGGTTTATAGGAAAGACCTAGTTTGAATGGATGGAGAAGATCGATTAGGGTTTGGAAGACATGGATGGCTAGGATTAATTAGGTTTCCTTGCACATCAAGAAATCGTAGTCATCTGACAAGTGTGCAAAGGAGAATAAAGGGAATCTAATTCAAATATTTTATTTGAATTAGCTTGCACATGTGAGTTGTATTAAATGCAAGATGTACTACCCCACATGAGACAAAAGGAAAGTGGACAAGTGTTTGACTGTGATAAAAGGAAACTTATTTAAATAAAAGATTATTTAAATTAGTTTGATATGTGAAGGGATTAAGTGGATGATGAGACATGTGACATGTGTCGCAATGTGACAAAAGGTGAGGGATTAATTCAAATATTTAATTTGAATTATGTGAGACATGTGAAGGGGTATTATTAACTAAACAAATGGGATTTATTTAGTTAATTGGAATGTGATTAATATAGAATTGTGAGTGGGATGTCCTAGGACCTAGGCTAAAACACAGAAGGTCATGTCGACAAGGTGTTATATCAAGACATGGACAAATTTTGGTGTCTATACTTCCATTATCACACACACAATACCATTAAGGCCAGGGATCAAACCATTTCACCAAAGGTAGAGACCTATTAACACTTTGCTAGAACCACTAATCTTCCAGGAGGTAAAAAAATTGTTGGCATCCAAAATCATATTCTCGGTGCAGCATTCGACATGGGTATCTAATCTAGTGCTTGTACGTAAGAATGTTGAAATCAAATTGTGTGTAGATTTTAGAAATTTAAATAGAGCTTCAAAGAATGACAATTATCCTCTGCGATCATTGGATGAGGTGTTGCAGATTGTTAATGGATCACAGATGATATTATTTTTGTATGGTTACTTGGGATATAACCAAGTGATGGTTGAATATGCAGATAGATTGAAGACTTCATTTACTTGCAAATGGGGAATTTATGCATATCATAGGTTACCATTTGACTTGATTAATGTTGGAGCAACCTTTCAGTAGGCAATGGACATAGGTTTCAAAGGGTTAGTCAGAAAATGCATCATCATTTACATGGATGATCTGACTATATTCTCCAAAAGGAGTAAAGATCACATATCATATTTAAGAAAGATTTTACAATGATGTAGGGATTATGGTATCTCCCTCAATCCTAAAAAGTGTATCTTCAGGGTAACTAAAGGTAAGCTGCTTGGTCGCATTATCTCAGAGAAGGGTATATCAATAGATCCTGATAGAATTCAAGCTATCCTCAAAATCCAACCACTTTCCAATAAGAAGGAGCTCAAGTCCTACTTTGGGAAAATTAATTTTGTGAGGAAATTCATAATAGGGTTTGTTGAGATTGTGTGACCATTGAATGCCATGCTGAAACAAGATGCTAAAATTGAATGGAAACCTGAAGAAAAGAAGGCTTTTACAAAAATCAAAGAGGACCTGTTGATGAACACCCTATGACATTCATGAGTACTCCACTGAAAGATGTTGAGCTCTGTTATCCCAATGTAGAAAAATAGGCTTGTGCTCTAGTCAAGGCTGTGAAGAAGTTTAGGCATTATATCTTGAGGAGTAGGATAAATGCCATTGTCCTCAATAAGTCCCTCTTAATGTAGAGAAAGTTAGGAAAAAGCAGGGGGAAATGGGTGACAATATTGCATGAATTTGATTTGGAAATCTAGCCAATGAAGTTGGTGAGAGGGCAAGCTCTTTCTCAAAAAATGGCAAAGGTAGGCTCTGGCCTAGTTTCTCAGCAGTATGTGTTAGAAGATATATCCAAAGACGATTGGTACAGTGACATCTTGTTTTATTTACTCAATTAGAGATGTCCTTCCTGTAATGCCCCACCATGAAACCCTAGGGAACAACTCAACTATGTTATACAAAGGACCAAAAAAAAAATTAAAGAAATAAATAACAAGAAATGTAAATCATGTTTAATCATACATCAAGTTAAGTTGTATCCTCTAGGGATTCGACGACTACATTAATAACAACTATTAACATGATCTAACCAACATTATGAATTAACCAACAACCATGGTTCATTCTAATCTAATTGCATCAAATGAATATTTCCATATTATATCATCAGATAAGTAATCATGAAGATCCTGCAAAAAGGATACAAGTACATATAAAATTGCCTTTACAAGAGAGTATAATATTACATTGTTTACAATATCATTTTTCCTGATTACATTGGAGTACATATATCAAGAATAATAGTACATGATTCTACAAGGCAAAAACATAAATATATGTCTCCTTGAGCTAGATCAAGATCTAAAATTTTCTACAAGTAAAACATCCTTCTTGCTCACGATCAATAGCAAGAAAACTAGTGGAGATAAAGCACAACCACTTGACCATGTGGAACCCTAAGGTCCACCCCCATGCTAGGAGATAACATAAGGTTCCACAACATAAAATAGTCAAAAAGACAAAAGACTAACAGGTGCAAGGACTACAAATGACTCCAATACAACACGGGTCAATATGAACAACACAAGTAACTCCAACATCACTTCCAAAGGCAATCACACAATAAAAGGGGGAAACACACTTAGGGAACGCTAGGCTTTAGTAGGGAAGAGTGTCATCGGATGGTCCTAACATGGGTTATCTTGGTAGTCTCTCACCAAACGTCGGGCCCCATCCATGGGTTATCCTGGTCATCCAAATGCCAGCCCCCATCTATGGTTATCCTAGCAGTCTCTCACTAGACATCGGCCCCATAGGGTGACACATGCGGAACCAACATTCCTTTTGTGAGGACAAGGAAGTTGATCTTGCCAACCATGGCCTTCTCATCCCATCTTTAGCCTGAACGAGTACTACAGGCATGGGTGAGGCATCCAATTATTTTGTTCAGTGTGGAAACTACCCAACTCTCTAAATTTATTATTAAGTTATCACTAGATTAAAAACTTCCAATGGGTTATCCTAGCAGCCACTTTGGGCACCGGGCCCACATTGAAAGCCACTCCCCTACCTACATCTAGAAGACCCTATCCATGAAGCAAGACAATTACCATCACAATGACAAGTAACATATACAATTCAAGGCATTTACCTTCTTGCATACAAAACATAATCACAGGGACCAATTCTTATATCCTTGTCCCAAAACATAAACCAAGCATGAACTATCACATTCTCATCATGATGCATTTACAACACAAAATACACATCATTTCACATCACACAAAGAAAGGCATTATCCATCTTGCATAGTCATCATAACCACATGAATAGGTACACTGAGCAAGGCATTATCCATCTTGCACATGTATCATACCAACATGAATAGGAGGCAACATTTCAAGCATGCAGTTGATTCAACTCACATGATACACACATAGCCAACCCCCACACAATCACACCCTCCTAGGCCTCTAGAAACAACTTCCCCAAATGACACAAACACTTGACACCACTAAACACAATGGTCTCACATCACATTCACTCTCAGATGCACGTCATAAACTAAGATCCTTCATCAATATTTTCATGATCAATCTTCTATAAACCACTACTACATTGGTCCTATGAATACCAAAATGAACATACCTAATACATAGTTCTTCTAGAGGTGTCTACACCTCATAATGATTACTAAGCTTGTTAAAATCCCTTACCTAACAGTAGTATTAAAGGAATAAACCAATACAAAGCATTCTAACCTGCTAACATACCAAGTCTAGGAATAGGAAAGGGTTGATTGAGTTCAAGACATAACTATGATACAAACATTTTCTCAACAACAAGGTTAATAAGATCATGACATTTCTTAAGCACAAGTAATAAACATGCTCTATACAACTAATGAACCACCACATCTATAAAGGACTTTATTATCACATCAAAATTCACTTACAACATTGCATACACAAGAAATCAGGACATATTAATTTATGCCTCAGGAAAACTAAACCTCAACAACATGACCCTGTTATGACCACTGATACAATTTACACAAGTTCCATTTACCTTATACAATTTCACTCATAATCAACTAATTTCTAAAACAAACTTATAAGTCAAATCTTAAATACATTGTTTACAAACCGAGATTCCAAACCTACTTATCATATTTCTACTAATAAATTGTAATAAAATCAATATCAATTTAAATTAAATTTATCAACATTAACATACAATCACTCTATCCAAATTGAATTCTTTTACTTCTATTCTATATAGATTTAATAGCCTTCTTATAACCTAACAAACAACCAAAATAAGTAGAGTTATTGGTGATGCAACTAACTGTTTTAACAGAGACGAAACGGGTGAGAGGTAGACAGTCAAAAATATTCATATCTCCAAAATGACAACCTGGGTAAGGCTGATTTTTGGATATGATTTATACAACTAGGTCGTGCACCATATAGAAAAAAAATAGAGGAACCCAGTTCATAAAAATAAAGTTATGGCTGACGCAACAAACTGAAAAAATAGAGATGAAATGGGTGAGAGATAGACAGTCACAAAATATTCATATCGCCAAAATGATAAACTGGGTAAGGCTGATTTTCGGATATGATTTGGATAACTAGGTCATGCAGCATATATAAAAACATTAGAGGAACCCAGTTTGTAAAAATAAAGTTATGGCTGACGTAACAAACTCAAAAAATAGAGATGAAATCAGTGAATGATAGATAGTCACTTCAATCGGTGATTCCCATAAATGCAATGTTAGAGACATGCACAATTGGATCTAATAACAAGGCTTCTAACCTCTCAATAAAATTACAATCGATAGGAAATATAATAAATCAAACATTTGATTCAACAGAAAACTGAGACAGAAATTAAAACCAAAGGAACCTGATTTTTCTTGCTTGACTAGACTGAAGATTCGATGTCGAGTTCAACTACTACAGCCACAAACCAGTCTCTCCCATCTTCTCTCCCTCCCCTAAAAATTTTCTTTTGCTAAAGATTATTATGAGAGAGAAATCCCCCCAATATCTTCTAGAAGATTCCTCTTATTTAAAGGCAATAAATTCTGCCTAAATCCCTTTCTTACAATTTGCTATTTTTTTATCATTTACAACTAGACCAGACAATATTTTTTTTATATTATTTATTTCCTTTACAACTAGACAAGAATCATTTTTATTCTTATTTATTTAGTATTTACTAAATATGAGTTTTATGACAACTCATAAATATTATCTATTTTTATTGCCACTTAACACAACATTTAATTATATTAATTAATTTATTTATCATTAGCTAGCATTTACATTTCTTATGATTATTTTTTAATTATTTATTTCCATAAACTCATATTCTCATAAAGGCACATATATATATTTATTTATTTAACAAAAATGTTTTCATAACTAATAATATTATTTTAATGCAACAATTAACCAAAGTAGCAATCAAACAATGACAAACTAAATAACCTAAATGTCGAACAATACCTGACATAATGCACGATCGAAAGCATAACAAAAATGATAGTGACTGACCATTACACCCATACAGACAACATTGACTGGGTGCAAAATTGGATACTCATCATTTTCAAGGATGATGGCTAACTAGGGGACCATATGTCATCCCCATTCAATAGTTTCCATTGGGTTTAAGGCACACTCAGACCTGTCAATTCAGGTGGAGTCGATGCCTGGTACCTGTAACCTATAGGACACAACATGGTCTATGCACGAGTATAATAAATATAAAATAGTCACGGAGTGAAAGAGAATCGCAACGTTGTCAAACCCTCACGAATGAGTGGTACGACATTGTCTCTTTTCACACCACACAATAATCAGATCATCCTATAATACAAAATTAGTCACATAAAAATCAATTCTAACATATGACAATCATAGTCAGATCAACATCATAATCACCTAAATGTAAAACACTGTCAGAGCATATGAATTATCAGTGTTGCAACAAGGATTATCAATAAAACATGCTAACTATCATATGAAAATACACATGAGGATAATCAGGAATGTCACCAACATGAATTTAGCATCTACCAACATCATATAATGTACAACATCAACTGTCTAACATACCCTAAATATTCTTATTATTTTACCTTCATCTTCATGCTCCTTAGCCAGACTATCTGCACATCCAAGATGAGAATGGAGGGACACTACATCCTCCCCTGCTAAAACTTGACTTACTCCTGGAAGTCACAGACTAGGGTGGAAACATAACATATTAGTACTGCAATTTTCTATTGCCAACATACGCATCCATATTAAGCAATTGTTCATAAGACAGGCACAATCATTCAATAAAGACAAGAAGAACATCAATTCCTTACCTTTAAGGCCTATCATGTGAACTACTTATAACCAATCACACATATTTTGAGAATTTCAAATGATTTAGGGAATTGCATTATGGTTACTTTGATATGGTTGATAAAAAGAAGTATGAACAACATTCTCATGAAATGGAGGGTGATAAGGCATATTCCCATGTAACATAGAAATGCCTATTCACTCAAAAAGATAGAAAATCAGAATAGAGTACATTTTCTTGATTAAAACTTGAATCATACCAGCACTTGAACTGCTGAAACCAGTAGATAATCTCTCTAGAGTCACCAGGTGTGTAAAGAAAATACCTCCAAAAGGTAGAAACTATTGCTATACACACCAAACAGTAGTAACAAAATGTATAAAATGGACTGAGAATTAGTTCACAATCCCACCGAGCATGCCAAAAATTGTTGTCTCTTAGATTTGCACCTTGTTGTTGAGTTGCAGAACTTAGCAATTTAGAGAAACATGGGATCTTTCCAGGCCTGTTGGTCACCTATGATAGAAAGAACCTCCGAAGAAGGCTGACTTCCTAGCTGGATATCACCTAGAAACTACTAGATTTGTAGAGGAAAAGGGAAAATGAATGCTTAAAAAATCAAAAGTAAAACTATAAAATGAAAACAAGGGTGATACACCAAACTTGATATGATTTATGGAACTCAGATTTGCATACACTTGGCCATAGACATCAGAAACTAAACCTGCACAACCTATTACTGTATGCTTTGCAAAAACACTTCACAAAGAGGCCTAAATGCATTAACCTTTTAAAAGGAAGCTAACTTCATAGTTAAAAAAGCATATACAATTTTAAGACACTGTTTGCAACCTGCACAAACACACTTTTTCTAGAAAGGTATTTGAAACATGAGACAAAATGACAAGGAGATAAAACTAACCTCACAAATGACTTAATCAAATACTTGGTAATACACAGTACTGCATAAATAAGAAGGCAAAACCTGACTATCAATGGTATCCAAGTCTGTTCTGTATTTCATATCTCAAAGGGGTTACGAAAACATGCTCAAACTGAGTAAGGATTGTAGAAAAATCACTAACTTCAAAATTTACATGAAAAGAACCCCTCTACAAAGACTCAAATGAATGACTATATACTCTCCAAGCAGCTGTAACAAGATAAAGATGAGAAACCTCCATGGTCATGCATCTCATAAAAGCTCTCAAAATATCTATCTAAAGTCCTCCAAAATGAGTTCCCAATGAAGAAAAAGTCAAGGCATGTCATCACCCATCATAAAAACTCCAGAAAATGCCCTTAAATGGTCTTTAAGGCCATAAAAATCAAGACAAATATCTCAATAACGCTTCTCCCTATTTGTCAACCTCTCCTGCAGCATCCATAAATGTTTGATATTTGCACATAAATACTTAACTACCCTCACTGACCACATCTTTAATGTATCCTCATCTTGCAGTTACAATTTTGCTCTATTTTGACTTTACAACTTTGTGACCAAAATAATAAAGTAATTTATAATTATATTACTTTATCATTTTGTTTACATTGTTGTAAGTTGTAAGGTCATGCAAAATGGATGCATTTGTCTTTAAAATATTTAAAACAATTAGTAACTCCTTATATCTCCCTTGCATACACATGCATTATACCTTTATGTAGTCTGCAAAATGTACTAAGGCATATGGACCTATGTTGTTCATTTTCAAAGGTAACCAAATCAATTTTAAAGGCATAAGCCTAAGCATTATATGCAAAAAGGACCTAAGGCATTATAATATCTAAGTCATGAGGACTTTAGCAAATGCAAGGTCATCTATACCATGATGGGTATTAGTTGGAATAAAACATCTGAATTTAATGTGACAAAAAATGTCACTCGACTTAGGGCAATATCAAACCCTAAAACAAAACAATGGAAGCCTTCAAAATGTTTGACCCATTTCACTTTGCATTTTTATGAGAAAATACTCTGTTGCTACTTGACTTAGGGTTTGGAGCACGAAATCCTCCATTTTTTGTGTCCACGAGCTCAAATTCTAGTAGAACCTCCATGATTCTCTGCAGGGAAATAAAAGGTAACCTCTGTTGCTGCATATTGGACCATTTACTTCACTTATCACTAGTTTTTTGATGCATTTTTCTAGTTTTCTGATGGCTGACCACTTTGCATCTATCTTCATTGTGTTGAAGCCGGTATGAAGGTTGTTTTGAGGAAAACAAAGTGATTTTGACACAATAATTGGCAGAAGAAAGAGGTAAGTCACTTTGATTGTTGATCTTTCTTCATTTTCTAGGTTTTTTGTTGTGTAATCCACTGCCTGGGCCATGATTTTGAAGCATTCTAAGTATTTTTGTTTGAAATGAGTTTGAAAAAACCTCATTTTTCCATTACATCTACTCCTTGGCTCAAAACAAGCTCCAACTATGACAAAAAACTATAAAGAGACATTCTCGTGCATTTTGAACTTGAAATTCTGCATTTTTTGTTGTATCTGCAACTTTTCTGAAAAAAATACATTTTTCTGTTGTTCTTCTCTAGACTCGAACTGGATTTTTCATCATTTGTAATATGCAGAAAAGTAAAATCATCATACTGTTCTTTTGTTTGCAAAACATGAAACTAAAACCATTCCAGCAGGGGTTTCTTTTATCATTTCTCTGTTGAGACTCTGATGTAGCGGTAAACTCCAATGATAATGCTTTTTCTCCTTCTATATGGCATGAACATCATGAACTGCTTCTTGTTCCCTAAAAATGCGAAAACAAAGCTTCCCCTTTTGGCATACTAAGTTGTGGCTCTTGATGTATATGACTCCGTAGATGCTCTTCTTGTACGGTGTGACATGGGTTATGACATTTTGTACAATATATATCATTTCTTGCACTGCATTTATATTCATGACTGTAGACACCTAAAATTGGCTCAGGTTGAATTAAGTAAATATTCTAATATTTATCTTAATTCACATTTTCTTCTGTCAATTAAATAAATATTATAAGTTTATTTGATTGGTTCATTATCCTACAAGTAAATAAAATCATTTTATTTAATTAAAATCCCTAAATTCTTCTAATGTCTCAAATCATAAATCCACCTCACAAAATCCACCTCATCTTTCCACCTCATCCCTTCCACCTCACCATGTTGCACATATAATTAAATATTCTTAATATTTAATTAGCTAATATCCTCCAAAATCCAAAAATAAATCTTTAATTTAATGGTCATCCACTAATTGAATTTTTAATTCAATGGTTCTCCACTAATTGAATTTTTAATTCAATGGTCCTCCACTAATTGAATTTTTAATTCAATTATCCTCCACTAATTGAATTTTTAATTCAATGGTCCTCCAATAATTGAATTTTTAATTCAATGGTCATCCACTAATTGAATTTTTAATTCAATTATCCTCCACTCTTCCACTACTTGAATTTTTAATTCAATGTCCTCCACTAATTGAATTAAAAAATTTAAATTGTCATAACCCACTCTTCTCAAAAAAAGAATTTTTAATTCATCCATTATGAATTAAAGATTCACAAAAAATGAGAGCCATTGATCTCATCTTTTGATCCTCACCCTCTATTGCCTTTTCAGAAAATCTATAAATGAGACCCTTCTCTAAGCAATTAAGGGACTTCATTCTGGCATCCTCATAATGCCCAATTTCCTCTAAGAAATCTTCATTGTGGCATCCTTATCATGCCCACATTCTTCTTCTCAAATCTCCTCATTCTAGCCATTCCAATATCATCCAATATCATTGTGTTTGGAGCTCATCTTCAACACAACAAGTATCATAGTTATTTCTCCTTGTCATCTTGAGGAATCGAAGCAAGGAAGCAAGCTCCCTGAGGGCCAATCTTCATCACTCAAGATCAAGAAAGAATAGGCGAGCAATGGAAGTCGAAAGGTAAAGGTTGTAAGTATCTCTTTGCTTTTATTAATCCTTTTTCCTTCATATTTCATTGTTGTATTTGGGTTTTATTGTTCTTTATTGATCAAATCTATTTTCCCATTAACATTTTGGCGCCCACCATGATCTAATCCACATTGTTTGTGAGTGTTTGTCTTGAAAGTTTCATTGCAGGATTCAGGTGTTTCAAAGCGCATTCGGGCATCGACTCTCACAAACGGCCTCCTACGCATAAACCGAGCTCACCATTGAGTCCAGAAGGCCTCAGAGGTAATAAATCACATATAATTTCTCTAGTTTTTCTATTTGAAATTTTTTGAAATTTTTTTTACTTTCCAACGTATTTTTTTTGCAAAAATTAAAAAATAAAATAAAATAAAAATTGAAAAAAAAATGACCTTAGATTTTATTGTTATTTCATTTTAATCTTTTCACTTTAGAAAAACCAAAAAATCAAAAACATAATTAAAAAAAAAAAAACTAACAAACAAGCGCTAGCCACCGACCCCCCCCCCCCCCATCCCCCCACCCTGCACCACCCCGCCACCCCACATCCTTCCCCAACCCCCCAAATCCCCAACCCCCACCGCCCCCTGCGCAGTCCCTCGCGCCCCTCTCCCTACACTCACCCCCCCCCACAGCACCCTACTCCCTTCGGCCCTCCCTTCCCCTGCCCTGCTCCCGATCCCCCTGCGCACCCCCCTGCAGCCCCTTGCGCTCACCCCGATCCGCCACCCGCTGCGCAGATCCCGCTGCCGCCAATTGCCTGTGCCACCCTCTCTGTCACCCACCACCAGCCATCACTACCGCTCCTCCACCTCCGCCCAACCTCCACCTGCCCTCCACCACCACTTACACACACACTCACATAAATTAAAACCCCAAAAATCAAAAATAACAAAAAAAAAAACAAAACACATAAATATTTATTAAAAATAAATAAATACATCAATCAATAAAAGTAAAATCAAACAATAAAAACAAAAAAAAGGGGGGGGCATTCTTTCTTTTTTTCTTTTTTGATGGCCAATTAGCGAAATAGGCGATTTTTTTCAAACTCACACAACTTTTGCATACGGAACCAAAAATTTGCAAATTTGGACTTTCCAGAAAGCTGACGAGACAACCTATGCCATTGTGAAGAAATTTTTTGGTGATGGTACTGTTTTACACCTTTTTTTTCGCAATCAAAGGTCAAACATGCACATAAACTTCAAATGCCCATAAACTAGTGTCTTCAATCACATCTTCAAATTGGACTAAAAAGAACCATTGATTGGCGTATCCTTCACACATTTCAATTTCTAAGGGCAATTAACCAAGTGCGAGTGTGAATCAAGTGTGCGTGTGTATGCTCTCTCCTCGCACCACAAGGTGACCTTGGAGATCAAAAACACCTCACTTGATTTGCTTTTGTCAACCCCTTTCCTAGGAGGCCTGCTAGGGGATTTCATCACCCCTAGGGACAACCTCAATCGAGGATGAATCGAAAGACACCCTCATTGAAATCAGATTCTTATCACTCTTGGCTAAGCCCTAAAGAACTTTCTACCTTTGGGAAGTGAAGGTGAAGGGTGGGTTACCCCCTTCTCCCAGCTATGTGATAGGATTTCACTTTCAATTCCATAGTCAACCTTGTGCAATCTAGTCTAAGACCTAATTGGCCATACTAGCTTGACTAGACATTAGGCTTGTGATGTGTTTTCAAGTGCTTGCTTAATAATCATCACATTTCATTTTCAAAGTCAAAAAAAAAACTTGCTTCTGTGTCTTGTGTGAGTGATTCATGTGTGTATATGCATAATCATTTGTTTGAACATTGCCAAATCAAGCTATAAACACCAAACACATAAACAAATCAATATAAACTTTCATCCTAGTCACCTTCATCCTAATCAACTTCATCCAAACAATCCACATCATCATCAAATCATAACCAAGCACTTGCCAAAAAAGACTTAAGACTTAAACACTTGTGTGACATCATGTCAACCTTAGAGGACCTCCAACAGCTCCTTCATAGGCTTCACCACATGCATGCAAGCCAATCCCCTTTAAAGCAGCGAACCTTTCAAAGCATTCAAGAATTGATTCAAATAGGTCGAACAAGCCAATCCTCACACATACAATACCTCTTGGAAAAAATCCAACACCTCTTGGTCACTTGCAAAGTCCAATGACCATCCTATCTAGCACCTATCTCATCATATCTATCCTCTCATCAACCCAATTCTATACCAACTTATTCCATTTCCTCTAATGTTAGCCCTTCTCTATATCAATCTCCATCTCAACAACCATTACCCTATGCAACCCCTCCATCATCATCACATCAATACATTCAACAATTCCAACAACAACAAATCCAAACACCATTTCAACCTCAACAAATTCCACATCACCCTTACATGTCATCATCTTCAACTTCATACCAACCTACTTCATCCACCTATCATTTCAATGCCACATCAACACATCCCCCCAAATCACAACAACATGTAAGCTCAAATCCACCGTGGCAACAAGATCAAATGCCCTCAACTTCATACCAACCTCAAGATCTTTTGTCTAAATATCCTACCATTTTACCCAACCACCAAGACTATCAATTGCCTCCACAACAAGCACAAGTGAGCCTACGTCCACCTTTGCAACAAGAAGCACATGCAAGTGCAAGTGGCCCTTTGTATATAAACCATGCTAGCCTAATACAAAAAGACTTAATTACCTTTGACAAGGGAGATACCAATCTAGCCAATGCATCTTATGAGTGGCCTTCACCATCCAATCCCATGCCAACACATGAGCCAACAAGTCCCATCATAAGACCACCATGTGATCCTACCCCTAGTCCATCTTCTAGCCCATCAAGCCCTTCATCACCTTCATCCCCATGTTCTACCAATCCTCCAGTACAAGATCCCTTGGACATAATCGTACAACAATTGGTTCAAACAAATTTGATTGAGCTGCCACCGCTAGAACCTTTTGAACCAATCCTTAAACCCCCTCAGTATAATGAAAACCATTATTGTGCATACCATAGATATAAGGGCCATACAACAACAAACTGTGTCAAACTTAAGAGATTGATCAAAAACCTCATAAATTGTGGTAAGATTATCCCTTCATCCAATCCAAATCCTAATCCACCCAATCCAATTAGACCCCAACCTAATCCTAGTCCTAAGCCTACAACATCATCCGCTATTATTGCTCATCCATTATATCCATCTACCCATACACCTACGACAAATGTGATCCAAGGACTACTAGCAGAAAGTCAACCATGTCCCCAATGTCTAGTCTTTGACCTTACCAAAGATTCTTCCAATACCATGTCAAATCCTATAACCCCTTCATGTCATCCGCAACCCCTTGAGCTTCTCAAAGAGCCTTCTACCATGCACCAGAGTCAAGGTCTGTCACACCCTCATGTTGTTGACCAAGAGCCTATCCAAGAGCCTTCCACTTCCATTCAAGCAACCCAAGAGGTATGTCAAGAGTTTAATCCTAAGCATGTGGAAACATTAAGCCCTAGTCCAACTCACGATCAAAACACTTTCATCCAACCCATCCATAACCTTTACCTATTCTATGATCAAGATATGCCCTATGAAGAGGATGTCCTTGAACAACTTGATCCCATACCCATCCATGAGCAAGAAACCTCCATTACTCCTATCCATATTCCACCTAGTCACATCTGTGATCCAACAACTCCACTTCCCTTGATGAGACACTTGCCTCCCAAGCAAGCATAGAAGATCGAACTAGTAATGATCCTTCACCATCTGTTATTGACCAAGCTGCAAATCCTCCACCATATATCCTTGGTCTTACTACCTTCATGCATGAATGTTCTTTCTTAGAACACCAACAACCACTATCCGCTATCTCACCTTCCTCATCTAATAAGGAACTCACTGCTAGTGCACCTATACATAATCCCATGGTCCACTTTATACTCCAGAATATGCACTATCAAGGTAAAGGCTTAGGTCTTCATGAACAAGGTATTTGGGAATCTATCCATGTCAATGTTCCTTCACCTTCATACGGCCTTGGATACATACCCCAAGGTGAGCAAACTCAAGATGTTGGTACTTCCTCCACTCCTCCTAAGTCTACCACTTTCCATCACAAACCTTATCATATCCCCAAAACATATGTCGTCATTCCACCTCCATTATCCTACAATTGTCAAAAGCATGTGACCATACACCTTCCACCATCCAATCTCCCTCCGCTACTTCCAACTCCTAATATCCCACCTCCCTTATCATACACATCCCAAAAGCATGTGACCATACACCTTCCACCATTCAAACTCCCTCCGCTACTTCCAACTCCTAATATCCCACCATCCAATCTACCTCCACTACTTCCAACTCCTAACACGCCTCCATGCTTTTTACCACCACTTCTTCCAACACTTTATCCATCCATCTATAAATCCTCTACATATCCCAATCATGGCCGACAAACGCACATATTGTCTCAACAAGGAGCTTTCACCAACCTCACTTCTACCATCCCACGGGGATTCAATGATAACTATGTGGATGCCTCTACCTATAAGGTAAAAAATCCTAAGAGTCCTCATGACCTAGGACATAAAAGCCAAGAATCAAAGCATTATCCATATCAAAAGCTGCATACACCCATACACCTCAATGCCAAATTGAAATAGGTGTGGATCCCCAAGCAACAAATGATTACTCCAAAAGCTGCACAAAAGCTGCATACACCCAAACCCATACCTTCACAGGTACTACCTAAAAACAAAATGGTTTGGGTACCCAAGCAAAAAGCCCTAAAGTTACATGAGGCATCCACCTCTCAAGAATCCCAACCATCTACTTTCTCCCATTCCATCCCAAAGTCTCAAATCCTTCCATCCCATATGACGAACAAAAATCAGGACAATACTCAGTCTATGGGGATCCCTGCATGCCTACATCATTCATCCACAAGAAAAAGTCTTTGTTGCTTCCTACACTATTTTCCCATCACCAGCTTTAATGTTTACCATGGTATGTGCAACTGTTGGTCATGATTCCCTCCCATTCCACAACATTTCCATATAACTCCATCTCCCCTTCCTTCCACTATTATCCTACACATCTTCCTCATCCTATTCCTATGATCCATGCTTTTGCATAAGCCCTCCCTCCATATTTTGCATCATAATCCACTATCTACCTACACCATATCACTTTCATACAATCCCCTACCAACATCTGTGAGAACACTTAACATTGTTCATGCGACAACATCCATCTAGTGGGACTGTCACCTTTCACGAAACTAGATACTTGAGTCTTTCCATATCCACCTTCTCCTATCTAAATATTCAAAAAAAAAATGAAAAAAAAAAGTAAAGAAAAATCCCTTCATCCAATGGTGAAAACTAGGCAAACAGGTGCCTTGGATAAGTACCATGATGAAAACCTGGTAAACAGGCATCATGTGTAAAGTTGATCTTCTATGTCACCTACACTTGGGGGCACTTTGTCTCATCGGCATATCACTCTTCTCCTACCAGTTTCCTTTCATACCATTTCCTATCCTATCCTCTATCCATTACATACCTATCTGGTCTCATCCATCCATCCAAGCTTCCTTTCCTCTATTCTTTGGTCTTGATAAAGATTGGGGGTACAATGTTGACAAATGTTTTGAATGGCTCTTGACATACCTTATCCCTCCATGCAAATCATTCATTATCCTCTCATCCTCCTATCGTCATTAGCATTGTCATGAATAATCCTACGTACTCTACCTACAATGGGGCACATTGTTCTTATGCGACATAGTCCTTGGAGATCACATCCTTGGTTCCTTCTACCTAACCATCTGTATCTACTATCACCCATACATCTACATATCCGTGGTGGTTCTTTGTCATCAGTATTGTTTGTTCCATAACTATTCCATGTCATGTCTCTTTTTGTTCCATATCTGATTCCATATCATGTCTCTTTTTGTTCCATATCTGATTCCATATCATGTCTTATCTGATCCATATCATGTCTTATTTGATCCATATCTGATCCATGTATGTTCCATATCATGTCTCATCCGATCCATATCTTGGGTCCATTAGGGTTCTTGTCAAACTACGTTGCCTCTGCATTGTCACGTCGGCAAGGCCATTATCAATGCACCCCCGAGGCTTTGCTTCCCTGTCCATCTCATAACTTGTCATCTATCCTCTAGTACATTCATGGTCCATGTTCCCGAACTACGCTACCTCTGCATTGTCATGTAGGCAAGGCCATTATCAATTCGCCCCCGAGGCTCCACTTTCCCCTCTGTTCCATGTCTAGTCCTTCTATCCATCTGAGTCCACTCCACTTCCCATCCATCCCATGTCTTGTCGTCCATCCCACCAATAAGGATTGTGATACCTTCTGCTAGACAAACAAGAGCAACAAAGCTTGCTTCCAACAGCAAAAATCTTGACGCAAAACATTTACCTGTCCAAGGCAAAATAGAGCACCATACCAAAACACTAAAGCTAATTCTATACTAATTATGGCAAAGAGACACATCTAATGCAAGAATGTTTTGTGATTGGTTAGATTAACTTACAGAGTCTTGATTTATGCTATCATGTCTTTCTATGCTACTCGAGGATGCCAAAAGCTAGAGATGCTATGATGGGGGCATGATTATTTTCTTTGTCTGCTACTTGTGGATCAAACTTTAGTAATGTGATGACTTTTGTCTAACGACATGATCGGCAAAAGATCATCAAGGACTCCGAGGTCTAAACATGAAAAGGGGCAATCCTTGTCTGTTAAAAAATGCAAGAAGTACTCAGGTCATCTAGATTCAAGTTTGACTAGATGCTTGTATTAACTTGCTATATCAAAATCCATGTAAGTAATACTCAGGTCATCTCGGGTTAATTATACCTAGATGCTTGTATTTTCTTACAACATAATAAAGCCCAATGATGAAAGCGCTTCAAAATACTTGCTATATCAAGGTGACAAATATCCATATCCATATCCATACCATATCCAACTGAAGTTCATATCCATTTCCATATCCATACCATATCAAATTGTGTCCCATATCTATATCCATATCCATACCATATCCAATTGCAAGTCTATCCTTAATCCATGTCAATCAAGTCAAGTCAATCTTGTCAAATGATCCAATCACAATCAGTGGTCTTGATCCTTGTCCAGTCGTAAACCATATCAATCAGTCATAACTATCCTTCATGTTGCTCTAGGGATACATCACTCCCTGCCATGACAACACTGTCATATATCGTTATCATATGTCTTAGACAGGATGTCGCATTGTCAAAACCAGACCTGGAGTCTTATACGACATATCTCATTCCTGAAACCAGACATCATCAACCTATATCGTTGGTTTATCGCTCGACAGGGGCAATACCTTGGTTGTTCCTGTATCATTTGTGCATACTTGCTTACTTGCTTGTGTGTGTCATCTTTTTATCTTGCATTCCATATCATTCATCCCTTTCTTCTGCATTCAACCATATCATCTCCTGTCAACCTATCTTATCGTGAGATTGTCCGTCTCACACCTACTGCCTTCTCCTCGTCCAATCTCTTGAGGGGGCATCCTATCATCATAACCTGTACCAGGGGCAAACTGGGGCATGTATCATTATTAGACTATTTATTCTTTGAAACAACGTGATAAAACACATTGCTTCAAAGAGGGGCAAAATGTAGACACCTAAAATTGGATCAGGTTGAATTAAGTAAATATTCTAATATTTATCTTAATTCACATTTTCTTCTGTCAATTAAATAAATATTATAAGTTTATTTGATTGGTTCATTATCCTACAATTAAATAAAATTATTTTATTTAATTAAAATCCCTAAATTCTTCTAATGTCTCAAATCCTAAATCCACCTCACAAAATCCACCTCATCAATCCACCTCATCTTTCCACCTCATCCCCTCCACCTCACCATGTTGCACATATAATTAAATATTCTTAATATTTAATTAGCTAATATCCTCCAAAATCTAAAAATAAATCTTTAATTCAATGGTCATCCACTAATTGAATTTTTAATTCAATGGTCCTCAATGGTCCTCCACTAATTGAATTTTTAATTCAATGGTCATCCACTAATTGAATTTTTAATTCAATGGTCCTCCACTAATTGAATTTTTAATTCAATTATCCTCCACTCCTCCACTAATTGAATTTTTAATTCAATGGTCCTCCACTAATTGAACTTTTAATTCAATTATCCTCCACTCTTCCACTAATTGAATTTTTAATTCAATTGTCCTCCACTAATTGAATTTTTAATTCAATTGTCCTCCACTAATTCAATTGTCCTCCACTAATTGAATTAAAAAATTCAAATTGTCATAACCCACTCTTCTCAAAAAAAAAAAATTTAATTCATCCATTATGAATTAAAGATTCACAAAAAATGAGAGCCATTGATCTCATCTTTTGATCCTCACCCTCCATTGCCTTTTCAGAAAATCTATAAATGAGACCCTTCTCTAAGCAATTAAGGGACTTCATTCTGGCATCCTCATAATGCCTAATTTCCTCTAGGAAATCTTCATTGTGGCATCCTTATCATGCCCACATTCTTCTTCTCAAATCTCCTCATTCTAGCCATTCCAATATCATCTAGTATCATTGTGTTTGGAGCTCATCTTCGACACAACAAGTATCATAGCCATTTCTCCTTGTCATCTTGAGGAATCAAAGCAAGGAAGCAAGCTCCCTGAGGGCCAATCTTCATCACTCAAGATCAAGAAAGAATAAGCGAGCAATGGAAGTCGAAAGGTAAAGGTTGTAAGTATCTCTTTGCTTTTATTAATCCTTTTTCCTTCATATTTCATTGTTGTATTTGGGTTTTATTGTTCTCTATTGATCAAATCTATTTTCCCATTAACAATGACTACACTTTTATTCCGTGACTAATACATTTCATCACTCCTAAGCACATCCTTGAGATGAGATAAATTTGAAAATGTATATTCTCCTTTTTGTATGACCTTTCTGTGAGAGGACTACATTTCATTTTGGCATACTGATTTATGAGGCGACTACTATTTCATTCATTGTTTGGGCTGAGTGCCTTGCATGCAATCTTAGATATACTTTGCCATATAATGCTCCTATATCTAACTCTTGGAAATTATGAGATGAGATGGAAAAAGTTGTCCACTTGACTCTTTTCCTCTCACTCTTCCTGTAGCATTTGAAATTAGAAATTATATCTTGAAACTCATACAATTAAAACTTCAATGTGTTCGATCTGATGGATGTGATACTTCCATTTCATCTGCATGATATTAGGCTTCACTATTAATTCTATAGTAGCACATCACTGTTCTATTGCATTTGGTGAGATCATACTTGAACTATGGCATGGCAAATGTTGGATAAGCTACCTCCTGTAGTTGTAGTATGACATTGATATGGCTGTCCCTTTCACTTTTTAGACTATTGTAGCATCTTAATGGACACCCAAAATCTGTACATACCCTCTTCTTGGCATTATATTCATGCTTTTGTAACACACTGGTGTTTATACTTGAAGATGATGAATTGAATACATTGTTGTTACATTGATGTTCCATTATTCATTCCTTAGTTATATGGTTGTGTTTGATCATGGTTTGCATTTGAATATGGATTATGTCAATGTTGTAGCAAATATTTTCTGTGTGACTTTTATAATGATGAGATGTGATTTGTACCATGCATAGAAGGCATGGCCTCCTCATGATGCAATCTCAGTCTTCCTTATGCTATACTTGTACCTTTGATTGCATCTGTTCTATCTATGATGTATATCAGGATAGCAAAAATGATACTTCAATCATAAAAGATGGAAGAAAAACCTTCTAAGGTTGCTCCAATTGGTTTGATCATTGTACCTCCTATCCTTGCATGTTGACATCTCTTGAATAGAATCATTGCTCATTCCCTTTTGTCTTTGAAAACAGTCTTTATCATGCTACTTTATCCCCTGAACATGTTGCTTTATGATGTAGTTGCATGTATCTTCTATGGTACTTAGATCATATCCTTCTGGTGGCTGTCCCACTTAGGCATTTGGCATTTGGCACTGATCTCTTTATTATTGTGTACTGTTTGCTACCTTTTTAGACCTTTTACCAATCATCAATACTTGGCTATTCCTATGAGACTCATAATATAGTTTTAGCTTGCTTTCTGTCTTATAAATTGATGGCATCAATAACTCGCTTTTCTTAGGATCACTGACTACATTACCTATCATTTGCATCATTTCATGATCTGATTCAACTCCCAAGGCATAAAACATAAGTACAATTGGAACTGTAATTGATAAAAAACCAACAATAATCACTTCTCTTCTAGAAAACCATTTGTCATCTTTGGATGTCTTGATCACTTTGATAAAAACCTTGCTTTTGTTCCAGGTAAATCCACTTGATAAGTAATGAAATACCAGCTATTCTTTGTTTACTTCTCCTATATATGGACAAGATATATAAGCTTTTGTTATTTCATTTGACTCCTCTTTGAAGACTCCATTGTTTATTCAGTTAACTGTTAATGCACAAGGTGAACTCCCTTGCTGCCTATAAGCTATTCCACTATGTGTCTTTGGTTGCCACCATCTTGATATGGCATTATGCAATTCATTGTTTCAATTTTATCTCTATAGAAACATGAATGTTTATATTTCCTGTAGTAACACTTTTCCTGTAGCAAAACTAATCACTCTCTTTGCTCTTCATAATATGGCTGATCATGTTGGTGAGATATGGCAGTAATAAGAATGCAATGTAACATATAACAGATGTCATTTGTAACTCTGGTACTTGGTGTTCATGATGCAAGTCACTCTACTACTGTACTTTATATCCTTCAATGTACTTGACTCACATGGACTATCCAAAACCGTTTAATAATATCACACTTCACTCATGACAAAGAATGGAAAAGTACCTGTCATCTTTAAATGCCTTGGTTGTTTTTTATAACATGGTTGTTCTATTTGTTGTTCCACTGTGATTGATCATTCATTATGGCTTAAAAAGTCACTTATCTTGGATATTTCTGCATTAATGTCATTGCTCTGAGCATGCTGGGCTTGACCCTTATGGGAGCCCATTTTCTCCACATGCTTATTTCATAAAAAATGAATCAAAAAACTGATTTCCTATATATCTGCACAAGAAGCAAACATGTTAGCATATGAAACATATATTTGATTCATGATGTGGGGTTACTTGTATGGATCTATCTCTTTCTGATGTAGCACTTATGTCTACTCGTTCTGACTTCTCTTATGCTGATATCTGATGACTGATGTTGCTGCTACATAAAAGTAGATGGTACTTTTGAAAATTTTGATTGTGTATGAAAAGATTTGGGACCTTGAGCATTAACAAAAACTATTTTCCAGGTATGCTGGAGCTCAAATGGATGGAAGAAGATAGCAGCCAGCTCGACCATGAGATTCATCATTTGTAGGCAATGATGGATCCCCTTTATTTTCTTTTACATTTCATTGTTTTCAAAAGTAAAATTTACTTTTATGTTGCCTATTTTAGTTACTCCCATGGATTGTGTGGGATACTTTTATACATTCTTTTGAATACAATAAGCTATCTCATTCTATACAATGATTTATGTATATTTCACTTTCTGAATCAAATACACAGCATAAAACAACTGATATTTCTTTGGAACATATGTATAAAACATGATGTATGATTTGACAGTCTATAAATACCTCTTTTACTTGCACTGAGACATAATGAATAATCAGCAACTGAAACATGAACTCCATCAATTATCTTCATTCTTTGAATGTATGTTTTCTTGTCCATAGATGATTTCACTTACCAGGAGGATGTAACAGCTTAGCTTGAGCTATTACATGATTTTGATAAGTGATTTTGTACTTGTCTTCTGTCAAGACATCAGACATTGACTAGATGATCCTGCATAAGCAAAAAAAAATTGCACTTCCTCTAAATGAGTGATGTTTAGGCCTTGCTAAATTAGGTGTGAACATAATTTAGTAAAATCTTTGGTGACCTCTCAAGGGTGTTTGCCTGCTAAACAAAACTAGACTAGTAGCCTTCTGAAATCCATTAGGCATATGAGTCTTTTTTTGCCCAAAACCTTGGAAAAGCTTCCCATATACTCGTTGTAACTCCTCAGAACAGTGTAAAACACCTTCCAACCTTATTCCACCTACCAAAATAAGACTCAGAGCAGCCTAACTAACTATGCAAAAACTATACTTAGAGGAAATGAAAACTAAACTGAAACTACTGTGCAATGAGCACTTATTAGCTTGAAAACTACCCTACCCTACACTACCCAACGGTGGTAGTGCTCAGACCTGACCATTCACTGGTTGTGAGAAATAGCTGCCCTTCCTTAACAATAGAGGATGCCTCAAATCCTTAAGATCAAGCCAAAAGATGTATGGAAATCATAAACATTTGATTAACTGCTGCAGAAAAATTTGGAACATCATAAAAGGCACACCTTCCTCATTTGATTGACCACCAAAGATGTTATTTTGAGGCATATAGATGTGATTAACCTACTGCTCCGCAATTGCAATCACATGCTTTGGCAGAATCATGAATTGTAATTCTGTGGACTCCTCCTTGGATAAATATTTGATTGGACACCCTTTTGAGAGGATAAAACTTGGCCTCTCACTGCTGACTTCATGCTCATACACTATTGTCTTTTCATATTGCTGATTAGACTGCTCCATTTGTAGTGTAATATTTCCTTCCTCCAAAGATGTTATTTCACCTTCTATCTCAATTTCAATCTAATGTGGAAGAGTTGGTTCACATGAATGAAATGAAGGAATGCCTGCCTCTTTGATCTGAACAGGCTGATTGCATGCTGCTAGCTCATATGATCCCTGAAAACATGTTCTCATCTAACTCATAACTTTGCATTAAATCTAGATGAGCTTTGTCATTCTGCTGCTAAAAAGTAGGCACTGATGTTAGTACGCATATGCTATCTTTATTCTCATCTACATATTCAGGTAATACATCAAACAAAATAGCTAAATCCTAAGATTCAACCTCTATTTCCTTCTCCAAAACATGTTCAGCCTGATCTTGTGTACCATCTAAGTTTGACAGAAAGGACTCAAGATCATTCCAGAATGAATCCTCATCAGATCTTTCTTGGTCTTTTGATTAAAAAGGAGTGCTTTTTACCTCATGAACCATCCTTTCCTCATGTTCATTTTCATCTTTCAGCTACTCCAAGACTTGATTATTACATTGATTGTCTTCTATCAGCAACTCATCAAATTGTTTGACCCTTTTTTGCTCATTTGGCTCAATGAAAGAAGGGAGTTCATCAAATAAAAACATGAAATCATTGCTTTTGATACCTTTTTCAAGCTTCTCAACCTACTGTCCTGACTGATCTTGTTCATTCTTGTTGTAAGATGCCTAATTTTTCCTCTTTTTTATCACATATAGGTTCATGAATAGCAGGTTCTTTTATCTCAAGAAACTCATTCTTTTGTCCACTAAACCAGCTATCTTGATAGACAATAGGTTCACCTAGACAAAGATGGATAGTAAAAGGACAGGAAGGTTGATTTGACAAGGAAACTTGAGGAATTGGCTTGGTCTCTTGAAGACATATAGGTTGTTCTTCAAGTATAGGCTCTTTCAATGGATGGGACCCTCTAAAACTTGGAATATTCAATTTAGGAGACTTAGGAGACTCACCTTACTTGAAGCTTGGGACTCTAAACTTGGAAACCTCTTCTTCAAAAAATGGATTTGGAAAAGAAATAGCTGATTGAGTTTCCAACCTTTGAAATGGAGCCAACAAAATTGGCTCGGTCTCTTCAAGTATAGGCTCTTTTAATGGATGAGACCCTCTAAAACTTGGAATATTTAATTTAGGAGACTTAGGAGAGTCACCTTGCTTGAAGCTTGGTACTCTGAACTTAGAAACCTCTTCTTCAAAAAATGGATTTGGAAAAGAAATAGCTGATTGAGTTTCCAACCTTTGAAATGGAGCCAACAAAATTCTCTTTTGCTCCTCTTCTGTAAGTTCTTCTTGTGCAAGCTTCTCCTCATATTGGTTTTTTTGCATTTCTAGCTCTTGTTGACGCTGGATAGCCTAGTAAGCCAACTCCTCCTGTTGCAACTCAAACTATTGTTCCCACTTGATCTCACCCAGTTGCTGAGTCCAATCCATCAATATGTTTTTGATATCACCAATCCCCAAATTGTCTGAATTTTGAGATTGACCATGGTGATAAGCGTGTTGGTTTGGTATGAAGTTATTTTCTTGAGGGTGATTTTCAGCATACATGGACTGAAATGAAGTCTAAGCAAGGGTGGGTGGGTGGTAAGCATGTTGGATCTGCTGGTTACTTGCAATTACAGTGCTATTTTGGGCAAAACCAGCAGTATGGTTACTTTGATATAGCTGATAAGAAGAAGTATGAAAAAAATTCTCATGAAATGGAGGGTGATAAGGCATATTCCCATGTAACATAGACATGCCTATTCACTTAAAAAGCTGGAAAATCACAATAGAGTACATTTTCTTGATTAAAACTTGAATCATACCAGCACTTGAACTGTTGAAACCGGTAGATAATCTCTCCAGAGTTGCTAGGTGTGTAAATAAAATACCTCCAAAATGCTAAAACTACTGCAATATATACCAAATAGAAGTAACAAAATGTATAAAATGGACTGAGAATCAGTTCACAGTCCCACTGGGCATGCCAAAAAACTGTTGTCTCTCAAATTTGCACCTTGTTGCTAAGTTGTAGAACTTAGCAATCTAGAGAAACATGGGATCTTTCTAGGCCTACGGGTCACCTGTGATGGAAAGAACCTCCAGAGAAGGCCAACTTCCTAACTGGTTATCACCTAGAAACTACTAGATTTGTAGAGGAAAAGGGAAAAGGAATGCTTAAAAAATGAAAAGTAAAACTATAAAATGAGAACAAGGGTGATACACCAAACTTGATATGATTTATGGAACTCAGATTTGCATACACTTGGCCATAGACATCAGAAACTAAAACCTACACAACCTATTATTGTATGCTTTGCAAAAAGACTTCACAAAGAGGCCTAAATGCATTAAACTTTTAAAAGGAAGCTAACTTCGCAGTTAAAAAAGCATATACAGTTTTAAGACACAGTTTGCAACCTGCACAAACACACTTTTTGCAGAAAGGTTTTTAAAACATGAGACAAAATCACAAGGAGATAAAACTAACCTCACAAATGACTTAATCAAACACTTGGTAATACACATTACTGCATAAATAAGAAGGCAAAACCTAAGTATCAATGGTATCCAAGGTTTGTTCTGTATTTCATATCTCAAAGGGGTTACGAAAACATGCTCAAACTAAGTAAGGATTGCAGAAAAATCACTAACTCTAGAATTTACATGAAAAGAACCCCTCTACAAAGACTCAAATGAAAGACTATATACTCTCCAAGCAGCTGTAACAAGATAAGGACGAGAAACCTCCATGGTCGTGCATCTCATAAAAGCTCTCAAAATATCTATCTAAAGTCCTCCAAAATGAGTTCCCAATGAAGAAAAAGTTAGGGCATGTCATCACCCATCATAAAAGCTCCAAAAAATGCCCTTAAATGGTCTTTAAGGCCATAAAAATCAAGTCAAATATCTCAATAACTCTTCTCTCTGTTTGTCAACCTCTCCTGCAGTATCCATAAATGTTTGATATTTGCACATAAATACTTAACTACCCTCACTGACCACATCTTTAATGCATCCTCATCTTGCAATTACAATTTTGCTCTATTTTGACTTTACAACTTTGTGACCAAAATAATAAAGTAATTTATAATTATATTACTTTATCATTTTGTTTACATTGTTGTAAGTTGTAAGGTAATGTAAAATGGATGCATTTGTCTTTAAAATATTTAAAACAATTAGTAACTCCTTATATCTCCCTTGCATTCACATGCATTATACCTTTATGTAGTCTGCAAAATGCACTAAGGCATATGGACCTATGCTGTTCATTTTCAAAGGTAACCAAATCAGTTTTAAAGGCATAAGCCTAAGCATTATATGCAAAAAGGACCTAAGGCATTATAATATCTAAGTCATGAGGACTTTAGCAAATGCAAGGTCATCTATACCATGATGGGTATTAGTTGGAGTAAAACATATGAATTCAATGTGACAAAAAATGCCACTCGACTTACGGCAATATCAAACCCTAAAACAAAACAATGTAAGCCATCAAAATGTTTGACCCATTTCACTTTGCATTTTTATGAGAAAATACTCTGCTGCTGCCGCTCAACTTAGGGTTTGGAGCACGAAATCCTCCATTTTTTGTGTCCATGAGCTCAAATTCTAGTAGAACCTCCATGATTCTCTGCAGGGAAATGAAAGGTAACCTCTATTGCTACATATTGGACCATTTACTTCGCTTATCACTAGTTTTTTTATGCATTTTTTTGGTTTTCTGCTGGCCGGCCACTTTGCATCTATCTTCACTATGTTGAAGCCAGTATGAAGGTAGTTTTCAGGAAAACAAAGTGATTTTGACATAGTAATCGGCAGAAAAAAGAGGTAAGTCGCTTTGATTGTTGATCTTTCTTCATTTTATGGGTTTTTTACTGTGTAATCCGTTGCCTGGGTCTGAGATTTTGTGGCATTCTAAGTATTTTTATTTGAAATGAGTTTGAAAAAACCTCATTTTTCCTTTACATCTGCTCCTTGGCTCAAAACAAGCTCCAACTATGACAAAAAAACTATAAAGAGACATTCTCATGTATTTTGAACTCAAAATTCTGCATTTTTTGTTGTATCTGCAACTTTTCTGAAAAAAAATACATTTTTCTGTTGTTCTTCTATAGACTCAAACTGGATTTTTCATCATTTGTAATATGCAGAAAAGTAAAATCATCATACTGTTCTTTTGTTTACAAAGCATGAAATTGAAATCATTCCAGCAGGGGTTTCTTTTATCATTTCTATGTTGAGACTCTGATGTAGTGATAAACTCCAATGATGATACTTTTTCTCCTTCTATATGGCATGAACATCATGAAATGCTCCTTGTTCCCTGAAAATGCAAAAGCAAAGCTTCCCCTTTTGGCATACTGAGTCGTGGCTCTTGATGTATATGACTCTGTAGATGATCTTCCTGTAAGATGTGACATGGGTTATGACATTTTGCACAATATATATCATTTCTTGCACTGCATTTATATTCATGACTACACTTCCATTCAGTGACTGATACATTTCATCACTCTTGAGCACATCCTTGAGATGAGATAAATTTAAAAATGTATATTCTCCTTTTTGTATGACCTTTCTATGAGAAGACTACATTTCATTATGGCATACTGATTTATGAGGCGACTACTATTTCATTCATTGCTTGGGTTGAGTGCCCTGCATGTAGTTTTAGATATACTTTGCCATATAATGCTCTTGTATCTAACTCTTGGAAATTATGAGATGAGATGGCAAAAGTTGTCCACTTGACTCTTTTCCTATCACTCTTCCTATAGCATTTGAAATTAGAAATTATATCTTGAAACTCATATAGTTAAAACTTCATTGTGCTTGATCTGATGGATGTGATACTTCCATTTCATTTGCATGATATTTGGCTCCATTATTAATTCTATAGCAGCACATCACTATTCTATTGCATTTGGTGAGATCATACTTGAACTATGGCATGGTAAATGTTGGATAAGCTACCTCCTGTAGTTGTAGTATGACATTGATATGGCTATCCCTTTCACTTTTGAGACTGTTGTAGCATCTTAATGGACACCTGAAACCTTTGCATACCCTCTTCTTGGCATTATATTTATGTTTCTATAACACATTGGTGTTTATACTTGAAGATGATGAATTGAATGCATTGTTGTTACATTACTATTACATTGTTGTTCCATTATTCATTCCTCAGGTATATGGATGTGTTTGATCATGGTTTGCATTTGAATATGGATTATATCAATGTTGTAGCAAATATTTTCTATGTGACTTTTATAATGATGAGATGTGATTTGTACCATGCATAGAAGGCATGGCATCCTCATGATGCAATCTCAATCTTCCTTATGCTATATCTGTACCTTTGATTGCATCTGTTCTATCTATGATGTATATTAGGATAGCAAAAATGATACTCCAATCATAAAAGATGGAAGAAAAACCTTCTAAGGCTGCTCCAATTAGTTTGATCATTATACCTCATGTCCTTGCATGTTGACATCTCTTGAATAGAATCATTGCTCATTCCCTTTTGTCTTTGAAAACAGTCTTTATCATGTTGCTCTATCACTTGAACATGTTGCTTTATGATGTAGCTGCATGTATCTTCTATGGCACTTAGATCGTATCCTTCTGGTGGTTGTCCCACTTAGGCATTTGGCATTTGGCACTGATCGCTTTATTACTGTGTACTATTTGCTACCTTTTTAGACCTTTTACCAGTCATCAATACTTGGCTATTCCTATGAGACTCATAATATAGTTTTAGCTTGCTTTCTATCTTATAGATTGATGGCATCAATAACTCACTTTTCTTAGGATCACTGACTGTATTACATATCATTTGCATCATTTCATGATTTGATTCAACTCCCAAGGCATAAAACATAAGCACAACTAGAACTATAATCAATGAAAAACCAACGATAATCACTTCTCTTCTAGCAAACCATTTGTCATCTTTGGATGTCTTGATCACTTTGATAAAAACCTTGCTTTTGTTCCAGGTAAATCCACTTGATAAGTAATGAAATATGAATTGTTCTTTGTTTACTTCTCCTGTATATGGACAAGATATATAAGCTTTTGTTATTTCATTTGACTCCTCTTTGAGGACTCCATTGTTTATTCAGTTAACTGTTAATGCACAAGGTGAACTCTCTTGCTGCCTATAAGCTGTTCCACTATGTGTCTTTGGTTGCCACCATCTTGATATGGCATTATGCAATTCATTGTTTCAATTTTATCTCTGTAGAAACATGAATGTTTCTATTTCTTGTAGCAACACTTTTCCTATAGAAAAACTGATCACTCTCTTTGCTCTTCATAATATGGCTAATCATGTTGGTGAGATATGGCAATAATAAGAATGTAATGTAACATATAATAGATGTCATTTGTAACTCTGGTACTTGGTGTTCATGATGCAAGTCACTCTACTACTGTACTTTATATCCTTCAATGTACTTGACTCACATGGACTATCCTACACTGTTTAATAATATCACACTTCACTCATGACAAAGAATGGAAAAGTACCTGTCATCTTTAAATGCCTTGGCTATTTTTCATAACATGGCTATTCTATTTGTTGTTCCACTGTGATTGATTATTCATTAGGGCTGAAAAAGTCACACATCTTGGATATTTCTGCATTAATGTCATTTCTCTGAGCATGTTGGGCTCGACCCTTATGGGATCCCATTTTCTCCACATGCTTATTTCATAAAAGATGAATCAACAAACTGATTTCTTATATACCTCCATAGGAAGCAAACATGTTAGCATATGAAACATATATTTGATTCATGATGTGGGGTTACTTGTATGGATCTATCTCTTTCTGATGTAGCAGTTATGTTTGCTTGATTTGACTTCTCTTATGTTGATAGCTGATGACTGATGTTGCTACTACATAAAGTAGATGGTACTTTTGATAATTCTAATTGTGTATGAAAAGATTTGGGACCTTGAGCATTAACAAAAACTATTTTCCAGGTATGCTGAAGCTCAAATGGATGGAGGAAGATTGCATTTGGCTCGACCACGGGATTTGTCATTCGTAGGCAATGATGGATCCCCTTTCTTTTCTTATGCATTTCATTGTTTTCAAAAGTAAAATTTACTTTTATGTTGCCTATTTTAGTTACTCCCACAACTTGTGTGGGATACTTTTATACATTCTTTTGAATACAATCAGCTATCTCATTCTATGCAATGATTTATGTATATTTCACTTTCTGAATCAAATACACAACGTAAAACAACTGATCTTTCTTTGGAACATATGTATAAAACATGATGTATGATTTGACAGTCTATAAATACCTCTTTTACTTGCACTGAGACATAATGAATAATCAACAATTGAAACATGAACTCCATCAATTCTCTTCATTCTTTGAATGTCTATTTTCTTGTCCATAGATGATTTCACTTACTAGGAGGATGTAACAACTCAGCTTGAGCTATTACATGATTTTGATAAGTGATTTTGTACTTGTCTTCTGTCAAAACATTAGACAGTGACTGGATGATCCTGCATAAGCAAAAAAAAATTGCACTCCCTCTAAACAACTGATGTTTAGGCCTTGCTAAATTAGGTGTGAACATAATTTAGTAACAGGTAGAAATACCATCTTTTTGTTAGATTAATTGAAATTTGGTACCCTAAATGAAACTAGTTGTTAGGATCTCATGCTAATGTTTTGTTTTACTGATTTTGAGTAATTCCTAACCTATTTCTTAAATGGGACATATTGGAAATTGTTAAGGATGTGATATTCATTAGGGTTTTGTATGCAGGGTAAATGTCTTCTTGGGCTGTCAGCATGAAGTATGAGTTTAAGGGAGTTCCTCTAGTGTCCAAGATTACCTCCAATTGGAACAACATAGTTGACACTAATATAGGTCATGTGGATATGGATTACTTCAAGATGAGGGTATTTGGTGCTAACCCTACCGACTGGGCCCGCAGGATAGGACAGAATGGTATTGCCCAAGTAGAAGGTTTTCCCACTACAGTCTAATGTTTTGAACTCATTATGGCTTGTGGGGATAGGTATCATCCACCTACCAGAACCATAGTAACTCAAGATGGGAGGGTGATTGCTAACCTCACTATCCAAGCTATATCTGAGGCTTTTGACATCCCCATATTCCCTACAATGACTATGATACTAAGGAGACAAACCAACGCTTGTATGATCAAAACCAAGAGAAGTGCAGGAAAGTGATCAATGATACCTGAATGAAGGTCAAGAAAACTACTATTTCTAAGGTGCCTCATGTGTAATACAAGAGTGATTTCAAATCTAAAGTAGGGGACATGGTGACACTTCTCAACATAATCATGGGTCTTCCAACTGCATCTACATTTGAGCCTTGGATGTTTGGGTGTATTGAGGAGGTGTTGAAAGGAGATAAGAAGATATAATGGGCATGAATAATAAATGGCAACATCTATGGGAGTTTCTTAGCCCTGAATGAGACCTGAGTTTTCCATTTGTCTTCTTATGTCATGTACATGCTGGCTAGAAACTTTGTCTACCCTGGATTAACTAGATTGGGAATTGTGGGCAAAGTTGTTAGGGAATTCAAAGTGTATGATTGCTATCCACAATTACAACATGTTAATTCATTGGTTCACTACAACAAAGTGAATGACACTTTCACCATGCACATCACAAGGATGTTGTAGGGAGATTTTTCTAGAAGGATATCACTTGAGGCTACCAATGTCATATAGAATTATGGGTATTGGTTCATCCAATTCCCAAAGTTCACATATATTAGGATACAAGGGTTCAGGGGAGCATCATACAAGCTATCAAACTATCCTACGGATAAGGTATTCTTACTTGAATTAATGCGTTAGTTGTGTACCTTCCATCATTTGCTAAAAAGACCTACATAGAGCTGTTATCAAGTTCCCAATTGTCCTGGGAAGAGGATTGTTTACTTGCATCACTATTAATGCTGCTGAGTCATAGAATGTAGAGCTACAACAATTGCACTTGATTTTCTATAAGGCTCAGACCCATTTTGGCCCTTTTAGAACCCTTGAGCAACATGTTAGCAGGAAACTCTTCCATGTTGAGGAGCTAGAGGACTTCTGGGAAAACTATGTTGATGAGCATGACGTCAAAAAGAGAAATGCTCTAGACTATCTCTTGATTTCATTAAGAAATTTCATATAACCCCAATTGCTAACCAAATTGTTGATGATGGGGTAGTGACACAAGAGGCTGAATGGAGAAGGGTCTTCATGTTGTTGCAAATATGTGCCTAAGCGGTGTTGTCATTGATGTCAACATATCCTTGTTGCCATTGGTGTCAACTATATCCTATTTTGCTGCATGTGTAGAAGACTGGATTGTTGAGAATATTGAGAAAATTAATGAGGATCAATGTGTGCAGACCATATGGCTAAGTAGAGGATTGTCTGAAGAAGCTCCAGTTAAGCTTTGAAGGGTTCACATGAGGATTTGAATAAGCTATGGCCATCTGAGTAGAACTAGTTTTGCAGTGTTTAAAAGAGATAGAGCGACAAGAAAGAGGTCTGAACTATTCTAGAAATGTCAAATGATGCTCTACGGATCTAGAGGCATGTTTGGGAAGTCAGTGTGTATCATCCATTCAAGTGGTTTGTGGTTTGGAGGTCTGTAAGCAATCTTTCTAAAGTGACAGTCATGGCAGATAGTGTTCTTGAGGTTCTTGAGCAAGATGCAAGTGATTCTGATGATTTGGAGGAATGCGGATGTTTTTGTTGAAATGAATGTGCTTGTGGAAGTCTCTAAATTATATGACTACTATATTGGAGGTCCGCATTGAATTTTGAGCTTGTCAATGAAGATTTCCTTCTTGGTGTTGTTGTTCTTCCCAGTCTTGGCCGACCGGATGATTCAAGTGTGTTGCAGATGATCTAAGAGCATTTCTATGGAGCATGGCATGTTAATTAATGAAGATTTGAGTCCCATTTATGTTTGGCCGACAACTTAGTGATTCACATTAAGTCAGATGTTTGTAGTGCTGACCTTGATGTTTATTCCAAGGTTGATGAAGCATATAAATACTTGTTGATGAGTTGTGGAAAATCATCCTTGTATGAAAACAATATAATCTGAAGAAAGGATCAAAAGGTAGAGCAGAGCAGAGGAGAAGTAGAAGAACAAGAGTTGTTTTGATGAAGAGTTAGAGAAGAAGTATTTGGGGCAGAGCAGAAAGTTTTGTGAGCATTCAATGAAACTGAACCATGCATGAAGTAGATGTTATTTCTATACTAAAAATAAATTATGTAGGCAGTCAGCCTCTCTTTTGAGTAGTGAGCTCTGGGTAGTGCACCTGAAGGCATGTGCCTTCTATTTTTCTAAAGTACTTTTAACAAGGTACAAATCTTTGTGGGTTAACCCCCACCGTGCTTTTTCCCTTAACTGGGTTTCCACGTCAAAATCTTGGTGTCAAGTGTGTTTCTTATGTTTTTTCTCATATGTTGTTGATCCATGCTTTAATGTTTACATCATTAATCTAATAACTAGTTAATAAAGAAGGTTAAAAGTAGAAAAGGTTTATTTTGTGTGACAACTAATTCACCCCCCCTCTCAGTTGTCTAGTCTAATTCCAATAATTGGTAGCAGAGCCAGATCCTCTAAAAGAAGCTTGACTGCTTGAGGAGATCCAAGATGTCGACCTACAAGAAGGATAGTTTGAGATTTGATTGAACAAATTATTCTGTTTGGAAGAGTCACATGGAGTGCCATTTGCAATGCATGGGTGATGCTTATTGGGTGATAACCAATGATGACTATAAACCTCCGAAGAAAGGTCCTTCAACTCCAGATCAACTCAAAGATGCTGAAAATAACCTTTGAGCTAAAGAATCCTTGTTGAGTGCCTTGACTGATTCAGAAATGACAAATGTCTTTGGAATAAAAATTGCTCGTGAAATCTGGAAGAAGTTAGAGAATTTGTATGAAAGTGATGAATTTGTCAAATGTGCCAAACTACAAAGTCTGAGAGGAAAATTTGAAAATCTGAGGATGAGTGAAGATGAAAACATCACAATCTACATACAAAAGATAAAGGAACTTGTGTGTGGTATCAAGTGTGCTGGTGGAACTTTGGAAGAATTAGAGATTGTAGCAAAAGTGCTCAGATCTTTGCCTAATTCATACAAACATAAGGTTACTTCTATAGAGGAGATCAGGACTATTTCATAAGTTACAAGAGATGAGCTGGTTGGCAAAATTTTAACTTTTGAATTGAGTTTGGTGATTCTCTTCATAAGTCTGAATCTACATTTGAAGCCAGTGTATATGGAAAACAAAGATATGATCCGAGTGAAAGCTCTTCTGCAAGATCAAATAGATTTGTGAAGGCAAGGAAGGATCTTGAAGATGATGAAATTTAGACTGCAGATCTTGAAGTTCTTATTGCCAAAAGAATGCCAAGAGGATCTGGTAAGTATGAAGGAAAGTTGTCACTCAAATGTTTTGCTTGTAATAAGATTGGTCATTTTGCCTCAAGATGTCTAGAGAGGTTTTCAAAACCAAACCCTAATAGATATAAAGGTCAGAAGAAATGTTACTATGTCCAAGAAGCTGGAGAAGAAGGAGTCATGGATGATGAATCTAATCATGGAGGTTCCATTGAAAATGATTGGGTGTTCATTGCTATCAAAGAAGAAGATTCAGTGTCTACTAAATTTACTAGTTGTGAAAATGTGGAAAGCGCCTTGGATGCTCAGGTTGTTGAAAAGGATGACTAGGTTATTGATAGTGGATGTTCTCATCATATGACTGGTGATAAAAGTAAGTTTATAAGCCTTGAAAAATATGAAGGTGGGCTTGTAAAATTTGGAGATAACTCAGTTGGTAGAATTCGTGGCAGAGGATCCATCTCTTTTGATGGTAAGAATAACACCAATGATGTTCTGAATGTGGAAGGACTGAAGCATAATCTTCTCAGTGTTGGACAGTTGGTTGACAAGGGTTATAATCTCTGATTCAAGGATGGAAAATGCAGAATCTTGGAAAGCTCCAAAACTAAAATTGTATTTGGTACACAAACTAGAGGTAACATCTTTCAATTAAGTAGTTCTGGTAAAAGTTGTTTGATTGCTTAGACAGATCAAAGTTATTTGTGGCATAGGAGAATGTGTCATGTGAATTTTGATAACATTGTCAAGATAAGTTCTACTCAGGCTGTGAGAGATCTTCCAAGACTTGTGAAACTTGATAGCATGTGTAGAGAATGTCAATTGGGTAAACAGGATAGAACATCATTTAAAAGTAAAGAACAATTTTCAAGTGGGCGATTGGAACTTGTGCATACTGATCTATGTGGTCCTGCTAGAATTAGGAGTGTGAAAGGAGATAGATATTTTATGTTGTTGATTGATGATTACTCCCGGATGATGTGGGTAACTTTCTTAAAAGAAAAATGAGAAGCTCTTGACAAATTCAAAGTGTTCAAAGTTATGGTGGAAAATGAGATTGGTGTGAAGATAAAGTGTCTAAGATCTGACAGAGGTGGATAGTTTACTTCCGGTGAGTTTGATACATTCTATGAAAGGCATGGAATAAAAAGATAGTTATCTACTCCTAGGACTCCTCAGCAAAATGGAGTTGTAGAAAGAAAGAACTGGACCATTCAAGAAGCTGCCAAGACCATGATGATGGAAAGAAATGTTCCACAAGCTTATTGGAGAGAAGCTGTGAGTACTGCTATCTACACTCTTAACCAGGTGTAGATCAAAGGCAATTCTGGTAAGACTCCTTATGAACACTAGTTTGGTCATCCTCCTACTATGAGATATTTTAGATTTTTTGGTAGTAAATGCTATATCAAAAGAGATGAGGATCTAGGCAAGTTTGAAGCAACAAGTGATAAAGGAATTTTTCTAGGTTACTCTACTCAAAGCAAAGCATACCAATGCTTCAACAAGAGGTTGAAAAAGATTGTTGAAAGCGCTAATGTCAGAGTTGATGAGAGCAAGGAAGGACATTCCAGGTCTTGTGGATATGATTCTGATGATCAAGATGAAAATCCAAGTCAAGAAAGGCAAGTGCAAACTCAGACTCAGATCCAGATTGATCCAGAAAATCTAGTAATTCAAGAGGCTAGTGCAGAAGTTGAGGAACAAGCTCAAGAATTAGAAGTTCAAGAAAATCCCAAAACTCCTAGGTATGTAAGGATGAATCATCCTGAAGATCAAATCATAGGAGATAGAAATAAAGGTGTTCAAACTAGGAGAAGAATTACTAGAGATCAAGAAGAAATTTGTCTAATTTCAAAGATTGAACCAAAAACAGTAAGTGAAGCCTATGAAGATGAAAATTGGGTAAAGGAAATGGAAGAAGAATTAATGCAAATTGAAAAGAATCACACTTGGGATCTTGTTTCTAGACCTGAGGACAAAAATGTGATTGGAACTAAATGGGTCTTCCAGAACAAACTAAATGAAGATGGTGAAGTTATAAGAAACAAAGCAAGGTTGGTATGCAAAGGATATTCTCAAGTAGAAGGAATTGATTTTGAAGAAACTTTTGCTCTAGTGGCAAGAATAGAAGCAGTCAGGTTATTTCTTGCATTTGCTGCTTATAAAGATTTCAAGGTCTATCAGATGGATGCCAAATTAGCATACCTAAACGAAGAGTTAGAAGAAAATGTCTACATTGAGCAACTAGAAGGATTTCAGTTGTTTGATAAAAAAGATATGGTCTACAGATTGAGGAAAGCATTATTTGGACTCAAACAAGCCCCAAGAGCCTGGTATGCAAGATTAGATAAGTATCTACGAAAGCTAGGATATAACAAAGGCACTGTTGACAGTAATATTTACTTCAAGATTGATCATGAGAATATTCTAATTGTTGAGGTATTTGTTGATGATATCATTTTTGGTGGAAATGAGTGCATGTGCAAAACATTTTTTGATCAGATGCAAAGTGAATTTGAGATGTCCATGTTTGGTGAGATGAATTTCTTCTTAGGTCTGCAAATCATTCAGTCAAATAAAGGCATCTTTATATCTTAGTCTAAGTATGTAAAAGAATTGTTAAAGAAGTTTGGAATGGAAGATTCAAAGCCAGTAGGTAAGCCTATGGTAACTAGATGTAAGTTAAGTAAAGATGATGACTCCCCTAAGGCAAATCAGAAAAGGTATAGATCAATGATTGGAGGACTACTCTATCTAACTCAAACCAGAACTAATATCATGAATGTAGTAGGGCTTGTTGCTAGATTCCAAGCTAATCCTAAAGAATCTCATGTTGTAGCAGTCAAAAGAATCTTCAGATATCTCAAAGGAACAATTGCTTATGGCTTGTGGTATCCAAAAGACAATGACTTTACTCTTCATGCATATACAGATGTTGATTGGGTAGGAGATATGGATGATAGGAAAAGTACTAGTGGTGGTGCATTCTTCTTGGGAAATAGATTGGTTTCTTGGCTAAGAAAAATGTAGGAGGCAATATCCCTATCTACAGTAGAGGCAGAGTCTATAGCAGCAGCAAACAATTACACTCAAGTTCTGTGGATGAAGCAAATGTTGAAGGACATCAGAATTGTGTTTGAGGAGCCGGTCACAATCTTCTGTGATAATTCAAGTGCAGTAAGCATCTCAAAGAATCCAGTGCTGCATTCAAAGACAAAGCAAATATCTATCAAGTTTCATTTCTTGAGAGAGAAGGCAAATGAGAATGAAGTCAAGTTGGAGTTTGTATCTTCAAAAGATCAGATTGCAGATATTTTCACTAAGCCTCTTCCCAAGGATACTTTTGAGTATCTTAGAGAGAAGTTGGGGGTTATTACCCCTCTTGATCAGAATTAAGATGCACTAGAGTGCATCAGTCTGGTAGAATTCATAGTCACATCTTGTGATCCAAATTAATGTCAAGGAGGCACTACTCAGGAGGAGTAGTCTGCATGTAATTTTTGAGTTTGGTCTGAAACAAAAAATAAGAAGAAAAGATTGCAAATATATGTCCTTTGTCATTGATGTCAAATAGGGAGAGAAGTTCATGTGAAAAACTAGTTGTTGATGAAAGGGGAAACAATGAAGGAAGTGATTGCAGAAGTGATAAGAGAAAGGGGGAGAAGGTCTTGTCTTGATGGTCAAATCAGTTTTTCACATCATATGCTTCCATCAATGACAAAGGGGGAGATTGTTGCAAATATGTGCCTAAGCGGTGTTGTCATTGATGTCAACATATCCTTGTTGCCATTGGTGTCAACTGTATCCTATTTTGCTGCATGTGTAAAAGATTGGATTGTTGAGGTTAAGGAGAAAAGTAATGAGGATCAACGTATGCAGACCATATGGCTAAGTAGAGGATTGTCTGAATAAGCTCTAGTTAAGCTTTGAAGGGTTCGCATGAAGATTTGAAGAAGCTATGGCCATCTGAGTAGAACTAGTTTTGTAGTGTTCAGAAGAGACAGAGTAATAGGAAAGAGGTCCGGACTGTTATGGATATATCAAATGATGATTTGGAAATCTAGAGGCATGTTTGGAAAGTCAATGTGTATCATCCATTCAAGTGGTTCGTGGTTTGGAGGTCCGCAAGCAATCTTTCTAAAGTGACAATCATGGCAGACAGTGTTCTTGAGGTTATGGAGGAAGATGCAAGTGATTCTGATGATTTGGAGGAATGCGGATGTTTTTATTGAAATCAATGTGCTTGTGGAAGTCTCTGAATTGTATGACTGCTATGTTGGAGGTCCGCATTGAAGTTTGAGCTTGTCAATGAAGATTTCCTTCTTGGTGTTGCTGTTCTTCCCAGTCTTAGCCGACTGGATGATTCAAGCATGTTGTAGATGATCTAAGAACATTTCTATGGAGCATGGCATGTTAATTAATGAAGATTTGAGTCCTAGTTATGTTTGGCTGACAACTTAGTGATTCGCATTAAGTCAGATGTTTGTAGTGTCAACCTTGATGTGCATTCCAAGGTTGATGAAGTGTATAAATACTTGTTGATGAGTTGTGGAAAATCATCCTTGTGCGAAAACAATATAATCTAAAGAAAGGATCAAAAGGTAGAGCAGAGCAAAGGAGAAGCAAAAGAACAAGAGTTGTTTTGATGAAGAGTTAGAGAAGAAGTATTTGGGGCAGAGCAGAAAGTTTTGTGAGCATTCATTGAAACTAAACCAGGCATGAAGTAGATGCTATTTCTCAGTTAATTCCTTCTATACTAAAAATAAATTCTGTAGGCAGTGAGCCTCTCTTTTGAGCAATGAGCTCTGGGCAGTACACCCGAAGGCATGTGCCTTCTATTTTCTAAAGTACTTTTAATATGGTACAAATCTTTGTGGGTTAACCCCCACCGTGGTTTTTCCCTTAACCAAGTTTCCACGTCAAAATCTTGGTGTCAAGTGTGTTGCTTATGTTTCTGCTCATATGTTGTTGATCCATGCTTTAATGTTTACATCATTAATCTGATAATTAGTTAATTTAAAAAGGTTAAGAGCAGAAAAGGTTTATTTTGTGTGACAACAGATTCACCCCACCTCTCAGTTGTCTGGTCTAATTCCAACACATGTAACATCACTTTCCATAAAACTCAAGATTTAACTTAAGCATATAACTAAAACAAGTCATTGATTAAGAATGGATTACAATATTCAAGTTTGAACATAAAGAAACATATTCTTTTCCATCAATTAAGCATGTTAATCAAATTAGGATATAACATAGCTTACAATCTAATAAGTCATTACAATCCTTAGTGAAAGTCCATCACTAATCAAATACAATATATGTTCTTGGCATCTTAATCAAATCTTTACATTACAATAGACCAACTGGTCAAAATGCAAACACTGTATCTAGAACCATTGACATCTATCTTCATAAGCCTCGGCTTATCTCATGCTTGGGAAGGAGAGCATCATCTTGGTGCTTTTCCTCCAACCATGGACCTGCGGTCCCCCGTTCATCTTCCTAACTAGAAGAGGCCCTACCCTTCATGGAAAGGTTAGACATTGGAGCCAATTGGTTAGCCATCTAAGTAACTGGTGTTGTGTCCTTCTTAATGTCTCACAGTCACACACTATAGATCCACTCTAACTTGTATGACACTACTAGAGACACTAGGCCATCTGGATCACTGTGAACCGACAATGCATGCAGAGATAGATGCATTACTTTGGCCAAATTTTTCATACAAAGATGTTATGCAATGAATGTTGTCATATGTACACCACCCTAACTCAACTTATAAGCTATCATATCCTAAAGTTAGTTCTTAATGACCTTGTCCTTTAGGTCTAGTATGAGTGTGGGATCAATTCGAATCACAGTCCAATCTTTGAACATTCAACTCCCTTCAAAGTTAATTATAACAAAATAGGTTACTTAAGAAATGCAGAACTAGTGATTCCATGTCACCTCGTTCCATTCAATTCATTTCAGTTTCAAACTTCATGACTGTCTTAGTCTCCCGTGTTTTCATATCAATAGCATTCACCACATATGATGAAGTTGATTCCATGATACTTAAGGCATACCCTACCTTAATAAATATATTAGTTTCTTAAGGGTCAATATCTCTTTTATTTCCAAATGAGCTCATGGGTTATTCACCAACCCAATAGTTATAATAAGTAAAAGAATTTATAACTCATAACATTATTCATTATGTCATAATTTAGTCCCCAAATAGATCTAGTCTATAATAAATTATAAACTTATTCTCAACTGTCTCATATAGAGACTATAATCATACTCCTTCATAATTGAAGGTTCATTTAACATACATAATAGTTTTAACAGTTCTATATGTAATTCATTGTCGGTTTCTCAAATAAGACTGACTGGGTTTTGTTTGGGTGTTAAAATGTACACTGATTTATAATTGCCTTCCCAGCAATCCTTACAGTCAATGGACTATGTTTAAGATATTAAAAACTTCCATAGTGATTAATACAGTCAAGGGACTGCATGCCAAGTAATGATGCCTACACAGCTATCAATACAGTCATATGACTGTATCAGTATCAAATAACACATGGAGTCATACTTTACTCCCTTTGAGAGCTCATAGGCTTGGCCCTTGCATCATACGACGTGGGTTAAACACAAATGAAAAGAATACATGCTCAGCCATTGTGGCTTTGAGCTCCAGTTATCATAATGTATCATGCATTACAATACGGCTAAGTCAAAAGACTCAAGGCTCATTCAAGAAAGAGTCAATCTTTACAAGGCTCGATTGAGTGTAATTTCAAGAATAAATACTTAGTTTCCTAGCTCGGCTTACAACCTTGAGAAAGTTTCAAGGAGTTTAAAGATAAAATATATTTATGCTCAACTCACAACCTTGAGCACAATTTCAAGAAGTTAAATATGTTTTTAGCTTGGCTCACAGCCTTGAGCATAATTTCAATAGTTATTATGTCTAACAAACTCATCCCATGAGGCTTCGAGTATAAACACAACTCAATGTTTGTCTTAAATGGGTTTGGCCAAATGGCACACAATCCATAGCATATGAGTTATTTAAAAACAGGAATGGCTCAGCTAACTGGCCTAATGCCATGACTCGAAAGAAAAATAATCAACATGCATGGCATCGCCTTATAGTATGCGTGCCTCATAATTCCATTTAATAACAAGAGACTTCAAGAGTCTTAGTTACATGAGTTGAGAAAAAGACCAAATGCAGACCCAGTTCTGTGAATCTTTTCGCCACTCCCAGTTTCCTTTTTGTCACTATTCTCCCTCAAACAGTTATACCACCTAATATTTTCCAGAAAGCCAACCTCTCTGCCCTTTTTTTCCCTGAAGTATTTTCTTTTTTTTTTCAAAAGAGAGCCTAACTCAAAACAACATAATTGATTTCCTACATGCCGATATTGGCTAACAACTACCTTACATTTGGTAGTGCCCCTAAAAAGGTGGCCCGATCCAAGCACATCATGCGATGGTTGAGCTCAAAGCTCCCATCGATCTTCATGATCGACTAAAACCACTTAAGAATATCCATCGAATACAATTATCAAAATAAGTAAATAGCAACAATATCATTATGGGTAATAACCAATTAAGAGGTTTCATCCTTGATAAAGGATTATCATAAGGAATAGTATTCATAAAAAGAATTCACATAATTTACGTTGATTATCGGGGTCGAGTGATACTCCCTCGAAATCGACTATTCCCATTAGTCAAAAGACTAGGAATAACATAATGATCCTGAGAACAATAAGTAAGAGAGACCTCCTTGTCTCTAAATATTATTATCTCTCAGCTAGGGATGATGTTCCCAAAACATCGTCTAGTCATCATGACTTGTCGGACAACTTCATTGACAAAAGAATAAACCAAGAACATAGAAACAAAAGACAAGAGACATGACACATGTCAACTTACGAATGGTTGAGAAGGACATAGGAGTCGATTACTCAGATGGCTAGTCAACTTATGTTATCACAATGTCTAACCCCTTCCTCCAGGATGATACTCTCCTTCCTTCTTCAAAGGACGTTCATTTCTCTTGTCACACTTAGGACCACAAGATTACAATCAGTACATCATTATCAAATCTCGTAATTGAAAATAATTTAATATGCAAAACTATTTAACATCTATTTCTACTTCATAGTCAAAAGTTAAATTAGATATTTCCACAATATCAAATCAATTAACTATGACTAATCCTCCTAATTATCATGCCAAGTTATTGATTAAGTCTAATTTGTAAATTGGGGATGTAACACTTCAGCCATCCAATTCCCCCTCCAAATTGGGTTGAGGCCAAGGACTGTTCCCTTGAGAAAATTATGAGAAATCTTGTGAGATATAGTAGGGCCTTGGTAGATCCACATGTTGCATAGATTCACGCTACTAGTGTGCCCTTGACATATACATATCCTCAACAAGAAAGGGATAGTGATAATGATTAGGATGAGCCCATAGAAGTGGAAGATTTAGAATAGGGAATACAAGGAAATAATTTAGATAGAAAAGACACTGAGGATGAGGTGCCTCTGGTTGATAAGAAGGGAAAGGGCAAAGTAGTAAAAGCACCCAGAAGGAAGGTCATGAGGGTAAGTATCTCCTCGATAAAAACTAGAACGTCTAAAAGGAAACAGGCTAGATAGGGAAAGCTGAGGGGTCCAAACATAAAGGGACCAGAGTCATCAAGAAGGCTCAAGCCTCCCAAGCTTCACAAGCTCCTCCTACTTCGGTAGTTTTTGCCTCTGCTCCCCTCCCAGTAGTCACTACCTCTATTGTTCCAAATGTGTAGGCCATCCATAGCATTCCTGCTTGCTCTCCTCCAACTGCTTCCAATGTACCAATTATCTCTATTGTCTCTACATCTCCCACTTCTTCCATCCCACCTTCTGCCTCAGTACCCTCTCCTCCCACATTGTCACCTTCCATAGCTTTGTCTTTCGTTCCCACCTCCATTACCATCAACTTTACCTCTACGTCTTGTCCAATTACCACCACCTCTTCTATCTCTCCACTATCTTCTCCACTACTCTCTTCTATTGACATTCTCACTTCTTCATTTCCTCAGGTTCCCCTTTTCACCTCACTTCCTATGTCTATTGTCCTATTGCTTACATCTTTACCATTCTCCCCTCTGGTGACTATTTCCTCTATCATGTCACCTCCTTCTTTCTCCCTACCACAACTTAGCCTATCCAATCCCATCATCATTCCATCCATCCCTTCTCATCCATCCATTCAACCTTCCTTGGGGTTTGCAGCATTTGCAAACCTTTCCAAATTACAATTGCCTGAGGTAGCAGTTGATTCATTCTTTGCAATAAACAACAGTTTTTCCTGCCCATTCTGAACTGTTGAAATAAATCCTGAACCCTCTTCCCCCAAGGTCCCCTTATTGGAAGGAATTGAGAAAGTTTGCACTAAAATGAACATTGCCACCAAGGAAATGTGCATCCAAGATGCTCCTGATAGTCCACTAGTAGATATGAGCACTATGGAGGTAGTGGATCTTGAGGATAGTCCTCCAAAAGGCCAGTCAGAGTAGCAAAGTATTTTTGATGAGGCTGAGCAGGATGTATGTGATAAGTTGCAACAAGTTGGGCAGCCTTAGTAGGATGTTGCAAACTCTTCCAAAGGAGATGATTCAGAGAAGAGATTGGCCACAGGAGGAGAAGATTCATTAAATAAAGAGGGAGGACAACTAGAGCTCCCTATTGATTCTTTAATAGATCCTAACTGGCTACAACAAAGATTACAAGGTAAACAACCCCAGGTTGAAATTGTTGATCTGTATCTAGACGACTTCCTTGCTTGGCTTGAAAAGCCCAAGAAGCAAAAGAAAGAAAAAATCCACTCAAGGATATATAAGGATGCCTCAAGATCTAGGTTTGTAGAAGTTGTAGTCCCGCCAGTTCAGGTTAATAAAGAAGAGGTCAGACCAGGAGATTATAACATTTCCACATTAAATCTTGGTCCTACCTCCTAGCTGCAAGAAATTAAGGATTTCAAGGACTTCGTTTCACCATTATCTATAGGATGGATAAGGATGAATTCTCGAAAAAGAAGTTAAAGCAGAAAAATGAGGAGTTGCATGCTTGTATTAAATATTTGGTAAAGCCAATGCATAGTGATGATGGTACGACAATTGCTCCATCCATTCTTTCAAAGTAGGAATTGGAAAATCTTGACAAGATGAGGCAAATAGCCCTAGTAACCAAGGAATGTTTAACAAAGATCTATACTGAGGGCTATGAGTCCATTGATGAACTCAGCAAAATGCATAAAAAAAATCTCTTTAAAGGATGAATGGGATGAGATTGTTGAGGATTGTGAAGAATACGATGATTATTATTCTCACATCCATCCCTGGGTTTAGATGATGTGAAGTTATCTTCTAAAGTTGTCATTTAGGAGAACATTTTAGCAAAAGATAAAATGAATATGTCCTTCCACTGGTTGGAAATGTTGAAACTGCTAAGGGAAATTTTTGACAAGATAAAAACTGGGGGCACGACAACAAAGACCCATCTTTTGGAAGTAATATATGGCTTGATTGATCTCATCCATGCATTAACGAGACTATATCTAGATGATATAGTAGTCATATATGTACGGGAGTTTAAAAGGCTATTGACTCAGTCACTATAGGGTAATCCAATAGATGATTCCTTCCCTTTCAGTGTATCAAACATGAACAAAGCTAGTAAATTGAAGCTACAGGTTAAGTAATTTAAGAAGAGTGTTAGAGAAAATTTTGTGATTTATCACAACTTATCCAGAGGGGTGGGATACTCAATATTTCATCTACATTGTTGTGTGTAAAAACACCCATCAACAAGTGGATTCAAGCCTCTTTCCATGTAGGGTAGCTTTTCCTTGGACTACTTCTGGTTAGCTCTGACTGAGTCTCTCCATTTGAGTAATGACTTCTTATTCCTTTCATACCAAAAGTTCAAAGCCTCTCGGGTTGTGCAATTGTCTATTGGCCCTTCTTCTTCATCTCTTATGCCTGCTTCTCCCTTGGTCACCTTGCCTTCGAAGGTTGTTTCAGTTCCTTCTACTTATTCCCAAGTAGTTAAAGGAAAGTAGACCATGCAAAGTGCATCACCCTATCCTTGTGCTCCTAGTTTGTACTTAGAGTTCCCGCCCCTAGTTTTCTATTCAAGATCTAGAGGTCCTCCAATAGTAAAACCTCATGTGTCACACACTCCTATGATTCTGAGTCTCCAATGGTTGCTCCTATTCCTCCCGCCTCTTTAGTAGCATGAGGAAAGAAACCTGTGCTGAAGTATCCTCCTCCTCCCCCTATTGCACCTCGACCTTCAATTGTTGCTCTTGTTCCTCCTGCCTCTTTAGTGCCATGAGGAAAGCAACTCATGTCAAAAAATCCCCTTCCTCTCCTTGTGGTTTCTTAGCCTTCGGTGGTTCCTTCTATTCCTCCTCCTACCCTTGAGGTAGGGGATGAAAAGAAACCCATGTTGGAAAACCCCTAGGCTTCTTCAACAAAAGCCTTGGCTCAGATACGACACAATCGGCTTGCATGAGATCACAAGCATCACCAATGTACTACAGCTTGAGCGTATACTACTCATGTTGAGACTCTTTGTGAGCATCCTTCTTTTGATTGTTAGGAACACTAAGAGGGGGGGTGAATCATTGTTCTATAAACTTTTTCTTGCACTTTAACTTTTAACCATTTCAAAGGATTAATCAAATAGAAGCATAATATACAAATGAGCAGCATCCACAAGAGCATGACACATAACACCAAGATTTTACGTGCAAAAGCCAAAACAAGAAAAACCACGGAGAGGATTAGCTCTCATAAATATATTGCAATCTTTACATAAATGATGTTCAGGCTTGGTCACTCCACGGGCCTAGAACATGCTGGCTTACATCCATGAAGTACAACTAGATTTAGCAGGCTCACTGCCTCAACCCTAAACCTAGCAAGATTACAATGAGGGCTGTTAAACCCTAAGCGCTATTAAACCCTACTGAAGGTTCATTACTGGTTTACTACCTTGATGACAAAAACTTGCTTCCAATCAGATCACACATGATAACTGAATACTGCTTCAGCATCTGCCACTATGCTAGGGTGCAGTCATTTAGCAACTGAATTCTAAATCCCAAGTCTTCATCGCTACTTATCTTCTAATTCTACTATTTTATTTGCATGCTCACATCACACATACATACTTCTCACACACACTCAACCAAAGATCATCACTCATATATATATCCGCATCATGATTTAATCCATAATCAGGTCGGCATCCAAGAAGTGAAATGTGTACATAGAAAGGTGTACCTTGTCACTCAATCCAATACACTATATGTCGCGCAGACCCAAATCTTCTCCCAAGCGTGTTCATATGGGTCAGCTCTAATCATTCAATTGCTTACATAAATCCTCCAAACATTAACTCTTCTCCGCACAATGATTTATCTCACCAGTCATCCTATTCCTCAAGAGAATGCTTAACAACTTCATTTGCTGACATACAACTTTTACTAAGGATCCCTAAACACCTTCTAAATCATATCAAGGACTCTTTACATATTCCCAATCTTACCCTTAGAACTGCAAGGCATGATATCATCTTGCGGAGAAATGCGAACCATCAAAACTCAGACTCTGTCTCTGTTAAACTCTATCAAACACTATGTTGATACTTAGCAGCTTGTAGCTATTCTTCCAGTGAACTTTAGATCTCCTAACTCTGGAATAAGACACTTCATATAAGTGTTTATAACACCTCAAAACCTCATAATTAAATACTTGTCTGTGGAGGAATGCGGACCACTGCACTAGACCTTGTTCACTATTCCTATTGTACCTTTGCTTGCCTAGACTTAGACATTTCTTCAAGATGACTTCCGGAGAGGATCAGGACTTAATCTCTAAGGCATAACACTATCAAACACCAACTGACATCATACTTGAACCACATTACTGGATCATTATCTGCGGAGGCGTACTAGCTGACTTTCTGTCTTCTACTCTGCATACTTTCCATACTTAGCCATTTTCTGTCACCTGGACTTGGAATCCAACATGTTCTTCCAAAGATATCTCTTCTTGTCATGGAGATAGGTTCTATGAGCCTTGTTACCATCAATGACAACATACAAGTCCATACTGGAGCAGTGTCTCTTGCCAACAATCTCTGCCTTTGGCATTGATGGCAACACTTAGTGAAAAATGCCTGACTGCTCCTCCTTACTCTATACACTGTACTTTCTTGCTCCCCCTAAGGTGATTATCCATTTTTCACTAAACTTCTTCTCCGCCTTTGACATCAATGGCAAAGGGTGTTATCCAAACTTTAAAAATTTGTCAAATTTTCAAAATTTTATATACTCTACCGCATATTTACAAGCACAATCTTCCTCTTAATTTGTTTTTGAAGGAAAAATGTCACTATAGATAGTCTTTATTAGAGCTATCTCTCCATTCCATCTATTTCTTGCACTTTCTAGAATGTTGATGTGGCCATTCATAAAAAATACTAGCTTCTCTGCCTTCTAGACATCTAATGGAGTATTAATTAGTGCTTGAGATTTCAAGGCCTTATCAGCCAAAATGGTAATGGAATCAATTTTCAAACTTATCAGTCCTTTCAGTTGGCACAACCTATCTTTGATTTCTCCCCTTTTCTTCATCAGAGTATTCAAATCATCATGGATATTTGCAACTTGTGTTTCTTTGGCATTTATTGACTTGGCTGTTGGATTATGTCTCATAGATATTCATCAATTTAAGTTCCAAGTATTTGATTTTATCTTCTAGTTCCTTTGTGATCTTTGGCCAAGATAAACAAAATTTGTATATTTTTCTGGCTTCTTCAATGGCACTTTGTATTTTCTTAATTCGATTATCTAATAAAACTCTGTCTCGATCTATCATGCTCTTCAACTCAACCAATCTTCTATCATCAATTTCTTTCCTCACTTTTACTTCCGTAGATTTTTCAAAAGATTTAAAATGTACACTTACAGAATTTAATAGCTTCTTGAGATGGTTAGCAAGGGATAATGAGATATCCCTTTGAAATGATGGTAGCAGCTTTTCCAAGATAGTGGATGCTTCATTGATCAGTTTGTTATCTTGACCATGTGATTGTAACAACTCTTCCTGTGCCATGGCCTGAACCACAGATACTAGCTTGAACTTTTGGAAGGGTGATAATGAGGCCAAGTTGATTGGACCTTGAGGGAGTTCAAACTCTTCTGCAATTTATTGCCTATCAGAGACAACCGCAGTGTCTCTTGCCCTCTCTGATATTTCTCCTTGACTTTGATCCGGAGGGTCTAAGTCCATAACTTCTTGTTCTAAGTTTTGTTCTGGCGTAGGGCTCCTATCTTCTACATCCTCATCTTGTTTCTTAGGGGATAGATTCGTTTCAGTTCTACCTATAATGTGTTTATGTCAAGGGCTTGATCACTGTTCTGGTCCTTGACCAAGGCTTGTCTCTGGTAGAGATGAGTCTTCATCTTTTGTTTCATTACTGTCATAGATGGTGGAAATATTATGTTTCTTTAGTATGTCCAAAATAATTTCATCTTTTTCCTTGACAACCTTTTCAACTTCTCCTATCATTAATGCATTCATTCTTTTCTTTGACCTGAACTCATTGTTAAGTACCTCAGAGATTCTTCTTTTCTCTTCTAGAGTGATATCCAGACATAATGTTATTAGCATGTGTTCTCTAAGCTCAACATCTTTAGCGATAGCAGTTTCCTTCCTGACTGATAGAATATTGCCCAAGGTATCTAGGAGATCACCAAAGATCTCAATGAGGGCTCTGTTGTACATATGTTTAGATATTCTACAATAGCTTCTTCCAAGATCCTCTTGTCAGCATCATTATAATCATCATAAAACTTAGCCACAGGTTTCAAGTTACCATCAACAATGACAAACTTTAATACATCTTCAATCTTTAGTGTTGCATGAGACTCATCTTCTTCTTGTCTCTTGATGGGTGTTTCCCTTCCTATTGACTTCTCCTTGCTACTTTTGGATGCTTTCATAGCATCAACTTTCATTTTCTTTACCTCCTTATCTGATTTCGTCTCTTCTTCATTAACTATTATGCTTGCATGCATTCTCTTGGCTTTAGTCTTCATTCTTTTGGAGCTGGTGGTAGGAGTTTCCACATTTGCAGATGGTGTGGAACCGGATGGAGTGGATGAGGCTTTAGCAGAAGTGGAGCCTTTGGTTTTTCTTTTAGCCTTCTCTGGCTTTACTGGCTCACCTTTGGGTTCTTTCAGAGCCCTAGATGATTCACCTTTTCTCTTTTCCTTTGCTTCCCTAGAAGCCTGTGCTTTTTTCCCTTGCCTTTGCCACTTCTTCTTTTGTGAATCCGTGCTTTATGGCAATTTCTTCTGCCACTTTCCTCATTTTCATTCATCATAAGTCCCAAATCTCTCTTCCTTGGGATCTCTAGGTTTGCTCAACATATATTCAGCATAGTTTTCCAGTACAGCTCCATCTACCTCATATCCCATAGGCATAACCCAGACTATTATGGGCTCAACGGCCTCCATCAAACACTAATCTTTTGTCACAATGAAATAGATTGTATCCTTGTATTTTTCAACCACTATTTTGGGAATCCTTTCTCTGCCTTGCATTGATCTTTGGAAACTCTTGAAATAGCCCCATAGGGCTGTATTCTTCTTTTGTCTTCTTTAGGTTATCCTTTACTTGCTGTCGGAGAAATTCACAGATGTCATAATTCATATTTTCCTTAATCATTTGATAGGTTGTGTAGATGGTCGTGCCTGAAACAAATTTCTCCCGGTTTGTGAAATAAACTTTGTATCCCAATACCATTGAGGCAAATCTCATGGCATGATCCTCAATATCATTTATTGTCAAGGCTCTCTTATCAAATTTCATTCCGGTAGCCATAATTACTGTATCATTCTTCACGGCTTTCAATAGAGGTGCTGACCTAGTAGAGCATAGTCTAGTGACCATACTAATAGCATCTTTTGTAATCTTGAAAGGTCTTTCAAGCCATATGAATTCATCATGAACCCTGGTTAACACATACTGAACCCATTCATCTTCCATAAATGTTGGGAAATCTAGGTACTGAATAAATTTCTTTTCTTCCAATGCTAGATATTCATTTTTTAGTTCGAGATTCTCATTACTCAAGTGTTTTGTGTAAAGATCAGTAAACTTGCTATCACCAAATTCCTCTAGGGCAACATGAATATATGCCCTAACATCTTCTACATGCATGACTCTGTGAGGAACACTTAAGAATGCACCCAATTGATCGACTTGGTTGATTTAAATGAGTGTTTTTTGAATTTTGGTCGCGCACGCTCAGTAATATCAACAACTTGTGGTGATGCCATTGCAGAAACAGATTTACAAGAAGGTTTTGAATGAGATTACCTTATTCTGCCAAAATAAGGTTCCCTTTTTCTTCTGGTTTTTCTTCTAAGAGTTGTGTCACATCAGATTCTGTTATACATCTTCGTGCCTGATTCTGGCATCCACATTCTGGATGGGGGTTCTAAATTTTTCAACACTGCTCCCCCTGAGCCAGAGCTCTCAATTTACTTCCTGGAGGAAGTATCTGCACTAGATACGGGTGCGGATTGATCCTGACTTTTATTACTTCTTTCTTGATCCATACCTTGTTCATTTTTTTCTTGGTTTCAACCGGATCAACTTTCTCTTTTCCTTTATCATCTCTCTGCTCTGTTTTCCTTTCTTCAGAATAGTGATTTCTCTTCACATTTCTGCTTCTGCAAAATCTTTCAACATGTCCAAATTTGTTACAATTGAAGCACATCACATTCCTTCCAGAATTTGATCTACATTAATTTTCCATATGTCCAAATTTATTGCATGCAAAACATTTTCCATTGAATGGTTGACTGTTCCTTGTATTTTAAAAGTTAGTTCCCACAAAGCTTCTACATACAACAGCTTTATGACTAGTTCTATTGCAAGTGAATCATTTACCTTTGAATGATTGTTCATTCCTCTGGTTGTTGAAACTTTTCTTGATCTAATTTCTACATTCATTTGCTCTATGAACAATTTTCTTGCAATTAAAACACTGACCAGAGAATAATGGAGTCTTTTGATTCATTCTGCTCCTACACTGAGTAGCCCTATGACCAAACTTATTACATGAATTACAATAACCATTGAAAGATGGGCACCTTTGAGCATTTGGTTGTCTGACCGGAGGTCTTCTAGGTCTTCCTTTTTTATTATGAACTGGTATCCTTTGTTTTGCCTTCACTCGGTGTTCATTTGACCAAAGTTTGAACTTTCTCATTTCTCAAAACCTAAACCATGTTTGTCATCAACACTCTTTTGGCTAGCAATCATTTCATCAAGCTTTGCAGTACTTATCTTGAATTTTTCTTCAAAACTTCTAGCTTTTTCCAGATATGTTTTTAAGCATAAAATCTCTTTTTCAAGTTTTGCACAATCTTCTGATCTATTTTTCATAATCAAACTTAGATCATCTTTTGCTCTTGTTCTTTCTATAATTTCTGCTTCCAAATTATTTAGGGCTTTATTTGCTGATAACAATTGGTCACTGACTTCTTTGTATCTGTCTTTAAATTTCTTGACTTGATCTTTCATCTTCAAGATGCATTCATCAGCTTGTTGCAAGTTTTCTTTTAGATCCCTGACCTCTGCTTCAAAATTTTCAAGATCCATAAGAGCTGCTTCTAGTTGGTTGTATCTCTCATAATCTCCATATCTTCTTACTACCATGATCATACTATCCTAGATCTTCCTTAAGATGTTAAACTTTTTCAAAGGAACCTTGCTCTGATACCAATTGTTGATTGTTAGGAACACTGAGAGGGGGGTGAATCAGTGTTCTATAAACTTTTTGTTGCATTTTAACTTTTAACCATTTCAAAGGATTAATCAAATAGAAGTATAATATACAAATGAGCAGCATCCACAAGAGCATGACACATAACACCAAGATTTTACATGGAAAACCCAAAACCGGAAAAACCATAGAGAGGATTAGCTCTCATAAATATATTACAATCTTTACAAAAATGATGTTCAGGCTTGGTCACTCCATGGGCCTAGAACATGTTGGCTTACAGCCATGAAGTACAACTAGATTTAGTAGGCTCACTGCCTCAACCCTAAACCTAGCAAGATTACAATGAGGGTTGTTAAACCCTAAGGGCTATTAAACCCTACTAAAGGCTCACTGTCGGATTACTGCCTTGATGACAAAAACTTATTTCCAATCAGATCACACATGATAACTGAATACTACTTCAACATTTGCCACTATGCCAGGGTGCAATCATTTAGCAACTGAATTCTGAATCCCAAGTCTTCATCGCTACTTCTCTTCTAATTTTGCTCTTTTATTCGCATGCTCACATCACACATACATACTTCTCACACACACTCAACCAAAGATCATTGGTCATATATATATATATATATATATATATATATATATATATATATATATCTGCATCATGATTTAATCCATAATCAGGTTGGCATCCAAGAAGTGAAACATGTACATAGAAAGGTGTACCTTGTCGCTCAATCCAATACACTATATGTCACGTGGACCCAAATCTTATCCAAAGCATGTTCATATGGGTGGGCTCTAATCATTCAATTGCTTACATAAATCCTCCAAACATTAACTCTTCTCCGCACAATGATTTATCTCACCAGTCAGCCTGTTCCTCAAGAGCATGCTTAACGACTTCATCTGCTGACTTACAACTTTTACTGAGGATCCCTAAACACCTTCCAAATCATATCAAGGACTCTTTACATATTCCCAATCTTACCCTTAGAACCACAAGGCATGATATCATCTTGCAGAGAAATACGGACCATCAGAACTCAAACTTTGTCTATGTTAAACTCTGTCAAACACTATGCCGATACTTAGCAGCTTGTAGCTATTCTTTCGGTGAACTTCATATCTCCTAACTTTAGAATAAGACACTTCATACAAGTGTTTACAATACCTCAAAACCGCATAAAGAAATATTTGTCTGGGGAGGAATGCAAACCACTACACTAGACCTTGTTCACTGTTCCTGTTGTACCTTTGCTTGCCCAAAACTTAGAATTTCTTCAAGATGACTTTCGGAGAGGATCATGACTTAATCTCTGAGGCATAACACTATCAAACACCAAATGACATCATACCTGAACCATAATACTAGATCATTATCTGTAGAGGCGTGCTAGCTGACTTTCTGTCTTCTACTCTGCATACTTTCCATACTTAGCCATTTTATGTCACCCAGACCTGGAATCCAACATGTTCTTCTGAAGATATCTCTTCTTGTCATGGAGATAGGTTCTCTAATCCTTGTTTCCATCAATGACAACATACAAGTCCATACTAGAGCAGTGTCTCTTGCCAACACCTTCTCCCTTGCAGTCACCACCTAACCTTGCCCCTCCTTCGGAGCCTTAGCCACCTCTTTCTCATCATGTCTCTCTCTCGTCCCCAAATCCCTCATCTTCTTCATTAGACATAGATGAATGTCACTCTAAAAGGGTGCAAGTAGTATTGGCTCCTTCTATGGAGAGTTCATTCTCCCTTCCATCCCTGGCATGCTAACATTTTTCAAACCCCTAGATCTTTCTAATGTCAATGTTATTTCTAGTGCCACTTTGTCTGCTCTTATCCCATTTTAGCATACTTGTCATGCAGTCTTCCCTGATATCCTCCACCCCACTATCTTTGATATTGACATTCTACATCCACCACCAAAGTGTAAACTTGAGCATTACCCCACCCCTCCATTTCACAAGCCAAAGTGCATGTTTCTATCTCGGCCTCCTCTAATCCCTTTTGCATCACTTCTTCCAACTATGGAGGATGTTCCTCCACCTGCGACTCTCAGTGTTCACATTTCTGTTGATAGCACTGATGATCCACACCTGGTTCAATATTCAGATTCTAACTCAAATGATTCCTCCCCTATGGAGTGAATCTTTGAGTCCATCATGGATATCCCCTCATTGTCCATGCTCTTTACTCAATTGTTGACAATTATGTTGACTAGTGCTTAAGAGGATCTTGCTCCTGTTAATGATCCTCAACACTTAGTTCCTAGGGAGTCTACTAGTACTACTCTTAATGTGGTCTCTTTATCATATTTTTCATTATCTCCCTATGATAATGAAGATTGGGACCAGGATGATCTAATGATGCCCGACCCATGAGGGATGTACCTTCATCTCATTTATTTTTATGTGTTTACATGCTTTCTTGTTATGTTCTCATCAAAATGTGTTTTATATGTTTGTTAGTTATGCTAAAGGACCCGTGATGCCCTTGTAGACACGTGGATACAGGAGGAATGAAAATGTTGTGTCATTCTTCTATTTGTTTCTATCTTCTTTTATCTATTGTACATTTTTCTGTTTTGACATTTTAGGGATGATGCAAAGCATTGGAAGATTTAGCTTCCTTCCATGTTGACCCAAATTTTTTTATTTTATTTTATTTTCGTGTGACAATCTTCCTTCGTACTTGTATTTCTACGTGCTTAGGGAATGATGACAATTCTATGAGTTGACCCTTAATGATTCCCCTTCCAAATGCATACTAACCTCAAAGCACATAGATCCCTTAGTGTGTTTAGTGATGTTCCTTGTTTTATATGACATGTGTTTGTGTTGTTTGGTGTCATACCATGCTTACACAAGCCTTTGTGTATCATGCCTGTAGCATCACTTTTGTTGCATCTTTTTAGGGGCATTCTTATTTATCTAGTAGTAGCTTTTGGAATATATTTTCCTATATATGTTTCCAAAAGCTCTCTTCCCCTTTTTACCTTAAAATCAATTATGTACTATTGCTTTATGCAATTATTTTAAGGTGGGGGCATACTTTTATGCTTTACACTTTTCACACACCACATTTATGTATGCTCTCCATAGCATTCGCTCTAAGAAACATTTTTAGCTTGTGGTACTAAGTAGATGCACTTGCTTGGCTTGACCTTTTAGCTACCCTTTTAGCACTCTTTGTGCATCACCTAACAATGCAGTTTTTTTAGTACTAGTAGCCCACAAGAGTTTGGTATGGTTCCTAGCTCTTGTAGTGTGCTAGCCCTAAAACCATACTTGGCATACTTCTAGCTCTCGTAGTGTGCTAGAAATGCCCCTTTTTGTGTTATGTTATTTTACTTTTGTTTGTGTGATTTGTGTTAGATTAGAATGTGTATTAGATTATATGGTTTGCTAACCTTAATTTTTTGGCAAATAATATTTGATCTAATCCTTTTAACATAGATTATGTGTGTGTGTGTGTGTGTGGATCTGGCATTGCCTCTTGTGTAGGTTTATTGTCTAATACTATGGTTTACAAGTTCTCAGTCTAGGGGCTTCACTCATGCACTCGAAGAATCCTCTATGGCCTCTACAATATCCTTTTTAAAGGTAAAACTGATCATGTTATTTCCTTTTCTACTTTAGCATGCATATTCACGTAGTGTCATAAGCCTACTAAAGTAGGGGCTAGATGCAGTGTCTAAAATTGCATACCCTTGTAATTGCAAACTTCGTTTTGCAACTACTTTGGCACTTTCTTCCCCTTTGTGCATTTTAGGCTTATTTTTGCTTCATTTTAGTCCTTTTTGCTTAATTTCATTAAATTTTGTTTTAGTGATTTATTTTTCTCATTATTTGGAGATGTTTCATGTAACAAAGAGGTAGAATCACTCAGAGGCTAGTGCTTAGCACAGATGTCCATGCATCTTGCTGGCGTCTCGCAAATGTGAAATAGTCAATAGATAATTTTGGGATGTGTTGAGCATCTCTTGTGCTGGAAGAGATTCTCATAACACCTCATAGACTTCGAATGACTCTTTCCCTCTTTGCATGTCAATTCTTTTTCCCTCTCAATCTCTCTCAATCTCAATTTTTAGAAGAAACATTCTTGCTCTCAGTCTCTCTCTCTTTTAGCTCTCTTTGGATTCTCTAAAAGGATTTCACTCTTGTGACTCTCTCTACAATAGTTACTGAGGATTCCCATGCTCTTTGGATTTGTAGCATTATCTTTGATAGCTCTATGAGATTTCTTGTAGTTTGATCAATGTGAGGCTCTCTTTTTTTGGTTTTGAAACTATTTGCACCCAGATTCCTTCCCTTCAACAAGTTGTAGTCTCCTCCATTGTCATTAAAGTTGGTAACATTATTTAATATTTGAAGAATATTGTTTTATTTACATATTATTTTTACCCTTTGCTTCATTGTTCATCTAGTGAGTTTATGGTGTAGACCACCATTATTTTCTTTTGCATAGACATAGGTATTCTTCCCCATAGACCATGGAAGCTTCTTCTAGATTTATTTTGCTTTCCACCACTACTTGTTTCTTAGTCACATTTGAGAAATAGCACACACTCTTATCCAAATTTCTATCCTTGTTGCTCATGGAGGTCAAAAGACCAAAGTAGGGGCTTGACTTAGGCAAGCTCCTTTACAGCTCAACAATTTTTCCTTGTTCTTAGCAGTAGGTATCTTAAAGAGAAATATTCAAATGCACGGAGGTTTCCTAAATATTCTTCTCTTCTTTTAGTATTATTTCATTTGATTTGATTTAAATTGAATATCTATATTATTTTTATATCTGGTATCACTTAAATGTTTCTAGGTTAGTTTCGTATCTGTTGTTGTGCTATACAGATAGTAAAAAATTGTACAAGGTAAATGCTTTTTTATTTTTCAAGCTTTGAGGATGCTAGTGCTTAGTGAAGACATCCCCATGGTGCACTATCATCTAGGGCAGTGAGCTTCATCCTCTAGTGTCGGGTTCCTCTATTTCCCCTCTTTCCATTTCTATATTTCATTCTATAAAATTTTGTTTACATTAGTGTGTTTTCAGCATTCTATTAGATTTTCTCTTTCCTTCAAGCAGTTAGTTTAGTTCATTTCCTTTTCTATTAGCACAAAGTGGATCTATTGATGTAGGTTTATTGAAAACATTAGATATTAGAAACTAGATAAGACCCTAGTGTAGAGGTAGTGAAGAATTCCCTTGATTGACGAGTTTAATCAAGGTGTAATTTTTCCTCCACTACACTTGGCTCACTATAACAATAATTCATATGCTCTCACACTCACAACCCACAACTTATTTTTCTCAACAACCTACACTTTCCCTATACCCAACATGACATTAGAAGATGTACACTCTTGAAACTCTCTCTACCCATTCCCACATAGTGGAGGATGTTCCTACACCTTCTACCTAGTGTTGTCTTTGTTGGAGGACAACCACAACATTCTTTCACATGACATACCTTCTCTAACATGATTTTCTTTCTTTCACACAACTCTCTATAGTTACAAGACTCCATATGCAACATACCCACTAGAGCATTAAACACATATTTCAACAATAAGGCCTTTTTTGGTACATTCATGCCTCTTCAAAACTATATATAATTACAAACCTCTTGCAAAAATCAACTAGAGCACAAAACTCTTTACAATTACATATATCTACAACAAATCCACTAGAGCACAAAGCTCTTTGTAGTTATAAGAATTCCACACTTGCAACAAATACATTAGAGTCTTCTAAGACACCTTCCACTAAGAAAGTGTTACTTATACCATCTCATGCAACTTGATGCGATCTCCTCAATATACCGAGTGAGAAAAATACTCTAATATAACTTAACATAGTCTCCTCAACATATCTAGTGAGTGAACTTTCTTTGATACCACTTGACACAGTCTAAATTAGGGGGTCTACTGAAAGACTACCCAATCTAGTAGCCCACACAAACACATGATACACCCATATGCAAATGGAAGCAACAAATGCTAAACTTTAGTAATTTTAATAATCCTACTATAGCACAACCCAACCTACTCATAGTTTCAAATAAGATACAATAATTTTATTGGCTACCTATAACATTATATAACTTACAAAAATATATTAAGCTATAGTAGATTGCAACAACTTCCTATCACCTATCTCTCTCTTGCTATAAGGCTCCTCAACTCAGCCTTCCTCTTAATCCTCTATGTACACTCTCAAGGGAACCTTCTCTTTTCTTAACTCCATTTAACATAGTTTCATTTCCCAAGTCTCTCATTCAACAAGGGTCCTTTTTCCCCTATTCTCCTACCAAGATCCTTTCCTCTCTTATGAACAAAGATACCCTTCTATGCTCTCTCTAGCTTATTGAGATCATTTCTTTTTAGAAAATAAATGAACATGAACCCAAAATTGTTGCTTAGCCAAGAAAGAAACCATGCAAACCATGTCACAAACTAGCAAGAGGAATAGCATGTTGGGATGATAACCACCTTTTTCTTGAAAATAATGAATATCAAAGGAAAAAAACATGCAAGAAAAGTCGTGTGGCCAAGGATGCATTTTTCTACTTCAAAAGGAAAGAGTTTAACCTAGGAATATGTTTTAAAAAGTCATCATGCTACCTGAAAATGATTCAATTATTTGTACAATAATAAAGAAGATAACAACCTAAGAAAATGCCATGTAGTCAAACAGAAAACCAAAACATAACAACATGTGGCTAAATAAAAATGTAACTACCCTTGAAAGTTGAATAAATGGCCAAGGAAACATAGAATATAGCCACACTGTCTAAAAGAACAAACTTGAACCTCAATGCAAAAAAGAAGAAGATTATTGTCTAACTAAATGACTATCATGTAGAATGATAACAATGAGAATAGATGTCAAAATAGTAAAATTCCCATGCATGTAGCAAAATGTTTCATGTAAATGATTAGTCAATCGCCACAAAATAAAGAATGTGAAAAGGCATAATGATAGTAAATAACCAACTGCCCAAAATAGAAGGAATAAAATCATGACCCCAAATTAGTTGCCAGGTGGAAAAATCTTCCACAAATCACTACATAATGATTAGATTAATAAAGCAATGGTAATCTTATGAACAAATCATCCAAATGATACCAAATAAGACAAAAGGCTCCCTTTTAGAAAGACAATAGTTGTCAGTTTTTAAAACATATCCTTATATCGATTATATTGCATAAAGTAATAATGATAAATTTATCTGTAATCAACACCATATATAACTCAACATTATTCTTTATAGCATCCCTAATATTTCCTATCACAAACTCAAGGAATCAAACACATGGTCCTCGTATAGTAGCATTTTAATACATAGGTTCTATAGTAGAAAATACATAGTCCATGTTGCCTTTCTTGTAGCAGTCCATTAATATATGAAACTAATCTATATCAATTCGGAGAAAGCTTGTAGCAACCTATAGGTATCATGTAGCACATCTACAAGTGTATTGAAACATATATTAAAGCTACATCCTTTTTGTAGCATTCTCAAGAAAGCAAATTGACATGAAACTCCAAAGTAGCAAACACACCAAAACTAAAGAAAATTTGAAAACAACAACCTGCAACTATTTTTGGTGGTGTAGGATTACTTGTGGATCAGATGCTCCTGCATCAATGAGGAACTTTCACATGATGATTATGATGGCTCTAATGATGCATCCTTACATGTGAAATCTTTCTTACACTAATTATATGCACATAGATGATGACATTCTATTGATTAGTGAGTTTAGATTGTACTTTAAGTGGTAGAGCCTTACAATGGTCTAATTATGAATCAGGCTAGTTCCACACTTCTTTTTCTTTCTTGGAAATTAATTTTATTGCATACTTTTCTAGACTTGATTCACATGAGGATAGTTTAGACTTAGAGATGTTCTCTCATGATCTATCTTTCAATCCCTATTCTCCTATTGCCCACATGGATTATACATACAATTTTACCTACTTTTCATCATAACACACCCTATATTGAGGTTACACATGATATGAAAGAGAAATCACTCGATAAATGAGATATAAATACATGCATAAATATCCTTTTAATTACTTACCATATTCTACATTTTTTACTTTCCTTTTTTGGTTGAATGTTTTCATGTCTGCATTCCTAGTTTGCATGTGGATGACATAAAGCCACCTTTAGTAGTGCATGTTGACACAAATGACTTTGAACATGTGTTGTAATTGTTCTTGTCACTTCTTCCTTATGCTTTGTATCATTTTTATTTGGGCCTTTTGCTTATGCCATGTATGTTATGATCCCCCTTCCCTATTCTTACATTTACTTTTTGTGCCCTTATATTTTGGCCTTTTTATTATGCCTTGTTTGTTGTTCTTTTTACACTCATTTCACCTTCTACCTTTGGTTTCATGCTTATCTTCCCGACTTGGGGAATCATTTTGGTTTCAATTTTCTTTCTTGACATGTCTCCTCCTATTCTTATTTACACCCTCTTTATGGATATGCTTTGTTTGCCATTGCCTTTTGCTTTTGTTTCCCACTTGGGTTGCCCACTTGCCTTTACTTTCATAGCCTTTACCCTTTTATCATATAGCTTCTTGTTTTAGATTTTATGTCCATTCCCATGCTTGTTCCTTAGTACTTGAATATTGCTTATGTCTCATTGATCTCATATTATTATATCATGTTTATTAGAGCCTACACATTGATCTTAGATCACACTTCTATAGTTATCCTTACTTTGGGGGTAGCATGCCTTCCCTCATTACACATTGAGTTTCCATTGCTATATTCTTATATTTGGGGGCATCATGCCTTCCCCTCTTTATAGTTTGTACCTTCATGGTTACATCTTTCAACTTACATTGGGGGCATCATGCCATCCCTCATATAATTTGCACTTTCCTTGCTATATCTTTCACACTTATACCTACATTGGAGGTTGTAATTCATTGATAATTACCTTTCTTCTACCCCTTTTACTTTATGAGCTTCATCATGCTAATTTTCCTATCTAGGGTTATTCAATTATACATGTGTTTTGGTGATCACATGGACTTACATATTACTTATTTATGCCTTCATGCTTATCTATAAAAATTGTCATATCTTTGGATCACACATGTGCCTAATTATTTTATGTCATGTGTCATGCACATGATTCACATTATCACTTATCACATGATTTTCATCAAGCTATTTTGATTTAGAGCTATATTATTCAATTTGGACTATGAGCTTACATCAATATATCCTTTGAATCGCATTGGGGGCATCATGCATTCCCCCTTCACATTAGAACTATCATTGCCATATCCTTATAGGAATCATGCATCCCCCTCACATTAGGCTATCATTGCCATATCTTTACACATGGAGGGCATCATGCATCCTCCCTTTACACTTTATTTATCATTGTCATATCTTTCAACATGAGGGCATTGAGCCTTCCCCTTTTATACATTTTGCATGCCTATCACATCTTGCCTCTATGGGACCTCTTATTTGATATGATCTTTCACACATAAATCTTACATTATGGTGCTCACTTAGGTTATTTGGTCACATTTGAGGGCATCTAAGTGCTACTCTATTTATCACATTCAAGGGCATTGTGCTAAGCACTTCCCTCTTTATTGTGTTCAAGGCATTGCATTAAGCACTACCTTTTATCGAGGCATAATGCCATAGTTCCTATCCTTTGCCCATGCTAGGGGCAACATTCTTACTCATTGGTATCATCTTCAACACATGTGCTTATGCGATGCATTCTTTACAGTCATTGATATACATGCTTATATGATCACATGAAATTAGATGCCTACATGATTACATGCTTAGATTACATTTAATTTTCCTACATTGATTTCCCTCCTTCAACAATTCCTTATAACCTATGGATATAATGAATTATTGGTAGGGCATATTATGTCAATAACATTTTCATGCTTAGATATGTGGATAGTTACATGTGCTTATAGAGATTCATCTTATGAAGAATACATACATAGGTGGGGAACACACATGATCATATTCTTGTAGGGTCCATTACTTTATATGGACCCCATGGTGATATCCTTTAAGTGTATAAGATATTTACTTTACAAGCATGCTTGTGAGTGCAACATACTTTTAAATGCATGATCATTCTAGGATTCACATGCACCTCAAAGTGGGGGCAAAATGTAGTGGTGAATTTTGCATACCCATGTCATTTTCCATTTAGTTTTGTACCTATTTTGAGGGAAGTGCTTTAATACATAGACATATTAACAAATGACATGATTTTGTGCAAAGTTGAGTCCATTGTCCTATGCTCTCCACTTACCTCATTACACATGTTCTTATGCACATATCATTCATCCCAATTCACATTTTCACATACCCTTATGCATTCATCATATTCATTTTCTTATCACACCTATGCTCATGCTTATTTTTATGTACACATCACCCATGTAGATTTAGCCCCTTCTCTATCCTTGGACTAGTTCATAGTCACAAACTCATCTCCCCCTAATTTAAATTTTTAAATTCAAATGTGATTAGTGTCCCACCTTTACCCTTCCCACCTAGGGCCAACTAAACACAAGTTTGTGTGATATGTTGCTATGTCCTCATATTTAACAAGGCATTCAATGCATTCATTTTGGTCATCAAACAATCAAGGAATAAATTCACATTTACACACTTCAATTGGTGCTTTAAAAGAATCTAGTTATGCATAATCATTATAGGAGCATATGCATGATTGAATATTGTTGTTTTTTATTATTTGTACACATTTCAACGCGTTGACCCAGAAGAACATGCCCCCTTGTAACATACTGGTAGCCCACACAAGTGTTCATAAATATTGCTAGTCTGCATATATCAAGAAGCACATAAAAGTCAAGATACATTAGGTGAAGTCAAGAAAAGTAGTGTATAGATCACCCATGACAAGTTCTCAAGTGAAGGACAAGTTTGTGGTTGCAAATTCATACCTAATCCCCAAATTCATCCTTGTACAGTGTCAAAATAATATTATGGCTCTGTAGTAATTATCAATTTGCCATTCATTGTTCCTAACCCCACAACTCATCAGATTAAATCTACATTTACATTTTTCAATTATTAAACTAAATACATTCATTTTTATTTACATTTCACACGTTTCAATTACTAGCACAATATCTCAAATCTCAACTCTTAATTAATTAATCTAAATTAAATATACTTATATATAGAAAAAATTAACCCAAATAAATTATTTTAAATTATATTTTAATCCTTTAAATAATTTTTTTCAATCTTGTAAGACTATCCTCCAAACCGAACAAGTGTGATGAAATGCTTTAGCGTATAAAGAGCAGTCATTCAAATGAGACCACCCACAAATTCTAGTCATGCATTTCTGATTTCTGATTTCCTCTTTGAGTGATTGTGTAAAGGTATGATTTGATGTTAAGTGGGGATCATTACCCATATCGTAGTAGTTGGAGGCGACGAGGGCAGTTATAATAATACACAAACCTTTCTCCTCACGTGGGATCTTCCTTACGGATCCCTTTTCTTTTCTTTGTTTGTTTTTTCTGTTCTTTTTTTGGAATGAGCTTTGTGTGAACAGCAATAGAGTAGTTGGGATATAGAAAGGAGGACTTGTCTCAGGGTCCATGTAGATCACCTACCCCTTAGACCAATCTTTGTGGCTACTCATATACAAGTGTTGAAAGACCCTCCTTGCTACTACTTTGATAAGCATTGAAAGTGCCCTAAAGCATTCGCATACACACTCCCATAGTTTTCAACCTATGACATCACTTAAAGTTGATATCCATTCTATCACAGAAGTGAACAAATCAAAAAGCATCAATCCTAGTTTATGACTTTATTGATATACGAATGTACTTGGAGTTTAACAACAGACAATTAAGTTTAAAGAATCAAATCGAAACATTTAAAAAATTACCCAAGTTTCCTTATAATCTTCTACCTCAAGGCCTAAATTTAACGGTTCGACCTTGTATGTCAAGCAAAATTTTGATGAAAGGTTACTCATTCAAAGGTGTCCTTAATAGTATGACACATCCTAGTATAAGTAAAATTATATATAAACTGGGCTTTCTAAAATCTCTCCTTTCATGTGATACAATCTTTTGGAATTGGAAATGGATCCTTTTATAGTCTATGATGTCAAGCGACCTGATTTTGGGTCTACAAGTAGTTTATAACATATGAGACTACCTCATACTCCCAGTATGTAGGAGGCAAGTAGCTTATAACATATGAGACTACCTCATACTCTCATACTCCCAATATGCAGGAGACAACATATGAGACTACCTCATACTCCCAGTGTACATACCCTACCCCCCAAATATGAGGCATACATACCCTACCCCTGTAGAATTTGAATTCGTGACCTCTCTTTCAAGAGGACAAGTTTTTCATTAACAAGCCAACTTTTAAAATTTTGATTGTATTTTACGATAAAAATATCTAAATACAGCCATATGGCCATCAAATTTAAGCCCCGCTCTACCTATTGATTAACTACATAATTACATAGGCCATACCTACTATAAACCCCTATAATTCAAATCTATATACATTCTAGCAAACACTCAATACCAACCTAAAAATCTTTCCTAACCAAATGTACCCTATCCCCAATATTTTTTTAACAAAATTGTCTCCTCTATAAGATATAGACCCCCAGCCCAGAGTTGTTTGGTGTAGAATGCAAGTCAATAAAAGATGAAGCTCCAATCCCAATATTTACTGAACTAATACCACACCCATGTGAGGTCTCACAATTTGTGCATCCCAACGGTGGGGAAAAGGTACCATAAAGAAATGGAGAAAAAGGCTCCAAAAGAGGTCCATTTTCCTATGTTTGAACTAAAAGTCCCCTTCACAAGTTAGTTTATAGTTTAAAGGTACCCGAACCTTCCATTCAATAATCAATCCTATTTGCAGAGAGCAGAGACGTGTGTATGAAGTCAGCATTCGGGGCCATCAAAAGTTTCATTTGACAAATTAAATACTTTGGAATTTGTGCATATTTTTTTTCTGTCTTGTAGTTGGCAGTGTGTGAAACCGGGTTTTTGCATGTGAGGTGGAAGAGGGAGTTGTAAACTTGACTGCTAAGCACGCTTTGCATGCCACGTGGGAGACTATGACTTGACTACAACGCCTGTCAAGTACGAAATGGGCCCCACTCCTTTGGTAGACTTTGATTTGTTATTATTATTATTTATTATTCAGCTAGGTATACATATAGGTTTAGCTTTAATATTCTTTTTGCCTGGTCAAAATTTTACAGCACCCATGTTATTCCCTAACCTTGTTTGTACCTTTTTGTTATCATTATATTAGGGAGGACTTTTTGTTTTTTAAATTGAGAGGGTGATATTGAAGTCAAACGGTTCTATCTGCTTGTGGGATTTTATTATTATGGTTATTATTATTAAGGATTATTTTTTTTATAAAAATTGAGATGGTGATATTAAGGTTAAGTTTTTTCTTATTTATTACATATCAAGGTTTATATTTGGGAAAGAGAGTTAAGTTATAGTTTTAAAGAGATTAGGAAATAATATTTTAGTTTTATATTTATTTTATTGAAGGAAGGATTCATAGTGATATTTTAAACTATAGAGGCTCTTTAAACTATCATAAAAAATTATCATTCTTAGAGTGTTAGGGTTTCAAATAGATGATGTCTTATTGACTCATAGTTTTAGTAGGTGTAAAAGAATTGTTATCAAGTAGGAATATTAAAAGCTCAATACTCACCTCTATTTACTTAACAAAAAGGTTTATCATTTCCAGTGAAAGGGTTTATGGTATCCAACAAAAAAAAAATACTCTACATCTAAATATGATTTACTACACTCAAGAAAAAAGATGACACACATTTAACAAAAAGATATGCTTTGCGTGCGACAAAAGAATTTAATGTACTTACTTTATATGCAACAAAAATATTTACTATACTTAACAAAAAGATTTGCACTAGCAAATAAAATAATTGAAATAATATACCCACAACCAAGTTATAATCTCCCTTCTATAATATTTAAGAAAAATTATTATAGGAAGCACTATTCATTACATTTATTTTATGGAAAAAAGGATTCATAGCGATCCTTTGAACTATCATAGGATCTTCAAACTATCACTAGAGATCATCATTCCTAGAGTGTTACTGTTATTGTCTTACTCAAATAGATATTTGTCCCATTGGCTTATTGCTTTCTCACCTCTATTTGTCATACTTCTAAGAACAATTTACTGTATCCAACACAAAGATCTATTCTACATCTAACAAAAAAATTAATGTACTTTAAAAAATTACTCTAGATCCAACAAAAATATTCACTATACTCAACCAAAAAAATTGCCCTACATTTAACAAAACATGTGTGCTACATTCAACAAAAAAAAATTACTCTAATAAACAAAGAAATTGCCTTACATTTATAAAATTTAATGTACCCACAACCAAGTTCTAATCCAATCTCATTCCTAGAGTGTTATTGTTATTGTCTTACTCAAATAGATGTTATCCCACTAACTCATAGCTTTCACTCAGAATACTAAAAGCTCAACACTCACCTCTACTTAATCAACAAAAAGGTTCTCCCTACATCTAAAAATGTTTCACATCTCAAAATGATTTACCATATTATTTTAAATAACTTAATGTAGTTAAAAAATTATTCTATATCCAACATAAATATTTATATACTCAATTAAAAAAATCTCATTTGCACTACGTTCAACAAAAAGATTTGTCCTAGCAAAAGAAAAAATTGTCCTACATTCATTTCATAAAAAAATAATGTACCTATAACCAAGTTCTAATCCTCCTACAATATTTAAATGAAAAGTAGTTAGAATGCACATTCATTACATTTATTTTATATAAGAAAGATTCATAGTGATACTTTGAACTATTACTAGATATAATCATTCCTAGAGTGTTAGTACTATTGATTTACTTTAGTTGTCCCCTTGGCACGTGCTCTTGTCAAACTAGTACTAGAGATTATCATTCCTAGAGTGTTACTATTATTGTATCACTCAAATTGATGGTGTCCCATTGACTCATAGCTTTTTCACTACGAAGGGTTTACCATATTCAACAAAAAGATTTTCCCTACATCTAAAAAGGATTTACCATATCCAACATTTTTTTTTTGGCTATAGATCGAATAAATTTAATGTACTTAAAAAAATACTCTATATCCAACAAAAATATTTATTATATGCAACAAAAAAATTGTCCTGCATTTAACAAAATGATTTATGCTAACATTCAACAAAAAGATTTGCCCTACCAAAAAAATGTCTTCCACTCATAAAGAATTAATGTACTCATCACAACCAAGTTCTAATCTAACTTCTACAATACTTTTAGAAAACGGAAGCTAGGATGCACCATTCATTACATTTGTTTTATTGAAAAGAGGATTCATAATGATACTTTGAACTATTACTAGAAATGAACTATCACAAGTTCTTGGAACTATTACTAGAAAGTTGTCCCATTAACTCATAGCTTTCCCAAGTGTAAGAGAATTTCTATTGGGAGGAATACTAAAAGCTCAATATTCAACTCTACTTACTCAACAAAAAAGTTTATCATTTCTAAAAGGATTGATTGTATCAAACCACAATCTTTTTTAATTATTTTCAATCAATATTTAACAAAAAGATTTTCCCACATTTAAAAAGTTAAAAAAGATAAATACCATATTCAACAAAATAATTTAATGTACTTTAAAAAAATTATTCTATATCCAACAAAAATATTTACGCTACATTTAACAAAAAGATTTGTGTTACATTCAACTAAAAGATTTGTGGTAGCAAAAATAAAAAATAAAAAATAACTCTACATTCATAAAAAAATTAATGTACTCACAACCAAGTTCTAACCCCCCTTCTACAATATTAAAAAAAATAGTTAGGATGTACCATTCATTATTCATGGTGAGACTTTGAACTACTTTTAGAATTGTCACTAGAGATTATAGTTCCTAGAGTGAAATTAATGTACTCACAACCAAGTTCTAATCCCCCTTCTACAATATTAAAAAAAATAGTTAGGATGTACCATTCATTATTCATGGTGAGACTTTGAACTATTTTTAGAATTGTCACTAGAGATTATAGTTCCTAGAGTGTTTTTTATTAGATAAACGCTTTTAACTCGAGTTACGAATCTTAAAGGGTTTTGAAAGGAGCCAAAAACCTTGTACAACAAGAATATCTAACAACTACAAGAGACAAAAATGAATTAAGAACCAATGACAACATGAGACATAACCAACAAAGAAACGGGCCTAAAACAACAAGGCCACAACAAAAGGACAACCATGACCACAATCAAGGAGGTTGGCTTGACCCAAATTAGGTAACCTTCTGTTTTTGGAAGATGAGCCATGCTCAACCAAGGTACAACTGTTATCCTTCAAATGAATGGGACCTTCAATAATCATTCCTAGAGTGTTATTGTTATTGTCTTTACTCAAGTTGATGTCCCATTAACTAATATTTCATCCATGTAAAAGAATCTATTTGGTAGGAATATTAAAAACTCAATACCTATCTCTACTTACTCAACAAAAAAGGTTTATCATTTCCAACAATAGGGTTTACCATATTAAATCAAAAAAAAAAAAAAAACGTTTACCATATTCAACCAAAAGATTTAAACATTTAAAAATAATTTAGATAAGATTTGCTCTACATCTAACAAAAAAATAAAGACTTAGGTATCCAACAAAAAGATTTATTCTACATCTAACAAAAATAATTTTAAAAAATTGCTCTAGATCCAACATAAATATTTACTATATTTAACAAAAAGATTTGGCCACATTAAAAAAAAAAAGATTTACTCTAGCAAGAAAAAAAAAATTGCCTAGCATAAACCAAGTTATAATCTTGCTTTTACAAAAAAAAAATTTAATTACCTTAGCAAACAAAAAAAAATCTATATCCAACAAAAAATTTATTGTATGTTTTTTAACAAATTATACTCTCAAACAATTTTTTTAAGATTATTGTTCAAAATTGCCCTCAGTCCTTGGTTTTGAAGAGGTTCAACTAAGCTTGTGCTCTCGGGTAGCAAAAATGATCTTGTGGATTATCTCCCTAAAAAAAATTACCCTTTATATATATATATATATATATATTCCTTTTATACTACAAATTTTAAAAAAATTAATTATATTTTACAACAAAAATACATAAATACAACCATAGACTATAAAAGTATAAACACTAGTCGGGCCAATCAAAACTAGCCTTTTATATATATATTTAAATATCCCTTTTATATTATAATTTTTAAAAAAACTTTAATTATATTTTCAACAAAAATACCTAAATACAACCATAGACTATAAAAGTATAACCCTAGTCCTGCCCAATCAAAAAATGACCTTATATATATACTTAAATATCCCCTTTTATATTATATATATTTTAAAAACTTTAATTATATTTTACAACAAAAATACCTAAATACAACCATAGACTATAAAAGTATAAATCCTAGCCTTACCCAATAAAAAATGAGCTTTTATATTTATACTTAAATATCCCTTTTATATTATAATTTTTTAAAAAAACTTTAATTATATTTTAAACAAAAATACCTAAATACAGCCATAGACCATAAAAGTATAAACCCTAACCCCGTCCAATCAAATCCCTTTTATATTATAATTTTTTTAAAAACTTTAATTATATTGTACAACAAAAAATACCTAAATACAACCATACAATGTAAAAGTATAAACCCTAGCCCCACCCAATAAAAAATGACCTTTTAGCGGCGGGCCTGGCTCGATTGGCTAAAAAATTCCGTTGACCGGAGGGCGTGTTGTGCTAAAAATTCCGTTGCGGTAAAAGACGGTCACGAGGTGTCCCCGTGGTACCGGAGGGCCTGTTGTGCTAGCGGTACCAGTCACGTGAAAAAAATTTACCAGGCACACTGCAGTTTATAGGGAGCTTTTAAAAACCAAAAAAAAATGGAAAAAATAAAAATTAAAAATTAAAAAAAAATTGCAAATGGTTGAAGGAAAAAAAATGTGGAAAAAATAAAAAAAACCATGAAAAATGCAAACATAGAGACAAAACCTTGAAAATATTCTCACATACTATAAATACATTTTTTTAAATATAAATATACTAGTTATATTTTACAACAAAAATACCTAAATACAACCATAGGACTATTAAAACATAAACCCTAACCCTCAGGGCTTAAATTTGACAGTTGTATGGCTGTATTAATACAATCTAAATTTTAAAAAGATTGTATCATATGAAAGGAGAGATTTTGGACAAACTGTCAAAATTCATATAGGATTATGATGATATATATATTTGATTTTTATATGATTTACTTAAATACCAAGGCATGTCATAATATTTGAAGGGCACTATTGAATAGATAACTGTCATAAAAAAATTGCATTGCTTGACAAGTAAGGTCAACTGTCAAATTTAAGCCCTGCGAACCCTACCCAATCAAAGAGGACTCTTAGATGGGTTGAGAGCTTTTGCCCTAACCAAAAAACAAATTAATGAAGAGGACTATATATATATATATATACTTAAATATCCCTTTTATATTATAATTTTTTAAAAAACTTTAATTGTATTTTACAACAAAAATACCTAAATACAACCATACTACTATAAAAACATAAACCCTAACCCCGCCCAATCAAAGAGGACTCTTAGATGGGTTGAGAGCTTTAGCCCTAACAAAAAGAAGTAATGAAGAGGAATTTTGTTCTAGGAATATTAGTTTGGATGTATTTGTATAACATGTTTACATAGTCAAATATCCCATCATTATCTAAATAAATAAGACAAGCCTCAAGATTTGTTGATTTAAAATATAATAACAATCACTCTCCCTTACGGCTCAACTACACCTCTTATAATATATTAAATAATGATTAAAAAAATTGGTAAGAGTAAAATTTGTTTGGGGTTGTAAAATTTGGTATAGTTATAAGCCAATTCCATCACCGCCTTTACGTGCTCTTGCTGTCTCCTCGTTTGTCGCATTCGCTTTACGCTCACACTTACTTTTCTTTTCTTCCTCTTCCTCGTTATTTATGTGAGATATTTGCCTTTCTCCTCGGATGCCGCTCTTGATTAGGAAATAGGAGGGGAAGTAAGGCAGAGAAAAAACTCCTCTTCCTCGGATTCTGCTCTTGATTAGGAGCACATGTCATAACTATTTTACGAAAGACCAGCGCACAGTCACCAACAGATCGCTAAGCAGCGCGACTCGATCGCCCGACGTGGGGATTTCAATAAAGCTGTTTACTGTTTCTGTTTCTGTTTCTGTTTCTGTTTCGATCTTTAGCAACTCCATGGATTTGCTAAATTTCATAGGATAAATTAGGCGGAGAATTGGGACACTTGATTTGCAATAGGGTGCAGGTGGGTGGAGGACTGGTTGGTCGCGGGTTCGAATTTTTGCATGCCGGAAAAAGAAAGAAAGGTTTTTTGTGTCTCAAGTTTCAGGAAGCAGCTGTTGCAGTCGTCTTTCGTTTTCATGTCGAGGAGAGGTAAAGGAAAAGTATAGTGGTTGGCTGGCAATTTAATCTGAGTAGAATAGATTGATGTGTGTGTGTTTTGAGCTAAGGATTTGTGTAAATGAAGGGAATTTCCAATGTTTTTGGTACTGGTTGAATAATTGTTGTTTGATTCCGCAGCGGTTGGCCTGTTTTGTTTTGGCTTACAAAACGTAAAATGGCATCCTTATCCTTTGCGAAAAACCCACTCATGTTTTGCCTACACATGGACTGTCGTCAATCATGCTGAAACATAGGGAATATTTTTTCTGGTCAATTATCTTAATGCCTGCTCCAAATGTTTACCTATTTTGGCATTACTGTAAAGTCTTTGGTGGTTTTGTTTGTTTTGCTTGTCTAACCGTCTGCCAGTGCTTTTATTGTTATATGCCTTTATGCTGAAGAGCTGTCCATAATCTCCATAAACCAATGTTTTGGATCAGTTATTTTGCTGATTGCTCTGGGCTTTGCTGCATCACAAGAGCCCAGAGATGGCTCCATTTCAATTTGATCTCTGTTTATGAATTCCAGAGAATTACAATAGCTCTTATATTGACATGTATCTAGGTTTGCTGTTAATAATTTGGCTGTTTCAAGGATTTTTTTTTCCTTTTGGGGATCAAGATTCAAGTCCTTAAAAGAATAGGATGGTCACAGTTTTTTTTTGGGTCCCTCTCTCTTCAATCTCTATCCTCCATAGCTAGTGAGTGATCTTCCCAATAACCCATCACGCATGACCTCATGAACTTGAGTAGCCAATATTGAATTAGGTGATGCTTAGTTTAGGGAAGAGATGTGATTGAAACCCGGCGAAATTAACCTTTGCCTAACATCAATTGACTCTCAGATGACTGGGTGAATGTAACAGCCAGTTGCTTGAATGCAAGGCACCTGTCAAATGGGCTTGAGACTAACAAAATGTTCACATTACCTTCAAATTTGTTTCAATGGTGATCGATACTGGACAGGATTGAAACTGACAAAAATGATCTCTATGTTCAGGCCATTGCACCAGCAATCCAACTTAATTGAACAGCCACCCATTTCAATACACCCATCAGGCCATTGCACCAGCAATTTCACTTGAATTGGACATCTAATGGAAGCCACCCATTTCAATATTGAAATGGGTGGCTTCCATTAGATGTCCAATTCAAGTGAAATTGCTGGAAATTGGACTTGAAAGTCACTTATTTCAATACACCTATTGCACCAGCAATTTCACTTGAATTGGACTTCTAATGGAAGCCATCCATTTCAATATTGAAATGGATGGCTTCCATTAGATGTCCAATTCAAATGAAATTGCTGAAAATTGGACTTGAAGTCACCCATTTCAATACACCCATTGCACCAGCAATTTCACTTTGAATTTCACCCATTTCAATATTATCTTAGATGGAAGTCGCACATCCTAACAATATTCAATACGAATCTCAAGATCAAAGTCGCACATTCCAACAGGACCAACACTATTTCAAATGGAAGTTACCTATCCCATCACAATTCTAGATGGAAGTTGCCTATCTCAGTACTAGTCTAATTCAAACTAGATGGAAATTACCTATTCTAGGTGGAAGTTACCTATTGAGAGCTCAACCACAAAAAAGTTTTCTGCCATATCAGTTAAAATTCTCATCAGTTTTTTCCACCAATAAAACTTACCCTATTCCAAAAATTTCCCACCATCAAAAATACTATACCTGACATCATTTTGCAAGCCCAGATCAACGACTGTGTGAAACAGTCTTTCCAGATTGGATTACATTTCTTTAAGGGTTTACAAGCAAAAAAATTTGGGTGCAATATTCTCTAGGGCATCACTCAAAGCTCTAAATAATAACTGTTTTTCTTTTTAGGGCAATGTTTAAAGCAGCACCATAACTTATTAAAAAATACTGTGCAGAGATGGCACCATCATCTTCGAGCTCGCCATGCGCGGCCTGCAAGTTTCTTCGCCGGAAATGCACAGCAGAGTGTGTATTTGCGCCCTATTTTCCCCCAGACCAGCCCCACAAATTCGCCAATGTGCACAAAATATTCGGCGCAAGCAACATAACAAAGCTGCTAAACGAACTGGCACCACACCAGAGAGAAGATGCAGTGAATTCCCTAGCCTACGAAGCAGACGCACGGATGAAAGACCCAGTTTATGGCTGTGTCGGAGCCATTTCAATCCTCCAAAGGCAGATGCACCATTTGCAGCGAGAACTGGCGGCAGCACACGCCGATCTCGCGCGCTACACTGGATCTTCCGCGGTCGCGGTTTCGAATCCCGTTGCCTTATTACAGCAAGGTCCCTCTTTGGGCATGGGAATGGGTATTCAGGCTTCTTCAGGTCTGGGCATTTCTATGGGCGGAATGCATCACCAACAGCAACAGCAAGCACAAGTTTTTGATGGGCAGCTCACAAGGGAACAGTTAGCAGAGTTAGCAAGAGTTGGAGGAGGAAGTTATGAAGTTGGGCTTGCGGCACTGGGAATTAACAGCAGTATTCCTCCAAGTCCTACAGGAGGGCAGCCATTTAATCACAGGTTAACCTCTGGTAGTGACGGCGCCAGCCGGAATAGCGGTGGTGGAAGTTTGGGACACTTGTCTCCACATTAAACAATCAATTCTGCTTGCTTTCTTCCAGGTAATAAGCTAATAATCCCTATTACATTTTCAAATTGGGGTTGTAATTCATCAATGCTTCCTTGTATGATATTTCCCTATGTTTTCTTATATTGGAGAAACCATTTTTCCCTATGTTTTCTGCATTTCTTTTTATGCTCCCTACATATTTTTGGGGGGCTTTTCCAAGAATTTTGCCCTTTATTTGGGGTTTTTTCCAAGAATTTTGCCCTCTATTTCTGTCCCAGGATAAGTGTCTTGTAAGATATTATTAGCTAAATATAGTGAAGACAAGTATTGTGTGAGATATTATGACAACACATATCTTTGGCACGAGATATATAGAATAAATTATCAATGAAAATGTTTTGCTTTTCAACATATATACATTTTCAGAGATTCGTATGATGTTATTTGAAAAAAAAAAATTATTTGAAAAAATGTGGTTTAAAAATTTGGCATTCAATTTATCATCCATATAGATTGGAATGTAAAAGATGTTAATATGTAAAATTAATTAAAAATGAATGTGTTTTTAATGTGTGATAAATTTTATATATAAAAATAAAAAGTTGACATGCAGTCTAGGCTTAAATTTGATGGTCTGGGCTTAAATTTGATGGTCGTATGGCCGTATTTGGCTATTTTTGTCTTAAGATACAATCAAAATTTTAAAAAGATTGTATCACATGAAAGGGTAGATTTTAGATAGAACGTCAAAATTTCTATAGAGTTATTTTGATATATATATTTAGTTTATATATAATAATTTTTTATAATAAATGTCTTAATATTCAAAGGGCAAGTTTGAGTAGATAACCCTCATGAAAAAATTGCTTGACAGTTAGGGTCGACCGTCAAATTTAGACCCTGCATGCGGTAACATAAATAATGATATAGGAAGATGAATAATGATATAGGAAGATGACGCACAACAAACATAGTACAAGTAAAAATGTGGGAGTAAAGAAAAGAATACAATGGGTTTGATCAATATGAATGGAAATATATGGAACACTTCATTTTTTTTCGCATCAACTTAAACTCAAAGGAAATACACAAACAACATAGACAAGGGGATACAAGTAAACATGATTATTCATGACCCCTAGGTGTCAACATGCACCAAAAAGAGGTGACTTTTGCATTATACGTAAACAAATTGTGAACACAACAAGGTAACAAACATCAACATAAAGATAAAATAGAACGATTTATGTAACATACTCATCATACAACTTTTTTGTTTTGAGGAGGTCATCCATTAGATGCCCAATTCAAATAAGATACAATCAAAATTTTAAAAAGACTGTAACACATAAAAGGGTAGATTTTAGATAGAATGTCAAAATTTCTATAGAGTTATTCTGATATATATTTAGTTTATATATAACTTTTTATAATAAATATGTCTTAATATTCAAAGGGCAAGTTTGAGTAGATAACCGTCATGAAAAATTTGCTTGACAAGCAGGGTCGACCATCAAATTTAGGCCCTGCATGCAATAACATAAACAATGATATAGGAAGATGAAGCACAACAAACACAGTACAAGTAAAAATGTGGGAGTAAAGAAAAGAATACAATGGGTTTGATCAATATGAATGGAAATATATTTAACAATTCATTTTGTTTTTGGCATCAACTTAAACTCAAAGGAAAAACACAAACAACATAGACAAGGATACAATTAAACATGATTATTCATGACCCTAGGTGTTAACATGCACCAAAAAGAGGCGACTCTTGCATTATACGTAAATAAATTGTGAACGTAACAAGGTAACAAACATCAACATAAAGACAAAATAGAACAATTTATTTAACATACTCATCATACAACTTTCTTTTTTGTCAAAATATTCCATAGAGAAAGCACTAAAATTAGTCTGTTTCTAGAGGTGCCACTCTCATCAAGGAAATATATGCCAAGAGTATAAAAGTCTCTAAGAGAGGACCAATGTCATTTTCAAATTTTGGAACCCAAACTTGTTTGGGTTTATCCTCCTTTGTGGCAATGGGAGTAGGTTGGGGCTTTGTGTTTGGTGAGAAGGAGGCTTAGATTCATTTTTAGGCTATGTTGGGATAAGTGGATGTAGTTGTGAATGTTTAGGATCAATTTTAGGTCTAGGTTGCATATATGTGGTGTGGGAAGTGTGGGCTTGGGAGTATTTTTGGATTTATAATGCATAGGGGATTGATAATTAACAGCTTAGGTTTTGTTTTAGGTTGAATTGTGGGAGTAGGAAGAAGTGAAGCAAGGGATGAAGATGGAGTGAATGATCAAGATTAGTTGAGAACACGAGGGTAAAGGGCCCAAATGTGAAGTATCATTAGGATTATGTGGTTTCAAATTTTGGAAAGTACCATTTGAAAATAATTAGTGCTTTACCCTTTATTGCTTCTTACATATAGTATAAGACACAATGAAGCATTCATAACATGGTTCTTTCATAGTGAAAATAAATGTATCTATGGTAAAATGTGTTATGTTTGAAACTTTCTTCTATCATTGAAACTTTCTTTAAAATTCAATGTAGTGCATTTCACAATATTTATTAGTCTCATGCCCTAGAGATCATATTCATACTAGAAACAACTAAGGATTAAATCCATTCTGTGTGTTTTCATTTGTTTTCCTCCTTAAGTCCTTACAATTTCAACTACTACCACTTTTAGAAGAATTTGTGATTAGGACCACTACTACATACACATTGACCACTTCTTTTGCATTTTCAACTATGGCAAAGTCTTTTTTTGTTTTAGGATCCTAGTTGTGTATTTTCTCACAATAGATTGGGCTGAAGCATATAAAAAGGGTTGTCATACTTTATTTTTTTATTGAGGAAGATCTTGAAAGAAGGCTTATGAAACCCCATCCATGCAGTGTATTTTTTAAGCTTTCCACACATTTTATAGTCAACCAATCTAATGAAGTGTATTACCATTATTTTTAAGCATCTTGCCTTAATTGTACTAATTGCATTTTGCATTTTAGAATGTAGAAGCATTGCCACTTATAAAAGAGTTAATGGCTTACACAACTCATGTTTACCTTGATTTTGAATGCTTTTCATTTTCTCATTGACTCTCAAGAAAATATGATTTTGGGTATTGTTCCTATTTTTCACAATAAATTGAGCACTTCCAATTTGACAATGGGCCTTGCACATTGCGATTGCAGACATACTATCATCTCAAGAGTGGTTGATTTGTTTTATTCCAATGGCTTCTTGAAACAATTGTCAAGATTCATCATGACCATCAAGAAAAAGCAATGAAAATGGGATGAAGGTGAAGGGAATGGTTGTTCTGAGCTAGTTAACATTATGAAATTATTCTATTCGGCTCATGCGCTACACAAGCAACACAAGTATAAGAAGGATTTGTGATCTTATTCACTCAAAACTCACCCCCAATAATCATGGATTTTCTTGCAAGGAAAAAAATATTGTAAGAATGATTGTAATGAAAGGATTTTCTTTATAACTTAGGGAAAATAAAATTGGCTAAATTGTACACAAGATGACTTCCATATTTTCAACCAAATTAATATTACCAATAATAATTACTATATGTAGTGGAAAAAGGAGATCATTATCATCATGCAAATTCTAATTATCATTATTTCACATCATATTAAAGTCTCAATTGATGTAACAACTATTGTTATATTCTAATATAGAATTGACAAAGTGTGAGGGCATGCATAGAAATTTCACCACATGACCCGGGATATTCTTTGGATTTAAAGAATCATATATTGAAAGGTTTTTAACACTTGATAGGGGTCATTCTTCCGAATAGGAATGAGGTAAGTGACAACCCATCTTGTTCCAATTTATTCATGTGAGTTTATCTACTCTCAAGAGCTTGAATATTATATTGAATGGAATTTTCACCAATTATAGGGTAGTTGATCAAATTTTTCCTTGTGTAGTTGTAACAAATGCATACGACTTATATTTTTGTTGACCATAATACTATTAATCAACTCCCTACTTTTTTTATCATTTTTTACTATTTGCACTTGTTTGCTTGCACTTTTATTTTCTAAACCAATTTATCATAAAATAATATATTAAATGGAATGAGATAGTCCTAGTTAATTCTCTTATGATAAAATGTACTCAATTCTATGCTCTAGCACCCACAACACTAATACTTATTCTCTAAAACCCATATTTTGGGTTCAATTTAGAATTTTTTGCATGATTAAACACTTATTTGAGAGGTCTGGTGGATTATATTATATGGTTGTAATAGATTTTGGATACAAGGCAAAACAAGATAAATACGACAACATAATAAATGATCATCATGATTTCAAATATCTAGGCTTAATTTGATGATAAATGTACATTTTGAGGGATAAACTAAATTATTAGTTGAGATTACTTCCCTCTTGGATGGATACAACAAGCTTGTTGAATTATTAATGTTCTAATTGATATATCTCATAGTGAGGGAGACTCAATCATAATGTATATAGAGATGTAATGTCTTCCACAAATAATTTTAATGATTTAATTTTAGATTTGACTCAATAAACAAGATCACTCAAAAAACCCAAAAATTTCTTCACAATTTTTCGTTAAACTATGCAAGACAAACATTGACAATTTTGCCCAAAAACACATGAAATCATTTCCATTGATCATAATCTAATTTTTATACTGATTTTTACTATTACAATAGCTAATACAAGAAAAATGACAGCAACAATAATCTAAAACATAACTCTTCTCAAAACACCACAAAAATCCAACAAACAACACCACAAAAATAACACTATTCTGCTTTAATTAATAAGATGAATCTCCACAACTTATGAAACTAACTTCAATGGACAAATGAACAAAAACAAAACTATACTATAGTAGCAATACACTAATCTATAACAACAAAAACATAACATCCACACTAGAAACAACACCATGTTAGGAAAGGTGTTTCAACCTTGTAACTACAAAAGGTTTCTATTCTTCCCAATTTTGGTCTTTTGGAATACCTTTTATCTTGAAGAATGGTTTAGAACTTTCAAAGTTTCCAAAAGGGGCTAAAAATGTGAGGGCTTACTATTTTTAGTAACTCTACATTTGAACACGGATGTAATTGCAACTTTCTCAAAAGGTTGGGAACTGCAGAGTAAACATCTTAGGTGAGTTTTGACTCAAGATCATGCCTACATTGCAAGATATTGAAGTTTATGATTTTTGAAACTCTTGGAAAAAGTTTCAAACTCATATTTGAGGCACTTAGAAGTCCCTAAATGCCCTGAAAGTTGTCATAATTGATGAAGTAGGTTATAGCTTGATAGATCTCTTCACGAGATTTCCAACGCATAAAACAGTTCATCAATCAGACACCTAGATCAAAAGTTATGGCCTCTGGAAGTTGGACCTCCTATTTTGGGAAATGTGAAAATGTGGTGGACACATAAAAGAATTGTAAAAGGGATAGTTACACATGTTGGTGTGTGATTTAGCACATCACAAGACATTTTTGGTTGGAGATAATTTGGGCACCACTTTTGGGTGGTTTTGGCTCATGGTTTTGTAATTACCATTGACAATTTATTGTATTGTATCTCCAGAGGTTGTGTGTAAGAGTCTTATAGATGTTGAGTTGCCTCCAGATCTCTAGTTGGTTATACTCATATGAAATCTTGTTTTGCAAGTATATCATAATTTTCTTGAATAATATATTGGGCACTTTTGGAGTGTGGGGTTTTTCTCCCAAAAGGGTTTCCCCACGTAATTATTGTGTTGTGGTATGATTTCTATTTGTGTTTATTTTTGTAACTATTGTAAAGGTCTAAAAATTTCTGCATATCCCTCCCCTCAAGATTAGTGTAGGAAGTTGTTCCGCTACCTTAGCTTCCTTACAAGTGGTATCAAAGCTTGATCACCTTTGGTTTTAGTTGTGGGTTGATGGGTTTTTTGAACTAATCTAGTTTTGAGTGGGAGCTTGTGCAAAAGATACTTTGTGATCTTGTTGCAGGGATTATTAGATGGTGAGCACATTAGTGAGAATAGAGGTAGGAAAATTTTCTGGTAACAATTTTTAGATGTGGAAGTTGAAGATGGAGGATCTGTTAATGATCGAGATTTGTGGGATGTTATTGATGAGAATGTTTCAAGGCCCACAAATGCTACTTTGGCTACTGCATATGATGTTATGGACTATAAAGCCAAGGGTCTAATTAGATTGTACCTGACATACTCTATTTTAATTAGTGTCCATGAAGAACCCTTTACAAATAAACTATGGAAGAAGCTCAATGAGATATATCAAGCCAAATCTTTAGTGAACAATATTTTCTTGAGGAAGAAATTGTATTCCTTGAGAATGGAAGAGGGTGGACGAAATGCAGACCACCTAGAACCATTCAATATGTTGATGGCTCAATTGACATTAGTTGGTGTAAAAATGGATGAGGAGGAGAGATGTCAGAACATGCTTTGTTCTTTGCCTAATTCATGGGATTCTTTTGTTATGGCGATTGGGAGTACTTATGTTGTCTTGAAAGTTGAAGATGTTGTGGGTTCTTTGCTTTATGAAAAAATATGGAGGAAGGTATCCATTAGTGCTAAATAAGCCCTAAGTGTTTATGGAAGACCCAAAGAAAAATTGAGGCAATAAAAGCGAGAAGTGTGACAAATCCAAGTCCAAGGGGAGATCCAAATCTCCTAGAAAGTCCAAAGTTAGTTGTTGGAATTGCGGTAAGCCTAGACACTTTTGTAAGGAGTGTAAATAAGAAAATAAGAAAAAAAAGAAAGTTGATTCTGATTCTGAGTTTGAGAAGGAAGATGGTGATGCATTCATTGTAGCTTTGACCACTTGTGTAGGTAATGATGCATGGTTGCAAATGGGTGTTCAAGAAAAAGATTGGTTCAGAAGGAGGTATTGAAAAGTACAAAGCATGGTTGGTTGTGAAAGGTCACTCTTAGGTTGAGGGTGTTGATTACAGTGAGATATTTTCTCCTGTTGCAAAAATTACATACATTAGATTCTTGCTTTCTATTGCTACTGCTTATGATCTAGAGGTTGAGCAAATGGATGTGAAAATGACTTTCCTACATGGTGATTTGGAGGAGGATATTTATATGACACAACCAGAGAACTAAAAGGTGAAAGGTAAAAGTAATTTGGATTGCAAGTTGAAGAAATCTTTGTATGGCCTCAAATAAAGTCCTAGTATATGGTACCATAAATTTGATACATATGTGTTGAGTTTGGGATTTGAGCGTTCTAAATCTAATCACTGTGTTTATTATAAATATGATGGTGATTGTTTCCTGTTTATTACATTATATGTTGATGATGTGTTTTTATTGGTAAAGGGAAATGAATGATTTCAAAGCTAAAGTCTCAACTTGTAGATAAATTTGAAATGAAAGATCTTGGTGTAGTTAAACACATTTTTGGAATGGAAATAAGAAGAAATAGAGTGAACAAAAAACTATGGCTTGGCCACAGTAAGTATGTGTTCCATATATTTCCATTCATATTGATCAAACGCATTGTATTCTTTTCTTAACTCCCACCTTTTTACTTGTACCATGTTTGTTGTGCTTCATATTCCTATATCATTGTTTATGTTACTACATGTCAACCTTTTATTTTTATGTATAAAATTTATAAAACATTAAAAACACAAACATTCATTTTTAATTAATTAAATTACATATTAATATATTTTGCATTGAAATCTATATATGGATGATAAATTGAATGACAAATTTATAAACCACATTTTTCAAATAAAATTATTTTTATTGCAAATAACATTATACTTCTAAAAAACAAATCTATTAAAATGTATATATGTTGAAAAGAAAAGCATTTTCATTGATAATTTATTATGTATATCTCCTACGAAAGATATGTGTTGTCATTTAGCTAATAATATCTCACACAACACTTGTCTTCACTATATTTGGCTGATAATATCTTATAGAACACTTATCCTGGGACAGAAATAGAGGGCATAATTCTTGGAAAACCCCTCTAAATAAAGGGCAAAATTCTTGGAAAAGCCCCCCCAAAAAATATGTAGGGAGCATAAAAGAAATGCAGAAAATAGAAAAATGGTTCCTCAAATATGAGAAAACATAGGGAAATATCATACAAGCATTGATGAATTATAACCCCAATTTGAAAATGTAATAGGGATTATTAGCTTATTACTTGAAAGCAAGAAAAATTGTTTAATGTGGAGACAAGAGTCCCAAACTTCTGCCACTACTATTCTTGATGGCATCGTCACTACTAGAGGTTAACCTGTGATTAAATGGCTGCCCTCCTATAGGACATGGAGGAATGGTGCTATTAATTCTGAGTGCCACAAGCCCATCTTCATAACTACCTCCTCCCACTCTTGATAACTCCGCTAACTATTCCCTTGTGAGTTGCCCATCAAAAAATTGTGCTTGTTGTTGATGTTGGTGATGCATGGAATGAGAGGTGATGCCCACAAAAATGCCCAGACCTAATGAAGCCTACATACCCATTCCCATGCCCAAAGAGGGACCTTGCTATAACAAGGTGATGAAATTTGAAACCGCGACCACTATTCAGGATTTGATTCTGCTATGTTTGAAACTTTCTTCTATCATTGAAACATTCTTTAAAATTCAATGTAGTGCATTTCACAATATTTATTAGTTTCATCCCCTAGAGATCATATTCATACCAGAAACAACTAAGGATTAGATCCATTTTGTGTGTTTGCATTTGTTTTCCTCCTTATTAAGTCCTTATAATCTCAACTACTACCACTTTTAGAAGAATTTGTGATTAGCACTACTACATACACATTGACCACTTCTTTTGCATTTTCAACTAGGGCCAAGGTTTTTTTGTTTTAGGATCCTAGTTGCCTATTTTCTCACAATAGATTGGGCTGAAGCATATAAAAAAGGGTTGTCATACTTTATTTTTTGGTTGAGGAAGATCTTGAAATAAGGCTTATGACATTACATCCATGTAGTAATTTTGTTTTTTTTAAGCTTTCCACACATTTTATAGTCAACCAATCTAATGAAGTGCATTACCATTATTTTTAAGCATCATGCCTTAATTGTATTGAATGCATTTTGCATTTTGGAATGTAAAATAATTATTGCTTATAAAAGAGTTTATGGCTCACATAAGTCATGTTTACCTTGATTTTGAATATTTTTCATTTTCTCATTCACTCTCAAGAAAATACGATTTTGGTTATTGTTCCTATTTTTCACAATAAATTGAGCACTTTCAAATTGACAATGGGCTTTGCACAGTGTGATTGCAAACATATAGTCATCTCAAGAGTGGTTGATTTGTTTTATTCCTATGGCTTCTTGAAACATTGTCAAGATTCATCATGATCATCAAGAAAAAGCAATGAAAATGGGATGAAGGTGAAGGGAATGGTTGTATTGAGCTAGTTGACATTATGAAATTATTCTATTCGGCTCATGCACTACACAAGAAACACAAGTATAAGAAGGATTTGTGATCTTATTCACTCAAAACTCACCGACAATAATCATAGATTTTCTTGCAAGGAAGAAAATATTGTAAGAATGATTGTATTGAAAGGATTTTCTTTATAAAAGGGAAAATAAAATTGGCTAAATTGTACACAAGCTGACTTCCATATTTTCAACCAAATTAATATTAGCAATAATAATTATAATATGTAGTGGAAAAAGGAGATCATTATCATCATGCAAATTCTAATTATCATTATTTCACATCATAGTAAAGTCTTAATTGATGTAACACTTATTATTTTATTCTAATATACAATTGACAAAGTGTGAGGGCATTTGTAGAAATTTCACCACATGACCTGATATTCTTTGGATTTAAAGAATCCTATATTGAAAGGTTTCTAACACTTGATAGGGGTCATTCTTCCGAAGAGGAATGAGGTAAGTGACAACCCATCTTTTTCCAATTTATTCATGTGAGTTTATGTACTCTTAAGAGCTTGAATATTATATTGAATGGAATTTTCACCAATTAAAAGGTAGTTGATCAAATTTTTCCTTGAGCAGTTGTAACAAATGCATACAACTTATATTTTTGTTGACCATAATACTATTAATCAACTCCCTATTTTTTCTACATCATTTTTTACTATTTGCACTTGTTTGCTTGCTCTTTTATTTTCTAAACCAATTTAGTATAAAATAATATATTAAATGGAATGAGATAGTCCTAGTTAATTCTCTTATGATAAAATGTACTCAATTCTATGACACTAATACTTATTCTCTAAAACCCATATTTTGGGTTCAATTTAGATTTTTTTGCATGATTAAACACTTGTTTGAGAGCTCTAGTGCATTATATTATATGGCTGTAATAGATTTTGGATACAAGACAAAAAGAAGATAAATATGAAAACATAAAAAGATTGAGATGGTTTTCCTTTCATATGTGGCCTTTCTTTGTATGGTATGTGCCACTTCTAACTCCACTCTTTTAATATGTCATCTTCTTTAAAACTTAAAAAATTAAATGATCATGGTGATTTCACATATCTAGGCTTAATTTGATGACAAATGTACATTTTGAGGGATAAACTAAATTATTAGTTGAGATTACTTCACTCTTGGATGGATACAACAAGCTTGTTGAATTATTAATGTTCTAATTGATATATCTCATAGTGAGGGAGGCTCAATCTTAATGTATATAGAGATGTAATGTATTCCATAAATAATTTAATGATTTAATTTTAGATTGGATTCAATAAACAAGATCACACAAAACCCAAAATTTCTTCACAATTTTTCATTAAACTATGCAACACAAACATTGACAATTTTGCCCCAAAACACATGAAATAATTTCCATTGATCATAATCTAAGTTTTATACTAATTTTTACTATTACAATAGTTGATACAAAAAAAACTACAGAAGCAATAATATGAAACAAAACTCTTCTCAAAACACCACAAAAATCCTACAAACAACACCACAAAAATAACACTATTATGCTTTAATTGATAAGATGAATCTCCACAACTTCTGAAACTAATATCAATGGAAAATGAACATAAACAAAACTATACTACAATATCAATACACTAATCGATAACAACAAAAAACATAACACCCACACTAGAAACAACACCCCACACAACTTCACTAGAAAAAATGCAAACAACACAACACACTGCACAACTAGAACAACCTACAAAAACCTACAAATAGTTGAAGATCCAATGCAATCTATGAGTAAGAATGCCTTTAGAAATCAATGGGTTTTCATCCACTAATTTCTACTTTCAATGGGTTTCGTCCACAGAAGGAATTGTAAAAGCACAAGTGCTCATACAGAAAAGTTGAGAGAAAAATATCATCAAAAATTCTTTCTACATGCAAATCCCTGCATATAAATAGAGCCCATCAATTCCAAACACCCCTCTCTTGGAAAATAAATTAAAATAATTTTATTTCCAACAACTTCCCTTAAATGGTGCTCACCTGTCACAACCGCTGCAAGATTCGTGGCTAAAACTAAACAATAACTCCCCTCTTACAAGTTGTCATAGATTCTATCATATTCATCACAAGGTCTTTTATTTTTATCTTTGGGAGTTACAAATGACACCTCATAAAACCCATGCCCCCCACTTGTGCAATAAAATAATAATAATTAATATTTAATTACTCACAAGAATAATAAATCCTAAATTTATGGGATTACAATTAAAATATTAAATAAAATGTTTTCCTATTATTTTTCCTTAGCCCACAGGAAATATAGGAATGGGCTAATCATTTATCCAAGTTAAATTTATTAGAAAGGGGACATGACAAGTCCACCGTTCCCAAAATTGCTTATCCTCAAGCAATTCAAATTAGGATGCTCCAAAACTTCAGGACCTTCCCATGTGACATCTTCTACAAGAAGATTCTTCCAACAAATAAGATATTATGTTATACTTATTTTCCTCAAGTTCTTCACCCTATTATCAAGAACAACTTCTAGAATCAAGAGTAGCCTTCCCTCATCATCTAGACGTGGCAAATCAATTGAAGGAATAACATGTAAACCAACTACTTTCTTCAAACAAGAAACATGAAAAATATGAATTTTACTATTCTAAAGTTCTAACTCATATGCCACTTCACCCACTTTCTTGGCCATAAAAATTTGGTTTGAGCTTTTCCGCTCAACTTTTCTTGATAGAAGATTTCCTATATGGATACAATCTCAAAAACACCATGCCACCCACTTCAAATGTTCTCTTTGTACGCTTCCTGTCTGCATATATCTTTTGTTGATTATGTGCTTGTTGTAGATTATCTTTTAGTAATCTCAATATATCTTGGCTTTGATTTACCAAGTCACTCGCTGCTGGTACTCTGCTATTTATAAATATAAGATCAATAAAATTCAATGCATCATATCTATATAATGTTGTAAATGGAGACATACCAATAAACATGTGGAAAGGCGTGTTGTAATAATATTCTCCCAAATGTAGCCATTTAATCCAAGTTAATTGTTGGCTTGAGACATAGTTTCTCAGATATCCCTCAACCCACTTGTTCACTATCTTAGTTTGTCCATCTATTTATGGATGGTAGCTTGTGCTTGGAGTGAGCTTGGTACCTGTCAAGTGAAATAATTCCTACCAAAACGAATTGAGAAATCTACTATCTCTATCACTGATGATAGTCTTGGACAACCCATGTAATCTAAACACTTCTTTGAAAAATAAATCAGCAACTTGAGAGGCTTTGAAATTTGTATAGATAGCAAAGAAATGTGCATATTTTGTCAATCTATCCACTACAACCAAAATGCAATCTTTTTCATGTGCCTTGGGTAATCCAGTAATGAAATCCATGCATATGCTTTCCCATTTTTGTTTAGGAATGGGAAGAGGTTGTAGCAACCTTGTAGGAAACACATGCTCTTCTTTATGATGTTGACAAGTTGCACATTCCCTTATGTGCTTAAGAACATCCTCCTTGAGACCCTTCCATGAGAATCTCTCCTTGACTTGTCTATAGGTTCTAAAAAATCCTAGATGCCCTGCTAAAGGTGCATCATGAAAGGCTTCCAAATTTTTCTTCTTCATTTTGGATTCAAGAACAATGAACACTCTATTCTTGAATAAAATGAGCCCATCTGCTACTATGTACCTATCATACTTCTCCACTTCATCAAGAATATTAGTAGCAAATGAATTCTTAGCATACTCTGTCATAATAGAAACTTTCCAATATGTAGAAATAGTAGAAATGATGCATAGAGTGATCATTCTAGAGAGCATAAACTACTATATTATTCTTTCCCTTAACATATTATATATCAAAATCATATACTTGTAGCTTACTTACCCAGTTTTGTTGTCTATCATTTAAATATTTATGACCAAGAAAGAACTTCAAACTGTTATGATCTATTTTATCAACAAATCTACCATATACCAGATATTGTCTGTACTTCTCCAAAGCATTCATTGTAGCTAGCATTTCTTCATCATATATGGAGAATCCTCTTTTCAAAATATTTTATCTTTCTACTTTTGAAATCTACGGGGTGTCTTCTTTAAGATAAGACAAGTCCAGTTCCTTCACCTAAAGCATCACACTCTAAAACAAATGGGAGTGAGAAATCTATAATTGTAAGGACTGGATTAGAACTTATTACCTCATTCAACTTCTCAAAGATGGATTATGCATTCTCTATCCACTCAAATGCTCCCTTCTTTGTCAAATCAGTAAGAGGTGTTGCAATCTATGAAAACCCCTTAACTAACAAACCTCCTATAATAACTACACAATCTAAAGAAGCCTCTAAGATGCACAAGATTTGTAGGAGGTGGCCAATCTAGAATAGCTTGGATCTTCTATTGGTCCACTTGGACTCCCTTGGCACTTATCACATGCCCCAAGTATAGTATTTCTATTAATCCATATTCACATTTGGACAACTTGGAAAAGAAAGATTGCTTCTCTAGAATACTTAGAACTGTATCCAAATGCTTCTAATGCTCTTCTCAACTTTTACTATAAATTAAAATATCATCAAAGAAAACTAACATAAACTTCCTCAAATGCTTACCAAATACCTAATTATACATTATTGGAAAGTGGCTAGATCATTGGTAATTTCAAATGGCATAAACAAGAATTCAAAGTGTCCAAAATGACATTAGAATGGAGTCTTCTAAATATATTCTTCTCTCATGTAGATTTGGTGATATCCAGATCTCAAGTCAATCTTTAAAAAATAAATGGCTCCATGTAACTCATCTATCTTGGGGATAGGATATCTATTCTTGATAGTCTTTTAATTTAGAGTTCTAGAGTCTATGCACATGCACATAGTGCCATCCTTCTTCTTAACTAGTACCACAAAAGATGCAAAAGGACTAGAGCTAGGCATGATGTACCCCATATATCTAAAAGTTATTTTATAGCTCTCTCAATCTCTTTTTTATACATACTAGGATGACAATATGGAGTAATCATAACAAGCTTCAAACCATGTTCCAACTCTATGATATGCTGAAATCCTCCTTCTAGTGGTAATCCTAGAGGCAAGTCATTAAAAACCACACTACACTTATCCAAAATCTTCTAAATGTCAACATGAAAATGGAACATTCTTACCCTTCAATGGTTCTTTTGAAATTACCAAACAACTAGTAGCCAATGCAACTCAATTTCTTTAAAAAAGTATTTCCATACTTCTCACTATCACCACTTAAGGAGCTCCATTTGTAATTCCTTTCAAAACTACATTTTTTCCATCATATTTGAACTTGAGTTCCATTATTTGATAATTTTGTGAATACTCTCCCAAAGAGTGTAGCCACTGTACATCCAAAACCATGTTAATATCACCTAAACCCACAACATAAAAATCATCACAAACCTTGTGATCTCCAAAGGCTATGTCAATCTTTTGAATCCTCTTTGAACATGGAATGTTATATCCATTAGCAACAATGACATTGAAGCCTTCAAAATCATCTTCTTTTAGTCTTTTTCTTTTTACCAAGCCTTCATCAACTGAAATTATGGATAGTCCCACTATCAATCAACACAATAATCCTTTAGCTAGCAAGCTCTCCATGATCTCTAAAGGGACAGTATCTAGGTGCTCCTAAAAGAACTGCAAGTGTGCCACCAACATTTTCCTCTTTTTCTTCCTCCTATGATCTTCTAAGTCTAAAAATTCTTTAGGTTAATTTGAATCTAAATCTTTGTCTAATACAACCTTGATGTAATGTACTTGACCTTTGCCAAGGCATCTATGTCCTAGAGTCAATGGATCCATGCAAGAAAAAACATAGCTTCTTCCTTCTAAGTTCATTCTTTGTCTCCTCATTAATCTTCTTTTTTTCAAGTGGAAATGTAGCCTTTTGTTGGTGTAAGAAATCCTTTCTTCTATGCACTTCCCTTGGGCTTTTTCCAAAATGATGGCTTTAAATAAGTCTTCTATTGAGGAACTGTAACTTCCAAATCAAAAGCCTTCTTGATAGCTTCTTGCAAAGATAAGGGATACAAATTCCTCACTAATCCCCTTAGGTGCTCAGATAATCCTTCTATGAAAAGTACAAGAAGCCTCCTCTCTAAAATATTAGTAACCATTACAGAAAGCTTCTAAAAATTAGCAACATAATCCTCCACATTGCCACTTTGTTTGAGTTGAGCTAACTCCCTAAAATGCACTTCAGGATCAGGTTCCTATCAAATCTTTCAATCAATCTATTATATAACTCTTCATATGTGTGGATGAGACTATGACCCTAGGTAATCAACCCATGATACCACCAATCATGAGCTATGCCCTTGAGATGGAAAGTGGAAAACTTGATAGATTCATCTTCTATCATTGGTTTGAGAGCCAAATAGGTATCTAACTTTTGTAGCCAAGCACTAGCAATACTTTCCTCTAATCCATCAAAAGTAGAGAGAGTCAGTTTTCCCAAATTGTGCTTCAAATCATTTGGCTTTGACTGTAATCTAGGATCTTGCTTTGTCACACCCTTGGTCTTCCTCATTGTCATGTAATTTGTCAATGTTATGGCCTCTTGGATATCAACTAGGAGTGCTTTGTATTCTGCATAGCAAGCAGAGATGCCCTCCTAAAATTAATTTTGAGTCTCCTCCTCAGGAACAATTTCTTCTCTTTGAATGAAAGTGGGCTTGAAAGGTCTATGTACAAATCCAACCCCTAGATTCTAAGTATTTACTTCTTTTCCTTTTCCTTTATAATTTTTGTTTTCTCTCGAAGTACTAGCTTATCCATTGTTATTGTTATTGTTAAGCATGTTTCAATTATTCTGCATCAATTGTAACATTTGGCTAAACATATCTGCAAGGAATTTTTGTCCCTCTATCATTTGATCAATTTTCCTTGCAACATTCTCCTCCTCAATATTTTTCCTATCTGTCATTGCTTCTTCTTGTTGCAATTTCTTTTTCTCTCTTACCAATGTCTGATTTCCCTGTCACTAGGAAGCATCAATCATCAAGAAAACCCTTCAGGATAGCAAGATCATATCTCTAATACCACTGTAACGTCCTCCACAAATAATTTTAATGATTTAATTTTAGATTTGACTCAATAAACAAGATCACACAAAATACCCAAAATAAACATTGACAATTTTGCCCAAAAATAGATGAAATCATTTCCATTGATCATAATATAATTTTTAAATTAGTTCTTTTGTTACAATAGTTGATACAAAAACATCTACACTAGCAATAATATGAAACAAAAATATTCTCAAAACACCACAAAAATCTTGCAAACAATATCACAAAAACAACATTATTTTTCTCCAAATGATAAGACAAATCTCCATAACTTATTAAACTAATTTCAATGGACAAATTAATAGAAACAACACTATACTATAGTAGCAATACATTGATCTATAATAGTAGCAAACACAACACCCACACTGAAAATAACACCCCACACAACTTCACTGGAAAACCTGCAAACAACACAACACATTACACAACTAGAACAACATGCAAAAACTTGCAAATCCTTGAAGCTCGAATAAAAATTCTAAGTAATATTGCCTGTATAAATCTATGGGTTTTCATCCACTAATATCTACCTTCAATGGGTTTTCATCCATAGAAGGAATTGTAAAAGCACAAGTGCTCATGTAGAAAAGTTGAGAGAAAAATATCATCAAAAGTTCTTTTTGTATACAAATCTCTGCATATGAATAAATCCCATTAATTCCAAATGGCCATCTCTTGGAAAATAAATTAAAATAATTTTATTTCCAACAACTTCCCTCAAATGGTGCTCACCTATCATAACCACTGCAAGATTCTTGGCTAAAAATAAGCAATAACTCCCCTCTTACAAGCTATCATAGATTCTATCATATCCATAATAATATCTTCTATTTTTATCTTTAGGAGTTACAAATGATACCTCATAAAACTCCACACCCCCACTTGTGTAATAAAATAATAATATTCAATATTTAATTTCTCCCAAGAATAATAAATCCTAAATTTGCGGGATTATAATTAAAATATTAAATAAACTATTTCCTTATTATTTTTCCTTAGCCCATGCAAAATATAGGAATTGGCTAATAATTCATCCAAATTAAATTTATTAGAAAGGGGACATGACAAGAGATGTATTAGTTACAATCTTCCTTTCTTATCATTGTATTCATTGATCATGGAAAGGTCCATCCCTTTGCAATAATTTTAATTTTGCTTTGTGTAGAGATGAAAAGTTTCTAATTAGCACTTCCCCTCATTTAGTACCTACTTGTAAGCCCTTTTCTTTAATGAACATTGCAATAGTTTGTTATGACCATTTGATGCATGAACTACCTCTTATCACATATAATCCACTTCACATTCAACTTTTTCCATCCCTAAAACACACTAGTTCCATTTTAATCATCATTTGACTACCTTGGATGTTATCGTGTACCATATTTGTCCCTAGATAGGACTATGCATGTTCACTTCCCCAATGTTAGAAATTTAATTTTTCTAATTCTAGATCCTAGTTTTTTCACTCTAGTTTGTATGCCTATCCTTACCATGCCCAAAAGTTCAAAAATAATCATGTAATTATTTATTAAAGGGAAGGATAATTGCATAAACAAAAAAAGGAGAGAGCACACAACACAAGAAAAGAATAGAAGTGTGCAACATGGTAGAAGCCATTACTACATCTCCATGGTTGCACCTACACACACCTATATGAGTCACTAAATAATCTACACATTCCCCAAGGATGATCATTATTCATCTTTAAAATCTATTTTCTAGACTTGACCATCATTGAGGAAGTTCTTATACTCAGCCTCATCAAGGAAAGTCCCTAAAGGCATCTACGACATCACCTAGTATAGATATAAAAGTTTCATTATAGGTGGTTAAGAGTATAGGGTTGCAAAGGATAAACCTATTATCATGACATCACAATAGATAAATGTTACTACTATAATTGTACATACATTACCATTCCAAAAGGGACAAAATTGTGTGCAATCATACCCAACCTCACATAGAGCAATGAACAAAGGAGACAGTGAAAAGATGACTCATATTCTTGATATTGACTTTTGATCTAGTGTAATCTAAAACATAACTAGAACAAAATGACACCAACCTTTGCAAACAATTCTATAAAGGATTATAAAAAAGTCCCAGGAATGACCCCCCTTCACTAGGGGTTGATTTTCCTCATTGTCAATTATATGAAAGATTAGAGACCAAGCCCTATGAGCCCTATCTTGAGCGTTTAATCAAGGGAGAAGAGAATGTTCAAAATGGTTGATTATTATGACATTGCCTCCAATAATTGTGTGCATTCCTTGAAGAAATCTAAAGAGGATGTTGAGAATAGGGGTATGTTTAATTTTGATTCTGAGGAGTCACTAGAGGATTCAAAGTTCCATGAATTAGAGGATTTTGAAATCCCTAGAGAAAATAGGGAAAGAGGTTGATGGAAAAACCAAAGTCTAAGCCCCATCCAATTAAGAAAATTAACAGGAAAGGAAAAAAGTGGTCTCTGAAGACATTAAGGATGAGGAAGTGGTGGATGAGAAGGATGATAATGATATATGTTAGGAGAACGTTTAGGGTGATGGGTAGAGGATGGTAACAAAAGGGAAATCTATTATCCCAAAAACTTTTAACGGGCCCCCCTTTCTAGGGATTTAGGATCCATCCTCTAGTATCCCGAAAGATTTCTTAGTTCTAGTGGCAAATTCCTCTTTGAGGCAGCAGCTCTCTAATATTTTGGGAATAGTCTAGGAGGCAATGTGAATGGATATACAACATTCCCTTACAAATTGGTTCTTCATTGAAATAAATCATCTAAATTTGAAATTATCTATCATTGAGAAGAATATGGGTGGACAGGTTCAAGTTCAGAGGGAGGATGAGAGTAGAATTTTTTAGGGAGGGAAGTTGTGCCCAAGGTTAATAACCTGGATAAGGATTTATGTGATATGAAATAAAGTAGTGTATCCATGTTGGTGGAGTTGAAAAATGTAAGGATGGTCATAACAAAAGATTGATTAATCTTGAGAATGAGTTAACTACCATAAATGATGACCTAAATAGAGTTATTCAGGTAAACAAATGCACTATCTAGAATAGTGGTATGAGTATCAAGATCTTAACTAAGAATCATAATGAGTTAGTTTAAGGTCTCGAGATAATATGTGTGGAAAACAAAAATACTAATGTACACAAGAATATTAAGGCTAGTCTAAGTACAAGAACAAGGAGTAGTAAGAATAAAACATTTTGAGGAGTAAAAGGAGCTCCAAGACTTCATTAAGCTCCATGAAAACTTGTACTAGTGTAGGACTAGAGGCAACTAAAATGCTTAAACATACGTAAGCCAATTTGATCCATGTATCTCTCTCTTTTGTTGGTGTTGGTTCTTGTGTTTTGTTTTGTTTTATTGTTGGTGTCTAGGTTCGTAGTTTGTGAATGTTTACTAGTGGTTTGGTGTTACTTTTCTGATCTTTTGCTGATGTAAAGGGTTTTAGGGCCCCTTCAAAACCTCTTTTACCTAATTAATCAAAAACTAAGGTCTTCCAAACCTTATCCTATTATTTATGTGTTATGGACAACCTCCTATTTTTTAATTTAGAATTTAAAAGCATATTCAATTTTATTATGCTTTGCAATCATGTTTGATTCTACATTAAAAAACCAATGAAAAAGGAAAATCAAATCTATATTTATGTTTTCATTTTAGTGAACCCAATTTATCTTTCACTTGAGTATTATTTTTATTTTTATTTTAGTGAACCTAAATGTTAAAAACACATGTCCATATAAAAAACTTCTCTCTCCTTACTTGAATGTGAGACTTTTTCTCCTTTGACTACATGCCCAAGTATTCTTCTTGATCTTGCATACCTCCTAGGCATATCCATAACTTCTCATGAACTAAGTGTTTGAATATAAATCCTCAAATAACATTCCTCTTCTCCACTCTTCCCAAGTTCCTCCATCTACTATGTTTCCCACCTTATTCTTTCCTTCTCACTCCTCTTTCACAATTCATTCTCAAAACCTTGCTCACATTCTCTCATATCCCACCTCACCTATCTCTCCAATTTATTATTCCAACCATTTACCCCACCCATTGGTGATCCCTCTTCATCCAACTATTCTCAACCCATAGAAAATACTATTATCTTTTATTTGTCTCAATCTACTCAAATATGTATTTTCCATAATTAACTCCCCCATCTATCCCTCCTAATATTACGCTTGTCCCTCCTCACAACCTTCCTACTATTGTTGGAATCATATATCAAACCCACCACCACTCAACTAATTATACCCATTTTGTCTACATCTATTTGGCTTCATCAATCCATCTCCTCATGATTTCAAGGCTCTTCATCTCCGTGAGGGTTTACACCTACTAAGTTGATATCTATTTGTGTTTCAATCAATCTATTTCATCAATTGCTTTTTCCTCTACCCTGCAAGGGCACACACTCTATTTAACAACAATGTTGGAAGGCTTGAATTCCATTCCGGGGCTTGACTGAGGCAAGCTCCTAAACACCACAACCCCCAACTCCTCTCTTGTGATTGCAAGTTATAGTTATAGGATCTTGTAGAGAGGAGTTGTAGGAGGTTAGAGTAGAGGATAAAGATTTAGGATCTGAAGAAAATAGTGAAGAATATTCCTTCCTAGACAAGGATGTCTACCCCTATGTCCTCCCAATTGTCATTGTCGGAAACCCTTGAGCATGTTGCAGTATTCATCATCTGATAGCTCCAGATTCATAGAAAACGTTGTTAGTTGGACTAGGGCCCCTGTCCCAGTGTCCCTGAAGTTTTTGCTTTCCAAAATCTAAATCTTGGTATTATCTAATATGTATTTAGTGTCTTCCTGTGAGATCACTTGTCATGTTTCATTTGTTTGTTTAAAATTTCATAAAATTAGGGTTTAAGGCTTAATCAGATTAGGGTTTAACAAATTAATCAAAAAACTCTCACTTTCCTTATCATTCCAAGTGACACAAAACCTATAGCTGAGTCCTCTTGCAAAAGTTGTGACTTAACTTGGTTTTATGTCCTTGAATGTTTTGTGTGAAAGGAGGATTTAGTCACACTATCAACCTCATCATCATCATCCTTCTTTTCATATAAAACAGTAAGATGCGTAAGCATAAACTCGACATATAAATGGTTTGGTATCTTCAACATGTTTGATATGCAAGAAGCTTCACTTCTTCGTGAGACCATAATATGCAAGAAGCTTCACTTCTTCATGAGACCATAAGTCACCCTAGGATAGGATATTATGGGGTTTTCCCATGTAACCAGATAATATCCAGTTGGGCAACAATTACCTGCCATATCTTTCAATGCTCAAAATCTATGCAAACTTCAAGTGGCTGACCTTTGGTCACCTTGCAGGAATACACTCTGCATGTGGATATATCCACATGAAAAAATGACACCCTCTCATCCCATTAGCACATAATTCCTTGCATTATCCTATTAATCCTCAATCTCCCGCAACACTTGCAACCTCTGTCATGTCTGGTTGGCCACATATTTCCTTCATTCTGCTATGGAACCCCATTTTCTAGAATGTGCATCTGGTATACATAGTGACAAATAACTCAAACCAGCATATCAAATCACCCACTTTGAGATGAGCTCAAGGGAATGAGAATAGAAAAAAAGGATTGATTTACCAAATGTATCCTTGGCATCTTCAAGATGGAGGTTTAAATGATAAAACAATAGATTTTATAGTCATGCTTTGTGTATTATTGTAGGGAAATTCCATACACCTGGATGTATCCCAAAGTGCCTAAAGAGCTTGTGGATCTAACAGGGCTCTATTTTTTGTAGAGTCTCCCAAAGACATAGAACTCCCTGAATGTTCACTACCATGCAGTCCTTCTCATATTGCTCCATTGAACTAAAGTCAATCTACCAACAAATCTATTTGGAGCTCATAGAGTCATAGGATGTTATCAAGCATATATTAGACTTTCTCCACGAAGGGATATGTTTCATATTTTATGAGTCTTCACTAAGACAGAGATATATCTAGTAGGACAAGATATCCCCATGATATCCTATGGACCTCCATGGGATTGCATTACAACAAGTATATGGAATTGTTACGTTGTAAAACATTTCCCTATGATTTTTTACCTCCTAGTTTAGCTCCTAGGTCCCCTTAATTTCATTATGCATGTTTAAAACTTATCCTGGAGCAATTTCCCCAAAACCCATGTCAAATGGGGCCTAGGGATTCATTTAAAAGCTTAATCAAGACCCAAATCATGCCTTGGAACTTGGGCATCCACTCCCTAGTCTAGGTTGATTTGCTAAGACCTAAATTTTAGGATGTCAACATGGGACCTTTAAAAAGGTTTCCCTCTGTCAGCCTTTTCAATTTGAATTACAAAAATTAGTGGGAATGCATATATAAGTGAGTCTATGACTTCATTTTACACCTAGATGGATAACGCAAACTTGTGATATTGAGCTAAGGGATTTCAAAGTATTCATTGTGTTGCATAGTAGAGTTGTGTTGTTATTATGTTTATTTGTTACAGATTTGGCTTCATCAATCCATCTCCTCATGGTGTGAAAGATTTTAATCTTCGTGAGGGCTTCACCTCTAATGTGACATCTATTTGTGTTTCAATCAATTTATTTCATCATTTGATTTGGAATCTGTCCTCCAATGACATGCACTCTATCTAACAACGGTGTTGGAAGACTTGAATGTCATTCTAGAGCTTGACCGAGGCAAGCTCCTAAACACCACAACCCCCAAACCCCTCTCTTTGTGATTGCAGGTTACATGTGTGGGATTTGATGAAGTGGAGTTACAGAGAAGCAACGCAGAGGATAGAGATTTAGGATATGAGAACAAAGTGTAAAGAATCAACCCTACTGGACTAGGGCACCCACCTCATAGTCCTCCCAACTAGCATCTCCCAAAACTCTGAAGCAGATTGCAGTCTTACACATCTCATTGTTCCAAATCTACAGAAAAATTGCCCTACTAGACTTGGGCACCCACCCCATTGTCCCTAAAGTTTTTGCCTTTGAAAATCTAAATCCTGGTATGTTTCTAATCTATATTTAGTGCCTTCCTATGTGATCATCTATCATATTTTATTCATTTGTACTCGATTTCATTATAATTAGGGTTTGAGGCTTATTGAATCTAGGGTTTGAAAAATCTATCAATATAATCTATCTTTCCATATCATTCCTAAGTGACATCAACCGGTAGCTAAGTCCTCTCCATCTATAGTGACTTGGATCGATTGTTTTCCTTGAATGTTATTGTGAGAGGAGGGTTTGATTGGACACCTTTAACACTATCTTCCATCTTTCCCACATTTTCACATATAACATTTTGGTGAACCCATGTTTATACTAAAATTGCATCTTGTTGTGTATTGTAATCAATTTTTGCATTCATTCATATCATATCTATCATCTTGGATTGAAAAATCTTGCATAAATTTGAAAAAATTGAAAAAAACAAGCATTCTAGGCTTGCATTTAAGGCATAGTTTTGCATATTTTCCTTAGCATATCATTGAAAAATTTTTAATTTATGATATTTACATCAGATCTGAGATAAATTATAGCATTTCATCATTTCATGATCTTTTACCTTGCATTTGCATATCTCATTTGCTAGGGTTTTATTTGAAATTTGCATTTTTTCATATAACCTAGTAATTCCAAAAGCTAGGATTTGTAGTTAAAATATTATTTTAGATTTTACCACTCATTTAAACACTCTTTAAAATCTTATTTTGGACTATAGTGTTTCATCATTGTGTGTCTTTGCATTTAGATTTCAAATTTTGCATTTACACATTGTGTATTTCAACAAAAAAATAAACACATTCATCCATTCTTCTTTAATTTTGATTGTGCATTGAGGATTGTACAATTTTGGCATCCTTTTTGCATCAGATCTAACCTATTTTACATGTTATATTTGATTATATCCCATTCATCCATCATTTTTCATAGTATCATAACATCTTTTGTGCATTTACATTGAAAAAGGTGAAAAAATTGAGTATTTTAAGTTCATAAACAAGCATAGACTTGTGTTGTTTCATTACATTTGTCATAAATATCTTTCATTTCAGATTTTTCATTTATTTTCATGAATATTTTTATTGATCATTTGAAAATTTTGTGTCATTTCATATTGTTGTTTGGAAATTTGCATTTTTTTAATTACACAATGTGTATTTCAACATAAGAAAATAAGCATTCTTTTCACATATTTTACAATAAATCAAAAAATTACCAATATCACCTTTTGTGCAGAACTTTAACATTAAATTCACTTCATTTGTAGTGAAACTATTGTGTTTTTCTTCTTTTCAAAAAGCTTCAAAAACCCGATTTCCTCAAACTAGTGTTGTGGTGTACAAAAGTCTCTCATATTGGTTTGTACATTGTTGTTCTGAGAAATTTCATTATGGCACCTTCATGTAATTTCTCTTTGGTATCTTTGCATACATATATCAAAGATCTTGATTTTCATAGATTCTTAATCCTCATGAGTGAGCATCCTACAATATTAGAAAACTTAACCGAATTCATCTCCATGAACAATCATGAGAAAGATAACTATGATGACACTTCTTCTATGCATCTACTACATGTAATAGTGACCTAGATTTATCTATTTCACCTTATGATCCCCTTCCCAAATTTGTTCCCACTTTTGAGGACATCTTGGTGCAAGAAGATGAAATCATTGATACATTCCTTACCATCACCCCACCCTCTCTTCATTCGAGATATTTGGAAGATGAAGCATCAGTGGATAAAGGGCTTCCTCTCAAAAAGGATTCACCACGGGTAGATAATGACTATTCATCTAATAATCACATGGTACATGAAGTTCCTAAGGCTAACCTAATAGATCTTCCACCTTTGATTTAATGTTCAAGTACCTTGGATATCTCTAAGGAAGTGAAGACCATGGATAGCCCTACTTTGGTTGCAAATTATAGCCTCTTAGACATCACTAACAATACAATCATCATCGACCTCCTTCAAAACACTATACATTCCCTTAATTCTGATGCTCTACCTTCAAAATTGAAAGCAATGGTGGAGGAGGAAAGGCCTCTCACATTAAATCCTTTAGGGATAGATGTCGGGTGTAATCAAAATGAAAACAATGTTAATTCAATCTTCATTAATAGACTTATTCCACCCACTAAAGGGATAATGGATAAGTATACTAATGTTCCTAAAATGATTGTACAAGGGGCACCTAATGCATCTCCTCACTTCAAACAGGTGATGACGGTTCAAGGTGATAAAAAACCACCTCAACCCTTGAATTACATTCTAAATTATGCAAGACATATCACTCAAAGGAATCGTGGTGTTCAAAATGTGTCGTAACAACCACATTACAATGTGATTTCTCACACATACAACACCTGTAATAACAAAAAAAGTAAGAAAGAACCACATGTGCTTGTCTCGCTTCCATCTTCTCAACCTATGCTCCTTCAACCACCTCGTCTTACTCATAAAGGTAGTCAAGAATGTGATCTTGTTGAACAACTTCGTGCTACTCTGGCTAAGATCTCTCTTTGGGATTTAATACAAATATCGCCTATATACCATGGAATGCTCCAAGAATCTTTACAAAAGGTGATTGTATCACATGTTGTTAAGCTGAATGTGTAGCATCCATGTTAGATTGTATACATGCAACAAAAATGAATATTTGGTTTCAACCACATGAATTACCATCAATTGAAGTTCAAAATGAAAATGATCCACTTATAATATTTGTCACAATAGATAAAAAGTTGATAAAGAAGGTTATGATTGACAAGTGATCAACTCTTAAAGTTTGTGGGATTGACTTGCTACGTAAAATCCAGATTGACACTTCTTTAATCAAACCAAATAGGATTAGCATTCATGGCTTTGATAATGTTGGTAGACAATCCATGGGTACCATAACTTTACCTGTAAAGGTTGGACCTGTGCATTATCCACCCTTTTTCATGGCATGCCTGGTTCATTTTCATATAATATGATTCTTAGTAGATCGTGGATCCATGCCATGGGGGCAGTTTTGTCTACCCTTCATCAATCAATAAAGTTTATTTATGGAAATAAGCTCCACACCATTGAAGTCAATCCTAAACCAAATAATTGTTTATATATTGAAACACAAAAACAAGTTAACAATCATAAGAGTCTAAACAACTTGCGGGTTGATTTGTCAACACCTCTTTCCATAGACAATGTTGTGCAAGATTCTAAACCATCAAATGCACTTGTTGGTGATGATTAGGGTTCATTAAATTTATCCCTTCCTATGTGGGGGAATATAAAATTAATAACTTATACTTAGCGCATCAAAAGTCACGTTGATTTCATCCAAGCAATCTTCGGAAACACCTGAGAAATCCAAAGTCTCCTTGGTAGAAAACAAAGACAATAATCTTACTTATACTATAGATTATGAGACCTATGAGACATCATCATCTTCTAAAGAGATGGATTCTCTATGGTTGTGGATTTCAAATTTTGTACAAAAATTGTGACTATGTAGACAATGGTTGTGGTGTGAATCAACAAGGAATCGGAGTACCTTTACAATTATTGAATTAACTACATGGCCGGTATTGGATACCATTTTTTAAGGCCCATCAAAGCTTGTCATCATCCTAAACTTAATGTTAATACAACATAAGCAAGACCAAAAATTAATGCGATACATCCTAAGCTGATAAACAAGAATTATCTACTAGGAAATATCCCATTAAGTTCGGTAAGTATTTCTCCGTCCTTTAGCCATACTTGATGTAGCAACTATTCTAGAGACTCTCAAGGGTGGCCTCTTCCTAGATATATATGTTTTTAGCATTATGTTGTGTTCCCTCATATTATGTTATATGTTGTTTAGATCTCTTTGGATGACCCTTCATACTCTTGTAAGGTCAAGGATACAAGGAGATTGCCTCTGTTGTGAACATTCTTCTATTTGTTTCATCATTCTTCTATCTTTCCTCTCCTCTATTTTATTGTTGTGTGTCGTGCCTCAGGAGCATAGCATTTCGGATGATGTCTTGGAGGAATCCTCCTACATGGTGTTCCTAAGGCACTTGTTTCTCTTCTCTCATTTTATTGTTTACCTTCTTCAATGCTTCTACTTAGTCAGTGGATGACGAAAAAAAATACTGATAAGGACTATGCATCCCTTTAGCAAGTAAGCAAAAATGGATCAGTCCATATATGAAGATGGGGTTGATATAAATCGAACACTTGACTAGTAGAATCACTCCGTATGATATATCATGTTTTCATATCTCTTCTAACAAACATTTGCAATACAACTACTCCATGTACTTTGGATTGTTTTGTATCTCACCTTGTTGTTACACTTGGTTCTGAGGTATCTTTAGTGTAAGCCCAATGGCTATACTTGGTTCTGAACCCACAAGTGTAGCCTTGGTTCTTTGATGTAAATTTTATTTATGCATAGCTTTCATGATTTGATTTGGTTATTATATAAGATGTTCTAACCTTATCTCTTATTGATTATGTTAGCAATTCATATCAATGTGTTTGTAGGAACATTCGGTGATCGTAAGCACATGTCACCTCGGGGGCATGGGCTTTGCAAGAGCTCTTGTTCCCTTGCATGTTTTCTCTCTCTACCTTAATGTGCTTGATATCGTTAAGTGACATCAACCACCTTAAGGTGGGGGCATATATAATGGTATCTATCTGATTATCTTTTACACTAATGAAGCATGTTTGTAAGCCCTTATCACGAGGTGGGATGGTGTATCTCTTGAGCTAGTGCACATCCTTTTAAAATGCAAGCAAGAAAGCCCTCATTGTGAGGCGAGATTATGTATCTCTTGAGCTAGTGCATGTCCTTTTATACAAATCCCTTCTACAAAAGGTGGGATGGTGTATCTCTTGAGCTAGTGCACATCCTTTTATACAAAGTCCTCTATGGAGGCGGGGTTGGATCTTGAGTCATCCACCCTTAAGCATTTCTTATGTCTTCTCTCCGTGTATACTTCGTGTAATGCATGACTGCTCTCATGTCTTCTTTGTGTATTTTATGTTTCCACCGTATTCTCCATGTTTTGTGTGCTTCTTACTATCTTCATTGTGTTTTGTGTGTCTTCCATGTGTTTTCTAGTGCTTACCTAGGATTGGGGGCTAGAAATACTCCTCTAACCTTTGGGTATTCCTTAGCTTTATGTGCTTTGTAATGTCCCCTTTTAGGATATTCTCAATTTCCTACTTGCATACAATAATATCACTAGAAAGGGACATTAGAATTATTAGAGATCAATAAATTTCAGTGATAATATCTAATAAGATCAAAGATAATATAAACATTTCATTCTTTGTCAAAAGATTATTCGTTTCCTTCTTGTCATTCACTAATGATGACTATTCTATAATATATTCCATAAGTACTTTAGGGCGGATATTAAACATAATTCAAGATCCATATCTTCCCTCTTATTTTTCATCCAGGAATTAGGCTTTACATGACTAGGGTGCATTGAAACCATCTCCGACCTGACCATTGGGGAAACTATGTCCCAGCCATTGGGTCTCCCTGTGGGATGGAATTACTCCACCTTTCCCTACAATACCCACCATTCCTCATTGGATAAAGTCATAAGAGCTATCAAAAATATGATCTTTTATTTAATATCCCCTTGTACTATAGATGGAATTCTATTATACCATTTATCATCATAGTGTATGAATAAAGTCATTCGTGTCTCAAATCAAAATCTTGTCATATGGTATTCTTGTTCTTATATAATTGGTCATTATGGGCAGATCTTAGGTCATACTAATATCAGTTACTAAATATATGGTTCATTTTGAATACTAATAGATAGGACATCTCATTATAATCTTATAAACACTAATATGAGATGGATCCATATTAACTAGGAAGTTTGATAACATGATATAGATGATATTGTGTTTGAATTCGTTCCTAATTGATGCTGAGATCAAATGATACATATTGCTAATTAGATATGAATGAATGATGCTTGGGAGGGTTGATGATGATATTGTTGAGTTCATTCTTATTTTAAATGCTTGTTGATTCAATGAATGATGATATATAATGTGTCGTACCTATTGGTATTTTTTAAGATCATTTTATGTGTTATTTTAATTTTTAAGGTGTTCTTTTAGACTAGAGAGAAGATGTAGAAGGGGGTTTAGTTTTCCTGTAGATGTGTATTGTTGCAGCATAAAATATATAGCATCTAATGCAAACCTAGAAAATGTACAATAGAAATGAAGAAAATAACAGATACCCAGATAGAAGAATGGCCAAATAACAATTACTATCGCATACCCATGTTCAGAAATGCAACTTCAGATTTATGTTGTCACCGGACCAGTAATGGGTACATACATAATCATCCAAATCTTCAAGGAATGGTTGAGAATGTGCATACAAATTGCTAACAGCCAATAAGGATCCCTAAACGCTCCCAAACAAGTAAGAAAATGAGGCTACAAACAAGTAATATGGAGTCTCCTAAGACCCATGTCCTCCAGACACATGTACGACTAGCTGAAAGTACAATCTTCATCAAACCACTACTGAAGACACTGTGAATCTACTCTGTAAATGATCTGTAGTAGTCTCCAAGGCAAGGTGACCAAGAGAGAGGAAGAAATCTGCACTCAACACCTTCAAAATGCCTCCCTTATGTGGTACGGCTGGCTGGGTATGGTACGACCAACAAGAGGTAAATGAAGCAACCTCTAATCTCTCCTCAAATACATCAAAATATGTCCCAACTCTATTGCAATCAGATGAACATCAAATTTGCAAGTGATATGAACAATGAATCCTCAAAACCATCATCCAATGAACTCCATTTCGGCACAACTATGAACATTGAGTGTATCCTCCTCTAATGGTACCTTTGGGTGATCTTGCACACCTATAGAATGCCATTACTCAAGGAGGTTTTCATCTCCAAGAGTCTCTGGTTTGAATCCTTCAAACCCTCACAAGTACGAACCCTAGCAGATCTCAATAAGAGAAATATCATAAACATAGCATAATGAAATGACTCCACTTTTTCATCTTTTATCTCTCCACAAAGTGAGGCGTTGTCTTTAGGAGGGAAACTTTATATTTTAAAGTTGTTTTATGTTCCCCCGGGGATGGGCGCCCAAGCACAAGACATAAGTGACCTTTTCATTTCTTCTTTTTCCTAAGTCACTATTCAATAATTCTAAAGTCCCATTAAATAAATAATATAACTTTTGGACTTTCAAATAAATGCCCAAATGATGTCAGAATGCAATAATCTATAGCTCGCTGGAAAGGTCTCGACAAGATGAATCTATTCCAACTCTGAAACTCCAAATCTGGCACCGTTCTCAAACTTACTAAAAATAGTAAGTATACCACAAGGCACCCAAACTGCCACTAACATTGCCAACTGGATCCAAACCACATCTGCACATCTAAATGGCCTAACCAAGGCCAACTCACCATGGTTCCCTAACCAAACTACTAGTCTATGGGAACCCAATGATAGACAAACACTATATCTAGAAAGGGGACATTACAGTCTGCCCTCCCTATGATTGCTTGTCTCAAGCAATCTCAAATCAAGATGCTCCAATATCTGCTCATTTTCCCAAGTAGCATCCCCCACTAGTAGGTTCATGCATTTTACTAGGTGATAGTCTTCCTCCTTAAAGTACGTTCCCTGGTGTTAGTTATTGCCTCAGGTACTAAAATCAATTTCCCCTCTTCATCGAGAGGAGGTAACTCTACCGATGGTGTCACATTATGCCTCAACACCTTCTTGAGGTGAGATACATGAAACACATTATGTACCCTGCTACCTACTGGTAATTCTAACTCATAAGCCACTTCTCCAATTTTCTTGGAGATCCTGAAAGGTCCATAGTACCGTGGCTTAAGCTTCTCTGCTACACTCTTCTTGAGAGTGGACTACCTATAGGGCTGCAACATTAAGTATACCATGTCACGTACTTCAAATGATCACTCAGTCCTCTGCTTATCAGCATACTATTTTTGTTGATTCTGAGCCTTCTGTATGTTCTCCTTCAAAGACCTCATGATATTCTGACTCTCCTATAGAAGGTCTTTAGCCTTAGGCACTCTGCTATGACCAAACAACAAATCAACAAAGCTCGATGCCTCATACCCATATAAGGCCATGAAGGGTGACATCTGAATAGACATGTGATAAGTGGAATTATATCAATACTCTCCCAAGTGAAGCCACTTAATCCATGCCTTTTGTTACGCTGCTACATAGTTCCGGAGGTATCCTTCCACCCATTTATTAACAATCTCTCTCTGGCCATCCATTTGTGGGTGGTATCTTGTGTTGGGGGTGAGCTCTATCCCTGTCAACCTGAAGAGCTCTTGCCAAAAATTACTAAGGAACCTGTTCTCGCTATCACTGACAATGCTCTGTGACAACCTATGAAGATGGAATACCTCTCTAAAAAACAACTCTGCAACCTGAGCTACAGTGTAGGTGGTAGGGATGGCAAAGAAGTGTGCATACTTCTTCAATCTGTCCACTACCACATAGATGCAATCCCTGCCTTGGACTTTAGGTAAGCCTGTGATAAAGTCCATAGAAATGCTATCCCACTTCCTCTCAGGAATGGGCAGCGGCTACAATAATCCTCCCGAGAAAGAGTGCTCCTGTTTGTTTTGTTGGCATATAGGATACTCTCCCACATACTGCATAACTTCTGTTTTGAGGTCCTTCTAAGTGAACCTCTCTCTGACCTACCTGTAAGTTTTGAAGTACCCTGGATACCCTGCCATAGGCAAGTCATGGAATGCCCTCAAACCCTTTTGCTTCATCTCTGATCCTGGCACTAAGAAAATCATGTTTTTATAAATGATTAGATCATTTACCATGGTGTACCCGTCATCCCAAATAGTGCCATCTATTATCCCAGTAGCCCATTTGTCCTTAGCATATTCTGCTAATACATATCTCTCCAATCGTCTGAAATAGTACCAAGTGCAAACAAATGGGGTCTCCTGGACAAGGTGTCAAAAAATATATTCTTCTTGCCTTTGACATAAACAATGTCAAAGTCGTAAGCCTGGAGTTTATTGACCCACTTCTACTGCCTCTCATTTGGGTCCTTCTAACCAAGGAAATGTTTCAGACTATTGTGATCTGTCTTCACTACAAATTTGTTGCCCACTAGATATTATCTGAACTTAGCCAACGCATCCATGATGGCTAACATCTCCTTGTCATATATGTTGTAGCTCCATTCCATACCTCTAAACTTCCTTCTCTCAAAGGCTAAAGGGTGTTTGTCCTGCATGATTACTGCACCAATGCCTTCCCTTAAGGCATCACACTGCAGCTCAAAAGGTTTACTGAAATCTGGAATGGCTAACACAGGACATGTACTCATAATCTCCTTCATGAGTGCCAAGTAGCACCCATAAAATACATCTTTTTACCTCTCTTTTTCTCCCTTATGATCCCATCTTTCTTGATGTCTGCACTCGAATAGGCTAGCAAGATTGTTCTAAATAATGATTAATTGAAGATAAATTACTTAAGACCATGATTTCTAATTAATGGGCTAATGTGCATGGAATTAATGGAAATATGCAGAAAAACTTCTCTTTTTGAATCAACAAGTGAAGATGTTTAGTATGGTAATTTTGTACATCTCTGGAGGTAGTCCTAAATATCTCTAGAGACAATACCAGAATACCACAACATCAGAAGTTTTGAAGTAAGAGGAAGAGCCTTCCCAGAGCTGGATTGAAGTCTGGAGCATCTCCGGAGTTGAGCAAGAAGGCCACAATTATATCTTCAGAGCTATAGACAGAGACATACATTCCGGCACCTCTTTAGAATAGGACAGATTTCCAGCATAGCTGTTGATCAGGCACTTTCAGCGGTGATCGTGATACCCCTCATATTACTCAAATCATCACCTGAGTGATTAAGGGCCATCTTTAGTTAACTGCTGGGAGTTTTTATCTCTTTTTAAGTTTTTGCATGAGTTACTAAAGAAACTGATTTAATATCCATATTTTTCAGGGCCTTGCTACCCAAATGTATTAAGACTCAAACTTAGAATTCAAAATGGACTTTTGTTCCACTCAATCTATTTTTATTGCATGGTTATTTTTTGTAGTTAGACAACTAGTATAATAAAGAGATGGATGTCATCTCATAGAAGAACTGGTAGATAAGATAAATGATATGTCATCACCATTTTATATATACTTATAGAAGTAGCAGAAAAAAGACAACATTATTATTCTGATTTTCTGTAATCTCAATTAAGCTATCAATATTTCTATGGATGCAAAGTGAATGGAATTGGACTTAATTTAGTTGTGATCTTATTATTTTGTGTTGATTCCTTACTGTAGCCTTCAGCCCTAAGGGTGTGGAGCAAGGGCCCACTCTCACCACCAAGGCAAAAGGCTAGTACCATTATTTTGTTGTTTCAAATTTTGCTTTATAGAATATTCACTGATTTTGATAGATAGATGCATGTTGCAGTTTGTAAGATTTGCTTTGAATAATTTACTGTTCAATTCTATTTTGAGCATTCTTTGAATTCATTTTGTAAGTGGATAGATCAATCTCTTTAAATTAGTAAAAGCTGTTAGAATTAGCCAGAGAAAATTGGTAACTATAGAATCCCTATTTGCAGATAGCCGAGGACACAACCCTAGATTTTGGCATCTGAAATATGATTAAATGATGAGGTACAATGACACCTTGTCATTTTTGGCACCGTTGCCAGGGACAATTGTGTCAATTAGGGAAACTTAGCTAAATAGTTTTTAGGTTAGATCTATATGGTTAGAGCTAGAGATTCAAAAGGAAGATACATAAAACAAACACCCCATCAACAAGCTATAGGAGAGAGCAGTGGGGTGGCACAAGATCTTGTTGAAGAAAGAAACCTAGAACCTACCTTGGAAGTTACACCTCAAATCAATAATCCCTTAGATCCTCCAAATCTTCCACTCGCTGATTATATCCAAGAATTACAACAAAAGTTTCAGGCAGATCCTTTGATAGAACCTAATTTCCTATAACCTCAGGGAGAAGAACTAGTACTAAACATGGATGATAATAACGATAATAATGATAATCATGAAGAAGGGGAAAATCATGCTCCAAGAACCTTCTCATATCCCATTGTTCTTGCTGCTGGAGACAATGCTCCTATGAAAAATATCTCACTAGTACACTTGCCAAATTTTAGAGGTCTTTCTTCTGAGGATCTAGATCAGTTTCTATTTGAATTCAAAGTAGTATGCCAAACTTATGATTATGGATCAGATAACCAAAAACTCAAACTATTCCCTTCAACCTTGAAAGATTCTATGATGAGATGGTTTATGGGTTTACCCTAGAACTCTATTCATTCGTGGGGTCAAATGGAAACAAAGTTTTTAGGAAAGTACTAAGATTACTGTAGGGTCAGTAATAAAAATGAAGAATTGTTTAAAATTAGACAAGGAGAGGAAGAGACCTTAGAGGACTATGTGGACATATTTAACTTCACCTTGAGAAGGTATGGCAACCCAGTAGATCACTCTTTGGCCAGAACCCTGCTTGTAAAATGATTGGATAAAGAATCAAAACAGGCACTGGATCTAATGGGAAAAGGAAATATCAACAAAATGGATATACCTGCTATAGAAGAACTCTGCATGAACTATTCTAGAACCCAAGATGGAGTGAGATCATCCAAAACTTTCAAAGGGAAGAATGAAATAGGATAGTTAATGGAAGAGATTGCGAATCTAAAAACAAATATTTTGGTCCAATTAAATACCACATTGGATGGGATTCAGGCAAAAACTAGAACAACTGAACCACTCTCCAGCTATTTTCTTAGGTGTAGAAACAAGCATCTGTTGAGAGAATGCCCTTTAGACAAATCAAAGATTTGTCAGATCTATGATAGGGAACATCCTACCAGTCAATGTAGTCAACTCCCAGCCTTGAAAAGGTTGAGTAAGAAGAATGTCGTAATAGAAGAAGAATTGAACTATGTGGGACAAAAACAAGCTGGGAATTTCCCTTATAATCAGTATCCAAACCAGCCTTCTTACAGGGGTCCTTCTAATTAGAGAAATAATCAATGGAATCTAACTTGGCATGGGCCTCTGAATAATCCTCCTTGGGGACAACAGGATTGGCCAAATTAACATTGGCAAAATCAGCACTGGAGAAATCAACAGTGGCCACCACAGTATGGATCTCAAAACATGCAACCTCAATGGGGTCCTCAACAGGGATATAATCAACAATACCAGGGACAACCTAGATGTTTCCAACCTCAACAACAAGCTTTATTAACTGGACCTTCCAACACACAAGGTCAGTCACAAAATGAGCCGGTTAGCCAGCTACCCTTACTAGCTCAGCCTATACCAAACCCATGGAATAAATAGGAAGCAGTTGTTTACATGATAGAGCAAGAAAACATGGCTAGTATTAATGCTATATATTCAAATAATCTTGAGCTATGTTCTGGGAAAGCATTCCCAAGACCATCTCCTCCAACTATAGTTGAAGTAACCAATGATGAGGAACCTAAAAATTCATCCACTCAACTCCCAGAGGAGATTACTATTGAAAAAGTGCTAAAAGAATCATCCTTGGATAACCCTGGAGTTGCTCCTAAAAGACTGACTCTAGAGAACATTCCTAGACTCAATTCTGATAAAAGGTCTGGAGATGGAAAAACTAGCACCATACCCAAAACGGCACAAACATGTCCCCCAGAAAAGATCTTACCAAAACAAGTCCAAACCAACATGGAATCAAAACTTTTACAAGAAATTAGGCAACTGAACATTGAAATTCCTCTCCTCCAAGCAATCAGAGATGTGCCAGAACTAAATCAATTCATTAAATAGCATTGTGTCAAAACACAGGGCAAGAAGAAAAAACTTTCCTTCTACAATACAAGTGGAGGGGAAAGTAGTAGATCTGTTGACGGGAGAAATGCTCCTCCCAAAATATGGAGACCCTGGAAATCCTGTCATAACTATTTTCATCTCAGGGGTTGAAATTTCAAATGTTTTGGTTGATATGGGAGCAACAATTAATGTGATGATGGTTCATACACTGGACAAATTAGCTCTATCAGGTATCCAATCCACAACTACAATCCTTCAACTTACTAACCAGTCAGTAATTGTTCGAAAAGGAGTAATCACTGATGTACCAATTGTGATAGAATCATGGGAATTTCTAATAGATTTCCTGATATTAGAACTAAGAAACCAGAGGAATGCTTATCCACTGATTTTAGGAAGACCATGGTTGGCTACAGCAACAACATCTATTGATTGTCGAACTGGGGATATGGTCATTTCTAATGGGATAGATTTGAAGAAAATATCTTTGTATCCTCCAGCTAAACCATTAATACATTATACATGAAGAGTATGGGTGGATGAACCAGAGAACAATGACAACAGTGCCTCACTAGCTATGGTAACCATCAAGGAACATTTGGGAGAGTTGGAAGAAGAAATCTACTATGATACAACAAAAGACATTACCCACATCTTAATCAATGAGGATGTGATAGAGCTTGCCCAAGATTCTAGGAGAGAACTTCTTACTTCTTCTCATTGTACCCTCGCAAATATCATTCCTTGTGGGGAAACCTTTTACAAAGATTTAGCCACATTCCACATGTTGCTTCCACATTCTTTCCCCCTCAATACCATGACTCCAGTGTATGGATTAACCACATCTATGGATCAAATCACAAAACAAGTCATGATTTTACCAGGGAAAACACTTAATATCAATACTCAGTTAACAACAGATCAGGAAGAAAAACTTATCCAACTTCTTATTTCCCATTCAGCAACTTTTACTTGGGAATACTAAGATATGAAGGGCATACCTCCTAAGATCTATACCCATCATATATACACTGAGAATATTAAACCTGTCAGACAACCCCATAGAAGATTGAATCCTGCTTTAAAGGACATTGTTAAAACTGAAATAGAAAAATTACTACAAGTAGGGTTTATATATCCAATCTCAGACAGTCAATGGGTCTCACCCCTTGTCATAGTGCCTAAAAAGAATGGGAAATGGAGGGTGTGTATTGACTATAGAGAGCTAAACAAAGCTACAAAAAAGGACTACTTTTCATTACCATTTATTGACCAAGTACTCGACAACCTTCCTGGGAGAAAGTATTTTTCTTTTCTAGATGGGTTCAGTGGGTATAACCAAATTCAAGTAGCACCTGAAGACTAGGACAAAACCACCTTCACTTGCTCTTGGGGAACATTTGCTTACAAAGTTCTTCCATTTGGACTATGTAATGCCCCAGCTACATTTCGAAGACTTGTTTTAGCCATTTTAGCTGTACTAGCTATTGAATGAATGGAGGTCTATATGGATGACTTTACTGTGTATGGGGATAATTTTGAAGAAGCTCTCACAAACCTTAAAAAAGTACTAAAATGTTGTGAGAAAAATCAATTATCCCTTAGCCATGAAAAACACTTCATGATGGTAGAGGAAGGAATTGTATTGGGACACCACATTTCAGCAAATGGGATCAAAGTGGATCAAAATAAGATAGAAGTGATCACACAGTTGCCCTCACCCAAAAATCAGACAGATGTTAGAAGTTTTCTGGGTCATGTATTCTACTATAGGAGATTCATAGAAAATTTTAGTAGAATAGTTGCCCCCCTATTTACCCTGCTTAACAAAGACACAAAATTTCTATGGATAGAAGACTGTCAATCAACATTTGAAAACTTGAAAGAGAAGCTTACTATCACCCCAGTTTTGAGAGGACCTAATTGGACTTTACCATTTCACATACAAACTGATGCTTCAAATGAGTCCATTGGGGTAGTTTTAGGCCAAAAGGAGGAAGGAGAGAGTATGCATCCCATTTATTACATCAGCAAAAACCTTACATATGCAGAAAGAAATTACACCACAATTCAAAAAGAATTCTTGGCAGTCATTTATGCTATAAACAAATTTAGGTATTATATCACTGGATATAAAATATTTGTGGACACTGATCATGCAGCCATCAAGTACCTAATGAATAAGCTAGTAGTAGGTGCAAGGATCATTAGGTGGTCATTGCTATTGTAGGAATTTGATATTAACATAGTTGATAATCTAGGCAAGTTTAATTTGATTATTGATTTTTTGTCAAGATTACATATAGGAGGAGAAAACCAACCAGTGGAGGACAGGTTCCCAGATGAACATTTTTTTGCTATCTCCTCTACTGTACCTTGGTTCACTGACATAGCTAATCTTTTAGCTATAGGCTTGTATCCATCCCATTTTACTTCAAAACAGAAAAAATGTTTAGTTAAGGAAAGCTTATCTTATAAATGGTTAAATGGATTGCTATTTAAATGTGGTCTTGATTTCATTTTGCACAGGTGTTTGAAAACTGATGAAATTTTTGTTGTATTGAGAGTATGTCATGATGAACCATCTAGTGGGCATTACTCTTCCCACAAAACTATCCACAAGATCCTAGGAGCTGGTTACTACTGGCCCTCTCTTCATAAGGATACTAAGAAGTATGTGCAATAGTGTGACTAGTGCCAAAGGATGGGACAACCAACCTTCACCCAGGAGATGTTACTGCATCCTCAAGTCATGATGGAACCATTTGAGCAGTGGGGTTTAGACTTTGTGGGACCAATTTCTCCACCATCATCAAGCAAGGAGTATATTCTAGTATGCACAGACTATGTTACTAAATAGACCGAGGTTCAAGCATTGCAATTTGCACGAGAAGAAAAAGTTACTGATTTCCTTTATAATAAGATTTTCTTAAGGTTTGGAGCCCTAAGATCCATAGTTTTAGATAGAGGACCTCAGTTTACTTCATAGGTAATCAGAGCATTCATAGATTTATATCAGGTCAAGCACAAAAAACTTTCACCTTACCATCCTCAAGCCAATGGGCAAGTAGAGGTAACTAATAGGGAACTTGAAAATATTCTGACAAGGACAGTAGCAATGAATAGAAAAGATTGGGCTAACAGATTACCTGAAGCAGATTGGGCTTACAATACCACTTAGAAATCCACAACAAAGTTCTCACCATATGAATTAGTTTATGGGAAAAAGCCTATTCTATCTATAGAATTTGAACTCCAGACACTTAAAACTACATTGGATATTGGTCTACCATTGTCCATAGCCCAACCAAACAGAATTCTTCAGCTCAATGAGTTGGATGAAATCCGGACAGAGGCCATTCAGCAAACAGAACTTGTTCAATATCAAAGGAAGCAGTGGGATGACCAACACATCAAGAGGAGGACATTTCAACAAGGTGATTAGGTTCTTCTTTATGATTCTAAATTTAAGGAGTTCAAAGGGAAATTACAAACTCATTGGATGGGTCCTTATCAGATAAAGGAAGTTTTTGAAAATGGAACAGTACTATTGGAACCTATAGATGGAAGCACATACACATTCTTAGTGAATGGCCACCAAATTAGACTCTATAAAAGGCCATCCACTAAAGAAGAGTTCCTCAACAATTTGTGCTTGGATATAGGGGATACCTCCTCTGTCACACTTTAGGATTAAAAAAAAAGAGGGTTGAAAACCAGCAAATGGCGGCCTTCTAAAAAATTTTTTTTTTAAAAAGAGGAAGATGGAAAACTAGTAAATGGTTGTCTTTCTTGACCAAGGGAATTGAAAACTAGCAAATAGAGGTTCCCTTCTTCATACCAGTTGAGAATAATCAAGCTACAGAGATGATTAGGTGCCATGAGTTACTCAAACACACCTCCGATGCTTCGCAAACTAGAAGCATCTCTGGCGCTCCACCAATAAAGGGTTATTTACAACCATAATAAGTGGGAGGGGACCCACCTCTCCAGGCAATAAAGTAGAAACGTCATTTGATGAGGTCATCATGACTCATCCTCTACTTTATGGCAAAAATCAAATCAAATCAACACGCATCTCATGAGAAATCATTACTCTCATTTGCACACGTATTTGCAAAGACTGCACTAATGTCACCTAGGATAAATGGATTCTCGAACCACTCAGTGGGAGCAGGAATGATTACAGGTTGCGTGACAATAAAGGTGATTGACGTCATCTCAAGCCACACAAAGCTTCTCAGGTGCCACATCGCATCCAGTCTTATCAATGCCATAGCATCTCAGCCAAGTACATCGCGCCTCATCATTAAAAATGGTTCAGGTAATTTTATCTTAATTAAGCATTAAATAGCAACTATCTTGTCTTTCTATTTTTGGGTGCTATCATTATGACACATCCTCCTGCCATCATTTTCTTTTCCAAATTCATGCATGTCGCCATCTTTATTGTACTATCACCATACCTATAGAGTGTCCCATCACTCTACTTCATTTATGATCACATAAACACTCTAACTAATTTCCAATTCTTTCTGCATCAACCTAAGTTGTTAAGCAAATTAACAAAATAATCCTCATCTAAACTGTAACATACCCTGAAGAACAAAGTTAGCTGAAATAATTCTCCGGAGCCTACGGAGTGAGAAAGGATTGTAAGCACAAAGAGTAGGCAAAGAATTTAAGCATGGGGGTAAAGAAGAAATCAGAACCAGAAAATGCTACAGGCCTTTTGCAGGATGAAGCTGCAGCAGACATTTTGAGGAATGCAGGATGGTTGGAGTTTATGGAAAAATTTGAGGGGTTTCAAGAAGATATTGTTGATGAGTTCCTAAGAAACCTGAGGGACAATCAGACAACTGTAAGAGGAGTCCAAATCAATCTCTTTGCTACCACTATCAGTCATATTTCTGGGTTGCCTGAACAAGGTGAGAGGTTCTATCATCTAAAAACCTTATATGCTGATTTGATTAGGAATTTCTCTGTTGAAGGTGAAACTACAATACAATTGCATTTAAATAAAAATGAGGTTAAAGGAATTCTTAGGTCCTCACTTCCAAACCCTTAGCAATCTGTAGCTATATGGTTGATGAAATATTTCACATGTGATGGTCAATTTTCCTTAGTTTTAGGACCAATAATGAAAATGTTGATTTTTCTGAGGCATGGGAATGGACACCCTGAATTCAGCATAAACATTCACAACTTCCTATACTCTGCCATTAGGGCAACTGCAGAAAAGTATCAGTGAAACAAGGGTCCTATGAAACATCATGGCCTCATTTTTCTGATAGTAAAACACCACTTTCTATCTCAATCTGATGGGGAAGAATTATGGCAAACATTTCTTGAACAAAATCCCCAGGGCAGAGAGCCAAAGAGGGCACAATTAGAGGGTGTGGGTTCCTCTACCCAGCAAGAAGAAGAGACAGAACCCTCAACCTCCTCTATAGGTGTTCAAAAAGGAAAGAAGTTCTCACTGGAGGCAACTTCATATGCAACCCCTGTTTTTGGTAAAAAGAAGAAAGGCAAAGAAATTAGAGAACTTGATTTTGAGCAAACTCCATACATGACTCGCTCAGCCTAGAGGAAGATGACTCTAGCTAAGGAATCTTTCCCTAAGGAACTAACAAGGAAGAGGTCAGGGCACAAAATGAAGAAAACCCCAAAGAAAGCTGACTCTAGAGAACACTATTGGGCTAAAGAAGCATCCCATGATTCTGATGAGATCCCTCTAGTGAGAAAGAAAAGACTGAGAGAAGTTTCCCTAGAACAATCTCCTACTCTAGAGACAAAACACAGGCAAACTTTTACTATTTCCTCAGATTTTGAGGATGAGACACCTACTCTGGAGGCACCTGCCACACCTGTGCTATGGAGAAGCAAAAGACAAAGGCAACTCTCCCAAACTAAGAAAGATATTGCTGTCCTACCTGAAGTGCTTCTAGGTTTCAGAACTTCTGAGGAAAAAGTTAGGCCTTCATCAATTCTAGCACAAACAGAGGAAACCCTAGAAGAACTTATGACAAGGAGACTACAGGAAAAGATGAAACAGACCTTGAGGTACAGAAAATAGAAGAAGAAATAGGGACTTTCTCTCATTCCTCTAATCAAGAGGATATTGATATTTCAAAAGAGCGGCAACTGTTGGAGGAAATTGATAATCTAAAAAGATTACTTTGGGGGAAAAATTAGATTATCACTGACCTCAAGAAGGTCAGAATGGAAATAGAGATGAAAAAATAAATAATTGAAAAACTACAAACAGAGCTCCAGAGTAAAGGCCAAATAATTCAAGAGAGGGAAATAGAACTGGAAGCCTAGAAGACAGAGACAGCTAAAATCATGAAGGAAAAGGAGATAGAGGAAGTACAAAATATCTCTGATCTTACCAAAGCTAGAGACAATGGTCTCATAGTAATTGCAACATTAATTGAGAGAGTACAAAGCCAAGATAAACAATTGACTTGGGCCAACAACAAAATAGATGATCAAGAGGAGTATATTCAAGAGTTGGCTGGCCCAAGGGAAACCAATGAACAGGTGGTACAAACAGCTCCATGTGTGGGTCCAATCCCCATTGATATTTCTAAGGCCCTATTTTATTGGGAAAGGAGATGTAGAGAATATGAGGCTTCTAAGCCTATGCTGCAACTACATAGGGTAGTTACTGCCATGACAAAAAGAGTGGAAACCCTGGAGGAAAGAATCATTCAGATGGCCTCCATTTCTTCTGATATTTTATCTTACAAACCTCCAAGTGCCAGTTATGCAATGTTTTTACAAGAAAGGGTCCTGCAAAGAAGGTTGTCTTCAGTTCTATCTGATCTGCTTGAGAACACAGAAACAACAAAGGGGTTCATGGAAGCCTATACAAGAAGCTTTGATGAAGACAAAAAATTTCTATGTGAATTATATCTGCATGGATTCTGTGTTGAGGATATGACCTTCCTTCTTAATTACCTTGTAGAAGATTGCCAGCTCAAAGCATTCATGTCAATGATGAGGAATCATCAGATTTGGAATGAGAAAATGGAGGCTCACCTCAAGAAGGATATAGACACAGATCTTTTCATCAGAAAAGAGTGTCCCAACCCTCAAGCTTTTAAGACCTAATTCAGGGCATATGTCTATCACCCTGAAAGTTAGAACAAAATTTTGCCATTATACCTAAAATTTTTGCAAGAGTGTTCCATTGATTTTGGTATTTTTATGAACAGTTTAGCTATTCCAGTGCTTGCAATAGAAAAGAAAAGGTGGAATATTTTGACCTTAGCAAAAAATGAGAGAGGTGGTCACCCCTGCAAACTTAAGGTTATTGCTACGCCCTTAATCCTATAGAGTGTATAGGGTTATGAATAGTCGGCTTGTGGCTATCTTAACTCTTAATTAAGTCATATTATCATTAGTTTATTGTTATTTAGTTGTTTAGGTCGGCCTAAGGCTTATATAGGCCCATCTAAGTCGGCCTAGGTGATATCCTAGGCATAAATAGGTATATATAGGAGGTAGTGAGTCTTATTTCATCATATTGAGTATTGTGTTCTCATTGAAGACTATTGGAGGTATCCCCCTCGAAGTGGCATATTATTATCAAGTATTTGCAGCATATTTACTATTATATTCAGATATTGTGCAAGTTGTTTCAATACAAGTGGTATCAGAGCATGATCTTGGCACCGTAGAGGCAAAATTTTTTCTCATCATTGGAGGCAATTTTGGGAAGAGCATAACTTTCAGATTTTAGCGAATTTTTTAAAGATTTTTAAAGAGTTTTTGAAGACAATATTAAAGAAGATACAGTCCAGATTTCAGAGGAATTGGAGCAAAAATAGGCGAGTTATTGCAAAATTAGGGTTTGCAACAAATTCGCTCTCAAGGCAGTAAATTTGCTAATTTCTTGGAATTTTTTCTGGGTAAGTGGTATCTTGGCCTTAGTAAGTTATAGTAAAAATTTTAGAGAATTTGCATTTCATTTGTGTGATTTATTTCAAAATTATTTTTTCCAATCATGACGGGTCCTTCAACAAGGGGCAAAAAGAATGTTACCACACCGGGAAAAACTCCAGGCAAGGAGGAGGTGGAAAATGAGGATGTTGATCAAAAAGAATATGAAAATATACTTGAACTTATTCATAAAGAAAATAGCAAGATGAAAGGTGAAATCTTGTCCATTATGGGTGAACAAATGAAAGGGTTGGCAAAGTCATGTGATATTGAGAAAATTCTGGAGATACTTTCCAAACATAAGCAGTCACAACACCACGATGTGGAGGAAGAGGATTCTACAAAAGGGAAGGGTGTTTTTGGGTTTGAATCAAATCTCAAGATGGATCATCACACCACTCATTTTATGGCAAGGAATTTCACACCAAAGTTGGATATGCGAAAGTTTGATGGTCAAGATCCTACCAATTGGCTTTGTCAAATGGAGCAATTCTTTGATATCCACCATGTTCCATGTCAACAAAAGGTGGCCATGGCTTCCTTATACTTGGAACCTGATCAATTCATTTGGTACCGTTGGCTATGTGAAGAAAAGAAAGCAAAAGGATGCATTGTCACTTGGTCGGTTTTCCAAGAAGAACTCATTACTCATTATGGTGAAAATCTTATGGATAGCTACTTCAGCCAAATTACCAAATTAAGGCAAACAGGTATGGTCAAGGATTACATTCATCAATTTCGTACTTTATCTTTAAGAGTGGAAAATGTGTCTACAGAAAATTTGTTGGAGCTATTCATTGGTGGCTTAAAGGATCACATTAAATATGAGGTACGCATGTTCCGTCCAAATTCCATCTCAGAGGCAATGATTATGGCAAGGCAAGTAGAGGAAAAATTTATGGTTAATAAAAGGCAAGGTTTTATAAACATAAGAGATAAAAGCACTCCTACACAGTCACTTCCACAACCTACTAGGCTAACACCACAACAAATTGAAGAGAAGAGAGCAAAAGGATTATGTTTTAATTGTGATAGCAAATATAGTAGAGGACACAAATGCACTGAAAAGAAATTGTTCTATATTGAAGGGCCAAGTGAGGAAGAAGAAGAGGTACCAATAGTAGAGAGTGACAATGAGATTGAGGAGGAGTCAAGAGATACTCAACCAATCATTTCTTGCCATGCACTTTCAAGCTTTAGTACCCCACAAACTCTCAAGGTAGTGGGTTTCTTAAAGAAAGAAAAAGTAACAGTGTTGATAGACTCAGGTAGCACTCATAACTTCATCAACAAAAAGTTGGCCACTCATTTAAATTGTTTTATATATCCAGCTCCAGAATTTCAGGTCTTGATTGCAGATGGTGGTACTGTTAGTTGTTCAGGAAAATGCCATAGCATTAAATTATCCATGGGAGATTATCATCTTAATTGTCCAATGTATGCTATCTCAATGGGTGCGGCAGATATTGTTTTGGGAGTACAGTGGCTTACCACTTTGGGAACAATTGAATTGAACTTCCAAGAACTATTCATGCGCTTTCAATCAGAGGGAAGAACAATAGAATTACGAGGGATGCGTGCAAAGTCACCACAGATAGTAAGTTCTTACCAAATGCAAAAGATGTTGAAGAAGGGGGTAGATGGGATGGTAGCCCAATTATTTTCATTAGAAGCATATCACTCAAAGGCTTCTACACCATTGGATCTACAAGCAATTATAGATAAGCACTCTATAGTTTTTGGGGAGATGCCAAAAGGATTGCCTCCTAGGAGAGATCATGATCATGCCATTCAACTAGTATCAGCGAGCCAACCACCCGACATCAGGCCTTACAAATATCCATATGCTCAAAAAATTGAGATTGAGAAGATAGTTCAAGAGATGCTAGAAGCAGGCATTATCAGGCATAGTCAAAGTGCTTACTCATCTCCTGTGGTAATGGTGCGTAAGAAGGATGAAATGTGGAGGATGTGTCCAGATTACAGGGAGCTTAACAAGTTCACCATAAAAGATAAGTTTCCTATTCCAGTAATTGATGATTTGTTAGATGAGCTTAATGGTGCTATTTATTTTACAAAACTTGATCTCCGTTCTGGTTATCATCAAATTAGAATTAGAGATGAGGATGTACATAAGACAGCTTTTAGAACCCATGAGGGCCAATATGAATTTTTGGTAATGCCTTTTGGTCTCACTAATGCACCATTGACATTTCAAAGTTTAATGAACTCTATCTTCAGGCCATTTTTGAGGAAATTTGTTTTGGTATTTTTTGATGACATATTAATATATAGTAAAACATGGGAGGAACACTTGCAACATGTAAATCAAGTGTTGGACATTTTGAAGCAAAATCAGTTGTATGCTAAACCATCCAAGTGTATCTTTGGTGTCAAAGAAGTGGAGTACCTTGGTCACATTGTGTCACATGAGGGAGTCAAGGTGGACCCTCATAAGATCCAAGCAATTGTAGAGTGGAAAATTCCTAAGACCCTTAAGAACTTACGAGGTTTTTTAGGGCTTACAGGGTATTATCGCCGATTTGTAAAGAATTATGGTAGCATAGCATCTCCTCTCACATCCTTGTTAAAGCAGGATGCTTTCCAATGGAATGAAGTGGCGACAAGGGCATTTGAGAAACTAAAGGAAGCCATGTGTACAACTCCAGTCCTAGCTACCCCAGATTTTTCTAAAACATTTGTTGTTGAATGTGATGCTTCAGGACATGGAATAGGAGCAGTACTTATGCAAGAAGGAAAACCCATAGCATTTGAAAGTCGCCAACTCAAAGGTAAGAATTTGTTGAAGCCAGTTTATGAGAAAGAAATGTTGGCTATCTTGCATGCAGTCAAACAATGGAGACCTTATCTAATGGGACGACACTTTAAGGTCAAGACAGATCATGATAGTCTCAAATATTTCTTGCAACAGAGGTTATCATCTGAAGAACAACAAAAATGGGTCACAAAGATGTTGGGATATGACTTTGAGATCATATATAAGAAAGGCAAGGAGAATGTTGTGGCTGATGCTCTATCAAGGCGTGATGAACCCACAGAGTCATTTTTATTTGCCATTTCCATGTTACAAGCAGACTGGGTAAATGAGGCAAGAGAAGAGTGGGAGAAGGACATAGATACTCTAAGGCTCATTGAGAAACTCCAACAGGAATCAAGTGTGTCTGACAAATTTTCATGGAAAGGAAATATTTTATGGTACAAGGAGAGGTTATACCTTTGCAAGAATTCAACTCTTAAGCTTAAGGTGTTGGAAGAACTACATGCTTCTCCAATAGGTGGGCACTCAGGATTCCTCAAAACTTATCATAGAATCAAGCAAGATTTCTTTTGGGAAGGGCTGAAAGGGGATGTTCAAAAATTTGTAGCTGAATGCATGGTATGTCAACAACATAAAGGGGAGACAGTTCAGACTCCGGGTCTTCTACAACCCTTATGTATCCCAAGTCAAAGGTGGGAGGAGGTATCTATGGATTTCATCACAGGTTTGCCTAGATCTGAAGGAAAAAGTGTCATCATGGTTGTTGTGGATCGTCTCACCAAATATGGTCACTTTTGTGCTTTGGCACAACCATTGGCAGCAAGCACTGTAGCAATAGCTTTTATGAATACTATTCAGAAACTGCATGGGACTCTGAAAGTTATAGTCAGTGATCGTGACCCTATATTTACAAGTAATTTTTAGACTAACTTGTTTTCATGCTTAGGCACTCAGCTTGCTCGTAGTTCATCATATCACCCCCAGTCAGATGGACAGACAGAAGTGGTCAACAAATGCTTGGAAGGCTATCTCCGTTGTTTTGCTTCAGATAAACAAGAGAGATGGGTGCAATGGCTACCACTAGCAGAATGGTGGTACAACACTTCTTTCCATACTTCTTCCAAGATGTCTCCATTTTTAGCACTATATGGTTACCACCCACCATCAATCATCTCTTCATTGCGGGTACAACCAAAGGTTCACACAGTCGAAGAACACATCCATCATCAGCAAGAGGTATTGGCTAGTCTTCGAGAGAACTTGGCAATGGCACAAAACAGAATGAAGCAACAAGCTAATCAACACCGTAGTGAAAGAACTTTTGAAGTGGGAGATTGGGTCTTTGTGTGACTACAACCATACAAGCAAATGTCTCTAAAACAACAACATAAAGCTAACAAGCTGGCACCCAAGTACTATGGTCCTTATAAGGTGTTGCAGAAGATTGGCAATGTAGCATATAAATTGGAGCTGCCCATATCAACAAAAATTCATCCAGTTTTTCATGTTTCCTGCTTGAAGAAGGTTATTGGGAATAAAGTGGTAGCACAGACTAAGTTACCTGAGCTTGATGAAGAGGGAAGAATAGTTGTGGATCCTGAGAGAATTATTCAAATACGCACCAAGAAGCTGAGGACAAGGGAAATCATAGAATATCTAATTAAATGGAAAAACTCTCCAGTTGAGGAAGCTACATGGGAGAATGAGGAATTCATGCAAAAGCATCCACATTTGGTCAACATTGAGGACAATGCTTCTTTGAAGAGGGGGGCATGCTACGCCCTTAATCCTATAGAGTGTATAGGGTTATGAATAGTCAGCTTGTGGCTATCTTAACTCTTAATTAAGTCATATTATCATTAGTTTATTGTTATTTAGTTGTTTAGGTCGGCCTAAGGCTTATATAGGCCCATCTAAGTCGGCCTAGGTGATATCCTAGGCATAAATAGGTATATATAGGAGGTAGTGAGTCTTATTTCATCATATTGAGTATTGTGTTCTCATTGAAGACTATTGGAGGTATCCCCCTCGAAGTGGTTTTGGAGGTTGCCCCCTCGAAGTGGCATATTATTATCAAGTATTTGCAACATATTTACTATTATATTCAAGTATTGTGCAAGTTGTTTCATTACAGTTATTTATGAGAAAGGCAAGGCTAATATCCAAAATGATGGATAAGCATAAACAAGAGTGGATAGGTGGGCGCTTTAGGCCCCCTCTCATAATTGAACCACTCCCTATCTGGGCTGAGCAGATGGAAGATGAGAAATTGTAGGACTAGTTAAAATAGGTTGATCAGTACAGGGGAAATGGTAATACCAACCACACCACTTGGTTTACCTATGCACAAGACTATAGCTTGACTAACAGGCTACTCCGCCAGAATAAATCTAGATTGTGAGAAGCAGGAGGACCTGCTAAACCTTAGGTATGGGGGGATGATGAGTGCCAAGTAGCACCCATAAAATACATCTTTTTACCTCTCTTTTTCTCCCTTCTGATCACATCTTTCTTGATGTATGCACCTGAATAGGCTAGCAAGATTGTTCTAAATAATGATTAATTGAAGATAAATTACTTAAGATCATGATTTCTGATTAAAGGGCTAATGTGCATGGAATTGATGGAAATATGCAGAAAAACTTCTCTTTTTGAATCAACAGGTGAAGATGTTCAGTATGACAATTTTGTGCATCTCTGGAGGTACTCCTAAATATCTCTGGAGACAATACCAGAATACCAAACATCAAAAGTTTTGAAGTAAGAGGAAGAGCCTTCCTAGAGCTGGATTGAAGTCTGGAGCATCTTAGGAGCTGAGCAAGAAGGCTGCAATTATATCTCCAAAGCTACAGACAGAGACATACATTCCGGCACCTCTTTAGAATAGGGCAGATTTCCAGCACAGTTGTTGGTGAGACACTTTCAGCAGTGATCGTGATACTCCTCATATTACTCAAATCATCACTTGAGTGATTAAGGGCCACCTTTAGTTAACTACTAGGAGTTTTTTATCTCTTTTTAAGTTTTTACATGAGTTACTGATGAAACTAATTTAATATCCATATTTTCAGGGCCTTGCTGCCCAAATGTATTAAGACTCAAACTTAGAATTCAGAGTGGACTTCTGTTCCACTCAATCTATTTTTATTGCATGGTTATTTTTCATAGTTAGACAGCTAGTATAATAAAGAGATGGATGTCATCTCATAGAAGAACTAGTAGATAAGATAAGTGATATGCCATCACTCATTTTATATATACTTATAGAAGCAGCAGAAAAAAGATGACATTATCATTCTAATTTTCTGTAATCTCAATTAAGATATCAATATTTCTATGGATGCAAAGCGAATGGAATTGGACTGAATTTAGTTGTGATCTTATTCTTTTGTGTTGATTCCTTACTGTAGCCTTCGGCCCTAAGGGTATGGAGCAAGGGCCCACTCTCACCACCAAGGAAGAAGGCTAGTACCACTGTTTTGTTGTTTCAAATTTTGCTTTATAGAATATTCACTGATTTTGATAGATATATGCATGTTGCAGTTTGTAAGATTTGCTTTGAATAATTTATTGTTCAATTCTATTTTCAGCATTCTTTGAATTCATTTCGTAAGTGAATAGATCAATCTCTTTAAATTAGTAAAAGCCATTAGAATTAGCTAGAGAAACCTAGTAACTATAGAATCCCTATTTGCAGACAGCCGAGGACACAGCCTTGGATTTTGACATCTAAAAGATGATTAAATGATGAGGTACAATGACACCTTGTCACTCCTTAAACTTGTCAAAGTACTCTTGTGCACTATCCAACCAACTGGAAGCATCCTTTTGAGTCAAATTTGTTAGGGGGGTAGTTGACTGTGAAAACCCCTTCACAAAATGGTGGTAATATCCACAAAGACCAAGGAATCCCTTAAGATGTGAGATTCTTTGGTGGTGGCCAGTCCACAATTGCCCAAATCTTCTTCAGGTCTACCTTCACACTACCAACACTGATGATATGACCCAAGTACAACAACTCAGTCATTCTGAACTCACACTTTGACATTTTTGGATACAATGACTCCCTCTCTAAGATGCTCAAAACAATGTCAATGTGTTTAAGATGTTCCTCCCATGTCTTGCTATAAATCAATATATCATCAAAGAATATCAAAAAAAATCTCCTCAACTGCTCTCTAAACACACTGTTCATACAGGATTAGAAGGTGGCTAGTGCATTGGTCAATCCAAATGGCATGACCAGGAATTCAAAGTACCCATAGTGACACCTGAAAGTTGTCTTCTCCACATCCTCATCCCTAACCCGTATCTGGTGGTAACTAGATCTCAAATCCATCTTGGAGAAGTAACAGGCCCTGTACAACTCATCAATGTGAGGTATAGGGTACCTATTTTTAATGGTATTCTTATATAGCTCCCTGTAGTCAATACACATTCTAAGAGTCCCATCTTTTTTCTTCACTAAGATCACTGATGATGTGAATGGGCTCTTGGTAGGCCTTATGTGACCCATCTCAAGAAGCTCTTTGATAGTCTTCTCGATCTTGTCCTTGTATCTCTTCGGGTGCTTGTAAGGTGTAGTAATCACTGGCTTAGCACCCTCATCCAACACAATCATGTGCTCAGTACCCATATCAAGGGGTCTACCTAGTGGTATGTCACTAAACACCTTGGTGTGTTTAGTCAAAAGAGCTTGTATGTCAGGTGGATACTCCTGTTTCTGCTATTTTGATACTATAGGCATCACCATCACCTCTACTACCCACTGCACCTGATCATGACAAATCAATCTCTCCATCTGCTTGAGAGAAACCACTTTCAATCCACCATCTAAGATACCCCTAAGCACATGTCGTACTCTGTTCAGCTCAAACTTCATCTCCATCGTCCTCAAGTTGAGTGTGAATTCTCCAATATCATGCAACCATTTCATACCCAACACAACATCCATATCACCCATGCTAACTACATAAAATTTTGACTGGAAAGTGTAATTATTTAGCTGGATGGTCAAATTGGGTATTCTCCTAGTACAGGTGAGTACAAATCTATCGGCTACCTTCACCTTAAATCCCTCAAACTCTTTAGTCTTCATCCATCTCTTCACAACCAAGCCCTTGTCTATGAAGTTATGAGTGGCACCTATGTCAAGTAGTATAATACATCGCTGTCCACCCAGTACTCCTCTCATCCTGAATGACCCTTCTCTCTGAATACTCAAGATATGTGCTATAGGTAGGGCGGTCTCCTCTTGATCTGATGCTTCAAATGCAACATCAGTCTCTGAATCATTATCTTCTAATTGCCACTCTGAATGTGACTCAGATTTAACAGACTCATCTGCTGAAAAATATTCTAATTGTTTTGTTTTTCCTTGGGCAACACACTTGTGCTTAGGATCGCAAGTCTCTCTGTAGTAAAAATAGAGTTTCTTCCTCCTGAGGTCATTCAACTAATCATTATCTAACCTAGAAGAACTCTTATGTTGCTGTCTAGAATCTCTCTGAAAATGTCTTCTATCTTTTCCCTTATCTCTCCTATGCTGAAATCCCTTGGATTGAAACTTATTTCTCCAAATAGAAGACTCCATGTCATGGGTCTTCTTCATGGCCTCCTATAATGATGCAGGGTCTAAACCCTTAATCCACCCTCGAAGAGGATCTAACAACCCATCAATGAAGAGCATGATCAATCTACACTCTGAAATGTTAGAAACCATCACTGAAAGGTCCTAGAACTCTGATATGTAGGAATCTATAGAGTCCACTTGTTTCAACTGAGCCAACTCTTTGAATTGCATTTCAGGATCTTTCTTGTTGAATCTGTCTATGAGTCTAGCTATGAACTCCACATAAGAAGTAATCTGCTCATGTCCTAGAGTGACCTTGCCATTGCTCCACCACTTATGTGCACTACCCTCCAAATGTAAAGTGGCATAACTTATTGTATCTTCTTCATGCATGGGAGTAATCTGCAGGTAACTGTCTAATTTCTAGACACATGCTCTCACAGTGGTCTTACCAAAACCATCAAAATATGGGAGTCATCTTGCTAACCTTTTTCTACATCTCTTGATTTTGTGGTATGTTTCCCCTGCGGGGTTTATTCCTCATCCTTATGTTAGAGTACTCACCAAAAGTCATTTCAGCTCGAAACTCTGCACTAGATGCTCTCCAATTTCTCAGGATCTTGTTATGGAATTCAACCTGTGTGGCATCTGGTTCAGGAATGTTGTTTCTGGGTGTAAATGTAGGTATGCCAAGCCTATCACTGGCTATCAACTAGGTGCATCTCCTGTTGGTGATCGAGGCCTCATCATCATCTCTATCTCTATGTCACTCCCCAATATGTCTATCACCATTCTACCTATCACCATTGTTACTGTCACCATTGTTTATGTCACCCATGTGCCTATCACCTCCATGGTTGATTCTGTTCTTTTCTCCTATGTTGTTCCTATTCTTGTCTTGATAGTTATTACTGTTATTATTATTATTCATGTTGTATCTTCCATCAGGGGGTGTTAACCCTTCAAGGATGTGACCCAACTCTGCCTATGATTCTCTCAACTCCTGTTGTGACTCCCTCAATGATCTTTTTATAGCCACCTATCCTTGAACCAAAGTGTTGAGAATTTCTCACATGCTAGGTTCTTCATTTTGTCTATCACCCATTTCTTCAACATGTTCTAGAAGCACACCTAAAAAGGGATCTGTCCTCAACACTTCAATATCTTCCTCGCTGTAAATGACCACTGGTTGTTCCTCTGCGACTACTATCTCTATGTCTGTATCAAATGGATAAGTCTGTGGAACCTATAAATCGAGCTTGACCTATTCCTTCTGAGATAATACCTATTAGTACCCAGATGCATGTCTCATGTTCACTTCTACATGTTTGAATCTAACCTCGCAGGATGGCAGGAAGAGTTGTGCTCTGATACCACTATAATGTGCCATACCTGTTAGTGTTTTTTAAGATCTTTTTATGTGTTATTTTAATTTTTAAGATGTTCTTTCAGACTAGAGAGAAGATGCAGAAGAGGTTTTAGTTTTCCTACAGATGTGTGTTGCTAGAGCATGCAATATATAGCATATAATGCAAACCCAGAAAATGTACAATAGATATGAAGAAAATAATAGATACCCAAATAGAAGAATGGCCAAATAACAATTACTATCACATACCCATGTTCAAAAATGCAACTTCAGATTTATGTTGTCATTGAACCAGTAATGGGTACATATAGAATCATCCAAATCTTCAAGGAATAGTTGAGAATGTGCATACAAATTGCTAATAGCCAATAAGGAGCCCTAGGTGCCCCCAAATAAGTAAGAAAATGAGGCTACAAACAAGTAATATGGAGTCTCCTAAGAGCCACATCCTCTAGGCACATGTACAACTAGCTGAAAGTATAATCTTCATTAAACCACTACTGAAGACACTGTGAACCTTCTCTGTAAATGATTTGTAGTAGTCTCCAAGGCAAGGTGATCAAGAGAGGAAGAAATCTGCACTTAACACCTTCAAAATGCCTCCATTATGTGGTACGGCTGGTTGGGTATGGTATGACCAGCGAGAGGTAAATGCAGCAACCTCTAATCTCTCCTCAAACACATCAAAATTTATCCCAACTCCATTACAATTAGATGAACATCAAATCTGCAAGTGATATGAATAATGAATCCTCGAAACCATCATCCAACGAACTCCATTTTGGCACAAATGTGAACACTAAGTGTAACCACCTCTAATGGCACCTTTGGGTGATCTTGCATACCTGTAGAATGCCGTTACTCAGGGAGGTTTTCATCTCCAAGAGCCTCTGGTTTGAATCCTTCAAAGCCTCACAAGTACAAACCCTAGCAGAGCTCAATAAGAGAAATATCATAAATATAGCATAATGAAATGACTCCACTTTTTCATCTTTTATCTCTCCACCAATTGAGGTGTTGGCTTTAGGAGGGAAACTTTATGTTTTAAAGTTATTTTATGTTCCCCTAGGGATGGGAACCCAAGCACAAGACATAAGTGACCTTTTTATTTCTTCTTTTTCCTAAGTCATTGTTCAATAAATTTAAAGTCCCATTAAATAAATAATATAACTTTCAGACTTTAAAATAAATGCCTAAATGATGTCGAAATGCAACAATCTATAGCTCACCAGAAAGGTCTCGACAAGAAGAATCTATTTCAACTCTAAAACTCCAAATCCAATACTGTCCCCAAACTTACTAAAAATAATAAGTATGCCATAGGGCACCCAAACTGCCACTGACGCTGCCAACTGGATCCAAACCAAATCTACACATCCAAATGGCCTAACCAAGGCCAACTCACCATGGTTCCCTAACCAAACGGCTAGTCTACGGGAACCTAATGATAGATTAACACTCTATCTAGAAAGGGGACATTACATGATATGTTGTGTGTTGATGAATGATAATTTAGAATGAGATGATTGCCTTCGACTAAGTTCTGAATTTTGTTTATTTCCTAATTGAAGACTCTATTTTATTCTCCACACACACACACACACACACACACACACACACACACACACAAAGATATATATATATGTAGGTCTGATTATTCCTCTTCATATCTTTTCTCTTGTTATGATCTACTCTACTGCTATGATTCCATAATATTTACTATGATCCAATGATTAATAATTTTATTCTGCGATCGAATGATGAGATCTGATATATGAGAATAGATGTGATGTAGTTATTATGATGATTGATTGAGTAGTCTGAGTACATGATTCAATTGTATTCCTTGATTGTTAATTGATTGAGTGATGTGTGCTACTAGATGATCTGATGAATCAATGAGATGGGATTCCATGATATGATTCGGTTATATTATAAATTAAGGAAGTGAGTTTTGATGTTTTATGGTGGATGATGAGATCCCCCAAAGCATCCACTGATCCTCTTTAATTATTTTGAATGGCTGCCTTCCCCAATAGACACTACTCTTTATGTCGCTACCTTTCAGTAAGTGCCACTATTATCCCATAATTGGTCCTCATTGTTAGTGGAAATATTGTCAACAGTATTAAACTACTAATAATCCAATAATCTCAATGAAATATGATGTAAATCAAATAAACAAAGACATTTTACCTTGAAGACTGATATACCTTAAAACTTCTATTTTTCACCTATCCTGTATTGATCTTGTTGATGAATAGAGCTCTCAAAAGCATGCTTCCTCACTGTTTGAAGATGACAATACTTGAATGGCTATATGTTTGATAAAATGCAATGAAGATTACCTACAATACAACTATTGTGAGGACGATGGATGGATGATTGAAGCCATGGTTGTATGGATATGAAGATAATGGATATAAAATGTAATAAGCAATATGGATGCTTTGCCAAAGGCACACTGGAATTTCTATAGAGTAACTTTGTTATAGCTTGTGTGTTGTTGAAACGAGGGAATGAGCTTCCTTTTATAGGCCAAGGTTGGGGCAAATCCATGTGTCAAGATCCTAACGTTGGAGACTTGGTCTTGTAAGGTGTATGGTGAGGATTGAATTGGTTGAGATGAGGGAGAGAAAGAGGGAAGATGTTCCTCTCACCTTGACATGGAGGAGGGAAAGGTGTGACATGAGTCCACATGTCACAAGGCTCACAATGACCAAAGAGAGAAGGTCAAACAAGGAGATCACGTTTGTAGGGAGGTTGGAAAGATTCTAGGGACTATGGAACAAGTGTCACAAAGCACCCTTTCACCATGGTGACATGGAGAGACCATGCCCTTTAGAATAGGGATAGTTAGAGAGATAATAGGCCATGTGGGTGAGGGAAAATAGATTAATTAAATATTTAAAATATTTAATTACATGTGCAAGATGGTGAGGTGGAAAGGTGAGGTGAAATTATGAAATTAGGATTTAGGATAGAGGAATTTGGGATTAAATATTTTGATTATTATTTAATTAAGGGATGACATTAGAAGAATGGGAATTAAATAAATAATAAATATTTATTTAATTTGTCTTTGCCATTTTTAGGTGTATACATTTTGCCCCTCTTTGAGACAATGTGTTTTAACATGTTTCAAAGAATAAAAATTTTCTGGTTATGATACATGCCCCAGTTTGCCCTTGGTACAGGTTTATGACACTAGGATGCCCCCTCGGGAGATTGGATGGGAAGAAATTGATGACAGGATGATGGACAATCTCACGATGAGATAGGTTGAATGACAGGTTGACTGGATAGATGGATGAAGAAATTGGTTGACCTAGAAGAAAAATCAGGTGAAAAATCATGCCCCAGCATGGACAAGGTCAAGCACCTCCTATGTGCTATATATAGGAGTGTGGGGTCACATTCCTAGTCATTTGCACACTTGTCTTTATCGGAGAGCTTTTAGGAGTGAGAACCTTTTGAGCATAAAGCGGTCAGTGAAGATGCAGTGATTTCCTATTGAGCTTCATCAATTCAAACAGATCTGACAGTTCAACTGTCCAGCAGACTATGGGCCACTGGTAAGTACCCCTTCATTTCTAGGCTAGGTGCATTTATGATAGCATTAATTGTAGTTTAAAATTTTAGATTTTGTATGCACTAAAAGCTAGAATTGTGCATATGACACACAATACCATACATATACCGTGATTCTACACTTTTGATGCTGGAATTTGTGTATATGTGGAATTTTTGCATTTGAAGTGTATGTCTGCGCAAACAAATTCCTATTGCGCATGCAATGAGGGATGCTATGCATGTAAGGTTTTATGGTGCATTTGAATTGTGTCAGCGCAAACAAGATAATGCTACGCTTTTAAAGAACAGTCCTACGCATGCAAATTAAAGCGGCACATTCAAGATATTTCTATGCATGCGAGCTAAATCTATGCTTACGAGGTAATTCTGCGAATACAACAGGCAGAACTGCGCAGATGATTTTGGTTATCAAGACACTTAGAAATTTGATGAAGTTGACTATGCGATTGATGCGAGTCAACTGATAGGTCATCTCTGAGATTGATAGAATCTCTAAAGAGATGATAGGATTGCTTTCTTGTTGAAATAACTAAGTTTTTGATGTTGGATAGATAGCCTTACAGTTTAGTCGATTTTGATTGATTAACGTGTGCTTGCTTGTTTACAAGAGGAGTTAGATGATGCCCTCATGTCGAGGGAGCAATTTCTAGTTATGCAGATGTTGAGACCTTATCTCACGGAGACTGATCTTCTTGTTATTGGATCAGCTGGATTGTCATTTGTGCTCTACATGCCCGAGATTAGAGCCAATCTCGGTATGCTGACTGCTCTGGTTGAGAGATTCCATAGTGATGATGGGACCTTTCACCTTCCCACTAGGGAGATTATAGTGACCCTAGAGGATGTACATAGGATTTTGCACATTCCAATTGATGGAGAGCTCATTGAGTATGAGCCGCAGACTGGGGTAGGGTTGGACGAGTGCATATGGGTCTTTGATGATGATGAGATTGAGGGTACTGAGATTAGCTAGGATGACATGGTGGCTTACTATGAGCCTCTTCCTTCAGTTGTGGCATGGTTGATCGGAGGTATTGTGTGCCCTGACAGATGGTCTTGTGGCTTTACAGTTGGATAGGGGCAGGTGTTAGAGAGGATCACTACAAAGAGTACTAGATATGCTTGGGAAGTTTGCATCCTCGCTCACTTATATCATGATTTACCCCAGTTTGTCTATGATGGCTCTTCTAGTTTGGCTTGTGGAGTTTCACTTCTACAAATATGGGAATGGACACACATAGCCATTACTCATCCTATTGGCATTAGCACTCAAGGTAGGGGTCAGCCCTACTCCTACATGTTTCAGGATAGCCTTTCCCAGCCCAAGCTGGGAAAGTTGGAGTATTGGAGACATGCTTTTGATAATGTAGACAGAGTCGAGTGGTGACCATACCTAGACTATGAGGTATGGGATGATGATGCTTCTAAGATTCCATTCTACTTTTAGACTAGATGGCTTATAGAGAGGACACCCTATATATTGGAGAGATAAATTGTATCATGTGTGTTCAGGTAGTTTGGTAGAATCCAAGGGATGCCCTAGGGTAATGCCATATTTTCCTGTATACACAAGGAGAGGACACGATGGGGACCCAGCCCATCCTATGAGTAGGCTCATACTGGGTTTCTTCACATTCCATAGCAGCCTTGGCCGATGATGAGGGCAGTGGAAGATGCTGGAATGACACATGATTTCTTTGACTGGTTTGCTGCACATCCATTCCCACACTACTCCAGACCAGGAGAGTGAGCCCCAATTATTGATGATCAGAAGGATGAGGACGAGGAGGGGCCATAGAGGTGACATAGGAGACGTAAAGGATAAGGAGGCTGAGGTGGCTGAGGTGGGGATGATGGTAGTGGAAGACGATTTGGTCATGACAGTGGACATAATGGCAGTGATGGGGATGATGGCAAAGATGGAGATGGGAGGAGGGTTCACTAGCGGATTGATTCCACCCAGCATGCTCAGTTAGCTTTACAGGCACAGGTATAGCCTCTAGTGCAGCCACAGGGGTAGGGGCTAGATGATGGGGTTATAGCAGGATTATGAGCCTAGTTGGCTCAGGCTCAGTCTATGGTACATCAACAACAGGGATAGATAGGGCAGATGTAGGCCCATATCACATAGCTGTAGGATGACCTATAGACTACCCAGTTAGAGAGAGATACAGCTATCCACAGATATGGGAGGGCAGAGGCACTCTTGGAGCAGGTACAGTAGACTGCGGCACAGGGTGGCACTGGCCAGATGGTTGCAGAGATGGTTAGGGCAGGACATGAGATCTACTAGCGGCCCCTTTACGAGCAGGCTGTACCACCAGAGCGCAGGGTAGGCAACTATCATCCTAGCTACCACAATAGATCACAGAGGACACCTATAGAGAGTGGCAGGGTGATGGGACCTATGGGGCCACTGCGTGGGCCATCAGGAGGGGGTACACCAGGGATAGGGACATCAGGTGGAGGAGGAGGAGGTGCCTAGCTGCCATAGCTAGCACCATCAGGGGGAGCCACTCCTAGCTGCTTCTTAGATGTGCATCAGTTTGTTTAGCACTTTTTATTTGGACATGTATACACCACTTTGGTTTAGACACTTTAGGGTGTATTATTATTTTGACATCATTGTATACTTGGACTCTCTTATTCTTTTTTGATGGTGATGATGATATGATACAACGAGTTGACAGACTATGCTATGATTTATTGTGATGGACATGACTTACATTATGATGTTTATGATGTGTTATGCTTATAGATGACTTACATGGTTATGATTTTTTATGCATATGTTTATGTTATGCGATAGACCTGATGCTCTATATGATGACTTGTATGATGTCACACTATGATGATTATGTTGATGCTTCTATAGATTTTTTATTTACTAGACATGATGCCTCTACATGCTTATGATGTTTGACCTAATGTTATACACAAGAAGTATCTATATGTGATGATCCTTAAATGTGTTGATTTGTACACTACTAAATGTAATGATATGAATCATGTATGCATGTATCAAGATGATTTAATTTGATGATTACTCTATCTATGTTTTTGCATTTTTTTGTTTTCTATCATGATATAGATATATATGAAACTAAAATGGATGATTGACCAGAGTATATGACTCTTGCTATGGTGATTTATGATTTACTTGTATTTATGCATCCTAATGGACAAAATGATATGCATTTATGAGGATGGATCTAATCATGACACAATGATTTATTTTTGTTAATGCCAAGTATACTCAGTCTTAATAACAATACACTTTTTTTAGAAGAAAATGAATTGGATAAATGACAAGAAATGATAATGAAAGATAAGAAATGTGATAATGAATGATTTGGCAATAAATGATAAGAAATTGGACAATGACAGACAAGAAATTGGATAAACATATGATCACAAAGACACATGGATTTTGGTAAAATGATAAAATGCTTATAATGCAATGGAATGCAGCGGGATAAGTATGGATATGGATTCTTGTCATCTTCAATTGTACGAGTATTTGAAGTACTTTGTTTCATCATTGAGCTTTTAAAATGTTGTAAGAAAATACAAGCATCTAGGTATAATTAAACCATGATGACCTAAGTATCTCTTACATGGATTTTGATTTAGCAAGTTAATACAAGCATCTAATTATAATTAAACCAAGATGACCTGAGTATTACTTGCATATCAACAGACAAGGATTAAACCTATTTCATGTTTAGACCTTTGATGTAGTTAATGATCATTTTGTTGATCATGTCATTAGACTAGGCTTTCACATTACTAAAGATAAATCCACAAATAGCAGACAAATAAAATAATTATGCCCCCATCATAGATTCTCTAGTTTGATACATCCTTGAGTAGCGTAGAAAGACATAATGACAAAAATCCTGATATAAGACTTTTAAAACAACCATTGAAAAACTTTCTTGCCCAAAACATGTTTTCTTGCAATAACTTGATAGAATCAGTTTGATGTCTTAGGTCAAAAGAGATCTACCAAGTGTAGTTTCATTGTCTTTTGTGTCAAGATGATGTTGAAAGCTTTCTTGTCATGCTACTTGTTGTCTAGTGATAAAACTGTGATCCAATTGTTTATCCTCTGAAGTTATAGCATTCAAGAATCCTACTCCCTGACTAGGTCAAGGATTTATTTATTATGGATGAACTGGCGATGAACAATGTGACGGGCCCTAATGGACTAACCTAGTGGCTCGGGGGCCCATTGCTAAATGACCTTTCCTACGTGACGACGCAGAGGCAACATAGTTTGGGGTGTGGACCTAAAGACCTAGGCAATGAGAAATGGTGCAAACTTGAATGGACTAAAGGTTGGTGACATGGGATGGAATGGATGGAAAAGGAGCATCCTCGAGGGTGCATCAATGATGGCCTTGCCTATGTGATGATGCAGAGGCAACGTAGTTCAGAGATGACTGTCGCTAACGATAGACTTGTGATAGGATGAACGATAGGATAATGTGATTGGATGACCCTATTGGATAAGGTGATAGGGGTGACAAGACACCAAGCTATGGTAATTCATTATGATGTAGATGTGAAATGGATGCAGTTACTGGATGAATATGATAGGAAAGATTGATGCGGGTTGGGTTGTACTAACAGATGGAGGTAGCGGTTAGTTGCAAATAGTGCCTATTTCTAGGTTTTCACCACTTGTTTCTACTTGTACCATTTTTTTGTCCCTTGCATTGGGGTTATTAGGTATAGAACCTTCGAAGGTGCATACTATTGATGGGATCATCAAACAGTTCACCTTCTGATGTTGAGAGCTGATATGCACCTGATCTGTAGGCAGCGACTATGACATAGGGACCCAACCAATTGGGTTCAAACTTCCCCTTCTCTCTATCCTATTGATTGTGTGGGTTCTCTCTTAGGACTAGATCACCTACCTGAAAGACCCTTGGCTTAACCTTGTGATTATAGCTCCTTGAAATTCTTTGCTGGTATGCCTTAAGATGGTTAAAGGCATGTTGTCTCTATTCTTATAGCAATTCTAGTTCTTGAAGCCTTGATACTTTGTATTCCTCATCATTTATGAGTCCCTTTAATGACACCTTGAGGGAAGGAATTTCAACTTCGATAGGCAATATGGCTTCAGATCCATAGACAAGGGAGTATGGTGTCGCACCTATGGGTGTGCGTATACTGGTTCTGTAGGCCCACAGAGTGGGGTTTAATTGCATATGCTAGTCCCGGCCAACGTCATCGACAATCTTTTTGAGTATCTTTAGAATGGTTTTATTCGATGCCTCAACTTGGCCATTACCTTGCAGGTAGTATGGAGTGGAGAAATGATGCTGGACATGGAATTTACTATAGAGTTCCTGTACATCCTGATTCTTGAAGGATCTTCCATTATCTATGACAATGGATAATGGAATACCTTATCTACATATGATATAGTTAAGGATGAAGGATGCAATCTGTTTCTCTGTGACGGTGGTTAATGGAACGGACTCAATCCACTTCGTAAAATACTATGTGGCTGTGATAATGAATTTGTGGTCGTTGGAGGAGGAAGGGTGAATCTTGTCTACTAGATCAAGTCCCCATTAACAAAAGGGCCAAGGTGTAGTTAAAGGGTGTAATTCCTGAGTGAGTGCATGTATCAGATTATTGTGAATCTGGCATTTCTTACAGCGCTTGACAAACTAATAGGAATCATTTTCCATGCTTGGCCCGTAATGTCTTAAATGCATGAGTTTCTTCACCAAAGTAGGACCACTAGAGTGTGTCCCACAAATGCCTTCATAAACCTCCCTTAGAGCAGTCTGATATTCATCACTATCTAAAGACCTAAGGAGAGTACCATCCAAACCTCGTCTGTATAGGGTGTTGGCAACAATGGTATATTTGGATGATTGGCATATGAACGTACATTTTTGGTTGTTTGACAGGTCGGGAGGTAGGATATTCTCTTTAAGATAGGTGTAAACCTTGCCAGATAAAGGAGAATTGGCTCCTATTATGTGGTAAATGGTGTTATTTTCCAGGCTTTCATAGGCTGGATGGGAGACTAGCTCCACCAAAAACTCATAAAGTGATTAATTTTCAGGGATATCTAGAAGGGATGCAATAGTGGCCATTGCATCTGCTGCTTTGTTTTCTAACCTTGGTATTTGTTCAAAGGAGATCACAACAAAATATTCCTTGAAATCGTCCACCATACGCTCATATGGTATCAACTTCTCATCCTTTGTTTGGTATTCATCATTTATTTGATTAATTACAAGTTGTGAATCCCCATATACATGAAGTTCTTTGATCTTCTACTCAACTACCATCTTTATGCCAATAACCAGAGCTTCATACTCGGCCACATTGTTGGTGCATGGGAACATAAGTCTGTATGATTTAGGGATTGTATCCCCCTGTGGTGTTACTAGTAAGATACCTACTCTAGATCCATGTTGCGTGTATGACCCATCAAAGTAAAGATTCCAAGTGATTATTGTGAGGTTGAATATAGATTCATCAGGAAACACAAAACTCAAGGGGTTGTTATCAATCAAAGGCGCATCCACCAGCTGATTTGTGATGACCTGTCCTTTTATGGCTCTTCTATCCACGTACTCAATGTCAAACTCACTAAGAATCATAACCCATTTAGATATTCTACCTGTTAGGGTAGCTTTGCTAAGGAGATACTTTAGTGGGTCGATCTTTTCTACCAGCTTTATGGAGTAAGAGAGCATGTAGTGTCTCCACTTTTGTGAAGCAAAGATGACTGCAAGGCATGTCATTTCAATTGGTGTGTACTGAATCTCATAACCTACTAATGTCATGCTGATATAGTAGATTGCCTGCTCCTTTCCTTCATAGTTTTCTTGTGTTAGCAATGCTCCCAAAGCTATGGGTGTAGCTGAGATATATAACAGTAGAGGTTTGCCTTGAATTGGCGGCATTAGGACTAGTGGATTCATAAGATATTCTTTTAGGCACTGAAATGCTTGCTCACAATTATCATCCCATTTGAATGGAATATTTTTATGCAACAGATGTGAGAATGGATGCACTTGTCTGCCAATTGGGAGATGCACCTTCTCATTGACTACAACTTTCCCTGTAAAGACCATAGCTAACTCAAATTCTTTGGTGGTGGCATTTCCATAATTTCTTTGACCTTTGCTGGGTCCACCTCTATTCCATTTTCTAATATGATGTATCCAAGTAGTTTTCTAGATGTTACTCTGAAAACACACTTTTTAGGATTCAACCGTACATTAAACTGCTCTAGTCTTGTGAATATTTTGTCTAAGACTTCAAGATGTCCCTATCTGGTGAGTGATTTCCCTAAGATATCATCAAAATAATCCTCCATGATGGTATGCATCATATCATGGAAGATCATTGTCATTGCTTGCTGATATGTTGTTCCTGCATTCTTGAGACCAAATGGACTAACGCACCAACAATTGGTGCCCCATGGACATGTGAATGTTGTTTTATGTTGATCCTCCAGTGCTATCTTGATTTGGTTATATCTGGAGAAACCATCCATTAGGGACAACATGGTGTGACCTATTGTGAGGTCCACGATGATATCAATGTTTGGTAAAGGAAAATCATCCTTCGGACAAGCCTTATTTAAATCCCTGAAGTCGTTGCATATTTTGATTCTCTTGTCAGGATTTAAAATAGGTACAATATTACAGACCCACTCTGGGTAGTCAATGGCTTTAATGAACCCCACATCTAGTAACTTCTTGAGCTCTTCTTTTACCATTAAAGCTATGTGGGGGTGCATTTTCCTTAGCTTCTGTTTAACTGGCTTAGCTCCCGAAGCTAGTGACAGATGGTGCATGATTAGATCAGGGTCAATACCTGGCATATCAGCGTAAGACCAAGCAAAGTTTATCTTCCTTCTTCAATAGAACTCAGCAAATTCTATCTTTTCTTGTGTAGTTAATGACTCTGCTTGATAAAGGAGTCTTGGATGTGCCTCTGTGCCAATGTTGATTGATTCCGCAGGTTTAATCAATACTAAATATCTTTCTAGATGTGTATAAAGGGGGAGAGGGTCAAGCCTTTCATCCGTCGGTGCCTTACAGAGGTTTTCACCTTCAGATACATCTTTTCTTTTTCTCTTTTCATGATCTAACATTGCCACAGAGTGGTTTTCACCATTAGATCTCATATTTATTTTGACATTTTTATGACTAAAAGGATTGGCACTCTCTCCGAAGTATGCCTTGTCATTAAGGTTGATGGGGAACCCAGCCTTATGGTCTCCTGAGGGTAAGTGTTCTCTAAGCTCTAGGTAGTCGATGATGGCATCGTTGTTTTCAAAGGTGTCAAGCTCACGTGATGTTTCAGATAGATCCCAATCTATTAATTTAGGGTGAACAAGAGGTAAGGGATCATCAGGTTGAACAGACTCAAGGGTAGTTATGGTTAGGATGGAGAATTCATTTGAATGGGACGAGGTATTGATGAGGTCTATTATGGTACTCTCCTCAAGTTGGTTCTTCAAGTTTGATATCATACTCTCTTCATGAAATTCATTCTCGTCATGTTGCGGTCTAGACTCTAGCAGTCTATCCCTAGAGCTTTGTCCCTCATGCATTATTGGAGTATTACTATATCGTTGGACCACATCAATCCCTTTGTCTTCACTAGACATCTCAAAGAGGCTATCCCACTCATAGTCATTTGAATCAGTTTCACTAGCCTCTTGCAAGTGGTGAATTTGCTCCACTAAGTTAGTGGTAGCTGCTTGCTTGTCTTCAACCTTTTGTTTACCTTTGCCTTTGTTCTTCTGCTAACCTTGGTATCCTAACCCAGTAGTATCTTGAGTTGTTTGAGTAGGGGGTTTGATAGGTTCTATGATACCATCCTTTCTTAGTCCTATGGGACCATGACCATTGTATCCCATCCTTTGTAACATGGAAAAACCTTGACCATACTATTTTGTAGGAAGTTTAGGTTGTTGATCTTCTGGTATGGTTTGACTGTCTTCATCTTTGAAAAGCCATTGTAAGACATCTTTCTCATTACTCTCATCAGATAGGCTTCCCTATTTAATGAAAGGACCTAGTGGAGTCTCAAGTGACTTAGCTTTATTCAAGGATGGTCTCCCATAAGACTTTGGTGATAGTGGCAACTGTGTTAGAGAGAAAGACTGTTCAATAACATACTCCCCGATGCCTTTGTCTTTGAGATGGAAGTTAAGGAACTTGGATCCACTTGGTTAGAGGAAGAAGAATCTTCTCTATTGGTGGGTATCACAACTTTTGGTTTAGACTGTATGGTATTGCAATACTAAAATGGATTGGGGTCCCCTTGTATAGTTGTTTCTTGATCGTTATGTGGGAACTTGATACATTGGTGATACATTGATGGGATAGCCTTCATTGTGTGGATCCAAGGTCTACCTAGAAGAATATTATATGCAAGCTCCATGTCAAGAACTTGGCACACTACATCTCTTTCTACCAGTCTAACTCGTATTGGCAAAACCACCGTTCCTTTAGAGGTCCTTTCTTCCTCATCATATGCCTTGATGGTTATCTTTTTCTTGGGATCAATGGCATTTTCAGAAAACCCCAATGCAAGGATTAACTTTAGTGTACAAATGTTCAAACCAGCCCCTCTATCTATTAGGACCCTTTTTATTTTATGCTTATGTATTAGGGCCTCAATGTGTAGGGATGCATTGTGTGGTTGATTTATTGACATGTCATCCTTCTTAGTGAAGGATAGGAAATGCGACATGGTGAGATGGCCTACCATAGCCTGGAATTGATCTTGGGCAAGGTTTGTAGGAACCATTGTCTCCAAGAGAGTTTTTTTCTAAAATGGCTTTATGGGAAGGTGATAAATGCAATAACTCTAAGATATATATATGTGCGGGTGTTTTGTGAAGTTGGTCAATGATGCTGTACTGGTTTGAGGTGGAAGATGACTTGGATGTGGAAGATGGTTTTGGTTGAGCTCCTTGTAGAGTTATGTTTCCATGACGTGTGGTCACATTACAATCAGGTTGATTATTGATGGTGATCACATTGATGTGTGAATCACTTTGGGAGATATGATTGATGGTGTAATCAAAAGAAGCATTGTTATAGGTTACTTTCTCAGTGCCATTTTTGTTGTTTTGGTTTGAAGGTCCTCCCTTCTTGTAATGAGGAAGAGGGTTCTTGAATGCTATATGTTCATCATTGGTAGTGTGTCCTTCATTAATGGATATGTGCTTTTGGTCAAGAAGGTCTTGAATGACATGCTTGAGTTTCATACAATCATTGGTTTTATGACCTTTGCTCCTATGGTATTCGCAAAAGTCATTTTCATTCCACCAAGGAGATTTGAATTTGGGTTCATATTCACTCACTGGTGGAAATGTGATCATGTTGCCTCCATTTAGCTTTCTAAGTGCAGATTCAAGTGATTCACCAATTTGCGTGAACTTTCTTCTCAAAGGGAAGTTTTTTTTTGTTCAGTGCCTTGAGGCTTGGTAGATGGTGCGTTGTTTTGTGGATTGGATAGGTTGAAAATAGGTTGCTTTGGTGCTGCATGTTTTGCATCTACCACACCATCATTCACTATGGGTTTGTTTTTAGTCCAAATCCGCAACTTATCCACATTGTTGTTAGAGCTTGGGGTGTCTTTGTATATCTTTACTTGCCACTTTGCTATCAAGGATTTCTCAATGAGAAGCCCCATCTCAATGACTTTACTAAAAGTTGATGGACATTGGATTTGTATTTGATAGCTTAGCTCAGTGGACAAATTATGTACGAACATTTCTATCATCTATTTTTCAGGTATGTGATAGGGACACTTGCTTGCAAGTTGCCTCCACATTTGTAGAAAAGATGCAAATGATTCTCCTCCTTTTTGTTTATTATTGCAAAGGTCTAGCATGGAGATATCATGTTCTATTTTATAAGAGAATGTGTGATGAATTTGTCCACTAATTCGTTAAAGGTGCAGATGCTGGGAGGTAGACGTGAAAACCACTCCATAGCTTGTCCTCCTAGGCTTCTAGGGAATAGTCGCATTAGATAAGTTTCATTGTGGGCAACTTCAAGACAAGTAGCACTAAATTCCCTAATATGATCTCTAGGATCTCCTTTTCCTCTATACTTGTCAAATTTTGGCACTTCAAATCTTATAGGAAAAGGTATCATGTTCAAGAATTTGTCAAATGGGTAAGGTGAGATATCTTCAAGCGAATAATTTTTTGTTGTGGTTCCGCTTTGGATATCTATCAATTACTAATGTAAGGCTTGGATTTGGGTTGTCAATGCATCCAAAGGATTAAGTGTATCCTTAGCCTTTTTTGTGTTTGGAGCCTCTTTGTCAGTTTTGGAGCCATCTTTTGATGAATCAACTTCATTTGAGGCATTATTCTCCCGTAGATTAGAGATATCAAAGTCTACGGGTAGCTTTGCTCCTTGTTGAGCAAGCATGAGGAAATGCTTTTGAGGGTCTGTAGCAACAACTCTATCCATATCTTTTGGAACTTAGGATCTTGGAGTTATTGGAGGATTTCCTCTTGAGAGGCTTCCTTCATTATCCGGATCAGGTATATTATTGTTAAGGTTGTCCATGTTTTGCTTTTGTTTTGATTGAGATCTAGTTTGCACCATGCAAGATTTTGGGATGGGATGAAATGAGATTTGTTGGATTTTGATTTTTTAATTGGAGGTGTGATGTGGTAGAAGGTGATTTTGATTTGGAATAGATTTTACTAAGGTTTTTGTTGATTCTATGTTTGACTCAAACAATGTAAATCTTGAGCTATAATGTCCAATAGCTATTGAAGTGTCGATACAAGTGGTAGTCCAAATAGGGATAGATTGACCCCACTATTTGATGAGGACTATTTTCTTGTCAAGGTTACACTAGTATAGTTTTGTTGGGAAGGATGATTTTAAATCCTATTATAAAAACTAACTAGCTCTTGTTTGGGTTGGTTGAGTATCAACTAGGTCCTAGAAGCAAGTTGTGGTTTGATTTTGAGGTGTTTTGATAGCAAGGCAATGAGGTGAAAAGAAGATGTTTGTGAAAATGATATGGAAAGGTGCTTGTACGGTATAACTGATTTTTCAGGGTGAAACTATAGAAAAAAGGGTACCTAAAACTAATAATGTTTTTATCCAGAACTGTATGGAATATACCTCTATTTTGGATGCATAGCTTCAAAAGCATAGGATAACGGGTCAATTGCGCAGCTCTGTTGGTCAAATGCACAGATCTGGTTGAGTTTATATGCATAGCACTATGTTTTATACATGTCGTTCTGTGTGCTAAAAGTGCAAAAAGATTATAAGCGCAGCAAAAAGGTTCAGATGCGCAGCATAATTGTTTAAATGCACAGCAAAATGTTTTAAATGCGTAGAACTATAGGTACTTGGTTTTCTATTTTTAGTTTGACAGTTTGATTTGTTTGGAACATTTTTCTAAGTTAATCTAAGGTTTGCAATGCTGACTTTGGTTCAAGTTATTGCTAGAAAACACAAAGAACAAAAAGTTTTCATGATTTACTTAACAAAATTAAAAACAAACAATTACAATCCTAGGGATGGCAAGGACAGTATTTGATGAGTTCCAACTTGGTTTTTACACCATCCACTTGCATAAAAGGCTGACAACTAGTAACTTGGTAGCACCGGCTCCCCTCCACGGCACTCACTTCTCATGCATACCAAGTTATAATTCCTCTGAAGAGTTGAACTTTTCTGTCTCTACACTAAATGAGTGTATGACGTTGGACAGCTCTAGAGGTTCCTCCTCCTATGTCACCAAATAGGGGATTTTGGCTGACTAGAACAAAAGTATTTTAGTCAAGGCATCTGTTCAGGTGGTTACACATGCGGCCATTCTCTTCGATAAGAAGGCTTCCCAACCTGCAGAGGTTATGCTCCATAGAGTTTTGGGGGAAACATTAGTCGGTTTAACATAACAGCACCCATTGTTTGCAACTTTCATCACAAACACAATTTATTTATAGTGATTCAGAGGTGGCTTGGCTTTAGCCCATTATCACTTAAGGTTGTCCCACTTTGAAGGAAGGAATTCTAAGGGCAAGGCTCTCTAAAGGTAAAACATGCAAAATGATAAGTTTGGCATTTTAGTCACCCAGTTAAGGGGAGAGCATAGTCCTATTATCATTTTGAAAACATAGAGAACACTGGTTCTTTATCTCCCTAGTTAAAAGAAAAATAACTAAATGCGTTAACTCTACCAAGCACATAAATTTGTAACAAGATAGCAATAACTTGGAAAAGATTTTGTTAATTTTATCCCTCTAACAAATCTAGGTGTAGATTGTTGTTTGAAGAGATAAGACAAGTATTACTTTCCCCTATTATGCTATGTGATAGATTGTAGTGCAAGATAGTAAAAACATAAAGAAATTGTTCAGTTTTAACCCCTAGGTTGGGACTAGATGAAAGTTGTTATGCAACAAAATGATTTACCTTCCTCCTAGTTAAGTATATGTGATGATTTGCATGAACATATTAAGTTACTCCTTCTACTTAGTTCTAGGTGGCTTAATAATGTAGCTAAAATGACTAAATCTAGCTCCTAACCCCTGCAAATAAAAATTAGTATGGAAAACCTTATAAAACTTTTACAACTCTCTGTTATAAATTGAATGCATAGGACTACAGGTCATATGCGGAGCACTGCATAGTATATGCACAGATTTGCAAATGCATCGTAAAATGCATCAGATGTGTAGGGCTCTGTGGTGTATGCACCGAAAGAGCAAAAGTGTCAGAAAATGTCTCAGATGCGCAACAGGGTATGTCATATGCGTTGAAAGGTAAAAGCGCAACATAAAGTGTTGAATGCATTGAACTAGAAGTTGTATGAACATAAATGACCTATCATGACAAAACCTTCACAAAACACTCAGATGAACATTAAAAATGGGGCAAGGCCCCACGGTGGGCGCCAAAAATGTTAGTGGAAATATTGTCAACAGTATTAAACTACTAATAATCTAATAATCTCAATGAAATATGATGCAAATCAAATAAACAAAGACATTTTACCTTGAAGACTGATTTACCTCAAAACTTCCATTGCTCATCTATCTTGTATTGATCTTGTTGATGAATAGAGCTCTCAGAAGCATGCTTCCTCACTGTTTGAAGATGACAATACTTGAATGGCTATATGTTGGATAAAATGCAATGAAGATTACCTACAATGCAACTATTGTGAGGATGAGGGATGGATGATTGAAGCCATGGTTGTATGGATATGAAGATAATGGATATAAAATGCAATGAGCAATATGGATGCTTTGCCAAAGGTACGCTGGAATTTCTGCAGTGTAACTTTGCTATAGCTTGTGTGCTGTTGAAATGAGGGAATGAGATTCCTTTTATAGGCCAAGGAGGGGGCAAATCCATGTGTCAAGATCCTAACAATGGAGAATTGGTCTTGTAAGGTGTATGGTGAGGATTGAATTGGTTGAGATGAGGGAGAGAAAGAGAGAAGATGTTCCTCTCACCTTGACACGGAGGAGAGAAAGGTGTGACATGAGTCCACATGTCACAAGACTCACAATGACCAAAAAGACAAGGTCAAACAAGGAGATCATATTTGTAGGGAGGTTGGAAAGATTCTAGGGACTATGGAACAAGTGTCACAAAGCACCCTTTGACCATGGTGACATGGAGAGACCATACCCTTTGGAATAGGGATAGTTAGAGAGATAATAGGCCATGTGGGTGAGGGAAAATAGATTAATTAAATATTTAAAATATTTAATTACATGTGCAAGATGGTGAGGTGGAAAGGTGATATGGAAGAATGAGGTGGAAAGGTGAGGTGGAATTATGAAATTAGGATTTAGGATAGAGGAATTTGGGATTAAATAATTTGATTATTATTTAATTAAGGGATGACATTAGAAGAATGGGTTAAATTGATTTAATTAAATAAATTGATATTTATTTAATATTTGGACTATTAATGATGAACATGAATCAAATAGATAAATTGATGAATTTATTAAATGATAGAAGAATGGGAATTAAATAAATAATAAAAATTTATTTAATTTGTCTTTGCCATTTTTAGGTGTATACACTCATTATTGTAACCTCTACCATTTGTTACTCCAAATATTCATGCCGATCCTAATATGCATTCCATGGTCTTAAATAAACAACTTATAATAGTTGCTAATCCTCTTAATGACTAGCTCTTATTCTAACGTCGATTTTCTTTATCATATATAACCGACGGTCATTGAAAGATAGTATTTTATTTATTGTTGAAGGCATCTTCCAAGGATCGAATATAATATACGAGCCATGGTTTCTTTATGGGATCCTATACCTTTGCTAACATTGTTTATAACAGTAATATTTATTATATTTATAATTATGATTATATATATTAATATTTATATTCATATGTTATTTATATAATATATATTATATTTATATATAATATATATATTATTAATATATTATATTATAATTATTAAAATTGATAATATCTATATTTGTATTTATATTTGTTCTTCATAAATATAATAAATATATCATATTTTAATTGTATAAAATATATATTAAATAATATTATTTAATGATAATTAAATATTATTATATACGTGGTTATCATCCAAAGTGGCTTCTCCGTCTTATCATGATGTTTAAATTTTTAATTTAAACAATGCCATAATATTGGGACATGACATGCTTGGTGTGTTTGATGTGTTTCTGAATGTACTTTAATCCATGTATGTATCATAAGATCATACATACATTAAAATGGGGGCTAAATGTTACGTTGTAAAAAGTTTCCCTATGACATTTTACCTCCTAGTTTAGCTCCTAGATCCCCTTAATTTCATTATGCATGTTTAAAATTTATCCTAAAGCAATTTCCCCAAAACCCATGTCAAATGGGGACTAGGGGTGCATTTTAAAGCTTAATTAAGACTAAAATCATGCCTTGGGACTTGGGCACCCGTATCGTAGTCTAGGCTGATTTGCTAGGACCTAAATTTTAGGATGTCAGTATGGGATGTTTGAAAAGGTTTCCCTCTGTCGGCCTTTTCAATTTGAATTATGAAAATTAGCAGGAATGCATATACAAGTGAGTTTATGACTTCATTTTACACCTAGATGGATAACACAAACTTGTGATATTGAGCTAAGGGATTTCAAAGCATTCATTATGTTGTAGAGCATAATTGTGTTGTTATTGTGTTTATTGCAGATTTGGCTTCATGAATCCATCTCCTCATGGTGTGAAAGATCTTCATCTCCGTGTGGGCTTCACCTCTAAGGTGACATCTATTTGTGTTTCAATCAATTTATTTCATCATTTGATTTGGCCTTTATCCTCCAAGGACAAGCACTCTATCTAACAATGGTGTTGGAAGACTTGAATGTCATTCTGGGGCTTGACCGAGGAAAGCTCCTAAACACCACAACCCCCAAACCCATCTCTTTGTGATTGTAAGTTACATGTGTAGGATTTGATGAAGTGGAGTTGCAGAGAAGCAAAGCAGAGGATAGAGATTCAAGAACTGAGAAGAAAGTGTAGAGAATCAATCCTACTAGACTAGGGCACTCACCCTGTAGTCCTCTTGACTGGCATATGTGGAAACTCTAAAGCAAATTGTAGTCTTACACATCTCATTGTTCTAGATCTACAGAAAAACTGCCCTACTAGACTTGGGCGCCTGCCCCATTACCCCCAAAGTTTCTGTGTCTGAAAATCCAAATCCTGGTATGTTTCTAATCTATATTTAGTGCCTTCCTATGTGATTTTCTATCGTATTTTGTACATTTGTACCTGATTTCATTATAATTAGGGTTTGAGGATTATTGAATCTAGGGTTTGACAAATCTATCAACTAATCTATCTTTCCATATCATTCCTAAGTGACATCAACCAATAGCTGAGTCCTCTCCATCTATAGTGACTTGGCTTGATTGTTGTCCTTGAATGTTATTGTGAAAGGAGGGTTTGATTATCTTCCATCTTTCCCATATTTTCACATATAATAGGAATTATCCTCAATAGCTTGGCCACCCTGCAAGTTCTAATAGGAACTATGATATGATAGAAGATTTACAAAATAAAATAGGATAAGCCACAAGTAAAGGATCAAGAAAAGATTGATGATTCATCTTGGTAAACACCAAGTCGATGGATACACAAAATGTTATTTTCCACATAGATAAGTCCTGGTGGCAGATATATCCTAATGACCTCCATATTCCCAGCATCCTAAAGCATCTAAAATCTACACAATTTTCTTCATGCATAAATGATGAAGAGGCTACATGAATGGAAAAGGAAATAGACCGAGAACGAAAGAAAAGATCTTAGGCAATTGTGTTAGAACATAAGATTTTGAGGTGATCTAAGCGGTAATGTAAATAGAGAGTGAAAGATGTCTCCCCTCAAAGAGTCAATGCATGGTCACATCCCATAGATGGAACCTTCGCACCAAAATATGGATGATGCTGGAAAACATCATACAAACAGATATATCCGTTCATGCTTCAAACACCCATAATATCCTATACTAGTTGAAACTTTCATAAAATATTTGAGTAAGTTTCTTTTTCGATTCAAGGGAATTGATGTGTATGTGGAAATATCTTAATGGTTACCAAACGTTCACATATCCACTATACACCAAAGGCTTTGAAAGAAACAATGCAAGGTTGCAACTATCTTTCTAACTACAAATGAGTAGAACCTTCATGCCAAGGTAGAGGTAGAGCTTTCCTTCTCAACTGGATAATATCCTATTAGACATCAATCACCCACATCTCTTCCTACACAAAACTCCTATAAGCTTCTTTGACTTTGTGACAAGATTATCTACATACCTGTCAAGTCCATAGGCTCAGTTGGCATTAGTTGTGATAGGACTTTAAAAAATTTTAGTGGTTCTATGGTCTCTTTTCAAGGTCTTGGTCATCTATTGGTCTCTTGAGGGTTAGGGTTTCATTTTCCATCTGCTAGGGTTCATCCTTAAGTCTTAAATTTTCCAAAAACCCTAACTATTCTTTTAATTCGTCTTGGCTTACATTCACTTTTCCTAGTCACTTAAGTTATGACTTAAGTCATTTGGTGTCATTAAAATGTTGGCCCCTTGTTCTTAGTTAAGTATTTGACCGTGCATGCCTTTTAATTTTTTGCCTGTGTCCTAAGTCTGAGAAAGCAAAGTGTTTTATTAATGTGTGCTTTAAGCGGGGTCGAAGTATTTTCTCATGTGCCTAGGGAGTCCCCTTTTAAGTTATAACTTGAAGCATGTGCTGAAATTCACCTTAAGATTGGTGTGGCATGGTCCCACAGTTCATTTCCTATGGTTTTCCATTGGCCCGCAACAATAAAATATTTAGTAAAAATTTGATGCGCCAGGATTGCGGGCGTGCGCCACGTGGCGTATCTTGGTGTGGGCCTCAGCAAACTTTGTGGCAACATTCGTGGTGGGCCTAGGATCTAAGTGTCTAAATCATTTTCTAAAGATTAAATCTTGACCATTCCCTGCCAACCCATGGGCCATCAGTCTGCAAATGTTGAAACCATGTGGGACAGCGAGCAACTACCACATGTTTCCATCCAGGCCGTCCATGATCTAACTCACTATTGGATCAATGGTCAAAATTCAAATTTGCTAACGACTTTGTTGGTAATGTTCTGGTTCACACAAGCAAGAAATAATGGTGGACATGATGTTCTCTTGCCAAATTAAAGGGATTTTTCTTACCATAAAGGCAGGATTGAAGGCATATTTTGATTCACAAAGCATTTTAAAGGCATCTAGAGAATTGTGGCTATATATTTTGAGTTCCTTGCATATGAGATTAGGGTTCCCAAGCATTCAAGCACCTACATGCTTGACAAGGATAGAGTAATTGTTCTTCCACTAATGCAGACTTGGGTCCCCAGACTAAGTGCTTTGAAGAATATGGTTATTGGATCAACCCATGACCAAAATAAACTAGTACAGATAGCTCCCACCTACAAAATAGTGAAAGAGATGATTAATTGCCAAGGACTAGTGGATCCACTAGAGAAAAAGATGAAGGGTTCCTCAAGAAGTTTGATGAGAGCAATCTTGTCATTCTACCAGACATTCTGAGTAATGAGGGATCTGTCAAGACTTATGATCAGTGGAGGGCTCGTATGGATTCTAATATTACAGTAGAGGATACCCTAATTTGTGAAAGGGGGGATGTTGAGATATCAATGTTGAAGGATAGTATGAATAAGTTATCTATTACCAGTGCATTTCTTGAAGACTTTGATAAAAATGCAAATCAAATAATGACCAAGTATGGTCCCTACAGGACTAATCTAGATGAATTCATGGCTTTCAATTGGTTTAGAAAAGAGGATTATACTACATGGGATAACAAATACAACAATATTCCTAATTTATGATCTCCTCTAGTGGTGAGGTGGCACTAATTTTGGTACACTCGGTAGTCTTTTAGGTACCCTAGGGTGTCAGCAAAGATGTTTTGTCATCTTGTACACTAGGTTTGTACTCAACTACCAGCTCATCTTTCTCGCGCCCATGACAAGGATGATGATAGATTGAAGTGGCAAAGGCATCAAGTATCCATTTTAGATATTTTGAGAAAGCATCATAGGTATAACAAACTTTGTAACTACATTGTGCTTCAAATATTCCCTCCATGATCTCGCAGTTACTCTTGTTATTTTGAACTGTGAAAGTTTGTCAAATGAAAATATGACATGTGTCAATTATCCTGAAGCTTGTTTTTCTCCCTTGTTTCTATAAAAGGGATTCTAGGGCTAATTGTACGATATGGTTGTTGTTTAATTTGGAAAGAGCTATTGTAATACAGGGGCAAATACAATTTTGTAGAAGTCATTTCTTAGGTTTTGAAGTTTTTTGAGTCTTTGATTGTTAATGTTCTATAACAGTACTATCATTTCTGGAACACAAATGACATATTTCCAAAGCCAATGGTCTCCATTGTATACTTTGTATGAATTATGAATGAAATGAATCAAAGATCATTTCAATTCATCTTCATTATTTTTCCTCTGTATGTTGGTTCATTGTTAATGCATGTATTCAATGAATGAGTTAAAATTGCTTTAACAAGAATGAAGGTTCATGTGAATGTATGCAGGGATCATTAAGTATTGTTAGTTTTAGGTTCTCCAAGATTAAATGGTGTAATGCATCATTTATTTTCTTCGTTGTGATAGATAGAACATTGTTATAGGTTTTCAATTGCATGATTTTAAGACTCCATACCCTGGGATAGTGCACTGATCACTATAAGTTGTGCCTGTATTATAATCTTCCTTGTTTTTCACATCTACATTCAAAATCAAACTAAATCTTTATTTTATGTCAAAATGTATGTATGAATGATGTTCTATCATATTCTCATGCTTTAGATTGATAAGTACTGTAAGATTTTCTAGATCTTTATGGTTTTTCATCTATTAAGCATCATTCAAGAGAATATATCTATTTAATTACAATGTATGTGATAATTGGCACAAGAGTATCAAAAGATATATTGTAGGGACTACCGTTCTAGGTTTGTAGAGCCCAAAGTGTAGAGGGAAAGCTTAGAAGGCTTTCACCTATTCGTTGGCTAATCCCTCCTGATTCTTGACCATTGGACGAGGCAAGTTCATAGGTAATTAGTGAGATCAAATTGGTACTTAAAAAACACTAATATATTGGTGACTCTGCTGTGGATGTTTTTCGATAAATCTTTTAGTCTGGTTCAACATCTCTAGTTCCAGACCATCCACAATCAAAGTCATTAATATTCATTGTTCTTTGTAGTAAGAAAAATAATTTTGTGCAAAGTCTCATCATAGGTTACATTTGCATTCTGTGAAGTCATGGTTGTTGGTCTCTTTTCTATTTCATGATAGGTTGTTTTCAATCCTTTGAGTATTTACAAAGCTCTCTTGAGATTTATCATATATTTCAAATCCCATTTAGTGGGTGGTGACTCTGAAGTCTCTTGTGCCAATGTGTTGCTAATTTCAAAGAAGGAAAGATAGAGAGAGTTGTAAGAGATATCCCAAAATGAGAAGAACTAGAAAAAAATGAAGAATCATCCTGACCATAAGCTAGAAGGAGAACTGCCATGGGGTACTCATCAATCTTGGAAAAAGAAGAAGCATGATACTAGGAAATTTGACATCTGCTCTCCTCCACTAGAATCTAGGTGTCATGTTGCTAATACTAGTGAGAATTTATAGAAATCATATGAATATGGTATGCCTGAAACAAATGAAGATAATTCTATTTTGGAGGATTTTGTTGAAAAGGAACAAGCCCCTTCAAGTCTCCTTTCTAATAAGCCATTTAATCCCATAGTACCAAGCCCTTTTAACAACACTGAATATGATTTGCTAGGTAATTTTTTTAGTAAGTCGTCCACCCCTACATTCCACATGAATGTTATAAATATCTTGGATAGTGCCCTAGAAACTTCCAATTCAAATACTACATTACCTACTAAAGAAGAATTGATGAGGGAAATTAATGAGTTGCATAGAGAGACTCAGAGGGTAAATGAGGTGAATATGAAAAGAGCCAAGGAAAGAGAGGAGAAGATCAAGAACACTATGGATGAGAGGGATAGAATGAAGATACGACTAGAATGGTTGAAGTCAGTAAGGCTTAAAGAGCCTGAGTATGTGTCTTTCATACCTACTAGCCCTATAATTTCTTAGACACCCAGCTGAAGTAATGTAACTATCCCTTTGAAAAATACCCCTACTAATACTTGGACTAGTTCTTTAGTCACTACTACTGTTGCAATCTCTCCTGCCCCTAAGCCTTCTTTCTAGCATGGAGATAAAGGGAAGGGGCCTTTAAATGGAATTAGTATCAATGAGGTTGAATCAACTTAAAGGTTTCCTTCATCTGAGGGGTCAGATTAATTAGATCTTAAATTGAAGAAGGAGAATGAACAACTGCAGAAGGAATTGGAAAGAATAGAGTTATTGGTTGTAAATGGTGAGATGCAGAGGAAGATTTAATTTCTAAAGTCTTCTATTGGGAATCTAGTGACTTATGTTTCTAAAAACCCATTAACTTCTTCACCCATTGATATAAATGTTCTATCCCTTGCTAACTAGTCCAATCCCAACTCCCATACACATACTCTGTCTAGAGGTCAGAACATGAGACAACAGGGAAATCTGGGTGTGGGGGAAGTGGTACAAATATTTAGCATGAAAGTCAGTGAGATCAATTCACTAGAAGACCTATGCAACTAGATAGATACAGACAACTATGCTTTGCTAGAATACATGGGTATCTAAATCCTCTCCCATATAACATAAGGAATGTGTTAGTCAGATTTTCTAGAAACAATGCTATAAGTGGAGAGGATCACCTAAGGTCATTTAATAATATGATGGATGACTTTGAGGTGGAGAGTGAAGATGTAATGATGAATTTGTTTATGTAGTCACTCACTAAGGATGCCAGAGATTGGTATAGAGGCTTGCCAGTGGAAAACATCAGATCATGGGAGGAATTTAAAAGAATACTCAGAGAATAGTTTGGTGATAAGACTAATCCCAGATTCATGCTGAATGAATTCAACACTATCACTAAGGGTCATAATGAAATGGTTTTTTGATTTCAACATAATGTTTCAGAAGGTGATGCATAGAATTTCAAATCATTTAAGACCAAATGAACCTATATGCTTGGTTACATATAGCAAAGCGTTTGATCCCAAAATGGGATATCTTCTTAGAGACAAGAATCCTCAGACCCTAAGGAATGCTTACAAAGTGGCCCTGCATATTGAAAGCAATAGAAGAGCTTCTGGTAAGGTGGGGAGAAGAGAAGATGTGAAGATTTTGAAGAATCCAAAGAAAGAAGACAAATGATCTATAGAGAAAGCATCTTCACAAGAAGATAAAATGGATAAGGTTATGAATGCCTTGAAGGATCTAAATTATAAAATTTCTTGACAAGAAAAGGGTCTAGCAAGTGAGAAGACAACTTTCCAGAGAAATGATAGGCCACCAAGACTACATGATCAACCTTATAACACCAATTGGCATAATGGTAGGCCTATTCTCAACAATCAGAAGAATCTATAGAGCAGAGACACTACAGATCTATTAAAGAAGCCCTCTACAAATTTTGTAGATGATACCCCTTGGTGTCTAGCTTGCCAATTGCCCCATTCATCTCATCAGTGTGCTTTAGCACAGTCTTTAGAAGAAGACCCGAGCATATGTGATGATTGTGATGTATCTCATGAGCATGATGGGGTGATCAATATGTTGTTTACTGATGAGGATTTCTCTTCTAATGAAGATATTGGTGAAGTGGATATTGGAAATCAGAGACATATAGCAAGTATATGTCAACAACAAGTATTTTCAGATGAAGATGAGGAAGATAGATGTGTTGTATATGCCCTTGAAAATGAGGAAAATGATGTCACATTGAGAAGACCTTCATATGAAGAAATTAAAAAATTAACTGATGTTGTTGTGGCCGAGTTTAAAAGTAATTACCATATGAGGAATAGAGTTGTAGACAATGATCAAGGAAAAGCTGGCAGTGTTTTCATCAAAGAAAGCCAGGCTAATAAAAACAGGGATGAGCCTAAGGAAAAAAATACCAAAGTATGAGAAAAAAGGTCTGGTGGGGTGCATGCTAATGAACCATTGATTTCCCCATCGACCTTGAGCAAGCCTCTAAATCTGCAAACTGATATAGAAAAGAAAAAGGGTCTTACTCAAGAGATTGGAGCAACTGGTGTAAGTAAAGATAAATTTGAGGATAATATTGTAATAGCTTATAATGTGCCTAAATATGCCCCAGTTGACATGTTCCAGACATTGTCACAAATAAAGGTATCAGTTCTACTTTTGGAGTTGATGAGGATTGAAGAAGATAGAAATAAAGTAGTGGCTTGCATCATTGGTGTAGACTTAGCCTACATGGAAAAAGGAGAAAATTATGAGCTTTAAGAGGACAAAGTAAAGACAAAGGAAAAGAATGCTAAGGGGAGTAGCAATGATAACCCTCAGGTGTTCTTGGGTACCGCACTTACTGCATGCCCAAATTAGGTTGATCATTTCTATGTATCCCTGATTAGAAATGATAGAACCCTGAAGAACTATATGATTGATCTAGGGGAATCTTCCAACATCATGCCAGTGAAAATCACGCATACATTGGACTTGAATATCACAAAGGCATATGGAAAATGTTATGCAATGGATAATAGAGAGGTCCCAATCATTGGAATCATAAGGGAGATACCTTATAAGTTGGCAGCATATCCTGATAAGGAGTTTGTGATGAGTGCAATTGTGGTGGACATCCCCCCCACTTATGGGATGCTACTATCTAGAAAATGGTCTGCTGTTATTGGTGGGAGCATGCAGTGTGATATGTCTTTTGCCACTATCCCTATTGATGGAAAGAATGTTAATCTTTATAGAGAACCTCTCACTTCATACATAATGGTGGAAGATGAACCCGAAGAGGATATCCATTTTGTTGATATGGACATTGGCAATTTCAAAGTTGAGGAATTTCCAAAAGAAGAAGTCAAGAAACCTATACCTTTTGGAAAAGGAAGTGAGGGAACAAGCAACTAAATATGAGCTATGGACTATGTATTTTGATGGTGCTTGTTCTAAGGAAGGATCTAGTCCAGGAGTGATCCTCATTTCTCCTAGTGGTAAGACTTTCAAATTATCTTTCTAATTGTTATTTGTATGTACAAATAACGTAGTAGAGTATGAGGCTTTGTTACTAGGGTTAAGATTAGCTGAGAAGCATGGAATAAAGAAACTAAGGGTCATTGGTGACTCTGAATTAGTTATATCCCAGGTTAGATCAAAATTTTCTTCAAAGAATAAGAGGTTGAAATAGTAGAGAAATGTTGTATGCGACTTAGTTGAAATGTTTGATGCCTTCAATATTGATTGGGTAGAAAGAGGTAAGAATGCCATGGCAGATTTGTTGGCAAACATGGCATTGAGGCCTAATGATATGACCTTTGTTGGAATCTCTAAGGTCGAGGTGCAAACAAGGCCTTCTGTCCCTAATAATATTCAAAACTAGCAAGTATTTAATGATGAAAAGGACATATTGAAGTTCTTGCAATGTGTTGATCAATATGAAAGCCAAGAGATAAACTTAGGACCATTTGTGTATGAAAAGAATGGAAAAGAAATGATATTTGGAAATGAGATAATCCAACTAAAGACCAAAAAAAATCCCAAAGGTCTTGTTGCTTTGGAAAGGGTCTTTGATGGCCCTGATAAAAGTATTGTCAAGCAGAATTCATCACATCCAAATGACCTTGAAGAGATAAACCTACGAAATGAGAAGGCTTTGAAGAAAGTATATATAGGAAAGAAAATGAAGCCTCATTTTAGAACTATGTTAATTGCTTTGTTGAGAAAATATAGAAATGTGTTTTCTTGGTCTTATGATGATCTGAAGGTATATAGAGAGGATTTGTTTCAACATGAGATACCTCTCAAACTAGATACAAAGCCCTTCAGGCAGAAGCAAAGGCCTATTAACCCTACACTAGCACCTAAAATGCAAGAGGAACTAAAAAGGCTTAGAGATGGAGGAATTATTAAGCCCATTAGACATTCAACATGGGTGTCTAACCTTGTGCTAGTGAGAAAAAAGAATGGTGACATCAGACTATGTGTCGACTTCAGAAACTTAAACATGTAATCAATAAAAGACAACTATCCATTGCCTAACATGGAAGCTATGCTCCAGAGAGTAACTAGTTGTGAGCTACTATCTATGATGGATGGTTTCTCAAGTTACAACCAAGTAAAAGTGAAGGAGTCGGAGCAGTACAAGACTGCATTTACAACTCCTTCTAGCATTTATGTGTATGTTAGAATGCCTTTTGGCTTGACAAATGTCAGTGCCACCTTTCAAAGAGCTATGGGTGTAGATTTCTCTGACCTAATTAATATCATTACGGTTGTCTATCAAGATGACCTCACTGCATTCTCCAGGAAAGAGGAGGACCATTGTATGCATTTGGAAAAGATTTTCATTAAAGCCTTAGAGTATGGGATATCCCTCAATCCTAAAAAATGCACCTTTGGGGTTACTAAAGGTAAATTACTGGGACATATAGTGTCCAAAGGAGTAAGGATTGACCCACAGAGAGTGACTGCAATTGATAAAATTTCTCAGCCCAAAGTGTGAAGGGTATACAGTCTTTCTTTGGTCAAGTGAACTTCCTGAGGAGGTTTGTAACAAATTTTGCTGAAATAAATTGACCCATTTCAAAAATGTTGAAGAAGGATGAGAAGATGGCATGGAATGAAGAGCCATCTAAAGCTTTGTAAGCATAAAAAAGGCTATCAAGGAGGCACCGGTTTTGAAGTCTCCTAATTTCTCTAAGTCTTTTCAACTGTTTTCTTTTGCTTCCTTTAACACTATTGTAGCAGTGTTGCTATAGAAGAATGATGAAGGACATGAGCAACCAATTGCTTTTTTCAGTAAGTCATTACAAGCTGCAAAGTTAAAGTATGATATGAATGAGAAGCAAGCTTATGCATTGGTAAAGTCAATTAAAAATTTTAGACCATATCTAGTAGGTGCAACCATTGTTGCATATGTACCTTCATCTATTGTTAAGGACATCTTTACTCAACAAGAGGTTATTAGTAGAAGGTGCTGGTGGATAAATAGGATCTAGGAATTCAACATTGATATTGAAATTACAAAGCTCGTGAGAAGACAAGGATTGGCAAAGTTAATGGCTGATTCAAATTTAGAGGTCAATCAGATAAACAATGTTGAATATGTTGATGTACATCCTATTTGTGATATGCAAACTTTCGGGTGGTACAAACATATTGTACACTACTTGCAAAATCTATCATGCCCTGAAGGGATGATAGATAATGAAAAAATAACACTTAATCTCCAAGCCATCAAATATGTTATCATTGACAATGAACTATGGTGGAGAAATATTAATGGAGTATTGCTCAAGTGTGTGGATGGAAAGCATGCTGAGGAACTCTTAAATAAGATGCATAATGGTGTGTGTGGTGGTCATTACATGGCTAAGACTACTGCTCATAAGATCTTAAGGGTAGGATTTTGGTGGCCAAAACCTTTCAAGGATACACAAAGAATGGTAAGGGCATGTGATGCATGCCAAAGGTTTACTAGTAAGTTGAAATTTTTTGGAAACTTACCTCTTAGGCAGTTTCACTGTAGGCACCATTTGAACAATGGGGGATTGACTTCATTGGCAAAATTGTAGAGAAGTCAAGTGGAGGACATTCATGGATACTAGTTGCCACCGATTAATTTACTAAGTGGATAGAGGCCATTCCCACAAGGAAGGCCACAAGTAAGGTGGTTACTGACTTTTGATGAACAATATTCTAACTAGGTTTGGTGTACTAGAGAAAATTGTAACTGATAATGCTATGTACTTTCGTTCAGAAGAGTTTGTTGACTTTTACAGCAAATATGGGATTTCTATCTCATATTCATCCCCTTACCATCCTCAAGGAAATGGACAAGATGAATCCAGTAACAAGAGTCTCATGAAGATTATCAAGAGAGTGATAGAGAAAAACAAAAGGGCTTGGGACTCCAAGTTAAAGCAGGCTTTGTGGGTTGATAGAGTTGTTGTTTCACTTTTGTGTGTTGCCTTGTCATTGATGTCAAAAAGGGCATTATGTCTTAATCAATTTATCAGTGATCTTCCTGTCTTCGTGCTTTCATGGTCTTCATGTATTCAGTGCTTGTGACATCCTCTGCAACATGGCTCATGCTTTAGATAGTTTGTTTCAGTGGTTTTTCATGCATATTTGATATTCAAATATCTTAGGTGATGAGTGGTCTTCATGTCATTAGCAGGATCTTTCTTGTTGTGTCTACATGGGTGTTGAAGTTTATTTGTGCCATTATGAAGATTAGTTGGAAAGAGATTTTTGAAGGTGTCATATCTTATATCTCATCACTTGTTAATCAGAGGTGAATTTAATATGGACTGGGAATGCATATTTGTTGGCTCTTCTTTCTAAAAAGGTTACTAAAGTGCTCAAGATCTCTAAAAGATTACAAAAGTGTTCAAGTTTAGATGAAGATCTCTGCTAGATCATGAGATAATTCTCTTGTAGGTTTGGTATTTTGAGATCATCATTAATATGATTTAGGGTTTGTAAATAAGAGTTTTTTAAAGACATAAACCCTAAGAAGAAACCTAAATGTTTCTATTTTCAACCGTATGGCACTTTTGTTTATTTTTGTTTTGACTGGAACAACAGGTAAGGTTCACTTAAGTGAACACTTTATGTGGTGCACATTGTTTGTTCACCGACCCCAACTCCTAGTCGCTACTGGTTTTCAAGGTAAGCTTTTTGAATTGAGTGGGCTAAAAGAAATTAAGGACTCCAATTAAAAGTTTTAAAGGCACAAAAAGAGGATTGTGTGGATGTTGTTTAAACTTCCATTAGAGCTCAACGATCACCTCTGCAATTTAAAATTGAAGGTTTATGTGGCTTAAATGCTACAAATCATGGCTTTTTAACGTTCTTCTAGCAGATAAGATAAGATCTTTTGGGAGATACGATTTGAGAAACTATTTTTTGAGAAGTTGTCTGAGTGTATGAAGATATGCTATTGTTAGATATTGCTATTTACTAATATGGAGTTCGTGCTTTCTGATTTTTGAGGATGTGATGTTAAGTTCTTGCAAGGAAAGTTCTTATCATATGAAGATTGAGATAATAGGTATTATGAAGACAAGGTACATTCTTCTTATGGAGGTAGATTTAAAGTAAAATTGCAGAGACATGATGAATGACAGAGATTGAAAAACTAATTGTTATTGCAGTGATAATTTGTTCTTCACAAGATTGAAATTATTTTATGATTACAACATGAAATTGATTTGAAGCTTCAATATTTCTCAAGAGTATTTCACAAGTTTTTTGTTCAGGTGATTTGTTCAAACGTAGATATTTTTATAGGTTGATGCTTGACATTGCAGGATCTGAACATTTCAGTTTGCAGAGATTTTTGTGTTGAAGACCCTGAAGTATTTGTAGAAAATTGAAGAGTATATATGATGGAAGTTTCTAAGTTTGTGACTTAGTTTTGTGCTTTATCTACAATTTACAACAAAGGAGAAAAGCATGTTACTGATAATACAGAAGCAAGTTTAGAAAGATAAAATGGTCTATGAAAAGGCATTTGTAGAGGTTTGAATAAATGCAGAGATGAAAAGGTAATTGAATAAATGCATAGATGAATATAAAATTGCAGAGATGTGTATAAGAACAGAGTTTTGCAGAAATGGATGATGAGATCAATATGCAGTATTAAAGAAAATTTTATGAAGATTCAATTGAAAAGAAAATACAGATAAATAAATGTGAAAACCAATTTGTGGTGCAGATCAATGAAAAAGATAATTTGATACAGTTGTGAACAAATATGAAGACAACTTACATATGACACAATTTGAATCAAATCAAATATGAAGGAAATACGAAATTGAATCCAAATCAGGTGGATTGATTGAGCATCAGATGCAGGTTGAAGACATACACATGGAGAAATTACAAATGGATTTTGTATTATGCAGAGATGGGATAATGAATTGAATGGAAACAGAGTAACCCTCTGATTTTGTTTATCATTTCCATTGGTAATTGGATTTTCCAGTGAGGCACAGTATGCCAGTGAGGCTTGTGGTCAGTGAGACCTATTTGTATGTATTAGGGGTTGGTGTTCCTAAACATTGTAACTAGTCAGGTAGTTTTGAGTGATTTTTCTACCCAGGGGAGTTTTCCACTCAGTAAAAAGCTTGTGTCATGCTTCTCATTGATTTCCTGTGTGTGTGTTTATTAATCATTTGATCATGAGTTTTTTGTTTACATCTTTTATTATAAGTCTTGTGCATATAAACTCAACAAATCATTATTGTCCTCCTCTCTATTTGTCTTGTAAGATAAAGTTATAATAAGTTGTAAAAATTTATACAACATTGATTCACCCCCCCTCTAGTGTTGACCTAGACTCCTACAAGAGTACCTATAATAAAGGCAACAGGGCAATCACCATTTGAATTAGTTTATGGGCTTGAGGCTAGGATGCCAACTAACAATATCTTGCAAATGTACAAATCCATACAAGAGTATGAGGATGATATCCCAGCAGAAATGCGAATAAGGATCAATACTCTGGTGGAGCTTGATGAAACAAGAAGAATGACACAATGAAGGAACATGAAGATGCAACTGCAAGTAAAGACCTTGTATGACAAGAAATATTCCTTTAGGAAGTTTGAGGTTGGTGATATCATGTTGATGTGGAATGCAATAGCACAGGAAAAGGGGAAGCATGGTAAATTTAATGCTCTCTAGCTAGGACCATATTTGATCAGTAACACACATGGGGAGGACTCTTATTATTTACAAAATTTAACCAGTGAACTTCTTGAATTGTCAGTACATGGACAATTCTTGAAACCATACTTCACTTGAGGTATGTCTTTTTCCATTTACATTGTATTTCTATGTATAGGTTTGTAAATATGTTTGGCATGTTCTAGTTTGGTTTGGTTTTCTCTACCTTGTCCAGGCAGTCCTCTGGTTTTTTGGGTTTTGTTTGTGTCTTGTGTGGTCTTCTCTACGAAGAGATTTTTGGTATCTCGCTCTGTTTGCGCCAAACAGACATCCCCAACAAGAGCCACTGATAGGACTTTGAAAAAATTTAGTGGTTATGTGGTCATTTTTTGTTTAGATGTAAAAAGATGGGGTTTTCAATTCAAGGCAAGATATGTTTGAATCCTCCTTTCACCTCTAACATTCAAGGACATTCAATGAATAGATGACTCTACTATAGATTGTCTATCACTTGGAACAAAGAGGAAATTTGGAATTGTATAGTTTTGTTGTTCAATTAAGCCCAATTATGCTACAAACCCTAATTATGCAAAAACAAAAGTAAATTGATAAATTACAACAAATGCTCACAGACTAAGATAGTAAAAACAGATTAGTTACTGACCATTTTTTGAAGTTTGTGATTTGGAATATTCATGGACACTACCCTGGGTGCCCAAGTCCAAGGTACAGTTTTCTTCAGGGAATGTAGAACTCCTTTCAGCACTGATATTCATTGTTCCGTCTATTTCTACAACGGGAGATGTAGAGGACACTGCCCTGGGTGCCTTGGCCCAAGGTAGGATGTTTTTTAAGGATGTCAAAGATCCTTCAAATGTTGAACATCACTATAACAAAGATTCATGTATCTGAAACTCCGGAGGACATTACCCTAGTCACCCATGTCTCGAAAATGCTCTGATGTTCTTCTTTCTATCAGATCCTAAATCCTTATCTTCTGCAACCTTCCTCTACAACTCCACTCCATGAAATCCAATACCTATGACCTATAATCACAAGGAGTGTGGTTAGGGGTTGTGGTGTTTAGGAGCTTGCCTCAGTCAAGCCCCAGAAGGACATTCAAGTCTTCCAAACACTGTTGTTAGATAGAGAGTGTGTATCCCTGTGAGATAGAGGCAAAACCAAATGATAAATGATTCAAACACAAATAGATATCACCTTGGAGGTGTATCTCACATGTAGATGAAGATCCTTCAATACATGAGAAGATGAAGCTAAATCTACAATCACAAACACATAACAATGCTTTGTTCTGCAATAATGAATATCTTGGATGCTCTAAAATCATAAGTTTGTCAAAGGTTCATAATCATCTTCTTGTTAGCTTCTCCTAGTTTGCAAATAAAAACCTAAACATGCTTACATATGCAACAACACACATTCTCACTAAGAACTTCGTAATTCAAACTTAAGATGTCGGCATGGGACCTAACTAACGGTCACATAATTGACATTCAAATTTGGGACCTGCATAAAATAGGGCAGGACTAGTACGCGAGTGCCCATGTCCCAAGTCCCCTTTTTAGGGCATGCCTAAGCTCACAAATGTCCTCCAAGCCCTATTTGACATGGGTTTCAAGCCATTTCTTTTCAGGAGTTCAAATGATCATGCAAGATGAAAAATAAGGGACCTGGGAGCTAAACTTTGGAGGGAAAAAGTCTAGGGAGAGATTTTTTGACATAACATTTAGCCCCCACTTTAATGTATGTATGAACACAAGGCCCATACATGCATTAAAGTATGGTAAAAACATAGAAAACACGCCAACCACTTAGAATAATGCATACACAAAGATTGAAGAAGTATTTCTAGCCCCTAGTCTCAGGTAGACATTAGAGAAGACACATTGCAGACATGCCAAACACATTGAAGATAGTAATAGGCATGCAAAACATAAAGAAGATAGTAACAATCATGTAAGATGCGAAGAATATAGAATTGAAGACACATAGAGAACAATGAATACAATGAATGCAATGATTATTTCTATTTCATTTTCATATATATGAATGCAAATGCAAGTATATGAAAAGGAAACACACAACCCATAATGTAGGAGGGCCTCATCACCACACGTCCTTAAACTACATATGGGGTAACAGACACGCAATACAAATCTCAGAGTGTAGGAGACTACACTTGAGAACAAACACGCCATATAAATCCCAAAGCATAGGAGTGACTCATCACCACATGTCTTTAGACTATGCTTGGGAACAAACAAGCCATACAAAACCCAAGTGTAGGAAGGACTCATCATCACACATCTTTAGACTACAACACGAGGAAAACACATATAAGACATATGGAAAACACGAGCACTGTATAGCATGCCAAAGACATACTATACATCTAAAACATGAAAAATAAGCAATGGAAGGAGCCTATTGATAGGTTCACCACCATCTCAGGCACATTACAAGCACACCTGATGGTTGGGCTTATGCCACAACAACTGTCAAAGACACGCTTAAGGGAGGATACACCAACCCCACCTGCTCAAAGGACTTTTAGAATAAAAAGGATGTGCACTAGCTCAAGAGATACACCATCCCTACCTCCATAGAGGGCTTAAAATAAAAGGATATGCACGATATCCCACCTCCGCAAAGGGCTTTCTTCATTGCAATATAGAATAAATATGTGCACTCACGCGGAGATACAACATCCCATCTCCGCAAAGGGCTTACAAACATGTTTCGTTAGTACCAAAACCATCAGACAACTTACCTTATATGCCCCCACCTTAAGGCAATTGATATAGTGTACCGATATCAAGCACATTAAGGTAGAGAGAAAACACACAAGGCAACAAGAGCTCTCACAAAGCCCATGCCCCCAAATATGGCATGTACTTTACGATCGCCAAATGTTCCCACAAACACACAATATCCTGCAATGAAAGGGGGTTAGAACCACATAATCATTATAAAAGCAATGCATGAAAACAATCACATCAAGATAGACAAAGTGCACGGAGTAGACGCATTATTATAGTTTGTTTAGCAAATATTAGACATCATCAAAATATCACATGGAGTGATTCTACTTGTGAGACCCATATTCATGTACTCCTATTTCTTTGAGATCCTTGATGTTCCTAGAGACATTTTGATGATTATGATACTCAGTACTTATGGATGGCACATTTATTTATTGTGGATGATATTTGATATACTTATGGATGTTATATATTATGATTTGATTCCATATGATATCCTTTGATAAGATTATTTGATATATGTATTTGTGAATGATGAATTTTATATGTTAGTCTATGGTTGCTAATGGATTTGTGATAATATGTTATTTATAATGGATATATTTTGGCTATATATTGTACTAACACTTCTTGTTGAGTGTATAGGTGGAATTATTATGTCAATGGATGATGGGGGTCATTTAGCCACTTTATGTCTTTCTATGTGATGTTGGACCTAGGCATGGAGCCCTAATGTCTATTGGCCATGATGTTAAGAAATGTTATTTTTAGTTTTGTGTGATAAAATGATTATGTTCTTGTGTGGGTTTTAATGTTGTAATTTTTAAAGTGATTTTTAAGTGTTTTTAAGAGGTCTAGGTTGTATTTTATGTTTAAGAAATTGTCTTATATCTAAGGTAAATAGGTTAGAAGTTTATTTTTGTCATTTATACTATTTTAAAAGGTTTTTAGACCCTCCTTTAAGCCCTACTTACAAAAGTGACGAAAATGGGAAGGTAGTTGGTTGGTTGAATTAGTTGGGTGGTTGAGTTAGTTTTGGGTAGGAAGTTACTCCTTCCTTCTCTTTAAAAACTCTTTATGGAGTAAGGGTGACTTGCTCATTTTATGATTTTCATTCAAGGATTCTACCATTAATGGGTTATTGCGATTGAGGTATCATGTTTTTCTTTATTGTTTAAATATAAATATTATATGTTTTTCTTTATTGATTAAATGTAAATTTTATATATTTTTCTTTATTGATTAAATGTAAATATTATATGTTTTTATTTATTGGTTAAATGTAAATATTATATGTTTTCTTTATTTATTAAATGTAAATGTTGTTTTTCTAAGGGTTTGTTGCTTGTGAAATTGGAAAAACAAACATTTCATTGTAAATCTTGAAATAAGCATATTTGTTGCCTTATTTGCATATCATAAACCTAGATCATCATAGCATGAATTATATTTCTGATTTTTACATTAGATCTAATTTGAACAACAGCAATTAGTCATTTAATAATTATATATATTGCATTTAAAATATCTTCATTGCTAGATTTTACAAAAAAGTAAAAAAGAAAATTTGCATTTTTTAGAAGACATAGTTACTATTGAAATTTAGGATTTGAATTTAATATCTTGTTTTAGATTTTATATTGTCATTTACATTCTTAAATATGATTTTAATTTGTTGTACCTCATGCCATATGTCATCTTTCATTGAAAATTGAAAGAAGGAACAATTTTTTTGTTGGGGTTTCTAAATAGGTGCTTTACTTTGTGTTGGGTGATGTTTTTTATGTGTTTTATAGGGGAGTTGACCCCCTCTTGTATAGAGGAGCCTTGGTCCTCCATGTACAGGGGTTTGAGTGGGAGTAGCTCCCTCACATTAGGGCTTTTCATTTTGGAATATGAGTATTCCATTCAGGTAATGGCCATTACTGGGGTATGAGTACACTTGTATCTATGGGATATGAGTATTCCCTTATGTTTTTTAGAAATGTATGTATATTGTTGGGAGGTATAAGGGTGTAGATTGGGTGGAGAGTAAGATATATTTTGTTCCCCATGTCTGGTTGAGCCCCTACTCCCCCTAAGTGGTTTTCCCTTGAGGTAAACCAATGTGATAAAAATGTGTTGTGCTTTATGTATATGTAAAACATTATTGTTGTACTTATGTATGATTTGTGTGGCTTCATATGGCTAAATGTTTCCCCATGCTTGGGGGTGGGTTATTATACAACCCTATGGATGGGTGGAGAGCCCATTGGCATATTGTTGTTTTCCTCTCTTGTTCATTTTTCAGGTTCTTGGATGGAGGTTGAAGATGTTTTGGAGTTGTTCAAGTCTCTTGGAAAGAAAAGAAATGTTGTTTTGTTTTCAATAAAGACATCTTTCTTTCATGATGTACTTCATGTACCAAATTTTGTAGATCATTTGAAAAGTGTTAAAGTAGAAAACTTGTGTTGTTACTTATGCATTTGAGGGAAAAGAAAAAGAAAAGATCAATTGTTAAGTTTTAAGTCAAAAATGGATGTGAAAGAAAAGCAAGTTATGTGTTTCTTTGGTAGAAAAGATTTTATCATTGCATTATTTAGTTATTGAGGATCCTCATGTTTCATAGATTATCTTGTAATCATTTCTTATACACTTGATTTAGAAAATGTTAAAGAAAGACAAAAAATGATTTAAATGTTTAATCATATTGATTGCATTGTATGATTCAACGAAGCAAATCAATAAGAAGAGAATTAGTTTTGAGTTAAGAATAAGGTAGTTTCTATTTAAGAATATTTAAATTAAGATTTGGGAAATAATAATTAAGTTAAATGGAGTTAAAACTTAATTGTAATAAATCTATCAACTTAAAATTTAATGAAAGCATAATTAAATTTCTTTTTTTAAAACCATTGTCAAATTTTACAAGTTTGTGATGTAATATATATACATGTATTTTAACTTGACTTAGTCATTAATCAAACTTACAATTGGATTATCATTAATAGTAATAAGTTGGAGTTGTAATTAATCTTAAATTTTTTCTTAATGAATGAATCTAGTAGATAGGCTAAATTCCATAGAGAAATATAGGAGATCTTCTTGAACTTCAAATGAGCAAGAAAATCTCTTAGTTGATGGGAATTGAAAACCAAGTCATCAAAATAATAGCTAACTTATTTAAACCTTTGATCAAGAATATTAGTATAAACCAAGTGGAAATTTGGTTTAGTTTGAACATTAAGTCAATGAGATCAAATTTTAGACTATGAATTAAAACATAGTAAGTAGTTACATCTAAATCTAAAAAAAACAATAAGTGAATGTTGATTACAGCTTAGAACTTGAAACTGAGCTAATCTATATTTTGAGTCTTGATAGAATCAAAATGATTCTTGTGTCAATGATGTTAATAGTAAAGTTAATAAATAGTTTCGTTCACTTTAAAATTTTGTTCCAAGCATGATTATTTGTCTAAGGTTATTTATATTAAAACGTAGCTCTTCATTTTCAAACTCTTGATAGTGCAGTTATTATTAAGCAATATTTTTTCTCTTTATAGCTATACTAGGGAAACAAATATAGATAGAAAAGGAGAAATTGGTAATTGTTAAGTGGTTTTCAAACTAACAAAACTTAGAAGGGTAACCAATTTCTATACTCTAGGATACCTAGGAAAAGTCTTGTACATCTCAATATGAAAAACTTAGGGCAAAATGCAAACTAGGATAGTTTAAGCGGTGAGAGGACATTGTAAAAATTGAAGTCATCGATGAACGTTAAAACTTGAAATTACCTTAGTAGTACTAACAAGTTGAAAAAAATTGGTAGTTGTGTTTGGATTAGGTTGAGTAAAATTTAGGGCATGACACTACTAGCCAAGCATTGGTTATATATATCAATCGCAACATCATATATGGACTAGGTGCATTGTTTGATTACTCACCGAAGGGACACATGATCTGTATTAGTATTATTTATTTTTCATCATCCGCCAGCTAGATATAACCACTAGAGGAAGGTAAACAATAAATCAAGAGAGGAGAGCAAGTGCCTTAGGGTCATCACATAGGAAGGTGCCCCTAGGTCACCAACCACAATGCTATGCCCCCAAGACACAACACACAACAATAAAATAGAGGGGAAGCAAGATAGAAGAATGATGATACAAATAGAAGAATGGTCATGACAGAGGCGGTCTCCTAGTATCCTTGACCTTACAAGAGTATCAAGGGTCATCCAAGGAGGCCTAAACAACACATAACACATCATGGGGGGAATCACAACACAGAAAGAAAGGTTAGAAATACTTACTTGATACAACACAAGGCTAACAACATATAAATCTAGGAGGAGGCCACCCTTGAGAGCAACTATAATAGGTGCTACAACAAGTGTGGCTTAGGAAGGGAGGGATACCTACCTATTTTAAAGGAATATTTTTTGGCGAGCACTTCATGTCTATCATCTCAGGGTATATCATATTTAGTCTTGAACTTGTTGATATTGTATTAACATTTGTACACCTATTCACTATTACTTTAGGAGGTGGAAGAAGTGGTTTTTTTTTAGTGGTCTTGACATCCATCCATAATAGGTTTAATGTGAGAGACCTTTCCTCATCCACTAGTGCTACATATTATGTAGAGAGAGCATAAGAATGAGTGGAAGGTAAGGTGTTGTGAGGATAATTGTTGGTGATTGCATCACTAGTGATGTTCCAAGAATATACAATCAAAGGAGAGGTATCTAATTTTTTCACATCCTTAGTGATATCTAAGGGACTTGAACATTCCATCAAAGGAGGGAGATCAAGGATCGTTACTTCCTTAGTGTTGTCTAAAGTACTTGAATATCCAACTAAAGGATGAAGATCAATAGGTTGATCCATAGAGGTTTCATGCACTATGGTAGGAAGATAATTTTTATTGTTGTTAGATGAAATATCATTGTCTACCCATGGAATTTTCTTGGTTGGAGAGGCCTCTTTATTCACCAATGCTTCATCTTGGCCAAAGAGCATTGTAATAAAGAGGTGGTGGGATCTCTTCATTTACTAATGCTTCATCTTGGCTAGAGAGAGCATTGGAATGAAGAGATGGTGGTATGATGTTAAGAGATGTGTCAATGAAATCATCCTCTTGTGATTAAGTGTCTTCATAAGGGGGAACAACTTTGGGAGAGGGATCATAAGGTAGAATGTGTGTTTTGGCAATAGGAGTCATAGTGGAAAGTTTAATAGAGATAAAGTCATCTAAGGGTTCACCAAACATATTGAAGTCATCACTGCTAAATGTATTATTGGATATGAATCTAGTGAGATCATCTAATATCAGAGGATATGTTCCCATGAGGCATGTGAAGCTATCAAAATAATATATATAGCAAAGGATTTCATATGTGGAACACATAGAAATATCAACATCATATATGCATGCTATTTGTTTCAAGGATTGAGGATATTCATGAGTAAATTTAGAAAAAATTTCAATGTCTATGATGTATGCAAACAAATCTTCCAAAGATGAATAACAAGAAGTATCCATGATGCTAATTTTGAAAGAACTCCAATACACATGAATTTCACAACGATCAACAAGGCAAAATAAGTGAGACTATTTCGCACCAAAGCACTTGTTTGAGGGAAACAGGTACTAAAAGACACACGGAGTCCACAACAAACATAGTGGATAGGAGGAAAAAGTACAACACAACAAGGTCCAATTGATGGTTTTAAATGTTTTGATCAAGAAAGTGTGAATCAAAGTGTATAAACACCTAGTGGTGAAATACACAATGTGTATTTTAACAAATGCGCCAATTTTCACAAAAAGCTATGAAATGAAGATTTTTTTTAAATTACCAATGAATGTATTCTTGAATATGAGTGAAATATCTAGAATTAAAGATGTCTAAGATGAATACAAGATAATATTTCAAAATATTTTGATTATATGCAATGAAAAGTATGCAAAACTGTCTATATTTATGACCTATAATGCTTGATTTTTTCCATTTTTTTCAATGCAAATGCCTAAAATAAGAAGTGTTGTAAGGAAATTGATGAGGGGAAGCAGATAATAACCCTTATACAAATTGAATAAAGTGACAATATCCTTCACAACACACCTATAATGCAAATCTAGATGGATGACAAGGCAAAATCTAGTGAAAATGCAAGATTTTCAAACCCTGATTGTGAAACTAAGGCATGAATATGTGCAAAATGATGTATGAATGAATTCTAATCAGATTTATGATGAAAAAAAACTCAGATCAGATCTGAAAATGATGTGAAATTCTTACAATGCTCAATGCAAGTGCAATTTTAAGGATGAATGAATGAATAATGCTAATTTTTGTTTGAAATTGAATATGCATAAATGCAAATTCTTGAGATATAAATGCAAAAACACACAAGAATGCAACACTAAAAACAAAATAATATTTGAATGAGTGCCTAATATGAGTAGTAAAATCTGAAACAAGATTTTAACTACAAACCCTAGTTTTTGAAATCACCAGGTTATGAGAAAAATGCAAATTTCAAGCACACCCTAGCAATTTTAACATGAAAATGTCATGCAAATGATTGTAAGATGATGAACTTATGTAATTTATATCAGATTTAATGCAAAAATCAGAAATTAGATCAAATGTAATGAAATTGATGCAAAATCTATCAAAATGCAAGCCTAAAATGCCAATTTTTTTCAAATTTTTCAGAAATTTCAATTTTTTTTTGTAGATTTTCAAATGCAATAAGATGAAAATTAAATGAATGAATGAAAATATAAAGCACAACACTTAGCAAGGTGCAAAATTCAAATAAACGTGGGTTCACCAAAATGTTTAGATGTAAAGTGGGAGGGTTTTCAATTCAAGCCAAGATATGTTTTAATCTTCCTTTCACCTCTAACATTCAAGGACATTCAATGAATAGATGACTCTACTATAGATTGTCTATCACTTGGAATAAAGAGGAAATTTGGAATTGTATAGTTTTGTTGTTCAATTAAGCCCAACTATGCTACAAACCCTAATTATGCAAAAACGGAAGTAAACTAATAAATTATGACAAATGCTTGCAGACTAAGATAGTAAATAGAGATTAGTTACTGACCATTTTTCAAAGTTCATGATTCAGAATATTCATGGACATTGGCCTGGGTGCCCAAGTCAAAGTAGATTTTTCTTCAGGGAATGCAGAACTCCTTCCGGCACTAATATTCAATGTTTCATCTGTTTCTACAACGGAGATGCAGAGGACACTGCTCTAGGCATCCTAGTCCAAGGTAGGATATTTTTCAAGATGTCAGAGCTCCTTCATATGTTGAACATCACTGTCATAAATATTCTTGTATTTGAAACTCCGGAGGATATTTCCCTAGACGCCCATGTCCCAAAAAGCTCTGATTTGCTTCTTTCTGTCAGATCATGAATCCTTATCTTCTGCAACCTTCCTCTGCAACTCCACTCCATGAAATCCAATACCTATGACTTGTAATCACAAGGAGTGTGGTTGGGGTTGTGGTGTTTAGGATCTTGCCTCAGTCAAGCCCCGGAAGGACATTCAAGTCTTCCGAACACTATTGTTAGATAGAGAGAACATATCCCTACTAGATAGAGGCAAAACCAAATGATAAATGATGCAAACACAAATAGATATCACCTTAGAGGTGTAGTTCACTTGTAGATGAAGATCCTTCAATACATGAGAAGATGAAGCTAAATCTACAATCACAAACACATAACAATGTTCTACTCTGCAATAATGAATATCCTAGATGCTCTAAAATCATAATTTTGCCAAAAGTTCATAATCATCTTTTTGTTAGCTTCTCTTAGTTTCCAAATGAAAACCTAAACATGCTTATATATGCACCAACACATATTCCTGCTAAGAACTTTGTAATTCAAACTTAAGATGTCGGCATGAGACCTAACTAACGGTCACATAAATGACATTCAAATTTGGGACCTGCCTAAAATAGGGTAGGACTAGGGCGCGAGAGCCCATGTCCTAAGTCCCCTTTTTAGGGTAGGGCTAAGCTCATAAATGTCCTTCAAGCCCCATGTGACATGGGTTTTAGGCCATTTCTTTCCGGGAGTTCAAATGATCGTGCAAGATGTAAAACAAGGGACCCAAGACCTAAACATAGGAGGGAAAAGTCCAAGGAGATATTTTCTGACATAACACTTTTCAAGGTCTTGGTCATCTATTAGTCCCCTGAGGGTTAGGGTTTCATTTTCCATCTGCTAGGGTTCATCCTTAAGGCTTAAATCTTCCAAAAACCCTATTTACAAAAAACCCTAACTATTATTTTAATTCGTCACTGGCTTGCATTCACTTTTCCTAGTCACTTAAGTTATGACTTAAGTCATTTAGCATCATTAAAATTTTGGCCCCTTATTCTTAGTGAAGTATTTGACCATGCACGCCTTTTAATTTTTTTCCCATGTCCTAAGTCTGAGAAAGCAAAGTGTTTTATTCATGTGTACTTTAAGTGGGGTTGGAGTATTTTGTCATGTGCCTAGGGAGTCCCCTTTTAAGTTACAAATTGAAGCATGTGCTAAAAGTCACCTTAAGATTGGCACGTCATGGTCCCATGGTTTAGTTCCTATTGGTTTCCTGTCAGCCCGCGGCAATAAAATGTTCAGTAAAAATTGATGCAAGATAGCTAGCGTGCACCACGTAGCGTATCCTAGTGTGGGCCTTAGTGGTCTCTGCACGGTGGTGTTCATGGTGGGCCTAGGATCTAAGGGTCTAAATCATTTTTTGAAGATTAAATCCTAACTATCCCTTGCCAGTCCGCAAACCATCTATCTACAAATGTCAACACCATGTGGGGTAGTGGGCGACTGCCACATGTTTCCAACCATACCGTCCATGATCTGACTCACTATTGGATCAATGGTCAGAATTCAAATTTGTTAAAGACTTTATTGGCGATGTTCTAGTTCATGTGAGCGATCAATAATGGCAGACATGATGTTCTCCTACTAAATTAAAGGGATTTTTCTTGCCATAAAGGTAGGATTGAAGGCATATTTTGATTCACAAAGCACTTTAAAGGTGTCTGGAGAATTGTGGTTGTGTATTTCAAGTTCCTAGCGTCTGAGATTAGGGTTCCCAAGCATTCAAACACATGCATGTTTGACAAAGATAGAGCAATTGCTCTTCCACTAATATAGACTTGGGTCCCCCGATTGAGTACTTTGAAGAATATTGTTATTGGATCAACCCATGACCAAAATAAACTAGTACAGATAGCTCCCACCTACAAAATAGTGAAAGAGATGATTGATTGCCAAGGACTGGTAGATCCACTAGAGAAAAAGATGAAGGGGTTGCTCAAGTAGTTTGATGAGAGTGATCTTGGCCTTTTGCCAAACATTTAAGTAATGAGGGGTATGTCAAGACTTATGATCAGTAGAGGGCTCATATGGATGCTATTATTGCAACAAAGGCCACCCTAATTTGTGAAAGGGGGGATGTTGAGATATCAATGTTGAAGTACAATATGAATAAGTTATCTGTTACCAATGCATTTCTTGAAGATTTTGATAAAAATGCAAATCAAATAATGACCAAGTATGGTCCCTATAGGACTAAGCTAGATGAATTCATGGCTTTCAATTGGCCTACAGAAGAGGATTATATTGCATGGGATAATAGATATAAAAATATTCTTGATTTATGATCTCTAGTGCTGAGATGCCACTAATTTTGGTACATTCTAGTACTCAACGGTCTTTTAGGTATCCTAGGGCATCATCAAAGAGGTTTTGTCATCTTGTACACTAGGTTTGTATTTGACCACCAGCTCATCTTTCCTGGGCCCATGACAAGGATGATGATGGATTGAAGAGGAAAAGGCATCAAGTAACCATTTTAGATATTTTGAGAAAGCGTCATGGATATAACAAACTTTGTAACTACATTATGCTTCAAATATTCCATCCATGATCTCACAATTACTCTTGTTATTTTGAAATGTGAATGTTTGTCAAATGAAAAAATGACATGTGTCAATTAGCCTAAAGCTTGTTTTGGTCCCTTGTTTCTATAAAAGGAATTCTAGGGCTAATTGTATGAGATGGTTGTTGTTTAATTTGGAAAGAGCTATTGTAATATAGAGGCAAATACAATTTTGTGGAAGTCTTTTCTTAGGTTTTGAAGTTTTTTGAGTCTCTTGATTGTTAATGTTGTATAACAGTACTATCATTTCTAGAACACAAATGACATATTTCCAAAGCCAATGGTCTCCATTGTATACTTCATATGAATTATGAATGAAGTCAATCGAAGATCATTTCAATTCATCTTCATTGTGTTTCCTTTGTATGTTTGTTTATTGTTAATGCACTTTTTCAAAGAATGAGTTAAAATTGCTTTAACAAGAATGAAGGTTCATGTGAATGTATGCAGGGATCATTAAGTATTGTTGGTTTTAGGTTCTCTGAGATTAAATGGTGTAATGCATCATTTATTTGCTCTGTTGAGATAGATAGAATGCTGTTATGGGTTTTCAATTGCATGATTTAAGACTCCATACCATGGGATAACTATAAGTTGTGCCTGTTTTATAATCTTCCTAGTTTTTCACAGCATCTACATTCAAAATCAAACTAAATCTTTATTTTATGTTCAAATGTATGTATGAATGATGTTCTATCATATTCTCATGCTTTAGACTAATAAATGTTATAAGATTTGCTAGATATTTATGGTTTTTCATCTATTAAGCATCATTCAAGAGAATATATCTATTTAATTACAATGTATGTGATAATTGGCACAAGAGTATCAAAAGATATATTTTAGGGACTACCCTCCCAAGTTTTGCAGAGCCAAAAGTGCAAAGGGAAAGCTTAGTAGGTTTTCACTTATTCATTGGCCAATCCCTCCTAATTATTAACCATTGGACAAGGTAGGTTCATAGGTAATTAGTGAGATCAACTTGGTACTTAAAAAACACCAACATGTTGAAATTGTTTCAAATAAATTTAAGGATATCTTATAGACTATAATATTCATTGTTAGGAATTTAAAGATCTTTATGCACACCAAAATGGAAATGTGGAAGTATATAGATAAAGCATCATTGACCTGGTTGGAATTATAATGAGGCAAATTGAAGAAAGCAATCATGGTGAAGCCATACTTAGAGGTGAGAAAGGAATACAAGACAACCATTAACAAATGTAAGAGCTTCTGTCTCTCATTTCTAGGGAAAAATTGTGCTCCTATTATAGTTCATCTCGCATGGCATGCTGCTGGGACTTATGATGTGAAGACCAAGGCTAGAGGGCCTTTTGGAACTATTAAACATCTAAGGGGCCTAACAGATATCGCCATTAAGATGCTTGAACTTATTAAGGCATAGTTCATGAATAATCTAGGTGAGTACATTTAATTGTCAGATTTGAAGCAAGCTAAAGAGGAGTGTGAATAGAAAGAAAATGAATCACTTTGAGAAAACACTAAGCCTGTTTCTTTTGCATAACTATAAATGCAAAGAAGTTAAAATGGATTGGACATGCAATAACTTCCCATGACATTGTAAAATGGATTGGATATGTTCATTTATTCCTTCTTGGGCATGTAGCATTACCTTTTGTGCCGAAGTAGAACTTCAACCTCTTACTAGATAAATCCACTTGAAGTCAAAAACCTCACAAACCCATTAGTGACTAATAGTTCCACAAATTTAATACAACAAGTACACTACAAAGACCTTGCTCTCTTCATAGTGATTATTAGTAGTAGATGTATTTTTCAAGATCAGAGTTGGCAAATTGAAAGACATGAAGAAGTGTGAATATGATGAAGATGGGTTATATGTCCATGATTCACTCTCAGGATCACTTCAACCATGTTATGTTTGAAAGGAAGCTAGGTGTGCGGAAATCGCTTCCTACACTAATCTAATGAGGAGAGATGAGTGCAAATGCATTTTAATCTTTACAGTTATAGAATGTTAAACACAACAATGGAGATATTGCAGCAATACACAACACAAGAATGTAAGACAGAAGAGAGAGAGAGAGAGAGAGAGAAAAGATATAACATGGGGAAAACCCTTTTGGGTAAAAAACCCGACACTCCAAAACCTGCACAATGTATTATCTAAACAACAAGGTTTACAACACACTTGCAATGTAAGTCTTTATAGGAGTCTTTGACACTCATATCTAGAGACAAACTGGCAACATAACAATACCTATCAATCACATAATACATCTCTCAAAGCACTTGCTTAAATAAAAGTTTACAAGGCAAAAATGAACCTTTCTTGGAATGGGCGTCCAACTTGGCCTCATGGCCCAAAACCCATGCCTAGGGACACTTGTCCAACACTGTAGCATGGTCCTGACACTTGTCATATCACCCCATCCCAATATGGTCATCTATTCCCAAGTTTGGCAATGACAAATGCTCTTATGCATCTTACGACCGTAATAGAATCTGTCATATTGACAGTACTTACAGTTATAAGAGAATCTATCATACACTGACTAAAAATAGCATATTCTCTTACAACATGTCATGACCCTCCTTAGGGCACCTGAAGATGCCTTGTGACACATGTCTTCACATGTCATAAAACATTCCATTTACGACTCTTATGCGTCATAGATTCTGTCATTGGAATCTGTCATAACCATTTCGATCAAGATTCACTTACACACTAGTCAAAGTGCCGACACATGGTAAAATACCTCTGCCACTAAGTGGGATGCCTATCTCCTCATGTGAGGACAAAGTTACATGTGGTGATCTTCCACGTAGGATGACACATCACCATGCCAACTCCCACAAGATGACGAAATGGGTCTTGCATCCAAAATACATTAATAGGCAATAAATAAATAAATGCAAGGAATTACCAAGGTTGAGACACCTTAATTCCCAACATTCTCCCACTTGTCAAACACCTTGTAAGAGCCAATGGAAATGACATGATTTAACTGCTATAGGCTGAGAGGCCCATAGACTCTAAACACCATCTAAACTTGTCTACGCCCACTAGTTTCATCAATGCATCTGCAACATTCTTCAAAGTGTCTACCTTCTCCAAATTCACCTTCCCATCCTCTACCATGTCTCACACAAAGTGAAACTATACATCAATATGCTTTGTTTTGGCATGGAAAGTTGGATTCTTTGCTAGGCAAATCACACTCTGACTGTCACAACAAATCGTAATTTGTCCTGCATCAACACCAATATCTGAACATAATCTCTTAAGCCAAATGGCTTCCTTGCAAGCATGAGTTTCTGCCATATACTCAGCTTCTGTTGTGGACAAAGAGACCACAGGTTTCCGCTTACTCATCCAACTAATTGCACCACTGAACATAGTAAACACATAAGCACTGGTGGATCTCCTGTTGCCAATGTCACCTGCCCAATCAGAATCCATGAATCCATGAATACAAATAGAATGCGGAGGTCCTGTAGGATTACCATGATAGCATATGGAATACTCAAAAGTACCCCTCAAATATCTGAACACTCACTTTACTGCATCCCAATGTACCCATCTAATATTAGCCATAAATCGACTAAGGACTCCCACTACTTGGGCAATGTTTGGTCTTGTACAGACCATAGCATACATCAAACTGCCAATAGCACTAGCATAAGGTACTCTGCTCATGTCCTCCACCTCACTAGGAGATTTTGGACAATCATTTATAGATAACTTTGTCCCCAATGAAACAAGAACACACAATGGTCTACAATCTGCCATGCTAAACCTATCCAACATGGTCTTCACATACTTACTCTGGCTTAACCAAAGTTTTCTGTTAGCTCTGTCTCTTCTGATTTCCATTCCCAGAATGTACCTGGCTACCCCTAAGTTTTTCATCTCAAACTATGGTGACAACTAAGACTTCAAATTAGAAATCATATTCTTACCATTCCCAATTAATAGCATATTGTCAACATACAATGCAATAATGAGAATGCAATCATTGTCAAATTTGTAATACACACAATGATCTAATTTTGATCTTAGAAATCCAATCGACAACACAAAGGCATCACATTTCATATACCACATCCTAGGAGACTGCTTCAAACCATACAAAGACTTCTTCAACTTGCAAACCAAATTTTGTTTAGCTTTCTCTATGTAATGCTCTAGTTGTGACATGTAAATCTCTTCCTCCAAATCACCATGAAGGAATGTTGTCTTCACATCCATCTGCTCCACCTCTAAGTCATACGCTGCTACAAGAGATAATAAGAACTGAATGGATGTCAGCTTTGCAATGGGAGAGAAAATTTCACCATAATCAATTCCCTCTACTTGTGAGTACCCCTTCACAACCAATCTAGCCTTGTACTTTTCAACACTGCCATCTACACCAAATTTCTTCTTGAACACTCATTTGCATCCAACAGGTTTCCATCCTTCAGGCAAAGGCACCAAGTCCCATATTTTATTCTTCTCCAAAGAAGCCATTTCATCTTCCATGGCCTCCTTCTAGGAACCTGCATCTTTCATGCCCATAGCCTCTATAATAGTTCTAAGCTCATCAATGTTAGTAAGCAAGGCAAAAGCACAACTCGAATCAAGCAATGAATAACCAAACCTATCAGGTTGCTTCCTTGTTCATGTAGACCTCCTCAATGGCTGAGGTTAAGGTTCTACTTCTTCTTCCAAGCTTTCAGAGATACTAGAGCTCTCCTCATCATCAGGTCTCATAGGGTCTGTCGGTTTAGTCTTCTCAAGGGTAGAAAGAAACTAAACCACATCTTCTTTCTTTTCTTTCTCTTCTAGCTGTAGAACAACGGAAGAAGGTGTTAGCTCTCTGAAGATAACACTTCTTATATACAACACTTTTTCAGCCACAGGATCCCAAAGCTTGTATCCTTTCACACCGACACCATAGCCAATGAAAATACACTTAACATCCTTATTCTCTAATTTAGACCATTTCTCCCTAGGCACATGTGCATATGCCTCACAACCAAAAACATGAAAATGTCTAACTGAAGGCTTCTTACCAAACCACACCTTCGTAGGTGTCTTACCAACAAGAGCCCATGTAGGAGACCTGTTTACCAGGTAGCAAGCAGTGGCTACAGCTTTACCCCAAAACTTTTGTTTGAGGCTTGCTCCACTAAGCATACTCCTAGCCTTCTCCATTAGTGTCATGTTCATCATCTCTGCAACTCTATTTTTCTACGGGGTGTATGGAGTTATCTTATGTCTTTCAATCTCTTGATCTTTACAAAACTTATCGAACTCTACTGAACAAAACTCACCACTATTGTCAGTTCTTAAACACTTAATCTATTTACTAGTCTGATTCTCAACAAAAGCTTTAAACTCTTTGAACTGACTAAAGACTTTAGACTTTCTTCTGAGAAAATAAATCTATGTCCTTCTACTGTAATCATCTATGAAAGATACAAGTTAGCAGATTGCTTGTTGCAGGCTAAATAACATACTTTATAGCAATCCAAGTGTATATCAACACTTATGCATTGCCAAATAATAAAACTAATGAATCTATGTGTAATCAAACCCTAATGCTCTAAAGTTTGTCTAGATTTTATGTAAGGCCCCTTAATTGGAACAACAAAACATATCCAACTGAGTTACCCTGCAAGTCAAGACTTGACAGTATAAACCTTAGGGTAGTCTTTTTCTAGGCTTTCTGGGGTTAGATTCCTTTCAAGAGAGGTGGGATACTCAATATTTCATCTAAATTTTTATGTGCAAAAACACCCATTAACAGGAAGTAGTTAGATAGAAAAGTTTGTTTTTGATAATAGTGGTTATGCTCAAAAAATTAAAAAGGAAAATTTAGAGATTCTTACAAGATTAGAACAATCACTGAACAATCTCCATGCTCTAGGAGATAATGTAGATATTATTAAAGGATTAACACTATAGACTCAAAACTAGTAGCTCTTGAATCTAGCCTGGATTGGTTAGAAAATGAGGAGAAAAAGAAAATTGTTCACCCTATAGAAAATATGTTGGTAGAAAGACCACAAAAATATGAGAAAAAATACAAGAAACCTACTAAACCTAGTTTTACTTTGATGATGGTTGGAAACTTTCCTATTCAACCATGGTATTTTGACATTGATCACATAAGAGATCCTACTAAGTACATTTGTGCTTAGACTGATATATTCTCGATAATCAACCAAATGAGTAGATTAATAGGATGTCAAGGAGCAATGCTTGTAGTCTAATATTTATGGGGCATTACTACAAAATGGTGGCATGCAAAAGACCCAACTATAAAGGATGCACAAGTTTACAATCAACAAAGTCCTTTGGATAGTTTGAATGAATTGTTAATTGATGAATTATGTCTTGAGTAGAAGAATAAGAAAGGAAGGAAACTTAAAACCTTGTTAACAATGAAATGTTGTGATTTGAGTGGCTTTGAAAGATATTCAGATGATTTTAGAATACTTATGATATGAAAGCTAAAAATATTATTTATGCTAAGGTCAAATATTTAGAAGGACTACCTTATAACTTATATGATTAAGTCATGTATTATCTACATATAAGGAGTCTTCATCTATCTCAATGCCCTATTAGTGATGTGATCCAATTTTCAAGGGATGAAATATTAATCATTGACAACCAAGAAAGTAAAAATTTTACATCTCAGCAGGCAAGGCGAATTGTAGACCAATTCCTGATAAATCCTATCTATTACAAAAGGTTTCCCATGCTAAGATATTTTCTCAATTTGAATGCAAATCAAGAAATTTTCAAATAAGGATCAAGGATGATGATACATACAAAACAACCTTTAGTTTCCCATTCAACCATTATGAATGGAGTGTAATGCCTTTTGGCCTTATGAATTCTCCAACCTACTTCCAAGAGCATATCGATAAAGTCTTCATAAGAACATAATTTTTTTTTATGTATCTATATTGATGATATTCTTATTTTTAGCAAATACTTAGATGAGCATTACAACCATCTACAAACATTTTATAATTTTGGTTTTGATGTTGGTATTGTATTATCTTTCAATAAGATGCAATGGTGCAGAAATTCATGTAATTTTCTAGGAATGGTTGTAAATAATGGGATACTGGAATTCCAACCCCACATTAAAGATAAGGTTTTAGGATTTGAGGAACCATTCAACAAGAAAAAGATTCAAGAAATTTTTGATGATGTAAAAAAATAGTGTTAATGTGATAAGGATATTTATGCTATGAAAAAATGTCTCTAGAATTTTAACCTAAAATAATGCATATTAAACATTTTGTTAGTAGAACTGACTACACTAGGTTTCACATTTAAGGGCAAAGATGGATATGGAAAATATGTCAGGTGGAAAAAGTTTTTCAATCATTTTAATTATTCTGTTGAACATTTATTAGGAAAAGATAATATTATTGCAGATTGGTTTAGCAGAGATATCCCATGCATAACGATGAATAATCTATGTTCATCAAGATTGAATCTAGGATTTAAGTATCAAAGGATAATCAATGTAAACTTTAATTCATTAAATTATTTTTATCAAAGAAAAATCTTTCTTAGAGGAATATCTCCAAAATAAACTTAGGATTCCATCTCATTAGGTGAAAGTCTTGAACATATTGGTTGTATAACTGCACCAATCCATCATGGAGATGCCAAAGGAAAATTTACTATTCTCTGACTTCAATCAAAAATTTCCTTTTTATGATTGATCAATATGGTAAGAAGACCTCATTTTAAATGGGAATTATAATCAGAGAAAATCTCACTAATGAATTAAAATATTCTATCAAATATGTTGGGCCTCACAAGATAAATCTTGATTACAAATTGTCTCAATAAATGGTTATAATTGTTATTCTCAATAGGAAGCTTAGTTGGGAATCTTACTTTTTTTCAATCTTCTCTGTAATGAAAATGACATTGATTAGAACCTACAACATGATTTTCAATTTCATGCATTATGGAATCCACTAAAATAAGATGTGTTTGATGATCCTATAGATTGGTGGGCCTGACAAGTCATAACTAATCCTATAAATGTCTCGTCAGAAGATACTTGTAGTATATCTATGTAACAAAGTAAAACTGTGACATTGTTGGCCATTTGGTTTCATATTCCACTTTTACTCGTAACAGGTTTACCCTGTATTATAGGTTAGATTCAGTTCTACCATTTATTTAGGTTGTGTATAGGATAAAATTGAGATTGGGAATAATATCAAAAAGTGATGATAATCAACAACTCAATCCTATAACATAAAGAGATTGATCTAGGAAAATATTAATATTAATTAATAAATCAAATTAAAACAAGAAAAGCCTTCACCTAGATTGTATAGTTCTCTTTGTAAGAATGTGGATTGCTCAATAACGTTGTGTACCCATGATGTTGCAACAAAATGATTTAGATAGTGTGCTCAAAGATTCAATGTGATGTTCTCAACAATACGTAGTATGCTCAAAGTGCTATAAGAATGCCTATAGCTTAGATGCATAAAAGATTGGAGAGGATTTGTGATGAGAGGAAGGGGGTATATATAGGTTTCAATAAAGATCAATCAACAGTCCAAATAATTCAATAGAATCAATGGATGAGATAAATCTAGAATTCATGATGAATGTGCACCTGACATGTGTCACACAAAAAGATATTTTTATTGAGTTAACTGATTGATTTGAGATAAAAGACATGAAAAAGATATGATTACATTTCATAAAAATAGAAATGTTTTTTTTCAATTTATGAGTTGGTGATAAAAACAATAATGATTAAATCAATTAACTCAACTTTAGATTTGCTTTTTGCATGATTTGAGTATAATTAAATAATAAATTATTTAATTTTGTGTGCATGATGAATAAGATTTATTTTTAGAAGAATTAGAAGATAAAAAGGTAAATTAAATAAATAAATTTATTTAATTGTTTATGCATAATAGAAGAAATAGATTAGATTTGAAGATTTAAATAAATTAAACAAATAAATTGATTTAATTTATTTTGTATGATGAAGGATAAATAAAATATTTTATTTTATTTTATTTTTAGAAGAAAGATTCAATTAAAATAAATTTGAATGATTTATTTAAATTTGGAAGAATAATTGATTTAATTAAATAATTTAGAAATTATTTAATTATAGATAAGAGGATTTAAATGATAAATTAATTAAATAATTAATTTATTCAATTGATGTGCATTTAAAATATGGAAGACGATAATGATTTAATTAAATAATTAAAATTATTTAATTTGGATGGATAAAAAGGAAATTTATTAAAATTAATTAAATAAAGAGGATTTATTTAATTAATATTGAAAATATGTGATTTAGAGGAAATTGATGATTTTGATGAAATTAATTAAATAATTAGATTATTTAATTAGCATTGAATGCAGGTGATTTGGAAGAAATGATTAAAATGCAAGTGATGTGATGCGAAGGGTCATTTTTAGGTGTCTACATAGGTCATTAGAGTACTATATATGCATCCTGGAAGTGTTGTGGGCATCATTCAAATCCTTAGCTTTCTTGAGTCTAAGAGTTTTGCAATTATCGTATGCTCTTCTCTTGTGCATTTATGCTATCTTGAGAATAAAAACAAATTGCTAGTTTGTAATTGAAGACTTGTAAGCGTATTTTAGTAATATTGAAGCCATAACCATTCAACCTACAACCTATACCACTGGTTTCTTAGATCCTAAGAACTATTAATCTGCTTGATCCCAAGATTTGTCACTAAGCCAAATACCATCTAGATACATGTAAAAACCTCTTATTATGTTGATAATTACAATGTTGTATCTGTATCTAAAGATAAAAACATTAGCCATTAAGGGCGTGGTTCGGTGGTTAAGTTGCTCAGTTGTAGTGGCGGCCACTAGAGTCTAAACCCCCGCTAGGCCAACAAGCTCGCAAGGTTTATGCCTTCGTTGGGCCAATGAGCTCGCGGGTTTGAAGTGTTCCTTCTTGGGGATGAGGTCCCCCGTATTGTGGCCTCACTGGTTCATCACTCCAGGCAAAAGCGTTAGTGTGGAGCCGGAGGGTTTGTCACGCCAGCATCACCGATCACATTTAAAAAAAAAAAAAGATAAAAACATTACAATATCCCCACAAATGACTCTAAATAACTATACATATATAATGGAAAGGTGTAATCATGCATAGCATGATCTTCTAACTATCTAAGCAACTTGCAATCACTTAAGATGTTCCTTGAGAGTATGTGGGACTCTAATCTACTCCTAAACTAACAAGAATAGAGAGATGATTAATTGAGAAATGTTTGGACCTTCACTAATTAGACTAGTACCTACTCCATTGGACACTAGAGTCATAATAATGTAAGGAAGAAGACAATATTGTTGGCAATATGTGTTGTCATTGTGTTATTATTGATGTCAACACTTAGAGAGAGATGTCAACACTTAGAGTAAGGTTAGCATGCAGTTTGTGATCATGATATACCAGTGAGATACAATGATGTAGTAAGATACAATGGTAATTATGGTGTTCAGGGTTGTTGATATTCAGTGACGTTCCTAAGGTTCACAATGGGCTGCTGATGTTCATGGTTGGATGTCATGCCCAAATGAGATGATGTTGCTAAGGATCTATGGCATGTTGTATGATTCTTCATGTTGTTCCGAAGGATGCATGTGTTGTTACATGTAGGTTTTGGCCTCCGGAAGTTGGTGAAGGTTTTTGCCACAAAGAGTTGCCTGAAAGGCTGTTTGGTAAAATGCTTTGCATTCCTCCACATTTGAAGATATGTTCATTTAGTTCAAAAGTTAAGTTTAGGATGCTATAAAGATGCTAAATCCAAAGTTTCAGATCATTTGTCCCTCCACAGTAAAAGTTATGAGAGAGACTTTTGATCTGTGCTCTAGCAGAAGTAAGTAATGAAGAAGATTGTTTGGAATGCTCTGCATTTCTCTGCAATGATAGATATGGCTATGTGGTTTTGAAGAAATGTTCACAAAAATATATGAGTGCTTCCATATGATTTTTAGGTGTTTTGGAGGTTCGCAAGCTTGGTTTTCAAATGACATTTGTGATGTAGATAGTTCCAAATGCCTAATTGTTCTCAAGATATATGGTTACTTGTGCCTGTTGGAGCTTACAATGATCAGTTAAATGAGTTTTTGTGGACATTTTACATGTCTCAGAATGTTTCATGTTTGAAGATCATGAAGACACTTCTTGTTTTTGGTACCACAAAATGATTTCAAGTCAGACTGTGAAGAGTTGTTGTTGTTGAAGTCATGTTGAGAATGTTTATGATGTGCACCAACTTGTTATGGCATGAAATGATATAGAGACTAATGGAAGATGGTCCTAAATTTCTTATGTTGTCTCATGTTTCTTTGCAAGGTGGTTTTCTACTCTCTCTAGAACTAGTTATGGTTCAGAATGACGATATTGCCAAGATATGCTTCTACCTAGCCAACTAAAGAATGTTGAAGGTATGTGGTACAAAGTTCTTGTTGTGCGGAGTCAAAGGAAGGCTTGGAGATGTTACATAGGTCTTGCTAACTCATCTGGAGGAAGAACATGCAGTGTTTAATCATTCATGAGTACCGCCAAGATTGTGAAGATCAATATGCTCTGTGCTTCATGTGTTCTTGCTTAAGGGAAACCTAATTCAAAATTGTGTAATGTGCGGATGTTATTTCTTGAAGAATGATATTGTGAAGACTATTTAGGACTAGACTAAGCATGAATTAGGATCTGCAAGGTGTGTGTCTCCTTCTGGAGTAGTGTGTTGTTTATGATAGGGCTTACCCTATGCATATTTCATGTTATGTGATCTATGGCTAACCTATAAAATGTAATACTCTTGTTGTATTGGCCAACTTATAATGAAATCAATGTAATGTCATGTATATATGTAAACCTAGTTGATCTAGGTGAGGTATGGTTGTAAAAATGAAAATATGAATGTGTAAAGAGTAGAGCATGAATGTTATATGCAATGTGATGTGTGACTGAAGGAGAAAGAACAAAAGTTGTAGAAGTTCTCCTGATTCATCTTGAAGACATTTTTGTGATAGGAGTAAAGTAAAGAGTGTGACTAGCTAATTCAATCATCTGAGGAAGCAAAATTACAATCATCAAAGGTCTGAGCTTCAATGTCAGTTTTCAGACAATAGAAGGATTATCATACTATGATCTTCTCTGAGTTCATTTTCAATTCAGGGAGTAGTTGCTTCCTTGGTTTGTAGCCCTAAAATAAAGCATTCAGGGAGTTGTAGCTTTCTTGGGAGTGACCCTAAAACCTTTCATCGGGGAGTAGTAGCTTCCTTTGATTGTAACCTTAAAACAAAGTCAGCAAGGAGTAGTTGCTTCCTTGGATTGTATCCCTAAAACAAAGTTGTAATTTTGAGCTACATATATTGTGAGTTAATCTTCACCATGGTTTTTCCCTTCTTGGGTTTTTTACGTATATCTAGTGTTATGTGTTGATGTGAATTGTGTTGATCTTTCATGTTGATGTTGTAATGTTTAAGTATTAATCTACTTCAAATGATTTGAAGTTTGTTTAGACATTGATTCACCCCCCTCTCAGTATCCTGGTGTGTTGATTCCTCTACATTTGCAGTCATTGCTATATAGTTCTGGAACTATGTTCAAAGTGTAGGGGAGGTGATAATTCCAAAGTTCCATATCATTCTTCCTTCTGCTATGAAAGTTATGCATGATAGAGTACTGACAGGTGTTCTGACAAAGTAAAGTTGTATTGAAGGCCTATTGGGATGCTTCGTATTCCTCCGCAAGTGAATGTTTGCCCTTGCAGTTTTGTGAACATGTTTTTGGATGTGAATTACATTCTCTCTTGCAATTTCAAGTTTCTTGGTGGTCCACAAGCTCATTTTTTCAATGACAGTATGATGAAGTGTGTTCCAGATGACTTGCAATTTTTAGAGTACATTATTGAGGATGTGCAGCACAAAATCTTTGATGTGCAGAGGTAAAGGAGTATTTGGAGATGTTGTATGAGTCTTGTAGACTCATGTAGAAGAGTTTCATGAAGATCTTTCTTGTTTGTAGTACCACACAAGGTTTTCAAGTTGTTGTGGCCGTTATGCTTCAAGTTTCACATGTCTTTTCTTAAGTATGTCCTTTTTTCAAATGAGCGGAGAGTACAGAGGTAATTCTTTAATGTTTGATGCTGCAAAGGATGTTTTGGACCTGGCTAAGCAAGTATTGAGGTCTGCAAGGCATGGGTCTTCTGCTAGTGTAGTGTGCAGTCTTGTTTAGGACTTATCCTCTACACGTTTCATATTATGTGTTGTCTGACTGACTTGTAAATGTATTTTTCATGTTGTCTCTAGCCAACAAGCTATGTAATCAATGTAATATCATGTATAAATTGTAATTCAAGTTGAGCTAGGTGAGGTGTGGTTGCAAATGAAGTGATAAGGTTTGCAAGCAAGAAAAGGAGCATAATGTATGCATTATGATGTACGATTGAAGGAGAATGAGTAGAAATTATATAATCTATCCTGATTCATCTTGAAGACATTTTTGTGATAGATAGGAAGTAAAGAGTGTGCCTAATTGATTCATTTATCATAGGAAGAAGAATTGCAATCATTAAATGTGTGAAATTCAATGTTAGTTTTCAAGTAGTAGGATTGTCATACTATAATCATCTTTGAGTGTGTTCTTAGATTAGGGAGTATTTGCTTCCTTGGGTTGTAGCCCTCAAACAAAGTTAGCAGGGAGTTGTAGCTTCCTTGCGAGTGACCCTAAATGAAATTTTTAGGGAGTAGTTTCTTCCTTGGGTTGTAGCCCTAAATCAAAGTAAGCAGGGAGTAGTTGCTTCCTTTGGTTGTATCCCTAAAACAAACTTGTAATTTTGAGCTTCATATATTGTGAGTTAATCCTTACCGTGGTTTTTTCCTTCTTAGGTTTTCCACGTATATCTGGTGTTATGTGTTAATGTGCATTGTGTTGATATTTCATGTAAATGTTGATATTGTAATGGTTAAGTATTAATCTTCTCTAGAGAAATTGAAGTTTGTTAAGATATTGATTCACCCTCCCTCTCTTAGTATCCCGGTGTGTTCAACAATTGGTATCAGAGCCAAGTTCCTATGAAGGAAGCTTAACTTCTTGTGGAAGGTATGGGATGGCATCTAATGGATCCAACAAAATATCTAGGTTTGATGGAATGAATTATTCTTTTTGGAAGCTAAGGATGGAAGCCTATATCAATTCTCTAGGGTGTGGTGTTTGGGACTCTGTCAAGACTGGTTATATAGTTCTTGCTTCTACTCCTATAGATACAGATGAAGTTAAGGAGTATGATAACAATGCCAAGGGAAAGTTTTCTATCATGAGTGGGTTAGTTGATTTTGAACTTTCAAAGGTAATGAGTTACAATTCAGCTAGAAATGTTTGGGTTAAACTTGAAACTATTTATGAAGGAGATAAGAAAGTAAAGCAAGAAAAGATGTAAGTCTTCAAAAGTAGATTTGAGACCCTAAAATGTCAGAGGATGAAGACATTGTTGGATATATGTTCTGGGTGAAAGATGTACTCAATGGCATCAAAGGTCTTGGTGGAAAAGTAGAAGAAGATGAAATTGTCAAGATGGTTCTGAGATCTCTTCCCAAATCTTATAGTCATAAGGTATCTACTATTGAGGACAATGCAAACTTGGATACATACACTATAGATAAATTGTTCGGTACCCTTACTTCTTTTGAAATGAGAGAGTTTGGTAGCAATTCTCCAAAGAAATAAGTTGCTTTCAAAATCAATATGAAGACAAAGGATGAGACTGTAGATGAAGATGATAGCTCTAATGAAGTTGAAGCAAATTTTGTAAGAAGATTGAAGAAAGGCACTGGCAAATACAAAGGTAAGTTAGCCTTCAAATGTTTCAATTGTGGAAAGCTTGGTCACTTTGCTTTGAAATGTCCTTTCAAATAATCAAAGGGTAGTAACAAGAGAGACAAGTTCAAGAGAAGTATGTATTCCATAGAAAGCAATTGTTCTTTAGAAGATGAGGATCATGATGATTTGAATGATGAAACACTTTTCATGGCCCTGAGTGTTGGTGATAAAAAGGATGATGTTGGAAAATGTGAGAAGATTGATTCTTGCAAACAGACCAAAATAATGACAGATCAATGTGCAAGAGAAGAAGCCAAAGCTTGCGTAATAGACAGTGGATGCTCAAATCATATGACTAGTGACAAGGAGAAGTTTATCAGCCTTGAGAAATGGGATGGTTAAATAGTCAAGTTTGGTGGAGATGAGTTGGCACAAATTTGTGGAAAGTGTGCCATAACTATTGACGAAATGAGTAAATTGAGGATGTCAAAGGGCTAAAACACAATCTTCTCAGTGTTAGTTAGATGTGCAGCAAAGGTTATAATCTCATTTTTCATGCTAAGGGCTATGAAATCAGAAAGGTAGGGTTTGGAAAACTAGTTGCAGAAGGCATCAGGTCATATGGTGACATCTATCATCTGAAGGAGGTAAATGAAAGAACATGTCTATTGGCCCAATCTAGTGAATGTTGGCTATGGCACAAAAGAATGGGATGCAACAATTTTGATAACATGGTAAGGATCAGCTCTACTCATGCAGTGAGAGACATGCCCAAGATAATCAAGCCTACAAACACAGTATGTAAGGAATGCCAAATGGGAAAGCAAAAAAAGACAAATGTCAAGAGCAAGGAGTATTCTTATTCAATGCCATTAGAGCTAATTCACACTAACCTATGCGGCCCTACAAGAGTAAAAATCTAACAAGGTGAAAGGTACTTCATGTTGCTTATTGATGATTATTCTAGAATAACTTGGGTTACTTTCTTAAGAGAAAAGTTAGATGCTCTTGATAAGTTTAAGGTTTTTAAAGCACTAGTTGAAAATGAAATAGATTCTAAAATCAAATGTCTAATGTCTGATAGAGGAGGTGAGTTTACTTCAAATGAGTTTGAAAAGTTTTGTGAAGATCATGGTATTAGGAGACATTTGTCAGCACCTAGGACCCCTCAGAAAAATGGGGTAGTGGAAAGAAAGAATAGGACTATACAAGAAATGGCTAGGGCAATGTTGAAAGATGCAGATTTGCCTAATATGTAATAGAAGGAAGTAGTTCACACTGATGTCTAGCTAATTAATTGGGTACAACTGAGAGTCAATAGAACTAAGACCTCTTATGAGCTATGGTATGGAAGACCTCTAACTATCAAATGATTTAGGATCTTTGGTAGAAAATTCTATATCATAAGAGATGAAGAAGACCTAGGAAAGTTTGATTCAAGAAGTGATGAAGGGATCTTTCTTGGTTACTCAACTATAAGTAAGGCCTATAGATGCTATAAAAAGACATTGGGAATAATGATTGAGAGCACAAATGTCAAAGTTGATGAAGACCTATATCAAATCTCACAAGAATCAGAGGACTCTAAATCTAATGTCTTTCTATGCATTGAAGATAAAGAAGAAGTGAAAGAAGAAAAGGAACAAGAACCAAAGTAGATGTTTAAAACCCCAACAAAGTATGTCCAGAAGAATCACTCAGCAGATCAGATCATTGGAGATAAGAATGAAGGTGTGCAGACAAGGACAAGGTTTACTAAGACACATGAGAAAGTGAACTTTTGTTTGATTTCAAAAGTAGAACCCCAAACCTTTGTTGATGCTAGCAAAGATGATGGATGGATAAAGGCAATGGAAGAAGAATTGGATTAGATTGAGAAAAATCAAACATGGGAATCGGTTCCCAGACTAGCCAATAAGAATATCATAGGAACAAAGAGGGCATTTTGGAATAATTTGAATGAAGAAGGTGAAGTTGTAAGGAAAAAAGCAAGGTTGGTATGTAAGGGCTACTCTCAAGTTGAAGACATTGACTTTGAGGATACTTTTACTCTGATAGCCAGGATGGAGGCAATTAGAATGCTCCTTGCCCTTACTGCTCATAAGAACTTCAAGGTATATCAGATGGATGTTAATTTAGCATTTCTAAATGGTGATCTAGAGAAAGAGGTTTATATTGAGAAACCAGATGGTTTTCAGATATCAGAAGATCTAGATATGGTGTGTAGACTCAAGAAGGCTTTGTATGGCCTCGAGCAAGCACCTAGAGCTTGGTATGCTAGGTTTGACAAGTACTTACTTCAGTAAGGCTTCAAGAAAGGTACTATTGATAGCAATCTTTACATCAAGGAAGAAGGAGATATAATATTGATAGTTGCAGTATATGTTGATGACATCATCTTTGGTGGAGATGATGATATGTGTAAGAGGTTTACAGAGGAGATGCAAAAAGAGTTTGAGATGTCTATTATTGGTGAGATGTCTTTATTCCTTGGAATTCAAATTGCTCAAATAGATGATGGTATCTTTATTTCTCAAGCTAATTATGTCAAAGAGTTGTTGAAGAAGTTTGGTATGGATGATTTAAAACTAGTGAGTACTCCCATGGTCACTAGATGTCACTTGAACAAGGATGATGAGTCTCCAAAGGTGGATCAAACTGCATATAGATCTATGATTGGAGGATTATTGTACTTAACTACTTCTAGACCTAATATCATGCATGCAGTATGTGTATTTGCTAGATATCAAGCTAATCCCAAGAAAACACATGAGAAAGCAATGAAAAGGATATTTAGATACTTGAAAGGAACTCTGGACTATAGATTATGGTATCCAAGAGGTAATGACTTTGACTTGAATGCCTACACTGATGTTGATTGGGCTGGTTATGTTGGTGATAAAACAAGTACAAGTGGTGGAGCTTTCTTCTTAGGAAGCATATTGTTTTCATGGCAAAGTAAGAAGCAAGATTCAATGTCATTATCAACTATAGAGGCAAAGTATATTGTAGCAGCATCCTGATATACACAAGGGTTGTGGATGAAGCAAAGCCTGAAGGATATCAAGGTATTGTATGATGAACCCATTACTAATGTGTATGACAATACAAGTGCTATCAATATTTTCAAGAATCCAGTGATGCACTCTAAAACCAAGCATATAGCAATAAAATATCCTTTTTGAGAGAGAAGGTTGCAGAAAAGGAAGTAAGGTTAGAATATGTTCCAACAAAGGATCAAATTGTAGATATTTTCACAAAGGCTCTTGCAAAGGACACTTTTGAGGATCTCCGGTAGAGGTTAGCGGTAATTGCCCCTCCTTCTTTCTAAGATGCGTAGTGGTGCATTTGTCTAGGAGGAGTGGTTCATGTTGTATCTTTTTCTTGGATTAATTGTGGCTACCTCTCAGGGGCAACAGGTAGTGGTTGTTGATGATAGGGGGAGTCTATTTGTTGTTTCCCTAAGAGAGAAGAAGTTTCCCTTTGTCCTTGATGTCAAAAGGGGAGAATGTGTAGGTATGTGTTGCCATCAATGTCAAAGAGGGAGATTGTTACACATATGGTTCCTAAGGTTGTCATTGTTGGGAATTAAGGTGTCTCAGCCTTTGTAAATTCCTAGCATTGTTTATTTAATTGTGTATTTACTTGCACATTTAGTTTGGTCACTTAGGTGAGGTGGCATTGTGACATGTCATCCTACTTGGAATGTGACTTGGATGGTCAAGTCAAACTCACATGGATTTTAGCATCCCATTTGAGGTGGCACTAATATTCCATGTGTCAGTATCTTGTGGTATGTGGAAGAGGATATTCAGTATGATAGAATCCATGATGTGCAAGAGCCAAGTATAGAGATTCCTATGACAAGTGGGGACAAGTGTCGGAGAGTATCTTTGCATGAGAGAAAGGCATCTTTGGGTATCCAAGTTGGGTTATGACATGTTGTAAGAGGAATATGTCATTTTTAGTCATGTATGAAAGATTCTCTTACAACATTAAGTGTTGTCATGTTGCAGTTTTTTATCACAGCTGTAAGATAAGTAAGAGCATCTGTCATTGCCTATTTTTAGCATGGAACACTCTATCCTTGGGAAGTCAAATCTGCCATGTTATGACAGATGTAAGAAAGGTATATTCATGTTGGACAAGTGTCCTTGGGTGTTAGAAAATGGCCATGTGGCCAAGATGGATGCCCATCTCTAGAAGCTTCCCGTTTATGCCTTGTGTCTCTATATAATGTGAAGTTTGGAGTTGTAGTTTGCATAGTTTATGTATAAGTACTGTTATGCTACCAGAATCACTCTATAAACGACATTTGAAGACTCTTGGAAGAACTTGCATTGCAAGTGTATTGTAAACTATTATTGTTTTGATAATACATTGCGTAGGTTTTAGTGTTTGGGGTTTTTCACCTGAAAAGATTTTCCCACGATATATCTTGTCTCTCTCTCTCTATCTATCTACATTCTTGTGTTGTGTTTGTTGTTTTAATATCTCTGTTATATGTTTAACATTGCTGCAATTGTAAGGATTAAAAAGAATTTGCATACATCTCCCCTTATTAGATCGGTGTAGGAAGTATTTTTGTGTACCTTGCTTCCTTTCAATTGGTATCAGAACTTTATCACCTTTGATCCTAGTTGTTGGGTAGGGGTTTTTTGTACTGATCTTTGATTGAGTGGGAATCTGTGCAGATTATTCTACAATCTTGTTGCAGCAAGGAAATGGTAGGCACATCCAAAAGGATAGATTTGGAAAAGTTTAATGGAAGCAATTTTGAGTTGTGGAAATTGAAAATGGAAGACATGCTTGTTGATAGAGACCTATGGGAAACAATTTCTAGTACAAAACCAACACCAATGGCATAGGAAGATTGGGATCTCAAAGATCATAAAGCTAAGGGTCTTGTGAGACTCTGTTTAGCTGATTACATCTTGTTGAATGTTCATGAGGAGAAGACCGCGAAGGAGTTGTGGAAGAAACTTGGTGATTTTTATCAAGCTAAATCCTTGGTAAACAAGTTATTCCTATGGAAGAAGATTTATTCTCTGAGGATGGAAGATGGAGGATTGGTTGTAGACCACCCCAATGCCTTTAACATGCTAGTTGCATAGTTGACATCCATTGGTGTGAAGATGGAGGAGGAGGATCGTTGTATGACCTTGCTTTGTTCTTTGCCAGATTCGTGGGACCACCTTGTCATGGCCATTGGGAGAACTACAACCACCTTCAAGATGGATGAAGTGGTGTCTTCACTGTTATCTGAAGAAATGTGGAGAAAGTCTTCTAAGTCAGCTAAGGAGGCTCTTGTAGTTTGTGGTAGACCCAAGGAGAAAGGGAAAAAGAAGGACAAGAAAGCTGAAAAAGGCAAATCCAAATCACGTGGGAGATCCAAATCTCCTAGAAAGTCCAAGGCACTATGTCAGAACTGTGGAAAAATTGGGCACTTCCAAAAGGAGTGCAAGGAGGAGAAGAAGAAAAAGAAGAACACCTCCTATTCAAATTTTGACAAATCTCATGATGATGGTGATGCTTTTATTGCTTCCTTGGCCACCCATGCATCAGTTGATGTGTGGCTAATTGACTCCGGTGCTTCCTTCCACATGACCTCACATCAAGATTGGTTCACAAAGTATGAAGAGTTTGATGGTGGGAAGGTGTACTTGGGTGATGACTCTCACCTAAAAATTGTTGGCTATGGAAGATTCTTGATCCGATTCCCTTGTGGACGAGTGAAGGGGATCAATGGGGTTATGCACATCCCTAGTTTAGCACGAAACTTGCTCTATGTAAGTAAATTGAATGATGCAAGTGTGCAAGTTGTCTTCTCAAATGGAGGATGCAAGATGACAAAATGATCTATGGTGCTTGATAAAGGTACTCAGAGAGGTACTCTATTTCAGCTAGATGCATGTGCTACTTAATGCAATAGTTCTTTTGATTTGAAGAAAAGAGCTTCAGTCAATTCATCCTCACCATTGGAACCAGTAGGTAAGAATTGTGTTGCTTCAACTTCTAATGGTAGTGCATTTTGGGTACCTAAGGGTGCTCATGCTTTAGAAATGAAACTCCTTGTTGAGAAGACAATGTTGTGGCATGAGAAACTTAGTCACATTGGTGAGAAGGGTCTTAGAGCCCTGAAAAATAAAAACCTCATCAAGGGGTTAAATGATTGTAATCTTAAGTTTGACTTTTTCAAACATTGTATATATGGAAAACAAAACCGTGTTTAGTTTTACTCAAGTTCTCGTAAGTCTTCTGGTCTGTTGGATCTAATTCATTCTAATATGGTTGGTCCTGTGAATGTTCCTTCCATTTATAAATCATTATATTTTGTATCATTCATAGATGATTACAGTAGAAGGACATGGATTTATTTTCTCAGAAGCAAATCTGAATTCTTTAGTCATTTCAAAGAGTTTAAAGCTTTTGTTGAGAATCAGACTGGTACAAAGATTAAGTGTTTGAGAACTGATAACGGTGGTGAGTTTTGTTTGGCAAAGTTCGACAAGTTCTGTAAAGAACATGGGATTGAAAGGCATAAGACAACTCCTTACACCCCATAGCAAAATGGAGTTGCAAAGAGGATGAATAGAACATTGATGGAGAGGGCACAGAGTATGCTTAGTGGTGCTAGCCTCAAACAAAAGTTATAGGTTGAAGCTGTAGCCACTACTTGCTACTTGGTTAATAGGTCTCCTACTTCAGTGCTTGTTGATAAGACACCCATGGAGGTGTGGTCTAGTAAGAAGCCTTCATTGAGACATCTTCATGTTTTTGGTTGTGAGGCATATGCACATATGCCTAAGGAGAAGAGGTCAAGATTGGAGAACAAGGCAGTTAAGTGTATCTTCATTGGATATGGTGTCGATGTGAAAGGGTACAAGCTTTGGGATTTTGTGGCTGAAAAAGTCTTGTATAGCGGAAGTGTTATCTTCAGAGAGGCAACACCTTCTCCTATTTTTTTACAGCTAGAAGAAAAAGAAAAGAAAGAGGATGTGGTTTAGTTTCCTACTACACCTAAGAAGACTGAACCGAAAGACCCTGTTGGACCTAATGATGAGGAGAGCTCTAGCAATTCTGAAAGTTTAGAAGAAGAAGAACCTCAACCTCAACCTTTGAGGAGGTCTACACAAAACAAGAGGCAAACTGAGAGGTTTGGTTAGACATTGCTTGATTCTAGTTGTGCTTTTGCTTTGATTTCTAACATTGATGAGCCTAGAACTGTGAAAGAGGCTATGGGTATGAAGGATGTAGGTTCCTAGAAGGAATCCCATGGAAGATGAGATGGCTTCTTTGGAAAAGAATAAAACATGGCACTTGGTGCCTTTTCTTGATGGATGAAAGCCTGTTTGATGTAAATGGGTGTTCAAGAAGAAATTTGGTGTAGATGGCAGTGTTGAGAAATATAAGGCTAGATTGGTAGTGAAGGGGATTCAGAAGTGGAGGGAATTGATTATGGTGAGATTTTCTCTCCTGTTACAAAGCTGACATCTATTAGGTTCCTGTTATCTCTTGCAGCAACTTATGACTTAGAAGTGGAACAAATGGATGTGAAGACAACTTTCCTTCATGGTGACTTAGAGGAAGAAATTTATGTCACAGCCTGAGCACTACATGGTGAAAGGTAAAGAAAATTTGGTTTGAAGTTAAAGAAGTCTTTGTATGGTTTGAAACAATCTCCTAGGATGTGGTACTTGAAGTTTGATGCTTTTGTGTTGTCCATTAGATTTCTGAGATTAAAATCAGATCACTGTGTGTATTACAAGTTTGACAATGATCACATTCTCATTATTGCACTGTATGTTGATGATATGTTGCTAATTGGGAATGGTAAGAATATGATTTCTGATTTGAAGTCTCCGTTCTCAGCACAGTTTGAGATGAAAAACTTAGGGGTGGCCAGGTACATTCTGGGGATGGAGATCAGAAGAGATAGAGAAAACAAAAATTTTTGGTTAAGCCAGAGTAAGTATGTGAAGACTATGTTGGAGAGATTCAGTATTGCAGATTGCAAACCATTGTGTGTTCCTGTTTCATTGGGGACAAAGTTATTTGTTAATGATTGTCCAAAGTCTCCTTATGAGATAGAGGATATGAACAGAGTGCCTTATGCTAGTGCGGTTAGCAGTTTGATGTATGCTATGGTCTATACAAGACCAGACATTGCCCAAGCAGTGGGAGTCCTTAGTTTATGGCTAATCCTGGACAGGTACATTAGGATGCGGTAAAGAGAGTGTTTAGATATTTGATGGGTACTTCTAAATATTCCATATGTTATCATGGTTATCCTATGGGACCTCTGCATTCTATGAGTATTCATGGATTTGTGGCTTCTGATTGGACATGTGACATTGACAGCAGGAGATCCACGAGTGCTTATGTGTTTACCATGTTTGGTGGTGCTATTAAAGTTGGACAGATTACTATTTGTTGTGATAGTTAGAGTGTGATTTTCTTAGCAAAGAATCCTACTTTCCATGCCAGAACAAAGCATATTGATGCTCAGTTTCATTTTGTTCGAGATATGGTAGAAGATGGGAAGGTGATATTGGAGAAGGTAGACACTTTGAAGAATGTTGCAGATGCATTGACGAAACCAATGGGCACAAAGAATTTTAGATGGTGTTCAAATTCTATGGGCTTCTTGGCCCCTAGCAGTTAAATATTGTTATTCTTTTGGCTCTTGCAAGGTGTTCAACAAGTGGGAGAATGTTGGTAATTAATGTGTCTCAACCTTTGCAAATTCCTAGCATTGTTTATTTAATTGTGTATTTATTTATTGCCCAATTTTGTATTTACTTACACATTTAGTTTGGTCACTTAGTTGAGGTGGCATTGTGACATGTCATCCTACTTGGAATGTGACTTGGATGGTCAAGTCAAACTCACATGGATTTAGGTATCCCATTTGATGTGGCACTAATATGCCATGTGTCAGCATCTTGTGGTATGTGGAAGAGGATATTCCATATGATAGAATCTATGACACGTAAGAGCCAAGTATAGAGATTCCTATGACAAGTGGGGGCAAGTGTCAGAGAGTATCTTTGTATGAGAGAAAGGCATCTTTGGGTGGCCAAGTTGGGCTATGACATGTTGTAAGAGGAATATGTTATTTTTAGTCGTGTATGATGGATTCTCTTACAACATTAAGTGTTGTCATGTTGCAGTTTTTTATGATAGTTGTAAGATGTGTAAGAGCATCTGTCATTGCCTATTTTTAGCATGGAGCGCTCTATCCTTGGGAAGTCAAATCTACCATGTTATGATAAATGTAAGAAAGGTATATTCATGTTGGACAAGTATCCTTGGGTGTTGGAAAATGGCCATGTGGCCAAGATGGACACCCATCTCTAGAAGCTTCCTGTTTATGCCTTGTATCTCTATATAATATGAAGTTTGGAGTTGTAGTTTGCATAGTTTATGTATAGGTACTGTTATGCTACCAAAATCACTCCAAAAACAACATTTGAAGACTCTTGGAAGAACTTGCATTGCAAGTGTATTGTAAATTGTTATTGTTTCAATAATACATTATGCAAGTTTTAGAGTGTGGGGTTTTTCACCTGAAAAGGTTTTCCCCATGATATATCTTGTCTCTCTCTCTCTCTCTTTGTCTACATTCTTGTGTTTTGTTTGCTACTATAATATCTCTGTTATATGTTTAACATTGCTGCAATTGTAAGGATTAAAAAGAATTTGCATACATCTCCCTTTATTAGATCGATGTAGGAAGCATTTCTGTGTAGCTTGTTTCCTTTCAGTCATTGATGTCAACACAGTCACAAGGTTATCATGAATGTTCATGGTTGGATGTCATGTCCCATCCAACAAAGAAGGTATAGTTCATGGTTGGATGTCATGTTGAGTATAATGTGGTTACTGAAGTTCATGGTTGGATGTCATGCTCTTAGAGAAGATATAGTTCATGGTTGTATGTCATGCTCCTAGAGAAGATATAGTTCATGAGAGAAGATACAGTTCATGGTTGGATGGCATGTTCCTAGAGAAGATATAGTTCATGGTTGGATGTCATGCATTTGTCAATACAAAGTTGAGTATGAAGTTATATTAATATGAGAATTAGAAGCATCAAGAAGATACATTAATATGCGAATTAGAAGCACTAAAGATGATCAAATATGTTGTTGATGGCCTAAAGCATATTGTATGATCCCTCCTACTATTCCTAAGAATGTATGTGTTGATACAAAGAAGATTTGACCTCCAAAAGTATGTTTTGTAAAAGACTGTGTGAAGACAGTGTTGTTTCTGTGAAGGTGTTCTTAGCAGGGTAATGGAATGCTTTACATTCCTCTATATTTGTAGTTATAACTATGTAGTTCTAGAATTTTGTTCAAAGTACAAGGGAGGTGATAATTCCAAAGTTTCAGATCATTCTTTCTTCCGCTATGAAAGTTATGCATGATAGAGTACTGGCATGTGTTTTCACAAAGTAAAGTTGTATTGAAGGCCTATTGGAATGCTCTGCACTCCTTCACAAGTGAATGTTTGCCCTTGTGATTTTGTGGACATGTTTTTTGATGTACATTACATGCTTTCTTGCATTTTCAAGCTTCTTGGTGGTCTGCAAGCTCAATTTTTCAATGACAATATGTTGAATTTGTTGGAGTCTAGGACAACACTGAGAGGGGGGGTGAATTAGTGTTGTGTAAAAACCAAACAATCTAAAACTTATCAAAATTCAGGAAGAATATGTTAACAATCAATTATCATATTTTGCATCAAGGAGATAAACATTGAATGTTTAGACTTGAAAGACAATCAACTTATGAAACAAGGACACAAAGAATTAGGAGTGGAAAACCCTTTAGGGGTAGAAAAACCACTCATGAACTACCTCACTGGCTTAACTTTGAAAAACTTCTTTACAAGGCCTCACTGGCTGATATATGTGTCTCACTAACAAATGAAAGGTCTCACTGACCTACAAGCCTCACTGGCTACAAAGAGGTCTCACTGACTAACAAAGCTTCACTAGCTTTACCAAAACACCTCACTGGCATACATTGTGTCTCACTGGCTAATACAAGGCCTCACTGGCATAAATTTACCTTACTAGTAAAGACAATCTCCATTATCAAACAAAGTGTGCAAGAAATGATTGCCATTCAATTTGATTTGCACCATTGCATATCATGTCTTCTCTTTTACATATCTCTGTTCAATTACAATCTGAATATCAATTTCATTACCAATTTACCTGATACTCAATCAACTGCATATTGTCTTCGTAAATTTGTTGCACAAGGAGATCATCATTTCTGCATTTTTGGTCCTCACACCAACTCTCACATAATCAATGTACTTGCAACATAATTATATGCAAAATCTAAAAACCTTTTCATAGTCTTGCAATTCCTATTCTTTCACAGAGCACCTGTACTAAAATTATAAACAAAAAAAACTCTTGGAATTCTTCTCCTCTACATATCTTCAATCTAAAAACAAATTGTTCTCATAAAATAACTTCTTCAATAAAAATAACTCTTCAATGTTTTCAAACTTCTCCAATCTACAAACATATTTTCATCTACAAGAATATCATCTGCAAAAATAATTAATCTTTAAGAATAAATCAATTTACTTCTGTCAATAAAAAAAATCTCTCATAACCTCAATGTTTCATCTTCTCTCTGCAATTTTCTTCTTTCAAAAAATCAAAACCCTTTCATCTTAAAAATGACTCTTCAATCTATAATAATAAAATCTTCAAAGAATTTTATCCAATCTGGAAAGATAAATATTTTCATCTTCTCTGCAAAAATAGCTCCATAAAAAAAAATTAAACTTCTCATAAATTTCTTCATCCAATTTTTAATCAATCTGCATTCTTCATGAAGATTAGAACAAAAAATCCTTCAAAAAGAAACTTTCCCTCTAAAAAAAATTAACTCCACCTTAATATTCTCCCCCACTAGTTAGGAGAATCAAAAAATCTTCCAAGAATATCTCACAAAAAATCTGCCTTATATCTCCTTAAAAAAATGCCTTTATGGATGGCTAAAAAATAGCTTAAAAACGACTTTATTTGATGTCATAAAGATATGCATTTAGAAGGCCCACAAATTAGAGGATAAAAAAACAAAGCTTTTTAAATTTAAAAGTAAAGCCAATGATATGGCTTATACATGCTCCCAATCACACATTTAAATAAAAACTTTTCTTTTTGGGTGCTCATGAAGATTTAAATATTAACCTTTGATTGAAATTTGCTGCTCATTCTTCTTATGAGGTGACCGGTGTATTATGTAAACCAAGGTCAAGGAGGCCGGTTGTGAGATGTATTAAAGACCCTTTAGGAGGTAATAATAAGTGATATGACTTACAATAATAAGTCAACTTAAAAATAGAACAAAAAGAGACTCAACTCTTGACAGGTGGAATAATGGTTTGAAGACACAGAAGGCACTTAGGATTTTAAGACATAGAAAGACATTAAGTCTTTAGAACAACATTACACTTGAGATCTCTTACTTCAACACCTCAATATAGATTCTTAATTCTCTACCATCTGCTAACATTACTCCTCCAAAACAACACATCAACAACTTTTAAATTGATTATTATCAAATTGGGCACAATACCTTTTGGCATCAATGACAATCAATCTCCATCAAAAGTGTGTTCCAGATGACTTACAATTCTTAGAGTACATAATTGAGGATGTGCAGCACAAAATATTTGATATGTGGAGGTAAAGGAGCATTTGGAGATGTTGTATGAGTCCTGTAGACTCATCTAGAAGAGTTTCATGAAGATCTTTCTTGTTTCTAGTATTGCACAAGGTTTTCAAGTTGTTGTGGCCGTTATGCTTCAAGTTTCACATGTTTTTGCTTAAGTCTGTCCTATTTTCAAATGAGTAGAGTGTGTAGAGGTAATTCCTTGATGTTTGATGCTGAAAAGGATGTGTTGGACTTGGCTAAGCAAGTATTGAGATCCGTAAGGCATGGTCTTCTGCTAGTGTAACGTGTAGTCTTGCTTAGGACTTGTCCTCTACACGTTTCATATTGTGTGTTGTCTAGCTGACTTGTAAATGTATTTTTCATGTTGTCTCTGGCCAACAAGCTATGTAATCAATGTAATATCATGTATAAATTGTAATTCAAGTTGAGTTAGATGAGGTGTGATTGCAAATGAAGTGATTAGGTTTGCAAGCATGAAAAGGAGCATAATGTATGCATTATGATGTACGACTGAAGGAGAAAGAGAAAAATTGTATAAGTTGTCATGATTCATCTTGAAAACATTTTTGTGATAGATAGGAAGTAAAGAGTGTGCCTAATTGATTCATTCATCAGAGGAAGCAGAATTGCAATCATCAAAGGTGTGAACTTCAATGTCACTTTTAGGTAGTAGAAGGACTGTCATACTGTAATCATCTCTAAGTGTGTTCTCATATCAAGGAGTAGTTGCTTCCTTGGGTTGTATCCCTAAAAAAAATTTAGCAGGGAGTTGTAGCTTCCTTGGGAGTGACCCTAAAGAAACTTTTTAGGGATTAGTTGCTTCCTTGGGTTGTAGCCCTAAAATAAAGTCAGTAGGGAGTAGTTGCTTCCTTGGGTTGTAGCCCTAAAACAAAGTTGTAATTTTGAGCTTCACATATTGTGAGTTAATTCTCACTGTGGTTTTTCTATTCTTGTGTTTTCCATGTATATCTGGAGTTATGTCTTGATATGCATTGTGTTGATCTTTCATGTTTATGTTGATGATGTAATGGTTAAGTATTAATCTACTCTGGAGAATTTGAAGTTTGTTAAGATACTGATTCACCCCCCTCTCAGTATCCTAGTGTGTTCAATATATTCAACAATTAGTATCAGAGCCAAGTTACTCAGAAGAATCTTAACCACTAGAGGAAGGTCTAGGATGGCTAATAATGGATATCTCAACATACCTATTTTTGATGGAACAAATTATTCCTTTTGGAATCTCAGAATGGAAAATTATCTATCTTCTCTAGGGTTTGGCATTTGGAAATCACTCAAGAAGGGTTACATTGTTCCTAGTTTTGAGCCTACTAATGTTGATGAGATCAAGTTATATGATAACAATGCCAATGCAAAGAATTCTATCAAAAGTGGGCTAGCTGATTTAGAACTTGTGAAGATAATGGGTTGTACATCTGTACAGGATGTCTAGAACAAACTTGAGAGTATTTATGAAGGGGATAGTAAAGTGAAGCAAGCCAAGATACAAATCTTCAAGAGAAAATTTGAAACCTTGAGGCTGACAGAAGAAGAAGACATTGTTGGTTACATGCTCCAGGTAGATGAAATAGTCAATGGCATCAAAGGTCTTAGTGGAGAAGTGAAAGAATATGAGATTGTGAAAAAGGTTTTGAGATCTCTCCCTAGATCTTACAATCATAAGGTGTCTGCCAATGAGGAATCTCAAGATTTGACAAAATACATAGTAGATCAATTGTTTGTCTCTCTCACAGCTTTTGAGATGAGAGAATTTGATAAAGGAGCTCCAAAGAAGGAAGTTGCATTCAAAGCAAGTAAGAAGACAAAAGATGAAGCAATTGATCAAGAGGATGACCTAGATGAGATAGAAGCAAACTCTGTAAGGACATTGAAGAAAGGCACATGCAAATATAGAGGTAAGTTACCTTTCAAATGTTTCAATTGTGGAAAGATAGGTAACTTTGCTTCTAAATGTCTTTTTAAGGAATCAAGAGGTAATAGAAAGAGATAAGTTCAAAATAAGTATGTACTCCATAGAAAGTAGTTGTTCTTCAGAAGATGAGGATCATGATGATTCAAATCATGAAACACTTTTCATGGCCTTAAGTGTTGGTAACAAAAAGGATGATGTTGGAAAATGTGATGCCTTGCAAGATGACCAAAACAATGATAGATCAATGGTTGTATGGACTACCTTTCATGCAAGAGAAGAAGCCAAGGCTTGGGTAATTGATAGTGGTTGCTCTAATCATACACTAGTAGAAAAATAGAAATAAATGACTAAATAAACTACCAAAAATTGGTCATGTGATCAGTAGTTTGGTCACATGACCATTGGTAGTTTATTGCCGGTCATTTATCTCGTGACCAAATTTATGACCAAACAAATTTTAGTCATTAATTTAGTCATAAATTTGGTAGTATATTTAGTCATTAATTTGGTAGTATATTTAGTCATTAATTTGGTAGTATATTTAATCATAAATTTGGTAGTATATTTAGTCATCAATTTGGTAGTATATTTAGTCACATGACCATTGGTAGTTTATTTCCGGTCATTTATCTCGTGACCAAATTTATGTAGTCATTGTAATCATTAATTGTCGTCAATTGGTAGTATATTTAGTCACTTATTTAGTCACTGATTTCCGTCCATTAGTAGTATATTTGGTCATTTTAATCATTATTTTTCTATCAGCTAGTCATATATAAACAACTAGTACATGATAAACATCAACTATGCCATTTTTTGTTGATAAACTTCAACAAATATGCTCAAAGGATTGAAACAACAATGCTGGAAAATAATTCATTGTATATTCAAACTGTATATAAAATATGTTACAAAGAACTCCTTTATCAACAAATCTGCTCAAAGCATTGAAACAACAATGCTGGAAAATAATTCACTGTATATTCAAACTGTATATAAAATATGTTATAAAGAACTCTATATATAGAGTTTTCAAGACAGAATCTTTCTGCAGTATGCAAACAACTGATTTATTATGCTTTTAAAACTGAAAAAAACTAAAACTAAAGCTAAAAAACCATTGTTGTGAATGCATGTCTTCAATGATGCCATTGTTGCACATCACCTGCTGGCTCACATAATCTAGCCTCTAGGAAAGATGATTCACAATTTTCTATGGATAGCATCCTATCTTGTTGACATGATTCTCCTCCATTTGTAAAGCTATTGTTTGACTGATGGAGAGCAGACAATTTTTTCTCCTTGGTCAGTCCAGAGCCAATTGAGAATGCATTCACTACATTCCTTGGATGAACCAATATTAAAGATTTGTTAATTTTAGAATCGGGCTCAACATCAATATATTTTTCTCTAGCTTTACTTAAACCCTGTCCATTAGCAACTTCTCTTTGTTTCTTTAGCTTATTACTATTCCCACTAGAAAGTTGTCTATTTCCAAGAGGCGTAGGAGTATCACCAAGTTTAACAATGTGACACCCATTCTGAGGCACACCAACTGTAATTTTAGATGTCTTATCATGCTACACAGAATCACAATCATTTATTCTGTTTGACAAACCCTTTCCACATAACTGTTGTGGAGTCTTAGAAGCAATTGAACATCCAATTTTTTTTGCATATGAATACTCTTTTCTAGTAGGTATGTTTGCAGAGCTTTTCTGCTTAAGAAAAAAGCTATCCTTCTTAAGCCGTAGCTTCATGCACTTTTTCCTTTCATTGGATTGTTTCTTCCTCAAAATATGCATTGCTCTTAGAAGAAAATGTCTTCTGAATGGTAATATTCGTAAAAATTAAGGACATAGAAGATAGTTCATAAGCTTCAATCTATTTCTACTAATATGATAGTAGTTCTCCTTGTGTTTTTTTTGGTACTTTTGGTTAAAAACACATTTAGGTTCTTTTATATATTTGGACAACCTATCTGAATGAATAGTTTTTAAGTGTGACCCATTTGTTTCCCTTCCCTTGTAGAGCAAAGTACCATTTTCAACTTCCTGCCAAAAGCAACATATACCCTATAAGAGTGATAAATGTAAAAAGAGTGTAAGGTCAAAATGAATTTTCTCAAGAACAAACATATACCCTATGGCATGAATACAGAAGTCAAGTACCTAAAATAAGGAACCATCTTCCAAGGATAAAATTTTAGTAGCCTGGCACTCATTATCCATGGAATCACTGACCACACTACCATTCTGTACATGTTCACTAGTTGTACACTTCCCATTTGAATTATTTGTTAGAATTTTAGTAGTATGATGCCCTACCTATCAAATCATTCCTAGAATGGTCCTCATGACTGTTACCATTAATTTTTGAATCAACTCCAGAATTTCTACCAATATAGTTCCCATTGTCATTGCTCACTGCACTATTACAAGAAGGTCTAACAACTTGAATCTCATTAAAATTATCCATAGAATCAGCTCCCTTTATTTCAAATCCATGCTTCTTAATATTATTATCAGAACCATTAGAGGTACACCCATTACTTATGGAATGATTTGAGAAAACATCATTTGTTAGAATACCCTTATTTCTTGGAGGCACAAACTGTAATGTAGCATCATGATTAGTTGGTGATCCAGATTCATGGGATAACTGGGTAGAACTTGTCTTCTTTTCTAGACTTTCTAAAATGAAATTGCCATTTGAAACATTTTTGACTTGTTTGGATGTCTTGTTCTTATTTACACTTGCAACAATAGAAGAGATTGGAGGCATGTTTGTTGTCTCTTGGAAAGCAAGCACATTTTTCATTGTCTAGGGAGCACAAGAATCTTGTAATTGGTTTTCCTTTGGGTTCCCTATGTTCAATTGCACCATCTTGTTTAGTTTAGAACCATTATCCTGAGATTGAGACCCACCTGCTGTCTTAATGCTAATTTTCTTATCTCGTATATAGAATAGCATGTAATCTTTCTGGCTAAGAATAGATTTCTCACTAACTGAATACACCTAGAGTACAAGATGTCATGAGAATAACTTCAATCACTATAAGTAACTTCAATATCAAGGTGTCACATAAGTGTTATCATTTAGAAAAAGGGCTCCACTTAAAATTGTAGTTCTTTTGTGCATTCTGTTACACACAAATAATATAGGTAAATGCTATTGGACTGAACTTGCTCCACAAAAGTAAAATAAAATACAATTGCAAAAGGCAACATGTCTTCACAACAATGTAGAAGATTAATACCCAATTATCATCTAAAGCATGCCAGATGCCTGTGGATGAACGAATAAAGTAGAAATAATGCCCAGAATGTGTGCTCTAGCCATCATGAACAAGAACACCATAAAGAGTATACTTAAAATTGCCTTCCTGTGATAGATCAATAGATAGAGAAACTAAAACATCATAAGAAAACACCAAATATACTACAAAACCAATTAATATACAAATGATTTTACCAGATTCCATTAGAAATGTGATTAAATGGAAAATACAATATGGTAAGGACTACTTACATGTGAACTACTAACAAAAGGTTTCAGATCCAAAGTACAACCAAAGTCTACTTTTTTGTCTATTTTTCCTCTTGACCCCCCTACACTGAAGCGCTTGAGATGAATTGTAAGAACATGTGGTGCTTTATCAATTTTGATTTTCTTTAGAGCCTTGACTTTTACTTTGCATCGTTCACATTGATATCTTTTCATCCCCCTATCTAACTGCTCCACTGCAGTGTAATGGGATAATGCTTTCAACAAAGAGTCTGCTTAGATGATCTCTAGGCTCAAATCTAAGAAAGGATCAAATTTATCAGAACAGTAAGAACACTGTGTGCACTTGACCTACAAGCTAGGTTGAAGCAATTGTAAATGAATAAAATACTCTTCTAAAACTACACCCTAGAGTTCTCCAGCTTGAAAGATTTGTGAAAGGCTCAAGTTATTCAAAAATCCCATTTATGAAATGAACTATAAATCTTGGAGGAGTCTCAAAGGACAGATTAAACGCCATGTCGGCAGAGCAACAACTATAGCCCAGCTCAACGGAGGGAGATCCATCTGATTGTATGATCCCACGGCAGATCCATTGACGAGTGTTGTTTGCTCAAGAAATGGGTAACTATCCTCCCAGGGTTTAACGGACATCAATGGTGGAGCGGTTCGAGTGGACCCAAAATAGATCTTTGCCTGTCGATTCATGAGATGCATATTCATGTTGGAGGAGTCTCAAGGACACAACACAATGACACCATAAGCCCATCTCTATTTTCCTCTTAAAAATCTAGAAAGATGATGTTTAAAAGAAAATAATTCCTTAACAAAAAATCACTCAGCCTTGTTAACCAAAAATGATGAAATTTTGAAAACCTAAAAAAAAAAAAGCAATACCTGACTTATGAGTTGGCCACCAAAAATTTTATGTACTAGACTCTTCTCATAAGCAACAGGTGATTCATTTGTTACCCCTACTGGTAAGCAACATTTATGCATGGATTCCATCAAATTCATCATGTACTCATGCACATCATCTTGCCTTGATACTCATAAGTTCTGACATATGCCTTCCAACTGATCAAGAATCATAAATTGTACAAGACTTGCATTACAAATGATAAAATTATAGAAAATTGAACAGCATACTAATGAAGGTACAACAAAAAATCCACAATAATGAAGTTAAGTCAAAACATAGAGTTTGGATACATCATAAGTTCCTGACAAGAATGGTAGGTGACAAAATCTTGCCAAATGATCCTATAGCAGTAATGGCATGATCTTGAATAGCACACATGGCACAAAATCTAGCTATGTGACCTTAACAAACAAAAGAACAAGCATTAGTAAGGAGCGTGAAATGGCATATACTTAATGCTAACTACAAGCAAGATCATTATTTTAATGCAACAATAATGGCATTACATGTATTCAAAGCAATCCACAATTACAAATATGTTAACATTGTTGCTGATCTTATAATACACATACTCAATAATGAATATGGACATCATATATTACTAGTACTTGCACCAGAAGGCGATGCAATAGTTACGCCAATTGCAATTTATATATAATGCCCTATAAACTTGAAAGTGGCATTGGGTGAATAGAGAAGCCTTGCATTTTATAAGAAGTCTTAAAAAAATATTATTGAATTTCTTACAGGAGATGAAGTCTCAATTAAATAAGCATAATTGAAAAATTAAATCATTAATAACTGTTCTTAGTTTTTATGGCCAGGGATTTAGTTTTTTTTGGTGGGGTGGGGGGTTCACTTGTAGGAGTGATTGTTTCACTAGCCAACTGGCTTTGTAGAGCTAATCTTTGAAGTGATTGTTTCACTGGCCAACTTTTTTAAGTTTTGAAATTTGGAAGGTTATGTTGAATGCAAGCTATTCATATGTATAGTGTACAAGGTTGATTTGGTCACATTTTATCTGACAATGCAAGATCTGATGCTTATCTTGTTGGTAAAAACTTGAATCTTGCAATTTTGACCAAATTTCTGAGTTCCTGCTATTGAGAGATGCATGAAAACACCAAGGCAAACCAAAACACACACCAAAATGAAAATGAAACAAAAAAATATTTTTTGGCAATGCAGGATCACCTATGGACCCGGATGCTCCTGCATCAGACACGCCAGGTAAATTGAAATGTTCCATGAGCTGAAACTCATGAACATTTGGATGAGCTTGGGATGGTGATCCCATGCTTGTTCTTGATCCATATGCCCTCTTTTTCTTCACCTCATTTCTCCTTCACCTCATTCTGAACTTCTGCAACTCCCTCTTGTCTCATCTTTTCTTTTCTTTTTCGTTGTTTTCTACCTTCATACTATAAAATTTCATTGCTCACCTTTTTTAGTATTTCTAATTTACATTCTTCATGAGATTTAACCATGTCTGCAACCAATGGTTTCTACTATTCCATCTTAGTATGACTTCTATTCTTCTTTACCTCCTTTGTACCTCTATTCTCAAGAACTTTCTTTGAACTATTTCCAACCTCTAGTGCAACCTTTACCTCTTATTTTCTTAACCTGTAACAAATCATAGGTCTGATGTCCTTCACCTCTTTCTCTTTCTCCTTCAATGAAATCAAAGTATACTTCTTCCCATCTTTCATAATGGTGTACAAATTCTCTCTACAATCATAGATAGCCTTTCTGTCAAATTGCCAAGGCCTCCCTAGCAAAACATGACATGCACTCATGGACATAATATCACAAAGAACTTCATCTTTATATGAACCAATATGAAAATTTACCAAGCATTGCTCTTTCACCTCTAACTCATGATCTTGCAGCCAACATACTTTATAAGGATTAGGATACTTAATCCTCTTCAATCCTAGTTTTTCTACCATCTCTTTAGAAACCAAATTATATGTACTACCACTATCTACAATGACCTTACAACACTTACCTCCATATTTGCATATGGTATGGAAGAGTCTTCTTCTTTCAGGTGGTCTATTTTCCTCCTTGCTTGGATTCAACAATACTTTCCTAAACATAAGAGATTCTCCATACTTTGGTTCTTCTACATTCTCAACTAATGCTACGCTTTCCTTATCTTCTTGCACCATGTGATTTCTTGATGCACCTCTCTTACTGGTCTCTTGGTGTATTTTTGGACACTCATAAGCCCTATGTCCAACTTCCCCACACTGGAATCACTTGCCCAAGAACTCTCTGCTACTTCTGCCACGTCCTCTTGTTGAATACTCCTTTCCTTGTGCTCTTTGGTTTGATTCTTTATTCCACTTCCAACTTGTTTCTTCTTCAAAATTTTCCTTCCCTTTGTGGTTGTTTGGTTATCCTCTTCCTGCTACAATCTTTCCCCTTCCTCTAGACTTATTTTATTTCTTTCTATTTACCTTTTCTTCTACTTTCAGAGCATACTGGTAAGCCTCTTCAACAGTAGAAATCTTCAACATACTAATCTCATCCTGGATATTGAATATGAGTCCATTTATGTATTTAGCCACCTTCTCTCTATCCATTTCATGGTGTCCTGATCTAATCACCATTTTGTAAAGTTCCTCTATATACCTCCTCACACTCATATCCTTTTGTTTCAAATTTTGAAGATTTTTTAACAGCTCCAACTCATAATCTCCTGGAATAAACTTTGCCATCAATTTAGCAACCATATGTCTCCACCGTGTTATCCTCATCTCACCATTTTCAACTCAATGTAGCATGTCCCTTAAGCTTTGTTTGTGCTAACCTTACCCTCTGTGGGTCTCTAATATTCTCAAAATCAAAATAGTCTTCCAACTCTCCAATCTAGTCTATCAAGTCTTCAAGGTTCAATGTGCCTAAAAAGTTAGAGAATTCCATTTTATGGCCTCTAAAAGGAAGCTAGGTGTGTAGAAAATGCTTCCTAAACTAATCTAATGAGGGGAGAGGTATGCAAATTCATTTGAACCTTTACAATTGCAGCAATATGAAACATATATTAGAGATATTACAGCAGAAAACACAAAACAAGAATGTAGACAGAGAGAAGTTGACATAAGATGTATTGTGGGGAAACCTTTTCAAGTGAAAAACCCCACACTCTAAAACCTACACAATGTATTATCTGAAATAGTTACAGTTTACAATACACTTGCAATGCAAGTTCTTCCAAGAGTCTTCAAATATTGATTATGGAGTTATTCCAGCAACATAATAATACCTATAAAAACACTATGCAACTACAACTCCAAACTATGCAATATATAGAGATTACAAGGCATATTTTAGAAGCATCTTGGGATAGGCGCCCACCTTCACCACATGGACATTATCCTACATCAAAGGACACTTGTCCTTTCTACAAATACATCCCATACATCTATCATACATGGCAGATTTGACTTTCCCAACATGGAGCACTCCAAGACTAAAAATAGACTATGACAGATGCTCTTACGCATCTTACAGTTGTCATAGATTTTCCCAACATAACAATATTAAATGTTGTAAGAGAATCCATCATAAATTGCTAAATATAGAATATTCCTTTTAAAACATGTCATAGCCCAACTTAGACGCCCAAAGATGCCTTTCCCTCATGCGAAGATACTCACCGACACTTGTCATCACTTGTCATAGGAATCTCCAAACTTGGCTCTTATGCATCATAGATTCTGTCATATGGAATATCCTCTTCCACACACCACAAGATGCTGACACATGGCATAATAGTGCCACCTCAAATGGGAACCCAAATCCATGTTGGTTTGACTTGACCATCCAAGTCACATTCCAAGTAAGATGACATGTCACCTTGCCACCTCAACTAAGTGACCAAACTAAATGTGCACGTAAATACAATATTAGGCAATAAATAAATATACAATTAAATAAACAATGATAGGAATTTGCAAAGGTTGAGACACCTAAATTCCCAACATTCTCCCACTTATCAAACACCTTGCAAGAGCCAAAAGGCCCATAGACTCCGAACACCTTCTGAACTTTTCTGTGCCCACTAGTTTCATCAATGCATCTGCAACATTCTTCAAAGTGTCTACTTTCTCCAATATCACCTTCCCATCCTCTACCATGTCTCACACAAAATTAAACTGTACATCAATATACTTTGTTCTGGCATGGAAAATCAAATTCTTTGCTAAGCAAATCGCACTCTGACTGTCACAACAGATAGTAATCTATCCTACATCAACACCAATATCTGAACACAACCTCTTAATCCAAATGGCTTCCTTACAAGCATGAGTAGCTACCATATACTCTTCTTCTATTGTGGACAAAGTGACCACAGGTTGTCGCTTACTCATCCAACTAATTGCACCACCGAACATAGTAAACACATAAGCACTGGTGGATCTCCTGCTGTCAATGTCACCTACCCAATCAAAATCCACAAATCCACGAATACATACAGAATGCAGAGGTCTTGTAGGATGACCATGATAACATAGGGAATACTCAAAAGTACCTCATAAATAACTGAACACTTACTTTACTCCATCCTAATCTACTCGTTCAGGATTAGCCATAAACTGACTAAGGATTCCCACTGCTTGGGCAATGTCTGGTCTTGTACAAACCATAGCATACATCAACCTACCAATAACACTAGCATAAGGTACTCTACTCATATCCTCCATCTCAGAAGGAGACTTTGGACAATCATTAACAGATAACTTTGTCCCCAAAGACACAAAAATAGACAATGGTCTACAATCTGCCATGCTGAATCTATCCAACACGGTCTTCACATACTTACTCTGGCTTAACCAAAGTTTTTTGTTTGCTCTATCTCTTCTGATTTCTATTCCTAGAATGTACCTGGCTACCCCTAAGTTTTTCATCTCAAACTGTGCTGACAACTAAGACTTTAAATCTGAAATCATATTCTTACCATTCCTAATTAACAAAATATTATCAACATACAATGCAATAATGAGAATGTGATTGGTGTAGTCACGGTAGGAGGGTTCACAAAATGAACTGTTTGGACCGTGCAGCAAGAGTAAACATAACAGAAATAATTCAATGATATGAAACAAACATAGATTCAGTCATTCAATATATAATAGAATTCAAATACAATCTAGCTGACATCATGCAAGCTTACAATTCAGCTCACAAGCTTGATTACAAAATATCAGAATATACACAAGATATAGCTTTGGAGTCCCTTCGCATCAAATCAAAACTACGAACTACTGCTAATGATCATCACTACTTTCCTAAGGATCTATTACATCAATATATATCATCTCTGGAATAATAGATTCCTCCGTGTCGGCCAAGGAAGATCTCAAACTCCAATGAAGAGTTGTAACATGTGTACACGGATAGTTCAAACCTAATCATGTAGAACACCTCTGCAAATGAATGGAATGATGTGCGGATCTCAGGGAAGGTCAGCTATGAACCAAAGATCATTGAATGATGTGTCATTAGGCTCCACAAGTTGAGGAATGCTCTTCAAGTCTTCTCCTTTATCTAATTATCAGAGATTGTCAGAGTGCTCTATCTTGAGAAAACAGCTGGTCTTCTAATAGTGATAACTTTTTCAATACTTAATCCAAATGCTCTAAATTCTGGATATGATGTAGATGAATGAATCTAGATGCTAAGCCTAGCTCCATAAGATGTGAAATGCAAATGTGGTATAATGTACACCAAAATACAAAAACTGCTACTGACTGAACTGCCTGAACCAAATTGGAAGATGAAAGGAAACAAACTAAACTACAAACAAACTAAAATGCAAATATTTTTGGTTTATGCAAGATTGCTCTTGAACCAAGGATGCTCCTACATCAGATATTTGGGGTTATTGAAAAAGTGAGTCCCTCACTTTTCTGGGGCTAGGGGAGAACCAAGATGGTTCACCTCAACCTGAGAAATCCATTATGAATCTTCTTCCAGTCTTCCCTTCCATTTCACAAGATATTCTTTGTATTGTCTTCCTATAGTGCTGCATCCAAAATGTCTTCAATCTGCTCCGGTGCTTGTTGTGGTAACTGCTTCTACAGGTCGTCTTTCATGTTGTCACTGAACTCTACTTCATGATACTGATATAGGTCTGCAATGTTGAAAATAGGTGATATACCCAATGTCTCGGGTAGTTCCACTTCATATGCATTTCTTGAATCAAATTTTCTGAGTACCTTACAAGGTCCAAACTTCTTCATCTTCAACTTGTTATAAGTGCCAACTAAAAATCTTTCTTTTCTCAAGTACACCATCGCTTCATCTCTAGCTTCAAATTCCTTATGTCTTCTCTTCTAATTAGGCTTTTCCTTGTACTTACTGTTCATATCCTCCAAATGTTCCTTCACCTAATTATGCACTGTATTCATATGTTCTGTGAATTCTTTTGCTTCTGCACTTCTCTTTTCTTCTATACCCATGTCTCTCAATTTTGCAACTCCTCTAGGGTTTACTCCGATAACAATCTCAAAAGGTGTTCTTCCAGTACTCCTATTTACTGAATTATTGTAAGTAAACTCTGCTTTTGAAAGAATCAAATCCCAACTTCCTGTCTTCTCTCCAACCAAACATCTTAATAAGTTTCCCAAGCTCCTATTCACTACCTCTATCTGTCCATCATTCTGTGGATGAAATGTTGAACTAAACTTCAAATCTATCTTCATCTTCTTCCAAAGTGTTCCAAAAGTACCCAAGAAATCTGTTGTCTCTGTCTGAAATTATACTCTTAGGTAATCCATGTAATCTCACAATCTCTTTGAAAAATAGGTCTACTACATGCACTACATCAGTTGTCTTCTTACAAGGTATGAATGAGCCATCTTTGAAAATCTATCCACCACTACAAATATTGAATCATGTCCTCTCTGTGTCTTCAGCAATCCCATTACAAAATCCATGCTTATATCTTCCCAAGGTCTCTCTGGTACTGTCAAAGGTTTGTACAATCCAGTATTCTTACTTCCTTTTGCAACTTGACAAACTCTACAACTCTGCACAAATTTCCTAACATCCTTATGTATCTAAGGCCAAAAGTAGTTTTCACTTACCAAAGCCACTATCTTATCAATGCCAAAATGTCCTACCAATCCACCACTATGTTTCTCCTTGATCAAATTATCTCTCATTGAACTCTTAGGTATGCATAACCAGTTTCCTATGAACAACATATCTTCCTGAATGAAATAATCCAACCACTTACTCCTATCTGTCACAATAGGTTCCTTACATGCTTTCCAAGGTTTTACAAAATCAGTGTCTCCCTCATACATGTTCTTCAATTTAGCAAATCCCAAAACTTCCATTCTCATTTCTGTCAACAAGTTTCTTCTTCTACTCAATGCATCAGCAACTTTGTTTGATTTTCCACTCCTATGCTTCAACACAAAAGTGTAATCTGCATGAACTCCACCCATCTCATATGTCTCTAATTCAACTTACCTTGACTATTCAAATATTGCAAAGCTTGGTGATCTGTATACAACACAAACTCCTTAGGCAACAAGTAATGTCTCCACTTCTTCAAGGCTTGAATTATGGCGTAGAACTCTTGATCATAAACTGAATATCTTCTCCTTGCATCATTCAACTTTTTACTGAAATATGTTATAGGTCTACCTTCTTGACTTAATACTGCTCCAATTGCATTTCCACTTGCATCACAATCAACTTGAAATACCTTATTAAAATCCGGTAATGCCAACACAGGTTGCTCTATCACTTTTTGCTTCAACAATTCAAAACTTTTATCTACTCTAGATGTCCACTTAAAGTCTTTCCTATCACCTCTCATTGTCTCTGTCATAGGGTTACATACTGAACTGAAATTTCTAATAAACTTCCAGTAGAAACTAGCCAATCCATGAAATGATCTAACCTCTCCAATGCTCTCCGGTGTAGGCCATTCAACAATTGCTTTCACTTTCTCAGGGTCCATCTTCAATCCTTCCGCAGAAATCACAAATCCCAAATATACTAGTTCTTCCTTCATGAATCTACATTTCTTGATGTTTATCAGCAATTTCTCTTCTCTCAACCTCTACAAAACTTGTCTAATATGCCACAAATGTTCCTCTTTTGTCTTACTGAAAATTAGAATATCATCCAAGTATACAATCACAAACCCAAGAATTTCTTCAAGACTTGATTCATCAATCTCATGAAAGTACTCAGTGCATTTGTCAATCCAAAGGGCATCACTAACCACTCATACAATCCTTCATTTGTCTTAAAAGCAGTCTTCCATTCATCTCCTTCTCTGATTCAGATCTAATGGTATCCACTCTTCAAGTCTATCTTTGTGAAATATCTTGCACCACTCAAACAATCCATGATATCATCCATCCTAGGTAAAGGAAATCTATACTTAACTGTGATTTTGTTTATTTCTCTAGAGTCGGTACATATTCTCCATTCTCCATCCTTAGATGCTAATACTGCAGGTACTACACAAGGACTCAAACTTTCTCTGATAAAACCTTTCCTCAGCAACTCCTGTATCTGTTTATTCAATTCTTCATTCTCTGTCAGTGTCATTCGGTGTGTTGCTTTGTTAAGCAAACTTGCTCCCAATATAAGATCCATGTGATGACTGATACTCCTTATAGGTGGCAATCCTTTAGGTACATTATCTGATATGATGTCTTCATACTCTATCAACAACTCTCTTATCTCCTCCGATTGTTCTCCTCTAGTCTCCTTCAATGTTCCAGGTTTCTTAGGAATCAAGGCATAACACATATTCTCATGTCTTAAACCATCCAAAAAGTTTCTTCCATCTACCAAATAGATTCTATCATTTCCACATACTTAACTCTTAGGATCATCTTCCAAAGGAATTAGAGTAATTCTCTTTCCATTTACTATTATAGTGTATGTATTCTTTCTCCCATCATGTATAGCTTTTCTATCATGCTGCCAAGGTCTACCCAACAAAATATGACATACATCCATAGGCATAATATCACACAAGGCTTCATCATGATAAGATCCAATATGAAATTTTACCAAACTTTGTTCACTCACCAGTACCTTATGATCATCCTAAATCCATGCTATCTAATAGGGCTTAGGGTGTTTCAATCTCTCCAACTTCAACTTAGTCACCATCTCCTCTGAAACTAGGTTATCTGAACTACCACTATCAATCACAACTTTACAACACTTACCTCCTGATTTGCATCTTGTCTTGAACAACATTTTCCTCTGTGGTGGTTCCTCATTTGTCTCTATTTGAAATAGTGCTCTCCTCATCACAAGTGATTCTCCTTTCTCCGGCTTACCAATAGAACTTGGTGATCTAATAGGTTCTTTTTCCACATAGGCTGCTCTTCTACTATTTTCTGTCTTCTTGCTTGTACTACCCTAATTACATTAAAATGCTCTGTCCTTCACCTCCACACTTGAAACAAGTACCTCTGAATGTTCTCTTATCAAATCCTCTTCCCTCTCTTATGTATCCTTCATTCTGGTATGTACTAGGGTTTCCTCTCTGATAAAAGTTTCTATCATCTCTCTGGTATATACTATTATCTCTGTCATCCTTCTTGAATGGGTTGTCAGGCTTGTTCTACTCCACAAATGATCTATCTCCTCTTGAAAATGTTCTACCTCTCTAAAATTTACCTCCTCTACCTCTCTGTCTCAAATAATGTCTTTTATTCAACTTCTCTTCCACTTTCAGGGCAAACTGGTATGCTTCTTCCAAGGATGTCATCCTCACCAAACTTAGTTCTTCTTGAATGTTCAATCTTAGTCCATTGATGTATCTAGCCACTTTCTCCTTGCTTGCTTCACCATGTCCTGTCCTTATGATCATCTTATGAAATTCCTCAGTATACTCCTTCATAGATTTCTCCTTTTGTCTCAGGTTCTGCAATCTTTTCAACAGCTCCAACTCATAGTCAACAGGTATGAATTGATTCTTCAATTTTATCACCATTCTCTCCCACTTTGTAATATTTTATTTCTCTCTTCTATTTCTTTCCAACTGAACTTCTTTCCACCATATAGCAGCATGTCCTTTCAATTTTATCTTTGCAAATTTCACCTTCTCTGGATCTTCAACTTCCTCATATTCGAATTATTCTTCCATTTCATTTATCCAATCAATCAACTCTTCAGGGTTCAAATTACCAGTATATTTCGGCACATCAACTCTAGGTCTTTTTCTAGTCTTTAAAATAGCTCACAACATCTTGACTTGATCTGATTCTTCTTCTTCATCACCTCCTAGGGTTTCACCAATTTATTCAACAGATTGAAATTCTTCTTCATCATCACTTTCAACATTAGGTCTCGGTGTTAGTCCTCTTCGCCTATCTTCTTCAATAGCATCTAATCAAATTCACATTATTTTCATCATTTCCATCATCTCATCCATTCTACCAGCCATTGTTCCAACAACAACTCTCCTCGGTGGCATTCTTCCTAGGATCAATTGCAAACTACCTCAAATTCGGTGACCAGGCTACAAGGTGACAACTACCTCACAATCAACGATCGGTTGTGACACAAGTAACCTGCCTCAGTTCGGTGATCTATCCATAGCAAGATCTTATGGAATTCCCTCACCAACTTCGCTCAATTCACTCCCAAAGATTTGAACTTTTTCTCTAATACCATTTGGTGCAGTCACAGTAGGAGGGTTCACAAAATGAACTGTCTGGACCGTGCAGCAAGAGTAAACACAACAGAAACAACTCAATGATATGAAACAAACATAGATTCAGTCATTCAGTATATAATAGAATTCAAATACAATCTGGCCGACATCATGCGGGCTTACAATTCGGCTCATAGGCCTGATTGCAATATATTAGAATATGCACAAGATATAGCTTTGGAGTCCCTTTGCATCAAATCCAAACTATAAACTATTGCTAATGATCATAACTGCTTTCCTAATAATCTATTACATCAATATATATCATCTCCAGAACAATAGATTCCTCTGCGTCGGCCAAGGAAGATCTCAAACTCCAATGAAGAGTTGTAACGTGTGTACACAGATAGTTCAAACCTAATCATGTAGAACACCTCCGCAAATGAATGGAATGATGTGCACATCTCGAGGAAGGTTAGCCACAAACAAAAGATCATTAAATGATGTGTCATTAGGCTCCATAAGTTGAGGAATGCTCCGCAAGTCTTCTCCTTTAGCTGATTATTAAAGACTGTCAGAGTGCTCTGTCCTGAGAAAATAGCTGGTCTTTTGATAGCGATAACTTTCTGGTACTTAATCCAAATGCTCTAAATTCTAGATATGATGTAGATGAATGAATCTAGATGCTAAGTCTAGCTCCGCAAGATATGAAATACAAATGTGGTATAATGCGGACCAAAATATAGAAACTGCTACTGACTGAACTGCCTGAACCAAACTAGAAAATGGAAGGAAACAAACTGAACTGCAAACAAATTGAAATGCAAATATTTTTGGTTGATGTAAGATTGCTCTTGAACCAAGGGTACTCCAAAACTTCTATTTGAGGCCAGCTCCACTAAGCATACTCCTAGCCTTCTTCATCAGTGTCTTGTTCATCCTCTCTGCAACTCCATTTTGTTGCAGGGTGTATGGAGTTGTCTTATGTCTTTCAATCCCATGTTCTTTACAGAACTTCTCAAATTCTGTGGAACAAAACTCATCACTGTTGTCAGTTCTCAAACACTTAATCTTTTTACTAGTCTGATTCTCAACAAAAGATTTAAACTCTTTGAACCAACTAAAGACTTCAAATTTGCTTCTAAGAAAATAAAATCATGTCCTTCTACTATAATCATCCATGAAAGATACAAAATATACATATTTAGAGATCAAAGGAACATTAACAAGACCAAACACATCTGAATGAATAAGATCCAATACACCAGAAGACTTATGAGAACTCGAGTAAAACTAAACACGGTTTTTCTTTCCATATATACAATGTTTACAAAAGTTGAAATCAAAATTACAATCATCTAACCCCTTAATGAGGTTTTTAATTTTTAGGGATCTAAGACCCTTCTCACCAATGTGGCCAAGTCTCTTATGCCATAACATTGTCTTCTTAGCAAGAAGCTTAACTTCCAAAGCATGAGCACCCTTAGGTACCCAAAATGCACTACCATCAGAATTTGATACAATAGATCTTTTCACTGTTGGTTCCAATGGTGGGGATGAAGTGACTGCAGCTCTTTTCTTTAAATTAGAAGAACTATTACATTGTGAAATGCATGCCTCTAGCTGAAATAGAGTACCTCTCTGAGTACCCTTTGCAAGCACCATAGCTCCTCTAGTCATCTTGCATCCTTCTTTTGAGAAGACAACCTACACACCTGCATCATTCAATTTACTTACAGAAAGCAGGTTCTGTGCCAAGACTAGGATGTGCATAACCCCAGAGATCCCCTCCACTCATCCATCAGGGAATCAGATTGTGACTCTTCCATGGCCAACTACCTTCAGATGAGAGTCGTCACCTAGGTACACTCTTCCACCATCAAACTCTTCATACTTCATAAACCAGTCTCAATGCGAGGTCATGTGGAAAGAGGCACCAGAATCAATCAGCCACACATCATCAAATGCATGGGTGGTCAAGGCTACAATGAAGGCATCACCATCATCTTGTGACTTGTCAAAATTGGAATCTGGGACATTCTTCTTTTTCTTTTTCTCCTCTTTGCATTCCTTTTGGAAATGCCCAATTTTCCCACAGTTCCAACACAGTATCTTAGACTTTCCAGGAAATTTGGATCTCCCACGGGATTTGGATCTACCCTTCTCAACTTTCTTGTCCTTTTTCCCTTTCTCCTTGGGTCTTCCATGAACTGCAAGAGCCTCTTTGGCTGACTCAGATGACTTTCTCCACATCTCTTCAGATAACAGTGAAGACACTACTTCATCCATCTTGAAAGTGGTTGTAGTGCTTTTGATGGCCACTACAAGACGATCCCACAAATCTGGTAAAGAACAAAGTAAGGTCATACAACGATCCTCCTCCTCCATCTTCACACCAATGGATGTCAGTTGTACAACTAACATTTTAAAGGCATTCATATGATCAACAATCGATCCTCCATCTTCCATCCTCAGAGAAAATAGCTTCTTTCATAGGAATAACTTGTTTACCAAGTACTTAGCCTAATAAACATCACCAAGTTCCTTCCACAGCTCCTTCACAGTTTTCTCTTCATGAACATTTAATAGGATGGAATTAGGCAAGCAGAGTCTCATAAGACCCTTGGCTTTACGATCTTTGAGATCCCAATCTGCCTGTGCCATTTCCATTGGTTTTGTATCAGAAAGTATTTCCCATAGGTCTCTATCAATGAACATGTCTTCCATTTTGAGTTTCCACAACTCAAAATTGCTATCATTAAACTTTTCAACCTCTATTCTTCCAAATGTGCCTACCATCTCCTTCCTACAACAAGATTGCAGAATACTCTGTAGAGACTCCCACTCAATCTAAGATTAGTACAAAAAACCCCTACCCAGCAGCTAGGACCAAAACTAGCCAGGCTCTGATACCAACTGAAAGGAAGCTAGGTGTGCGGAAAACACTTCCTAAACTAATCTAATAAGGGGAGAGGTATGCAAATTCATTTTAACCCTTACAATTGCAGAAATATGAAACATATATTAGAGATATTAGAGCAGCAAACACAAAACAAGAATGTAGACAGAGAGAAGTTGACACAAGATGTATCGTGGGGAAAACCTTTTCAAGTGAAAACCCCCAAACTCTAAAACCTGCACAATGTATTATCTGAAATAGTTACAGTTTACAATACACTTGTAATGCAAGCTCTTCCAAGAGTCTTCAAATATCGATTCTGGAGTTATTCCAACAGCATAACAGTACCTATAAAAACACTATGCAACTACAACTCCAAACTATGCAATATATAGAGATTACAAGGCATATTCTGGAAGCATCTTGGGATAGGCATCCACCTTGACCACATGGCCATTATCCCACATCAAAGGACACTTGTCCTTGCTGCAAATACATCCCTTACACATCTCATACATGGCATATTTGACTTTCCCAACATGGAGCGCTCCAAGACTAAAAATAGACTATGACAGGTGCTCTTACGCATCTTACAGTTGTCATAGATTTTCCCAACATAACAACATTAAATATTGTAAGAGTATATGTCATACAATGCTAAATATAGCATTTTCCTCTTACATGTCATAGCCCAACTTGGGCACCCAAAGATGCCTTTCCCTCATGCAAAGATACTCACCGACACTTGTCATCACTTGTCATAGGAATCTCTAAACTTGGCTCTTACACGTCATAGATTCTGTCATATGGAATATCCTCTTCCACACACCACAAGATGCTGACACATGGCATAATAGTGCCACCTCAAATGGGATGCCCAAATCCATGTAGGTTTGAATTGACCATCCAAGTCACATTCCAAGTAAGATGACATGTCACCTTGCCACCTCAACTAAGTGACCAAACTAAATGTGCAAGTAAATACAATATTAGGCAATAAATAAATATATAATTAAATAAACAATACTAGGAATTTGCGAAGGTTAAGACACCTTAATTCCCAACAACCTCTACTGACTTGTGCTATTGCTCTTAGAAATCTTTCCTTTCCTTCATCTGTTGGCTCTTCATTTTCTCTCTCAGGTTCTTCATCTACAACTTCCTCATATTCAACATGTACATCCTCAAGTTCTGGGTTTCTTCTCATACCTACAACTATATTTCTTAGCTCATTTCTCATTTCATTTTGAAATTCCTCTAACATTTACTCTACTCTTCTAGGATTCATCCTTCTCAGGGGCATCTTGAAATACTCTCAACCTCTTCTTCTATGAAGTTATTGTCTTCTCAGCTCTCCACAGCTACAGGACTCCACAAACCTGCAACACCCTCTGGAGCTTCGAAAGAACTTCAATATTCTCCCACAGATCCTAGCATAGGTTGTCTCACATTCGGTGATCTACCTATGCACTCAAGCCCACTGGCTCTAATACCACTAATGAAAGGTGCCAACCTAGCGCTCTCACAAAACTCATAACTAGACAATGGCTCTACACCATTTAACATAGAGACTCTTATCATACACACATAACTCACAACCAGTAGCAAACAACACACATGAAATTTTATTCATTCAATACAAATCTCAATAAAAACCATTAAACACAACATTACTATAGCAATTACATATATTTTCATGGTCTTTAATGACCTCTCAACCTACAAGAAAGTCCTCTTCATTTCCCTCTATCTCTGCTGCACCAAACTCACTCCTATTCCTCATGAAAAAGCCTCCATTTTTTTATCTTGATTTGTTGTTGTATGTGTTGTTCTAATCCTCTAGGGAAGGCACTCCCTCTCTACCTTCGTTTTCCCTTCTAACCTGCATAAAATCCCCTTTCACGTTTTTCTAGAAAGAGCCTCAAAAATCCATGTTCTCTGCCCACCAATGGGTGCCAACCTTCATGGAAACTTCCCCCTCCTGCTTCTCTAACTTTGGAACCTTAAATTTTCTATATTTAGCTTCCATATGAAGCATTTCATATCTAATTTAGGCTGATGTCATAACAAATAAGATTCCTCCAAAAGGTATGAGGTGTATGATTTTACTATCTTTAGAGCTATAAGAGGCACAATTTGGCGCTCCCTGAGTATGAGGGGCATTTTTTACACATTTTAGTATTTTTTAATCTCTAAAAATAGTGAAAATCCTTGATTTTTAATGAGATTTTCCTTCCACCATTCACAATAGTGATATTTTTGTGCTTTACCATGTTGAGGAGGTGATTACATCAATGAAAATAGACTTACTTGACTGAAAATTGAATTTATGTGGTTGAAGAGAAATTTCAAGAAGGAAAATTGCATCGAAAAGGCTAAAAATTGACTTTTAGCATAACTTCTTACCAGAAGCTCATATTCACGTGAAAACTAACCAAGATGCATGGAATTACATCCCAAAGGTCTCCACCAAGCCATTCTTTTCCAAACTTCATAAAACTCGATAAATTAAATTTCCCGTAAACTACCAGCCTTAATCAAAGAATTTTAAATTCTTCCAAACGGTGATGAATTTGAGTGCGATTCCTTTTGCACATTAGGAGAAATACCATCACAAACCTATTAGGGATTGCATGTAGAAGATATCAATTAAATTCAAATAAATATTAAATAGAGGAATGAAAGATACACAAAAATAATAATAGCAAGAGACAAGTTTTAATATGGTTCACCCAAACTCGAGCTACATCCACCAACAAAGAGTCGAATATTATTATCCAGTAAATCAAACCAATTACAACCAGCAATCCTTGTAACTCTATACCACTACAAATACTACAATACAATGTCAAAATCCCACCCACAACATACATCCCAGCCTCTTATAGCAAACTTTTTGGAAGCTTCTAGAATTAGGGTTTTATAATGTCATTTTTCTTTTGTCAGTTAACAAAAAAATTAACAACCGATTCTGAACTTGAAGACACATAACAAGTGTACAATACTTGCATGATCAGTTGCCACATATAAACAATCTCCCACTTGGAGACTGATCCTGGATGACACCGCTGCGCATGCAGCTCCCACTAGAAATAAGCACCCTGGACTCTGTTGTTCTAATTTTTTGTTTTCAGTCTTGAAGACCAACCAAAGCTCAAGAGGAGCTCAGCTTCTCCCTTGTTATTGTCTTTGTAACATATCCACTGGATTTTCATCTGTATGTATCTTTTCCAGCCTTAACTATCCATCATCCAACACCGATCGAATGAAGTGATACCTCAACTGTATGTGTTTGGTCTTTGAATGCAAGGCAGAATTCTTTGCAAGATGTATGGCACTCTGGCTGTTTGTAAACAAATAACTATTAGCCTGTTGTTTTCCTAATTTTTCAATGAAAGATTGTAGCCATATCATCTCCTTACTTTCCTCTATTGCAGCTACATACTCTACCTCCGTGGTGGATAAAGCAACCACCTTTTGCAACCTAGAGATCCAACTCACCAACGTCCCACCTATAGTAAAGACATAACCTGTAGTACTCCGCCTGGTATCAATACCCCCTGCCAAATCTGAGTTTACATAACCTGCTAAATTAGTATTAGAACCCCCAAAACATAAGTGTTTATTGGATGTACCTCTCAAACTTCTGAGAATCCATTTTACTGCATTCCAATGCTCCACTCTGGGATGATTCATATACCTACTTATGACTCCTACAGCATGTGCAATATCTAGTCTTGTGCATACCATGGCATACATTAAACTTCCTATAGCTAAAGCATATGGTACCTTGGACATTTTTCTTCCTCCTCTTGTGTCTTAGGATGCATCTCTTTAGTCAATTTCAAATGACTAAGCAAAGGTGTACTGATAGCTTTTGCATTCTCCATATGGAATCTCTGCAACACCTTTTTAACATAATCAACCTGAGATAGAGTCAATTTTTTGTTCTTCCTATCTCTACAAATTTTCATACCAAGGATTTGTTTTGCTGCCCCCAAATCCTTCATAGCAAATGATTGTGCTAATTGTTGTTTTAACTCTCTTATGTGATCCATGTTAGACCCTGCTACAAGCATGTCATCAACATATAAACATAAAATAATGTAGTTGTCATTATCCAACCTCTTAAAATAAACACAATGGTTAGAATTACACCAGCTATAGCCTTGCTCAGCCATAAAACTATCAAATTTCAAATACCATTGCCGAGGTGCTTGTTTCAAGCCATACAAACTCTTCTTCAATCTGCACACCAATTTCTCCTTACCTCTGATCTTAAATCCTTGGGGTTGTTCCATATATATCTCCTCCTCCAAATCACCATGGAGAAAGGCAGTTTTCACATCTAGTTGTTCTAAATGCAAATCTTCAACAGCCACAATACTTAAAATAGTACGAATAGAAGTCATCTTAACAACTAGAGAAAAAATCTCATCAAAATCAATACTTTTTTTCTGTGCAAATCCTTTTACAACTAACCTAGCTTTAAATCTTTTCCTACCTCCATCTTCCTCTTTTAGCCTATAAACCCATTTGTTTGGTAAAGCTTTTTTACCTGCAGGCAACTTACATAATCCCCAAGTCTGATTTTCCAACAAGGAGTCTATTTCATCTTTCATTGCAAGCTCCCACTGAACCGTTGTATCCACCTACATGGCTTCATCATACCCTTCCAATTCACCAGCATCTATTAACAAAATAGAATACAAAGAGGGAGAAAACCTTTCAGGAGGTCTACTTAGCCTTGTTGACCGTCTAACATTCATTGGAGTTTGTGGTATTTCTTGTTGTTATTGTAGAGCATGAGGAACCACTGGAACATCGTTATCTGGAATATCATCCAGCACCACATAATCCTTTTCTTTCTTCTCATGCTACTGCAACTAATCTTTGTACAACACCTCATTGAATACAACATCCTTGCTTGTCACAATTTTTTGATTTTCAAAATCCCAAAGCGTATAACCAAATTCATCAATGTCATATCCAACGAAGGTACATTTTTTTTATTTTACATCCAGCTTGGTTCTATTTTCAGAATCTACATGTGCAAATGCTTCACATCGGAAAGTATTGAGAAAAGAATAACTCGCCTTCTTACCTATCCATGCTTCCTCTGGAATACGACAACCCAAAGGAACTGAAGGACCTCTATTAATTAAATATATAGTAGTATTGATACATAATGAGTGTACAGTACTTACATGATCAATTGCCATATACCAACAAAACCTTTCCCTAGAAGGAATTTTACCCAGATCTTAAAAATCTTGAGAATTAATTGTTTTTGTAAAACTACCCTACGGAGCCTTAAAACAACAATTTGGCTAAAACTTGAATCTTGCAATTTTGACTAAATTTATGAGTTCCTGTTGCTGAAAGATGCATGAAAACACCAAAAAAAACCAAAACACACACCAAAATGAAAATGAAACAAAAAAATATTTTTTGGTGATGCAGGATCACTTGTGCACCCGGATGCTTCTACATCAAATCTATGGTGTGAAAGATGTAAACACTAGAAGTTTAGCTTAATAGAGCATAGTTGTCTCTAGCACAGAGCATGTAAGTAAATGGATCCACATTTCTCTAGCAAGAAATATCTTTCTTTTTGGTTGTAAGGTGTTGATAGTGAATATTCAGATAGCCCAAATCCAAAGTTTCTAGTTCTGATGTCCTCCAAAATGAAAGTTAGAGTTGTCTAAGTATCACACTCTGTATAGATAGTGCATTGACAGTGTCAGGGATGATTTGAGATACTCCACATTTCACTGCAAGTGAATGGTTTTCTATGCGGATTTGAAGATAAGATTATGATTGTCTGTAGCATGTATATTTCAAGTTTCAATCATTTTGGAGGTCCGCATATAATTTTGTGAAATGACAGATAGGTTATATTGTTGTTGTCTTGCTAGTGGAGCCAACTTGAAGCTGTTGATATTGTACGGAGGGTAAATATGATTTTTGGAGTTAAGTGGGAGCTATTTTAGGTCCATGCCAACCTATCTCAAAGTTTGAATCTTGGTGCAAAGTGTGTGTTTGAAGGTTTTGGGCCGACAAGTTATACATGGCATGTTTTGCACGTTGCATCAAATTAGGCCGACCTAATTGATGTTGTGAAAAAAGTCGATATATGTGAAGGATTTTTTTGATGTTTTAGTAAGATGTAGTATAGAGATGTGATTTGTGATGCGACAAGTGCTTATGGATGTGAATTGAGTGAATGCATAAGTAGTGTAGTCTGGTGTTTGAGAACAGTGTGATGAATATTGTTTTGTACTTTGAGCTTCATTGGAACTGTATTCCTTGTATATGTTAGATGCAATTAAAATAGTTCAATTCTAGTAGTAAGCCACCTCTTCTATCTCTTTCTTTTAGGATAGTGAGTCCTTGGGCAGTGAGCCTTTCATCTAGGCAGTGACCCCTCTAGGTAATGAGCCTTTTGTTATTCAGTGTTGATACTACTTTATATTGTGAGCTAATCCTCACCATGGTTTTCCCTTATTGGGTTTTCCACATAAAAATCCTAGTGTTCATGTGTTATGAGTTGTAGCTGTATGTTTTATGCTTAATTTCCTTCACTGCAATTGAATATGCTAAATGGATTAAAATGTTTGATGTGTAAATGGTTTAAGAGAATATAGAATCACCCCCCTCTCGGTATTTCAGGTGTTCAACAATTGGTATCAGAGCCAAGTCCTTTGGAAGAAGCCTAACCACTCAAGGAAGATCTTGGAGATTGAACACATGGGTACTAGAAGGTTTCTTACTCCTCTAGAAGAGATTCTTGTTGCTAAATACATTGAAGAAGACTGCATACTTGACAAAGTTGGAGAACTTAATGCTGATATTGAGGATATTGAAAGGACTGAAGGTGAAATCAAAGACTTGAAAGAAAATGTCATAGAAGCAAATGAATGCATTAGAAAATTGAGAGAGCAAGTCAAAAAGTTTAAAGAAAGGCATAACGAAGTCAGTGAACAATTGAAGCATGCAAATGAATCTATCAGTGGTCTGAAAGTGCAAGTTGAGGAGAAGACAAGAATTGAGGAATGTCTTAATGCAGTAGTGAAAAGTAAATTAGAAGAATGTGCAAGGCTTGAACAGGAAGTTGTAAATCTGAGATCCGATTTGGAGAAGGCAAGGATGTTTGAAGACAGGTTTAAGATGAGTTCTGCAAAGCTTGATGAAATGATTGCAAGTCGGAAAGGTCCAAATGACAAAGAGGGTTTAGGATTTGAAAAAGGTGAAAATTCAAAATCAGATCAAACTTCAAATCAAAGGAACAATGGTAAGAAGATCTAGAATCAAAAGATTAAAGCTAGAAGACCTTCGGTCAGACAACCAAATGCTCAAAGGTACCCATATTTTAATGGTTTTTTTCATTTTTGCAATAAGTATTGACACAAAGAAATAGAATGTAGAAGTAGAAGGAATCAAAATATTCCATCTTTCTCTAGTCCATGCTTCACATGCAATAAAGTTGGTCACGGAGCTGCTGATTGTAGAAGTAAAGTGAGTCAGAACTATTAGGTGATATGCATGCAATAAGATGGGACATAGAGAAAATGAGTGTAGAAGCAAAATACCAAGGTATAACAAGAATAATGCTCAACCATTTTATGGATACTACTAAACATGTAATAAGTTTGACCAAAAAGCAGCTAATTGTAGATCAAAGGCAATAAGAAGTGGAAATGCTCAGCAAGACATGTGCAACTATTCTGAGTACAATGAAGCAAGATACCCTCAAAAGTATAAGCAACCCATTGATGTTGCTCCACAAAAGAAGGAAAAGAATAAGATCTGGATAAAGAAGGATGTAATAGAGGTTAAGGATGAGCCTATACCGACATTCAGTGTAGATGTTCCCTCTGGGAACTAAGAATAGAGCTTTAGCTCAACGGGAGCTTTATTGAAAAAATTTTCTCTCCTACCAAAGGAATGGTGTTGATGCCTCAGCACAAAGATATAAGTTGAATATTGACATGCTTGATCCATTAGTGAACTCTGTGGTAGAAAATCTCCTAATGTGAAAGATTGTGGATCTTCTGAAGGTGAATGTATATTTAGAGAAAGGTTTGACAACTTTATTGTTTGAAGAATTAAAAGTGAATTAGGTTAGATCAAAAGGATCTTAAAAGGGATCCAGATGGCACTTTCTTAGATATACCATATGGTGTCTTGCACACAAAGGATGTAAGAACGTATATACATACAAATATGGAAGAATACAACCATGCAAAACTAGGAGATGTTTGGTTCAATGAGTTAACAGATGACAATTTTGATCCGAAGCATGAATACAGTGCCTTAACTAAGAAAAATTTGGATGTTTGGAATGATTACCCCAACTTGTGTTATGAAGATGCATGGGTAAGATATTTTTTGATCCACATTCATGATAAATTCATGTGGTTGGACCTTCCACACATGATAAATAAGGAATCCATTAGGGTTGTAATAGGGTTGTGCTCCACTGGAGCTGTTCCGGCACTTAAATCTATTAAAAATGATATTGTGATGAAACTCACAAGATCCAAATTTGACAAGAGATCTTTGACTGTAAATGATATTGAAGATCTGACAGTATGATGATAGGCTACAAAATCTACTTCACAAATAGGGAAAACTATCTCAGCAATTGCAATATATATTGTGTATGAGATGGTGAAAAAGGGTATGGATTATGACCTGTGTGAATTGTTAAAACAAAAATTACTTGAAAACTTGCAGAAGACAAAGGATTCAAAATATCCTTTCAAGTTTGGTACCTTGGTTATTTGTTTACTGTTTTATTTTCTCAAAGAGGTTCCAAGTGTAAAAAACATTGTGTGGTTAGGACACGTTATGGTAGCCATCTAGATCAGAGACCATTTGAGAAGAATTGGGAACATCCAAGCTCAAACTGTTGCACTCTAGGGTTACTTTAAAATATTCTAGGAGAAGATGAATGCTAGGAAAAGGATCCCTAAGAAAGTTTTGGAGAAATACAAAGATGTTAAACTCTTTATGGTAAGCAAAGGTGGATGTTATGTATGGAGGTAGTAGAACCTAGGACAGTCCGGATTCCAAAGATGGGATATGACATGTCTGAAGATATCCTTGTAGGTCTTGTAGAATTAATGTTGAGCAAGCCAAAAGATACCTATGAATAAAGACTTGGAACTTATAAAGAAAATCTAGTGAGGTGCATCTTAAGCACAAAGAGAAAGAGATTAAGAAGAATGTGGAAGAAATGAAGTCTAAAGTTGAAGAGATGATGGCACATAAGGGCCCTGCGGAGAAATCCAAAGCTACATCTGATCCTAAAAGGGAATCATTAGGAAGCATAAGGTCAACAAGGACCTCTAACCTCTTTTCTTTTGCTCCTAAAACCTCTAGAGCCATGCCTGCAGCCAGTCTTGAGGATAATGAAGTAGCCAGTGCTTCTGTACAGCAATAGTTTGCAAAGAAAAGGAGAATAAAGGGAAAAGTAGTGAGGAAAGATTATGTGATTCATGATGACATTGAGTATGAAAAGGAAGAAGAAGGACCCACACTAGTATGGAAGAAGAGAGTCTCTTGCCACCGAAGAAGAGGCACAAGTTAAGAGGACAAAGATTGACCTTGCTACAAAGGAAGAAGAAGATACTGAGAAAGAAAAGGAAGGTTTTATCTTTAAGAAAAGAGATGACAAAGGCCAAACCTCTAAAGGAAAAGGAAAGAAAAGAAAGGAAAGTAAAGCAGCAGATAAGGGAAATGGAAAGAAAGAGAAATCAAAGGAATCCTATCTTCCCCCTTTGCAATTGGAAGCTACAATCAATGCCATAATAGAGTGAAAATCTAGAGCAAGTAGCTGAGTTGTATGATGAAAGACCAGCAGAGGATAAAGCAATCATTGAAATGGCTATTATAAGGTACATGGATGCATTCAATGTTGCATTAATAGAAATAATTGACAAACTACCTGATAGTCTTGTTGATGTAATGACAAAGAAAAGAGATGATGCCATGAACAAGGACACTGAAATGAAGAATAAGGCACTTGAGAAGGTTTGTCCCACAATTTATGAACAAGACAAGATTAAGGCTATACAAAGGTTAGCCAAGGAATTCAAGACAAAAAGAAGATTAAATACCTTAATCTGAAATGATAAAGATGAGATAAAGAGGTTGAAAAAGGACACATTGAAAATAACTAAAAATGTTCTTAAAGAGCTACAAATGGCTACAATTGAAGAATGGTCTTCTGAGGAAGATGAAAAGGATGCAGACTAGACTGAGAAAAATAAATAAGAAGGTGAAACCAGTGCAGAACAACATGTGTTGACTAAGCAAAATCTGCCATCACCATCTATAGAAATTAATGTAGAAGATATGAATATGGTTGGCCCTCTGGAGTATACAGAAATTGTTGATGAACAGGAGTCTTCAGAAGAAAAGACAGATGGAGATAAGGAAGAGCAAAGGGAGGCTAGTATAGATCAAAATGCAAACATTATGGATAATACCTCTGTTCCAGAGAATGTTAGAAAAGAGGAAGCACGTGATGAAATTCATCCTCTAGAGACCTCTGATTCTAGGTTGTTATCCCAAGAGAAGAAGGATAATGTTGGTGAAACCTCTAGAGTCTCTCCGATAGACTCTATCAGACAATTCTTGGTGAAACAAAGACAATCTCAAACATCGTCTTCATCATAACTACTGTAGGTACAATCCTTGGATGGATAGATTAACTTGTCTAGCATATCTCTCTTGCAAAAGCTTCAATTGGGAACAATTTTTTAGGTGTCTACACAGGAAGAAATTTTGCAATCTCATATATAAGGAAGTGAGCTTATGGAAGTGGCCATCAAATTTTTTGAAAAAATATTGTTTGATGCTAAGAGAGATGTCTCTCTAGCCCCTACATTGCAAATGAAGAAATTAATAAAGACAGTCAGCAATCACTTTGAGTCCTTTGAAAAGGCAGCTGAAAAGAAAGTAAGGGAAGAAATAGATAATAAGAGGTTAGTTGAATTGTCAAACAAGTGCTCCAAGGTACAAATTTTGTTGGATGATAATAGAAAGAATGTTCACAATGTTTTAAGTGATGTGAATGTTTTGTATCAATTTTGTTTATTTTGGCCCATGACCACTAAGGAATTAAAAGACAAAATTGATGGCCGAGAAAGGCAAATAACAAAATTCTCTAGAATCTATGATCCCTTGAAAGAAAAAAATGGATATTTAAGAGAAGAATGGAAAAGACTCATGCCCTAATAAAGAAACTGCAAAGTCAAAAGCAGTCTATAAAAGACCATATAGGTCAACTAAGAGAGATAGTCAGTTTTAAGATGGCTTCTCTGATTGGTTTGATAAAAGAAGATGATAAAGTTGGAAAGATAATAGATGCCCCTACAATAGTGGATAAAGAGCTACAAATATTATACTCTGCAAAGGTACATTGGGACTCAGCTGTGATTCAATTGAAGAATATCTACAAAGATATCTTTCCTACAAATTAGTAAGTTTCTTATTTTTTGATCTCTTGTACATATGTAGATGGTTAGAAGGAAACAATTTTGATATTTTGGTATAGAAATAAGATAGTAAGGGGGAATGCCATGTAAAAGAAAAAGTTAAAGAAGTTTTTGATTTAGAAATAGTCTCTTTACCATTGATGTAAAGGGAGGAGAGAAAGCAATGTGAAAAACATCCTTTGGGAAAGAGAGTGAGATGTGTAAAAGAAAGGGGGAGAGCAAGTTTGTGGCAGAATTCAGTCTTGATGGTTTTTCACATCATATCTTGCCATCAATGACAAAGAGAGAGATTGTTGCAAGTATGTGTTGTTTCTACAATTAGTATTGTCATTGATGTCAACATGTTAGTCTAGCGTTGTCATTAGTGTCAACTAGTTGAGCAAAGATAAGGTAAAGATATAGTGGTCTGGAGAATAGTAATAAAGGTTTAAGTCAGGATAGAGACTATGACAAGAAAGGATAAAGGTAGATTTGTGCAGATTATCTTGGTTGGTAATTTTACAAGAGGGTTTGCTCTTCCTTACAAGATGATTTTATCCTCCATAAGAAGACTATTGTGCAAGAAGAGTTGATCTGATAAGAAGATATGTTATGAAATTTGGCTAAGTGTCTGTCTTGCAAAACTAAGCTATAGATTTCCAGTAATTTACTCTGCATTGGTCTGCTATTGAAGATCTTGCTCAGCGGTTCTGGTATATGATTATTATTCATTAGATACATCTAAATCTAGAATTTTTCTTACGAATGATCTACAGTGTGAAAGATGTAAACAACAGAAGTTCATCTTAACAAAGCACAGTTGTGTCTGGAACAGAGCATGTAAGTAAATGGATCTGCATTTCTATGGCATGAAATATCTTTCTTTGTGTTTGTAAGGTGTTGATAGTGAATATTTAAATAGCCCAAATCCAAAGTTTCTAGTTCTAAAGTCCTCCAAAATGAAAGTAAGAGTTGTCTAAGTATCACACTCTGTATAGACAGTTCATTGACAGTGTTAGTGATGATATGAGATACTTCGCATTTCACTGCAAGTGAATGGTTTGCTATGTGGATTTGAGGATAAGATTATGATTTTTTGTAGCATGTATATTTCAAGTTTCAAGCATTTTGGAGGTTTGCATGTTGTTTTGTGAAATGATAGATAGGTTATATTGTTGTTGTCTTGCCAGTGGAGCTGACCTGAAGGTATTGATATTGTGAGTAGGGTAAATATGTTTTGTGGAGTTAAGTGGGCGCTATTTTAGGTCCATGTCGACCTATCTCAAAGTTTGAATCTTGGCACAAAGTGTGTGTTTGAAGGTTTTGGGCTGACAAGTTATACATGGCATGTTTTGCATGTTACATCCTATCAGGCCGACCTAATTTATGTTGTGAAAGAAACTGATATATATGAAGGATTATTTTTTATGTTTTAGTGAGATGTAGTATAGAGATGTGATATGTGATGCGACAAGTGCTTATGGATGCGAATTGAGTGAATGCGGAAGTAGTGCAATCTAGTGTTTGAGAATAGTGTGATGAATATTGTTTTGTACTTTGAGCTTTATTGGAACTGTATTCCTTGCATATGTTATATGCAATTATAATAGTTCAATTCTGGTAGTAACCCACCTCTTCTATCTCTTTCTTTCAGGACAGTGAGTCCCTGGCAATGAGCCCTTTAGCAGTGAGCCTTTCTTCTGGGCAGTGAGCCTTTTGTAATTCAGTGTTGATACTACTTTATATTGTGAGCTAATCATCACTATGGTTTTTCCTTCTTGGGTTTTCCACGTAAAAATCTTGGTGTTCATGTGTTATGAGTTGTGGTTGTATGTTTTATGCTTAATTTCCTCCACTACAATTGAATATGCTAAATGGATTAAAATGTTTGATGTGTAAATGGTTTAAGAGAATACTAATTCACCCCCCCTCTCAATATTTTGGGTGTTCAATATTCAGGTATTACATCCTCAATTCTCATACCATAGCACTAGTACTTAATTCAATGGTCAAGTCCATCTTGATTCAAGAAGAATTCAGAAGGAGAGGTAATTGGATCACCAAGATCTAAGAATATGATATGGAGATCAAGCCTACAAAGCTAGTGTGTGGAAAAGGTTTATGTCATCTTATTGCAAAAAACAAACCAAAAGGAATATCTAATGATGAGGAAGCAAACACAGAAGAACTTCTTACAGTCTTGTTCGTTAGCATGATGGATGAATGGTATTCCAACATTTCTCATTTCCTCACCTATGGGGAATGTCCAGAACATTTTTCCTTCAAATAGAAGAGGACAATCAAGCTCAAGGATACGAACTTCATTCTTTGGGATAATGGTTTGTACAAGCAAGGCATTGGTGGGATTTTTCTATGATCTATGGATAAAGCACAACAAGGCAAGTTGTTGGAATATTTTCACAACTTGGCATGTGGAGGAAATTTCTCAACTCTAGTCATGGCTCATAAAAGGTTTCGAGAAAGATACTACTAGCCAACACTTTTTCAAGATGCATACGCCTAAGTGTGTAAATGAGAATTGTGCCAGCAGTTTGTGGGGAAACCCAAGTTGGCAACCCAGCCCCTCAAATGAGTAGTAATTGAAGAGCCCTTCCAGCAATAAGGTATCAACTTCATTGGTGCAATGAATTCTCCATCAAGTACAAGTCATAGCTATTTCCTCACAGCTATAGACTACTTCACTAAGTGGGTGGAGGAAATTCCAATCAAGCATGCCATTTCAGAAGTTGTTTGTAACTTCCTCAAGGAAAAAATTATATCAAGGTTTGGAGTGCCTAACAAGATAGTAGCATACAATGCTACTTGTTTCTCATTCCATGAGATAACTAAGTTCTATTATGAATATGGGATCACTCTATCTCATTTATTTGACGGTTACCCCCAAAGGAATGGTTAAGATGAGTCAAGCAACAAGAACCTGGTCACCATTATTAGGAAGCTAGTAGAAGAAAATCAGAGGTCCTGGCACAAAGCATTGCATGATGCATTGTGATTTGATCGCAACACTCACAAGCGAGCAATTGGTATGTCTCCTTTTCAACTCTGGTATGGCTTGAATGTAAAGATGCCCATCACATTGGGGTTGCCCACTCTCAGATTGGCCAGGGAAATTAAAGATGAGATGTTTGAAAGTTCCATAGACAAGCATGTCATTTTCCTTACTAAACTAGAGGAGCAACACAAAAAGTTGGTGGACCACATTGTTGATCATCAAAGCCAAGTCAAAAATCTTTTTGACAAAAAGGCCATGCTACGAGATTTCCAAGTTAGAGATTTAGTTCTCTTGTGGACAAGAGAAGAGAGCCAAAAGGAATGCATGGAAGGTTTGATTCCTTGTGGAGGGGCCCTTTCTTGATTCATCAACTCTATGGTAAAAATATATTTTGTTTGGCATACTAGGATGGAACACCATTCCCACTACCCCATAGCAAACAACATTTGAAGCTTTTCACTCAATGAAGTTCTAGAAAGTTTGTATATTTTGTATATCTTTGTATATTCTTTTTGTTCTTGTCGTCATAGTCAAGTTTGTCCCCTAAATCTATGGCCCAATGGATGAAGGCACTTAGAGTTCTGGGATTCTTCTTCCTTCATTCATTTCAAAGAATGACCAAAGGAATCTCCTCAGCTAGAGCTAGTTGTTATCCTCAAATTTAACTAACTCAATTTGTGGGATAACCCCTATAAAACTTGTCCATTTTGTAGCCCATGAGCTCTAGGCATGCAAAATGAGACAAATCAAATTGGCCTCGCACATGGTTAAACACTTCAAAAAGTCATTATGAGTTGCGTTAAATTTCACTCCTCCAAATGTGAAAAATTGGACTTTTTCTCTGACTTAACATTTTCTTTATCCTATACAGGCCAGAGAAATTCTCTGCCACTACATTTTTTATAGTCTTTTTGGTATGTATAGGGATGGAGAAAAACCCCACCCCTACACATGTAAGGATGGAGAATTTCTCAACCCCCGCATACTAACCTGACACAAGTGGGTATTAATGACACTAATTGTAGTCTTTTATATAAATTACTATGTTTAATTTTTATTTTTACTTTTGATTTTTACCATTTTTCGTCACCATTTTTGAGCTTCTCTACACCCCTGTTCGTCGTTTGATTTCTTGTTTGTGCATGACTTGATTGTTGATTTTCTTTAGTCTTCTAGAGTCACAGGTAGGGTTTTTTGTTTTTTCCCTTTACTTCATTTTATTTCCTTTTCATTTTAAATTTTGTTTTATGTTTTAAAATCTAAAACCTAGGTTCTTTTATCCTAGCCAACCTCCATTAAAAACAATAGTGTAGGTCAAGGTTTCTTTCTCCCGAAGCCTAGTTTTAATTTAGTGTTGCTTAGAGAAAAACCTATGGCAACAAAACCTTTAAAAATATTTGCTTCGTCAAATCCCATTTTAGATCTTGCTAATTGTAGGATTATGTTGTTCAGAGAATTTTCTCTAAACAACATCACTGGTAATAATATTAGTGTTGTTCAAAGAAAATTTTCCAAACAACACAAACTCAACCAAAACTTCAAAAGGAAAAACATGACTTGTTGAGAATTTTCTTTGAAAATCATAATCTACACAGTCAACTAAAATGCAAGTCAGAGAAAATTCTCTAATTTGCATCCAAGGCTTTCCCCCCAAGTGCAGTTCAGAGAATTTTCTCTGATTTGCACTTTGACTTAGTCTTTACCCAATGTGTAAGGGCTGAGAATTTCTCTGCCCCTACATATCAAATTTTACCCAATGTAAGGGCAAAGAATTTTTCTGCCCCTACATATCAAAACTTGTTTTTCAAAGTGTAGTTCATAGAATTTTCTCCAACCTACACAAAAGTTTGATCTACCCCGATGCAAAGGCGGAGAATTTTTTTGGCCTTGCACAAAAAACTACCCTCATGTAAGGTAAGATAAATTCTCCAACCCTACACTTTGTAAGAAATGACTTATCCATGTTGTTGGGTGAATATTTTGTCATCAACTCACTAACAACAAAATGGTTATATCAACCATAGTGTGATGAGATAAGTCTCTCCTCTCAGCAAGGGGAGGTTCCCTTCTTACTGTTTATTGAAACAAAACTAAACTACTTATTTACACTAGCTCTAACCATGTAGGATGTGTGTTACATTGGTCCTTTTCTCTTCTTTCAAAAAAGATGTTTACAATGTTTCACGGTAATATTCAATAATGCTTCTACACTTCTAATATTAACCTAAACAGTAATCACCAATATTCTTGCAAGTTGAAGTACAAAGTCTTTCAACTCACTTCACAAAAAAGATTCATGAACCAAGTGAATAATCTCAAGTACAAAGTCTTCAAATTATCCCTAGAAAGATTTTAAAGGTAACCATATCACCAGTTGGAGCACAAAGTCTGTCAACTAACAATACCACTAATCCACGTGAATGTGACTGAAAATCATAGCACAAAGTCTACAAGTTCTCAACATGATTCATGTACAAAGTGAACAACTACAAGCTCAAAGTCTTTATAATCCTCCACTAAGAAATGATTTCAACACACATATATGCAAGGAAATAATATAACACAAAGTTTATATAAATTATCTTGAACGTTCTCCAATCACGATAACCAAACACCACTTTATCCAATTAATCAGCAAGAGAAATCAGCAAAAATGCCATATGTACATCCTCACTCATACAAATTTGATTCAACACAAAGTCTCAAAGTTGAGTATCAACTTGGGTAGCACTTTGTTACATAAGATTAAAGATAAAAATTACAATAGAGGCCCTCTTTATTTATAGTGAGAGGCCTTGAGATAATCTAGGAAAAATTCTAACTACTTTGACTTATTCAACAAAAGAGTCCTTTTTGACTTAAGACTTCCTTTGTCTCACATGTAATTAAATTTTAGAAAAGTACATGTGAATATGTCCAAAACAAAATACAAATTGCATATACAAAACTAAAAATAAACTAAGGCATGAAAAAGAATTTCAGCTGCCACCATCATTCTTCTTCAGAAAATTTTGGTACATACTCCGCACTGCTGCCATCTCATAAATGTCCGATCCAACTGTATTGTCTAAAATAGCATTAGCTTTGACGATTGTAACTTTCACCACCTTTATCGCCTTCTCATGCTTCCCAAGATTGTCTTTCAAATTATCAAGGGTTGATTGATAATCTTGGAGTTTATCCATTGAAGCAATTGAAAATGCTTCATCTTTAAAGTTCCTTTGGATCATCTTTTCGAAGGCATCGACCATCTCTTCTGCAGGAAGAAACTTGTGATTTTCAGCTATGAGGGTACATGGGAACTCTTCAAGCCTGTGTAAAAGTGTCACATAATTGTCTTAGCTTTGGACGGAGATGGCTAGGACATCAGCTTTTGAAGGAATCACTGAAACTGGTGTTGACAACAGTTGTTGCTTGCAGAAACTGCAAAAAAGTCATGATCTTACAGTTAGGGGAAAAATTGGCAAATTAGGGACACTACAAATTGATGATCATGTTCATAGGGATGAGCTTGAAAGGACTAGAGCACACGAAAGTCGAGAAATCAAGTGAAAGCGGGCCAAAGGTATCAAAAGGCAAAAATTCCCAGTGTTAGGAAATTTTTCAAGAAAACATGCATGGGCGATCATTTTGACCACTCCTGCATGTGGGATAGATTGCATGAGTGTGCAGGGTTGGTCAAAATGACCACCTCTACATGTAAGGGCAAATTGAGGTTTGTAGAAAAATTGCAAGTTGCAAGGTGCAAAGTCGGTCAAAATGACCACTGTCACATCAAACTCAAAAACCCCTATGTAATAGAGGCTTTTTTCACCGCTTATGCATGTGAGTTTATCTTGGCGATCTGTGTAAGGGCGGCCAAATAGCCACTCTTACATAGAAACTCTAGATAGTATATGTCATGGCGGCGAATCCACCTGCCCATGCATGTGCGAGGAGAAATGTGTATTGTCGGTGATTTCAAACGCCAATATATGTGGGTAATCCTAAGACCAAAGAAAAATCTAAGTTTAACAAATGCAAACGGAAATGAAACCACCGACTTATGACAAGAATCGACAAAAATCGCCATCACATGATTATATTAGGGTTTTTAAACAACAAACAAAGAAAGAAGAGTAACCATCGATCTTTCAAAAATGACAATTAATGAAACAAAAATGTTTACATAGATCAAAAATAAGCATTGCAAACAAACCCTAGCAAAAGGAAGAAGGAAAAGAAGAAAAAGAAAAAACAATGTCCTACCTAGTGAAAACGCTCTGAAACCCTAGGCGATATCACCAAAGAAATCTGTTCAAACCAAGAATTTCTGCAATGTAATGAACCTCAAAAGGAGTTGAAATACTATCACAAGAGGTTTAGAATGAAAATGAATGAAAACAACAATTAAGAGCATTTTAAATGGCTCAAAAAATATGTATTAAAATTTGGCACGAGTGCCATTAATGCACTCGTAGTTGACTTGAGATGGTCGGGATATGCTCTGGCGGTAGATTTTACTACTTTTGCATATGGCAAGGTCAACATGCAGGGGCGGTGATTTTCGCCACCCCTACATGTAAGGTCAAAACAACACCAACATGCATGAGCAGCGAAAAGTGCCGCTACTGCATGTAGAATAGAAAAAGGCTTTAAAACATGTAAGGGCGGTCGATTTCACCGCCATTACATGCAAGACTTAAAAATTTTCTAACTCCTAAAAAGTGAAATTTTCAATTAGACTTGTTTTGCAAAATTCAAGAAACCGACACAAGTTGAAGCTCAAAAAGATGTTCCGAGGCTAGGAGACCATGCATGAGAGCAAATGTGATTCCCCTTGTTTTGTGTGTTTAGAGTTGTAGGCTACAAAACGGACAAGTTTTGTAGGGTTCATCCTACAAATTGAGAGCAACTAAATTTGAGGATAACACATGCTAAGGCGGAGAATTTCTCTAACCCTACACCAAATGTTGTTCTTCACTGTAGGAGCACAGTTTTTCTCCACAATTACATATTTCCCACCAAATGAGAAATAGGCTAACTCTGGAGATTTTTGACACTTTCTTGCAGTTTCTTAGCAAATGTCAGAATCTTCTCCCACAAATTAAAACGTGAAGTACAAGTATCAAGGGGTGGTTCCTGCATCTTCAATTGAATCAAATGTTGATCAGATTAGGGACACTAAAATTAGACATGTGGACATGGCAGAATTCTTGGAGAGGTTAAACAAACATCCATTTGCTCCACATATGCAAGATATTTTAGATATTGGGATTCACTTGGAAACTACATTCCTAGTCTCTGCACAAAATCCTGAGTTTGTCTTGGTGGCAACTACCTGCTTTGATAGAGAGAGAAAGTTTGTGAAAGATGCTGATGGTAAGGTTGTCATTCAACTTGATGAGGAATATTTTAACAAGATCTTCAGTTGTCTTGATATTGAAAAATACTCAGATGTCACTATGGAATCAACTTAGGAGAGCTATGGTAAGTGTAGACACCTAAATTTTACTATATCTTACGACATTACATTTCGACATATTTTGTCCTAGGTCCCCTTCATGACCCCTTCCATCACTCTCATTAATTAAATAAATTATATTTATTTAACTAATTCCTCTTATCCATTTATCCTCCTCTTGCACCAAATTAAATAAATCTCATTTATTTAATCTCATTTTTCTCCATCATCCAATTTAAATAAATTAAATATTTATTTAAATGCCACTTGTCTCTCATGATTTAAATAATTTTAAATTACTTATTCCTACTCACATCCCTATTATTATCCCCATTCATTGTGTGTCATAAGCACTTCCTCTCCAAAATAAGTAAAAAATCTTATTTATTCCCACTATTCTCCAAATTTTTGTGAGGCCTACTTATCTCACCTCCTATTTTTGCTTACATCGTATTTACATTTTGATGACATATGGACATTGGGATTGTTGATCCCATTATGTAGACTTTCTTGACTCTTTCCCTATGTTTTGATTTATTAGATTTAGTATGTTGTGATGTGGCTATATCTTACTTGTTAGATTTCACTAATGATTATATGTTATGTGACATTCATTTTGATGCTATTTGGGATATTAGTTGTGGAGTTAATGAATGGAATTACTATGTGATGTTGATCCTGAATTGATGATTATAAATGCAGTAAATTAGGAATCTTGTTAATGATGCTATGTGATACTATTGAGGATTTAGATGATTATGTGACATTGTGTGTGTGCATTTTCTTTCACTTTGGCTATGATGAACATGTGATATTAATCTGTTTGCATAAGTGTGCAGGTGATTTTCCATGCCCATAGAAAATTGGAGGTCATCCCATACCCTATGTGAAAACTGTATTTAAACTGATCTAGTCCCAGGAGGGACCAAGGTCACATGTGTTGGTGCATGATGATTTTCGTAATGTCTGCATTTATGTTTAATTCTGCTTAGGTTTCACCCTTTCTCTTTAATTTATTAATGTGTTGTAAATGTGTATTTTTTAAATTGCACCATTTGGTGTCACTTATTTTATTTGGGCTTTTTCTTGTGATTTTATACACCCTATGATGTTTATTTTGGCCAAATAATGACCCTAGGTCATACCCCTAGGGTCTATGGCCAATTTGGACATGTTAACCCATAGTTTAACCTCTGTTGAGTCACTCTAACTTTACCCCAAAGTTAAGTGACGAATTTTTGAATTTGATTATGGGGTAGACAAGTCAAAGGTCCACCTTGGTCATTCCCATTACCCTTGGTTTGGTCTACCTTATCTTGAAAGCTTGGGAAGCTCCCAAGGCCTTCAAAAGTGTGAGGCTCATTTCCCATACTCTCACACATGTGTAAGAGCATCTTGGAGGGAATGGGATTGCCTTGATGGACAAGATGAAGACGTGTCTCATTCTTATCCTCATGGAGCCTCCAAGTTGGACTCACCTCTCCACTTTGCTCTCACACATGTGTGAGAGCACATGTGAGAGAGTGTGAGGTTTTGAGGGATAGGAGTGTGACATGTCACCTCCTCATTCCTTGGAGATGGTGAATGGGATTGTGAGGAGGAAGAAGAAGGTAACATGTGTCACCTTCTCATTCCTCAAGGCTCTTTTGTGTAGCCTATTAAACTCCCTCTTTGAGAGAGGGAGAGGGTTCTTTTTTTTGGGCTTATTTTTCTTTGATTATTGCTTTTGGGGAGAGTTAGCTATCTTTTGGAGAAATTTTGAAGGCAATAAGTTTGGAGGAGGACTTGGGGAGCTCTCCACAAACTCTTACCATTTTGGACTTTAAAGGTAAGCTTCAAGGCTCTAAGTCTTCCTCTTTGTTTTTACATTTCAATGTATGGATTTTTCTTGTGTGTTTTTTTTTTAATATTAGTTTTGTTGTGTGGGTTTCTTTTGTGGGTGTTTTAATGAGTCTCTCCATTTGGGAGAGCTCATCTTGTTGAGGTGGGAGAGGAGTGAACCTCCTTGAGGTCACCCTCATTATTTATTGAGGTATTGATGGCCATGGAGTATTTTGAGAAGCATTGAGAAAAATTGTGAAGGCATGAGTGCCTTGGAAATGTGATTTTTGAGAAATGTTAAGGCTTGAGACCTTGTGGTTGAGATATATGATTTATTTGAGATTATAGGTGCACCTCTAGAGTTGAAAACAGACCACTCTTCTACCCCAAAATCCATGAAAATGGATTAGTTGTGTGCAAACCTTGGGAGGGTGTTTATTTGTTTATATGTGTGTTTTTGTGAAAATCATGTGGTGTGAAACTAGGTTGTGGGTGACCTCTTAGCTCAGGGGTGACTCTTCTCGAGTCAATGGCAGGTAGGTGAGCGTTCCCATGGGCATGTGAAAGTTTTCCTTAGTTTATTTACAGGTTTGGTGGCTTGAGATTTTGGAGTTTTGGTGGGATCTTACATTTCTGTGATTTTGTTTGTATGGTTGTTGGAAAGCCATGGCCCAAGAGGCCTTGTTGTAATTTTATGAGAGAGTAAACTCTCTTTTGTTATGTTGTAAAAAGCAAAGTATATTTTATATCCAAGTCTTTTTATATGGGAGGTTACTGCTTTTGTTTTGCAATGTTGTTAAAAGAAAAGAAAAAAAAAGAAGGGAAATGTGACTGCAATATTGTTGTAGTTGTTTTAAAAAAAATACTTTATGTATCCCCATTATTTTAAATGTGAAGTTATTGATTTATTTTCACAATGGTTTTCAAAAAAAAGAATATTATTGTTTTACCTTTGTAGTTGTTCAAAAAAAATATATGATTGCTACTTTGCTCGTGCTATGGCTTTCAAGAGAAAATATATTGCAATTTTCTTGTTATAGTTTCAAAAACATATAGTTGCAAAATGAGCACATAGTTCCATAGAAAAAGAAATTTAATTAAAAGAGTTACAGTGTGAATTATTTAGTTTACTATTTTTTTTACAGAAAAGAAAACTACCCCTAGTTTTAAAGGAAAATAAACCTATTTCAGCTTGTTGTTGGAAGTTTGTTACTGCCTTTATTTCTTTTAAAAAATATATATAGAGAGAACATTACTGTGATAAATATATAGACAATCTATAATATATATATATATATATATATATATATATATATATAATCTATATTTTTATATTATACATGAGAGTACACACACACACACACACACATCATTAATTTCTTGATATTAAAAAAGATAGAAGGCATATAAAAAAAGAGATATTAAATAAATAATGGAGTTAGGGTTTGGAAGCCCTAACGTAGTTGTAAGTGTTTTGTTTTATATAAAAAAAAAAAAAGACATAAGGGCAGCGGCCATGGCTGCCGCTGCACCCTTGGACATTCAATGGAGGGTGGGTGGGGAGACTGCCTCTCCCCCACTCTCTTTAACTTAAACGGCACCTATGTGCCCACTGTGAACCTTCAGGTCTGCTCTGCAGTCGGTCGTTTGGCCTTCTCTCACATATTCGCCCTGCAGCTATTTTAACACTTAATATTTATAAAAATAAAAATGTGTATATATATATGCATATCTTCTCTTCTGTGAATATTTTTTCATTGCAAAAATATATATATATATATACATCTATTTTTTTATCTGTCATCTCTGGCTATGATTTTTTTAACAGCCAGTGTATAATATATATATATACACAATGACACAAAAAAAGGAGAAGACCCCTGTGTGCTGAGCCTCCATGGCTGCCATGAATAGAAAATATGTTAAAAAAAAAGAGAGAGAATAGAAAATAGAGGAGAAGAGAAGAAAATGAGAATACGGTTAGGTTAGGAAAAGGTAGAAAACAAAATACAATGGATTAGGGTTAGGGTAGAGACTTTTAGAGGGAAACTTTAATTTTGAGAATAAATAATTTGGGAAAATGGAATGCACATAATTCCTTTATTTCTTTTCCCTCGTCCCACTTTGCTTTCTAGATGTTGAAGAAAACATTGGAATAGGCTTTATGATTTTTATATTTTTTTTTTAAATCTAAATTTTTACCTTTTCCTTAAAGCCATGTTAATGCCTTTTTCATACTTTTGATTTAATTATGTTGGTGGGCTTATTTTTCCATCCTAGGCCCTTTCTTTATTTTAGTGGGTTAAATTTTTTTAAGGGGCTTAAGTGTCGTTTATTGATATAGAAAATATAATTAATTTAATCCTTTTAGATTTAATTGAGTTAGTACTTAACTTATAGGTGAAATTTAGTTAAGTGTTGACCTTAGAGGTTGCAATTAGATTAGTATCAATTTTATCACCTTGGTCTAATTGGATTGTTGAAATAATTTAGGTTATGGGTATATTTGATTTAGCTAATTATTATTATTCTTTTAAAGTTTTAGCTAGGGAACCTTTTTAAATTATTTTCCCTTTCTTAGCGAGGTGGCATTATGCTGTCAGATTTTCCATGGGTTAGAGAGGGAAAATCAAGTGATTTATTTATGCGTTAATGTATCCCTTTACTTGTTATTAAGCTTTTGAGTTATGGTTCAAATGAATTTAATTAACCTATTTATGTTATAGTTTCCTAGGTTGGATTTTGATACTTGTCAAAATCACATCACCTCATCTAGGTTAAAACTAGGGTTAGTTCATATTAAGGAATTCTACCCTCTTAGCTACGCTTCCCGCGTCGCACAACCCCCTTAGTAGGCTTTCATCTCGTAGGGGTTGTGAAAGGTGTTCGCATTACCCCGATGATCGATTGACATTGCGTCTTTGTGCGCATGCCACCAAGCCTGCTTGATGCATGCGAGAGGGTTTTTAGGGATGAGTAGAAAAGTTTTTGATATTTCATGTCATGACCACATGAAAAATGTGGACATGACATGTGTGATGTGTGTTGTGACCACATGGAAAATGTGGGCATGACATTTGGTATCAGAGCCCAAGTTTAAACACTGGGCTTGTTGGGCACATTATTATTCTGCAATAGTGTATTAATTTTAAATACTTTCTTTTGTAGGATGCCATTAAGATTGAGGTACGGATGATCACACACCAGTAAGTCAAGAGGGGCTGGTCATCTAGACCCACCTCCTAATTTAGGACCGTAGATTCTTCAGGCGTTGCAGGTAGTTCTAGAGAGATTACCACTGGTCATGAACGAGCCACGTGTTGAGCCACATGATGAGCCCCATGTTGAGCCACGTATTGAGCCGCGTGTTGAGTCGTGTGTTGAGCTGCATGTTGAGTCACGTGTGGAGCCGCGCATTGAGCCGCGTGTAGAGATACCAGTCACTTTAGCAGAGGATGGTGCATCAGTTCATAGAGCTCACAGTAGGAGCCCTCCACATCATGAGGCATGTGAGGAGGGGGTGAGAATAGAGCAGATCTATCATGGCCCTTTTGACTATGGACAGCAAGATGAAGTGGATGCACCATTCAGAGGACACTTAGACCACAGGGACCCTATCAGGGATTTACTCAGACTGAATCCACCCACTTTTCTAGGGACTGTAGAGGGAGTTGAGGCTGAGGCTTGGCTCATTAGTCTTGATAGGTGCTTCATGTTGTGTCCCTATGGGAGTAACACGAAAGTATGAGTCACAGTTCACTTACTGCATGATGCAGCGGTGACATGGTGGTGCACTGAGGAGCACAAGCACCACCTATCTTTGGACAAGCTCTCTTAGAACACAATCCTTGAGCACTACAAGACACGATACCTCTCAGAGCATTTTAGACAGTGCCGCATTATGAGTTCCATAACCTACAGTAGCGAGGTTCCACAGTTGCACGATATGAGTGCAAGTTTGTGGAGTTGTCATGCTATGCTGAGTACCTGCAGGATGAGAAGCTTCTCGGCAGCCATTTTATCAGAGGCTTAAATCCTAGCATTGCAGGACTTGTTCACATGTTGGACCCACAAACTATGAGCGAGGCCACCAAGAAGGCACTCATTGCAAAAGAGGTATATGGGTGGAGTCACGGGTCACAACCACAGTTCTAGGATCGCAGTCATCATCAGGACTAGAGGTTCCGTAGGCCCCAACCACCTCATAGGGGCAGTTTTAGTTCTACACCACTACCTCCTAGACCTTCACAGCAGCAGCAGCAACATCATCAGCAGAGGTCCAGACCACAGCAGAGGGCATAGGGTGGACATAGTCGAGGATAGAACTAGCAGCGTCCACGCAGAGATCAGCGACAGCATACACCAGCTGCAAGACCAGCTAGGTCATAGTAGTCCTTCAGAAGGTCACAAAGTTCCACGGGTCAACCTGGACAGCAGCAGTCTAGTAGGACACAAACGAATAGGTTCGAGGACCTTCCTATGTGTGTGGTGGTGCAGGATACTTAACCAAAGAGTGCTCATAGGGATATACAATAGGGGGACAACCTCATGCCGGAGGATCTAAGCAGACAGTTGGAGATGTGGTTAGATCCCACCACATGTTTGTAACAGTTGATAATCGCCAAGCCGACTTTCAGGCCTCTGTTATCAAGACTACAGGTATGATTAGGGATGCCCCCATTGCTATTTTGTTTCACTCTAGTGCTACGGATTCTTTTATCTCTCCATCGTTAGTGGAGCATTGCGAGCTAGTGGCCTCTAGGTAGGATGATAGGTGGGAGGTCGAGTTGGCCACAGGGGTCAAGATGGCAGTAGATTCAATGGTGCATGATTGTGAGCTAGCACTAGGATTCTTCACTACAGTAGCGGACTTTAGAGTTATGCCTTTAGGGTCTTATGGGGTGGTGTTAGGCATGGATTAGCTTGCGGCTCATAGAGCCAAGCTGGATTGTCACCGAAAGGCGATAGGATGCCTAGACAACCATGGCACGGTAGTAGAGATTTTGGGCATTCAGAAGCCCACAGTAGTACGCATGATCTCCGCTCAATAGCTTAAGTGTTGTATGCGGAAGGGTTGCTAGATGTTTGCCATTACAGTCAGTGATAGATCAGAGAATGAGCCAGAGGCGTCACTAGATGATCATCCCATTCTTAGAGAGTTCACTGATGTCTTTCCACTAGAATTGCCAGGAATGCCACCTCGTAGAGAGGTTGATATTCACATTGACCTTGTACTAGGTGTCGAGCCGGTGTCTCATGTACCTTACAGGATGACTACTCATGAGCTTACAGAGCTCAAGCTTCAATTGGAGGAGCTGCTTGAGAAGGGGCACATCCGACCTAGTGTCTCATCTTGGGGCACACCGGTCATCTTCGTGAAGAAGAAGGATGGGTCTCTTCGTCTATGTATGGACTATAGGCAGCTGAATAAGGTGACGGTGAAGAATCATTATCCTCTGCCTCTGATAGACAATCTATTCAATCAAATGCAGGGAACTAGGGTGCTCTCTAAGATTGACATGAAGTCCAGACACCATCAATTGTGAATTATAGAGGCGGATATTCATAAGACCGCCTTTCAGACTCACTATGATCATTATGAGTTCACCGTGGTACCCTTCGAGTTGACGAATGCCCCTACAATGTTCATGAGCCTCATGAACGGGGTGTTTCGCACATATCTGGATTGATTCGTGATCATATTCCTAGATGACATATTGATTTACTCATAGACTGAGGAGGAGCATGAGGAGCACTTGCACCAGGTCTTGCAATGTTTGAGAGCAGTAGCTTTATGGCAACTTGGCGAAGTGTGCTTCTTTAGATCAGAGGTATAGTACTTGGGTCACATTCTATCTGGCAATGGCATCTCGGTAGATCCATCGAAGATCAGAGCTATCAGGGATTGGCCAGCACCCACCAGCATTACAGAGGTTAGGAGCTTCATGGGGCTAGTAGGATATTATCATAGATCTGTTGAGGGCTTTTCCAGGATAACACACCCTATCACTTCCCTTCAGTAGAAAGGGAAGAGTTACACATGGACAGAGCAGTGTGAGAGGGCTTTTGGGGTCCTCAAGGAGAGTCTCACTACTGCTCCTATCTTAGCAATACCTGATCCAGTAGCAAACTTCATGGTATGCATCAATGCATCTTTAGAGGGATTGGGTGCAGTACTTATGCAGGATGGTCGAACAATCGTGTATGAGTCGCGAAAACTCAAGATCCATGAGCTGAACTACCCTACACATGATTTGAAGCTCATAACGGTAGTTCACACTCTTGTTCAATGGAGGCACGTCCTTTTGGGACGTCGTTTCGAGTTACACTCCGACCATCATAGTCTACAGTACATCTTCACGCAGTCGAATTTAAACACCCGCCAACGGCGTTGGATGGAGTTCTTATGTGAGTATGACTTTGATGTGCATTACATCAAAGGGAAGGAGAACGTGGTTGCCGATGTATTGAATCGGAGGCGCCACGAGATCCTAACCTTGACTTTGAGTGTAGACTTGAGAGGGCATTCATTATAGCATTTGCCAGAGGACAAGTGGTTTCTTGAGGTACAGTAGGAGATCCAGTCATAGAGGGCCCTTATAGGCAAGTTTACAAGATATTCTCTTGAGGAAAATGGACTCCTTAGACATCAACAGCACATCTATGTTCCCTGTGTAGGCGATCTTCATATAGTAGTGTTATCAAAGGCTCACAGAGCACCCTATGTAGCACATCCTGGGGTGAAGAAGATGCATGCTGATTTGAGATAGCTGTATCATTGGGTGGGAATGAGACGCGATATTGCAGATTTTGTAGCTTGATGCCTTGAGCGCCATAGGGTCAAGGCCAAGCATCAGCATCCATCATGACTTCTATACCCTCACAAGATACCAGAGTAGAAATGGGACACCATTTCCATAGACTTCATAGTTGGTCTACCTATGTCATCTCATCACCATAATGCCATCATGGTGACGGTTGCCAAGTTGACCAAGGTGGCACACTTTTCACTAGAACGCATGATGTATAATGCACCTGCAGTGGCGAGTGTCTTCTTGGATGACATTGTAAGATTACACGGGGTTCCTCATCGCATTATATCTGACAGAGATCCAATTTTAACATAAGCCTTTTGGAGGGCATTATAGTAGGCATTGGGCACTCAGCTCAACTTTAATTCAACATACCATCTCGAGACAAATGGCCAGACAGAGAGGGTGAATCAGGTCTTAGAGGACATTCTCTGCATGTATGTGATGGATCACCAGTCTAGATGGGAAGAATATATGTATCTAGTTGAGTTTGCCTACAATAATGGGCATCACAGCTTGTTAGGTATGCCTCCCTATCAGGCCTTGTATGGTAGACCTTGTAGGACTCTGCTGAGTTGGGACTACATCGAGAGAAGGGTTGCTATTGGTCTAGAGTTGGTGCAGGATATGAAGCAGCAGATTACCTTGATCAGACAGAGATTGCAGAAGGCACAAGATCGTCAGAAGAAGTATGCCGATGCCAAGAGATTGGAGCAGAGCTTCTCAGTTGGTGATAGGTTTTCTTGAGAGTGTGGCCACATAAGAATACAATTCGTGATAGAAAGGGCTCTAAGCTTGCACCAAGGTTTGTTGGGCCACTTGAGATACTGGAGCGGACAGGACCCGTAGCCTACCATCTAGCCTTGCCACCTAGCCTATCGTGCATCCACGATGTGTTTCATGTATTTGTTTTACAACATTATATATCCGATGTGAATCATGTCTTAGATTGGAGTGCCTTACAGGTAGAGGCAGACGGACAGTTGGCTTTGGAGCCAATTTACATATTGTCTCGTCGGATGCTAGACCTTCGAGGTCGAGAGCTGGACCAAGTCAAAGTTCAATAGGACCACTATGACGAGGTCATGGATACATGGGAGGATGTAGCTAGATTGAGGACACTTTATCCTCACCTCTTTGATGACTTCCAGGAGGAAGTTTAGTCTTAGGGGAGGAGGATGTGAGGCCTACTTATCTCACCTCCTATTTTTTCTTACATCATATTTACATTTCGATGACATATGACATTGGGACTGTTGATCCCATTATGTAGACTTTCTCGACTCTTTCCCTATGTTTTGATTTGTTAGATTTAGTATGTTGTGATGTGGCTATATCTTACTTGCTAGATTTCACTGATCATTATATATTATGTGACATTCATTTTGATGCTATTTGGGATATTAGTTGTGGAGTTAATGAATGGAATTACTATGTGATGTTTATCCTGAATTGATGATTAGAAATGCTATAAATTATGAATTTTGTTAATCATGTTATGTGATACTATTGAGGATTTAGATGATTATGCAACATTGTGTGTGTGCATTTTCTTTCACTTGATGAACATGTGCTATTAATCTGTTTGCGTAAGTGTGCAGGTGATTTTCCATGCCTGTGGAAAATCAGAGGTCATCCCATACCCTATGTGAAATTCGTGTTTAAACCGATCTAGTCCCAGGAGGGACCAAGGTCATATGTGTTGATGCATGATGATTTTCGTAATGTCTACATTTATGTTTAATCATGCTTAGGTTTCACTATTTCTCTTTAATTTATTAATGTGTTGTAAATGTTTATTGTTTAAATTTCACCATTTGGTGTCACTTATTTTATTTGGACATTTTCTTGTGATTTTATACAACCTATGATGTTTATTTTGGCCAAATAATGACCCTAAGTCATACCCCTAGGGTCTAGAGCCAATTTTGACATGTTAAACCATAATTTAACCTTTGTTGAGTCACTCTAACTTTACCCTAAAGTTAAGTGATGAATTTTTGAATTTGATTATGAGGTAGACAAGTCAAGGATCCACCTTGGTCATTCCCACTACTCTTGGTTTGGTCTACCTTATCTTGAAGGCTTGGGAAGTTCCCAAGGCCTTCAAGAGTGTGAGGTCCATTCCCCATGCTCTTACACATATGTGAGAGCATCTTGGAGGGAATGGGGTTGCCTTGATGGACAAGATGAGGACATGTGTCTCATTCTTATCCTCATGGAGCCTCCAAGTTGGACTCACCTCTCCACTTTGCTCTCACACATGTGTGACAGCACATGTCAGAGAGTGCGAGGTTTTGAGGGATAGGAGTGTGACATGTGTCACCTCCTCATCCCTTGGAGATAATGAGTGGGATTGTGAGGAGGAAGGAGAAGGTGACATATGTCACCTTCTCATTCCATCAGATTTTTGTGTGTAGCCTATTAAACTCCCTCTTTGAGAGAGGGAGAGGGTTCTTTTTTTTGGGTTTGTTTTTCTTTGATTATTATTTTTGAGGAGAGTTAGCTATCTTTTGGAGAATTTGTGGAGGCAAGAAGCTTGGAGGAGGACTTGGGGAGCTCTCCACAAACTCTTACCATTTTGGGCTTTAAAGGTAAGCTTCAAGGCTTTAAGCCTTCCTCTTTATTTTTACATTTCAATGTGGATTTTGCTTGTGTATTCTTTTTAATATTGGTTTTGTTGTGTGGGTTTCTTTTGTGGGTGTTTTGATGAGTCTCTACATTTGGGAGAACTCATCTTGTTGGGGTGGGAAAGGAGTCAAACTTCTCAAGGTCACCCTCATTATTTATTGAGGTATTGATGGCCAAGGAGTATTTTCAGAAGCATTGAGAAAACTTGTGAAGGCATGAGTGCCTTGGAAATGTGATTTTTGAGAAATATTAAGGCTTGAGGCCTTGTGGTTGAGATATATGAGTTATTTGAGATTTTAGGTGCATCTCTAAAATTGAAAGCAGTCCACTCTCCTACCCCAAAATCTATGAAAATGGATTAGTTGTGTGCAAGCCTTGGGAGGATGCTTATTTATTTGTATGTGTTTTTGTGAAAATCATGTTGTGGTGTGAAACTAGGTTGTGGGTGACCTCCTAGCTCGGGGGTGACTCTTCTTGAGTCAATGGGAGGGAGGTGAGCATTCTCATGGGCATGTGAAAGTTTTCCTTGGTTTATTTGCAAGTTTGGTGGCTTGAGATTTTAGAGTTTTGGTGGGAGTTTACATTTATGTGATTTTCTTTGTATGATTGTTGGAAAGCCATGGCCCAAGAGGCCTTGTAATTTTATGAGAGTAAACTCTCTTTTGTTATGTTGTAAAAAGAAAAGTATATTATATATCCAAGTTTTTTTATATGGGAGGTTACTGCTTTTGTTTTACAATGTTGTTAAAAGAAAAAAAAAGAAGGGAAATGTGACTGCAATATTGTTGTAGTTGTTTTCAAAAAAAAATACTTTATGTATCCCTGTCATTTTAAATGTGAAGTTGCTGATTTATTTTCACAATGGTTTTCAAAAAAGAAGAATATTGTTATTTTACCTTTGTAGTTGTTCAAAATAAATACATGATTGCTACTTTGCTCATGCTATGGCTTTCAAAAGAAAATATATTGCAATTTTCTTGTTATAGTTTCAAAAACATATAGTTGCAAAATGAGCACATAGTTCTGTAGAGAAAAAGAAATTTAATTAAAAGAGTAGCTATGTGAATTATTTAGTTTACTGATTTTTTTACAGAAAAGAAAACTACCCCTAGTTTTAAAGGAAAATAAACCTATTTCAGCTTGTTGTTGGAAGTTTGTTACTGCCTTTATTTCTTTTAAAAAATATATATACATAAAACATTACTATGATATATATATAAATCTTCTCTTCTATGCATATTTTTTTGTTCCAAAATATATATATATATAGATCTATTTTTTCTCTCTGTCGTCTTTGGCTATGATTTTTTAACAGCCAGTGTATTATATATATATATATATACACACACTGTGACAAAAAAAGGGAGAAGACCCCTGTGTATACCTCTGTGTGTTGAGCCTCCATGGCTACCATGAATAGAGAACCTGTAAACAAAACAAAAGAGAGAATAGAAAACAAAGGAGGAGAAGAATATGAGAATAAGGTTAGGTTAGGAAAAGGTAGAAAACAAAAAACAATGGATTAGGGTTAGGGTAGAGACTTTTAGAGGGAAACTTTAATTTTGAGAATAAATAATTTGGGAAAATGGAATGCACGTAATTCCTTTATTTCTTTTCCCTCATCCCATTTTGCTTTCTAGATGTTGGAGAAAACATTGGAATAGGCTTTATGACTTTTATATATTTTTTTGAAACTAGATTTTTACATTTTCCTTAAAGCCATGTTAATGTCTTTTTCATACTTTTGATTTAATTATGTTGGTGGGTTTATTTTTCCATCCTAGGCCCTTTCTTTATTTTAGTGGGTTAAAAAATTTTAAGGGGCTTACGTGTGGTTTATTGATATAGAAAATATAATTAATTTAACCCTTTTAGATTTAATTGGAACCTTAGTACTTAACTTATAGGTGAAATTTAGTTAATTGTTGACATTAGAGGTTGCAATTAGATTAGTATCAATTTTATCACCTTGGTCTAATTGGATTGTTGAGATAATTTAGGTTATGGGTATATTTGATTTAACTAATTATTAGTATTCTTTTAAAGGTTTAGCTAGGGAACTTTTTTTAATTATTTTCCCTTTCTTAGCGAGGTCGCATTATGCTGCCAGATTTTCCTTGGGTTAGAGAGGGAGAATCAAGTGATTTATTTATGCGTTAATGTATCACTTTACTTGTTATTAAGCTTTTGAGTTATGATTCAAATGAATTTAATTAACCTATTTATGTTATAGTTTCCTAGGTTGGATTTCGATACTTGTCAAAATCACATCACCTCATCTAGGTTAAAACTAGGGTCAGTTCTTGTTTCAAAATTCTACCCTCTTAGTGATGCTTCCTGCGTCGCACAAAACCCTTAGTAGGCTTTCATCTCGTAGGGTTTGTGAAAGGTGTTCACATTACCCTGACGATCGATTGATGTTGCATATTTGTGCGCATACCACCAAGCTCGCTTGGTGCGTGTGAGGGGGTTTTTAAGGATGAGTAGATAAATTTTTGATATTTCATGTCATGACCATATGACAAATGTGGACGTGACACGTGTGATGTGTGTTGTGACTACATGGGAAATGTGGGCATGACAATTTTGGCCTCCTGTCATACCTATTTAATATGTGTCATAAGCACTAAAATTGCATTTTAATCCTAGCCATCCACATCACACAACTGGCTTTCAATCTCAGCCATTCATTTAACTCCCTTTCCCTCTATAAATCAAACTTCATTTTCCATTCCAAACCGTCACTCACTCACTCACACTTCTTCATCAAATTTTCATATTCACTCACTCACTCACACAAGTCATTTTCATACAATCATGCAACACTTGAGCTATGTTATGCTACAACAGTGAGCAATCAATAGTCCTTCGACATCCTGCATTCTTATGCGAGATCGAGAAGAGCCATGGACATAAATCAAACCTAGCTTGAAGATCGGTTTGCTTTACATTTATGTTTTCATTTTCATGCTAGTTTGTGCTTTATGGTACTTGTTAGGGTTTAGTTTAGTTTGTTGTTTTTGACACTAAATTCTACTTTTCCCTACCTACAAAATGGTGAACCCGATGTGAAAATCTAATATTTTTGTTGAGTTTTTGTGGTCAAATTTTGCAAGTGACCTCCTGGCCCGAAACGGACCCCATCTTTAAGTCTGGGAGGCCTCACAGAGGAAGATTGACATAAAATTTGCTAGGTTTTACCTCCTACAAAAAAAATTAAATTTTTGAAAAAAAAAAATTGAGTAGTCAGCCCGTACCATATGGATCTGTACAATACGTGTTAGAAATAAAAGCAACACTACTTCAATGGAAATCTGATTCAAGATAAATTTCAACAATCTTTAAGTGTGCATTAACAATGGAGATTGTAACAAAACATAAAACCCACTATAGAAAAGATGTCAAACATGAAGAACTCAACACAATTACATAGTGTTTACATGGAAAAAAACCCTTGCAGGTAAAAAACTCCACCAGGAAAGAGGCACAAGTTCGTATTAATCTCAACAAAATTGTACAATACATCAACTACACAACTCTCTCCATAAGTCTTCAATCCGACAGCATTCCGACAGTACCTGAGTACCTAAAATCTATATTGCAGCAACAAATACATGGCAAATACTTATAAAAATATTTTCCAACTCATCCTAAGCGTTCACCTTCTCTCTCCTAAGATTCTCCAACCTATAAACATTAATTACCATCTTACAAGCATCTTACACTTGTCCAAAAATAGCCATGCAAAGATTGGGTGCCCAAGACTAAATCTAGCCTCTTACAACATCTTATGACGCGTCATAACCGTCATAGATTCCACAAAAGAGTATCTTTCCAAGATAAGAACCTTGGGCTCAATATAGCAAATATACAACTAACATATCCGTCATATGCGTCATAGAATCTCAAAATCTTATGACAATTTGCAACTGTCATAGATTCACTTACCAAAAATTATGACAGTTGTCATACATGCCAAAAATAGTAGATTCCTCAAGGGAGTACACCTACCCTCATTTATTTTGAGTTTTTACATTTGCCAACAGTAAAAGTCACTCCATAATTCCCTCCAGTTACTCTGAAATTACCCCTGCCAGTGAAACTAGTACATCTCCTCATAGATAATTATAAATTACATATAATAAATAGAATAAATACAATATTGGGATTTACAAGGTTAATGGCACCTTATCCCAACATTCTCCCACTTGACATTATACATTGTAAATCAACCCATAGAAAATTAAATAAAAATAATCAGGCACTAGAAACAAGGCCCATGGCCTCTCTGCACCACACAAACTTATCTGTGCTCACAGGCTTGGTCAATAAATCTGCAACATTCTCCTGAGTGTCTATCTTCTTCAGCTCAATCTCTCCATTTGCAACCAACTCTCGAACAAAGTGATATTGAACATCAACATGCTTAGTCCAAGCATGATAGATGGGATTCTTAACCAAACAGATAGCACTTTGGCTATCACAACCAATCTGAATGATCCTGCAATCAAATCGAATACCTGTACACAATCTCCTCAACCAAAATGTCTCCTTAGAGACATGAGTTGCAGCCATATACTATGCTTCTGTGGTGGACAAAGCAACTGTGGGCTACCTCTTATTCATCGAACTCACTACATCTCCAAATAGAGTAAACACAGCCACTAGTGGACCTTCGACTATCCAAGTCACCTGCCCAATCTGCATCAACAAAACTTTGTATGTCCAAAGATTTATTAGCACTATCAGTACCAAAATAAACCAAACAATGATCAGGAGTACCTGCAAGATATTTAAACACCCTCTTCGCTAATTCCAATGTTGTCTACGAGGGTTAGACATAAATCTGCTCAAAACTCCCACTACTTGGGCAATATCTGGTCTAGTGCAAACCATTGCATACATCAAACTCCCTATAGCACTAGCATATAGCACATTAGACATATCCTCAAAATCATCCTCAGTCTTTGGACACATATCTAATGAAAGCTTAGTACCAATGGATAAAAGAACTCTAACTGGGTTATAGTCCTGTAAACTAAACCTCTGCAAAATAGTATTCACATACTTACTTTGTGACAACCAAATCTTTCTATTAACTTTGTCCCTCCTATCTCCATTCCCAAAATATACCTTGCAGCACCAAGATCCTTCATCTCAAATGCACCTCAAAACCTATAGGTTGTTGCATATATATTTCTTCCTCAAGATCTCCATGCAAGAACACGGTCTCAACATCCATTTGCTCAATCTCCCAATCATAAGCTACAGCAATGGATAAGAGAAATCTAATAGAAGTCAATTGAGTAACAGGAGAGAATATCTCACCAAAATCAACTCCCTCTCTCTAGGAGTAGCCCTTGGCTACCAGTCTAGCATTGTAATTCTCCAATGACCTGTCTGCTTCAAACTTCTTCTTGAAGACCCACTTACATCCTATGGCCTTTCTTCCTTTGGGCAAATGAACAAGATCCTAGGTATTACAAGAGTCTAAATCCATCATCTCCTCCTGCATGGCTAATTGTCAAGACTCACTATCATCTGTATAAATAGCTTCCCTGTATGATCTAGGTTCATCGTTAGTACTCAATAAAGCATATACACAACGGAAATCTGGTGGGCTATACTTGTCAACTAGATTCCGTTGTCTTGTGGATCTCCTCAACGGTGGAGTAAGAGACTCTACTCGTTCTTCTGCATGATCATCTGCACCAACTTCTGTAACAACAGACTCATCTTCATCAGAACTACTTGAACCTTCTTATTCTTCTTCACCCCCAATCCATCATTTTGTTCTTCTTGATGTGTATCTTGTTGCTCTAAATCAAAGTGCACCTTCTTTACCTTTTCTTCTTTTTCTTTTGGTTGCTCAGGTTCAAAAATAGCTCTAAATTCCCTGAAAATAACATCTCTACAAAAGATAATCTTGCAGGTTAGTGGATTCTAAAGCTTATAACCTTTCACATTATCACCATATCCAATGAATGTACACTTTTCAACTTTTGAATCCAACTTAGATCGTTTTTCCTTAGGCACATGAACAAAAGCCTCACAGCCAAAAACCCTTAAATGTGAAACTGAAGGTTTCTTACCTGTCCACACTTCATAAGGTGTTGAAACAAGAGCCTTACAAGGAGATCTGTTTATCAAGTATAAAGTAGTACACACAGCCTCTACCCAAAAGCATTTATCCAACTGTGCATCACTCAGCATACTTCTGTCTCTTTCCATAATTGTTCGGTTCATCCTTTCTGCAACACCATTCTGTTGTGGTGTATACGGAGTTGTCTTTTGTCTGATTATACTTGCATACTTGCAAAACTCATCAAATTCCTTAGAGCAATATTCCCCTCCATTGTCAGATATTAATATTTTTATCTTTAAACTTGATTAGTTCTCTACTAAGATTTTGAATTCCTTAAACTTAATGAAAACTTTAAATTTATGCTTTATAAAATAAATCCATGTAAATCTAGATACATCATCAATGAAGGTTACAAAATAACAAGATTTTTTGATAGATTTATTATCCACAGGTCTAAACACATCTGTATGAATAATCTCTAATTTATCTTTTGTTCTATTGCTTCCTGAAGAAAATGATTTTTTATTTTGTTTACCAAACACACAATGCTCACAGAAATCAAAGTGCTCATCAAAATAAGAGAAACCGTCCAACAATTCTTTATTCTTAATAGTTTTCAATACATTATTACTTGTGTGGCCCAATCTATAGTGCCACAACATACATGTATTTTCAATAGTGGCCTCAGATACATAGGAGGCATTACAAACTGTAGTGGCTTCAAGCTTAAACAAGTTCACTCTCACCAATCTGTAGCCATGCTTGTCAAATGTCACATGCATTCTCAAATCATTCAACTTCGAAACTAAAATCAGATTTCTAGTTAATCCAAGAACATGCAAAACACCAGGGAGGGTTTTAATCCTCCCATCACTGAAATACAACAATACATTTCCTTTCCCGACAATCGGATATGAAGAGTTGTCACCAAGGTAGATATTACCTCCATCATATTCTTCATATGTGGAGAACCATTCCTTATACGAGGTCATATGAAATGAGCATCCTAAGTCAACCAACCAGTGATCATTAGAAACAAGATTACATGCAGAAAGTAAAACTTCTTCACTTGCATTCAAGGACTTATCCGAAGCACTCTCCCACTATTTCTTGGGATTTCTGCACTCCTTCACATGTCCCCTTTTACCGTAATTCCAACACTTAACTCTATTCTTTTTACCAAGAGTTTTAGGCTGGCCCTTGGACTTGTCCTTAGCCCCTTTTTGATCTCCTTTAGGTCCTCTTTCCTTAGACCTCCCCCTGACACTGAGAGCATCCCCTGAACTATCTGAACTCTTCTTCCTCAATTCCTGTGACAATAGCACTGAAACAAGAGCATCCAACTTCGGATCTGCAAGGTTAGCAATGATAGCAAGAATAACATTCTCCCAAGACTCAGATAAAGAACAAAGAAGTAAGATACATTTATCTTCCCCACTAACCTCAACATCTACTAAATCAAGCTGACTCAATAATAAATTAAAAGAATTTAAATGCTCTGCAACTGATTCACCTTCTCGCATTTTCATGAAACATAATTTTCTTTTTAAATAAAGTTTATTTACCATACTCTTGGCTTGGTAGATCTCACCCAATCGATTCCATAATTTGTATGCAGTCTCTTCCTTTGTGACATTCAGCAGCATAGAATCTGAAAGACACAAACGGATGGTTCCCCTTGCCTTCTTATCCAATCTATCCCACTCATATTGAGAGACATCGTCAGGTTTCTTCTCTTTTTGAACAGCCAACCATTGGTTTCTTTCTTCTAACAAATCTTCCATTTTCAGCTTCCACAACTCATACCCTGTTTCGTTGAACTTCTCAATGTCCATTCGAGAGGTTGATGCAATGGTGAATGCAGCCATAATAACAATCACAAGATATGCAAAACAAACACAACCAAATCTCCCACTGCAGCTACAGCTTCCACACTACCACCCAAGAGTCAAAGTTGGCCAGGCTCTGATACCAAATGTTAGAAATGAAAGCAACACTACTTCAATGGAAATCTAATTCAAGATAAATTTCAGCAATCTTTAAGTGTGCATTAACAATGGAGATTGTAACAAAACATAAAACCCACTACAAAAAATATGTCAAACATGAAGAACTCAACACAATGACACGATGTTTATGTGGAGAAAACCCTTGTGGGTAAAAACCTCCACCAGGAAAGAGGCACAAATTTGTATTAATCTCAACAAGATTATACAATACATCAACTACACAACTCTCTCCACAAGTCTTCAATCCGACACCATTCCAGCAGCACCTGAGTACCTAAAATCTATATTGTAGCAACAAATACATGGCAAATATTTATAGAAATATTTTCCAACTCATCCTAGGCGTTCACCTTCTCTCTCCTAAGATTTTCCAACCTGTAAACATTAATTACCATCTTACAAGCATCTTACACTTGTCCCAAAATAGCCATGCAAAACTAAATCTAGCCTCTTACAGCATCTTATGACACGTCATAACTGTCATAGATTCCACAAAAGAGTATCTTCCAAGATAGGAACCTTGGGCTAAATATAATAAATATACAACTAACATATACGTCATATGCGTCATAGAATCTCAGAATCTTATGACAACTTGCAGTTGTCATATATTCACTTACCAAACATTATGACAGTTGTCATACATGCCAAAAATAGTAGATTCCTCAAGGGAGCACGCCTACCCTCATCTACTTTGAGTTTTTACATTTGCCAATAGTAAAAGTCACTCCATAATTACCTTCGATTACTCTGAAATTACCCCTGCCAATGAAACTAGTACATCTCATGGATAATTACAAATTACATATAATATATAGGAATATATACAATATTGGGATTTACAAGGTTAATGGCAGCTTATCCCAACAGTACAGACCGGCCGTACTAATTCTGCGGGGTGGGTTTTTATGGTTGCAGAGTAAAACAATCTAGATCAATGCAGATTTTGTATTATATGTGGCTTTGTTGTAGGTTCTAAAGGTTCATAGCCTAGCCGACCATTGGTCAACACACAGTCGACATTGCAAAAGCCCTAGTCACAATTTTCTGCCGCCACTAAAGCTCCTCCACCACCCTTATCCTTACTCTTCTCTGTCGACTTTCCCCAATCCTTGAACGCCCTTGTTGACCATGGTTTTAGAGTCGCCTCCCTAAAAAACTCTCCCGCCAATGCTTCCTGCCTTCATTTCAACCTCACCTGGCTCAAAACCTAACAACCACCACCTAATCCTTCGTAGCCACCACTGGTGGTGACCCAACTCTTGGTCGACACCACTAGTGGAACTGTCACCACTCGTAGGCCTATTGACATTACTTCCTCACAATCTTCTGCCAACTCAACACTCTCCTATCGCAGGAGATTAAACCTCCTCAATCGCCATTAAGAATATAAAACCCTAATCCGCTTCCATATACTATTTTGGCCTCAACGCGGTTTAAGACTTAAAACCGCCTACGTTTGCATCCGAACCGCTGGTGGAATTCTAGTAAAACTGCAACCTAAATAGAATTCAAAAGTCTTTTAGTTGTTTGAGTGTTTTCTTTTAACATTTGGTCGGCCCGGGATCTAACCAGGTGACCGAGGGCATGGGGAGGGCTAATTTCCATTTTCCTTTTTATTTTTTTCTTAGGTTTTGCCCCTGGTCATATGGATGACCAGAGGCTCATCAAAACCTTAACCTTAAACTCTAACTACCAGGGTATAGACCGTGACATGTGACCACCACTAACCCAAACTGCTAGCAGTTAATGCCAGACAGCAGGCTTGTCTCTTCCTCCTACATGCCCTAGAAGGGCATTTTTTTTCTTTTTCTCATTACTTCTGCGTACGATATTGAAAACTCACACAAAAGGACTTGTTGGAAAGTTGATTCCATCAACTACACAATGGTATAGGTTTCATGAGATAAAGGTGTTGTTTTATTAGGTAAAAATTTAGTCAAAGTCAACACTCCATTTAAACTTCAAACGCTTACAATTGCAAATTTGATCCGATTTTCACGAAACATTTTTTGAAAGTGCTTAGAATTTCATCTAGTTTTTGATGTTGCTATTAGTTTTGCTATAACTAATCAGATTTTTCAAATATTCTCCAGATTTGCCTTCTTGGCCTCTTTGGTCTTCATGGCTTGCAAAGGGAGTATTTACTTGATGTTTCATGTTTTTCACACTTTCATAGAGAATTTATTGCTACTAATATCTAATTTGTAGCATTGTGGCATCCACTGGGAAAAGATTCCAAATTGAAACTACTAATCGTGGTTTTGCAAGACTTTCATTGATTTGATATCTTTTTTAAATGTATGTTTGCACATAGATTAACTAGGGGGTTCATTAATCATTGTTTGTTGTGCGTGTAAGGTGGTAGGTGTATGCTCTCACCTTGTGCAAACTCGGTGATCAAAAGCCAGACCAATCTCTTTTATGTTTTTAATCCCTTAGAGGGCTTGCCTCCTGATTTGTGAGAAGGAACGACCCAAACAGTACTTTCATTTCGGTCCGCTATATAAATAATTGTGGTTATGACGAAAGTCATCAATCACCTGGTGTCATTGTTCTATACCAATAGAAGTCTCCCTCAGTATCCATGACATGCGTGAAAACCCTTTCTAAGGGCTGGGAGGCCTCTTAAATGAGCGAACCGCCGCATGTATAGACACCAGATTATCCCAAAACATTGACTAGAAACCACTTCTTGTAGAGGCCAAAAACCCTTTTTATTTTCTAGTACAGGAGGTCAAACCTCTGAAGCTACCCTATACGTATTACTTAGGGTAGAGACAGAAAATCACTTGGTTCATAAGATCTCCGAATCTTTGGGGTAAGAGATTTGGTGTGACCGTGCCGTGGTGGGGGAGCCAGTGTCACCAATATCTCTAGTTGTCTGCCTTGTCTCAGTCTATGGAGTAATCCAAGTGGGGACTCAGCAAGTAGTATCCTCTTTCCAACCTAGGTTGTGCATGCTTACGAGTGTCTTCAAATTTGTCAAGACCAGTGAAAAATTTTGAGGCTAATCTAGGCCCTCATTCAGACTTTTACTCTGATTTTATATCAGAGTCATCCAAAACATTTTGTCTGTTGTGTTTTACGTGTGTTCAAAAATAAACATTATCAATCTCAACCAAACGCCACACCTGGAATCTATAACATTCCAACCTTACTCATATTACTCATATTGCTCATATTCCCATCCTTGAACCTAGTGCAATCCTCATTTGTCAAAATGGTTGTGATCATCAACAAATCTAGGCCAAATCCCAAACCATACATACTGCAAGGTGACCCAAAATTTGTTTATAGTGATGATGAGAACTTTGTAGATCATATTGATCATGAGAACTTTGTGGACTATGATGCATATCTTGAGGAACAAGATGAGATACAAAGACTTCAACCTATGTGTAACTCCATCCCAACACTAGAGCAAAAGATCCTAGCGCAAGAACTACAAGACATCGCCCAAACCTTCCACCAACTAGAACAACCCCTAGACCAACAAATCATACAATGATTAAAAACCATCATCCAACCACTTCAACAAAACCAACACCACAAATACAACAACTCCTAGTCAAAATCCAACAACCCATGCAATATCCATCTCTAAATCTTCCACAATATGAGCATGCTAGTACTAGTCACTCCTCACACCAAGATTACAAATCCTTAAGCCATCTTAATGCTACGCTTGATAAGGGAAATACCATCTCAAGTTTGGAATCATACACCAATCCATCTACTAGTATTCCATCATCATCCAATAGAATGTCTATCCCAAAGCCTATTAGTCCTACACCAACACCACCATCAAACTTCTCAAGCTCTAATCCATCAACCAAAGAATCCTTTGACGATTTTCTCCAAAGACTACTAGCACGGAATAGACCATCCCCATGTCAAGCACCCATTGATGAGCCTACCAAAGAACCTTTGAATGATATGTCCACTTCTTCAACCCCATCATGTGGTCCACAACCCCTCAAGCCTATTAAAAAAATTTCTCCCATGAGTTCATTGCCCTCTCATGTTGTTTACCAAGAGCCTACCCAAGAGTCATCCACTTCCATTCAAGCAAACCAAGAGGTATGTCAAGATCACAATCCTAAGCATGTGGAAATATCAAGCCCTCATCCAAATCAAGATCAAAGCATCTCTAAGTTCAACTCATCCATGACCTATATATTTTCTATGATCAAGATATTATTTATGATCATGACCCTATTCATGAGTAAATTTATCCCATTTATAGCACACTTAATCCTATTTCCGCTCCCATTTATGATCAAGGTTATATCTCTGATCATGAAAACCATGATGATCCTCTTAGCCAAACTTTATACATTTCATGATCAAGAGATTATCACTCCACCTATCTCTACTCCCATAACCATCCATAAGCAAGATATCAAAATTGCTCCTATCCATCCTCCACCTACCCCTATCCATAATTCCACAACATCCATTTCCCTTGATGAGACACATGCCTCCCATTTAAGCATAGAAGATAAAACAAATAACTTGGATTTTAGTGAACATAATGATACTCAAGATCCTAATGATCCTTCCCCATCACCCCTATCAACCCCATTTCAAATCCACCATCATATCCTATTGGTCTTACCACCTTCATCCATGAATGTTCCTCCTTAGGAAAGCAACAACCATTATCCACCACTTCACCTTCTCCATGCAATAATGAACTCAAGTCTAGTGTCCAAACTACACCTAGTCCCATAGTCCACCACATACTCCAAAACATGAACTACCAAGGTAAAAGCTTAGGCCTTCATGAACAAGATATTTTGGAACCAATCCATGTCAAAGTCCCTCCATGCTCATATGGCCTTGGATATACACCCCAAGGTAAACAATCTAAAGATGTTGGTAATTCCTCCATTCCTCCTAAGTCTACCACTTTCCATCACAAATCTTATCATATCGCCAAAACATACGTTGCCATTCCACCTCCATCATCCTATAGGTGTCAAAAGCATGTGACCATACACCTTCCACCATCTAATCTACCCCCACTTCTTCCAACTCCTAATATCCCTCCATCTATTTTACCACTTCTCCCAACACCAAATCCATCCATTTACACATTCCCTCAAATTCCTCATCATAGCCAATCAATGCACACATCGTCTAAACATAAAGCTTCCACCATGTCCATGGGATTCAAAAATAAACATTTGGATGCCTCTACCCATAAAGCCAAAAATCCTAAGGGTCCTAATGCCTTAGGACATCAATTCAAAAATTCAAAGAAAAGTACATTCAAGAATCCATCTAAAAGTCTATCCAAGCCCATACCTCCAAAAGAAAAGGCTAAAACTAAAATGGTTTGGGTACCTTAGCAAAAAGAAAGCAAGTCAAATGAGGCATCCGCATCACAAAAATCCCAGCCATCCTCTTCCATTCAAAAGTCCCACTCCATTCAAAAATATCAAATTCCTCCATCCCACAAGTCAAGCAAAAATCATAAAAGTACTAAGTCCATGTGGGTACCTAAGTCACTACATCCATCCCCTAAGCAAACATCTCCATTACTTCCTACACCACATCCAAATCAAAAGCTTCAATGTTTATCCAAGTGTGTGCAACCATTGGTCATGGTTCCCTTTCATTCCAAAACAATTTCACATACCTCCATCTCCCCATCTTTCACCTATTATCCTACATATCTTCCTCATCATTTTCCTATGGTCCATGCTTTTGGATAAATCTTTCATCCACCCTTTCGCATACGTCCTACATAATCCACTTTGCCCCATCCATTATCCTTCCTTTCATAATCCACTATCTTCCCTACGTAGTCCATATCATAATCCACCATCTACCTAATCCCACTTCCTCTCATCCAATCCCTTACCAACATCTATGAGCATCATGTTTGACATGGTCCATGTGTGACATTTATCTCTAATGGGACACTATCACTTTTCATGGAACTAGACACTTGAGTCCCTCCTATCCATATTCCCCTTCTCCCATCCAAATATTCCAAAAAATCAAAAAAAATAATAAAAAGAAATTCTTTCGTCCAACGGTGAAAACCACCCTTGGTGGTGCCTTGGATAAGTACCATGATGAAAACCTAGCAAACAAGCATCATGTGTAGGTTGATCTTCTATGTCACTTACACTTGGGAGCACATTGTCTTATTCACACTATCATTTCTATCCTATCATCCCATTTCCATACCATATCCTATCTTGCCTTACCATCTTACCATCCTTGGCTATCATACCCATATACTTATTATTTTGAGTCCATTCATCCTCTCTTCCTTCTTTTGATCTTCATAAAGATATAAGGGAAAAATGTTGACAATTGCTTTGGATATATTTTGATATACCTCATCCTTCCAAACAAGCCTATCATTATCCTATTGTCATAATATTTGTCATAAAAAATCCTAAGTATTGCACCTAGAATGGGGCATGTTATTTCTATGCGACATAGTCTTTTGAGATCACATCCCTTCCACTATCGCCTATCCTTTTATCTATCCATTCATCATGCACTTTCCATGGTCTATTCTTTTATCCATTCACCTATCATGGGCCTCTCACTTCGTTTATTATTGCCCGTTCATTTATCCATCTTACTTCCATCCTTGCACCTAGACTTGGTTTTCCCTTGTCATTGATATCTAGCACAAAGGCTACCCAAATTGTCATCCATTGACATCCCAAAACATTTCAAAATCCAAAAAATCATAACGTTGCAAAATCCAAAAAAATTACAACATTTCAAAAATCCAAGCAATAAAAAGCAACCCAATCATCAAATCAATTCTTCCAGTCAATCCAATCAATGAAACCAATCCAAGCCATGATCCAAATGCAAGTCAATCCCTAATCCATACTAATCTAGTCAAACTAATCGACACACATCATCCAATTGCATCCTTGGTTTTGTTCCAATCTTGTTGTCAACCAAATCAATCAATCAATCAATCATCATAATCAATGGGATATATCATTCCCGCATCCTTGTGTTGATCTAGGGATATATCGTTCCCTGCAATGACAACACTAAATCAATCAATCATCAATCAAATCCTGGTGTTGATTCGCATGGCCAACAACACTAGTATCAATTAATCAATCAATTGTCTTATACAGAATGTTGCATTGTCAAAACCAAACCAGGCGTCTTATACGGAATGTATCATTTCCTAAAACCAGACATTATCATTATCATCAATCAATCAATCATTGGTTTACAGCTTGACAAGGGCAATACCTTTGTTTTTGAATCGTGTGTGTTTGTTTGCTTGCATGTGTTATCATTTTATCTTGCATTTGTATCAAATCCGAATCATTCCCAGCTAATATTCTTATCTTGTATCTAGACAAGGTTGTATTATGCTGGGGCATGAAACAAATCACCACCTTGGTCTTTATACCTTGGTGCATAACATTTGGTGCTATATCAAACATCAAGGTTTCTCACCTTCATTGCAACATAACGCATCCCTTTCTTCTATCCATTCTGTTATCTTTCTCTGACTAATTCCTTTCATTTCGAGAGCCTACCCATGTTTGTCCAACCCGCCTATCCTCTCGAGGGGGCATCATCATCCTATCCTTTCATCTTCATCTCGTTACCTTAACTTCTTTGAAATGATGTTACTCAACATAAATCTCATCATCTCAAAGAGGGGCAAAATATACATACCTAAATTTGACTATATCTTACGACATTACATTTCGACATAGTTTGTCCTAGGTCCTCTTTATGACCCCTTCCATCAGTCTCATTAGTTAAATAAATTATATTTATTTAACTAATTTCTCTTATCTATTTATCCTCTTCTTGCACCAAATTAAATAAATCTTATTTATTTAATCTCATTTTCCTCCATCATCCAATTTAAATAAATTAAATATTTATTTAAATGCCACTTGTCTCTCATGATTTAAATAATTTTATTATTTAAATTACTTATTCTCACTCACATCCCTATTCTTATCCTCATTCATTGTGTGTCATAAGCACTTTCTCTCCAAAATAAATAAAAAATCTCATTTATTCCCACTATTCTCCTAATTTTGGCCTCTTGTCATTCCTATTTAATATGTGTCATAAGCACTAAAATTGTCTTTTAATCCTAGCCATCCACATCACACAATTGGCTTTCAATCCTATCCATTCATTTGATTCCCTTTCCCTCTATAAATCAAACTTCATTTTCCATTACAAACCCTCACTCACTCACTCACACTTCCTCATCAAATTTTCATACTCACTCACTCACTCACTCACTCACTCACTCACTCACCCACTCACACACACACGTCAATCATGCAACGCTTGAGCTCTGTTATGCTACAACAGTGAGCAATCAACAATCCTTCGACATCCTACATTCTTATGCGAGATTGAGAAGAGCCATGGAGATAAATCAAACCTAGCTTGAAGATCAGTTTGCTTTACATTTTTGTTTTCATTTTCATGTTATTTTGTGTTTTATGGTGCTTGTTAGGGTTTGGTTTAGTTTAGTTTGTTGTTTTTGACACTAAATTCTACTTTTCCCTACCTATAATAAGAACACAAAAAGATGTAAGAAAGTTATCAACTCCGATTGGCTCAAGAACTCTAGGCCTACCATTGCCAGGTGGCCAAAGAGCATATATCACAGTAAATTCCGCAAAGAAGTAGGAGATTTGATTACACTCTTGAGTAGAGTCAAAGGGCTCCCAACATGTAACACATTTTAGGAGTGCATGTATCAATATATTTCTATCATCAAGAAGGGCAATTAGAAAATCTTCTGGGGTAAACAAATTAGTGATGTTATTTGTCACCAACTCTCTAAGGTATCTACTTCTCTCAAGTTCTATATGACATTATCTGGTCTATGTTGCAGCTTGCATGAGGCACTTTTCTGGTTTGTCTTTCGTTGGTGATAGAAGGAAAGTACAGGTGTATGAGTATGACCCATAGTTGACTTTGAAAGAAAGTCTAAAGCATTATAGAAGGGTTAATGATGCTTTCTTTTATAAATACATTTGCATGTTTGATAAGGACCTTGTAAAAAAGAGAGTTTTAGATGTAGCATGGGAGTAGGTAAAGAAGGTTGGTTGCATATTCCTGCAGTTCCCAACCTTTACCTACATCAGGGTAGGAGGTTTCAGTGAGAAACCTTACATGTTGCCAAGGTATCCTAGTGATAAACTAATATTGATGGAATTGTGCAGACCGATGATAAATGTGCACAAGAAGCAGTCAAAGGCTTACAAGCCTGGGTTCAAGTTTCCTATCAACATTGGACAACTCCAAAGTCCACATTGATGGAAACTAAGCTACAATGGATTACTCTCAAAAGGTTCAAAAGTTGGAATGACTTTGATTACAGTGGAATGAAGGACAAGTTGAAAGACAGTTACACTCATGTCCACAAGATAGAAGACATATGGGTTGAGTGTAGGATAGATGAAGATGTAAGGAAACTTGACTACAACCAGTTAACCTTGGAACAAGTCAAGGATTTGAGGCTTGCATATGTTCCTAAATATATGGAGGATGATGGTGATATATTGGATCCTCTATATGAGGGTAAAAAAATTAATTCCACAACATTTGTACAAGTATGATTTTAGCCAGGAGGTGCAATACATGATATTTTTACTCAGCAGAATGAGTGGAAGAGAAAATGCTAGCAATTTTGAATCATGGATGTATGGCCTCATCAGGATGGTCATAGAAAACAAACAAATAGTCCAATGGGCTAAAATAATCAGTGACTCCATAAATTCCCAAATGGTGAAGTGGAGGGGGATGAAAGACAGAGTATTTAAGATTACTTCCTATCTGGTATATGCATGTGCAACCAAAGGGACTTTTGATGGATTGCAAACAGTGGGGAGAATGGAAAAGTTGCCACATGAGAAGACACCCTGGGAGCATTATCCCCAGCTGGAGAGGAGGCAGTCAGTACAACATTACAAAATGGTAAAAGATTGTTTCATAATGCATTTGGTTAGACTCCTGGAGGGAGACAAAGCCAAGAGGTTTCCCCTGGCAGCAATAGAGAAGATACACCCATATGGTGCCTAGTTTATTCAATCCAAGACATATTCATACATCCGGATGGAGGGGTTTAGTGGAAATCCCTTCATGCTTCCCAAGTACCCAACAGACAAAGTTCTCTTGATGGAGATGGCTAGACAGCTAATTCCTACCTTGGAGATGTCTAAGAGAAAAGAAGGAAAGCAATATATAAAGTTCCCTTTGGAGATCAATTGGTTTATACTAGGATCAATGGATAGTGCTAAGGCAGCAAAAGCGAATTTGAAGAGCTTGCACTTATAGTTATTTCCATTAGTAAGGGACTATGATCCTTACCATAGGATAGAGAAACGTTTCAACAAGAAATACAAACATGTCATGCATCTAGAGGTCTACTAGGTTGATTGTGATGACGAGCATGAAGTAAGAAAGAGGGAATACCAAAGGTTGGCCCTTAACCAAATGAGAACCATGAGGCAACCAGAGGTACCCCCCATATAAAGAAAAATAATGATGACATCATGGATCCAGAGTATGAGAACAATAAAATATATGAGGCATTGGCGCCTCCTGATTGGACCCAACCGAATGACACATCCATTGATGTCCTCACTGCCAAGTAATGGCAAGAACCAAGAACTGGCTAAATAAGAAGATCAATGAATTGAAGACAAAAGGTGTTGTCATCACCTTTGATAAGAAGATAACGATAAAGGAACGATAAGAGCTAGACTTCGATGACTTCCTGGTACATAAGAGGTAGGTCTTAGAGACCAGATTAGAAGAGGTAGGTCTTAGAGACCAAATTAGAACAACCCAACTCATCAGGAGCTGCAGAAAAGCCTACTTCCAATGGTGTTTCATTGGTGTATCAACCACCATCACCTCCCCAGGGTGCACATGCAAGGGCAATCCCAATCTCTGTGCCAAAAGTGGCAGTGATGGAGAGAGAGGAGTGTAGAATCCGAGTCAAATAGGGACAAGCATAGAGAAGGGGAAGGATGTCCTTCAAGGGATTAACATCCCCAAACAATCCAGATACCAAGGTGTAGCAATGAGAGGAGCAAGACCACCTCCACTTCACACACAGGTATAGACAGATCCAACCTTGAATGTGGTGAAGGGGCTCCAATATAATGTGCCTGCTCAGAATATAATAAATGTGAAAACTAAAATGGCACAACAGGCCATAAGTAAGACATTGGAGAGGGAGGTGAGTAAGTCATTTCCATTAAATGGCACTGTGGATTTAACTGAAGATGTAGTCAAGGATGTGACTAATCATTCCCTAGAGACTATACTCCAACATATTGAATCGGTAGCTACAGGGAGTGCTAAGGAAGCACAAGATAAAAATAGTGACAGGGCAGAATCCCCTAATGTGGAGGTGCATATGGGACCCTTGAATGTCCTAATTGAAACAATGACTAGTCCCCAGGTAGTAGACTTGACTTATCAACCTAAAGGTGGGGATAAGGAGGAAGAAGTTGTCAAAGATGATTGGGCACAAGAGAACATCCGGATGGATGTTGATGACAAAAGTGGTGATGTTCATGATGAAGAAGCACAATGGGATGTCCCTATGGATACGGATAAATAAGAACAGCAAAATATCCAGATGGACAAGCTTGAACAAGAACCGACATCAGGACCACTTGTGGATATAGGAAAGAAAGTTGATGAGGATGATCAAAGGAAACAAATACAAGATCCTCATCAAGATGATTAGACAAAGGGACATGAAAACATCCAAGAGACAGATGTACATAAAGAGCTAGTTGAGGATATGCCCAAGGATGACATGATCCAAAAGAGATCAATCGATACATCACATGCTGATCAACCACCCCTAGAGCAAGAAAAGATTCATGAAGATAGTGGGGCTAGTAAAGATCAATTACAACAAAAGAGGGTAGAGATTCTTGTGGGACAGGATGATGCAAGCAAAGACAAGAAAACACAAGATGCTCAAATTGAGCAACATGACCAAGTAGGTTCAAGAACTACTACATCCTCATGGATATCATCAGATGTTGGACATCCATAGGAAGAACAGGGGCCCTTTGATTTCAAGTCCTTGTTCACATTGGATCCCAATAAACCAGAGAGAAAGGCTAGGACAGTCTCAACGATAAAGAGGGATGCAGTGACAGGGAAACGAATAGCTCAAATAGTTGTACCCATGGTAGATAAGGCCAAGGGAGAAATAAGGCCAACGGAATTTCAAGTTACAACAATTGACTTAGGCCACGCCACTAAGGAGCAAGAAATCCAAGGATTGAGAGATCATACGGACGCAGTGGAGGCCAGAATAAAGAAAGCCAAGGCTAAGAAGAAAATGTATAAAGAACAAGTTGCACAATTGTAGGCTTTTGTAAAAGCGTTGGTAGCACTGACAAATGTCCAGATCACCACTGCTACACCATTGGCTCTGATATCTCAATAGGAGATAGCTGGGTTAGATATCCAGAAACATCAGGCACTGGTGATGGATAAATGGTTTATCAAATTTTTGAAGGAAGGAGAAGAAATAGTGAAGACCTCATTGTCGAATTGGGACACGCCTAGCAATTTGAAAAGCAAGGCAAACAAACTAAAGGAGGTCGAACAGAGATTAATAAAGAGTGGTCGAGACTTTACTACACTCAAAGATATGAGGAAAGCAGATGTAAACACCCTCATAACCAAGAAAGTTTTGACTCCTCAAACGCGTCCACAAGTAGATAATTGTTTTGAACACATAAGGTTTGTGGTAGATGTTTGGAAAAGATGTAATGCCAGAGCTATTAAGATGCACGAACTTATGGCAAAGGAGCTAGAGATTTTGGAAACTCTCGAAGGCGAGGTGGAAGGAAAGATAGAAAATCAAGATGAAGATTTTGCCACCAAAGCATTTAGAGATAACTTCAGCTTAGCAACAGAGGATCCTATCCAGCAATTCTCTGAGGAGATTATTGATAAAGCCACGTGTATGAAATCTTATAATGAAGAGCTGGATGGCCAAACTAATAAGTGGATATCTTTACAAGAGCAATTGAAGGCTCAAGAGCATGCCGCAGAGAAGATCAAGTACAAGGCAGGGCAGAGATAGATAATGCCATCCAGACATATGAGTTCGTTCAGGGTATTGGATGCAGAGTAACTGAAGGGGGATCAACATATGAAGAATCAGATGGCGATGCAAAGTAAAAAGGTCACGCTGACCAGGTTGAAGATTCTGAGGATATTCCAGAATGCCAATTGTATTCCACTAGATAGTTGCCAACTGGCAACTTGTGCCACGTGTATTGTTCTGTTGACTAAGTCAAGAGATTCTAGACCATTGATCTTTTGAGATTGATCCTGATCCTTAGATCCTTTGTAACTGAAACTCGTCCTTGTTCTATAAAAGTATGGAGATTCTCATTTGTAAAATATTGGAAGCTTAATTGAGATAAAATTGGCTATTCATGAGCACTTAGTAAACATTTTGTTGCTCTGTATTTCCTCGCTATTCTTTCTTGAGATCACATGTATATGTGTACTCCTTTGCATGCTTGAATGAAGATAACATTTTGATTACAACTTATCGTATATCCTGCGTAATCTGTGAATGATTTCTTGTCTGTGAATGATTTCTTGATGTGTAACTGTGGATTGTTGCGCTCTACTGAGGTGCATCTGCAAAGTGCATGTTGTTTTCATTCTTTACCTTTGAATATTCACATCAGTCATATGTAGTCGTGGACTATCCAGGGGAAATATGGTTCAGTTTTCTTCTCTTTCGTAAAAGTATCTAGGATGCATGTGGATAAGTGATCAAACTTCACTTAATTTCATTGAATTTACAATTTTAGTTTGTTTTCTTTTAAATTTCACAAATATCATCATCATAACTGCAAATATTGATAAATGACAAGCAGAATATGAATAAATATGCAGATATCTGTAGATAATTGAACATTTGGTGCATATTTGGGTAAATTGTATGTAACATTGAAAATATCATGCAAATAATTGGAAATTATGACAAAGAACATAGAAATATCAACTTGTAGGCACAATATTTACAAGAATTTAAGTGCAGAAGTAAAGAATAAGCAAAGTTAGAAAGAACTGCTCACCTCCTTTTGAAGTGCAAAAGCCAATTAACTAACCCAAAAGCACATTGGGAAAAGCAAAATTGTAAATTTTGTGATACTAATGAAATTGTAGGCAAACACCATTTGTTCTAATATGCCCAATCCTTAATAATGTGAGAAAGTAACTTTCTGCAACTTCAAAATTCTACTACTCTTCACGACCTCTTATCTAGAGTTCCTACACCTTCGTCTTCGTCATGTTCAAACATAGAAATTATATTATGAAAAATATTATATTATGAAAAATATATAGTCCTGTTTCTATTTCATACATATATCACTCTTTTTATTTTTCAGGGCACTTCATAATCACACACTCATCAAAACCCAAAAGAACAAAACAAAATAAGGAATGCAACATTGATGACAATTTTTAGAATGACATTCACAAATGAATGCTTCTGAAGAGTTGAAGAACGTGAAAGCCAACAAAGATGGTGATAACAATAATAGCAACTTCATTGATGTATCGAAACGAAGTTAAAGACAATGCAAAACGTACATCTAAATGATGTATTTTGATAGGTTCTACAGACCAATTTGGTCCAAGGGATGTTACATTCATCATTATCATTAGATTCCAGCTGTGATCATAGCTACATATTTTGATGGTGAAAACACAGAACAGAAATGCCTCAATGATTAGACACTGGCTCTACACAATCTCACAACCAAAATGGTTCAATAATTCATCAGATTGAGGAAAACCAAGAATGTTTCTTCAGAGGCCTGTGAATGGTCTTCAGGCAGCTTGCAAGCTGAAGCAAGTCATTGATTCCAGGATTCCAGGATATAGGCTTCACAAATAAATAATCCAGTCTGTAAAAATTACTTCAGTTGGAGATAAATGGTTGGATGACAAGCTATGTAAAGTACCATGTGTCCAGGATTATGCAAGAACAATTAGAAGTCGTGTGGATACATCTTATTCTTATGACAATGCCCCATGAATCTCTGTGAAACTGGATTGTTTTAATATGGCAACCCTGAACAAGTAATGTTGGAAGGTACTGTCAGACATGTGGCCTAATGTTGAAGGTAGGCATTCAGTTATTAATTATATATATAATGAATTTCAAGATTTATAGGTGTCAGTGGATTCAATTGTTCTTGAAAGATGGGACCACGGAGATGGATGTATAGACTTCTGCAGCATTTTTCAGACCTACTTAGTTACAAGATTTTAAATGAATGCCCAAAAGCATGAGAGAATCCTGGCTATGTTGGAGTCGAATGTTACAACAAAGCAGAAATACTTACTTAACAGAGTGCTGCTGGTGATAGGCAATTCATTGCAGCAAACCATGGATTTAAATATTTTCATATTGTTTCAATGGAGGATGTGATCGGTTAATCATATTTTAGCCATTCTATTTGTGTAACCTTCAACCTTAATAAATGTTGCAAGATTTTAAATGCATGCCCAAAAGCGTCAGAGAATCCTGGCTATCTTGGAGTTAAATGTTACAACAAAGCAGAAATACTTATTTAACAGAGTGCCGCTGGTGATAGGCCATTCATTGCAGCTCAACATGGATTTAATCATTTTCATATTGCTTCAATGGAGGATGTGATCGGTTAATCATATTTTAGCCATTCTACTTGTGTAACCTCCAACCTTAATAAATGTTGCAAAGCACCAGCTACAGAGGCATCAACAAGGCATTCAGATGCAATTGAAACATTTAGAGTAGCTAAGATCTTCCAATGCATCATATATTTCCAGAATTTAGAAGTAAACAACCCAAAAGTTCCAGTAACAGGTTACCATCGGTAAAATAATCTATTAAAGTTATCTTTTCAAAATAAAGCTCCAGGGGCTAGATTCTATTTGAGAGCTTAGTTAGACCTGTAGTAATTGGAAAGCCTTCTAGAAGTATGTGCCAAAGTATCTAATAATCTATATGATGCACACATCTATTTGCAAGTCTGAAGCTTGTTTCAAGACAAGATGTTGGGATGGCTAACACTCCACCGCGGGTTGGTTGTTAGGCAAGGTTTCACAAAGCTAACTTTAAGTTTTTTATGTAGGCTTTGTGGTAGAAAGTAAACCTGATCATGTTTTCTGCAAATGCCTTTCTCCTAAGCCTTTTTAGCCTTGTTTTCAGGGAAAGTTTTATTATGTATTTAATGCCCCCTCTGACTTGGCGAGTGCCACTCCTTGGAGACACTTCAACAATTAGGAAAAGCTTCAACTTTTTAGGGCACACAGTTAGGCTGACAGCTATTGGATTCTTGGAGAAGTCAAGGTCCATGTCATGTCCCCTTCTCGAGCATAAGCCTTTCAAAGACCCTTGGCCTATCTTTTAATTTTCTGTAGACTAAAGGGGTGGAATCAGGGAAATATTTTAATAATTAAACTTAAGTTGTTTGAAAAATAACTTTAAGTTATATTTAAAAAGAACAACTTCTGTTTATTATTAGAAAAGGTTGTTTTTAAAAAGTGAGTTTTTAAAGTGTCAGGGTACAAAACATAATGACACTTAAGTTGAGGGAAAAAGGACAAATAATTAAAAATTCACTATTTTCTCCCAGAAGGCTATATAAATGGTTTTTGTGCACATAAAAACTTCCTAGCTAATTCATTTTATAATTTGCTCTGAGAGAGAACTTGAGTTCTTCTATTTGCATGAGGACGAAAACCCTTTAGTGAATCCAATTTCATGGACGAAAACCCTCCTAGCTGGTACCCAGAAATCACCTTTGTGCTGAATATTTGAGTATTTGATGTATTTTGAGTTGCTAATAAAATTTGAGTTCCTTATTTTGTTCTATAATACCCAGCAGCTGTTTTTTTTGGGTGATTTTGTGGAGTGTGAAGGGACCATACAAATTTATGTTAGCTTTTTCAGCCATATCAACTGCTCCTATATGGCCGTACACTTTCAAGGGGTTGTACCATCATTGCTCGCACATTGGGCTCCTCATACAGGCCTTACAACATGTTTAAAAAGGAGGGTGACTACTGTTCAAGTTGAAACACCCCAGCTTGGGTGACTTTAATTGAAGGAAATGCTGGCCATACCATTTGAGGGTACTGCCATACCTTGCTGCTGAAGAACCATACCATTTGGAGGCTCCTATTAGAGCCGTATTGTTGCCAAGAGGGGCCGAACTGGTCTGATTGAAGTCTGTAACAGTCGGTGCGAACTCCAGCAAGCCATACAAGTGATAATGAGGTCGTACAAGTGCAATAAAGGGGTCCATACAGTTCCGATTTGACAGTGGGCAGTTTCAGATCCTAGGTTAGTTTTCAAGCATTGGTGGTAGTCTTCATCAGCAAATAAGTGTTTCAAAATTACTCCAACTTGCCCAGTTTACGTGAGTTAATTGTCATTTGATTTTCTAAATATTATGCTCTAATCCTTGTGCTGCAGAAGTGTGAATTTCTGATTCAAATAATATCTCAATGTGTGCTGATAGTTTATGTTCATTTTAGTTACCAGTAGTTCATACATCATTCATATTGTAATACCGGATGGTAGTACCGCCGAAAGTCATGCATTTCATACTCATAATATCGTAAAATCAGATGGTATACCGCCAATTATGTGCATCTCAACATAGAAGGTCTTGGTCGGTTCACCGCTAGACCCTTCTGCATTTCATAGCCCTTTTTGGCATTGATCGGGTCTATGCAATTAACCATTTTGGCTTGATCATATTCCCTTGTAATCTACCGATCGCTTTGCATTCTCTAAGCATGCTTGTCCACCAAAGAGGTGTCGATTTGGGTCGGCTCTGCCGCCTGCATGCTTTTGGTCGTCTTGCCGCCTTTACTTCAGCAATGCATTCATCTAGATAGCTTGTGTGTTGTCCAAACACCGTATGCTCTCACCTTGCCCACACTGAAAACTTGGCAGTCAGAAAGTGCCAGGACTTGCATTGCATTCCTATTTTGTAAAAATCAAAAAAAAAATTGGTGTGGGTCTTTACAGCCCAAGGCCACATTTCACATGGACCCATCACCTTTCAGCTTAGGCAATCCAAGGTATTCAAAGTTAAACAAGAGCTCACTTTACTTGTAAGGAGTTAATTCCAACATATATATAAATATGTTAGTCATTGCCTCTTGTGGCTGAGGATCAGATGTCTTAGGACGAGACTTTCATCGTAACCCTACTATTAGATTAATTCTTTTTTCTGTTCCATAAAGTAGTACAAGATGCATTTCTTTTGTGCTTTGCTTTTAGTTACTTTTTAAAATCTAAGATATTTTCATGTTAGTACTTAGAAATTCTCTTTTATACTTGACTGTATTTTCTGAGTATCATTAGCCTCGTTGGTTATTTGTGGAAATCAATATTTTTTTTTTATCATTCTTTCTTATAAAAATATTAAAAAAATAATAATAAGGTGAAGATAAAGGCATTGATAGAGAGGCAATACTCATAGTAACATGGTTAAAGCAACAGTGCTACGTGCTCTTGACTATGACCTTATAGAGCTTGGAAAGTGAGTCTACTGGTGCAAAAGAAGTAACATGTCATAGAAATTGAAAACTGAATCTACTGTTACAAGAGAAGCAACAAAGCAATATAAAAAATTTAATAGATATCATATCATCGAGTCACTAGATGATCTGTGGTCTTATTTGCCTTTTGCTCTTTATTTTTTACTTTGATGTTTTGTGGTAATGAACTTATTAGTCATGGCTGACGTTGAAGGACCGGTAGAACCCACAATCATACTAAGAGGATTTGTGACATTCTTTCTTAGGGTACAGAGATCTCTCAAATCACTTGTTTTGTCCATATTATATAGAAGTTTTTTGGCAGATATCAACCAATCCTCAAGAACTACAGGCTGGACTTGGCAAAATCTAAAGAGAACTTAAGGTTCCTTCTCTTGTATTGGCAGAAGACCAATTGCAAAATTTGTGACTGATAGCTAGAAAATGAGAGGTGTGACTGATAGCTACAAAATTAGAGGTGCTTCAACAAGTACTGTTCTATGGTAGATATATAGACCTTTACCAAATTTGATAATTTCCTGTGCTGTCGTAAACATTCCAATTTTATAGGCACAAATGCAAATCCAATTTTTACAATATTCTTCTCAGATAATACCTATGGGCTATAACAGATGTTTTGCCAAGCTATCTACAACTGGCAGTTTCCGAAATCATTTTTCTACCTTAGATGCATCTGCCTTTTCAACAATCAAAAGGAAATAGGGGATTGTCTCTATTGTCACAATATTTGCTTCTCATGCATGTATTGTAGGAAACTCTTTAGCCTTCATTCTACAGCATTTTGGGCTCCTATCTTGAAGGGGAAAAATCCACAGTGCAACAGTTATAGCAGTTTCAGAATTTGCTTCAACTAATAGTATCTAGATGGCCTCATATGGCTGCCTTGTTATAGAGGCATAGGGAAACATACTATCCGCATGGTACCTCACATGTGCCTTCTTTTGGTTAACAGAGAACCTTTTCTTAAAAAAGATTCTGCTTAAAGTGAGTTTGCTACAAGAAAAAAGGTGACGCTTTACTCAAGAAACAAACATACAATTTCATGGCAGATTTCCATTACAGGTTCAACACATGACTTTGATGCAAATGCAGTGAAAAGAACTGTTGAAACAAGAAAAAAATACCCCACAAGTGAAATTCAAAGAATCAAATACAGCACCTACATTTTTTTAAAAGTGGTCATGGCTGGCATATACTGGAGGTTGCTCGCAGCATTTTATATTTTTCTTTTCAGGAATCCCTTTCCCAAGGCCTTTACCAGTGATGGCAACTGTAAGAGAATGATAGACCCCAGCAATTGAGCAAACGTTCGGGTACATCTTTCATTGTTGGTCCCTGTTTATGCTTTCATTGTTGGCCTCAAATTTATCAAGACCATCATTAAGGCCCAAATCTTTGGCAACCAACCATTCTCAACCTTGTTCATGGCCTCAACAAATTCTTCAAGTTCCAATTTATTTGATCTTCTTCATAAACTTATTGAGAAAAGGAGAGGCCTTGAGGAAGTCCTCAGCATACAATACCCATAATATTTATGTATTCATCAATAATAGCCAACAGATTTGCTACTTCCCTTTGGAAAATGTCTCACTGCTGATATATCTCCAAAAATGCCAAGAACATGGTTTCAATACCACCATTGTAAGTCCAATCAGAAATCTGGAAATGTTATTGCATAATCCCTATAGCAAAACGCAGATATCTGGAAACAATACAAGGAAATGAGTGCTAATGACTTGATTTCTTGCAACAGCAAACTAATTTCAATAACAATGGGCTGATTTCACTGTAAATGTCCAATCTGCTTGAAAGGACAACAGTATTATGATGGTAGCAGCAGATTTGGCTATAACAACAGCAAACTTAGTAGTAGCATCAGTAGGATTCAGCTAAATAATAATAATTTTGGCACTAATTAGCTAAATGATAGTAATTTCAGTAACATAAACCCCTCATAATTGGAATATATCAAGTTTTAGAAGAATATCATTAAAAGAAAAACAAAAGTAGGGTAGGAAACTTTCCTGTGAAGGTGTGGAAGCTAACTCAGGCCCAAAATATATCCAAGAACAGGATGGACATTGCACTGGGCCACCAAGACATCCCCCACAAACTATTATACAAAAGCATTCCCAGATACACCCCCACATTACTACCTGATAGCCTATTATAGCTAATCTTTCAACTTTGATTACTGTTTGGTTAATAAAAACACTTGATTTCATTAAGTAATATGTCATGCCCCCGACTTTTCCTTATACTTAGGAAAATCACAGCAATATAAATACATCAACCAAACTAATTAATTCCCCAAAAAGCTGTGATTAAATAGTCGATGCCTTTGCCGATAAGGGCGTGGTTCGGTGGTTAAGTCGCTCGGTTGTAGTGGCGGCCACCAGAGTTCAAACCCCCACTGGGCCATCGAGCTCGCAGGCTTTACGCCTTCGCTGGGCCAACGAGCTCACGGGTTTGAAGTGTTCTTGCTAGGGGACGAGGTCCCCCGTGTTGTGGCCTCACCGGTTCATTGCTCCGGGCAAAAGCACTCGCATGGAGCCGGAGGGCATGTCGCACCAGCGTCGCCGGTCACGTTAAAAAGTTTACTAGGCGCATTTTAAAAATAAAATAAAAAATAGTCGATGCCTTTAAAGAAGTCGTCCCACTTGGCAATAAAGGATATTATCTAATATAGTGATTATGTTATAAAGATTAAAGGAGGAAGGCAGTGATTGAGGTTCATACAATGAAGATTAAGAAATGTTAACAAAAGACGGTAAATATAATTTAAAGGTGGTCGACTACCTTGAAATGGAGCACCCCATTTATGTGAAGGGATGCAAAAAAAAAAGGTGGCGAATAGAATAATAAGAACAGCGATTAGTCTGAGGGACGTGTCCCTTACCAAGGGAGGGCATAATGAATAGTTGTGTCTGTCCCACCATGAGGATACAAAAAGAGGCATGCTTCCAAATAAGGACATCATCAAATCATCTTCAGAAAACTATATTTCATTCAGGCAACCAATACCTTCAAAATATAAAAGGAGATCAAACACAACAAGGCAACTGAGCAGATCAGAATTAATTATCTGCACTCAGGAGCAGATTTACAAGGAAGAAATACATATTTCAACAGAGATAAATCTGCAAGAATAGATCATCAGTGATGCCTATATATGCAATAATGGATAACAGCAGAGGATTAATTACTGCAGCCATTCTATTATGATAAAACTCTATCATCCTCTCATTCTATTAATCTATTATTCTATCATTCTAATATTCGATTATTATATCACTTTTTCTTCTATCATCATATCATTCATTCTTCTATCATTATATCATTTTACTCTATCAAACTATCATTCGTATTATTCCATCATTCTATTATTATCTTATTCGTCATTCTATCCTTCTATCATACGAATTATATTATTCGTCATTCTATGCCTCTATCATACAATCATCCTATTCTTCTATTATTCTATCATTCTAACATTCTCACATTCTATCATTCAATTATTCTATCATTCTATCATTTGATTATTCTATCATTCTATTGTTCTATTATTGAATCAATCAAATCCAATTATCTGCACTCAGCAGACAAGGGCAGAATCAGCAGTTAATACATTGGCTTCTGAGAATATAGCAGTCTTATGTTTTAATAGATATTGTGGTATGCTCTATCATGATTATTGTGTATAATGATATATTTATTGTTGTATAATCTCTATGAATATTTATTGTTGTATAATCTCTATGAATCTGGATATATTTAGTGTTTGTAATTCTCATCAAGCAATCATGAGGAAGAGTGGGGGAAATACCAGTTGGGTGAGCAGATACTAGGTTTCTTTCTAAGTACACCACTCCAAGTTGGCCACTTGGAGCCAAGGGGGTGAGTGTCTGCCCTTGAGCTTAGAAAGCAAAATCTACGGGCCTCCTATTGTAGCTTTTCCTCAATCTCTACATGGATTGGTTGTTGGGATGGATTCAAGGAGTTTCAATCATAAGAGAGATGGATAAGGTAGCATGGATAGGGAAAGCAGATACAAGTTTATCCACTAAGTACGCCACCCCATATTTGATGCCCGCGTATCTGCCACTTGGGGCCAAGAGGGATAATATATCCACTCTTGGGCTTAGCAGGGATAGCTTCGGGCAGACTTATCGTGTTTCTCATCCAAGTCCTATTATGATTAAACTTCCACTATGCATTATGGATATGGTGTAGTTTATATACTTTTGAAATAATTATGTATTTTTACAAGGTTTAAATAGATAAGACATTTATTATATATGTTTTGATCATATGAATTATATTTCCAATATTGTCTAACATGATTGCAGGACCTAAACCAAGTTTTATATGGCTTCAAGCATATAATTGGTTAGTTATAACCCTAACTAAAGAAATGCTTCCCGAACTGCTTTATGATTTACCACTGTTATAAATTCAAGCCAAACAGAGTGTACCTTATAAAAAATGAAAAAGTTCACAACACAATCAGAGCATTACACGGATAATATATTTGCATGAAAATAACTATTTTCTGGAGCATAATCCATAATTTACAAAATAGAAAACTAAGAACCAAAACCAATTTTGGAAAGGGATATTGCAATCACAAAATCACTATTCTGTTACATAATCTTACATTTGATTGCAATGGAGATTGTGTACAAACAAATACGCTATAGAAAATGGTTTGTTTATTCAGCTATCAATGGCGGATTCTATTTGTACAAGAATAGGTACTGAATATCACTATTTGTAACAAGATCCTGCCAAACTAATTGTTACAATCATATGAGAACAAGGTAAAACACAAAAAAAGACATTAGATTTCTTGGAAATGAGGAACAACAGACCTTCAGTTTGGAAAAGATTTTCTACGGGTCATGGAGCTTGGCCCTTCAAACAATTCATTGATGTAAGCCTCTATATCTTCTGGTCCATATTTGATGTATTTTTCTGAATGTCTGCCATTTTCCAGGTAATGTTGAAACCGGCCTAAAAATGCACGATAAGCTGGAATAACCATCTCAGCAATAGAAATCCGTAACTCAGTTTGAAGTTGTTCATCTCCAACAATCCATGTTGACTGTGTCTTATGAATTTCTTCAAATAAAGCATTAAAGTTCTTGAATCTCTCTTTCAGCACAGGTCTGGAGACACCACTGGAGAAGTTTCCACTGACGTGAATGCCCTCATCTTTCAAACAAGAAAGAATCTTTCCCCAAGCAACTCTCTGATAGCTTTTATGATACTGACGGACATTAGAGGAATGCTTACGGACCCAATCATCACCCAATAAACTGTGGATTTCTGAATTTTTAACTTTTTGCACAATATATCGTCCATTATTCATGAGAAACACATAGCTCAGGGCTGGATCCCTGTAAAGCCTTGACTTTGCATCTAAATTGTTTTCTAAGAGATCCATGATTTTAATTGTCTGGATGGACAACGGTGACAAGTCATCCCTGTTGGTTATGCCCCTTTCAGAAGAAAAATCATCAAAGCTGTCCAAAGGACTGTCTGCTGATCTTGCAACTTTAGCCACCTCAGGTTCTTTGAAAACCTGCTCAAGTGTTTCTCTGTAATCACATGCAAGTCTCATGTAGTTCATGACATACCGGGTGAGAGGATGAACAGCTCCTCCAGGTACAGGACTCTTAGCTACTTCCCCCTTGATCGCAGTCTCAAGCTCCACAAATGTTCCCCGGGCTGCTTCCCCCAATAGCATCCAAACTGCAAAAGCTTCCGACCTCACTGTTGAACAAATTTCACCAGAAAATACAGAATTTATTTCAGGAATAAGATCCCTCAATGTCTCGTACATATCCAAAATCTTGAAGAGCTTTTCGGGAGCCCTCCGACTGATTGCCACTGCCTCACCAAAACTGAGAAGTTCAAACATTGTCCCCTTTGCAAGCTCCCCAAAGCATGTCTCCGAAACAGAAGGAAGACCTACAAAAATCCTTTCACAGAGTTTCCGCTCGCTTGAAAAGAAAACATTCACTGACACCTTCAGAGCCTGCATCCATTTCGATATCTCAAGCTCAAGCAGCTCCCACTGAATCTTCTGAACCTCCTCGATGCTCATCTTCTCAAACCCCAGCCTAAAAACACTCTCCTCCAAAAATACCTTCCTAGTTATCGTATATTCCTGACGGCATTCTGTCATATACCCCGCTCTCTCCATGCGTGCCACAATTTCCCCCAAAAGACTCACTACCTCAGCAGGCAGCAAGTCTATGGTAAAATTCAGGTCACTGACAGGCTGCGCAACAGGCACATTCTCCTCATCCTCTTCTTTCTCCTTTTCTTCCTTTTCTTTCACCTTCTCCTCCTCCTCCTCTTTCTCATCAGAATTCCAAGAAGCTCTATCATCATAATTTGACCTAAAAGAAGGCCCAGACTTGGAATCATAGAGCCAATCAGGATCCACACTCTCACTATGCTTCTCCAGAAGCACCTTAAACCCCTCCTCAAGATGCGCCATACCCTGATGTAAAATATCCTCCGCCCGTTGCAAAGATGCCAAATCTTTACCCTCCTCCGGCAACTCAATCAACCCATCAACCAAATTCTGCACATCATCAATCGACTTCAAATACAAATCCACCTCCTTCGTCTCCTCGCTCCAAATCAAACCCTCGCCCTCCCATTTCTTCACGATCCTCTCCTCCAGGCACCCTAACACTTCCTCCACATTCTCAGGCATAACAAACCCCTCATTTTTCCGATAATTCTTACTACTCCTCATACAGGAAAAGGGACTGTCTAGCTTCGAAAAGATACGATCCATGTCGTCCGGTATGGCATTTACCTCACCAGCTTTTCCATCCCCCCCAGCCATGGCGTACCGTATAAATAATCTTAGTTTAGGTTAATTTTAACTGCCGTGTCTAGCCCGTTTTAGAAAAGGTTTCTTCTTCCATGGATTGATTATTTTTCAATTAGTTAGGGTTTGAAAAACATCCAGGAAGCACAGGATCTTATACAACACGAGAATTATCATAGGCAGAAGAACTTTCGAAAATCAAAGCACACCTAATCATCATCATCATCATCTAAGACTTGTAGTTATTTTCCATTTACGGAGAAAATATGATAGATTCACAAGTATTATGTACCTTTCAGCGATCATGTGAAGTGTAAAGGATTCGAACCCTCGTTGTTGGCCGGCCTCATTTTCAGTAACGACTTATGGAAGAAAGATTCAGTGGGATTTTCGCATTTTGACCGAATTCTGTACCAACATATTTTATTACCGTCACAAAATGTTTTCACTCTTTGGTAATTGGCACAACTTCCTAACAGGATGTCTTACTTTTTGGTTTTAAGTTTTTATATTAAGGTAAAGGCCGTTTACATAAGTATTTTAAAATATTAATACAAAAGTTGTATATTAAGTAATGCTTTTTATGTATTTGTAATGGTGAAATTAATATATTTATTTATTTCCTATTTAGTTTTGTGTTTATTTTGGTGGAATGTCTTAATGCAATAACATATCGATAAGTAGCATACTCTTCGTGTTTGGTTTGGCTTATGGCTCGATCCCTACCCTTTCTTATTTACGTTAATTCTCATACATTTGTCATTGACTCATCATCATTGCACTCTCATTCACACACACTTCCATACATTTACTTCCTACCTCAAAATTAACGCTTTAGCCCCAAGGTTCATTTCCAAGTGGCTCGGAATTGACGTAGTTCAATCCCAAGTTGCATGGAAATGAATTTGAAATTCAAATCATTAGATTCAAAATTCAACTTTCCTACCCCCTTCTGTTAGTCGTTATGAACCAACTTAGCATGGTTGTGTGTGACATGTTGCTATGTCATGTTGTATTTAACGACATTCAATGTGCACTTGATTTCATATGGGAGAACAATTAGAGCACACTTTGATTTTTGAAGGACAATAAAGAATTAGCTCAACATCATCATATAGGGGAAAATACCCAATACTTGAGATAGTTCCAATGGCTAAGATAGTATTTGTGCATTTAAGGCCCAATGTTTTTAAAAGTTTAGCACTAGTAGTTGTGACTTTAAGGTTGTTAGTGTTGACTATAACTACTAATAATTGAATGAAATGTGCCCTTTAGATCTAAAAAGAAACAAATCATGTGATGCCACATCAGCCCACCAACAAAATATGACTTAATGCACACATATTGGTCCACCCTTTTTGGGGGGAACTATTTGACACCTCAACAAAAAGCATGCTGATGTGGCATCATATTTGATGATGTGGCCCTGAAACCTTAGTTATAAGCAGGGGCCTTGCAAAGTAAACTACTGTAAAATTTTGGAGTGATTCAAAATTGCCATGTATGATTTTGAGAAGCATGAAGTTAGGGTGCTCAACTACTGGGTCATCTACATGTCTATGTATGTTGTCTTTAATGTTTTTCATCAATGTTAATATAGCTCACCAAAGTAGTTTGACCTAGGAGAACTTGTCACCTATCGAATCAACAAACTCCTAAATAGTGCCCCTAGACACTACCTTAACAAGTTCAACTATCTAGAAGGCAAAGGCCAACACGTTTTTAGGCACACATTTTGTCAAATCAATCCTAGACAACAAAGATCAAGTCCATGCAACAAATCAATTTCATTGCACTTGGGATTTAACCCACAACACTCAGATTTGAACCATATAGTTTTTAGAGATCATACAAATTCTTAGATAACTATCAAACCAAAGACATTAATTTTTGAACAATGACAAAAAAAATTTATGCAACGTCATTATCATTCTTCCATCATTAGATTTAGAGCTAAGTATGAGCCCTAACCCTCACATTATCCTAACTCTATTATATAGGTTAATTTTTTCTTATTGAAGATATTTATTCAATTAGTCTGGATAATCCCAAGTAAAGATATTATTTTCTTTACAATATTATGTGTTGTCATACGATTTTTTTCAATGTGATGGGGTAAGGGTCATTATTTGATAGTGAAACAGTCGCAAGTACTTAATTTTAAAAAGCAATTGTATAGTTGTAATGGTGAAAATTGCATAACTTGTACTTGTCCCCTTCGTCTTGGGCTTACTTGATCTAATTATTCCTTATGCAATGACAAGTGTATAAGTAAATTGAATTCTACTAGAGATGGCACATAACCTAAGCCTTACCTAATCCCATCTACACTCACTCTTAAGGACCAATCTTGATCCTTAGTTTTTCTCTTTTCTGCCTAAGTTCAAATTTATAACTTACAAGATTGACCCTAAGTCAATTCCATCAATTGCAAAAATGAAATTTCAAACTTGAATGTGGGACCAAAACAACTCTTCCTACTAGACATTATGTCCTAACTTGAAGCGTGAAACATTTCGCTTACCACCTTTGGAGTTGTATTTACTGACTAACCCTAGTTCATTTTCACATCCATCTAGCACCTAAAGATCCAGTACACCTTTGAATATTCATTCACATAATTAAAGCATTCATTACATCATTACCTATTTGTATTAACATATAAGGCATTCTTTTTCATGATTGCCTATTGTCTTTTATCCTTTCCAAAAGTTATTAAATTAGTATCCTAGGGGTTTGACCAAGGGAGAATACGACTTGTCTGGAAAACTCCTCAAAGGCGTTCCTAAACACCACAAATCAAACATAACAGATCAAGAGCACCTGGGTAAACTAATAAGCAAGTATTGAAGTTTAACAAAGATTAAATCCATGCATAGAAGTTCGTATCCACAAACTTAGGTTAAATTTGCAATTTGTGTAGATTAGTTCTATAATCACAAAAGTGGCCCACAATGATAAACAATCAAATTTTTATTTTCAAAAACATTCATCAAATCAATCTTGATTTTCTTGCATATTGACAAATCATCTACACCCATTTATCATAACATATCTACATTAATTTCCAACTAAGTGCCTTTTTTTATTTATTTATTATTCACATTTACTTCAACACTTTACTCCAAGTAGTTTGTTACACCGGCTAAATTAATCCTCAAGTAATTATCTTATTGTTATGGTTTAATTATTTTACCCTATGGTTATGTATAAAAGGGATTTTATTTTCCTTTTTATTTTGGTGAACCTAGTTGTTCTCACACCCCCCTTAGGGTTTATGTTCTAATATTCATTATTGATTTTTCTAATCTAAAGCTAATTATAATGTTAAGATTCATTTTCCTCTTCCACCCTTAGTTTTTTATTATTTATCTTTATAGGGTTTTGTTTATGCAAAGAACTAGCCAAAACCCTAATTTATCTTTGATGAGTGCTTACCTAAACCCTCATATGGCTTCTCACTCAGCTAGTCACAAGATCCCTATTGGTTCTAAGACTAATATTAATCAAGAGAAATTTGATTTTCATCATGATAGATATGTGAATTAGTAGGAGCTTTTTCCTACTACATAGGCCATTCTCCAAGAGCTTGTTAATGCTAGTTCTCCTATAGAATTGCCTAAATATCTTCATTATTTATAGATTGATACACCATTCAGTTCTAAAATCCTTCAAATATTTAGTGCTAATCTCACCCCTTTTAGTTCTTTGCATAGTTCTTCTTCTCCATTTCATTCATCCTCTCTTGCACTTGTCACCCCTTCCACCTCTAACATCTCTCATATCTCATCCTCTTCTATTTCATCTACTCCTATCTCCACTCATGTTATATTCTCTTTGCGTCTTTCTCTTTACTTTCTAATGTTGATACCCTTCCTCTTTCTACATCGCATCTTCTTTGTGGCCCACCTATTGTTTCTCATGTTCCCACTACCACTATCACCACCCACACCCTTGTGCACTTATGCAAAAGCTAGATAAAGTAGAGAAAAAAATTTATACCATACCTAGTGCACAAAATAAGGATGATTATGTTGAGGTTTAAGAAATACATTACTAGCTTTTGAGTTTGTTACGTATCATTTATCAACAAGTTTTATGGACCCTCACTTTGAGATGTATAATGAAAAAGGGGAACCTTATACACATTTACAATCATTAAAAATAGCATGCCTAGACTTTGTCTATGAAGATAAATTATTAGCCAAGCTATTTCCGGTCATCTTGCAAGATTATGCCATTCAATGGTTATTTTTCGTACCTTTAAATCTATTCACTCATTCTCTAAGTTGGTCAAAGCCTTTACTCATCATTTTCACGTAAACATGGGCTTGAAAATCATAGTTTTTAATCTATTTGAATGTGCCCAAGTATGTAATGAGTGCATCAATTACTGTGTTATTAGATTTCAATCATTATTTTCTAATATGAAACATCATCTTCCTAATGATGAATTGTAAACTATTTTTGCCTAAGTATTATTGTCAATCAAGAATAATGTCTATGTTAATAACTATGTTTCCTTTATGGACTTGTGTGCTCATATAAAGAATGTGGAGATGAAGTTACTTTCTTCTAATGGTTTGAAATATGAGTCCTCCCATACACCTCACATACATCCTTACCCATCAAAATTTCAAAAGCCAGATACTTTCCAAAAGTGTGATGACAAGAAAGAAACTAAATCTACTTACAATCATGTTGTTTCTTCCAATGCCATTTCTTTCAAGCCCCAAACAACAAGAAAATTCACTAGATTGAGTGAACCTCTAGATATTCTACTCCAAAGCTTATTGAATATTATTTTTTATTACTCTCCCTTCCATCCATCCATTAGATCCATCTAGGGGACTCTCTAGAAAGGATATATTGAGCATGCTTTTTTATAATTATCATAGGTTTAATGGTCATCACACACATATTTGTATAGCTCTCAAGCACAAAGTACAAGATTTGGTAGATAACAATGTTATACATGTTGATGGTTTTAATGATGGGGGCAATTATTTAGTTGCTCCACCTAATTTGCATATTTATTCAAATCCTTTTCCTTGAAATATTCAATCAAACAATGTGTATTTCTAATAGATGCCCAATATATTCATACTAGTATGGCCCATATGCACATGGATAGGGATGTTATTGGCCAATAATATATCAGTTATTTCTCACTTTCACAAATGGATAGCTTTGTGGGCATGGCTCACGGTATAACCCCTTTTCACCCTATTATTCCCATTATTACATTTTCTAATGAGAGGATTGTCTAACACCATTATTCACCAATAAATCTGATGCAAAAGGGGCATGCACTCTACTTAATGGACCAACAGATCCCTTATCAAGTGACCTAACAATTATAATGTGTTACATTTATCATGTCAAACCAAGGAATGTATCTTCTTGGATGGTGCATGTATTGTATATACAATTTAATGACTCCTGAGATTATCCTAGAGGTTGTGTATAGAAAGATAACTACTTATGACTGAAAAATAATTCTATATTATGAACTTTGATCATACATTAGTTGCTACAAGTAGATTCACTAAGCTACAGGTAATCTTGTTAAGATTCATGTATATGTTACTTCAGCTTTTAACAATTACTGCTTATATGAAATGATTTATCACATCTAACAAATCTACTAACGATCTAAATTAACAAGAGAACTACAGTTTACCTCAAGTGGGCACTTGCTTGGGTGGACTATATTCTCACAAAATCCAAATCAAATCTTTAACTAGATGTTTCTACAAATTGACTGAATATGGCAAATCTTTATTGAATTTTGAAAAACATAATACAAAGCACTAATAATAAAATTCTCTAGATATTCATTACACATAGAATCTATTGCGTATATAGACATAGTCTAATTCTCCTTTCTAATTTGGACTCTAAACAACTCCAATATACACATGTCGACTCTCCCCACAAACATAGGAAGAGGACTTGTTCTTATTCTAATCAAAATAGAAATAGGAAACTTGTTTGTACAGAAATTGTTCAAAGAGCATAATCCTACTATGAATTTCCAACTTAGCATGAAGAACACATAAGTAATAAGAACACACAAACCAAGGCATAATTTATGCAATTACTAGCCATGACCTGCTGCTACTATGAATTCCTCCTCATTCCTCACGGAATTTGTTAATGATGTTGATTAAATTGCTGGTGAGTGGAATGACTTATTGTAAAACCAACTCCTTTACATTTAGGTTCCTTCTCCTTTGGCTACAAATGCTTTCTTCCTCAGCCAAGTAGATGATCACTCCTTTGGTTGCAGGTTCACAACGACATTTGTTGCAGGTCTCTGCTTCCTTGTTGCATAAGGGTTAGATTCATCCCAGAATACTTGCATACCATAAACTACCATAATCAACATAAATTGCTCTCATATTTTGAAAACAATCATCAATGTACACAAAACATTCATTAACATATTATATACCAATCTTAGTGCTTTAAACTTAAAAGTCAACATAAGGTCTGGATAATGTTTAAGGAAATGTTCTGAGAAAATACTAAACATGGAAAATGGGATAATTTCAAGTCCCATTACACCCCCCAACTTAGCATCTTGCTTGACCTCAAGCATCTCATGTCCTCTAGTTGTACTGAAGTGCAGTCATCCTATAATTTGTTGGGTCTATAACCCCCTCTGCCTGTTTGAGATAAAATCCTTTATATGAATCTAGGCGCTCCCACCTATGATGATTTATATCCTTGCCAGTATGGTATTATATATAGGAGGAGAGGAGGTTGGAATACAAGGGTAGCTAAGTGATCCCATGCCTAGTGGATGATTTGATGTACTTGTGTGCCTGGTTAATTACTGCTAAGTAATTAAAAACAAAATGGGGCTCTTTCTTCCTTAGCTCCTATGTCAGCTCATTCCATCTATCTTTTGAAAACTTCAATGCCTCCTTACCAGTTTTGGCGGCCAATGCCTTGAACCTTGCATAATCTATTACTTTGCATTCTAGAATCCTGGCTTCTACACCAGGGTTCTTTATCAAGTTAATCCATTCCATGACCACATGGTCAAGGTATTTAGCTTCAGCCCTGATTTTTAGGGGAATTGATTTCTCCCTCTCATGATATAGTTGTCATTGAGTACCCCTATGATGTTCATTATGGATAAATGATGCTAGGGATTTAAGTTGAACATCCCCCACAAATATCAATGGATTCCAAGTTGTGTTGTATGGAATGGCCAGTTCATGTAAGTAAAACTCATAGAGCTAGTTTTGCATCTCTAGAGTAGCTCTCTGATATGCCTCCAAAAATGGGTTAGGTGTAAGAAGACAAACAAGGAGATCACTATACAATTGACTAAACTAAAAACTCAAAAAATGTTCCTGTAGAAATAGGGCATATACCCTAGCAAGAGGTCTACACCTCATAAGTTGCATTGTCAATGTGGTCATCCTATCAGTTTTCAATTTTAGTCTCTTTATTTCTTTATCCTTTTTCTTGATTTCCTCTTCAAAATTCTTTTTCATCTTGGCTATTTCTTCAAATTTCTTTCATAGCCTAAAGCCAAAGGTTACTATGGTTGGTTGTGGATCCCCTACTTGAGGAATGTTATGTTTTTCAAGCCCTAGACCCTTCCTATCTATTTCTATGATGGCCATTTGAGCCAATTTGTCCAACCTTATTTCATTTTGCTGGTATTTCTGCAGCTATTTTTCCAACTACTCAACCTACCTTAGGGCTTCCTCTAGCTCATCAACCTTTACCTTTGTTTCCACTAGCAATTCTTTCCCTTTTGATTCAACAGAGGAGGTTGATACCCATTGATCCCCTGTAGTACTAGGGGACTTAGCTTGTTCTCTTTTTTCAAAAAAATCTTCCCTTTCTAAATCTATGTCTTTCTCCAGAAAAACCACCTTCCTTGGCTTTGGAGGGATCTTACCTCTTGTGGCCCCTTTTCTTCTTAGGCAGTGTGAGTACCTTGGTGGGTGAAGAGGCATTTTCTGCTTTTTTGGTGCCTTAGAAGAGCACGGAGGTGCCTTCCGTTTCTTGACTATTTTAGGGAGAAAAGGGGTGTCTTGCACAATAGGATTCTCAAAGACTATAGATTGATGCAAAGCCAAAGACCCTAACATGCATTCCCCTTTATATGTCTATACTTTACTTGCCTATCGACAAGACAATACATTGTTGGCCTTCGCTCCATGCTTCACTCTGATACAACCAACACATACATGCATAGCATGACCCGCTACTGCCAGTGACCCAAAAGTATTGGCCTGCTCTTTCCCTACGCTGAACACTGGTACATACATGACATGACCTACGAACACTGGTTTTCTCCACCGTCGCTACCGGTCACACTTTGCATCCAACTCAAAGTATATGCGCAATGTATATTTCAATATACATTCGAAAGATGCATTCAAAACATGCATACAGAACTGACCATTGACCGACTGTTGACCTCCTTGTATCTAACTCAATGTACATTCGCGATGTACATTCGCAACATGCAATCTAAAGATGCATTCGATGGGTTTGACCAAATCGCTGACTCCCTTGTATGCCGATCGGAAGCTTCAACTTTCTTTCTCCTTTGTATGCCGATACACTTGTACATTCACAATGTACATCCACCACATACAACTACGATAACCATTTGCGAGATACACACGAACCTACAACTATGGGATACACAGGAAATGAACCCGACTTACATTAGTGATATACGCACATAATGTATATTCGCAATGTATGTTTACTAATCTTGACATACAACGCCTCAATGCTTCCCGATATGCTTTGCGACATACACACTCAACAGACTGTTGCAATATACACATAGAATGTATATCTAACATGCATTTGCGATATACACACAAAATGCATACTTAGTGAAACAATGCGGAACTTCGCCGATTTGATCCGCTGCAAACCCTACGATTACACAGATCTGTTTCCCCTACAATCATACAAATCTTTGCACCCTGCCAACCTAGCACATGACAATGCTATGCATGTATGTGTTGGTTGTATCGGAGTGAAGTGTGGAGCGAAGGCTGACAATGTATTGTCTTGCTAATAGGCAAGTAAAGTATAGACATATAAAGGGGAATGCATGTTAGGGTCTTTGGCTTTGCATCATAGTCGTATTAGAGCTTAGCAAAAGGTCTGGGCTATTGTGTGTTGATTCTGTCACTGAGAAGGAAGAAGTAGAAGGATTGAGAGGTTGACAAGATGGCTCCGAAAGGTAATGGTACTGCCAGAGAGTTGCAGGAGATGAAGGAAAAACATGCTAAAGAGATGAGGAAGATGAAAGAGATTGCAGAAGCACTTCAAGCCAGGCTTGCAGCCTTGGAGACAAACAAAAAAAGAGAAGTGGAAGACAATGAATCAGAAAAAGAAGATGATGGTGAAGAATTTGAAGATGTAGATGAAGATCAGAGATTTCCAAAACTGTTAAGGGCAGTTCAGAATGACAAACATAAGGTAAAGATTGATGTTCCAAGGTACACTAGAAGTTTAAATGAAGAAGAGTTACTTGATTGGATTGCTACATTAGATAATCATTTTGAATGTGAGGAGGTTCCTGAGGAGCAGAAAGTGGTGATTGCAAAGACCAAATTGGAAGGTCATGCCTTGGTATGGTGGGATTACATACAATCAAAGAGGAGAAAGCAAGGTAAGTCAAAGATTTCTTCATGGGACAAGATGGTAGCAAGAATCAAAGGTAAATTTTTACCAAAGGATTATGAAGTTCAAATGTTTAAAAAGCTTCAATTTTTAAGACAAAAGGAAATGGATGTGAAGGCATATACTGAGGAATTTTATAAATTAAGTATGAGGTCTGGTCATCATGAGAATGAGGTTGAAAAGGTTGCTAGATACTTGGCTGGTTTGAGATTGAACATACAGGATGAATTAGTTTTGGCTAACCCTAGGAGTGTAGAAGACTATTATCAAATGGCAATCAGGATTGAGGAGAATATGAAAAGAAGACGGGATAAGTCCATGAGGGGAAGAGGTAGCAATATAAGGGGGAGAGGATCAGCCCCTACAACAAGACAAGTCAATGAGGATCAAGAAGAGACTGGTAAGGGACAAGAGCAGTCTAATTTTAGAGGTGGATGGAAAGGCACAAGAGGCAGATTTGGAGGTGGTAGAAGTTCTAATGTTTTCACTAGAAGATGTTATCATTGTAATGAAATTGGTCACATAGCATTCAAATGTCCAGAAAGGCAAGGTTCATCATCAGGAGGTGATAGGAGGAATGAAAAGAGAGTTCAATATGTGCAAGAAGAGGAGGTAGATGCAAGTGTTAACTCTCCAATGGGGAGTGCAACACCATGTGAAGATGGAGAAGCATTGATGCTAAGGAGAACACTCTTGAAGACATCCAAGGAGATGATACAAAGGAGAGCACTTTTTAGGACCAAATGCAAAACTAAAGGTAAACTATGCAAGGTAGTAATAGATTCTGGTTCTACAAATAATATGGTATCTCAGGAAATGGTGGATAAGTTGAAACTGGATAGGATTCCTCATCAAACCCCTTACACAGCATCTTGGGTAAGTGATAGTCAATCACTTTTGGTATCTGAACAAGCATATGTTGATTTTTAGATTGGAGAATATCAGGATAGGGTTTTATGTGATATTTTGCCCATGGAATGTTGTCACCTACTTTTGGGTAGGCCATGGCAATTTGATAGGAGAGGATTGTATGATGGATATGCTAATACCTACACCATCAAGAAGGATGGGAGAACTTTTGTGATGACACCATTGCAGGAGGATGCTAAAGCAAAGAAGGCAGCCAAAATCATTTTGATGGGAAAGTAAGAGTTTGTGAAGCTCAATGCAGAAGACACAAAGATAGTTGAGGATACCTTAGGGAATGGGGTTGCTAAGGGTCAAAGTTTGAAGATGATTTTAGTTCTGACTGATGGAGATCAGAAGGATCAACAGAAGGTCAAAGAGCAAGTTTACAAGCAGCCACCAGTTGATTGGAAAGACAAGGATGCAATCATAGTGGGGACAATTGTTTGTCCTCTAGAACCAACAGGAGTTGAAAGGAAACCATGTTCTGCCATAACAGTAGTACAAGCAACATTACCCAAGGTTTATAATGCAGGTGTTCAGATAGAGATGACAGTAAGAAAGAATGGAAAGCAAAGGGTAGGTTTAGTGGCAAGCAGTCACTCATGGCAAGGTGTGAGTAGAGCCTCTAATGCTAGGCATGAGTCTTTGGTTCCATGGAAGCAGGTTGCAATCCAGAGATCATGGGGAAGACATGAGACAACAAAGAGTAAAGGTGGAATAAACCCAAGCATTAACTCATGGGGCATGAGTTCTTTTCGTGGTGGGGTGTATGGTGCAGCAGCACCTAACCCACAGTGGCCTCCATGAGGCATTTAACTATTTTATGTTCATGTTTGTTGTTTCCAATAAGGTCCTAGCTGAGCATTCATGTAATAAGGTTTGTTTGACAAATGCATGTTAATTTAGGTTGTATCTAGGTTCAATTGTAAGTCCCAAGGACACTTGACAAATTTGTAATCACGAGGGTTGTTAGACAGTTAGAGGTTGTTAGGCAGTTGTGATCTCCCAGCCGCTTGGAGCCAATTCAGTACTACGAAGGGTAAGTAGATAAATACCCCAGAGATCATCGAATGTAATCAGTAGAGTAGTAGAGTAGTAGTTGTGAAGTTGAGTTGTGCAATTGTGAGAACAAAGCATCTGTATACATTTCTGAAGGCATAAATAACAAAGTCCTGTTTTGTGTTGTGCAACTTTCTGTTATTTAATCTCATTAGGTTTTCCTCTGTATAAATTGATTTGTTGTTTTGGGATCGAGATGGATCGTTAACCCATTCCACTGGTTAGATTTCTTCAAAATCGGTGGAATGGCTGTACATATCGACTTGTGCTTTCATTTTGTGTTTTCTGTTTGTCCATTTCATGCTTACAGGATCGTGTACGGGATGCATTGACAGATCCTAGCATTGTCATGTGCTAGGTTGGCAGGGTGCAAAGATCTGTATGATTGTAGGGGAAACAAATCTGTGTAATCGCAGGGTTTGTAGCAAATAAAATTGGCGAAGTTCCGCGTTGTTTCACTAAGTATGCATTTTGTGTGTATATCGCAAATGGATGTCAGATATACATTCTGTGTATATATCGCAGTAGTCTGTTGAGTGTGTATGTCGCAAAGCATATCGGGAAGCATTGAGGCGTTGTAAGTCAAGATTAGTAAACATACATTGCGAATATACATTCTGTGTGTATATCGCTAATGTAAGTCGGGTTCATTTCCTGTGTATCCCGCAGTTGTAGGTTCGTGTGTATCTCGCAAATGGTTATTGTGGTTGTATGTGGCAGATGTACATTGTGAATGTACAAGTGTATCGGCACACAAAAGAGAGAGAAAGTTGAAGCTTCCGATTGGCATACAAGGGAGTCAGCGATTCGGTCAAACCCATTGAATGCATCTTTAGATTGAATGTTGAGAATATACATTAAGTTAGATACAAGGAGGTCAACGGCCGGTCAATGGTCGGTTCTGTATGCATGTTTTGAATGTATATTGAAATATACATTGTGCATATACTTTGAGTTGGATGCAAAGCGCGACTGGTAGTGACGGTGGAGAAAACCTTTAGGGAGAAAAGGGGTGTCTTGCACAATAGGATTCTCAAAGACTATAGATGCTACATGTTGTTGTGGAATAGAGGCCTTAGAATCTACGAGCTGTGTGTCTTGCATTGCATGCTACTCAGTAGGGTCATGGGTAGGTGAGGCCACTTGTTCTGAAGGAACTGCTTGAACAAGTGAAGTTGCATGTGTATATATAGGGGAAGTTGTGTGTTCATCCATTTGGCTGCGCGTAGGTGAAGTTGCATATTCAGAGGAGGTTACATGCTCATGCATTTTATGTTGTTCAATAGGGTTGCGGGTAGGTGAGGCCATATGTTGAGAGGAAGTTGCATGTGCTTCCTCTTGCTCCCCTGGTTGTTCTATTTCTCCTTGTGCCCTATTTTCCCTAGTTCATTTGTGCCTCAGGGGTCTACCACAAGGGCCAACATCTAGGCAATCATTTATATGGTTCAATTCCAAGAAAATTTCCCAAGAAAGGTTTGGAAATTGGGCATGAAAACTCCTTTTTACTAATAGAACTACCAAACAATGGTGAGATAAGGCAGACCGATTCCCATTTTTCTTATATTTGATTAACATTCTCTTCAACAAATTGAGAAGATAATTGCAAACATTTACCAACCTATTGTGATGGAGATGACTAAGCAATTTGAAATGAATTGTGTATAACAATGATTGTCTCCCATCACAGGTCAAATACTTAATGATATATACAACAAGTGAAGCCCATAACCAGGGTAAGGAAAGACACTTAGTACATTGTCCTAAAGAATCAAGTACCTCTCCAGGTTGCATAAATTCATTTCTAGTTGTTATGGCATCTACATGCACTAGAAACTCCTCACCTACTGCAGGTAACCCTGTTACTTCTTCAATGGCTCATTCTGATGCATCCACCCGTAATCCCTTGATTATTGATTCATTAATCTATAGTGTTTGAGCAAACTATTGTGTTATAGCTTCATGAAATTCAGACAACTTTAGAAAATAATCTAGCCAACCTGCTTATTAGAATATCAGCATGCAATCATGATCATTAAGCAATGTTGTATGATCGTCTAGTTCCCTACAAATTGTGTCTCCTCCCATTGTAAGATGATACAAGCACCTTTCTTCGTTGGTGAACTTGCTCTGCTCATAATTCCTTCTTCTTTTCTACTATTATCCTAGTTATCCATTGCTTCCTTCTCACTTGTATGTTTCAACCAGTTACTACTGATAATCATTTATTCGTGCAAACCAATTACTACTGATAGTTGTGAAGGAAAAGGATTAATCACGGGGTTAAATGATACGTACATAGAGATTACAAGGCTTAAGCATGGGATTAAGTGGTATGTACATAGGGATTAATATTTCCCACATATAAAAAAATGAATTTAAAAGACAACAGAATTTGATTAATCCCCCCAACTAAAGGGTTCATTTTGAAAGGAAGCTAGGTGTGCAGAAATCGCTTCCTACACTAATCTAAAGAGGAGAGAAGAGTGCAAATTCATTTTATCCTTTACAATTACAGAATGTTAACAACAACAATGGAGATATTGCAACAATACACATACACAAAGAAATGAGACAGAAGAGAGAGACACAAGATATACGTGGGGAAAACCCTTATCGGGTGAAAAACCCCACACTCTAAAACCTGCACAATGTATTATCAAAATTGAAATGGTTTACAATACACTTACAATGAAAGCTCTTAGGAGTCTTCGACGCTCATATCTAGAGACAAATCGGCAGCATAATAGTACCTGTCAATCACATAATAGATCTCCTCTCCAAAGCACCTGTTTATATAGAAAATATAAGGCAAAAATGGCTCTATCTTGAGATGGGCATCCAACATGGCCTCATGGCTCAAAATCCATGCCTGTGGACACTTGCCTAACATTGTAAGATGTTCCTAACACTTGTCAAGTCACCCCATCCCAAAGAGGTCACCTATTCCCAAGATGGGCAATGACAGATACTATTACGACTCTTACAACCGTCATAGAATCCGTCATACTGACATATCTTATAGTTGTAAGAGAATCTATCATAAACAGGCTATAAATAGCATATTCCCTTACAACATGTCATAACCCTCCTTAGGGTGCCCAAAGATGCCTTCTTCCAAGATGCCTTGTGACACATGTCTTCACCTCTCATAGAACCTTCTATTTCTGACTCTTACATGTCATAGATTTTGTCATAGGAATCTGTCATAACTGTTTAAGTCAAGATTCACTTACACACTAGTCAAGATGCCGACACATGGTAGAAAACCTCTTCCACACAAAAGGGACGCCTATCTCCACATGGAGTGTGTTGACCATCCTAGTCATCTTACAAGTGGAGTGACAACTCATTGTGCCACTTCACACTAAATGACAAAACAGGATGTGCAACAAAATTACAACATAGGCTAAGTAAATAAATTACATTACAATAATAAATGCAAGGAATTACTAAGGCTGAGACACCTTAATTCCCAACACATTTATCCTCAAATGACAGATCAACTAGTAAGTACGGATAGCGAGTTTTAAAAAGCACTTTGAAAGGATAATAATATATAATAAATGAATGTGTAATGGTAATTCAAACTAAATAAATAGAAAGTATGTTAATTTATGGAATTTAGGAAAGAAGTACTGGGAATATGAGTTGCTGATAAGAGAGGTAGTGTGTGCGAATAGAATGGAACGGTGACAGAAGTAAATGAGGTTAAGAATGTTGGCATGTTGATGTGACATGATGTGATAGGAAGAGTGCCTTATTGATGGTAGTTCACATGATGAAGACATGTGGCGGTGGAGAGGACATATCGTGCAGATAGTTGCGACATGTATGGATGTGACGGGCTGTGTGAAGAGGTGTTGCATGGTGAAAGTGTATGGCTGCAGGTACCGATGCCATAGGGTCATTAGAGAATGGTTGTAGGCCGCTATGGAATAGTTTCCTTGTGAAGTGTGAAAGGTGTAGATGCTATAGGTCTTTCAAAGAGTGGTTGCAGGTGCAGGTGCTACAGGTCCCTCAGAGAGTGGTTATGGGGCCAGATGCTATACGTCCTTCAAAGAGTGCCTATGGGTGGAGTTGCTACAAGTCCCTTGGAGAGTGGCTATGGGTGTAGTTGCTACAAGTTCCTCAAAGAGTGGCTGTGGAGTTAGATGCTATAGGTCCTTGTGATGTCCTCTGTTTGTTTCATTTTTTTAGTTGTTTTATTGGTGGAAAGAAAATCACACCTGTGGAACGACAACAGTTGAGACGATGGGCTCAACTGCTGAGGTGATAGTGTGTGAACTGGTGGGCTCATCCAATGAGGTGATACATGTTGAATCATGTGGAGTCATGGTGCCATGTGTTTGTGTGAGTTGTTGCAAGAAGCTGTCTTTATCCAATGACTTCTTATAAAGTTTTAATCGATGACCATTTACCATTAGTGAAATATAATTGGATCAATTGTTGTCAGCTTCATTGCACCATTTGGATAAACTTCTTTGATTTCATAAGGACCCAACTATCTTGTTTGCAACTTGCCTTTATAATCCTTATACCTAGAATCATATAATAATGCTTAGTATCCTGTGTGAAATTCCTTGGTTTTAATATATTGGTCATTTCATTTAATTCTTTGTTTCCAGACTATTTTAGTACGGTGAACTACTTCGATTCTTAACTCATCCAAAGTATTTAACTGATGGAGTCTATCTTTTGGGCTACATAGAGATGAATGCCCAGTTGAACTGTTATTCTTAGTGTTTTATACTCAAATTCAATAGGAAGTATATCCTTTTTCCATAGACCAATTCATAGGGTGTAAACCATGTCATTTTGTATGCCCAGATAACTTTAGGTAGTATGGATGCCCAAGCCTTTCTATGAAATGCCACTATTTTGGTTAATATTGCTTTAATTTCCCTGTTTGTAACTTCAACTTGACCATTTGACTGTGGGTGGTAAGGACTGGATTTCCTGTGTCTAATCTCATATTCCTTAACCAGATTAGCAATCAACTCAAATGTGAATTGTGGTCCCTGATCAGTGACTATCTCTCTAGGTACTCCATAACATGTAAAAATCTCTTCATATATAAATGTTGCTACCTTGCTATCTCTGGGAAAATGTAAAGCTTTAACTTCAACCCATTTTTTCAGGTAGTCTATACATACCAATATATATCCTTTGTTGTTAGGAGGATCTATGGGCCCAATAAAGTCGATGCCCCATTTGTCAAAGGGTGATATGATCGGTTGTGGCTGCAAGGGCATCTCATCACTTCTTATAGGGTGGCCCATTCACTGACAACGATCACATCATCTTGTATACTAGATTGCATCTTTGTGTAGCATTGGCCAGTAATAGCTAGTGTTTAAAATCTTGAGTGTTGTTCATTTAGCTACAAAGTACCCACCATAGGGCTCATCATGGCAGGCCTTAAGTATATCAAAAAATTCATGCTCACGGATACATCGTCGCATCACATTGTCAGGTCCTATGTAAAAGAGGTAATTGATTATCCACAAGTAAGGAAGGCTTAGTTCAACCAGATGGTGCCTTTCTCTTGGTGAGAGATGTGGAGCTTTTTTTTTTGCAACTAGATAATTGGCTATGTTTGCATACCAAGGTGTATGCACTGTTAATGAAAATAAATTCTCATCGGGAAAAGAGTCATTCACGATTGGATCATCTGCAGTAATGGTGAGTCTAGAGAGAAGATCAACAACATTCGCTCTTCCAGGTGTTAACATAGACCGGCTTCCACTACACCAAAAGCCTAAGATGTCAGTGAGGGCACCACCGAAGAGGTTAAGGGGGTACCGACGGAGGGTTGAGGGTCCCAGAATGACAACAGTTTACCCTCGAGTCAAGAGGTCCATACTGGACACAATCAACCACGAGGTGAGCAAGCCTGTTTGTTTGAAAGCTCTAGAAGCCAAAAAACAAAGCATTGTAACTTAGGTTTTTACAATACAACACTGAAAAAACCTTCATTGTAACACTTTTTCAAGCAAAGGATACAATTCTCAAACTTATATTGGTGTAAGAGACATTTTCGTTCAATAAAATATTCAGATTTGCCTTCTCTATTTGTTGTACATGGTGTATGTGGTTTAAAAATGATGTATGTTTAGTTGTGTTTAATCAAAACCTTCAACATATGCAATCATCAAAACAAAAACACAGTATTGTGAATATGTTTTCTAGTATGTTGTGAGTTGTGAAAAACATATATGCAGTTGTTTAAGGTTGTGGAACTCATTATTTTCCTTCTAAAATAGTAGATTATAAGCATCCTCCTTGCAATAAACAATCAACATAGGGCACAGAACTCAGAGTTGTGCAAAAAAACAATCATTTTTATTGAAGAAATGTGTGTCAAAAGGGCAAAATAAGTCATTATAGTTTCGATGCATCACCTTTCCAGCTAGATTAGGTTCATTTTATGTCTTTTTCTCTTTTTTTTCTCTACGAACAACAATAAGTAGTCTAGTTTAGGCGATACAATCCAAGGGAACCAGACCTCTCTGTAGGTTCTTTTCTATTATAGGTGACCCACAAACTTAAAAAAGTTCCCATGTTTCACTAGTAAGATGAGTTATACAACTTAGTGAGGGTGCAATATTTAGTGATAAATGTGGTTTATGTTTTGTGAGCTTTGGTGTTAGGTTTTCATCTTTTTGGATGGCTTTCACAGTAAACATGGAGGCAACTTGGTTTTTCTGTTGCATGGAATGTCCAAAGCTTGAGTAAGGACTTCAACAACTCACATACACCTCCTTCATATGCTCAGACCTCTCCAAGATGAGAAAAGGTACGCAGGTTCACTTTTTTTGCAAAGAAAGAGGTTATATTGTGAAGATTTTGTTCTAGATCTAGAAGAGAAAAGTCTTCATACCATAGAAATGGTTGCAAGGACATAGAATGGCTCTCTGAGATAGTCAAGTTTTCATAGTGACAATGCTTTCAATATGAAAAGAACAGTCTGAGAGAGATAGGTCTATTTGATCCCTGTCAAGTGAATGGAGTTTTTGTTTGAAAGTTTCAAGGGTATAGAGCATTGTCAAGTTGTATGATTTGTATAAATCTTCCATTTTATAAAGAAACCCTGCAAAGACAATGTGACTCAGACATTATAAAAGGATAAAGAAAGTTGTTAGAGGTATCAGTCTGTGAGACAGCTATATAGTGTAGTGACAAAGAATCGACAGTTCATAAGATGCAAAAGTGAAGTCCAGAGAAACATTCATAGGTTTTAGGACCCTTGATGATATCCAAGGGTATGTGGTGTCTCAAGAAGCTGTAACAGTCCATATTGAGGTATGTTTTGAAATATTTGTAAAGGATACATAATAGATCTCTAACAGATCAATAGCATAATATCAAAGCTTATTCATAGTTTTAAAACTTTGTGAGCGATTTTTGATAGTGACAATGTAAACTATGCAAGAGAATAGAGATCCACATTAGGACTGAGTTATCTAATGAGCACAAAGGTTTTAGGACTGTCAACATAAGAAGGGGCAGAGGTCTAGAGTGGAGGTTTAATTCTTTCTTCAAATGAGTGGACATCACAGTGCCCAAACAAACCTACAAGTTAATCATGATAGTGAATAGTGCATGCATGTTGAGTTGAGTAAAGTTTAAGCATTTGTATCTTCGAATCTTTGAAACCAAGAAGATTAGAGGTCAAGCCTCAAGGTGCAAGGTGCAGGGCTAAAGATCTACATGAACAGGGTCAGACAAGAATCTAAGTAATAGTGAAAGGCCATTAGCCTTAGATTCCACCATTTCCTATATGAGATCAAGCTCTAGGGATGCAGAGTTGTAGTGATATCATAACATCTTCAAGCATAAAAAGAAAATAGTGAAAGGGTAAACATCACAGTGGAGGTTTATGTGGCCATCAACAAGCCTACCTAGAGGTATCTTTAAGCACCATAGATCACAGGTCTTAAAACCTTATCAAGTACTATCATAACATGTTCAAGCACTGTCAATACAAGAAGATTGAGGGTTCTATCAGAAAATAAAGTTTGCACAAAAGTCACAGAGTAATAGCAGTCATATCAACCAGCGATCAAACAACCTTATACAACATGACAGTAGGAAGTATGCAAGGCAAACATGCATCAATAGAATAGTCACATCCCCATAGCAAGGATAACAGAGGGACATCAATCATATTACAAATGAAGAACAAACACAAAGAAAGGACAACATGTAGATTGGCAAATAGTCAACAAGGATTGTAAAATTGCCACTCATACACCTGCCATGACACTTGAACATCATAGCTCAAAGTGAAATTTAGTCTTAAGGGATTGTGACAGTGATAAGGAGACTATCAAAGGGGTGAAGGCATTCAAAGCAGAGTATAAGCATGGGTACATGGTGTGAAGACATGCAATATAAGGCATGGAAGGAAGCAGGTAGATGATGGAGTTTCCCAACAGTCAAGCAAAACTTTAACCTTGCAAAACAGAGGCATTGTCAAACTTAACCAAGACACCATAATAGGACATTGGAGGTGTGATAGGGCAATAAAGGACAAACAACATGTATTCTAGAAGATCAAGAAATTACAGACCTGAGGAAATAATGCAAAAGGGCTGTAGGTTGGAATACACACTGTGTATTTCAACCAAACGACATAAATGAGAAATGGAGTTTCCCATCATTTTCAGAGGCTACAAATTGAATTCAAAGATACATACTGGTAGTTTTAACCTTGAAGAAAACCCTACAGGGGTCATAAATGAAGTCAGGGGTGTTTATAAGTCATAAAGTGGCATTTTTAAGCAGTTTGAAGAATCTTAAAGAGGGCTAACTCTTTCCATACGCCCACAAGAGTTTTTGACATCCACACAAATAGAAAACACATGTCCTATTATTTTGCAAGATGGTGGTATGGGCAGTTATGAGGTAGTTTGGGCTGTTTGGTGGGCTTTGAAGACCTCATGGACAACTAGGAGCTTTTTTCGAGTATCTAGGAGTAGTTTAGAGATTTCCCAAGCATCAAGGAGCCTTTTGAGCAGCTGGAGAAAGTTTGTAGGAGATGGAAAGAGTCAACCATGACATGCAAGAGTCAATATCAGATCAAGAGACTTCTTGGGTGCCTAAAGGAGGTTTGACCCAATTTTGGTCATTATTTTTCATCCTAAATTTGCTCTTATTGTCTCTCCATGTTGGGATGAGTATAGGAAAGGCTTAGGATAGTTTCTTTTGGCAGTTCTTTCATGTTTGAAAGCTCTAGAAGCCAAAAAAACAATGCATTGTAACTTAGGTTTTTACAATACAACACTGAAAAAATCTTCATTGTAACACTTTTTCAAGCAAAGGATACAATTTTTAGACTTATATTGGTGTAAGAGACCTTTTCATTCAATAAAATATTCAGATTTGCCTTCTCTATTTGTTGTCTATGGTGTATGTGGTTTAAAAATGATGTATGTTTAGTTGTGTTTAATCAAAACCTTCAACATATGCAATCATCAAAACATAAACACGACCATTGTGAATATGTTGTCTAATATGTTGTGAGCTATGAAAAATATATATATCCAGTTGTTTAAGGTTGTGAAACTCATTATTTTCCTTCTAAAACAACAGATTATAGGCATCCTCCTTGCAATAAATAATCAACATAGGGCATAGAACTCAGAGCTGTGCAAAAAACTAGTCATTTTTATTGAAGAAATGTGTGTCAAAAGGACAAAACATGTCATTATAGTTTTGATGCATCACCTTTCCAACTAGATTAGGTTCATTTTATGTCTTTTCCTCACTTTTTTCTTAGTGAACAATAGTAAGTAGTCTAGTTTAGGTGATAGAATCCAAGGGAACCAACCCTCTGTGGAGGTTCTTTTCCATTATAGGTGACCCACAAACCTGGAAAAGTTCCCATGTTTCACTAGTAAGTTGAGTTATACAACTTAGCGAGGGTGTATTATTTAGTGACAAAAACAAGCTTGTCAACAACAGTGATGTTGAATTGCTACACCAACAACAACCATCTAACAAGTCATCCACTAACCATTGGTTTGTTCATTAGATATTGAATTGTTGCATGGTTAGTATGGACAAAAACTAGATAACCGGTGATGCAGTGTCAAAATTTATTGATAGCATAGATGATAACTAACATCTCTTTTTCTGTGACAATGTAATTAATCTCAACAGTGTTAGGGTTTAGGTAGATCAGAGCAATAAACACTAACAATTATATGTAGATTAAATAACCCAAATATAACAATGAAGAATAAGACAAAAGAGATCAACACAGAATTTTAATGTGGTTCACCCAAAATGGGCTACATCCACAGAAACTCAGCCATCCAATGATTTTATTATCTAGTGCAAAATAGATTACAATCTCGTGAATTTTCATCCCACAACATACATCCCAGCCGCTTATAACAAGCTTTTTGGAAGCTTCTAGAATTAGGGTTTTACAAAGTCATTTTTCATTTGTCGATTAACAAAAATTAACTACCGACCCCGAACCCCGGCAAGGATACGTTACGAGTGTACATTATTTGCATGATCAGTCGCCACATACCAACAAACAACTTAGACATTTTTACTTACATAGTAGATAGCATATTCCAAAGTTCCTTCCTTTGTACTAACATAGCTCCTATGGCAAAAGCAGACGCATCAATATGGATGTGAAAAGGAATGTTCCAATTAGGTCCTCTTAATACAGGTGTCATTGTCAATGAGTTTTTAAGAGTTTGGAATGCTTCTTGGCAAGCAGGTGTCCAATCAAATTCAACATCTTTAGATAACATGACAAATATAGGTGCTACTATTTTACTAAAGTCTTTGATAAACCTCCTATAATAGCCTCCATGGCCAAGGAAGCTTCATACATCTTTCTATTTTTGTAGCACACGCAGAGTTGTGATGACTTCAATTTTATTGGGGTCTACTTGAATACCTCTTTTTGACACATAATGACCAAGGACCACTCCCTCCTCCATCATCATAAAACATTTCTCATGAATAAGAGTGAGATTGTGATCCTGACATCGTTGTAGGAATTTATCAAGATTGGCTAATGCTTCTTCATAGGAATTACCATAGGTTGTAAAATCATCCATATAAACTTCCATGCAGTCCTGAGCAAAATCAGAAAAGATGCTCAAAACAACCCTTTGAAAGGTTGCAGGGGAATTACATAAACCAAATGGTAGGATTAAATAGGCATAGGTACCCCAAGGATATGTAAAGGGTGTTTTGTCTTGGTCCTCAGGGGCTATTTTAATCTGATTATATCCACTGAAACCATCCAAGAAAGAAAAATATTTCTTCCCAACCAAGGAGTCCAAGACTTGACCAATGAAGGGAAGAGGGAAGTGATCTTTTCTAGTGGTTGTATTCAATCCCTTATAGTAAACACATACACACTATTTGCCCCCTTCCTTGGGTACTATGACTAGTGGGGAGACCCACTCACTATCTGATATAGGATATATGAATCTTGCATCCAAGAGTTTGTGTAATTCATTTTTCACTTTTTCTCGGATAGCAGGGTTCATCCTACATTAAGGTTGTCTAATGGGTCTACATCCTTCATTGATATATTTTGTGCATACATAGATTGGGGTCTATGCCTTTCATGTCATGGTAATCTCAGGTGAATGTTGTTTTGTGAGCATGTAGCATGGAGAGTAGTTTAGATTGTTGGGATGTTGTCAACTGGTTATTGATATTAAGTGTACGTCCAGGTGAAATTTCTATTGGCGTTGTTGATGTCATGATAGAGGCAACATCTAAACTCGATATATTAAGGCTACAACTATGTGATAGTAAATGATGGAACATGTAGGCAGTATAATCGTGAGTTCTAGAATTTGTTGTAGGGAGAATGTTATGTAGCAGGCAGGTTAAGAATGCTAAGCATTGGTCTTGCTACAGGTCCATCCCATATTGTTTTCATTATATTAAAGAGAACTTCATCTTCATCTTGAGTGTTAATTAATGGGTTGCATTCAATGGTCATGAGTGTATGTAGGAAATATTGGTCATTATCCTCTAGGTCCAGCTAGATAGGTTGTTCCAAATCAGCAAAAGGTTGCACTGGTGGATAGAGGACCAATTTCTTAGTTACATTTCCATTGGAAATAATCATATTTCCTGACCTACAACTGATGAAAGCATCTGTTGTTGCTAACCATGGTCATCCTAGGATGAGGGGATATCCACCTAGGTTAGCTTTTGGCTGCAGGACCATGAAATATGCAAGGTATTCCCATGAGTCAAGTGCAATGACCAAATCTTCAATGATTCCTTCTAGTTTAATTGTTGATCTATCTGCCAATTATAATATTGTGGGTGTAGGCCTTCAGACTACTAATTGCAGATTTTTCATTATTTCTTTGGTCATCATGTTTATGGCAGCACCTAAATCAACTAAAGTATTCTTTATAAGGGTGCCATTGATATGCACATCCACTACAAGACTACTAGGGTTTGCATATTTTGGGACAACTATGTTGCCCAACATGATGTCGGTAGGTTGTCCTATGACATGAATAGTCTGTGGGTCCTCATGTTTTCTCCCTAGTTTCTTTAGACACAGTTCCCTCATAATTTTAGTGTAGATTGGCACATCCTTGATAGCTTAGATTAGGGGGATTTTAACACAGACATTTCTTAACTAATCAAGGAAGTCAAATTCAGGTTCAAGTTGAGATTTTTGTGTGTTCAATCTTTCTGGGAATGGAGGTTCTTTGTTTGTGATTCCTATCTGTGGTTGAGCTTGTTCAAGGTGTTCATTCTAGTTATTCATGTGGTTATTAGCATTAGAGGATGGTTTTTCATTAGAAAGTTTCATAATAAGTGGAGAGGTTGGTCCAAAAAGCATCTCCCTAAACATAACTGAACATCACTAACCTCGGTCCTACATAAGTCAAGTATTGGATAGGTTCATTAGTATAAGCTTGTTGGACAGGCTTGTTGTTAGGATTTGGTGTAGTTTGAGCAAGAAGTTAAGTTTCTCTAGGTTGTGTAGGGGCTGGTGAAATAGTGTTTGGCATAAGAGTGAGCTATTGTGACAAGGTTTGATGTGGCTATGGGTAGCTTCCATTTTAGTTTTTCTGAGGCTGGTTCCCTCTCCATTCTTGTGGCCATTAGTTTTGGGGTGACTGCCACTATTGAGTGTAATTTGGAGATTGATATGGTTGTTGTGGAAACATCCCCTTATGTGGGGTCTAGTTGGATGGTGGTAGATTTGACCAAGATTGCAATGGTAGATTATTCTAGGGTATATTATACCAATTAGGAATATCTAGGGTAGAACCTGGAAATGAAGTACTAAAAGATAAGGGATCTGGAGAAATACCTTGTCTTTACTGTTAGGGTTTGTATTGTGCGATGTAAAACACCTGACCTTCTTTATCTTCCAAGGCACAAAAATCTGGTTTCCCAAGCTTTTCTTCCAAAATGCTAGCAATCCACTTACATTTGCAATTGATCTTCTTTTGCCATTAGTGTGGATAATATTCTACCAAATCTACTTTTGCCTCCTCTTGCTTTTTCTTCACATGTTGGGTGTCCAATTGAGTCACCAAATGAATGATGATGTCCTGCTTCATGTCTGTCAAAATATTGTTGAGCTCTACACGAGAGACACCAATAGGTGTCTTTATGGAGGACAAAGTTCTAAAGCCTTGAGTTTTCTTCATAGTGGAGTGTGAGTAGTTCCTATAGATTTGGCAAATTTCATCGAAGCCTAGTTGAGAGATATTCCCTGCTCCAATCAGTTCAATGCATCCATACAATCCTCATTCACACCCCTCAGAAGTACTAATTTAAGTGACTGTGGAGAGAGTCTGCTTTGGCATGACTTTTGGAGGTAGAATAGGAACCTTTCAACACAATCTTTGAGGGGTTCTTCTTTTTGTGACATCCTAAAAATGTCATCTCCTTTCATGTCCCTACCATGATAGTAATCCTAGTATTTATGTAGGAATTTCTCTCTCACGGTTCCCCAATTTGCTACTGCATTTCTACCCAATCCCATGAACCACTGCAAAGGAACATCCTTGAGTGTGGTGGAAAGAGTTTTAACTGGTGGGCATCATTAGTGTAGTCATATCTCTGGAAAAGGACATCAAATTTGAACAAGAATGTATTAGGTTCCTCTATAATCAAGCCATGGAAGTTGGGTAGAGCTTAAGGAGGAGTGTTCTTTAGGGTAGCTACTCATTCCTAGTCTGCAATAGGAAATGTAAATGTAACTGGTTCAATAGGATTATCTACTGCCTCCTCTGCAATTACATCAAGATGCCAAGTAGCGATATCTTCCAAGTTTGTAATGTCATCAAGCATGAGGGGCATTTCAAATTTGTCACATTCTTCTATTGTCTCTTCGTGGTTTTGATTTTATGGAAGAAATCTCCCTAAGGCATCTCTCTACCACTGCATGCAATGGTGTTTGAGCTTAATAACCTTCTATCTGCACAATGTTAGTGGATAGTTCATAATTGGATTGAATGTTTAATGGTCCTAAATACTGAAAGAAATGTAATTCTTTATACTAACAAAGCAAGAAAAGCAAATTAAAAACCCAGAAATTCTAAACCTTAGCACCATCCCCGGCAACAATGCCAAAAATGTCTAACTCCATTATTCACCAATAAATCTGATGCAAAAGGGGCATGCACTCTACTCAACAAACCAACAAATCCCTTATCAAGTGACCTAACAGTTATAATTTGTTACATTTATCATGTCAAACCAAGGAACATATCTTCTTGGATGGTACCTATATTGTATGTACAGTTTAAGGACTCTTGAGATTATCCTAGAGGTTGTGTATAGAAAGATAACTACTTATGATTGAAAAAGAATTCTATATTATGAACTTTGATCATATAGTAGTTGTTATGGGTAGATTCACTAAGCTATAGGTAATATTATTAAGCTACAGGTATATGTTACTTTAGCTTTTAACAAATATTGTTTATATGAAACAATTTATCACAGCTAACAAAACTACTAAATGTTAGAACACACTGATATACTAAGAGGGGGGGTGAATCAGTATATGCCCCTTTTTAAAATAGTTCTACTATAACAACAAGATCTCTAGTGCATCAATTAGAATATGAAAGAACTATGCAAGCATAAGCAAAATCACACATCCACATAAGAGACCATAACACCAGATGTACATGGAAACCCAAGATGGGAAAAACCACGGTGAGCAAGATGCTTGGATCTACTGTCCAAATCCAGCCTCACAAAAATGCAACACTGAATTACAATATTTTGTAGGTTCCAACCCAAAGGAATTTCAACCTAAGAAGGATTGCAATCCTTTGTACAAATCTATAGTCTCCAACCTACCAGAGACTTCAATCTCAAAACCTACTGAGCATCAACCCAGCAAAAGGCTCCAACCTCCTAGAGAAACTGAGCTCCAACCTAGCAATAGGCTCCAACCTCCCATACAAACTGAGCTACAACTCAGGAAACTGAAATAGTAACAAAAAACATTCAGCACTTACACATACTGTGCAAACTCAGGATCTTCAATTCATGCCCTTCACATCCTTCAACTTCACATATCTCCACACACCTAATTGCTTGGTGTTTGCATTTATTTCACTTCAGCATTCACAAACACAAATATATATTTCAATGCAAAGATCGTGTACCATCTATCCTTCAAATGCACAAACTAATCTTTCATTTATACCAAACTATAGAACAAATGATTTCCATGTTGGTACTACATTCACCAATGCAGGAATAAAACAATCTTCAAAGTTAGTAACTAAATTTTAAATTCCAATATAATCATTTTAACAAGACTGGCCCGATTTTAATTTTCAATGTCTATACATTTGAACCATGGCCCAATTTACACTTCCTTAGGTCGACCCAAAAATGGGTTAGGACCCAAATCTAAACAATCTGCACGCTACAACAACTATCCTAACAAATCTTCAATCAAACCAGTCATTTAATCCAACTTACCAAGTCGGCTTGCAAACAAGATATTTAAATCTTTAATTTGAATATTTTTTATTTTCATATCACTACCTTACAAGCTTAGCCTTCTGCACCTTTGTCAGAAAAACATAACTTCCACGAACCATCACAAAAACCCTTTCTCAAAAAACATTACTTTCCGTGAACTTGGAAACACTTCACTTTTCCCTATCAACAACTTTTTCTTCTATCGACAAAAACTTATTTTCACAAACTTAGTCACAAGGGATTTTATCTCTTTTATTACCAAAGTTTTTCTTTAACAAACTTAGTCTAAAAAGCTTATATCGACAAATGTTACTATTCACAAACTTACACTTTCCTTATCGACAAACACCCACTCTGACGAACTTTGGCCTTTGCCTTCTCTATCGGTGAAAGCTTCCTTTTAGAAACTTAATTGCATCCTCTTCATTATCAATAAATTATTGTTTCTATGAACTTACACTTCCAAGCCTTAGTCTTCAACGCCTTTTTCCTTTATCGGCAAAGTTTCCTATCGACAAACTTCACTGTTGGTGAACTGAGCCCTTCGTCAACCAAAACATTTCCCAACGACTAGCAAGCTTCCCTTCTTTATTGGCAAAGTATCCAAACATTGAACTTAACATTTTCTTTGCCACAAACTTATACTTTTATGAGCCTTGTCTTCAAGATCCCTTTTATCGGCAAAGTTGTCAAACCACAAACTTTTATCTTTGAGCCATCTGTCGCCTAGTTAGTGAATCAACAAAATGGCAATGTCGTGGACTAGTTCGCAAAACACAAGTTTTTCTGATAAATGTTTTTATAAAAGCTTAACTTAGAACTTCAACTTTTTCTTATCCACACCTTTGTCGGCGAATTGGCAAATTGACGAAATGGAAAACTCGTGAACAAGTTCGCGAAACAAGAACTTTGCCGATAACTGAATTAACTTCAAACTTTTTCTTTCTTTCAAACTTTTCATCACCAAGCCTTTGTTGGTGAATTGGAAAATCAGTGAACTGATAAACTAATGAACTAGTTCACGAATCAAACATTTTGCCAACCGAAGGTAGGAATCATTCATGCCTTATATGTTTCATTGACAACTTATTATCGGCAAACTGGTCATCGACAAAAATGGCTGTCAGCGAATCGATGAGTTCGTGAACCAAACAAATTGCCAACTAAAGGCAGAGTTCATGCATTAGAAACTTTTTCTCCCTTTCTTCCTTATAAACTTTTCCTTATTTCACTTCTTTTCTGCCTTGGACACAATTCTTCCTTTCTTTGACATCAATAAAACTTCCAAACAAACTCTTTTGACATTAATGACAACACTTCAACAATCTCCCCCTTTGTCATTGATGGCAACACAAACATAAACTTCTTCTTTTGCAAAGCTCCCCCTTACTCTATCTCTCCCTAAACTGTAAAACAAATTATGAAATCGCTCCCCCTTTTAAATCAATGGCAAAGGGATGCAACCAACCACTTTCAAACTACAACTGGCAAAATCAACTCCCCTTTACCAAGCCATACTAAACTCCGCTCATCTATATTTGTCTCCTTTCTACCTACTCCCCCTGAGAGGTAGCCACTATCCAAACAGGGATGAAGAATATGCCTTATGTTGCTCCCCTTGGATAGATTCTCTATCATAAATCTTTACTGATTTGGTGAGAGTGATATCACTCCCAGCTTCTACCTTAAGTATTCAAATGTCTCTTTAGGAAGAGGTTTTGTGAAGATATCTGCAATCTAATCCTTTGTAGGCACATACTCCAATTTCACCTCTTGATTAACAACCTTTTCTCTCAAAAAATGATACCTAATAGATATATGCTTGGTTCTTGAATGCATCACTAGATTCTTTGATATGTTAATTGCACTAGTATTGTCACACAAAATTGAAATGGGCTCATCATATACAACTCCTATATCCTTCAATGTCTACTTCATCCACAAAACCTGAGTACAACAAGTTGCTGTTGCAATGTATTCTACTTCTGCTATTGATAATACAACTGAATCTTGCTTTTTTCTTAACCATGAAACTAATCTACCACCTAGAAAGATTGCTCCACCACTTTTGCTCTTCCTATCATCAGTGCTACCAGCCCAATCTGCATTTGTATATGCGGTCAAAGAGAAATCCTTTCCCTTCTCATACCACAATCCATAATCCAATGTGCTCTTCAAATATCTAAAAACCCCTTTAACTGTTTTCACATGAGTTTCTTTTGGATCAATCTGAAACCTAGCCACCATACAGACAACTTGCATAATGTCTGGCCTTGAGATAGTCAAGTATTATAAGCTTCCAATAATGGATATGTATAGAGTCTGATCAGCTTGAGGTGACTCATCATCCTTGCTTAGATGACAGCCTGTAACCATAGGTGTGCTCACAGGTTTGCTATCATCCATACCAAACTTTTTCAACATCTCCTTGACATAGTTTGTGAAATAAACATACCCTTGTCTGATTGAGCAATTTGAAGTCCAATGAAAAATGAAAGCTCACCAATCATAGAGATCTCAAACTCTTGTTGCATTTCTTCGGCAAACATATTGCACAACTCCTCATTTACACCAAAGATAATATCATCAACATACTACAACTATCAACATGTCATCACATATAGTCTTGATATAAAGATTTCTATCAGCAATCCCCTTCTTGAAACCTCGCTAGTGTAGGTACTTGTCAAACCATATAATGCCTTCTTGAGTCTGCATACCATATTCTAATCTTTTGATAGATGAAATCCTTCAGAATGCTCTATGTAAACTTCTTCTTCTAAGTCACCATTCAAGAAATTAGATTTGACATCCATTTGATAAACCTTGAAGTCTTTGTGAACTGCAAATGCAAGGAACATCCTTATTGCTTCCATTCTTGCCACATAAGCAAATGTCTCCTCAAAATCAATGCCTTCCACTTGTAAATAACCCTTGCAGACCAATCTTTCTTTATTTCTAACAACTTCTCCACCTTCATTCAACTTATTTCTGAAAACCCACTTGTTTCCAATCACATTCTTGTCATTTGGCCTTGGAACAAGTTCCCAAGTTTTATTCTTCTCAATCTGATTTAACTCTTCTTGCATTGCATCAATCTAATTTTCATCCTTGCTCACTTCAAAAAAATTCTTTAGTTCTATCTTGGACAATAGTGAGAAGTTTACTTGTTCTCTAAGGCTTCTCCTAGTCATAACTCCTTTATTCTTATCTCCAATTATCTGATTTTCAAAATGATTCTTTTGAATGAACTTTGTAGGCGACTTGGTGGTCTCTATGGGTGTCTCTTCTTCTGCAACTTCATTTTCTTCTTTTGTGCCAACTAAATCATCTGAGCAGCAGGTTGAATCATCTAAACAATCATCATCTTGATCCTGTGTGGATGGATGTAGCTTTTTGATGCAGAGATAAAGGTAGTGTTTGTTGAAGTTCACTCAATGAACTTAGATCACTCAACTTCCTATAAGAGGTTTACAAAGGTGTTTGTGAAGACAAAGCCTACACAAGGCTATTACTAAAATTGACCTAGCCTAGGACCACTATCTAGTGTCCTCCTCATAGGCTACCCATCCCTCACCTTGGAGAGTCACTACTCAATCCAACCTATCTGCACAATCCACCTTTCAAGAACTCACAACCTACTACCCACACCTCTACCAACAGTGTCCACATATGACTATTTGCACATGCTTCTCAAGAAAACATGACTATCATGAGGTCTCTGACCAAAAAGACTAATTTCAGTATTCCCCAGGGCAATGGATAGCAACAATAGTAAGACTGTTCTAGGACAGTGTTTGAAGAAGGCTTAAATCTTATAGAATTGATTCAATCAACATTAACTTCTCAAGGCCTCAAATGACCATCAACACTCAATGCATACTAAACACTCAATGTGAACAAGCAACCATTTACTCACATGCAGGCCCACACTGTGTTATACAGGACAAAGGATAGCAAATTGCAGCTTGACTGTCCTATGACAGTCTTAAAATGACAGCGTCTTTCTTATAGCCTTTATGACAGCTAAACCTGCATCAACTCCTCTATCAACAAGGATATTCACACCAAACACAACATATACCTACCAAGGACAGGAAATCACTGACCCAGTACCATACTCCTGTACTTACTCTGACAGAGAACAATAATTGTCTTATGACTGTCATAAAGAAACAATATTTCAAGAAGGTTTGAACCTTGTAGCATATGGGAGTAAACAAACCAGTCCTAACTCCTCTAGACTCCAAATGACATTCACCTCTGAATACACAACCCAAATACCTATATTTGAATATATATCATTTTTCAACTTGCAGCCCGTACTGTACCACCACATGCAGGAACAGCAGACTGTTATTTCCAGTTAGCAAACTATCTTTTTTCTTCTAGAAGCCAATCTAGTTGAGGTTAGGGGAGAGTTATGTATCAAAGACCTTTTGCCTAGATCAGTTGGGCTCCTGTGCAAGTCTGCCTTCATTCCAAGACACAGAGATCAACCACCATTTGATCAAATATTCAATTGTCCTTGTATTCTTGTTGTCTTTTGCCTTTGTAAAGCTAACTAGTCACTGTTTTTGACTAGTTAGAGGCATACCACACACCATGGAGGAAGGAGAACAACCAAACAAACATCAAAAACATGAAAACTAATCTAATTTCCTCCATCTCACCAAAAATGGCTGATCACCTTCAGAGGACAGAGGAAAAATGCTCCATTCTATCTCAAAACCCTAGATAAGGAGGGTTTAAACCAGTTTCTACAAAATGGAATGAAACAAACACCACAAAATGTTTCAAGAGCTCAGAATACATACAAATGAGAGCTACTTCAAAGATCTAAAACATTTTTCAAACCTTATTCCCTTAGCAGTGCGTACCAGGCCATACAGAATGGTTGTTTTCAATAAAAAATAGAAAAACACAATTTTTGCCTTATAAAACCCCCCCTCTCCATTCATTGTTGGCATGGTTAAACAAAAATGATGTTTATAAGAAGTTTCTAACCTTTCCACTTCCCATTATGTCCGTACAACTACCCATGAAGGTAGTGAATCGTTGGGAAAATAGCATTTTCTTCAAAAAACTAAGTTTCTAAAGGAGAAAACCTAGAAAATAGGTCTTAATAAACACTTTAGTGGACTAGTCAATTAAAATGGACTAAGTCCTTATTACAAACATGAAAATGGCTTTCAAAGCCTTAGGAAAAACCAAAATACTAAGATCACAAAATGATATAGTCAAAAGAATCACTAAAACTGAAGCTCCTGCACCATACTCCCCCTGTGGGAAAAACTCAAGTCCCTTGAGTTGCCAATTGTTGAAGTGTCATGCCATGCTTCAAGATATTTGCTTCAGTCATCCAGGTGGCCTCTGAGTCAGGGAGATCCTTCCATTTCACCAGGTAGTCCTTATAGACACCTCTCCGAGTCTTCTTGACAACCTTGGAATCTAGAATGCACTCCAACTGTAAAGGTTTGCTTGGAGGCAAATCCTTGATCCAATCAGCATCTTCAGCCACCACATCTGATTCACTTTCATCAGGCAATGGAGGTCTGAAAGGAAAAAGATCACAAACATTGAAAATTGGAGAGATACCAAGGCCATCTGGTAGCTCAATCTCATATGCATTGGGACCAAATTTATGCACTATTTTGCATGGCCCAATCTTCTTCATCAGGAGTTTAGTTGGCTGATCCTTTGGCAACCTTTCTTTCCTTAGATATGCCATAACTAAGTCACCAACTTTGAACTATACTTCTCTTTTCTTCAAATCTGCCTTTTCTTTGTACTTTGTGACTAATTTTTCTAGTTGCAACTTGACTTGATTATGGACTGTTTTCATGGAGGCAGCAAACTCTTCACCAAGTGCACTCCTTCTATCCCAACCTTGGAGATCCTTCAGCTCAAGTGGCCCTCTTGGATGAAAGCCATAAACTATCTCAAAAGGACTTTTACCAATGCTCCTATTCCTTGAATCATTGTAGGCATATTCAGCCTGACTGATAACCAAGTCCCATGCCAAACCATGCTGCTTTGTAAGGCACCTTAGAAGGTTTCCAAGTGATCTATTAACCACCTCAGTCTGACCATCAGTTTGTGGATGGTAGGCTGATGAAAAGGACAACTGTGTGCCCAGCTTCTTCCACAAGGTCCTCCAGAAGTGACCTACAAACTTAGAATCTCTATCAGTTACAATGGACAATGGTAAACCATGTATCCTTACTACCTCTCTGAAAAATAGACCTGCAACATGAGATGCATCATTTGTGCATTTACATGGCACAAAATGAGCCATCTTGTTGAACCTATCAACAATAACAAACACACTATCCACCCCTCTGGCTGTCCTGGGTAACCCAAGCACAAAATCCATGTTGATACTTTCCCAAGGTCTATTGGGAATGGGAAGGGGCTGGTATAGACCTGCATTTGAAGACACACCTTTGGCTCTTTGACAGATTGCACAACTAGCTACATACTTCCTCACATCTGATTGCACCTTTGGCCAAAATAGAACCTTGTGACTTGTTCTAGTGTCTTGTCTAAGCCAAAATGTCCTCCTAAAGAACCATTATGCTTCTCCTTGATGATGTTGTCTTGCATGGAGCACTTAGGGACACACAACAAATTGCCTTTAAACAAGAGGCCTTCCTGCAAAACAAAATATGCATACTCTCCATGGAATGTGTTAGCCAAGTTCACACAGACATCATAAGCCTCTTTGAAATCAAAATCTTCTTTATACAGCTCCTTTAAACAGTCAATACCCATGCTTTCTAACTAGATTTCATGAATAAGAAGCAACCTCCTACTCAATGCATCAGCCACCTTATTAGAGACACCTCTTTTGTGCTTAATTGTGAAGGTATAAACTTGTAGCTGTTCCATCCATTTAACATGTCTATGGTTCAATTTTTCTTGACTGTTTAGAAAGCTTAAAGCATGATTGTCAGTAAACACAATAAATTCTTTGGGCAGCAAATAATGTCTCCATTTCTTAAGAGCTTGCACCATTGCATAGAGTTCTAAGTCATAGGTAGAATACCTTTGCTTGGCTTCATTCAACTTTTCTGAAAAGAATGCCACTGGATGTCCTTCTTGGCTGAGAACAACACCAATAGCTTGCTGACTTGCATCACACTCAACAACAAACACCTTATCAAAATTAGGGAGTACTAAGGTAGGTAACTCAACCACCTTTGTTTTTAACAACTCAAAACTATCATCAGCTTCCTTTGTCCACTGGAATCTACATTTGACTCCACCCTTGATGGTGTTGAGGATGGGAGCACTAATGTGATTGAAACCTCTGATAAACTTCCTGTAAAAAGTTGCCAATCTATGGAAACTTCTCACATCTCCCACTGTTTTTGGGGTAGGCCAACTGAGAATAGCCTCAACCTTAGAGGGATCCATCTTCAAACAACCATTAGAAATGACAAATCCCAAGTATACAAGTTCAGTTTTCATGATCTCACATTTGTCTAAGTTGATCATCAACTTGTGCTCATGCAGCTTCTCCAACACCTGACCAACATGCTTCACATGGTCTTCCCTTGTCCTGCTGAAGATTAGTATGTCATCAAGATAAACAATAACAAATTTACCAATGAATTCAACTAATACCTCATTCATCAGGCACATAAATGTACTTGGCACATTGCTAAGACCAAATGGCATAACAAGCCATTCATAAAGACCTTCATTGGTCTTGAAAGCAGTCTTCCATTCATCTCCCTGTCTAATCCGGATTTGATGATATCCAGATTTCAAATCAATCTTTGAGTAATAACATGATCCTCCAAGATAATCCAAGAGATCTTCAATCCTTGGCATTGGGAATCTGTACCTTATGGTGATCTTATTTATGGCCCTTGAATCTGTGCATAGCCTCCACTTTCCATCCTTCTTAGGAGCAAGTACACTTGGAACTACACAAGGACTTAGACTCTTCCTAATCAGCCTTTTCTCCAGGAGATCTTGAATTTGCCTTGCCACCTCTTCATTTTACTATGGAGTTAGCTTATATGCAGCCTTGTTAGGCAATATAGCACTAGGTATTAAGTCAATTTGATGACTAATATCCCTCATGGGTGGTAAGGAGTTGGGAACTTCCTCTACCACAAGGTCTTGATACTTATCTAGAAGTTGTTGTACTTTCAATGGAATCTCCTTCTATTTTTGTTCTTGCTGATCTGATCCACTCTTGGGCTTCATGACCAAGGCATACCCCTGGTTGTCATTCTCCTTCAAGAGGCTTAGGAACTCCTTGCCATTCACCAACATGACACTGCTATTATTTTCCTTCCCCCTGGGCTGCTCCAACATAGGATCCATCTTGAATGCTCTTCCATTCTTGGTGATGACATAAGTGTTCTTCTCACCATCATGCTGAGCTTTAACATCATACTGCCAAGGGTGGCCAAGAAGTAGGTGACATGCATCCATAGGGATGATTTCACATAGCACTTTGTCCTTGTAGTCACCAATTGCAAATTCAACCCAAGTTTGTTCCTCCACCATGAAACTTTGGTTTTTGTTCAACCAAGAAATCTTGTGAGGACTGATATGAGGCAGCCTCTTCAACTTGCACTTCTCAACCATCTCAGTGGATACCACATTCTCAGTAGACCCTGAATCCACTATGATTTTCTAGAGTTTCCCATAGGCTAGGCCTTGGGTTCTAAAAAGATTCTTTCTCTGAGAGGGCTCTTGCTTCAATGGCATCTTTAACATAGCCCTTTTTATCATCATACTCTCTCCATCTAGAATAGGTGTAGCACTTCCCATTGGTGAATTCACACTTTCACAGTCATCATCTTTCACTAACTGATTTCTCTTCCCACTGTCATGAGAGTTGTTGGCTTTCCCTGGGCATTTGTTCATTGTATGGCCAACTTGGTTGTAGCCATAACATCTTCCAGTGAAGACTCTTGGTCCTCTACCTCCACCATTTCTACCCCTGCCATTAGGCCTTCTACCACCTCTGAAACCTCTTCTATGCTCTGTCTCAGGTGATGTTTCTTGCTGACTGTTATTTTTAGTTTTGTTGAACTGTCCATGGCCAAAATTGCCTCTTCCTCTTTGGTTTCTACCAACTCTACCTTTGGCACTTTGTTCACCCTTCCTTCTTAGCTTTTCCTCTACTCTGGAGGCCAATAAGAAACATTCATCCACTGTCTTTGGTAACACCAAACTTATCTCATCCTGCAGATTGTATTTCAGTCCATTCAGGTACCTAGCCACCATCCCTTTTTCATCTTCATTATGATTGGCCCTCATACTGAGTCTATGAAATTCTTCTGTGTAGGCAGCCACATCCATGTCTTTTTGTCTCAGATTTTGAAATCTCCTTATGATTTGAATCTCATAGTCAGGTGGCATGAACTTGCTTATGAGCATAGCCACCATTCTGCTCCATTTAGTGATGGGACTCTTCCCAATCTTCTCCCTCTCACTCTGCATATAGTTCCACCATACAAGTGCAGAACCTCTTAGCGTTGTCTTGGCAAACTTGACCTTTTTGCTGTCATTGAACTCCTTGTAATCAAAGAAGTTGCACATAGCTTCTATCCAATCGGTGAGAACATCTCCATCCAACTTGCCATGAAAAGTAGGCACATCCATCTTGGGATCACCACTGTCTCCATGAGTACCCTTAAGTGCATTCAAGAAGGCTTTCTGATCTGCAGACATATCCTGCTCTAGAGGATCCTCTTCTATCTCTATTTCTTCATTTGTGTCAGAAGAACTTCCCTCTTCTTTGGTCTTGCCCTTAGACTTCTTCTCTTCCTGCAATTTTGCTTCTTGCAATCTTGCTTCAACCATCTCTTCCACCAACTTCTTGATGGCATCTTGACTCATTGTCTTGGGAGGCATTGTACTAGCCTCTATTTCAATTTCCTCTTTTGACATACACTTGCTTCCAATTAGAATATTGGCTTTGATACCAATATGATGCAGAGATAAAGGTAGTGTTTGTTGAAGTTCACTCAATGAACTTAGATCACTCAATTTCCTATAAGAGGTTTACAAAGGTATTTGTGAAGACAAAGCCTACACAAGGCTATTACTGAAATTGACCTAGCCTAGGACCACTATCTAGTGTCCTCCTCACAGGCTACCCATCCCTCACCTTGGAGAGTCACTACTCAATCCAACCTATCTGCACAATCCACCTTTCAAGAACTCACAACCTACTACCCACACCTCTACCAACAGTGTCCACATATGACTATTTGCACATGCTTGTCAAGAAACATGACTATCATGAGGTCTCTGACCAAAAAGACTAATTTTAGTATTCCCTAGGGCAATGGACAGCAACAACAGTAAGACTGTTCTAGGACAGTGTTTGAAGAAGGCTTAAATCTTATAGGATTGATTCAATCAACATTATCTTCTCAAGGCCTCAAATGACCATCAACACTCAATGCATGCTAAACACTCAATGTGAACAAGCAACCATTTACTCACATGCAGGCCCACACTGTGTTATACAGGACAGAGGACAACAAATTGCAGCTTGACTGTCCTATGACAGTCTTAAAATGACGACTTCTTTCTTATAGCCTTTATGATAGCTAAACCTGCATCAACTCCTCTATCAACAAGGATCTTCACACCAAACACAACATATACCTACCAAGGACAGGAAATCACTAACCCAGTACCATACTCCTGTACTTACTCTGACAGAGAACAATAATTGTCTTATGACTGTCATAAAGAAACAGTATTTCAAGAAGGTTTGAACCTTGTAGCATATGGGAGTAAACAAACTAGTCCTAACTCCTCTAGACTCCAAATGACATTCACCTCTGAATACACAACCCAAATACCTATATTTGAATATATATCATTCCTCAACTTGCAGCCCGTATTGTACCACCACGCGCAAGAACAGCAGACTGTTATTTCCTGTTAGCAAACTGTCTTTTTTCTTCTAGAAGCCAATCTAGTTGAGGTTAGGGGAGAGTTATGTATCAAAGACCTTTTTCCTGGATCAGTTGGGCTCCTGTGCAAGTCTGCCTTCATTCCAAAACATAGAGATCAACCAGCATCTGATCAAATATTCGATTGTCCTTGTATTCTTGTTGTCTTTTACCTTTGTAAAGCTAACTAGTCACTTTTTTTGACTAGTTAGAGGCATACCACACACCATGGAGGAAGGAGAACAACCAAACAAACATCAAAAACATGAAAACTAATCTAATTTCCTCCATCTCACCAAAAATGACTGATCACCTTCAGAGGACAGAGGAAAAATGCTCCATTCTATCTCAAAACCCTAGATAAGGAGGGTTTAAACTAGTTTCTACAAAATGGAATGAAACAAACACCACAAAATGTTTCAAGAGCTTAGACTACATGCAAATGGGAGCTACTTCAAAGATCTAAAACATTTTTCAAACCTTATTCCCTTAGCAGTCCGTACCAGGCCATACAGAATGGTTGTTTTCAATAAAAAGCAGAAAAACACAATTTTTGCCTTATAAAACTCCTCCTCTCCATTCATTGTCGGCATGTTTTAAAAAAAATGATGTTTATAGGAAGTTTCTAACCTTTCCACTTCCCATTCTGTCCGTACAACTGCCCATGAAGTCAGTGAATCATTGGGAAAATAGCATTTTCTTCAAAAAACTAAGTTTCTAAAGGAGAAAACCTAGAAAATAGGTCTTAATAAACACTTTAGTGGACTAGTCAATTAAAATGGACTAAGTCCTTATTACAAACATGAAAATGGCTTTCAAAGCCTTAGGAAAAACCAAAATACCAAGATCACAAAATGATATAGTCAAAAGAATGACTAAAACTAAAGCTCCTGCAACACTTTTCATCAATGCTAACACTTGCACTCTGAACTATCTTCTTCAGTCTCTTGTTGTAACATTTATAAGCCTTGCTTCTAGTTGAGTAACCAAGAAAAATTCCTTCATATGATCTTGAGTCAAACTTACCCAAATTATCTTCATCTCTTCTAATGTAGCATTTGCTTTCAAAAATTCTAAAATACTTGACTGATGCAGGTCTGCCCTTCCACAATTCATATGGTGTCTTAGTGTTGTTCACTCTAATCTATCCTCTATTAAGAATATAAATAGAAATATGAACTACTTCTTTCCAATACATATCAGGTAGCTTGGCTTCATTCAACATTGTTCTTTCCATCTCCTGGACTATTCTATTCTTTCTTTTAGTTACTCCATTTTGATGAGGAGTCCTTGCAATAGAGTATTGTCTTTTTATTCCATGTTCTTCACAACATTCCTCAAATTCATTTGATGTGAACTCACCACCTCTGTCTGATCTTAAACACTTGATTCTAGCAATCATTTCATTCTCAACCATGGATTTGAAGATTTAAATCTACTGAATGCTTCTGATTTATCTTTCAAAAATGTAACCCAAGTCATTCTAGAATAATCATCAATGAGAAACATAAAATACCTTTCACCTTGAAGACTCCTTGTCTTGATAGGACCACATAAGTCTGTATGAATCATCTCCAATAGCTCAGTAGAATAGTAGTCCTTGGTCTTGAACTTGGTCCTTGTTTGCTTCCCAATTTGACATTCCTTACAAAAGGTGCTAGTAGGCTTAGCAATCATTGACATGTCTCTAACTGAAAGTTTAGAGCTGATCTTCACAAGATTATCAAAGTTGATGTGCCCCATCCTCTTATGCCACAACCAACTCTTATTAGTCTTCCCAAAAGGCAACTCCTTCCTTTGACTTCACAAAGATTGTATAGGTTATTTTTGTTTTGCTTTCTTCTGCCACAAGTTTTCTAGTGCTTGCTCTTCTGATTTGACATCCTTGTGCATGGAAAATGAGATTATAACCTTTGCAACAAATCTAACTTACACTAAGAAGATTATGCTTGAGACCTACATATAGAACATCTTCTGTCCTATTCTTTCCATATCCTATTCTTTCCATCAAGACTTATTGTACCTTTACCACATATCTTTGTAGAGGAGTTGTCTCTAAACTTGACTTATCCACCATTCTACTTTTCAAGATTGAGAAACTTGCTCTTGTCCCCTTCATGTGACTTAAGCATCTGTTGTCTATAACCCAAGGATTTGCTTGTCCTTGTGGATGAAATGCAGTTTGGACAATCCTTGAGTTTTCACCTTCATGATTTTTCTTGATTCTCCATTCCTTCTTCTAGTTTGACTTCTGATTTTCAGAAATGTCTATCCTCTTTTCTTGGTTATCAAAATTAGTCATCTGAGATTTTGACTTTGCCAAGCCACTTCTGTAAAATCTTGATATGTTCCCAAAATTGTTGCAAATATGACATTATATTGAAATCAAACAAAGGGGCAAAAATAATTTCTACTTACAAAATTTCTTCTCCTCATTCTTGATCTACATTCAATAGCTTTGTGGCCATACTCATTACAGTTGAAACAATAACCAACAAAATTAAACTTGTTCATGAAAGTTTGTCTTGTAGGAATTGATCTTCTTAATCTTCTTCTTCGAGAAATAACAAGAATGAAATCAACTTCTTCAATTTTTGTACTATCCTTCTTCATTGGGATTTTTTCATTCTGTATTGTTTCTTTTGATTCAGTCTTCTTTGCAAGAGCAAGAAGTTGTGAGACTTCTTCATCATAGCCCAAACCTAATTTTATGAAAAGAGGTATCTGAATATTTATTATATCATCAAGAATTTTAGAGCTCTTTCCAAACTTTATAATCTTACTCAACTGAGCACGAACTTTTTCAATTTCCTTTCTCAAAGAAATAATTTCTTCTTCAAGTTTTAAACATTCATCTGATTTGGCTTTAAAGGCAGTATTCACCATGTTTGCAATTCTTTTTCCCTCTTCAATATGAATTTTCAAGTTAACAATCATCTCCTCTAATTCTATGAGCTTGGCCTTTTGTTCTTCATTTTCTTTCCTTGCTAGATCCAAGTCTTCAAGAGTAGAGATCGATTCACCTTCAAAATCAACTTCACATTCTTCTTCTTTATCAATAGCAGCACTATTTGAGCTGTCCAAGACTTCCATAGCCATGAATAAAGCTTCTACTCTTTCATCTTTTGATGCACAGTTGTCTTCTTCTTCTTTTGAACTGCGATCATTCTTAGAGTAAAGGATTTTCTTGTTCTTGTTAAAATTAGATCTTTTGAAACCCTTGTTGTTATCTTCATTCTTCTTAAAAGGACATTTAGATGCATAATGCCCAATCTTTCCACAGTTGAAACACTTGAAAGGTAACTTACCTTTGTACTTACCTGATCCATTCTTTAGCTTTCTTACAAAGTTGGCTTCCTCATTATCAGATGCATCACTTGACTCGGATCCATTTTTCTTAGATGCTTTGAAGGTATCTTCCTTCTTAGATTTTTCTTTGCTTGTGTTTTTCATTTCATCCATTTCGAATACATTCAAATCTCTTGCTTCTTCAATAGCAGAAACTTTTGAGTCATACCTTTGAGGGAGTGATCTCAGTACCTTCTTCACAATTGTTGAATCCTCCACCTTTGCACCAAGACCTCTAATAGCATTTACAACCTTATCTACTCAGAGAAGATAGTCAGCAATGTTCTCTTCTTCTTGCATATTCAAATTTTCAAATTCAACCTTGTAGATCTGTAATTTTGCTTACTTTACTTTATCATCCCCTTCATAGAGACTTTTGAGTTTATCCCATATGTCCTTAGCTGTCTTGTATTGCAATAACTTGACAAACTCTAAATTGGTTAGACCACTTAAGATGACATTCTTTGCTTTAGCATTGTTTTCATGGGCCTTCTTCGCATTTAGATCTATAATAGGATGAGCAAGATCAATATACGTATACTTTGCAGCTCTCCAAACATCATACCCTAGAGAGGTAAGATAGGATTCCATCCTTACACTCCATAAAACATAGTTAGTTCCATCAAATAGAGGTGCCTTGTTAGAAGAAGAGGACCCTTCCTGAGCCATGTGTTCAAATCCAAGATCTACCTCCAGCTGTTAAGCTACACTAAGGAACTTGGCTCTAATACCAATTGTTAGAACACACTAATATACTGAGAGGGGAGGGGTGAATCAATATACATCCCTTTTTAAAATAGTTCTACTGTAACAACAAGATCTCTACTGCATCAATCAGAATATGAAATGTTGGAGTAAATGAGTTTTTACCATTTACCTGTTACCAATTTTTCACCTACAGCTCAAATTGGTAGAGTTGAAACAGTTTCATTATATTTGAGGTGAAGAATATTCTAACACATTCCTGCTATGCTTAACCATGGCATATTTTAAGTGTTTGAGAAAAGATTGAATTCAATTTTGTTGTTTAGAATAAAGAAACATAAAGGAAAGTACATATTGAACACAAGACATTGCTTTCATTCTTGTCAATAATGTTTCTTTCATTTCACAATGTTTTATTCATTTTTGCAAATGAAGTATACACAGAATTGCATAAGTGTTACATTTGTGTTCATTGGAAAGAAAAAAGTAATCAAATGTCCCACACAAGCCGTGGGAGTAGCCGAACCAATGTAACATGGAACATGTTATGCATCTGAAGACAAAAGAAATGAAAGAGAAGCATAAAGGGAAAGGCATATCCATCATTGCCTGATAGAGCTTTGGTTGAATCTTCTTTGACTCTTGCTCCTCCTCTCCTGATCTTCAAGTGGACCTGCATCATGGTAAAAAATTAGTTAGAGCTCCGAATATGAATCTCCCTATGTGCCCTACCAACAAAAATATAGCACATGTCATGATGCATTGGATCAATAAGAAAGAGAGCCAGAAAGATCAAATCATCATATGAGCATTGAATTCATTGTTTTGTCTAACTTGTTTGTGCAATGTGCAGGTACAGATACATTCATCATTATGTAGGACATTTCAGCATGTGGTAAAAAATAGGCTCCCACAAGGGTTGAGCCTAGCATGCTGCCCCTTGATCTTAAGGGGAATATAAGATAAGCAAATAAACTTTTAGATCAATCAATAAAAGCATATTCTAATTGAAAGTCAATGACAACACCAATACATCATGGACAACTAATGAAGTAGATCAATCATAAATACCATTCATAATGACAAGGTACAAGAGCAAGTCTCTTTACTGTCTAGACATCATGCAAAGACATATTGATGCCATCAAGTGAACACACAGTGCATGGATGTATATGATCTACAAGAATATAAACAATGGACACCACAATCATCTTGGATACATTCATCTTGACAATAAATGCCTACTTTGTCATTATGAACAACAATTAATACCACATCAAGAGCATGACAACCAAGGATGCATCATGGAGCAACAGTTGGACAACAGTAGAACATGTATTTACCACTTTTTGTTGTGAATGAAGTGTAAAGTTGCTATTGAATGCATGAAACAACCATAAAGGACAAAAATCAGTCATGATCATGACTGTCCTATTAGTCATAAAGCATATTATTAGCTATAGGATAGTCATACCAAGAGAAATAGTCCTATATCTGTAATAGAGAGGAACACCTTGAGTCATGATTGATACAGTAGTATAAGTGCCATGTCAACTTTCTAGTATGATTGATAAGTAAAGGAGTAGCAAACTGTTATGATGAGTCAAAGAAGAGCTTACAATGTCACAGCCATGGGACAGTCTCAGTGAAAAGAGGCAGTCATCATGTATTTGGGAGCAGTCCATGAAAATCAAAGAGAAGGTATAGCCATTATAAAGTTGAGTATATAGAAGGTATGGGATAGAAGTACATCAAGTGAAAGCTTCATGAAGTCCTATAGACTGTGTTAAGCATTCATAGGAGGATATTGTTGAACAGTCATATACATAGGCAAAATCTATTATGCTATAAGATTTCTACAAGGATAACAAATGTTAATATCCATGCATATTAGGAGGGATAACAGGAAGGTCCCATGCCAAAAATACCATTTGAGAAGCTTCAATATGCAATTATTAAAAGACAATGAGATCCTACATATGCAATAATAGATAGATAGTCTGCACTCATCTGAGGCCTGAGCCCAACACCATGGAGACCTGTTCATAAAGGTTTTGAAAAGGGGTAGCAGTCCTCTTCTACTTAGCAGCTGATAAGGAGCATGGGAACAATGTTTAGGGAGGTTGTATTATGAGTGGAAGATCTCAATGTTCTATTTGAGAACCTTATTATATCTCCATTTTTACAAGAGACCAAATGTGTGAAAAAAATGCATTTTCTTCATTAAATCTTGCACCAAGATGTAGGAGGTCTCAGTATAAAATAGTAGAAACCTGTGCAACCCTTTGACGGAGTTTAGTAAATAAGGTAACTGTGAGACTAGTGAAAGACAAGAAGACATGAGAGTGAAGAAAAGAGGTTTTGCCATCAGTTTGGAGGAAGTTAGGTTGATATTTATATGGTTTTGTTTTAGTGATCATGGAGTCAACAATATTGAAAGGAGTATAGAAATCAGTCATAAAAGGTCATGAAAGAGCTTACCAAAGAAACCTTAATAGAAGCTTGAAATAGTCATAAAGAGTGGTCAATAAGGATTGTCAGAGATAAGAAAGAGCAGCCATTAGTTGACTGAGAACAGTTACAAAGGCACAAAGAGCATACAATGAACCATTCATTGAACTTCTAGTGGCAGATGGTCATTCCTGGCCTCAACATTTTCGTGAGACGAAGAGTCAAATTGGACTTGCTCCGGCTGCTATAGTTAGGACACATAAACAAGAAAATGATACCTTGAAGCCTCAAAATGGTACCCTAGGTAGAAGAAGATGGATAGTAGAAGAAGAACAAGCTCTCTATTGTGTAGTTTAAAGATTTGGACCTGGTAATTGGAAAGAAATAAAAGAAAATGAACCCTTGTTTAGGAACAAATCTGCAGTACAAATCAAAGACAAGTATCGACTAGTTAAAGGATAGTGGGAGCTTCAGAAGGAAAACAAGCAGAGAATAAATCTAATATCTATTTAGTTACTCGAAAAGACTAGTATAAGACAGAGATGGATACACCTAAGATAGAAGTACTACCAGCTATGTCCATGAGAAATCTTGTCATGATAGAAGCAACTAAGGAGAAACAAAGGCTTTCAGAAGCAAAGCAAAGTGACTTAGATGTTTTGTTTGTTGGATATGAGTATGAAGGAGCTAGAACTAGAGGTAGAGAAGATGAATCTATGGGAGAGAATATGACCTTTGTCACATCATTAGAATTCAACCATGAAGGCTGAGAAAGAAGAGGAAGTGTATACAGAAGCAAGATACAGTGAACCATATGGAAAACTAGTGTAAAAAACTTTCCTTCTTCCTTTGTTCTTTATGTCAAAACAGAGCAAATATGGAGTAGATACAAAAGAAAAAAAGAGGCCATATTTCATCATCATGTTGCTAAGCCAAAACCAAAAAGGAAGTAGCTACAGGAGCAACAAATAATGTGGTTTCACCACCATTTCTTGCAGGAATACAAAATATACAGAAAGGAGACTTACCCAAGCCATGATGATGTTGAAAATAGCTTAGAAGTAGCAGTTTAAACCTCCACAATGCCTCCAAAAATAGCAGAGAAACCCTAGCATGTCGGCAGGAAGAGCAGCAAGAAGAGAAAGCAAAGTGCAAAATGAAGATTTTTAGGTTTTCATCTTCTTTTTGGTCGAATGCCCTAGCCCGATTGTGGGCTCTTTTTGATTTTGACTTCTTTTTATGATATCATTGTTATCCAAAAAGTGCTTGAGGTCAACACTTTAAGTGTTAGAAACCTAATGATGCCAAAGAGCCCGTGAAGGGTCTTTTCAAAATCAAATGATGCCTTTTGTTTGAAAGTCTTTTGACCTTAGAAATTTGATCAAGTATCACATGTATATGCATGGAGATGCAATGATATAGAATTATGGCATGGGAGTCATAGGATGCATGAGGTAATTATGTAAATCAAAGGGGAGTTATAAGGAGAGTTATTATTTTTTAAACCTTTTGAAAATAATTACCCTCAGTTTGCATGACTTAGAAATTGATAAACAAATGTAAACAAATAATAAAGTCATAAATTATAAATTACTTTATTATTTGTCACAAAGTTGTAAAAGTCAAGAGATAGACAAATTTATAACAAATAGTAAAGTAATTCATTTTGATTACTTTATTACTTGTTCACATTGTTTCCTCATCCCAATATCATGCAAAATCAGGAGATGGAGTTAACTAAGTTATTTTAGGAGTTTTTGCATGATTTTTGGTCAAACTAGGAGGGGTTTGGAGTTCCACATGGTCAAACTGGGTGTGAGGGGTAGTTTGGAGCTATTTGTGCTCATTTTGGATCAATTATGAAGCCTATTTTCTAGGCTTTTCTCCTTTGCTCATGAATCAACTTGGAGGAGTTTTTTTAGACTGTAGTTGAACTATAGTACTTTTCATGCACTTGAGAGTTCATTCTTTTGATATATTGGAGAAAAACTTATATTTTTCTCAGTTCTTGCCTTTTTTCTCTCTTGTGCATTACAGAGAAGAGTGTTTGTAACTCAATTTTTACAGATTTATACAGTACAACAGGTTATAGGTTTTTTTTTGCCATTTATGCATATTTTCCTTCATTTTTAGTAAGATCAAGTATTTACCTTCTCAATTGTGTTGTTTTATGAGTGATTGGATGAAATTTTATTGTGTTTTAATATCAGAACCTTTAAATCTTTGTCTCATTCATACTTGCATGCATTCAAAGCAGTGAAAAATCACAGGTCTTAGGTTTTGTATTGGAATAATATTTTCTTCCATGTTATGAGAACCTAGTTTTCCTTCAAGAGAAAGTTTATTCAAGCCTTCCTTAGAATCATTTTTGTGGTCAAATTGCCAAATTGATCTATGTGGATAGATATTCTAAAAGTCATTGTGAATCAGGGTTGCATGTTTCTATCATTTAGGTGCATCACCACCCATTTAAATTCCAGTTTTAGTATATCCATTAGAAAGCCTTTTAACCCTCTTCCTGCAAAGTCATTAATTTATTAGAGAATCTTAAGGGAACCAGCCCATAATCTGGAGGTCTACTTTCACCATAGGGTACCCACAACCTGAAAGTATTCCAATGTTACACAGGATTGCTGAGCTTTCCATCTTTACATAATGGGTGCAATCCTATATTTTGATTACTTTATTACTTGTTCACATTGTTTCCTCATCCCAATATCATGCAAAATCAGGAGATGGAGTTAACTGAGTTATTTTAAGAGTTTTTGCATGACTTTTTAGTCAAACTAGGAGGGGTTTGGAGTTCCACATGGTCAAATTGGGTGTGAGGGGCGGTTTGGAGCTATTTGTGCTCATTTTGGATCAGTTATGAGGCCTATTTTCTAGGCTTTTCTCTTTTGCTTGTGAATCAACTTGGAGGAGTTTTTTTAGACTATAGTTGAACTGCAGTGCTTTTCATGCACTTGAGAGTTCATTCTTTTGATATATTGGAGAAAAACTTATGTTTTTCTTAGTTCTTGCCTTTTTTCTCTTTTGTGCATTGCAGAGAGAAGTGTTTTGTAACTCATTTTATAGATTTATACAGTACAACAAGTTACATGTTATCTTTTTTGCCATTTATGCAGATTTTCCTTCATTTTCAGTAAGATCAAGTATTTACCTTCTCAATAGTGTTGTTTTATGAGTGATTGGATGAAATTTTATTGTGTTTCAATATTAGAACCTTTAAATCTTTGTCTCATTCATACTTGCATGCATTCAAAGCAGTGAAAAATCACAAGTCTTAGGTTGTGTATTGGAATAATCTTTTCTTCCATGTTGTGAGAACCCAGTTTTCCTTCAAGAGAAAGTTTATTCAAGCCTTCCTTAGAATCATTTTTGTGGTCAAATTGCTAAATTGATCTATGTGGATAGATATTCTGAAAGTCGTTGTAAATCAGGGATGCATGTTTCTATCATTTAGGTGCATCACTGCCCATTTAAATTCCAGTTTTAGTATATCCATTAGAAAGTCTTTTAACCCTTTTCCTGCAAAGTCAGTTAATTCATTAGAGAATCAGAAGGGAACCAGCCCATAATCTGGAGGTTTACTTTCACCATAGGGTACCCACAACCTGAAAGTATTCCAATGTTACACAGGATTGCTGAGCTTTCCAACTTTGCATAACGGGTGCAATCCTAGGCAATAACATTACCCATGCTTAAGTTTACTTAGGCATCCAACATAAATATTAAATAATACATTTATTAGATAATTAGTTGCATTGACCATTCGGGTAGTTTTTACCTACCGGCTCCCAAACACACCTATATATTGTACATTGTAAAATTTTATTGTGCATCTCAATACATTTTTCATTCTTATGGTGAAATAGCCCCGTGCTTCTCTCGCATTGTGAAGGTAATATTTGCAAATGGTGATTCTAGGTTTAGTGGTCTCCACCAACATGGTATCAGAGCTCCCATTCTGCCCTCCTTCTATTGAGAGTTTTCATTAGGATTTTGAGATCCTTCTTTATGATGTCAGGATCATGGGGCATTGGCCAGTATACATACCTGACATATTTATCACGGATGCCATCCATTTAGGTTATTAGTTTGAGGTGCTCAGAGACATGCGCATAGTGGTGCTAGCTCTCCCAAAATACTCGCTCAGGACATCTTAGATTGAGAGCCACTATTTTTGGTGGATTTTCACAAGTTATTGGGTTTTCAGTTGCAACCTGTGGTGATTGGAGTTGCATAATTCATTCTGCACCTATTTTTGGGACTCTACGGTCCATTCTCAGTGCCCACCGACGGCCTGTTCAAGAAGATTTCATTTTTGGCGTTATCGGCCTAGTCTTTGGCCCTCTGGTCTAAGTTTTGGGCCCGTTCGGCCCTATTTTGCATAGTTCAGGACTGCTACTGATTTCTTTTTCCTGAATATGTTGGTGTAAAATGTATTGATGATCAGCCTCAACAACTATCAATGTTGATATTACATTGGCATCCATCTTTACTCCGACCCAATGTTATATTGGCAAGATCCCTGTGCATACTCAGCATGTGAATTTGGAGGTTTGAACCCCCATTCGCAGCAGATTTCAAATCAAAACTCGTAGCAAGGGATGTGAGGAAGCATTAGTTGTAGAGTGGTGCCACAGTCGTACAACAAACCCCATCTCCTCTGTGGATCATTTCTTTTGGTCGATATATATATATATATATATATATATATATATATATATGCTTCAAACTTTATTATTTGTAAAGTTTTGCCACATAAATATTTGATTTTAGGTTTTTGTTGTGCGTGAGGTAAGGAGGTGGGCCCATTTGACAACATTTTAGCATTTTATTGGGATCTTTAGTCCCACATTTGGAGTGCAGTGCTTTGTTTTGGTCTTCATATATCTTGGCGCAATTCATTATAGTGTGAGCATAGGATCACATGCCTATGGAATACTTCTCACATGCATGTGTTATAGTTTGTGTTTGGTAGTTATGTGGACTCTTGTGCCTTGAAGATTATGGTGCTTAGCAGGTTAGCTTGTTGGCACGGAAATCCACCAATTCATCGACCTTGAATGGTCCAATTTTTGCACCAAATCAGGTTTTTTAACCTTATAATTCTTTTTTGGAGGTTTTTATACTTGTGAAAGCACTATCTTTGAAAATTTTGAAGAATTATCAGTTATAATGGTTTTTCTAGAGAAAGGGAACTTTAGGCAATGGAGTGATTTTATACTCACTCATCTTAGTGAGCATAATCTATTGTCATATTTGTATAATGATGTTCCTATTCCAGGCACACCTTGTGAGTATAGTATTTTGAAAGGCTATAGGGCTAAAGTCTATAGAGTTATTTTTGAGCATGTAGATGATGACCTATTGGAATCATTTATTTATTTTGAGTACCCTTATGCTCTTTGGACTTACATTCGAGAATCATATGGAGATCATGATACTTCACCATCCTCGATGATCCTCTTTCCAATTCCAATGTGCCTCTTTATTGTTCAAGGAAGATAAACCATGCTTGTGATCCTTTGGAAGTTTTTGAGACTTTAGATGAGGTTGTAGTTGCTTCAGAGGTTCTTGATTTTTTGTCAAAGATAGTTGATCCACATTCATTAAGTACTTCCATCATTCCTAAGCAACAGGATTATCATTGTCTTCCTGATTGGGATTCCTATTTGTCGGACATTGGTTCATTGTTCTTATAATCTCACATTTCAGACTTGGAAGACACATTTGAAGGAATAATTTTCCTATTTGATGATAGTTGTGGTACAACTATTGTCACTCCATCTCTATCTTTGAAGAATGTTCAAAATCAGTTTCCAGTAGTACCTTGTTTGTCACTTTCTATTGTGATTGGGCATGTTCCTAATTGGTTCATGGCATCATCTTCCAAGGTCTTGGCTTCACATGAGCAAATTTCAGAGACATTATCATCCTACATTTGGATTTCACTTGCTAATTCTTATCCAGAATGGGAAGCATTCCTACATTTCTACTTGGTCTATCTTTTTCCCAAAGGGATAAATGTTATTTGTAGGCATTGGACTATGTTTTGCCTTCAAGCACTTACCATTTCTGTAGGACATTATTCATTATGGGGGAGCTATGTAGTCTCCTTTCCTTCCTATGGGAGGATCATTGATTGTATATACATGATGTATGTAGTCCTTGGGGGGTGTTATTGAGTCCTCCATCCATTCATCTTGTTTTTCTTTTCTCTCTTTTGGAGAAGAGTTTTCTCCCACAAGGTTTTTCTCCTTTTCTTTGGTTTGTGAGAGATTGCATTGCATTGCATTTTGCATTGTACATGGGTACCTAACATGGCCTAGTTGTTGGGACCCATTTTGCAACCCATATTACATAATAATCTCCCTAAGTTGCACTTAAGGGGGGGTGTTGGAGTAAATGAGTTTTTACCATTTACCCATGCTTACGTTTACTTAGGCATCCAACACAAATATTAAATAATGCATTTATTAGATAATTAGTTGCATTGACCATTCGGGTAGTTTTTACCTACCGGCTCTCGAACACACCTATATATTGTACATTGTAAAATATTATTGTGCATCTCAATACAGTTTTCATTCTTCTGGTGAAATAGCCCCGTGCTTCTCTCGCATTATGAAGGTGATATTTGCAAATGGTGATTTTGGGTTCGGTGGTCTCCACCAACATGAAGGAACTATGCAAGCATAAGCAAAATCACACATCCACACAAGAGACCATAACACCATATTTACATGGAAACCCAAGATGGGAAAAACCATAGTGAGTAAGTTGCTTGGATCTACTATCCAAATCCAGCCTCACAAAAATGCAATAGTGAATTACAATATTTTGTAGGCTCCAACCCATAGGAATTTCAACCCGAGAAGGATTGCAATCCTTTTTACAAATTTGTAGGCTCCAACCTACCAGAGACTTCAATCTCAAAACAAACTGAGCATCAACCAAACAAAAGGCTCCAACCTCCCACATAAACTGAGCTCCAACCCACCAATAGGATCCAACCTATCTAAGGCTCCAACCTCCCATACAAACTGAGCTACAACTCAGGAAATTAAAACAATAACAAAAAAATTTAACACTTACACATACCGTGTGAACTCAGGATCTTCAATTCATTCCCTTTGCATCCTTCAACTTCGCATATCTCCACACACCTAATTGCTTGATGTTTGCATGTATTTCACTTTAGTATTCATAGACAAGATAAATATTTTGGTGCAAAGCTCACGTACCATCTATCCTTCAAATGTACAAACTAATCTTTCATTTATACCATGCTATAGAACAAATGATTTCCATGTTGGCACTACATTCACCAATGCAGAATAAAATAATCCTCAAAGTCGGAAATTGAATTTTGAATTCCAATGTAATCATTTTAACAGGACGAGCCCAATTTTAAATTTCAATGTCTATATGTTTGAACCATGGCCCAATTTACACTTCCTTAGGTCAACCTAAAAATGGTCAGGACCCAAATCTAAACAATCCGCATGCTACAACAACTGTCCCAACAAATCTTTGATCAAACTAGTCGTTTAATCCGACTTACCAAGTCAGACTGCAAATAGGATATTTAAATATTTAATTTGAATAGCTTTTATTTTCATATCACTGCCTTACAAGCTTAGCCTTCTATGCCTTTGTTGGCAAAACATCATTTCCATGAACCATTGCAAAAACCCTTTGTTGGTAAACATCACTTTTCGCGAACTTGGAAACACTTTACTTTTCCCTATCGGCAACTTTTTCTTCTATTGACAAAAACTTATTTTCACAAACTTAGTCATGAGGGATTTTATCTCTTTTATTGCCAAAAAATTGCTTTAACAAACTTAATCTAAAAAGATTCTGTCGACAAATGTTATTGTTCATGAACTTACACTTTCCTCATCGGCAAAACCCACTCTGACGAACTTTGGCCTTTGTCTTCTCTATTAGTGAAAGCTCCCTTTTACAAACTTGACTACATCCCCTTCATTATCAGAAAATTATCATTTATATTAACTTACACTTCCAAGCCTTAGTCTTCAACACCTTTTTCCTTTATCGGTAATGTTGCCTATCGACAAACTTTGATGTTGGCGAACTGAGCCCTTAGCAAACAAAAACATTTCCTGACAACTAGCAAGCTTTCCTTCTTTATCAGTAAAGTATCCAAACCGTGAACTTAACATTTTCCTTACCACAAACTTATACTTTTACGAGCCTTGTCTTCAAGATCTCATTTATCAGGGAAGTTTTCAAACCACGAACTTTGATCTTTGAGCCATCTGTCGCCTAGTCGGTGTATCGACGAAATGGTGAACTTGTGGACTAGTTCGCAAAACACAAGTTTTTCCGATAAAGGTTTTTCCAAAATCTTAACTTAGAACTTCAACTTCTTCTCGACGACTTTTTCGGTGAATCAACAAATTGGCGAAATGGCAAACTCGCGAATTGTAAGTTTGTGAAACAAGAACTTTGCCAATAACTGACTTAACTTCAAACTTTTTCTTTCTTTCAAACTTTTCATCACCAAGCCTTTGTCAGAAAACCAGAAAATCAGCAAATTCAGAAACTGATGAGTTAGTTCGTGAACCAAACATTTTTCCAACCGAAGGCAGAAATCATTCATGCCATAGATTTTTCATTGACAACTTAATATTGGCAAACCAGTGAGTTCGTGAACCAAAAAAATTATTGACTAAAGGCAGAATTCATGCCTTAGAAACTTTTTCTCCCTTTCTACCTTAGAAACTTTTCCTCATTTCACTTCTTTTCTACCTTAGATACAATTCTTCCTTTCTTTGACATCAATGACAACACTTCCAAACAAACTCTTTTGACATCAATGACAACACTTCAACACTAACGACCTAAATTAACAAGAGAACTATAGTTTACCTCAAGTGGGCCCTTGCTTGGGCGGACTATATTCTCACAAAATCCCAATCAAATCTTTAACTAGATGTTTCTACACATTGTCTGAATATGACAAATATTTATTGAATTATGAGAGCATGGATAATGAAATTCTCTAGATATCCATTACACATAGAATCTACTATATATATAGACATATTCTAATTCTCCTATCTAATTTAGACTCTAAACAACTCTAATCTACACATGTTGACTCTCCCCACAAACATAGGAAGAGGACTTGTTCTTCTTCTAATCAAAATAGAAATAGGAAACTTGTTTGTATAGAAATTGTTCGAAGAGCACAATCCTACTATGACTTTCCAACTTATCATGAATAACACATAAGTAATAAAAGCACACAAACCAAGGCATAATTTATGCAATTACTAACCAAGGCATAATTTATGCAATTACTAGCCACAACTTTCTACTACTAAGAATTCCTCCTCATTCCTCATGGAAGTCGTTACTGATGTTGATTAAACCGTTGGTGAGTGGAATGACTTATTACATAAAACCAACTCCTTTACATTTGGGTTCCTTCTCCTTTGGCTACTGGCACTTGCTTCCTCAGCTGTCGATGATTGCTGCTTTGGCTGCAGGTTCACAGTGACCTTTGCTATGAGTATCTACTTCCTTGATGCATAAGGGTTAATTTCATCCCACAATATTTCATACCATAAACTACCATAATCAACATAAATTGCTATCATATTTTGAAAACAATCATCAACATACACAAAATGTTCATTAACATATTATATACCAATCTTAGTGCTTTAAACTTAAAAGTCAACATAAGGTCTGGATAATGTTTGAGGAAATGTTCTGAGAAAATAGAAACTAAACATGGAAAATGGGACAAGTTTAAGTCCCATCAAGGATACCCAATGATCATTATTATAGCCCATTATATGTGACTAGTAGTATCCATGGCAAGTTTTTCAATGGTAATCTCATTGATTCTACAATCAGTTCAAGATATTTACAAGTGAAAATTTGTTCCTTGTAACATGCAGTGTGACTATGCCCATTAAGGGATGTCATTAAAGATGGCTCATGGTACATTGATTAATACTATGGGACACATCATTTTCCTCTTAAAGTGTATTAAAAAGAGGTTCTTGTGCTTTTTCATGTTGTTAGGACTTCTTCAAATAGGTTCAAAATTTTACTTGGTAGGCCATGACTTGAGCATATGAAAGTTGTGCCTTCAATTATACATCAAAGGCTAAAGTATGTATATGAAAAAAGAGTTATCATGGTCTTTGTGATTCATTTTTAGATTTGAGTGATTTTACTATGGATGTGTATATTCCTACTCCCAAGGAGTCTACAAGTGCAAATGAAGAATTTTTTCTTAAGAAAGGAAAAGAAAAAGATCTATGGGGTCAAAAGCACAAGAGCACACAAAGTACGAGCTTCATTGCCTCCCCTTCCTCCCAAGGTATCTCAAGAGAAGAAAGAAAAGTATAATTATTTCCTTCCACCACAAGAAGAGCAAGAATAGATTATGTCTCATCCTTCATATGTTCCAAAGAAAGAAAGGTTTCATCCATATCAACAAGCAAAGAAAGTTAGATTTAGCAAATCCCATTACTACATCTAAAGAACCATCTATTATTTGGGTATTGTTGGCCCTTGCCCCAAAATGTAGAATTCATGTGTATTGTGCTTGTCTTCATGCCCTTTTAACCCTATGAAGACAAGTGATATGGGATAAGTTCATGGCATATGTATGATGCCAATTTGTGGGCCCCACTCTTTTGTTTGTAGGCATATATTTCTTCATGGTGGGCCCAACTTCTTCTGGTGTGGAATTGATGGCTAATGGCGGCCCACCACATTTTGCCTTTAGTGGTGGCAACGCCAATATTAATGACATAGAAATTGGTGGCTTATTGATGTGTGCCATGTGGCACATACATGGCATTAGTGGTGGGCTTTCCATGCTTGTGTTTTCCTAAAGAATTTTTCAATGAAGGACTTACTCCAATGTGTGTCTACCACATGGCTTGTTCCCATTAAATAGAAGCTACACATTTCCCAATAGTCCAAATTATTTGAGTGTGCAACTGTGTTCATGTGTCATGCACCCATTGTTTGATATAAAGGCTTCTAACATGGATGATAGAAATCAACCTAGACTTCAAACTTGTTAACCATCCCTCTAGTGCACTATTCAAATGATTGTATACTCCATTGACTAGGGTTCACAAACCTATACCTTGATATGATGGCCATAGAGGTTGCCCATACAAGTAGTTAGACCCAATTTCAATATGAATGCACTCTATGGGTTACTCTTGGTCTATTGGTGACTTTAATGGTAGAGGTCAAGGCTTTTAAGCATCATTATAGCTTTGCCCTAGTCATTCCCTTTACACCCTAAATTGGGCGTTTTCCTCCTCTTATTGGTAGTGATATGAATATGATGGCTTCTAGTGCACTCTTTAACTCCTAATTAACATGGTTGAGTCCACTGAGGGCTTGTGTGATCATGAAGAATGTTTTAATCACCATAAGTTCATATGTAGAGAATTCTTTGCTCTCCAGGTGACCTTCAAAATTTTGATGCATTTACTTCATGTATGTGGGCTTGGCATGGCCTAGGGCGGGTTATTAGCTCAATGTGTAGGGTTGGTACATGATTGTTTACATAGATGAGAAAAACCTCTTGCTTGTGTTCTATTGTACTACGCCCTTGTCTTAAATGATGATTTATTAATGCAAATAAGATGTATAGAGGTAATTTAAATGCTAAGATTCCTATAGACAAGTTTTCCATGATGTTGCAAGCCTACAAGATGACAAATAATGACTTGCATGGGTGTAGAAATTTTGTCCTATGGTTTTTTGTACCCTATAGGTAAATATTGGATGGATTTTCTTTATGTACATATGTAATTTCTTTACTTCCAACCTTGTATTGATTGTGACTAAGACCTACAAATGATGTAATTATGATATGCCACATAGTCTATGCCCATGGGGCCGACAATTACCTTGTAATGCTATAAAAGCATGAACCTAAGATGCTTTGGGGGTTGGTATGAGAGACAATTTCTTGCATTTGTATCCTAAAATGTACTCTAGGGGATAAATTCATGTGTGTTGCAACACTATAGGTGAGGGGCATTCTTTGTATGGGTTGCAAGAAGGTGTTATCTAACTAGATACTTACATGATCAAATGTCTACATGGTTGGTGAGGGTTTCTTAGGAGGACTTATGTTATAGGATCTCTCATATCACACTCGTTGATATGTTTACTTCAAGAGTTAGTTGGTTTAACAATTTGTAAAATTATTTTTTATTAGAGGTAAAACAGGTTTTGAAGGGGCCCTGAAACCCTTTACAATAGGCTTATTAGTAGCAAAAGATCAACTAAAACACAACAAAATGTTCACAACAACAAACCCCACCATTAAAAAATACCCAACAGACAAAAAAACAACATAACACAAAAGAAAAATAGAAACAAACTAGAAACCCAATTACAAATGTTTCAAAGTCTTAGCTACCTCCAGCTCCTACTAGTAGAAGTTTTCGTGCAATTTTACAAACCCCAAAAAGTCATTCTTCTCTTCTTTGAAGGATATCTTCTTACAAAATTGTAAAATTGTTATGAAGGCTTCATGGAAACCTTTCCCTTAATGTATTTGTGATCTTCTTGGATAGAGATGGATTTTGAAGTATTTCTAATGGTGTAATGTTTCCTTGTTTCATGATTTGTGCCTATGAATGTCTCCAATTCCATTGCAGTAGTTAGGGCCTAATTGAGATTTTGATTTCTCTTTAATTGTCCTATGAAAATGCCTCAAGGATCACCCTCCTTAGTTTTTTAGAGACTAATGTAGAAGAGGATCAACCCTATCCTATCACTTGGCCTCATGTTACCCTTTCCTTGTTAATGGTTTGCATCCTTGTACAAGATATAATGCTCCATTTATCTTGGTTGTGAGTAGTAGTCCCAGGGGAAAGGACCTTGCCATTTTGGGAGTTAACATATGGTGACTCTATTGGGGAGAGCTTCAGTTCTATACTAGGTTGAGTAACACTAAGGACTCTATTGGTAAAACACACCTAGAAGTATAACTACCTTAGTGGATTCTTATGCATCAAGGATTTCATCTTTCAAAGAGGTGGTGACTTTGTTGTCCAAAGATCAAGTTTATGTTGTTGTTAGACCTATTGTGGTGCTTCAAATTCATATTATAAGTTTTTGTAGTAGATGGTTACAAATGTACACATGTTCTTCTCTCCTTACTTGATGAGACAAAGTTTCTTTCATACAAAATCATGCTTGTATGAGAGTTGTGTTTTGTTTCAATATGATAAGAAAGTTAAAAGGAATGGATGTTAGGTATAGGAGTTGCTCTAAGTCTATTTCCTCAAGTGCATCTTCCTATGCTTCTAGAACTAGCTCCTACGATATATTGATAGTCATGAATGTTATGGTGATGCCTCTTCATGCTATGATGCTAGTTATGTCCCTTCCCCAAATCTTTCACAATGCCTAAAAGCATCCATTAAAGAATTTGAAAACATTCAAAGCCAGATAAAGATGCTGGAACTTGATATATTATGGTCCAAGACCTAAAAGGTCAAGCATGTCATGCCTTCTACAAAGCCTTACCAAAATTTGGAATCATCTATACAGAAGATTAATGAACTCAAATACTTGACTTTAGTGTGTCACATTCTGAACCCCAACTTGCAGCCATAATGAACAAAAAGGCTAAGACTCCCATGTTCCCCTTGTTTCTAGTGTTTATAAGCAATTGGATTTGTCTTAAGTGACTAGTTGCACTCAATCCATGCGAGGAGAATTCTATTACCAATTGTCTATGTTTGATGGGTATGATGTTTCTTAAGGGGATACACATGCCAACAAGTTTACAGTTTTGATCGAGAACTTTGAGCTAGAGAGTGAAGACTAGTAGATGAAGTTTTTTGTTAAGACTCAGTGGAAGTGCTAAGGAAGAGTATGGTAGCTTTCCTAGCTATCATTTTTCTTCTTGGGAATGTCTTATTATTGCTTTTGAAATGAGAAACATGATTATGGTATTAACCCTACCTCTCTTGTTTATGAACTTGTTGGTATTAGAAGGCAATAGGGAGAGTTAGTCTCAAATTTTAAACACATTTACAGTTGTAGTCTCACATTCCTAAAGATTACATGCTTGATGTAACATCATGTGTTGACATGTTTTGTGAAGCATCTAAAGTTGGTGGAAATTTACTGCCATGTGAGCTTAAACCCAAAACTCTTGAGCAATCCTATGGATGGGAAAATCTAATGGAAGGAATGAGACAAGCATATATGAGTAGCATGGTGTCATCAAACTCTAGTAATGATGAGTCATCTATTTTGAATAACCACATTGATGATGTTTTTTGTGTTAGTGAGGCTTCTAAGTAAAATGATAAAAAAGCAAGCTATGTTGAGATTGAGGTAGACAAATCCACACCCTATGACAAATATGAGAATAAAGAGGAGAGTGTATGTAGGAAACTTCATCATGATACAATTATTTCAAAAGTTGACATTGTTGATTGTGTGCATACCAATGATCATTTATGGGTGTGTCCATGGGTGATGATCACGAGGAATCTACTACAAGTGAAGGTCATGAGGATGCTAAGGTTTGTAGGTTTGTATCATGTGATAGTTGTGTGGATGAGGAGGATGTTGTATGCACAAGTTTATCTATAACACTATGGATATAATTCTTATATAGGGCTTAACTTGTACACATGTCTCAATGTTTCTTGCATCCATACTTAAGTGGTATTCTCTAATGCCCTTGTGTCTATTGGTTTCAAGCTTGGTTTCAACATTTTGTGTTGGGTTCTAGGCTTGGTATTTGATCCCCTTGTTATGTTCTATGCTTTGTACATAGATATGGGTTTGTATATACTTGTTTATATGTGTTTCCTTTTGATCCCCTCCCTCTTCTTCCCCCTTCTAGTTTTGTGGTTTACCACCCCAAAGCATGCTTGATTCTTGTAGTGCCCACTAGGGTTACTCATCCCCAACTAGAGCCAATGTTGGCCCTTGCCCCAAATTGCAAAATTATTATTTTTGGTACTTGCCTTCATGCACTTATAACCCTATGAAGATAACTAATCTATGATAAGTTCATTAAGTTTCATGTTGCCTTGGTCTAAGAGTTTAACTCTATGTGCATAATTTATCTTGGATGTGCTCACTGTTGGCAAATAAAATAACATCATTTGGTTGGCCCTATCACTTTAAGGGTTGTATTCATTCTCTTAGTGGGTTTCCTATGTGTTTCTATGGATTTTATGGTGTCCCTGTGTGTCTTGGGTGTTCCTAATTCAAAGCTCCAATAGCCTTTCAATTGTGGCCGCAAGTAAGTGAATAAACCATAAGCCCTAATAATTTTCCTTAGCTTGATTCAAATTTTGGTTAGCACCTTAATTCATTATTCCTAACTACCAAAATAGCCTCATGCACTTTATGTTATAATCCTTCATTGACTTAGTATAGTTGATCCCATAGAACTTAAAGCATGTGTACAATTTGTTTCCCTTTATGTTTATCGACTCATCCCTACCACTTGCCACATGCTGCCCCATTAGCCCCTTCACTTTGGCTCCTGGTCACACCATGCCCTTTGCTACTACTAATCCTTATGCTTCCACCACTATTTGTCACTATCTCATTGGTAATGCCTAATGGCTAAACTTTATCCTTGTAACTTTTCTCTACCCACCATATACTCACTATCAGACACTTCCGCCTTGCATGTGCATCATCTAATCTCGCAAGGATGTGCCCACTACTTATTTACTCTACTAGTAGCCACTCCACTTGGTGCCTTGTGGCATTCACTTTATGTGTTGCGCTCTACTATTGGTCCATATGGACTCTAGAGACAACTCAGATATATCTGGTGCTGCTTGTGGACTAATTACTTGGTGCCACATGGCATAGGTATGACATCAATTTGTGGGCTCCATTATTTCACTTCCAAGCATTTATTTCTTCATGATGGGACCAAATTCTTTTGTCATTGACTTGATGGCTAGTGGTGGCCCACCATGTGTCACCTTTGGTAGTGATGGGCCCAATATTAACGAAATGGCAACTGGTGGCTTATCGATGTGTGCCATGCAACATATACATGGTGTTGGTGGTGGGCCCTCCATACTCGTGTCTTCCTAAAGACTTTTTCAATGAAGCCCTTGCTCTAACATGTGTCTACCACATGGCTCATTCCTATTGGATAGCAACTAAACATACCCCGATAGACAATTATTTGAGTGCAAAATTTATATTATATATCGTGCACCCATCATCCATTGAAAAGGCTTTCCACTTGGATGAAACAAACCAACAAAAAGTTCAAAATTGTTAATAACCTTACTAGAGCACTATTTAAATGATTGTATACTCCATTAACTAGCATTTTTGCACCTACAACTTGATGCAATGGACACAGAGTCCATCCACATAGGTATTTGGGCTTGATTTCAACATGAATACACTTTGCAAGGTCCTCTTGGCCTACTAGTGACTTTAATGGTGGAGTTTGAGGCTTGCATGCATCATTTTAGTTATGCCCTAGCCATTCCCTTTACACCTAAAATTAGGGGTTTTTCTCCTCTTGCTGGCAATGATATGAATTTGATGGCCTTTAGTGCACTTTTTGACTCCTAGGTGACATGGTTGAGTCCATTAAGGTTCTATGTGATCATGAAGGATGCTTCAACCACCACAAGGTTGTCTATAGAGGATTATTTTCTCTCTAGGTGATCTTTAGATTGATGATGCATTTAGTACATGTATGTGGGCGTGGCATGGCTTATGGGGGGTTGTGAGCTCAATGTTTAGGGTTGGTACATGGTGATTGTTTGTATAAATGAGAATGCCTCTTGCTCATGTTCTATTGTACTATCCCTTTATCTTAAAGGGTGGCCTATTACTACAAATAAGATGTACATAGGTGACTTAAATGCCATGATGGATAAAGAGGTTTTTTGATATTGTAAGCCTATAGGATGATAAATAATGACTTGCATGGTTGTAGAACTTTTGTCCTATGGTATATTGTACTATATAAGTAGATCCTAGATGGATTTTATTCATGTGTAGATGCAATTTCTTTGCTTGTAACTTTGTGTTGATTGTGACTAAGACCTACAAATGATGTAATAGTAATGTGACACAGTCTATGTTTGTGGGGCTAGGAGTTGAGTTGTAATGCTATACAAGCATGAATCTAAGATGCTTTTGGGGTTGTCCTGTGAGCTAATTTCCTATATTTGTAGCCTGAAGTGTACTCTAGGGGGTCAATTCATGTGTGTTGTAGCATTGTAGGTAAGGGGTATCCTTTGTATGGGTTGTAGGAAGGTGTTTTATAGTTGGGTAGTTACATGATCAAATGTCTCCATGGCTAGTGAGGGTTTCTTAGCAGGACTTATGCTATAGGCTCTCCCATATCATGCCTACTTCAATATGTTTGCTTCAAGAGTTAGCTGGCTTAGTAGAATTGTAAAACTATTATGAGGGCTTCATGACAACCTTTTTATTGATGCATTTGAGATCTTCTTGGCTAGAGATAGATTTTGAAGTAAGTCTAATGATGTAATGTTTTCTTATTTCATGATTTGTGGTTAAGCATGTCTCCAATTCTATTACAATCCCATAGAAGTTTCCTTCTTTCTTGCATGATTGTAACTCTATTTCCTAATGAATTAGGCACCGATTTGGATGGTTGGGAGATCAATCAATTCATTTATACATCTTTGTTACCTTAATTAGGGTAGGTTTAGTTGTTATGTTCTCCTCACCTGCATGATTCAATATTACAAACTAATCCATATCTTAAGTGAATCTCTAATCGAAACACATTTGGTGAATCATGTTGGTGTGATGTCAAGAAGCATGTGTTGAAGAGATTTTAAGGGGATTAACCAATTGTGATTGTTACATAACTTATCTTTATCTTGGGTTGCATATGCATATTTACATTACATCTTATTATTATGAGATTTTATAGGACAACTCTCGGCTACCATTTAGGCATGGTAGTAGTAAGGGCATAGTTGATCTTATAATTTCTCTTTAATTGTCCTTTAAAAGGGCCTCAATATCATCCTCCTAGGTTTTGTAGAGACTAAAGTAGAAGAGGATCAACCCTATCCTATCACTTGGCCTCGTGCTACCATTTCCTTGTTGATGGTTTACCTCCTTGTCTAAGATATATTGCACCTCTCAAGTATTGGCTATGAGTAGTAGTACTAGGGGAAAGGAACTTATAGTTTTGGGTGCCAATAGGCACCAAAGAGAAATTATAGAGTAAAGAAAGATCGATCTCCTAAGGTATAAGTGTAAAGGATACAAAAGTGTAGAGCATCCATTGGACATATTTCATGAACTAAATTACTAAAATAATTACTTCTTATCATGATGAAACCCACCTCCTTCACGGTAATTACAACTGTACACAATTGAGATGAAGATGATTTGATGGAAGATGATCCTTCTAACATTGTTGGTTGATATTTGGAGCTTCCATGCTCTACTATATTTATTTATATATATAGATTACATTTGTTTATATGGTGTCTCCCACTTGGGGGGAATATTGTTTATGACATTGGCCACATTTCTACTACGATAAATTTACAAGATTCTCCATGTGATTTTGACAATTATGATTAGAATTTTTTGATCACATATTTTACCAACCTGGTCTTTTTTTAGATGATTATAAGATCTTCCATGATTGTCAAGCTCACATCTTATGCTAACCCTACTTGTTCATGTTTATGATATTTTCATCTTGTGATAACATATTTCATGATGATTATTGTTTTTATTAATTCTTATCATGATGATATGTCACACTTGCTTGTGCTTATAGGAGACTTTATCTAGCATTCATGGCTACTTTCTTCATTACCCTAGTTGGGGCAACATTGGGGTTGCCTTGCTTCCTACCATCATATGTGCTTTCATGAGTATAACTTATTATATTCTTATGTTATCACATGATATCTTACATTCTTATTAGATTATTGAGATTTCCAAGGTTTATATCATTTAATATAAATTTTTATAATCTCCTCCAAATTAATCACATTAGTTGCATGCAACTAATTGGAGGGGCACACAAGGACACCAATGTTCCTTCTTTGAGTATGGTTAGAAAGTCTAGTTCATGACCAACGCCATTTTTTAGATGGTTCCTTTTGCCCCAAAACAATGCTTATTAATACTTTTGGCCTAGGAAGTATCCTTGTTCCACCTCTCTCTCTCTCTCTCTGTTAACATAAATAACACTTTATTATTTTAAATGCCTATAAGATGCTACTCATTGAATTTTTATATTTTTTGCAATTTCCAAGACAACACTCATTACAAGGGAGTATGTACTTGTAAGTTAGGAAAATTGTTTCTAACTAAATTACTTATAACTAGAACATCCTTCTATCAAACATTAAGATATTGTAGAGGATACAGAGCTCTTCAAGTGGGGGAATTGAGCCCCTAGGATGAGAACCTACAAAACAAATACATTAGACAACAAAAACCTGCAAGACAATAGTGTTAGAGCATAAACCTGCATAACCACTATGTCAAAAGATCACAAACATATATAGATAAACATAAGAAACACATACATGGAGGATAAAAACACATAGCAAGAAAAGAAAATTTTTGGGTTAACAAAGTGAAAGAGATCTCAATGTGAAAGGTTGTCTCAATACTATGCATCATCCCCAAAATACAACAACAAATAAAAAAACCACAAATAGAGGAATTTTTAAATGAAGATAGAAGAATATAATGAGTTGATCAATTGTTTCTAGGAGAGAATGCATACAAACAGATAGGGAAGCAATCAATACAAACAAAAAATAGTACATGACTCAAACACTAGCTTGCTTTGTCGCTAAGGGTCATGTAAATCACAATACTGTCATGGACCACAAACTAGCAAGCTGCATTATATGCTAGGTGACCATGTGTAAAAGGGTAAGTTATATGAGGCACACAGACTAGCAAGATGCATTATGTTAGGTGATCGTATGCTACCAAAGCCTCAGGGAGTGTATCAAAAACTAAAGCCTCAGCGAGCTTATCAAACACCAACACCTCAGGGGGTGAACACTTTGGGGAGCATAACACAAACAATGCCACAGAGGGTGAATTAATAAGCTACACCTCAATGAGTGCAAATAAAGAATGGTGCATGTATGTATGCATATGTGAGAAGAGTATATGCTCCCCATTAAAATATTAGCATGTATACTATGCAAATATTTTAAGGTAAATAAAAGGGGAAGAAAGAGGAGGGTTGATCCTTATGAAGAATACACACATTTAGAACAAGTCATCTCTACCCCCAAATTACGGGTGAGGATAACCATGTAAAAGAATATTGTGTTGTTACCAAATATAAAGTGTTGTTACCAAATATAAAGTATGGTTGCACGTGAGATTGTACCACCATGAATGGTAACGAGCAAACAGAGACATCTACAGATGCCACATAGTGGGTAGCAACACAATAGTCTCATGAGAAAGTAGAGGAGAAAGGATGAACTGAATAGAGGTGATCCTCAATATCACTTGTCGTGTAGAGAGGAGACAGGTGCTTCATTAGATGGAAGAGTGAGAACACCCGTGTCAAGAATTTGTTTAATTTTGTCCCTCAAGGCTTGGCACTCACTAGTGGAATAGCCAAGCACTCGGTGATATGCACAGAAAGAAAGTGTTTGTTGAATATGTTGAGGAAATTTCTTGCATGTAAGAAGAGGAAGAGTGATCAAGTGGGTATTGAGAAGCATCAACAAAATACACTCTTATTTAGATTGAAGAGAAGAAGTAGGAGAAGGAAGCAACCCTTTATGTTGTGGAGAAAGGTTTGATTTTTGAAAAGAAGAAGCCATAGAGACCTCAGACAATGGAGGAGAGGATGTAGACACAAGAGAAGGTCGGTAACCTAAACCCACTATAGGAGGTAAGTGCGGTGTAGGTTCCACAGAAAACTTAACTCCCTTCTACATACACCCTAGACCATTTCAATTGTATCCATGCTTAGAAATAATTTTGTATCCAAGCCCGTAACGTGTCTCCAAATCAGAGGGAGGAGGAGAATAAACATCACCAACCTTGTCAAAATGAGATGTGTATTCACATGTTGGAAAAGAAGCAGTAGCTGAATTCACATGAGAAGAGGGGTCGAATCTAATACCAGAATGCAAATCCTTGTTGAATGTGGGAATGTTAGAGTGAGAAGGGTCAGTCTTATATTCATCAAACCGATGGGGGGTGAAGTATAAGGAGCACCAATCATCATCCAAACATTCATTAGATGAAGAAGGCACATCATCATCAATAGGAGGTGATGATGGTGTTTGAGAATTTATTGTATAAGGTATAAAATTATGAAGAGAATAAAGAGCAGCCCTCTCATGACCCAATTTAGCCTATTGACAGTATTGAAAGGTGTTAAGATCAGCACTTTTCTTATGTATTTCACCATTATAAAGAAATTTAAGACATTGATGAAGGGTAGATGGAACTGCACCCAGGCACGAATCCATAGTCTATCGAGGAGAAGATTATAAGAGAGATTCTACTGCATGACATGAAACTCAGTAGGCATGTAATGGGGCCTAACGTAATAGGCAATGTGATAGTGCCTAAAGTCATGCGGGCCGCACTATCAAAAACTTTGATGGATATATTTGAAGGAGAAATAGAGGAAGTGTCAATTTTGAGATGATTAAGGAGGTCTAAATTACAGCTGTTAAGACTAGAACCACTATCAATAATGGTTTTCTTAATCCCAATCGAGTTTATAGCTACAATAATCATAAGAGCATCATTTTGCTTATGAACTTCAACAAAAGGGAGTTCAGAGAAATTAAAAGTGATATCAATAGAAAGACAAGGAGGTGGTGGAAGGGAAACAGGGACAAAAGTATCATGTGTGTTTCACTGAGTATTATTTATGTGGGATATTGTATGGTAGTGAGGAGCCACATATTTTGAGTTATAGACTTCGCAATTTCTAACAAGTGATTCAAAGGTCGAGGATTTTTAGGAATACCTCGAATAGTGATCTCAAGACGAGAGAGTTGGGGAAGATCAGGTGCCCTATACACAATGAATTTAGGAATAGAAGAGATATTTTGAACATTAATGCACTTATCCAACATCCCCTTAGTAGGTGGGACAAGTCGATTAACAATGATTGAATTAATGCATTATTATTTGTTTGAGAAATGCATGATGTAGGAATGGAAGAAGTATGCTCAACATCAATTCGTGGGGGATTCAATGTGAGGTGAGACTCTTCATCTACTAGTGCTTCATCTCTAGAAGGGAGAGCATAAAAATGAAGAGAAGGTAAAGTGATGTTAAGAAAAGTATCTGTGATTTCATCCTCTTGCGCTAAGATATCCTCACAAGTATGAGGAATTTTAGGAGAGGGATGAAAAGAATAGAGTGACATAGGAAGAGCTAAGTCACCATCACATGCCTTCAATGGAACATCACTTTCACGAACCCTTTGAGAAAAGTTGGAAAGTGATGTAAGAAAAGGAGAGAATATTCTAATTTAGAAAGATAGAAGGATAGAAGGATATGATCAAGAAAGGTATTGATAGATCCCGCCAAAAAACAATTAGGAAAGGAAAATATCTTGATTTTCTTTTGAAAGAAAAATGAATGAAAAAGAAGAAGCTTTAAGTTAAACACACCAAGTTCACCAAAATGTAAGATAGGAAAATTGCTTCTAACTAAATTACTTATAATTACAACAACCTTCTATCCAACAGTAGGATACTATAGAGGATGCATAGTTCTTCGAGTAGAGGAATCAAGCCCCCATGCTGAGAACCTACAAAAAAAATACATTAGACAACAAAAACCTACAAGACAATAATGTTAGAACATAAACCTGCAAAACCACTATGTCAAAACATCACAAACATATATGGATAAACATAAGCAACACATACAGAGAGGAGAAAAACACATAGTAAGCAAAGAAAAATTTTGAGTCAGCAAAGTGAAAGAGACCTCAATGTGAAAGGTTGTCTCAATATTATGCGTCATCCCCAAAATACAAAAAAAAGAAAAAGAAAACCTCAAATAGAGGAATTCTTAAATGGAGATAGAAGAATATAATGAGTCGATCTATTGTTTCAAGGAGAGAATGCATACAAATAGACAAGGACAATCAATACAAACGAAGAAGAGTACATGACTCATAAAATAGCTTGCTCTGTCACTAAGGGTCATGTAAATCACAATACCATCATGGACCATGGACTAGCAAGTTGCATTATGCTAGGTGACCATGAGTGTAAAAGGGTAAGTCATATGAGGCACACAAACTAGCAAGCTGCATTATGCTAGATGGCTCATAGACTACGTGAATGATAGACTAGCAAGATGCATTATGCTAGGTGATCATATGCTACCATGCCTCAGGGAGCATATAAAAAACTAAATCCTCAAGGAGCTTATCAAACACCAATACCTCAGGGGGTGAACGCTTCGTGGAGCGTAAAATAAACAACACCATAGAGGGCAAATTAATAAGCTACACCTTAGGGGGTTCAAATAAAGCAAGGTGCATGTATGGATGCACATGTGAGAAGAGTATATGTATCCTTTTGGTGTTACATGATGTTATTTACTTTTAGTACTATCCTTTTACTTTAGCATGCATATTCATGTAGTGTCATACACCCACTAAAGTGGGGGTTAAATGTAGTGTCATAAATTATGCGCACTCACAATTTCACACTTGTTTGGCACTCTCTTTAGTGTCCATACCCTTAGCATGTTTTAGGATTATTTCCAGCCTTAGCCTTACCCTCAACCCAAAAAGATTCTTTCTAAATGTTGCTTTGACCCTTTCTGCTTATCCTATCCAAAACCGTAAAAGTGTCGTAACCTTGGCAATGCCCCAAGTCATCTAGATTTTCTAAGAACTAAAATTGCATGGACAAAAGCACTAGGCCTAGATGTCTATGTGGTGCATTGGCATCCTGAAAGCATCTTTCTATTCGTCAACATTTTTAGAAGGTGTGTTTTTACTTGTGTGGCATAATGAGATTTTTTTGATGCTTATCCATGCCCAAATGACTCCTTTCCCAAATTTTTGCTTCTTGTATTTTCTATAAAACCCCATCGATCTACCATTCAAAAGGATCGATTTCTTTTCATAGAGAAGCTCTACCAAAATCAAAACTTATCATTATAACGCTTTATCTTTTTCTACTCCATTACTGCAACTTGTTTCCTCTAGATCACATCAATCTCTCATCAATCTCTCCTCTTATAATAAAAGTGTTGTAAATCTAGAAGGATTTTTGATTGGTATTGCTGCTTGTTGGGAATTTTTCACTTCCTCGTTGTGAGGTGATAAAGTTCCAATAAATTCTCATTTTTGTACTTTGTATTGTAATCTATTTTTGATATATCGTATATCTTTGTGGGTTAAATACATTTCCCATTTTTCTCTTCCATATAGAGACTATTCAGTAAATCTGCTCTAAGTCACTAAGTAGATTTTCACTTATCAATATTGCATTATTGATTGTCATAGCTCAAACAATTCTAAACACACTTAGAATTAGAGAACACACTTTTTATATCAATCTATCAATCTATATCTCTGGCTATCATTGAGGTGGAAATACCAAAAACAAGATTTGACTAAGGCAAACTCCTATATAGCCCAACCCTTTTTCGCGATCTATGCATTTGCAAGTTCTGTCAGGAAGCTTGGCAGGGGGAGGAAGGATTGAAAAGACAGGAATGAGAGATGAGATTGTGAATCTGCATAGTACCTGCACTGTACAAACTACAACACAACATGTAGACATCTACACAATGTGTTGTTGTATTAGATAGTGAGGTTTTCTGCCTGGTGCCAAGTTCCTTGTGTTACACATATGGTTCCTAGGGTTTTCATTGATGTCAACATTGTCACTAGGTTGTAATTGATTATCATGATGGTGTGATGGTGTTCATGGTTGGATGTCATGTCTCATCTAACAAGAGAATAAGATATAGTTCATGGTTGGATGTCATGTCCCATCCAACAAGAGAAGGGAGAAGATATAGTTCATATTAATATGGGAATTAGAAGCATGAATATGAGTAGATGTATTGTTGATGCTACTGATGGCCTGAAGTATGTATGTTTCAAGTTCCATGATGATTGGATTACCAGAAGAATGTTTTGTCGTTGACTGGTTGAAGACAATGTTACTTATGTGAAGATGTTCTGTGTAGAACAATGGAATGATCCACATTCTTCCGCATTTGTAGATATGGCCATGGGGTTCTGGAACTATGTTCAGGGTGAATTGAAGGTGATAATCCCAAAGCTTTAGATCATTTGTCCTTCCACTGTTAAAGTTATGCATAATAGAGTACCAGAATGTGTTCTAGCAGAGTAAGCTAGTATTGAAGGCCTATTAGAATGCTCCGTATTCCTCCATAAATGAATGATTACTCTTGCTGTTTTGAGGACATGTTTATGGATGTGTATTACATGCTTCCTTGTAGTTTCAAGGTTCTTGGTGGTCCATAGCTTAGTTTTTCAAATGACAACATGTTACAGTATGTTCGAGATGACTTATTGTTCCCATAGTTCATGATTGAAGTTGTGCGGCACAAATCTTTGATGTGCGGAGATAAAGGAGTGTTTGGAGATGCTGTATGAGTCATGTGGACTCATATGGAAGAATTTCATGAAGATCTTTCTTATTTCTAGTACCACACAAGGTTTTTAAGTTATTGTGGTCATTTTGCTTCAAGGTTCATGTGTTTTTGCTTAAAGCTGTCCTATTTTCAAATGAGCGGAGTGTGCGGATGTAATTCCTTAGTGTTTGAAGTTGTGAAGGATGTTTTGGACCTAGTTAAGCAAGTGTTGGTGTTTGCAAGGCATGGTTCTTCTGCTGGTGTAATGTGTGGTCTTACTTAGGACCTATCTTCTACATGTTTCATATTGTGTGTTGTCTGGTTGACTTGTAAATGTATTTTTCATGTTGTATCTAGCTGACAAGCAATGTAATCAATGTAATATCATATATAAATAGTGAATTGAATTGAGTTAGGAGTGTGTGATTGCAAGTTGACTGAAAAAGTTTGCAAGCATATAAGGAGTAGAATGAATGCATTTTTGATGTGCGACTGAAGGAGAAAGAGCAGAAGTTGTTGATGCTATCCTGATTCATCTGGAAGACATATTTGTGACAGTGATCAAGTGTAGAGTGTGCCTAACTGATCAGATCATTAGAAGAAAGTGTAAAGAGGTAGAATTGCAATCATCAAAGGTGTGAGCTTCAATGTAAGCTTTCAGATAGTAAAAGGATTGTCATACTGTAATCTTTTGTAAGTGTTTTCTCAATTTAGGGAGTAGAAGCTTCCTTGGGAGTGACCCTAAAGCAAAGTCTTTAGGGAGTAGAAGCTTCCTTGGGAGTGACGCTAAATCAAATTTATCAGGGAGTCGTAGCTTCCTTGGGTTGTAGCCCTAAAACAAAGTTGTTATTTGAGCTTCATATATTGTGAGTTAATCCTCACTGTGGTTTTTCCCTTCTAGAGTTTCCACGTATATCTAGTGTTATGTGTTGATGTGCATTGTGTTAATCTTTCATACTTATGTTAATATTGTGATGCTTAAGTTTTAATCTGCTTCGGATACATTGAAGTTGTTAAAATTGAAGATTGTTTAGATATTGATTCACCCCCCTCTCAGTATCCTTGTGTGTCCAACAATTGGTATCAGAGCTAAGTTCCTCTGAAGGAAGCTTAACTACATGAGGAGGGTTCAAAATGGCACAAATTGGATCCAACAAAATACCTAGGTTTGATGGAACAAATTATTCTTTTTGGAAGCTAAGGATTGAAGCTTATATTAATTTTCTAGGGTGTGGTGTTTGGGACTCTGTCAAGTCTGGTTACACAGTTCATGCTACTATTCCTACAGATGCAGATGAAGTTAAGAAGTATGATAAGAATGCCAAGGCAAAGTTTGCTATCATGAGTGGGTTAGCCAATACAAAACTTTCAAAGGTAATGAGTTACAGTTCTGCTCAAGAAGTTTGGGTCAAACTTGAAACCATCTATGGAGATAAGAAAGTAAAGCAAGCTAAGATGCAGATCTTCAAGAGTAGATTTGAAAACCTAAAAATGACAGAGGATGAAGACATTACTAGATATATGCTCTAGGTGAATGAAGTGGTCAATGACATCACAGGTCTTGGTGGAGAAGTGAAAGAAGATGAGATTGTGAAAAAGGTTTTGATATCTCATCCCAAAGCTTGCAGTTGTAAGTTATCTACCATTGAGGAGAATGCAGACTTGGATACATACACTGTAGACAAACTATTTGGTTCCCTTACTGCTTTTGAAATGAGAGAGTTTGGGAGTGATGCTCCAAAGAAAGTAGCTGCTTTCAAAGCCAATATGAAGGCAAAGGAAGAAATTGCTGATGAAGATGAAAGCTCTGATGAAGTTGAAGCAAATTTTGTGAGAAGACTGAAGAAAGGCACTAGGAAATACAAAGGTAAGTTACCCTTCAAATGTTTCAATTGTGGAAAGGTTGGCCAATTTGCTTCGAAATGTCCTTTAAAGGAATCAAGAGGTAGTTTACAAGAGAGACAAGTTCAAAAGAAGTCTGTATTCCATAGAGAGCAATTATTCTTCAGAAGATGAGGATCATGATGATTCAAATGATGAAACATTTTTCATGGATTTGAGTGTTGGTAACAAAAAGGATGATGTTAAAAATGTGAGAAGATTGATGCCTTGCAAACAGACTAGAAAAATGAAAGATCAATAGTTGTATGGACTGCCTTTCATGCAAAAGAAGAAGCCAAGACTTAGGTAATTGACAGTGGATGATCAAATGATATGACTGGTGACAAGGAGATGTTTATCAGTCTTTAAAAGTGGGATAGTGGTGCTATCAAATTTGGTGGTGATGAGTCAGCACAGTTATGTGGAAAAGGTGCTATAACTATTGATGGGAAGAACAAGATTGAGGATGTTCTCTATGTAAAAGGGCTAAAACATAATCTTCTCAGTGTTAGTCAGATGTGCAGCAAGGGGTATAATCTCACCTTTCATGCCAAAGGTTGTGAAATTAGGAAGGCATGGTCTGAAAAACTAGTTGTAGAAGGTATCAAGACATATGCAGACATCTGTCATCTGGAGGAGGTGAATGGAAGAACATGTTTGTTGGCCCAATCTAGTGAATGTTGGCTATGACACAAGAGAACAGGACAACAATTTTTGATAATATGATAAAGATTAGTTATACTCATGCAGTGAGAGATATGCCTAAGATAATCAAGCCTACAAATGTAGTATGCAAAGAATGTCAAAGGGGAAAGTAGACAAAGACAAACTTCAAAAGCAAGGAGTATTCTTCTTCAAAGCCATTGGAGCTGATTCACATCGATCTATGTGGCCCTACAAGAGTAAAGAGTCAACAAGGTGAGAGGTACTTTATGTTGTTTATTGATGATTAGTCTATAATGACTTGGGTTACTTTCTTAAGAGAAAAATTAGATACCCTTAATAAATTTAAAGTGTTCAAAGCTATGGTTGAGAATGAAGTAGATGCTAAGATCAAATGCTTGAGGTCTGATAGAGGAGGTGAGTTTACTTCAAATGAATTTGAAAGATTTTGTGAAGATCATGGTATTAGGAGACATCTGTCAGCTCATAGGTCCCCTCAAAAAAATAGGGTAGTGGAAAGGAAGAATAGGACTGTGCAAGAGATGTCTAGGGCAATGTTGAAAGATGTAGATCTGCCTGATATGTATTGGAAGGATGTAGTTCATACTGCTGTCTATTTAAGTAACAGAGTGCAACTAAGGGTCAACAACACTAAGAACCCTTATGAGCTATGGTATGGAAGACCTCCCATAGTTAGATACTTTAGTATCTTTGGCAACAAATGTTATATCAGAAGAGATGAAGAAAACCTAGGAAAATTTGATTCAAGAAGTGATTAAGGAATCTTTCTTGGATACTCAACCAGAAGCAAGGCTTATAGATGCTACAACAAGAGGTTGGGAAAGATGATTGAAAGCACAAATGTCAAGGTAGATGAAGGCTTGTATCAGATCTCTCATGAATCAGAGGACTCTGAATCTGATATCTTTCCATGCATTGTTATCAAAGGTGAAACCCAAAAACTTTGTTGATGCCAACAAAGATGCTGGATGGATAAAAGCCATGGAAGAAGAATTGGATCAGATTGAGAAGAATTAGACATGGAAATTGGTTCCCAGAACAACAAATAAGAATGTTATAGGAACAAAATGGGTGTTTCAGAACAAACTAAATGAAGAAGGTGAAGTTGTAAGGAACAAGGCAAGACTAGTATGCAAAGGATATACACAAGTTGAAGGTATTGATTTTGAGGAGACGTTTTCTCCGGTAGCAAGGATGGAGGCAATCAGAATGTTCCTTGCTCTTGCAATTCATAAGAACTTCAACGTATATCAGATGGATGTTAAGTCAACATTTCTAAATGGTGATCTAGAGGAAGAGGTTTATATTGAACAACTAGATGGTTTCTAGATATCAGAAGATCCAGACATGGTGTGCAGACTCAAGAAGGCTCTGTATGGTCTTAAGAAATCACCTAGAGCTTAGTATGCTAGGTTGGACAAGTACTTACTTCAGTAGGGCTTCAAGAAAGGTACTAAAGATAGCAATCTTTGCATCAAGGAAGAAGGAGACATGATATCAATAGTTGCAGTATATGTTGACGACATCATCTTTGGTGGAGATGATGATATGTGTAAGAGGTTTGCAGAGGAGATGCAAAAAGAGTTTGAGATGTCTATGACTGGTGAGATGTCTTTCTTCCTTCGACTTCAAATTACTCAGCTAGATGGTGGTATCTTTATTTCTCAAGCTAAGTATGTCAAAAAGTTGTTAAAGAAGTTTGGTATGGAGGATTCAAAACCAGTGAGTACTCTCATGGTCACTAGATGTCACTTGAGCAAAGATGATGAGTCTCCAGAGGTGGATCAGATTGTCTATAGATCTATGATTGGAGGACTATTGTACTTGATTACTTCTAGACCTGATATTATGCATGTAGTATGTGCAGTTTCTAGATATCAAGCCAATCCAAAGCAAACACATGAGAAGCCAGTGAAAAGGATATTCAAATACTTGAAAGGAACTCCAGACTATGGCCTATGGTATCCAAGATGTAATGAATTTGATTTAAATGCCTACACTAATGCTGATTGGGCAGGTTGTGTTGATGATAGAAGAAGTACAAGTGGAGGTGCTTTCTTTTTAGGAAGGAGATTGGTTTCATGGCAGAGCAAGAAGCAAGATTTAGTGTCCTTATCTACTGTAGAGGCAGAGTACATTGCAGCAGCATCCTGATGTACACAAGTGTTGTGGATGAAGCAAACCTTGAAGGATATTAAGGTATTGTATGATGAGCCTAAACCTATCTTGTGTGACAATACAAGTGCTATCAATATTTCTAAGAATCTAGTGATGCATTCTAGAACCAATCATATAGCAATCAGGTATCACTTTTTGAGAGAGAAGGTTGCAGATAAGGAAGTGAAGTTGGAATATGTTCAAACAAAGGATCAGATATTAGATATTTTCACAAAGGCTCTTGCAAAGGATACTTTTGAGGATGTCTGACAGAGGTTAGGGGTAATTGCCCCTCCTTCTTGCTAGATGCAAAATGGTGCATTTGTTCAGGGGGAGTTCATGTCATATCTTTTTCCTGGATTGATGGTGTCTACCTCTTAGGGGGAGCATGTAGTGGTTGCTGGTGATAGGGGGAGTTTGTTTGTTGCAAGAAGAAGTCATGCCCTAAGAATGAATGTGCAGGTATGTGGTCTTTGATGAGTAGGTAGTGGTTGCCCTTTGTCCTTGATGTCAAAGGGGGAGAGAAGCAGAGATGTTTTGCCATCAATACCAAAGTGGGAGATTGTTACACATATGGTTCCTAGGGTTGTCATTGATGTCAACACTATCACTAGGTTTTCTTTGATTATCATGATGGTGTTCATGGTTAGATGTCATGTCTCATCCAACAAGAGAAGAAGATACAGTTCATGGTTGAATGTCATGTCCCATCCAACAAGAGAAGGGAGAAGATATAGTTCATATTAATATGGTAATTAGAAGCACGAAGATGATCAAATGTATTGCTAATACTACTAATGGCCTGAAATATGTATGTTCCAAGTTTTATGATGATTGGATTACTGGAAGAATGTTTTGATGTTGACTAGTTGAAGATAGTGTTACTTCTGTGAAGATGTTCTGTGTAGGACAGTGGAATGCTCTGCATTCGCAGATATGGCCATGGGGTTCTGGAACTATGTTTAGGGTGAAGTGAAGGTGATAATCCCAAAGCTTCAGATCATTTGTCTTTCTACTATTAAAGTTATGCATGATAGAGTACCAACATGGGTTTTGGCAGAGTAAGTTAGTGTTGAAGGCCTGTTGGAATGCTCCACATTCCTCCAGAAATGAATGATTACTCTTGTAGTTTTGAGGACATGTTTATGGATGTGTATTACATGCTTCCTTGCAGTTTCAAGGTTCTTGGTGGTCCGCAGCTCAGTTTTTCAAATGACAACATGTTGTAGTATGTTTCGAATGACTTATTATTCCCAGAGTTCATGATTGAAGTTATGCGGCACAAATATTTGATGTGTGAAGTTAAAGGAGTGTTTGGAGATGCTATATGAGTCATGTAGACTAATCTAGAAGAATTTCATGAAGATCTTTCTTGTTTCCAGTACTGCACAAGGTTTTCAAGTTGGTGTGACTGTTTTGCTTCAAGGTTCATGTGTTTTTGCTTAAAGCTGTCCTATTTTCAAATGACCATAGTGTGTGGATGTAATTCCTTGGTGTTTGAAGCTGTGAAGGATGTTTTTTACATGGTTAAGCAAGTGTTTGTGTCCGCAAGGCATGAGTCTTCTGCTGGTGTAACGTGTGGTCTTACTTAGGACCTATCTTCTACACGTTTCATATTGTGTGTTGTTTGACCGACTTGTAAATGTATTTTTCATGTTGTATCTAGCTGAAAAGCAATGTAATCAATGTAATATCATGTATAAATAGTGAATCAGATTGAGTTAGGAGTGTGTTATTGCAAGTTAATTGAAAAAGTTCACAGGTAGATAAGGAGCAAAATGAATGCATTTTTGATGTGCGAGTGAAGGAGAAAGAGTAGAAGTTGTTGATGCTGTCTTGATTCGTTTTGAAGACATATTTGTGACAGTGATCAAGTGTAGAGTGTGTCTAACTGATCAGATCATTAGAATAAAGTGTAAAGAGGCAGAATTGCAATCATCAAAGGTGTGAGCTTCAATGTAAGTTTTCAGACAGTAAAAGGACTGTCATACTGTAGTCTTTTGTAAGTGTGTTCTCAATTCAGGGAGTAGAAGCTTCCTTGGGAGTGACCCTAATTCAAAGTTATTAGGAGTAGTAGCTTCCTTGGGTTGTAGCCCTAAAACAAAGTTGTTATTTGAGCTTCATATATTGTGAGTTAATTTGGTGTTATGTGTTGATGTGCATTGTGTTAATCTTTCATACTTATGTTAATATTGTGATGCTTAAGTTTTAATCTACTCCAGATAAGTTGAAGTTGTTAAAATTGAAGATTGTTTAGATACTAATTCACCCCCCTCTCAGTATCCTTCTATGTCCAACACCTTGTGTTTTCATTATTTCATTTCTGGATTCCTTTCTGTAAATTATTTTATCAGTAGCTGTGTCTTTCCAATTTTATCTCATAATTGTTAGTTTAGTCAATTCTTAATTATCCTTTTTTCATTATATTGGCAATAAAGGGATATAGCCTGGACATTCTTGCCCTTCTAGATTGGATAGCGGCAAGATACACATCTTCGTCGGCTAGTATCTTAATGTTTGATAGAAGGTTGTTCTAGTTATAAGTAATTTAGTTAGAAGCAATTTTCTTATCTTACAGTATTGAAGCACCATCCATATTCTTACAGTATTGAAGCACGAATAAATTTAATTTTATGTTGACTACTTGATTTTACTTTGACATGCATCCTCATACTAGTTCACATGAAATTTAAAGTGGGGAGAAAATGTAATAGTGAAAATTGCATGCCTTGCACTTTGACCCAATTACTCCTCATGCATTTACTCCTTATGCATTGAAAAGTATGCAAGTAGCATAATTTCTTCTTAGAGATAGCACATAACCCAAGCCTTCTATGATCACATCTACACTCATTCCTAGGGACTAGTCCTAATCCTTAGCTTCTCCCTTTTCTACCTAGGTTCAGGTATGTAATTTATGGATTGACCTCAAGTCAATTATGTGATTTGTGAAAATAAACACAAAATGTTTACATTTCAATTTCAAACTTGGGACTAACCCCACTCCTACTAGTCATTGTGTGTTGAATTGAAGCATGAAATGTTTCACTTTCCACCTTTGGAGTTGTATTTTAAGGGCCAACCTTAATTCATTTTCACATCCATCTAACACCTAGAAATTTAGCACACATTTGAATATTCATTTTCATAATTAAAGTATTCACTACTACATTACATTCTTGCATCAACATCGAGGGCAATCTCTACATGACTACCTATTGTTTTTACGTTTTCTTCAAGTCATTAAATTGCTATCCTAGGGGTTTGACCAAGGGATAATACACCTTGCCCAGAAAGCTCCACAAATCTAGGTGAACCAATAACAAGTATCAGATTTTATAAAAGATTGGATCCTCACACAAAAGTTCAAATCCTTAAACTTAGGTCAAATACATAATTTACACAAATCAATTCCATGGTTACATAAGTAACCCATAATATTAGGCAATTAATTTTTAGGTTCAAAAGCATTTGTCTAATTAGTCTTCATTTTTCTACACATTGATTAATCATCTACAACCATCTATCACAACATATATGCATCAAATTTATAACTAATTACCTTTTATTTATTTATTTCATGTATTTACTTTAGCACTTTACTCTAGATAGATTTTTACATGAATTAAACTAATCCTAGGGCAATGATCTTATCATTACATTTTAATTATTTTACCCTAGGGTTATATGTAAAAGGGATTTTATTTTCCTTTTCAATAATATAGTAACATAGTGGGGCTCGACGTAGAGATAGGAAGAGAGGTGAGCAATAATTTGTTGACCCACTTAATTTATAAATAAAAAAGGTGTTTTGCATTAATATAACATAATATGGGCCCCCTAGGGCATAGATTGATTGGTAAGTCATTTAAAGACATGAATATTGGTTGTGAGTTTGAAGCCCTGACAATATTGCTTAGAGTGGGGCTAGCCTCCAACTCAGGAGTTATAGTGGTTGATGTAGCTTGTATGCATTAATACGATAGTTCTCTGTGAGGCTAATTCTATTGGTTACCAAAAAAGAATATAACATAGTACATGACTACATATACCTATAGAATGTCATGGTTAATAACTATTTTCAAACAAATGGTCCTTAAATATTCAATGATATCACAAAAATTGGACCATACTCAACAATTAGTCCCCTTCTCCTATAGCTATTGTTTTCAATCACTTTTATGTTTACTTGTGAGGTAAGGTGAAGGTTAAGGTTACGTAAGGGGAGTGTCACCATCCACCAACAAAAGAAGCTTATTGATTGTAAGAGAATGTAGGTGGAACAATGAAATTTCTTTATGGGTATTTTTTAATCATTATTGTTATATTATTAGTTGTGAGGAATCAAGTTTTAAAAAGAAGTATGTAGCATGGTCCTCATGAAATGGGATGTACTATGTTAGTTGTTATAGTCATGACTAGTGTAATTTTTTTTCTAATTGTCTGTGTATATATTGAGATGTAATTGTACAAATTAATGTGCCACGTAGTGGCTAATCCTTACTAAAACACTAATAAAGTAATTGTATTGTAAAAGTAAATGTGTTTTATAATAATTTGAAATTGGACCCCTTGTTAATGATGCAATTGATAATTAAAAGAAGAGTGTTGTTACTCAATGGAAAAGTCCTTTAGATGAGTTTTTGAAGCTCAATTTTGGTGGGGCTCTGTATAAGTATCTTGATCAAGCTCGTGCAGTTGTCTTCTAAGAAATCTTCAAGTTTGTTTGTCAAAAGTGTTTTTTGTTAGCCACAAATCTAATATTGAGGTAGAAATGTAGGCTCAGCTAGAATCTAAATCTAATGATCTTGGTTGGTTGCAAGAACCTTATCATTAAAAGTGATTCCATGTTAGTCATTAGAATAACAAAAGGGGGCAACTTGAATTGGAAATCGATAAGTTTCCTTTTGAAAGCTCACAAAAGATGTGAGGAATTTGAGAAGACAACTTTTGTGCACTATTTCACAAACTATAAGAAACATGTAGACTTATTATCAAATGCAAGGGGGATTAGCCCCCCTTCTCAACTATGGCTAGTGATAAAATATATGTCTAGAGTGATCTTCTCTCCCTCCTCTCTAGAGAGAAACCCCTTTAGTTTGATATTCAAGAGTATGATTCCTTAATATTAAATTATCCCTTCAATGATCATAATATTATGGGAGTAATTTTGTTAGGGAAGTTGGAAAGGTGAATAGGTTGTATATTTTTTTCTTTTGTATTTTGTGTGTCTACATCATCCACTTCAACAATCTAAAGTTTTGGCCAATAAAATAAGACAACTATTTACCACTTTTTAGTATAGAAAATGTATAAAATTATTATTAACTTTTTAACCATTGAACTAGATGATGTTGTTGAAAGTCCTAGGCATTAAATCAGATGAAGTTTAAGTAAGTTGGAAAGGTGAAGAGGTTGTATGTTTTTTCTTTTGTATTTTGTGTGTCTACATCATCCATCTACATCATCCAGTTCAACAATCAAAAGTTTTGGCCAATAAAAAAAGACAGCTATTTACTACTTTTTAGTATAGATAAAGCATAAGATTATTATTGACTTTTTAATCGTTAAACTAGATGATGTTTAAGTATAACTGCAAGTCAATGGCCATTAAAACAGATGATGTCTAAGTAGAACTATAAATCTTGAACATTAAATGAGATGATTTTTAAGTAAAAAGCTGTGGGCTCGTCATTAAATGATCATGGGAGATTTGGAAAGCAAATCACGTGCGGTGGAGATGGGTATTAATTCACCTTTCATTTCACTTAGTCTATGCATGTGGGGAAGCCCTTATCTGGACAACAATGTCAGCTCATTTTCCCAATTTGATTCTCTTTGTTTGGGTTGTAGCTTTCTGTTTACAGGTAAAGGATATGGATAAGCAAGGTGCAGACTACAGAAGCAGTCTCAGCTCAGAAGGAATTAGAAAGACAAGAGCTTAGGTGCTTGGCGACCATTGTTGAGGACCTCTGAGAGAAATTATCAGAGAGGTCTGGATTACTCGCATAAAGAAGAGGTAGTATCTTTTAGTAAGGATGTGCCAATGTATATCGATAGTTTAAGAGTGACTCATGGCAAAGGATTTCTGGTCTTTTCTCTCTTTTGCAGCTTTTCAGATGAGGGTCTGGTACGAGCTTCAAAGTGTGCAATTTCCCTAGTGTTCAGTTTCAGGTTACAGACATTTCAAATCTGAAGTGTGTTGATAGAAGGGGAGTCTCGCTTCAAAATGTTAAGCAAGAGAGGCATCATAGTGATGATGCCTAGGGATTATAGGGGCTCGTCCTACTGATCAATGCCTTCTAAATGGGCACTAGGGCACTAGGTTGTTGGGCAGTCAATTCCTCCATTTTAGGGAACATGTGTTAGGAACAATATCTTAGGGAGGGACCTAGTGGTTGAGCATCTTAATTTCACGCCTTTCAAAATTATACATGGCAATTTTGAATCATTCCAAAATTTTTACAGCAGCTTACGTGGCAAGGCCCCTGCGTATAACTAAGGTTTCAGGTCTACATCATCAAATACGATGCCACATCAGCATGTTTTTTGTTGAGGTGTCCAAAAAGGCCCAAAAAAATGGTGGACCAATAATTGTGCATTAAGTCATGTTTTATTTGTGTGCTGATATGGCATCACATGATTGGTTGCTTTTTAGATCTCAAGGGCACATTTCATTCAATTATTAGTACTTATATTCATCACCAACGACCTTAAAGTCACAACTACTAGTGCTAAACTTTTAAAAATATTGGGTCTTAAATGCACAAATACTATCACAGCGATTGGAACATGCTCAGCAATTGGGTCCTCTCCCCTATTTTCGGTGAAGACACATTGGGTCGAGTTCTTGGTGATAATTTGTTGATTGAAATTATATTTGGAAGTGAAGAAAGTGATAATTGGATTTGTCAAAAGCTATAATTACATCATGTTATAGTATTATAACTTATTATTTTATTTCTATGATGATGTTGATCTTGAATTTGATTCATTGTAAATAAAACATTGTTGACTAAAAAAAGATAGAAATAAAAATTGTATGTAAATGATTTAGACATAAATTTCTATACACTTTTAATATTAAATAGTTAAAATGAGAAAATCTTTTTATGTAAAAGTTTTGAATGGGTTTATGAATGGATTGAAATCAATAATGCAATCTTGTTAACTTTGAGAGATGATAAAATGTAAATTTCAGCAATTTCACCAGGAGGGCTATTGAAAGCATACTTTTGACCCAATTTTTCCTATTTTGTTAAAATTATAAATAATAGATGCTCCCATTATAATGCTACACAGTAGAGAAAAAAATGTACTATTGCTATAACTATCAATTAGAAGATTTTTTTTCTCCATTACATTGACCCTTCAATAGCTTATGTCAAACAATAATAGTGGATAACATTATTAGCAAGAGTGGACAAAAAATATACTATTGCTATAGCTATCAATGGGGAAAAACTTGTTCCATTACATTGACTTTCCAATAACTTACGTCAAACAATAAGACTATTCACAACTATTATCCAATACAATGCCAAATAATTTCTTTTTTAAATTTTGAGAGAAATTTTGAAAACAATACACATTATGGAATTTAGTCAAATTGTTTTAATTATGCTCTCTTATTGGTTGATTGGAATACAACTAATAAAACCTAACGAATGCATAAGTATACCTACTAATATTCATTTTTTGTCAATAAATGGTTTTAGAGTATGTTGGGACAATTACTTGATAATATTTTCAAAATGATTTCTATAGTAGATATGTTAAATGTTTGTACTAATAAGATCTAATTATTAAAAAAATTGTTCAGTTTTGACAAATCAATCTTAATTAACCTCTATTTCTCAAATGGAAATATTAATAATTACCACTTCTTTGTCTTCTCTCATGGTCTCTTCACTTCACCAAGCAAATCTTCCCCGTCATATCTTAGAAATCCTTCTGCCATAGAGTTCAAGAAGCCATCTTTTATATTTATCTCATCTTCTTCAAAGAGGCTCTTTATAGGGGTTATACTCTTTGCAATCACTTCTATGAAAAACCTTTTGCTATGTATTTGCTCCACACTAGGGCATGGAGGTTGTAATGTCTCCACAACCTATTTAGGAATCAAGCTTGTTGGAGGGTCTACAAGAGCCCTCTCATTCAAAAATTTGATTTTCCATTTCCAATCCAACTTCCCTCAATTTGGACAAAGTTTTTGATATGCCCAAGTTTTTTAAACAAAAAATAGAGTAGGTTGGGACCTTCTATTTGGATATTTTTTCACCATGAGCCTTTTTTTGAATCTAAAAAGGTAAAAGAGGGAATGGGAAGTGAGACATCCACTTTAACACAAATTGCAAAAATGCTTGCATTTCCACTTAAAGTTATTTAAAATCTACCAATTTGAATTCAACCAGGGAGTTGCCAATCTTAGTCAAGACATAAAATCCCCAATACAAGTAGAAGGGAAATTATTGAGCTTTATCCAAATAGGAGTACAAGCTTCATCCTTGCTTCCAATGGATTAAAAATTGGTTGCTAGGGATATGGGAAAAGACTTAACTCGCTCAAAATTCATAGACCCTCACAAGTAAATCCTTTTTTATAGACTTAGGGTTAGGGAATTTTGTGATTAAAGAACCCTTTGGAAGTAAATAAATATTTTAATCAAATCTCCTAATTCTCTATCACCTAGCACAAAAGATTATCTCTTGTGGGCCAAAACTTTAAAAATTTACAAATCATGGCTTTGGAATTGAGCTAAAAAATTATCATTCAAATAAATTTTGAGAGCCACCTCCTCTAATGGGGTGAATTCGGAAAGAACTTGTTTTTGTCTTCCAATAGGAACCTAATTGGCTCGAGTTGCCACTCTTGCCTTGTGATTTTCATATAGATTCCTTTCTCTGGCTTCCACAATTCTATTTCTATACCAATGTTCTTGTTGGGTTGTAGATGAGAAGACCTAGAAATAGGATCCTTGTGAATGAAATCATCCCTATCATAGATTTTCCCTCTAACACTTCTGTCAACTCTATGATGAGATCTATTGAATCTTGTTTTATTCCGATCCCTCCTACTCTCACTTCACTCCCATCTACCTATAGTGTTTCTTTTCTAGCCAAAACTTTAGTCTTTACCTCTTTTATTGTCTTCCCTTTTTCTTCCACCTCCCTTTCTATGGCTTCTTCTGGCATCATTTTATGAATCATCCATTCTCTCTTTCTAGTTTGCTAGTTCAATCCAATTGTTTGCTCCCACTTGTTTTCTAGCTCTGGCCAATTTGCTCACTCCATTCACTTCTTCCTCACAACTTTTCATCTTTTCATACAATTTTAGAAACAAAAATTATTTTATTATAATTGTTTAATATAACAAAATATTTAACAATTCTATATAATATTAATGTATTATACTTATTATATTATTTCTCAAGTTTTTTTGGGGGATAAATGTAGTTAAGACAATACTATTATATTGTGAACCCTTAGACCATGCATATCAACATGCCTTTTTCATTGTTAACCTTCTTATATACTTTATTTTTCAATCTTTATGATATAATAAACCCTTTCCAATAAAATATGATTTACTAGGAATAATATATAATTAAAAGCCTTTGAACTATGGAACATATGTGCCTCCAATTTTTAGATAAAAGGGATTCAACCACATTTCACATTTTGGTTTGGTGAGCAATTAGATAATCAAATCGAGAGGGAAAAACAAATTATCCTACCAATTTGTGGACAAATCTATTGGGGAAAAAATAAAAGTAAGAAACATAGTTGGAATGGTGTTTTGATAGAGGCGTTGTATAAAAATTGCTCATTGTGAAATTCGAGAGGACATAGCATGATAGCAATAGGGTTTGAAGGATCTATAAACAAGATAGGAGTGTGAATTGTTTAACTTAATTCTCGATTATGAGGGTGCACTCTCTTAATTTTAGTATGCCATTTGTATTGTTTGCAATAATGCTCATTTTTAAAATGAGACTTGGTTATCTGCAACAAAGTATTTTGATGGTGACGATATCCTAAAATTCTTGGGTAGCTTGTTGGTAGTATAAACCCTTGGTTAGACTAGATTGAATAGTATATATGATCAATTTTACCAAATCTGATGGATTTGGTGTCATTGTATTATTGTACACTATCTTGCAATTTTAATACACCCATTGCATAGTTCACAATGATGTTGATGTTTAAAATGAGATTTGGTTAGCTATAACAAAGTAATTTGATGGTAATGAGATCTTAAAACTTTTAGTAAATAACTATTTCCAACATTAATACAAGTTTGGGTCTCTTTAGGTGTGGAGTTTTTTCCACAAGGGGTTCTGCACATAAATATCATGTTATGGTTTGCATTTACTTTCATGGCTGATTTTCATTTCCATATGATTTATCATTGTTAATGAATTTGGATGCATTAAAGTTCAACATATGTTGCTATATAGTTTCACTATGTTTTTCAATTTTTGGTATCAAAGCCATGGTTGAATTGATTATAGAGAGGGATACCTCTTTCAAAGTTTTTGGTTGCGTCTTTTGTTGTAGTGGGAGTGTGTTGTGTTTTCTTGTAGTTTTAGTTTCTGGGTGATAGAGATCATGGCTAAATTATCCTAGTTGGAGATATAAAAGTTCAATGGCACAAGTTTTGAGCTTTGGAAGCTAAAGATGTATGATCTCTTAGAAGAAAGGGATCAATGGACTACTATGACAAATGAAAAGAAACCAGAAAAGTTAATGGATGAAGAATGAACAAAACTTGACAAAAAATCCCATGGCAGTATACAATTGTGCTTATCTAATTATGTTCTTCTGAATGTTTCTAATGAAATGACTACATATAAGTTGTGGAACACAATAGGAGAAATTTGTCAAACTACAAGTCTCATGAATAATTATTTTTTGAAAATAAAGTTACATTTTTAAAAATGAAACCTAGAGATTCAGTTACAAAACACCCAAATGCATTTAATCTAATCTTGAGTCAGTTACAGTCAGTAGACGTGAAGATAGAAGAGGATGATAAATGCATTTTATTATTATGTTCATTGCCTGAGTCTTGGTATAATCTGATTCTTGCACTTGGTGGTTCTCTAATAGATCCAAAGATGGATGATCTCATTGCTTCCTTTCTCTCAGAGTAGATGAGGAGAAAGTCTATGAAGAATGGGTCTAAGGATGCATTGCGTGTAGAGAATATCTAAAGAAAGTGTTAAGTGAAAGTAGAAAGCTAGTAAGGATAAGTCTAAGGATAGATCTAAGTCTAAGGGAAGGCCTAAGACACTTGATAAGTGTAGATTGAGGTGTTGGAACTATGGCAAATGGGGGCATCTCAAAAAGTAATGTTAGAATAAGAAAAAGAAAGATGAAGATTCCTCTAGTGATAAATCCTCTAGTGATAAAGCTATTGGTGCTTTTATTATTTCTACTTACATGACTTCTTATGATTCTTAGTTGATAGATTTAGGTGCACCCTACGACATTACTCCTCACAAGGAGTGGTTTTTAGTATATACAACTTATGATGGTGGGGAGGTTTTCTTCAAAGACAACAACACACAGAAGATTGTGGGTTGAGGGTAGGTATAATTGTTTTTTAATGATGGAAGGGTAAAAACCTCACAAATGTATTGCATATTCCTAGTTCAGCTAGAAAATTAATTTTTGCAACTAAAATGAATGATTTAGGGGTGCATGTGACTTTTGAGAGGAGTGGTTGTAGGTTAAGCATAGGGAATTTGGTGTTGGCTAGGGGCACTTAATGTGGCACCCTATTTACGCTAGAAGCATCTATTTTTTGTAACTATGTGAATGTAATTGATAACTATATTTCTTGTAAATAGTTGCACCATAAGATGGGTCACATTGATGAGAAGGGTCTTAAAACCTCACTAATAAAAATATGGTTGATGGTTTATATGTTTATTCTATCGATCTTGATTTTTGTGAAAACAGAGTGTATGACAAACAACATAGAGTTTCAGTTAAATCTTGTAGTTTTAGAGCTAAATAGAATTTTGAGGTTATTCATAATGATGTATTTGGTCATGTGGATGTTCCTTCCATTGGAAAATTTTGCTACTATGTTTCATTTATCGATGAATTTTCTAGATTTACATGGGTTTACTTTCTAAAGCATAAATCTGTTGTATTTTCTATATTTAAAGCTTGATTATATCACTTGTTGAGAAAAGACAAATAGGAAAGTAAAGGTTTTGAAAATGGATAATGGTGGTGAGTTTTGCTCTAGAGATTCTGATGATTATTGCAAGCATGCAAGGATTGTTAGACATAAGCAACTCCATATACTCTACAGTAAAATAGAGTAGCAAAACATATGAACAAGACTTTGGTGGATAGAGGTAGAAGCATGCTAAGCAGTCATAAGCTCAAAGAATGTTTTTGGGCTTAAGTTGTACACATTGCTTGTTACCTAGTTAACAAGTCTCCCAATTCTGCTTTAGTTGACAAAACACCCTACGAGGCATGGACAGGTAAAAGACCATTAGTTTCTCATTTCAAATTTTTTAGCTGAGACATATGCTCATGTTCCTAAAGATAAAATGTTCTAAGATTGATTTTAGGGCTAACAAGTGTGTTTTCTTGGGTTATGTCAAGAATATTAAGGGTTATAAGATTTGGGATTTCGTAGAATTAAAAATGTTATATTCTAAGGATGTTATTTTTAGGGAGATTAGCGTATTTACAAATGATGAACAACCTTATGAAAAGCCTAACAAAACAATGCATTTTGATATTAAGAGTGATCTATAGGAAGATGCACATATAAAACAACAACACAATAGATAGAAAGAGGATGGAGAAGGTTTAAATTAGAGTTTTGATGAGGAACAATAGGAGCCTCTTATTACACCTCTTAGGAGGTCCTCTTGATAACATAATCTAGTTGAAAGGTATTGTCCTTCTTATTAGAGTTGTGTATTTGCTTTATCATGTACTAACAATGAACCTAGATTTGTGAAGGAAGCTTTGACTTTAGATGAGCATGTGTCTTGGTTAGAATCCATGAAAGATGAAATGAAAGCTTTGGAAAAATGTGACACATGGGGTCTCGTTGAGCTACCCAAGGGGAGGAAAGCCATTGATTACAAATGGGTATTTAAAAAGAAATTAAGAGCAGATGGTAAGCTGGAGTAGTACAAGGCCTGTTTAATGGCAAAGGGTTTCTTCCTAGTTGAGGGAGTGGATTTTTTTGAGATATTTTCTCATGTGGCTAAACTAACCTCTAATAGATTCCTTTTATTTATTATTGTTTCTTTTGATTTAGAGGTAGAGAAAATGGATGTAAAAACAACTTTTCTACATGGGAATCTTGATGAGGAAACATTTATGAAACAACTTGACAATTTTATGTTAAGAGATATGAACACTTGGTTTGCAAGTTAAAGTGATCTTTGTACGGTTTGAAGTAGTCACCATGAATGTGGTATAAAAAAATTGATGCTTTTGAATTGGAACATGACTTTATTAGAAGTCAAGTTCATCACTATGTTTATATTAAATTAATTGATGATCAACCACTAATTGTTGTCCTATATGTTGATATGTATTTAGTGGAAATGATAAGGGGATGATTAGGGAACTTAAGGGTTAGTTATCTAGTACATTTGATATGAAATATTCAGGGGCTATAAAATATATCTTGGGTATGGAAATCTACAAGGATTAGGTCAGTAGGAAAATTTGGTTAAATTAGAAGCAGTACATTGACACTATTTTGTAGTGGTTTGCCATGTAGGATTACAAACCACTTAGTATTCCTTTTTAGATTAGCATTAGGCTATCTTTGGAACAATACCCTAAAATTGATGATGATCTTAAAGAGATGCATAAAGTTTCTTGTGCCAATGTTGTGGGAATCCTCATGTATGACATGGTTTATACAATACCTGATATTGCCCAAGCAATGGGACATCTGAGTAGGTTTTTGTTGGACCCTAATAAAGAACATTGAACTTATGTTAAAATGGTTTTTTGATATTTACATGGAACGTCTAACCATTGCATTTGTTATCATGGGACTGATGATATGGGCAAGATGGTTGATTTACAAGGCTTTGTTGATTCTGATTGGGCTAGTGATCTAGACTGCAAGAGGTCTATGAGTGGCTATGTTTTTACTTTGTTTCAAGGATCAATTAGTTGAATGAGAGAATGGCAACCCATAGTCACATTGTCCACTATATAATCAAAGTACATGGTTGCGACACATGCTTGTAAGGAGGTAGTGTGGTTACAAAGGTTATGTTTAGGTATTGGCTTTTAGTGTAAATAGATAAGAATTGGATGTGATAGTTAGAGTGCCATTTGTTTGGCTAAAAACCCAATGTATCATGATTACATGAAGCACATTAATGTTTAGTATCACTTTGTTCAGAAAATGGTTGAGGATGGTAAAGTCATGTTACAAAAAGTGGACACCTCAAAGAATGTTGCAAATTATCTCACTAAGCCAATGAGCATGAAGTTCAGTTATTACAGGGAGGCCATGGGCCGTATATCCTCTAGATCTTGATTTGATATTGCTATTAGATTTCAATGTTGAAGGTTCCTTTTTGCTTTTGCAAGGTGTTCCACAAGTGGGAGAATGTTGGGAAAATGTGTCTCAACCTTGTAAATTCCTAATTTTCATATTTAATAACTTTTTGTATTTATTATTTTGTTTTCAGTGCTTTTCTCCTCACTTGGAAAAGTTGGCATACTATTTTTGAGGTGGTACTACTTTTGTCTTTAGTGGTTTTATCCTTACATGAGGAAGTATGCATTCCACATTGAGTTGGCATGTTTGGCCATGTGTCGACATCTTGGAATGTATGTAAGAGCAGATCTTGAGTCATCATGAAGGGAGTCACTTATGACAAATTCTTATGACACGTAAGAGCATATAAGAGGAAGGTTACATTGGAATCTTGACCAGTATTATGACAAGTTTGGACACTTGCCATGGAGCATCTTTGAATGGCTAAATGAAGACAAATTAGGGCGCCCAAGTTTAGGTGGTCAAATATATTTTTTGACATATGAAAACATGCAAGTAATATGTTAAAAATAGCCTAGAAGACTTTGATCAAGGGGGCATTCAGATTTGTTCCTTGACCATTTTGGGCACCATGCCTCTCTTGAGCTTGCTACTAGTTTTCCAAAACCATGTGATGATTTCTAGTTTGTACTTCTCTATAAATTGGTGATTGAAGCTAGAGGATGCAATGGTTATTTTGCAAGTGATGTGTGTACCTTTTCCCATAATTATTTGGATATTTTATAATACATTTTTATTAAGTTGGAACTTGTACTACATGTCAATGCCTTGTAAAATAAGTTGTAAGTTGTCATAGATGCTCATTTATTGTCAAAATATGGACATCCTCTTCCTAGAGATTCTATCACAACTATAAGAGAAAAAATTAGGGGGGTAGTTATTGGGAACCTTATACAGCTATAAGATGTGTAAAAGCCTAATTTTAGACTAGTTATTATTAGCAAATATGGGTAGTGCCCATCTTGGTAAGATAAATTTAGGCAGTTATGACATGTAAGAGAATATGCTAAAAATAGCTAGGTGTGGGAATCTTGTTTCTAGGCATTGAAATTTGAGGAGGTTCTCACATGGTCTACAACTTGCAGACGATCTATAAATTAAGGGCTTAAGGAGTACAAAAGATCAAAGTTGAGATTAGAGAATTTCTAGGTACACAGTGTTGTTGGAATGCTACCAAAATACTCTTGAATATCAAGCTAGTGATATACTCCTATAAAGACTTGCATTGCAAGTGTGTTGTAATCCATTGTTGATTAGATAATACATTGTGTGGGATTTGGAGTGTAGGGTTTTTCTCCCGAAAGGGTTTTCCCCATGTAAATAATTGTGTTATGGTTTCATTGATTTATCTATTTATATGTTTATGAATGTGTTTCTTTGCTTTTTGTAATAAGTTACAATCTATTTTAAAGAAATTTGCATAACCATCCTCTCAAGGTTAGTGTAAGAAGTTGTTTCTGCATACCTTGCTTCCTTACACTAACCACCTTGAAACCCTCATCTCATAATGATCAATTGTAGGTGTAATGCAATAAGGGTTACTTCTATGATTGAAGTATGTACAACCCTCATCCACTAAACCTGCATTTTTGCATGCACATAGAACACAAGCAAAGCTTATAATGTCAAGATATGTTCTAGAGTGCTTCATTAATTCTAAGATTTTGAAAGCATCCTTGAAAAATCCATTTTGTGCATATATTACAATCATCTCTTTCCATGAGACCACATTTCTTTGAGGCATTTTATCAAACAGTTCACGCGCCTTGTCTACGCTTCCACATTTTCCATACAGAACTACTAGAGCATTTCCAACTATAATATCTAACAAAAATCCCCCTTCCATTATACTTGGATGGATGTTCATACCCTGTTCCAAAGCTCCCATTTGGCACAGGTTGGGAGGATGCTAACAAAGGTTGTAGAGGTTGTCTTTACACCTACCAATTGAATTTGGTTGAAAGTTTCTAAAGATTTTCAACAAATCCGTTTTTGTGAATATCCTACAATTAGGTCATTCCATGAGAACATATTTCTTTGAGGCATTATGTCAAATAGTTCATGTGCCTTGTCTATGCTTCCACATTTTGCATGCATGTCTACCAGAGCAATTGCAAATACAACATCTGACAAAATTCCTCTATCTTTTGTCATGTGATGGATGTCCATACCCTGTTCCTGTACGCTCAAAATCACGACTCCGATTGCCTGGGGCTGTCGAGTTTAGATTTTGGCACGCACATGGACCCTTTTCCCTCCTTGCCACGAGGTGATCTGCCACGTCGCTCTCGCTCTCAAGGAAGTAGCCAGTCGAGAGGAGGTGACACACGGCAGGGGTCTAGCTCGTTGGAGAGCTAGACTTCACGGAGAGGGGTCGGCAAGTTCTGTGGCCTTTGTTGTTGTGTGCTAAGTTGAATGTTCCGTTCAATGGTAGTTGTTGTTGAGATAACCCTATGACCCAAAGGGTCACTGGTTTCTCTTCTCGTGTTGGGGTTTCTTCTATTCCACCTTTGTGTGGGTAAGTAGTTTCTTTCGTTTATATCCTCTTGTCTTTCAATGCGTTGAATGTGTTCTTGTTGTATTTGGAGTTGTCTTTGTTCTTCTATCAATAAGAGGACAAATGGATGGTAGAGTGAATGTCTCTTGCTTTTGTTGTGGATTGATTTCCTCTATCTCGTTGAGAGTAGCCATCACCCACTCTCCTCTCACTCCTAGGCACATTTGTGAGCCAAGATAGAGGTAAATGTGTGGAGACCAATTCTAACTAGACTTAGGGTTTTGACCTAGGGTTTAGCTGACCTAGGGTTTAGCTTTACTTTGATTTGAATTTACCTCATGATGGTATCAAGGGTTTGCAAGTTTGTCTTTCTTTCCTAGGATTTCTATATGCATGTAAAGCTAAATGATATGCAAACTTGTTTTTTGTTCTTTTTTTGGTATTTTATGGAAATGAAAAGTGCTCTTTAATCTATGAAAGGGAAATATGAATTCAAGCTAATATGATTTTTCCTGTGAAAGTTTAATCTATGTTTTTGGGTTTTCAATTGTTTTGAATTAATCTAATCTAAAAAGGGAAATTGCTTCTACAAATAATCTAGAATTAGAAATATCAAAACAATTACTTTACATGCAAGATCTAACTATCAAGGAAAAAGCAAAGATTTACTATTCCCAAGAGCAATTTTTGGTTTTCTAATTACTATGAACTAAATAAAGCAATAAAGGAACCTGAAAGAATGAAGATTTGTGTGACTCCACTACCCTCATAAATCCTTGATGTTGGCAACCTCGAGTCCTTTTGATGCAACAGGAAGACCTCTTAACGATAAAATGACACAAAGAAGCAAAAAGAAGCTTGTTGAAGCTTGAAAGAGCTCAATGAGAGCTTTGGTTGAGCACAATGGGGTTGATTGAAGCACCATAATGATGCTTGGTTGAACAATGAATAAAGCAAAAGGTACCTTCATCCTGTGAGAGCATTAGAATGCTGATTTGGAGAGCAAAAACTGGCAAGAATTGCGCGCACAATGAATTTGCCTCCCTTTATTCTTGAGGGAGGGGGTATTTATAGGTTTGAGGAAGGGATTTGATTGAGAAGTTAACTCATTTGATTGATGAGTTAACAATGATTGATTAGGGAGTTAACAAGATTGATTACCTAGTAAACTCAATTGATTAGTGAGTGATGAAGCAATAATAGCTTATCACTGAAGAAGAAATGGACTTGAGAGGATGCATGAGATTGATTGAGTTGTTAATTTTAGATCAAATAGAGTTAATTATGCATGTGTGGGTGCATGAAATAGTCAAATCCATATTAGGCATAAAAAATCATGCGAATTGGAAGAAAAAACAGGTGAAAACGGAGCTAAATTGAGTAAGAAACTCAAGTTTTTTTGCAGCTGAAAATACGATAGGGTCACCCCTTTCGTAAGTAGGGTCGCCCCTAGGCGACCATGTGTCACCTGAGGGAGATCTGGGCAAGATAGGGTTTTCTTAAGAACTGCATGGTGGGAAATGACAGAAGAGAGGAAAAGGAGGGGTTCTACCTCTGGAAACAGGTCAGTCATGTGCAAGAATCCAAATCTCCACTTGCACCTGCAAGATCTCCCAAGGGAGATCTGGAAATAATAGGGGGAGATTTGGATTGGTTGAGTGAAACTGAAAACTGAAAGTGGGAGATGCATCCGGGGGACCTCTAGAAGGATTATTGGAGGTGCAGAGGATGAAAAGCATAGGGGAAAGGTGAAAACTCACCTACAAGATGCTTGCAAGGCTTAGGAGCAAGGTCGAAAGCTCAAAAAATGCAAATCGACAAGTGTCACAAAAGTGTCGAAAGCGTCGCAGACGGAGAGAGAGAGAAATAAACAATGAGGAACACAAGACAAGAAAGAAGACATGTCATCAAGAGGTCTGCTGCTTTAAAAGACTTTATTTCATGCTTACATGTACATGACAAGGATTATAGTCATCATAGGGGTCCTCATGGAGGTTGTGCATGATTTTTGTGCTTACATATTTGCCCCCTCAGGGATGGTAGTCTACATGAAAGGTAGGTACCATTCCTGAACTAGGCCTTACCTGTTGTCGATTTTCCTACAATTGTACCTACAATAACTAGTATTAGTTTATCATTTAAATATATCAAAATGAATAATGAAAACTAAAATGATGAACTTACCATGGATCGTTCAAGTTCAACTAGTTGTTTGCCTTTGTCAGTTTAGACCTGTAGGAATGAAAACACGTGAAATGACACATGAAAGAGATGCATAAAAGCAAAGAACTAATCTAAAAAAATGCATAAATGAACTAAGCTAAGGGCAAACAAAGCAAGTCAAATTGTGAGATCAGAGCGAAACGGTGACAGAATTGATCGTGTGAGTAGTCGTTGGAAAGGTATTGTCGAGGAGATTGCAAAGATGGCCACCTCTTCTTTAGCCGAGGAGAATCGGGTACACAAATAGTGAAAACCCTTCTCTAAACCCTAGTTTGAATTTTGTGAAAATTCTCTTGAAATTGTCTGTTTTTGTCAATTCTTCTTGTTGCATTGTCTATGTTACGTCGTTTAGAGTAAGATAGGTTTTTCATTTTTTGAAATCAGCTAAAAAATGAAGTTCTTAGAGCAATTTTCACTTGAGGGATCTCCCTCTAGGGTCACCCCTTTTGTCAGACAGGTCACCCAGGGGAGATCCTGTCTGATAGCAAGGTGGCTCGAGGGAGATCCTGCAGAAAAGCAGGGTCGCCTGGGGGAGATCCTGCAGAACATCTGGGTGGCCTGGGGGTGACCTGTTGGGTTGATTTTGACTGAAATTTCATATTTTCTGATGTTTGTCTTACTCTGATCTGACATGTTTTGACTACTACATTCACCTATTTATTGCAATTTTGAGGGGTTATACGCTTTTTGTGTAAAGTTTTTTGCAAGCTTTATGATTTTTAGGGATTTTTACGAGTTTACGAGATCTAATCTAAAGTTCTTTTCTGATCTTGCAGGACATGTGCATCCAATGGAATGCCTGTGAGAGTAGGGATGGCTTTTAGTGATGTTTGCTTCACTAAGTAATGAGGACCGTACCATTTTGAGGCGAGCAGGTCTAGGTAGAGTTTGTCACGTGCCTGTTATTCACCCTATGTCTCGCATATGCTGTGATATTCTAACCTACTGGGATGCAGACAAAAACACATTTCAGTTTCCACAGATCTCTGGAGAGTGGACCATCACTCTGTATGATGTGTATCATATACTTGGAGTTCCTATGAGAGGACATCCTCTAGTCCTTGTAGCAAGCAAGTCCTTTGAGGACAAGGCATCCTGGGTAGAGTTCATGGGGGTTAGTCGCCCCAGGGATTAGACAAGAGTCCAGCTCACTTCTGTGCCTCAACTTCACATCCCACTTCTGAGGAGATTCTTGATTGGTTTGATTGCATTGAGATTGTCGGGAGACAAAGCCTCGGCTCGTTTGAGATGGTGTTGGGCACCCATCATTCGTGGTATTGAGGAGGGCATAGTCTATGCTTGGGGACCAGATATTTTGGCTATGGTCCATAGGGACTTCTATCGTATTTCGCAGCGAGGGGCTCTAGCCTTTAGCAACTCTTCTTTGATCATGACATGGATATTTGAACACATTAGGCCCTATCAGAAGCTCATTCTGATTCTAGATAGGTGTTTGTCAAGAGTAGCTAGGTGGATGCATGTGGGTCACTTTGATGCTTCTTTACCCACTATCGCTACTCTTACAGATGAGGACATGATCTTTGATCCTTATCGTGATATGGAGGGATCCTGGACTCATGATGATGAGGTTAGAGAGTATTTTCATGGAGTATATGAGATTTCAGACCGTAATGGTCTAGTTGAGGCCCATCATGTTGAGCACGTTTCATAGCAGTTCGTGAGGATTTCCCCGAGGACTTGCCCCAGTGTCCACTTGCTTCAGGACTATTCAGGAGATGGGTGAGATTGGACAGAGGACCGTTGTTTGGACTCCTTTGACTCCTAGAGTCTTCATTACTAGAGTTCCCAGAGAAGGATAGAGGGGAGGGAAAGGGACTTCTTCCCGATCTCTCATTGTTGCTGTGGATTCAGAGTCTACTGACGAGGACAATGTTCCTGATGGTGATGATTCATCAGATGAGGCTCTACTCGAGGATACACAGGATGAGGGTCTTGATGCTACTGATGATGCAGATGATGCTCCTAACATCCTTGAGGGTCCTCTTGTTGTTCCCTGACCTCCTCATTTAGATGAGGTGATGCGACAAATTGACCCCAATTGGCAACCAAGTGATCCATGTGAGTTTGGTTTGTTTTTTGCACTTTTGTCCTTTCTCTTTTCATGGGGAACTAACTTGTTTTCCTCTTTCAATTCACTTTTTCAGCTAATGTCAGAGAGTGGAGGGATTTTGTTCGCGAGATTAATGTTGGTTTGGCTTCTCCCTTCACTTGGATGACTCGAGACCGTGTTTTAGATGACACTAGTATGCCCCCTGTTGCAGGGCGACACACAAACATTTTCACTCCTGTCTATCATGGATGTTAGGAGAATGCAAACTTGAAGGCTGAGATACACACCCTTAAGGGTGAGAATCAGGGACTCCGAGAGATGGTTCATCTTAGTTTTGGACGGCGAGATGATAGCATGGCAGGGCCTTCACAGTCACGTGCTCACAATAGAGTGCCTCACTCCTATGGGTCTCATGGAGTGACGAGTGGTGCTCGTAGACAGAGGAGCCAAAGTCCTAAGGATTTCATTAGAGAAAACCAGCCTTGACTTCCTTTCTTGAAATTGTGCCCCCTGCATGGGGAGCCTCTACTCCTTTTGAGAGAATTTTTTCCTAGCTCTTTGATACCCTTGTATATGTAAACTTTGGATGTATCTATGAAAATTTATCCTTTTATGATTTTCACATATTGGATTTGTACTCATCTCTTGTGCATTTGTGGAAGTTTTAAGAACCTTTTGTTTATGTCTTTGACCTTTTCAACTCTTTTAACAATGCAAGTATGATAACGATGACATGTTTTTGTAATTTTTTAAGGCATATGTATGAGATGTAGTTTACGATATGATAATTCAAGAACACAAGAGATGCTGAAATGAAACATTTACTTCTACTGAATGTCATGAGATATGACATTTGACTTTATTCCTTTGAGACTCTTTTTCTAATCTTGGCATGAATGCAATGTGGAACAAACAATGTGACTGCTTTTAAACACGATTTTCAATCCAGGGGATTGCGAGTTGTCCTGATATAAGAGACCTATTCAAGGCTGAGAAATAGGATATTAAAACTCAAGTGGGGAATGGAAATAAAAATGGAGCGTTTTTTATTTTGGGGTTTGCTAAAGGCTAAACACTAATCCTTATCTAGATAAGACAATTTGAAAAGTTTTCAACTTAGACAACAAATTTTATTAGTGTTCGCTAGACTTAGATCATAGATGGAAAGCAAGGTAGGCCCAGGGTAAAGGATAAATAGGAAAGAATAAGGGTCCCTTGGTAGAAGATGATCCTAGAGACTACTAGACTCTTTAGTTTTGCTTAGCTAGTGCATGTGTGTGCTTTGTACCTTTCTTTCTCCGCTAGAATGTCACTCTTGAGGCTTCAAGCTTAGACTGATCTCCACCCAAGAGTACGGACATTCAACAATCTTCTCTCTTTCATTCTTTTTTTGTATCTCTCTTTTTTTTGCTTTTGACTTTTTTTTTGTATTTTCCTCACTTGAATTTTCTCATTTTTTTTTTGGATTTTTGGACTTTTCAAGAAATGAATGCTTTTTGAAAATTTTGATATGCGATGCTTTGATCTCTCAATACTCTTATTTTGATCACTCATTTTCTTTATTCACTTGAATTTTAGATTGCTTCCTTCAGAGTTTTGATCCTCCTGATGTTTTTGGCCAGGAAAGATAAGGGTCTGAGCGCCACCTAAAGTTTTTGTAGTCTAGTTGGACTTCTCTTCTACTAGGGAAGAATTGGGAAGGTCTACTTGCAACCTTCTTTTGAACATTGTAGGTTTGAATACTGAGTTTGTTTAGACCTAACATCTTGGCTCACTAAGACTGGGATCAGTGTAAAGCTAAGAGCTAGGATTTAATTAGAATCACTGGGAATGAAGGGGGATAATGGCGATTGTGAAAAAATGGGGAATCTCTAGGTCCTGAAAGGATGACGTATATCTAGGCAACCTTAGACTCCTTACTGAAAAGAAAATAGCATAAGAGCAAGTCACTAACAGTAATGCAAGATGAATAGAATGATACTGAAATGCAAGAAACAAATTGTTTTTGAAAATTTGAAATTTTTATTATTTTTTTTTGTATTTTTATGTTTTTATGATTTTTTTGGTTTTTTAGACATAGTATTTCCTGGGGTGAAAGGCATTGACTGTTTTGCCAAAATCCTCTCCCTCCATTGTGCACAAGAGATAGGCACCATTTCCAACATCTTCTTTGACCATGTAAGGACCTTTTGAGTCTTCTGAAAAAGCTCTTTTTTATCTCCTTTTTTATTCTTCATGCTACCTCTTCTCAAGACAAGTTCTCCTATTATGTAGGGTTTGTCATTTGCTTCTATTGTTATCAACTCGGTTGTTTCTCTTGGCAGTGTGAGACGAAGTAAGTCTCGAAAGGCTTGTTGATGAGAAGGGGTCCAATACAAGACTCCATCACAATTTAATAACTCTGCTAACAAGTTGAACTATTCTTGCATGTAGATTTTCACATCTGGTCTCTCTTGGATTCTTTGGAAAAATTGGAACAACTCAAGGGGAGTTTGCGGCTCCCTTTGCTCATCAGGAGGGACAAATCTTATACTTGTCCTCCCATTTGGTTCTAGTCTTAAGTCCATGGCATATTCGATGTAACTCTTTGGCAATTAAAAAATAATAGGGTCATCAACACCGACCAACACTCTCATCTTCCATTCTCTATGAAAAATACCTTCACTTTCTTCATCTTCATTGGGAAGTCTTTCAACTATTTCAATTTGTACTAGAGGTGCTTCCCACTCGCTGAGTTCATTTGATTGAACTGAGGCAGAAGTGGTTGGCTTCTCTTGCAGCTAAGACACCATGAACATCCTAGGTAGCATTCCTATGACATTAGTTGATTCATTGTCAATAGAATGCGCCTCCTCCATAGGTGTCAATGGTCGATATGAATCCTCTATTGGGGTGAGAGGCTCATAAGATTCCATTTCTTCTGGTGTCTCGGGGACACGTGATTCACTTAAGGGTGTCAATGGAGTGTAGCTTTCTGTCATGTCTTCTTCAACATCTGAGAATGCGTGTGGGTCTACGTTTCTTAAGTCTAACATGGTTGTCTCGAATACTGGACCTTCAGTTTTGTGCGATTTTTCTCTTATGCAAGGGAAAAGTTTATAGGCTTCTTGGATGTCAATCATGAGTACTTCTAGGGGGAATTGGAGTGATCCATCCCTCTCTACTCATTCCATGATCTCAATTGTTTTTTCTTTGGGGACCGTTTCCTTTTGTTTTGGCAAGGCCTCATTCTCTAAAGTTTTGACCTCTGTGGCATTTATGGTCTTTTCTAGGATTTCCATTCATTTGATGCATATTGACTGAGCTGTAGGATTAGGGACAATCAATTTGTTGGTAGGGAGTTTAGAGTCTATGGGGATACCTATACATTTGTTTGGTGTGTTTGATTTTAACATGCTAAAAGGTTCTGGGTCTCCCTTTGCGACGTATACTTTCCCTAAATGTAAGAATCGAGCTTCTTGAAATAATGTGGATGGCACAGATTTCATTCTGTGTATCCATGGTCTTCCAAGAAGCAAATTATATCTTGTGTCTTTGTTTATGATGTAGAACGTGGTAGGAATGGTTTTAGGTCCCAAGGTTACTGGAAGGGTAATCTTACCTATTGTGGCAATGTTTAGATTGTTGTATCCACTCAAAGTATCTCGTGAAGCGGTGATATTTGTGTGTCCATAACCCATCCTCTCTAGAAGGGAGAACGGAACTATGTTCACTGCGCCCCAATCATCAACTAAAGTTCTCTTAATGCAAGTGTTGTAAATCCAAACTTGTAATTATAACACAGGATCTCCTTTCTTGGTTAGCTCAGCCTTGGAAGACATTTGCTTTAAATCAAAGAAGAACCCTAGGTCCTTGATTTCCAAATTTGGTGGGCTAATGTCATAGTCCACATGGTTGATTTGTTCACTAGGTGGTGGGGTAATTTGGTTGAGGTATTTTAGACCTATTACTTTTAGTAATGCTGGGCGATGTGAAGGCGAGTTCCTGAGCAAGTCAATGAACGAAATGTGGGCATGTCTTCTTTAAATCCTTTATTAGTTCATAAGGTCCAATTGGAGCTAGTATAGGTTCCACTACCGAAATGATACCTCCATATGGTTGTATTTTCTCATTTTCATCCTCACGATCTTCCTCTTCTTCTTCATTGTCCATAATCTTGACTAACCCCATCATCCTAGCTTCTCCTTTTTGTCCTAGTTGTAGAGGGACTTCAAGGTTACTACTTTGAGCTATTTCGTTTCGGTTCGTTGTCTCAGTATCCTTATGTGTAGGAAACAGGTCTTGATAGATTCTCATGTTTGCATTTTGCGGAGCTATTGGAGCTTGGTTTTGTTTTGTATCCTTGTTATCGATGTGACCTCCTGTGGGTTCAAGAACATTTCTATGAACAAATGTTGTTGGTCTTCCGGGAGTCTTTCTATGAATCTGTTATATTCTCTACAAGATTCTGTACTGTGCCCCCTTGTTCTATGAAAAGAACAGAACTGATTGAACTCGTATGGGGGTCTTTCATATCTTCCATCATTTTCGTTCCCGTTCCCGTTGCGATTCCAGTTTTGGTAATTGTCTCTAGGGTAGTACCCATTGTTCCTAGGTCGGTCTATGGCATTCACATTAGGAGGATAGTAATCTCTCCCATTATAGTCATCTCTTATTTTCTTGATTAGAGGTTGATCTGTTACCCCGTTTGTGGTTGCGTTCCTATTGTTTTTAAGGCTTTTAATGACAGAGGCATTGTTTCTTGTGTCTTCCTTCATTAACTTTCCGTTTGTCCCATAGACCTTTCTACCACTGTCGATGGAGGCTTGGTCGATCCTCAAAGCACTTTCCAATGCTTCTTCATAGGATTTGTAAGGTAATTTTTGAACATCTTCCCTCATGTCCTTATTAAGGGCATGCAAGAAGAGGCTGCATAGTTCTCAGTGATCCATGTTTGGAGTGCTAGTCAAGGAGTAAAGGACTTGCCTCCATCGAGTGACAAGGTGAACGACATATGCGTTTGGTTCTTGTTTCATTGTGAGGAATTCTCTAATCCTTGTTTTAACGAGTTTGTTCATGTCAAATGCCATTGCAAACTCTCCAATTAGTTGTCTGAATGAGTGAATTGAAGCTTTTGGTAAGCGATAGTACCAATCCAGAGCTATGCCTTCAAGAGTTTTTGGAAAGATTTTTGCTACAACCCTGTCCCAAGGAAGGAGTTCTCTTATCGCCATGGTGTAGGCTTTAATGTGGGAGTTCGAATCTCCTTCTCCCTTGAACTTTGGGAGACCTGGAAATCGCTAAGGTAGCTGCACACTTCTTATGTTTTGATCCAGAGTTTCCTTCAAATACTATAGATATGTTCTGAGGAAGGAACTTTCAGATTGAGATGTAGTTAACAACAATCCAACTGGGGGATGTTGATATCCCACTGATTGGTTTGCAAGATTCCCTAGTGTGTTTTGAACATTTTGGATGGGAGGATTCTCGTTTTGGCATATGTTATTACTTGTGTTCCTTGAATAATAGTTGAGGTAGGGGGAGGTTGAGATGCCCCCTGGTCCTGTTCAATTCGATTGTCATCGTGTGACTTTTGTCCTCTTTAAGGAGTGTTTTTTTCTGCTTCTAGTGTTCTAATCCTTTATACTATAGTTGCAATTAAATTTGCAGGTGTGGTAGCTTTAGGTCTTTCTTCATTCCTTGATGATCTCTTCAAGTGTTGGTATGATATTGTGCTTCCTCTTGTGCAACATTTTCTCTTTGTTCTTCTTGCAAGGCAATTCTTAGCGCTTCTTGTGTGTCTTTTGCCTCTGCAAGTGTTTTTCTAGTCTTTTTACCTCCTCATCAAGATGAGTGTTCGAGGTGCTTGTTGAAGGTTGATCAATTTTATGGATTTATGAACTAATTCTTCTGGCTTTATGAGGTGCATTTGGTATGGCGGGATTATTTTCCCAAGCTAGGTTGTTGAAAGATAGAGAACGCCTAGATTCTCTTAATCTTGCTCGTAATCAGAGTCTTCGTAGTCGTAGAAATTGGTGATTGGTACATTAGGATGTGGTGGCACATACCTATCAAAGGAAGGTGTTTCAAGCTCTCTTGAGGGAATATTCCCTTGGTTTAAATCAAGTTCTTTCATATTCGGGGGTGCCATAGACACTACAGAATAGATGGAATGATCGATGACGTAGGCAATGGAAGCTGAAGCAGCTATGGAGAGTAGTGTGAAAATGATTCGAAACTTTTGCTAAATGTTTTTGAAAATGCAAACTACAAAATCAAAAGATTCTGTAATTCATGTTAGGTTCACCAAAATATGTATGCTTAAAATCGTGACTCTGGTTGCCTGGGGCTGTTGGGTCAGATTTCAGCATGCACATGGACCCTTTTCCCTCCTTACCATGGGGTGATCCACCACGTCACTCTTGCTCTCATGGAAGTAGCCAGTTAAGAGGAGGCGAGACACAGTGGGGGTCTGGCTCGTTGGAGAGCAGGACTTCGCGAAGAGGGGTCGGCAAGTTCTATGGCCTTTGTTGTTGTGTGCTAAGTTGAATGTTCCATTCGATGGTAGTTGTTGTTGAGATAACCCTATGACCTGAAGGGTCACTGGTTTCTCTTCTCCTGTTGGGGTTTCTTCTATTCCACCTTTGTGTGGGTAAGTGGTTTCTTTTGTTTATATCCTCTTATATTTCAATGTGTTGAATGTGTTCTTGTTGTATTTGGAGTTGTCTTTGTTCTTCTATCAATAAGAGGACAAATGGATCCTATTGTGGTAGAGTGAATGTCTCTTGTTGTTGTCATGGATTGATTTCCTATATCTCGTTGAGAATAGCCCTCACCCACTCTCCTCTCACTCCTAGGCACATTCGTGAGCCAAGATAGAGGTAAATATGTGAAGACCAATTCTAACAAGACTTAGGGTTTTGACCTAGGGTTTAGCTTTGCTTTGATTTGAATTTACCTCATGATGGTATCAAGGGTTTGCAAGTTTGTCTTTATTTCCTAGGATTTCTATATGCATGTAAAGCTAAATGATATGCAAACTTGGTTTTTGTTCTTTTTTTAGTATTTTATGGAAATGAAAAGTGCTCTTTAATCTATGAAAGGGAAATATGAATGCAAGCTAATATGTTTTTTTCTAATGCAAGTTTAATCTATGTTTTTGGGTTTTCGATTGTTTTGAAATAATCTAATCTAAAAAGGGAAATTGCTTCTACAAATAATCTAGATCTAGAAATATGAAAATAATTACTCTAACATGCAAGATCTAATTATCAAGGAAAAAGCAAAGATTTACTATTCTTAAGAGCAATTTTTGGTTTTCTAATTACTATGAATTGAATAAAGCAATAAAGGAACCTGAAAGAATGAAGATTTATGACTCCACTATCCTCATAAATCCTTGATGTTGGCAACCTCGAGTCCTTTTGATGCAGTGGGAAGACCTCTTGATGACAATATGACACAAAGAAGAAAAAAGAAGCTTGTTGAAGCTTGAAAGAGCTCAATGAGAACTTTGGTTGAGCATAATGGTGTTGATTGAAGTAGCGTAATGATGCTTGGTTGAACAATGAATAAAGCAAAAGGCACCTTCATCCTGTGAGAGCATTAGAATGCTGATTTGGAGAGCAAAAACTGACAAGAGCTGTGTGCACAATGAATTTGCCTCCCTTTGTGCTTGAGGGAGGGGGGTATTTATAGGTTTCAGGAAGGGATTTGATTGAGAAGTTAACTTATTTGATTGATGAGTTAACAAGGATTGATTGGGGAGTTAACAAGATTGATTACCCAGTAAACTCAATTGATTAGGGAGTGATGAAGCAATAATAGCTTATCACTGAAGAAGAATTGGAGTTGAGAGGATGCATGAGATTGATTGAGTTGTTAATTTTAGATCAAATGGAGTTAATTATGCATGTGTGGGTGCATGAAATAGTCAACTCCATATTAGGCATCAAAAATCATGCGAACTGGAAGAAAAATAGGTGAAAATAGAGCTAAATTGAGTGACAAACTCAAGTTTTTCCACGGCTAAAAATGTGACAGGGTCTCCCCTTTCATCAATAGGGTCACCCCTAGGTGACCATGTTTCACCCGGGGGAGGGGAGATCCGGGCAAGACAGGGTTTTCTGAAGAATTGCATGGTGGGAAATGACAGAAGAGAGGAAAAGGAGGGGTTTTGCCTCTGGAAATAGGTCAGTCATGTGCAAGAATCCAAATCTCCACTTGCACCTGCAGGATCTCCCATAGGAGACCTAGAAATAATAGGGGGAGATTTGGATTGGTTGAGCGAAACTGAAAATTGAAAGCGGGAGATGGATTCGGGGGACCTCTAGAAGGCTTCTTGGGAGTGTAGAGGCTAAAAAGCATAGGGGAAAGGTGAAAACTCACCTACAAGATGCTTACAAGGCTTAGGAGCAAGGTCAAAAGATTAGAAAATGCAAATCAACAAGTGTGACAAAAGTGTCGCAAACGGGGAGAGAGAAATCAACAAAGAGGAAACAACACAAGACAAGAAAGAAGACATGTCATCAAGAGGTCTGCTGCTTTAAAGGACTTTATTTCATGCTTACATGTACGTGAAAAGGATTATAGTCATCATAGGGGTCCTCATGGAGGCTATGCGTGATTTTTGTGCTTACAGTTCCAAAACTCCCATTTTAGCATAGGCAAGGAGGATGCTAGCAAAGGTTGTGGAGTCTAGATTTACACTTGCCAATGACATTTTCTTGAAAGTTTCTAAAGCCTTTTCAACAAACACATTTTGTACATATCATACAATCGTAGCATTCCATCAGACCACATTTCTTTGAGGCATCTGGTCAAACAATTCATGTGCCTTTTCTATGCTTCCACATTTTGCATACATGTCTACCAAAGCATTTCCAACTACTTGACATATGACAAAATTCCTCTACCCTTCATGCTTTTATAGATACCTGTACCCTATTCCAAAGCTCCCATTTTGGCATAGGCTAGGAGTATGTTGGCAAATGTAAACTGATTAGTTTGGAGACCTATTTGTTGCATATGGTAAAATTGTATGATTGCCTCATGAGGACACCCATGTCTTGTGTTCGCTGTAGTAACCATTTTCCATGAGACTCTATTTCATTGTTTTATGCAATCAAACACTTATGGGCATCCATCAAACTTTCACAACACGAGAATAGAGTTTGAATTTGAACTAGGCATGGTCGTTAACAACTATTGTTTGAATCCCACAAAATCATGATCGAGCATGGGAAGAGTAGGCGTCAAGTTTGTAAGGCGGCTCTCATTAATGATAATGCGTGCAGATTTATTACCACTATCATTATCCCTGATCAAGTGGTTAATGTTACCCTGCACACTAACTCTGTGAAGTTTTGGGGTTTCTGTGCTTTTGTCTGGAAGGCTAATATGGGTGGTGATAGAATCCGAACGGAACCTGTTTCCTGTTGTGAGTTTAAAGACAATCCTGTGGTCTGGCACTACTGTAAGGAAGGCGGTATCAACCCTTATTTGGAACGACTTAATGGTTATGATGAAAACCTGTCTGAGAAATTTGCTAGGTCTTGGCAAAACCGGTGAGTCACTGTGGGGGGAATTGGGTTTGAGATTTCTGAGAGTGTTATTGCTATGGCGTCTAGCCTGTCGACTCAGGGGATCAAACTGCAGAGGAAAGCTAAAGTGGTGGACAATTCTAACCAGAAGTTATTCCTTGGGGACGGTGAAGAACTCGTTCCTTATCAGGGAGGATTCAAACACGCTAAGCTTCCTGAGCCGTGGGATGGGGTGTGTTTTCTCCTTATGAAGTACTTCACTCTGGAGGGGCGCTTCACCAGGTTCTACAATTATCATCTTCCTCTTCTGAATCATTTTAGACGCAATGCTCATATAAGTTTTCTGTTTTATTTACTATCTTCCCTTGAGCATTCAGTTCTTAGGGTTAGAGCTAAGTTGGCCAAGAAACCTTCCAAGAAACCCATTCCCCTGCACCAGGGTCTCATCCTCTGCTTATACAATTTCCACCTTGCCTTGGAGCCACCTAAGCCTATTCCGACTCATAGTGAGGAAATGTTTACCAATCCAGATGATACTGTTATTTCTGAAGAGCCGTGCCCTTCCCCTATTTATCATAAGACGAAAGGGGTTTCTTTCTCTACTACTGAGGAGATTCCCATGGCGACCACTACCAACACCCCGGTCTCTAAAGCTAGTGCGAAAAACAAGAAGATGAAGATAAGAGAAGGGGAAGAGGATACTGTGGGGGTTGCTGTGGGGACCCCTAAAAATCTTTGCAGTACCCCTGTGGGGCAGGGCAGCAAATCTAATTTGTCTGCTAAGGATATAAAGGAGGGCTTTTCCTCAGGGGTTAGGCGGTCAGGGAGGATTGCTGGAAAACCTGCGCCCAAAGCTAAACTTATAGATTATTCTGAGAGTGCGTCTGACGAGTCCACTCAGGGTGATGAGGCTAAGGTTATGGAAGTGCAGGAGATTTCTGAGGATGCTGATGGTAAGAATGGGAACAAATTGCTGGAGGCTGCTGGTGGGGCTGTTGGAGATTCTGAGGGTAATGCTGAAGAAGTGGGAAAGATGTTTGTGGGGAAGCTGCTGATGAAACAGAGACAGATGCTGGTTGTAGGAATGACATTGCTGTCCTAAGGGGCCGTGTTGAGAAGCTGGAGTAGTCCTTTTCCACTATACTCAGGCGTGTTGTTTTACTTAATCTTTCTGTGCTGTAGGATCTTGGGGCTACTATTGTTGTTGACACAGATGAGAACTCTAAAAAGTTGGATGATTTTATTGAATCCATGGCTAAAAGAGGAGAGAATCTTTCTCCTTAGTTCTAGTTTCTTTTATGTTGTCGCTACTCTGCTACTTCATATATATTGTCTTTAGACTGGTTTTGTTGTCTATGTTGTTTATGCTGGTTAAGCGGGTTATGCTGTAACTATTTTGAGGCTCTTTTGTGCTGATGCCTTTGGGGTTTCTTTTTGTTGTTCTGTAAGGGTTCGGCCCCTTGTTTTAGCTGCCTTATATTATCAAAAACAACTATTGTTTGAATATAAAGGGCATTGGTCAAAGGAATCATGTTAGCTCCTGAAGAAATTTTGTAATTATTTTAAGCTTCCATGAATTTCCCATAATTGTTTTCCATTTAATTGAATGCAAAATTTAGATGTCCAATGTAGTAGCATATTTGTATAGATTTGTTTAATCTCACTTTCTTACAAATGCACCCAATTCTAATTTGGCTTTGAATTGCTAGTAGCACTGAGGATAAATGAGATGTACTCCGACAAGGCAAGAAAAAGTTTGATACAAATACAGTGTAAGATCTTTTAGTTTTTCTTTGTAATGGCATCAGTTTCAAAAGAAAGGCTATATTTTATGATTTTGGCTTTGTGTTTTAAATGTGTATTTTTTTTAGAAACCTCTCGTGCCAATATATTTCATAACTATGAAGAATAGTAAGGTCATTTGTAACGATTATTTTAGCATTTGTTTGTAACTATTCTATTCTCCTATAGAGAGAGGAGTAGGATAGTATGTTTAGATAATATGTTTGTTTCAAAATGCACAAACTTTATCGAGATCCAAATCTGCATCTTTCTTTTATGCATGTTGTTAAACCATTAGGTGGCCAAGTGAGAAAGTGTTATGAGACTCTTTCCCCAAAATGAAAAAGAAAGCTATTTTATGATCAACCCTTTAAAATTATAAGAGGACATAGTTTATTTATCCTTTTATAATTAAAATGGAGATAGAAAAATAAAGGATATTATGATCCTTTGGTTAAAATGGAGATAAATAAAGAATATTTATAAAAACCCCCTTTTAAAAGGGAGGAATTATTATGTTTATTAATTAATTATTAATGAGAATCTTTGTGAAAGGGTGTGATGGTTTAGAAACCATCTCTTAAAAGGTTATATAAGGCATTCATGTGAGACTTGGAAAGAGCATGGAGAACACTCAAGGAAGAAGAAGGTGGTTTAGGTGGGATATGGGCATTGGAGAAGGGGCACGCAGGGTGTGTCCAACTTGGGGTACAAGGTACACCCAAGATTGTCCTAGCCAAGGCTTGTGTGCACTTGTGTTGAGCATATGTTTTGTTGAACATGGCTCTGGAGCACTTATGTGGAGTGTTTTCTTGAGTAAGCACTTGTGTTGAGCTTGACTTTGGAGCACTTGTGTTGAGCATGATACAATGTGTTCTGAATAAGAATTGTTCCTCCTGGAGTGTGCCATAGACATAATGAAGGCCAAGACCACTAGAATCTTCCTAGGGTGAGAGTGGCAGATCCAAGTACTTAATGATTTAGATAAGTACTAAACTTGTTACTAATAAAAGATATTGGAATCATGATATGTGTGGGTTTTGATGTTAATATGATTATGTGAATATATTATCTAATTTTCTTTGTTAATGATTTACTTTAGATTTCTTATTAAATTATCACATGTAATTTATCTCTGTTATTTACACATCATTTAATATTCTAAATTATCTTTAAACTCTAGTGTTAACTATAATAAATCCGCTGCAAATAATAAAAAAACTTTGGGGAAAAGTAGCGTTACATTTTGGTATTAGAGCCTAATGATCATGCCTTTCTATCTAAAGTGTGCTATATGCTTTCAAATTTCATATTGATCAATCTTTAATATACTCCTTGTATATATCCAACATTCACTCTAATTTCTAAGACAACAAACCCAAATTTTCAAGTTCTAATTTATAACCTTTGTCCATATATTAATTTTTGGTTCTTCATATGTTCATTGATATTATTGAAAATTTTGGATCATATTTGTGTATGCATATCCATGTTTAAAGTCTTGTCCATAGTTAGCATTACATTTTAGTTTCCTAGACATATTGTTTGAATTGTAAGATGTTTTCAATCATAAGGCTATACGAGCCTAAACAATCTTGTCCTTACAAGAGCATCCCTTTGAGACTTGTGATTATGAGATCACCTTGTTGGCATCTTGCCCTCAATTATATTGAGGTCTATGACCAATTTTATAATCATTTGCCTTCCTTCTCATTATCAAATTAACTGTTAGCATTTTTTCCAATTTATGATAAAAAACAAACAAATTAAAATAAATTCTAAACCTATAACCAAATATTAAATAAATTTATACATATATTTTTATTGGAATTTAAACAATTAATTATAAAAGAATACCCCCCTTTAAAACATATTCAAATTTTTATATAGTTTATATCTACTTATTATACAAACCAAATAATATTTTTCATAAATGTCTTTCTCCTCTAAATCACTCTCCTTAACGCTCACTACTCACTACCCACTACCCACTACCCACTACCCCATGTACTTAGTCCTTTTAAAAAAACATTGTCTTGTTTTTTTATCGATCCATGCCTACATCATATTTGACCAAGTATGTATTCTCCATTCGACCAAGCTGTTTGTTTTAAAGGGTCACGTCCATGTTGAAAGGATGACATTCATTTTGGGAAAAGTAAACTCTCAATGAAACAAACAAAAGCACAATAACATATGCGTTACATGTGGGGTTTCTTTGCTAGGAAATTAAAAGACATGAGAGTTGGAGCATTGTAGGAAATTACGTTCCATGGTAAAGTATATGTATGCCTTATTAAGGAAGGCAGATTTCAACAAATACTACCTCATGTGCATAATATGTTATGTAGTTGATATCATGTTTTATATTTTGATTGAATTAAAGATGGGAGCCTTTCTATAGATGAATATTTAGGGTACTAATTATTGTGAATAGGATATTACATGTCCTAAAGAAGTTAGAATTATTCACTTACAAACTTGTTAGTGGGACTATGCAAAAGATTGTCATTCGAGATAATTCACTGAATGTGGTTCATTTCAATTGAAGAGTTCTACAAATAAGTTTGATTACAAACTATAAGTTGGTGTTTACTAATCATTCACTTTATGGATTTGTTGATATTGGTCATATTCACATTAATAAAGAATTGCATTGTTACTTTATTGGATAGCATTTTGTGAACCACTTCCACTCGTTGCATTTTTTTAGCACTACATGATTGGCCGATATTAGTGATCATATTTGTTTCATATATCACTACTCAAATCATTTAAGGTTTAAAAATCTACTTGAAAGTTGACCCCTTACTAGTATTATGTTTGTTTAGGGGTTTGGGTGGTATAGTTGGAATCATGCATGATTTGCACCTATGAATTGTAATCCTTAGGTTATATGGATAATATTCAAAATAATGGCTCAATAGTTGAATGATCTCATATTCTCTTTAGGCATTTATATATTGTAAGGTCTTCTTATAATTAATGCATCATCCATGATTTATATCTTTCATTGTGCTATCATTAAGCTCGCACATCATTCACATTATATCTTCCTCAAAAAGCTTCTATAGACATTGTGTTCATCACTTTATATTCCTGATTGCATAGACATCATATTCTATTCAATACCCATTGTTCTATTGCATGCACTCTCATAAGATGGTGGTAACACCTTCATTTTTTTCTTAGCATGGGTAATAATTCCTCAATGACCTATCATTTCTTAAGTCCAATGTTTGATTCTTTCTTAAGCTATCTTAGTAACTCCTTGAACCTTTCTTGAAGACCCTAATAGACTCATATTTCCTTTGTTCGAAGGTGTAATTTTAGTGGCAATCATGTTAGAATCATTTTGTCTCTAATCAATTTGAATTCTTTCTCAAAATTATTTTGTAGTTTTTTAAGGTATTGCATTCATCTGATGATGTGTTCTTATACCAATGAATTGTCAATTTCTCATAAGAGTAGTTGGAGATTACTACAACTAATGATATGAATTTGTCCATCTAATTGATGTCTACATAGTCTATAGTTTCTAATAGTTTATTTTGTCTCATCACTAATAAACATGAACAATGCCCCCCTCTTCTAGCTAGGACTCAAAGGATTAGCCATCACTTTTAGACTTTCTTGTTCCTTTTTATGGGTCACTAGACTTTTTATTTCCTATGTGTGTGTCATGAACATTCCTATTCTCTCTTAGCATTTTCCAATATGCCTTGACCTTTAAACTTTCCTTCTGTCAAGAAACTTGACCACTAAATGTTCTCGAACTCCATTTTTGTCATTGATGTATGCCTTATGCTATCCATATACGCATCTCTCTTCTTGCCCATGATGAAACTATAAAGTTCTATATCAAGATGGGGACTTCCTTTTTTTCAAGAGGGATTATTATTAATCCTTGATTCCTTTTGGAGGCTTTTCAAAATAGATTAATGAGAAAAGTCTATATCTTCTTCATTCAAAATGGATAAGTTGTATAATAATCTCTGGTCACTTGTTCTATGTGGGTGACAAACTACTTCCTAGATTTAGCTTTCTCCAATTCAAGTTTTCAATTTAGAATTGAGGTTGATGGTTTGGTGTTAGATTATTGGTTTCTTCCATAGCTTTCATTTTTCTTTCTTTGCTCCATCAATTTTAATGATTCTTTACTTTGATAGTGTCTCCTTTATTTGATGTTAGTTCATTAACTCCTTTGATGACATCAGTCCTCTAATCATTTGTCTTCTTCTTGATGATGCCTCTCCTTGTATGTATGAAAATTACTTATCATTCTAATTCTTGATCTCTTCTACTATAAAGATCTTGAATAAAGTTAAAATACCTTGACAAGTGATCAAGTAGATGGCACTTCAACTAATCAATTTTCAACTAGATAGTCTCTCTAGACACTTGATTTTTCTCACACTCCTGTCTTCTATGCATTCTCATATACCAAAGAAATTTTTAAATTCTTTGGTTAACTTCTCCTACATTTCCTCATTATCTTTGATTAGCTCCTCTATTCATTAGTTCATTATCTCAATGTATATTTAAATTTTAGTGTGTGAATATTAATGCTTATTATCAACAAACTTTGTAGTTGAGATGACCTTATACAAGCAACATCATAAAAGTATTATAACAATAAAGGATCCTACAATAATCATGAATAGACCAAGGGTTATATATAGTTGAAAATTAATACTTGCATTTGTTTAACATAAGTTACATTGTGGGTCCATAACTCACAGGTCCCAGGATCATTTTCACATCTTAAACTTTGGACAATATGGTGTTGTTTAGATGGAATGAAATAATAAGATATGAAACCAAATAGGTTATCTTAGCATTTGCGATGGGAACATGTCAAATTTTACAGGGGGAGAAACCACCTCAAGAAAAATCAAAACCATTTTTTTAGATTGTAAATTTGTACCAATTATTTTTCCTTACATACAAATCACATATAAATAGACGTCCAAGTATCATACTTTGTGCAAATGACTCATAATATCCTTGCGTATCTCTAGCTATTTCATTTTTTAAGGAAATCCTGAACAACACTTATTATGGTCCACTCTATTTTTTTGGAGTTGTCTTACATGGTCATCAATGTGAAGGTATCCTCATCATTTTAGCAAAATCATCATCCTAAAATTAATTGAACAAAAAATTCATCCTTGCATTAAAATAAAATTCAATCAACTTAGTTCTTTATAAGGATTAAAGCTAATATTTTTTATGGAGTGTTTTGTGGGTGGAAATTGTTTGCTACTATTCTTTTGCTTCTTCAGGTGAATTATAGGATTTCTTGTACCTTATTTTATTTTATTGTACTTTATTGGACCTGATCAACCCAATAACTTTGTACATATGCTTTTGTCCATTATTTGTGAACCTATGATAAGGTGAAGTATGTTAGTTCTTAGTGTAATAAACATAGGTACTATGAACACCCTATTGATAGAATAAGCTAATTTACATTGTATCCTTGTTTGATTCAAAAAATTGCCACAAAGTTTTCTTTAAGTGGCTATGTGAAATAATATGAACTTTGTTTAAGGGTTATTATGTACTTGTTTCCATTCAATTTTATTTGGTATATGAAAAGAGGATATTCATGTAGTTCAGAATGCATGACTATCATCTTTGAATGTATTTTAAGTATATGGTACTCAATAATGAGTGACTACATAGTACGGGATATGCATGTCATTCACTAGGTAAGCGTTATGTGATCACATGATAATAATTTTGTATATTTCATGTTGAAATGACACCTAAAAGATTGAAATATTTGTATTAAAAATAAGGTTACACATGAATGACCAAATTTAAAAGATTATTTGATAGGCGATTTAGTGTATACACTTGTATTAACTTCTCAAATATAAATTCATGTGAAAATGTACTTATAGCTCTAATCATGTTATTGATTAAAAGTATTCCTATGGGATCTAATTTTGGTTTCAGTTAAAGTAGAAGAGTTATTGAAAAGATCTAAAATTTAAGAAATATAATTATAGATAAAGTTAAAATAAAATAGATTCATTGTGATATTGATAGTGTTACATCCACACTTGATTAATTATTTTTGCTGAAATATGTTGTAGATTCAACTTGAGCTACTGAGGACAACAACTAATTTACAGGGGGAGAAATGTTATAGGACTTTTTCCCCAAAATGAAAAAGAAAGCTATTTTATGATCAACCCTTTAAAATTATAAGAGGATATAGTTTATTTATCTCTTTATAATTAAAAGGGAGATGGAAAAATAAAGGATTTATGATCCTTTGGTTAAAGTGGAGATAAATAAAGAATATTTATAAAAAACCCCTTTTAAAAGGGAGTAATTATTATGTTTATTAACTAATTATTAATGAGAACCTTTGTGAAAGGGTGTGATGGCTTAGAAATCATCCCTTAAAAGGTTATATAAGGCATTAATGTGAGACTTGGAAAGGTAATGGAGAACACTCAAGGAAGAAGAAGTTGGTTTAGGTGGGCTACAGGCATTGGAGAAGGGGCACACAGGGTGTGTCCAACTCGAGGTACAGGGTACACTCGGGATTGTCTTGGCCAGGGCTTGTGTGCACTTGTGTTGAGCATTTGTTCTGTTGAACATGGCTCTACAACACTTGTGTGGAGCGTTTGCTCAAGTAAGCACTTGTGTTGAGCTTGGCTCTGGGGCACTTGTGTTGAGCATGATCCGCTGTGTTTTGAATAAGAACTATTCATCCTAGAGTATGCTATAGACATAATGAAGGCCAAGACCATTGGAATCTTCCTAGGGTGAGAGTGTCTGATCCAAGTGCTCAATGATTCAGATAAGTACTAAACTTATTGCTAATAAAAGATATTGGAATCATGATATGTGTGGGTTTTAATGTTAATATGATTATGTGAATATGTTATCCAAATTGCTTTGTTAATGATTTACTTTAGATTTCTTATTAAATTATCACATGTAATTTATCTCTTTTATTTACACATCATTTAATATTCTAAATTATCTTAACTCTAGTGTTAACTATAATAAATCTGCTGCAAATAATAAAATAACTATGGGGAAAGTAGTGCTATAGAAAGAATAATATCAGCTAATCTAAGCTAATATATCTTTTATTATTATGTAGATATAAGAATTAAAATATTATGCCCATTTCTTTGGGAAAATAATTCTAATATAATAGTGTAGAGGCTAAATTTGGATCAATACATGCAAGCAAGTCATAAAACAAAGCTCACAATCTAAATTCAACTACGACCTTTGATTTGTACAAGAAATGAAAGTAAACTACAATGCAAAGACACAAAGAAAACATGCATTATACCTCCATTTATTGTTGTGGATGTGCTCCAAAGACTAATGTGATATGCTAGTGATGTAAATGTGGGTGCTCAAGTGCTATGATATTGCCTAATTCAACCTCATGTAAGTATTATGACAATGGATGCCCAAATCCTTTGGGTGAGTCTCCTTAAATAGATTAAATCCCAAGCGAGAATAGACAATTGTGATTGAAGGGTGAAGATCAATGGTTAGGATTTGGTTCCAAGAGGATACTCATTAGCCTTTTGACAAGTGGCATGATGAGATGCCTCCTACAAGATGGATGGCTAGGATTACCTTAAAGTGTAGGATGATATGAGATGAGGATATGTGGAAGAGAGGGAGAGAGGATGCAAGTGGAAGGTGGAGATGGATGGAGAGAAATCAAGGGTCAATATTAACCCATGTAATATGCTCACGCATGTGTGAGCAAGGAGTGGGGGTGAGGTGGAAGTCAGATGCTTCCAAGATGACATGCTCACACATGTGTGAGCAAGGAGTGGAGGTTGGGCACATGTTAGGTGATGGATGGTTGAGATCTTGATCCATGTAGGTGGATTGGATGGCCAATATTAAAAGGGGGAGCATTGAGGATGATGTGGATTATTAAATTTGAGAAAATGTTAATGGGGTTAATTAGTTATAATCAGTTAATTAATCATGGATTAATTAAATGATTAAGTTGGAGGAATGGGGCTTACTAGCCATTAATTAAGTTGGTTTAATTAATTAACCTTAGGGATGAGTTAGTAATTAATCAATTAATTAATAATTAATTAATTATGGGAAGATGGGTTAAATGCGAGAGAAATTAATTAAATAATTACTTATTTAATTAATTGGGTTAAATTAATTAAATAATTGCTTATTTAATTAATTTGTGGGAAAACAGATTAAATTAATTAAATAATTATTTATTTAATTAATTTGCAGGGAATTGGTAGGATGAATGTTAGTAGCGAATTTAGGGTGTCTACATTTTGCCCCTCTTTGAAATGACATTAGAATAACGTCATTTTAAAGAAAAAGAGAAAAATGTGGGAAAAGAAGGGTCAGTTGAAAAGTTGTCCCAACCCTGCAGGAGGAATATGGCGAAGAAGGCAGAATAATGATGCCCCCTCAAGAGAATCAGCGAGCTAAAAGGATCTTGGGGGTCTCTTGATAGAAAAGGATTAGTTGGGGAGGGAAAAAGTGAAAAAAATGAAAAAGAAAAGGTTTAAAAAAGGAGAAAAAGGAAAAAGAAAAGGGAATAAAGGGAACAAAGTTGGGGTAAAAAGTACATTTTGACTTTTTGAGTGGAGATGAATAAGTTGGGAGGAGAGGAAAGATGGATAGGAGGTGAAATATAGCAAAGATCTGAGCGTCACATAGAGACGAGTGGGTGTGGGAGTACTTACAACCTGTGACGCGAGGATCGTTGGTGAGTCAACTTGGCCCTTCTTGAATTTAAAATTCAAAAAAAAAATGTTGATGAAGGGGGAAGGGGGAATGATGCTTTGTGAGAGTGGAGAGTAGGGATATGGAAAGGCTGAAGGCAATATGGTAGGAGGAGGTGACTATCTTTGAGCAAATGATCCAAGGTTAAGAGGTATAGACGATGAATGAAGGGAACTGTGTAGGTGGGATGGAAGGGGATGAGTGCTCATAGATGAGGGAGGGTTAATGCTATGCATGACACCTGTTTGCCAGGTTTTCATCATGGTACTTTCTCAAGGCACCATAGAAATGGTTTTCACCATTGGATGAAATTATTTCTCTAATTTTTTTATTATTTTGTGTTATGTCGTAAAATGTCCCCCTAGGACTTTTACCTCCTAAGTTTAGCTCCCGGGTCCCTTGTTTTGCATCTTGCATGTTCATTTTAACTCCCAGAACAAAATGACCTGAAACCCATGTCAAATGGGGCTTGAGGGACATGGTGAGCTTTAGACCTACCCTAAAATAGGACCCGAGGACTTGGGCACTCATGCCCTAGTCCTTCCCTATTTTAGGCAAGTCCCAAATTTAAATGTCGGTTATGTGACCATTAGATAGGTCCCATGCTGACATCTTAAGTTTAAATTACAAAATTTGTAGCAGGAAAGCATATATAAGCATGTTTAGGGGTTCATTTATAAACTAGAAGATGATCATGAACTTTTGGTGCACTTTTGATTTTAAAGCATTCAAAGTATTCATTGTTGTAGAGCAGACTTCTCTTGTTATTGTGTTTGTTATGCAGATTTGGCTTCATCTTCTCATGTGTTAAACGATTTTCATCTACATACGAGCTACATCTCTAAGGTGACATTTATTTATGTTTTCAATCATTTATCAATTAGTTTTTGCCTCTATCCCATAGGGATAAACACTCTCTATCTAACAACGGTGTTTGGAAGACTTGAATGTCCTTCCAGGGCTTGACCGAGGCAAGCTCCTAGACACCACAACCCTAATCCCCTTTTCTATGATTGCAGGTTATAGGTGCAAAAGCTAAAAGAGTGGAGTTGCAGGGAAGTGTAGCAGAGTGTTAGGATTGTAGATCTCAGTGAAAAAGTAGGACCCAGACTTGGGTGCTTGCACCAATGTCCTCCGGATCTCAAGACATCGAAATATCCAAATAGCAAGAACAGGTTACAAATAAGTTTTAAAGATCCCGACAAAAAACAATCCCTTGGACTTGGGCACCCTCTCCCTTGTCCCCAACTTTTTTGCATTTGGAATTCTAAAGTCTGGTATGTATCTACTTTGAATATTACATCTCTGTTTGTGAGCATTTGTTGAGATTTGTTCGTTTATTTACGATTTTGTGAAATTAGGGTTTTAAGCATAATCAGACTTTTATTAATTAATTAATCAACAATTCTAAGTTTCCTCTTCATTCCAAGTGACACTCAATCTGTAGTAGAGCCCTCTTGCAAGAGTTGTGGCTTGACTCGATTTATGTCCTTGAATATAAGGTGTGAAAGGAGGACCTAACCCAAACCCTCATTGAAATTGAAAACCCTCTTTTTACACTTAACATTTTACTGAACCCATGTTTTATTTGAATTTTGCACTTGGTTGAGTGTTGTACTTCAGATTTTCATTCATTTCATTCATCATTTTCACATTGCATTTAAAAATTTACAAAAAAAATGAAAATTTTGAAAAAAATTGGCATTCTAAGCTTTCATTTTGACATAATTTCAATTAATTTTCATTTAATTTCTAATTTTTGCATTAGATCTGAAATTCATTTTCATTTAATTCGTAATTTTCACATTGCATTTAAAAATTTACAAAAAAATTGAAAATTTTGATAAAATTGGCATTTTAGGCTTGCATTTTGAAATAATTTTAATTAATTTTAATTAATTTTCATTTAATTTATAATTTTTAAATTAAATCTAATATAAATTACAGAAATTCATCATATTATAATCTTTTGCATTGCATTTTTTCATATTAAAATTGCTAGGGTTTGCTTGAAATTTTGAATTTTTCTTTTAACCTAGTAATTTCAAAAACTAGGGTTTGTAGTTAAAATCTTGTTTCAAATTTTACTACTCATCTTAGGCACTCATTCAAATCTGATTTTGTATGTAGTGTTGCATTTTAGTGTGATTTTGCATTCATATTTCAAAAATTTGCATTTACACATACTCAATTTCAACAAAAACTAGTATTTTTCATTGATTTATCATTATAATTGCATTTGCACTAAGCATTGTAGGACTTTAAAATCATTTTCAGATATTAGCTGAGTTGTTTTACATCATAAATCTGATTATAATTCATTCCTATAGCATTTTGCATAGTTTCATACCTTAATTTTACAATTAGGGTTTGAAAACCTTGCATTTTCACTAGATTTTGCCTTCTCATCTATCTAGATCTGCATTATAGGTGTGTTGTGAAGGATGTTGCTGTATTAATGGACTAATATTAAGGTTATTATTCTCTTCCCCTCATAAATTGCTTTAAAACACATTATCATTTAGTAATTTGCATTGAAAAAAGATGAAAAAAGTGACCATTTTTAGTGCATAAACAAGCATAATTTGTGTTGTTTCATTGAATTCAATATAAGTACATGAAAACATCAATTGGGCCTTGTTGTGTTGTACTCTTTTCCTCCTATCCATTGTGTTTGTTGTGAACTTGGTGTGTCTTTTTAGCCCTTTCCCTCAATCAAGTGCTTAGGAGTGAAATAGTCACACATCTAGGGTGTGTTAAGTATCTTATAACTTTGTATGTTTTGTCTTATTAGATCTTATTGGATATTGATGATACAAGAGATTTCATTATGGCATCTTTGTCTCATTGCTCTTTGGTATCTTTACATGCATATATCAAAAACTTTGAGAAGTTCTACAAATTTCTTAATATGAACCCTCATGTTCTCACTTATATGCAAGCTATGTATCATAAGGATATATTTAAATGCTCTTCATTTGAAATCCTTGACTATGTATTTGATTTTGACAACTTCACATATCTCACAAATACATACCCTTCGGTAGTAGAAGTTTTGAAAAAACACATTGAGAATGATGAGTGTGAAAGTTCTCTTAAAGCTTTGGAACTAATAGCTAAACTATATGAGGATGATGATGATGATGATTCCATAAGTTATCCTACTTCTCCTATAGTTGAATGTTCAAGAACCTTTTATGACAAGGCTATGGATAGCTCTATAGTGGTTGTAGATTCAACTCCCTTAGACATCACTAGTGATACAACACCTAAACTTCTTAACAACACCTTACCTTTCTTTCATTACAATGCTCTGCATGGCCAAGATGCAACATTAGTGGATGAGAAAAGGTCTCTCACATTAAATCCTTTAGGGATAGATGTTGGGTATAATCAAGAGGGAACCAATGTTAATTCAATATTCACTAATAGACTTATTTCACCCACCAAGGGGTTACTAGATAAGTGTACCAATATTCCTAAGATGATTGTGTGAGGGGCACCTAGTGGACCTTCTTGCTTAAAACCAGTGATTACAGTTCAAGGAGATAAAAAACCACCTAGACCCCTTGATTACATCTTAAACTATGCAAGACAAATTACTCAAAGAAATCAAGGTGTTCAAAATGTGTCACAACATCCACATCACAATGTGATTGCTCATATATACAACACCCGTAATAACAAGCAAAGTAAGCAAACACCTCATGTTCTCATCTTTCTTCCATGTTCTCAACCTATGCTTCCTCCACCACCTCATCTTACTGCTAAAAGTAGTTAAGAATATTATCTAGTCGAGCAGCTTCATGCTACTCCAGCTAAGATTTCTCTTTGGGATTTAATACAAACATCGCCTACATACCATGGAATGCGCCAAGAATCTTTACAAAAGGTGATTGTGCCACCTGCTGTCAAGCCGAACGATGTAGCAGCTCTGTTAGATTGTATGTATGTGACAAGAATAGATATTCTCTTTCAACCACATGAATTACCATCAACCAAAGTTCAAAACCGATATTATCCTCTTATAATCTTTGTCATAGTAAATAAAAAGTTGATAAAGCGAGTTATGATTGACAGTGGATCAACTCTTAATGTTTGTGGCATAGACTTACTACACAGAATCAAGATTGACACATCTTTAATCAAATTGGATAGGATTAACATTCATGGCTTTGATAATGTTGGCAGACAATCCGTTGGTAACATAAGTTTACCCATAAAGGTTGGACCCGTGACATTATCTACCCTTTTTCATGTCATGCTTGGTTCGCTTTCATATAATATGATTCTCGGTAGACCGTGGATTCATGCCATGGGGCAGTTTCATCTACCCTTCATAGATCAATAAAGTTTATCTATCAAGACAAGCTCCACACCATGGAAGTCAATCCTAAACCAGATAGTTGTTTACATATTGAAACGCAAAAACAAGTTAAAAATCATTCAAGTTTAAACAACTTACAAGTTGATTCATCAATTCCTCTTGCCACAGATAATGTTGTGCAAGACTCTACACCATCAAATGCACTTTTTGGTGATGATTGAGGTTCATTAGATTTTAATCCTTGCAGCATAGGGGAATATACACTCAATAGCCCTGACACATCGAAAGTCACATCGATCTCATCTAAGCAATCTTTGGGAACACCTGAGAAACCTAAAGTCTCCTTAGTAGAAAACAAGGATAATACTTTTACTTATACTACAAATTATGATAACTATGAGGCTTCACAATCTTTTAAAGAAATGTCATCCCTCTATGGTTGAGGATTTAAAATCCTTTATAACAACTGTGACTATGTAGGTAATGGTTGTGGTGTAAATCAACAAGGAATTAGAGTACCTTTACAAGTTGTTGGAATTAATTATACAGCCGGTATTGGATACTACTCTTTGAAGCCCACCAAAACCTCTCGTCATCCTAAACTTAATGTTAATGTAATATCAACAAGATCGAAACAACATGAGAGATATCCTGGGCTAATAGACACGAATTGTCCGCTAGGAAGTATCCAATTAAATCATGTAAATATTTCTCCCTCTTTAAGCCACACTCATTGTAGCAAATATTATAATTGCTCTCAAGTGTGGCCTCTTCCTAGAGATGTATGTCCTTAACATTGGGTTGTATCAGGTAAGTATTTCTAACCCTTTCTCTCCCATGTTGTGTTCCCCAGTGATGTGTTATGTGTTGTTTAGGCCTCCTAGAATGACCCTTGATACTCTTGTAAGGTCAAGGATACTAGGAGACTGCCCCTATTGTGATCATTCTTCTATCTTGCTCCTCCTCTCTATTTTATTTTCGTATGTTGTGCCTTAGGGGCATAGCGTTGCAGTTGGTGACCTGGGGGCACCCTCCTATGTGATGACCATAAGGCACTTGTTCTCCTCTCTTGATTTATTGTTTACCTTCCTCTAGTGGTTCTAACTAGCTAGCGAATGACAAAAAACAAATAATACTGATACGGACCATGTGTCCCTTCAACGAGTAAGAAAAAATGGACCTAGTCCATATATGATGATGGGGTTGATATATTATCCGATGCTTGGCTAGTAGAATCACTCCATGTGATATTTTGATGTTGTCTTATTGCACTAACAAATCATAACAATACATCTGCTCCGTGCACTTTGTTTATCTTTGAATCTCGCCTTGGTTACACTCAGTTTTGAGATCTCTATAGTATAGCTCCACGGTTATACTCAGATTTTGAATAGCCCCACAATTATACTCAGATTTCAAACCCATAGTATAACCTCGTCTCTTTATGTGAATGATTGCATGCATTGCTTTTATCATGATTATGTGGTTTCTAACCCCTTTCACTACAGGAAATTGTGTGTTTGTGGGAACATTCGGCAATCGTGAAGCACATGTCACCTTTGGGGGCATGGGCTTTGCGAAAGCTCTTGTTCCCTTGTGTGTTTTCTCTCTACCTTAACATGCTTGATATCCGTACACAATATCAACCACCTTAAGGTGGGGGCATATAAGGTAAGTTGTCTGATGATTTTGGTACTAACAAAGCGTGTTTGTAAGCCCTCTACGGAGGCGGGATGTTGTATCTCCATGCGAGTACACATCTTTATTTTATATTGCAATGATAAAGCCCTCTGTGGAGGTGGGATATCGTGCATATCCTTTTATTCAAAATCCCTCTATGCGAGGCGGGATGGTGTATCTCTTGAGCTAGTGCACATCCTTTTATCTCAAAAGTCCTCCGAGTAGGCGGGTTTGGATCTGAGACTATACTCCCTTAAGCATGCCTTTGGTGGTTGTTGTGGCATAAGCCCAATCGTCAGGTGTTCCTGTAGCGTGCTTGAGATGGTGGGGGCTTAGCAATAAGTTCCTTCCAATGCCTTGGTTGTTGTGTTTTAGACGTATAGTATGTCTTTGACATGCTATATGGCGCTTGTGTTTTGCATGTGTCTTCCGTGTGTTTTCCCCCTTGTGTGGTTAACCCCATTTGGGGTTTGTATGGTGTGTCTTCCCCTCTCATGTATGTGTAGCGACATGCTCCACTTACACTTGAGGTTTTGTATGACATGTTTTCCCTTCGGGGTTGTGTGATTGCATTGTTACTTTCCATGTATCTACATTCATTTATATATATGAAAATGAAAAAGAAAATATCAAGTGTATTCTCTGTGACTACTCTTATGTATTCTCCATGCTTTGCGTGTCTTCAATACTGTCTTCTCCATGTTTTGTGTGCCTGTTATTGTCTTCACTGTGTTTGGTGTGTCTGTGATGTGTTTTCTCTAATGTCTACCTAAGGTTGGGGGCTAGAAATAGTCTCTTAATCTTTGTGTATGCATTAGCTTCAAGTGCTTGGCATGTTTGCTATGTTTCAACTATACTTTAATGCATGTGTGGGCCTTGTGTGTTCATGCATACATTAAAGTTGGGGCTAAATGTTATGTCATAAAATGTCCCCATGGGACTTCTACCTCCTAAGTTTAGCTCTTGGGTCCCTTGTTTTGCATCTTGCATGTTCATTTTAACTCCTAGAACAAAATGGCCTGAAACCCATGTCAAATGGGGCTTGAGGGACATGATGAGCTTTAGACCTACCCTAAAATAGGACCCAAGGACTTGGGTGCTCGCGCCCTAGTCCTGCCCTATTTTAGGCAGGTCCCAAATTTGAATGTTGGTTATGTGACCGTTAGATAGGTCCCATGTTGACATCTTAAGTTTGAATTATGAAATTTGTAGCGAGAATGCATATATAAGCATGTTTAGGGATTCATTTGTAAACTAGAAGATGATCATGAACTTTTGGCACACTTATGATTTTAGAGCATTCAAAGTATTCATTTTTGCAAAGCAAACTTGTCTTGTTATTGTGTTTGTTATGCAGATTTGGCTTCATCTTCTCATGTGTTAGTATTTTCATCTACATGTGAGCTACACCTCTGAGGTGACATTTAATTGTGTTTTCAATCATTTATCAATTGGTTTTTACCTCTATCCTGCAGGGATACACACTCTCCATCTAACAACGGTGTTTGGAAGACTTGAATGTCCTTCTGGGGCTTGATTGAGGCAAGCTCCTAGACACCACAACCCCCAATCCCCTTTTCTATGATTACAGGTTACAGGTGCAGAAGCCGAAAGAGTGGAGTTGCAGGGAAGTGTAGCAAAGTGTCGGGATTACAGATCTAAGTGAAAAAGTAGGACCTGGACTTGGGCACCCGCACCAATGTCCTCCAAATCTTGAGACACAGAAATCTCTAGAACAACAGGTAAAGGTTACAAATAAGTTTCAAAGATCTCGATAGAAAATAGTACCTTGGACTTGGGCGCCCTCTCCCTTGTCCATGACTTTTTTGCATCTGGAATTTCGGAGTCTGGTATGTACCTACTCTGAAAATTACATCTCTTTCTGTGAGCATTTGTCGAGATTCATCTATTTATTTACGATTTTGTGAAATTAGGGTTTTAAGCATAATCAAGCTTTTATATATTAATTAATCAGCAAATTCCATGTTTCCTCTTCCTTCCAAGTGACACTAAATCTGTAGTAGAGCCCTCTTGCAAGAGTTGTGGCTTGACTCGGTTCATGTCCTTGAATGTAAGGTGTGAAAGGAGGACCTAACCCAAACCCTCTTTTTACACTTAACATTATGCATTTTTTGATAATTTTTATTTTTTTTGGATTTTTTGATATTTTTGGATATTTTTGGATTTTTTGAATTTTGACAATGGGTGAAGCCTCCTTAGCATGAAACTTCTTAAGGTGCACAATATTCATAGGCTCATCCAATTCTTGGCCATTTGAGGTAGCTATCTTGTATGCTCCTAATCCATATTTGGTAATGATTATGTATGGGCCTAACCAATTTGGCTTGAACTTGCCCTTTTTGTCCCTATTCTGATTTGTATTCTTCTGGTTCTTCTTGAGGACAAGATTACCTATTTCAAATTCTTTGGTGTGGATGCACTTGTTACAACTACGACACAACTGATTCTGATAGGCTTTGAGGTGATTCAATACGTTGACCCAATGTTCATCCATAAGTTCAAGCTCATGTAGTCACTCTACTTGCTATTCTTCATCAATAATGAGATCATGCAAGGAAATGTGCAAGGATGATAACTCAACCTCAATTGGAAATATGGATTCAATGCCAAAGACAAGGGAATATGGATTTGTGCATATAGTGGTGTGGATGCTAGTGTGATACGCCTATGGGGCAGAGTTGAGATGAAGGTACTAGTCACAACCAACGCCATTGATGATTTTATTAAGGATTTTGATGAGGGTTTTGTTGCATTACTGGACATTATAGAAAGGGTTTACCCATTATCATCTTCATGATGTTAAAATATGCAAGGTTCTATAAATTATCCCATGCTTTATTAGGATGTGCTTGTGATTCAATGGCTGAAGGATCATTGTATATTGACTGCTTGTTAGATTTCCTAGTTAGTTTGAAAGATGCAAACCTTAATGATGTCCATACTTATCAATTCCGCACCATGAATCTATTCATGAAGGACATGTCTATAGATCATTCCCTGGTCTTTCTAGTTCACTATAGATTATATAATAAAGTCATCCCTCTAATGATGAACCCCAGAAAAGCACAAGGAATAGAAGGTCTGTCCACTATTTGGAAATCTACCTCAGAGCACACCCAACTAATAGCCCCTAAAATTGTTCGTCATAAGGCTATCCAACTTCCACAAGAATGGGTGTTAGACCTCTGGGATAAAGACTGTCAACCACCTCTAGAAAAACCACCTTAGATGCGTGGTGTAACCCTGGAAGAAATAGATGACCAGGTAGTTATTAGATTCTCCTCTAGACGCACTCCGTCTATGAGAAGGGAACAAACTTTTAACTATAATAACCATGTGCCGTCTATGTATCAAAGATCGTCAAGTGTTCATCTTCATCCTTCTAAAGGTTTTGAGGATTTGTTTAAATTTCCTTCTTTTAAGAAATCAGTTCTTGGTAGCTCTGGTGCTAGCTCATCTAGTGCACCTACTCCACCTCCATGTCCACACGACCAGTACTCAGCTTTGGACAATGGATTTTTCAAACGTGAAAAATGTTCTTTTGTTTTCCATCCACCCACTGGTAGGATAAATACGATGTTTGGAAAATCAGCCACTATTCCAGAATAGGATATAAAAGAAACCAGTGAAAAGGCTATTTCTACACCTTCTGGACCATGTATAGTTCCTGGTACAATCCCTCCATTTAGAGATTTTATGCTTCAGGATTTATCTGGACATTTCCAAGCAGACTTTTGGCCATTACATGTCACACCTATCGGTGAAGTTCAAGGGTCCAGTCAGAGTAAGCTTTTGAATTGGACAAATTTGTGTATTAGAAAAAGTCTCCTGTTACTTCATGATAGGAAGACATGGGAAGAGGTTCAAGCCCTCAGAGTCGAGAAACAACTACTCTCTGTTCAAGAGAACATGCATACTGTTGTTGCATCCCTAGAAAGGCTTGAGAAAGATCTCTTTAAACAGTTCCAAGATGAACTTCATGAGCCGAAAACCTCTTATGACCAATTCAAAGCCTATGCCGAAACGTGGTGGGTCACTCTCCAAAAGGTAGCTGAAACACATAGAGATATGCTGCAAAAAGTCAGAGTAGAAAACAAATTAGATAATGATGTGTTATGTTCGCAATTGTCAAACTACAGAATCCAGTTAAAGTACACTAAGGATAAAATAGACCTGGTACAGCAAGAGATTCAACATGTAAGCACAAATCATGTTTTATTAAATGATTCTATAAAACAAGAATCTTCTCAAATACAAACCATGGTTTGGTCTATTCAGCAATCTCAGGCTCAGAGTACAAAAGTACTCAATTTTCCTTCTAGTGCTAAAGATTATCTACAGGTTAGATATGAAGGTCCTAAACTTTCAACTTCTGTAAGGCAGCCTGTAATTGAAAAGGTTTTTGATCCCAACATAGGAAAATTAAGGGATACTACTGAAGAGGAAAAGAAATCTGGCAAGTTCCAGATGGAAAGAGGCAATGGAATCAATCCTAATGGTTCAAATCCCATAGATTCCTTCAAAAACACCCAGTCTTACAAGTCAGACACTCCTCCATTAGTAAACTTTGACAGTTTTGAGGATGTTGAGAATATGAGGGGAATAGACGCCATGCACACCTGGATCACTAATTACATTTCTACAAATACTGGAGTAGATGAGGCTCAAGTGATCAAACAAGCCCTCAATTCTATGATTGGAGTGGCTAGAAATGTGTGGAATAGCTTAGAAGATACATTAGAGAAAACCTGATAGCCCGAGGTCCATATCAGGTGTGTGCTCAGTTAACCCGTCTGTTTGTTGGAAAAATAGACACCAGAGAGAAACTTGCTTACAATAAGTTTACTAGAGGCAAGTGTAAAGATCTTAAGTACTTCAAGGAATACTGCGATGAGCAGTATAAAAATTTTTATCAGTAAGGCTGTGAGTAGAACCATGAGTTCATGTTCACAACTTTTCTTAAAAGCTTCGGTGATGAGGTAGGAGAATTCTATCATAAGAGAGTTCTCAAAAATCTAGTTACAGAAGGAATTGAAATGAAAGAATTGACCTATCCTCAGTTAGTACAATTCCTAATAGAAATCAATGAGGAAGTTTATCAAGAATCTCAGAAGCGCAAAGAAATGAAAAAGGTAAAACCCTTACTCTCTGCTTCTGTGTGTCACCAGATTATGCCTACAAATCAATTTCCTAATAAATGTAAAGAGTGTAAATCTTCTTCGAAAAAGTATTATGACAAAGGTGAAAAGTACTATAAAAAGAAGAAGAAGAAATACAGTAAATATCCTAAGAAGAAAGGATATTTCAAGAAAAAGGATAAGAAAAGTTCTGGGAAAAAATGGGAACCAACTTGCTACATTTGCAAGGGTAAACATTATGCAAACAAATGCCTAGATAGAAATAAGAAAAAGAACAAAGGAAAGGTTCGTGCAGCCAGGGAAGCTGGACTTGACAACAATGATGAATATGATTTCATCAATGAATATGCATAAGATTCTGAGGATATAATTCTCTCTGAAAATGATTCCGAATCTGATAAGGAATATGTGTCTGCTCAAGAGCAAGCAAATGTTAATCAAATTTTGGTTCAAAAAGATGAATCAGATTCAACTGATTCAGAAAACTCATTCTTCTGTCGTATGCTCAGAAGAAATACCAAAGTCAAACTGGATAAGGTTATTGATCAAATTATCCAGATTGAAGATAGGCTCAACAAGATGGATATGGGTCAAGAGACTTGGAAAAAGCTAACTAGTAAACTAGAATAGCTCACTGCAAAGAAACATTTTCTCCTGAAAGAAAATGAACCAAGAATACCAGCTAGAAGAAGTCCCATACTCAATTATTCCCAGCCAGTAACTCCTGCAGAAATAACTGCACCTATAGCTCAGTGAAGTATGGCAGCAGCCCCATCAACTGGCAATATGGCTAGATGTCTTTGGAGAAGACAAAGAAAAATCTTTCTGGAAAAGGTTATTCAGCAAGCTAGAGCTGAGATTGAAGAGATTGATGAAGAAGAAAATATCAATCTTGTGGAAGAAATGGAAAAGTCTCCAGAACTGGACAAATACATTAATCAGTATAATTCGCTCAGCACAGTGCAGTTCCCCTCAAATACTTCTGCACGTGAAGAACAACTTTTCTGCGAAGAGAGGCCCTTTAGTCCTCTTGCTTTACCCATAAAAGAATCAAAACAAAGTCCAATTTTAATTCCTAATCTAGCTCCTTACATCGAAGAAGGTAGTAGCAGTAGTCATCATCAGATGAGAGCCTTGCATCGCAATTTAAAGACTACCACTTGTCCAGGTGTTATTCTTACAATTCATCCTCCTGGAATTAAGATGTATCCTCTAGCCTTTTTATGGGATATTGGAGTCGATATCAATGTAGCTAGATATAATTGTTTTCTTGCAGATTTATGGGTAGAAGGAAATACAGAAATTGTTTTTGGTAAAGGCAAATATGAATCCAAGCTTATTTGCAGAGTTCCTATTCAGTTAGGAATGGGATTCATGGATGAACTAACTTTTGTTCATAATGAAGTTGAAGGATATGATGGTGTGATTGGTAGCAGAGAAATGCAGAGTTGGGAACCCATTATAATGGATTCTACCTACATCACACTACAAGGGACCTTCCAGATGCCATGACTTCATCAAGATCTGGCCTTCACCACAAAAATTGACTTTCCAAAGAAAAAGAAGGAAAACACCGTTTGGATAGCCAAATAATTGGATGCTGCACAAGAACCTCTGGAAAAGTTAAAAACAAAATTTTTGGAAATAGTCCTCACCAAGGACTTGAAGAAGCAGAAAAGGAACCTAATCTGTGCTTTACCATTAAAGTGTGATGCCTCAGGGAATGAAATCACTCCAAGGGCAAAAGCCAATTATTTTTTGATGAGCATGCATGAAACAAAAATTTGCCGTAAGGAAATTAAAGATTTAATTTCCATGGATATTATTCAGTTTTCCAGTTCTCCATTTTGTTGTCATGCTATGTATGTGCCCAAGTTTGATGAAAATGGCAATGAACTTGCTGAAAAAAGGCTAGTTGTAAATTACAAGCCTTGAATGTCTGGTAGATAATCAGCATCCCCTTCCTAGTAAGGATCATATTTGGCAGGTAATTCAAGGAAGCCACATATACTCTAAATTTGATCTTACAAAAGGATTCTGGCAAATTGGTCTGAAGACTGAGGACTTTTATAAAATAGCATTCTCAATCCCTTAAGGGTTGTTTGAATGGAAGGTTCTTCCATTTGGAATAAAAACTGCTCCATCCATCTTTCAGCAAATGATGGATCGTATTTTCTACCCTTATGCAAAATTTATTCTACCATATATTGATGACATTCTTGTTTTTAGCCAGGATATGAAGCAGCACCTGGTCCACCTTCAGCACTTCCTTTCTATTTGCCAACAGCATGGTTTAGCTGTTAACCCTTCCAAGTCTCATTTTGCATAGGAGGAAATTGTTTTCATCGGCATCAAGCTTCTCCCCGAGGGAAAAATGGAAGCATAAGCTCATATCTCGACCAAAATTCAAAATTTATAGGTAACCAATGTAAAAGAACTTTAGAGATTTCTAGGCCTTGTAAATTATATTGCTGGATTCTATTGTAAGCTTGCTGAAGACAGGCTTCAATTAAATATGCTATTAGGAAAGAATCCACCACCATGGTCAGGTAAGCATGATGCCTTAATCAAAAGAATTAAACAGAAATGTACAGAACTTCCGCCATTAAGACTGCCAGGAGATGGTCCCAAAATTGTGGAAACAGATGCAAGTGAATATGCTTGGGCAGGAGTTCTCAAAGAAAAGATATCCAGTGGCAGAGAGGAGATTGTCAAATATATTTCTGGCAGCTTTAAAAACAGTGAGTTGAATTATCACAGCACTCACAAAGAAATTCTTGTTGTTATCAATACTTTAAAATCTTTTCAAATGTTTATAGCAGACAAGAAATTCCTGATCAGAAGTGATCTGCAGAATTTAAGAGGATTCTTCAAGAAGGAATCCAAAGATAAAGTTGTCCATGGAAGATTGCTCAGATGGGCACAGTTCTTGAATACTTTTGATTTTGAAATTGTTCATCTTCCTGGTGCTAACAACATCTTTGCAGATTTTCTGTCTTGAGAAGGTAATGTTACAGCAAAAATGGAACATGATTTGCCAGTTGAAGGACCTCCAAAAATAACTGGTAAAGTAAATGTTATTAAAGTCTGAGAACATCGATGGTATGAAAAGAGTTGCAGAGAATGGAGCACTAATCCATTCGCTATGAGGGATCAGCACAATTTCAATATGGCAAATGATTTTCTCCATGACAGGTTTCGGTGTCTTGTTGTTGCTAAGCAACTTCAAGCTAAGAATTTATGGACTGTCCAACCTTTCTTTGAGTTCAGTGCACAGACTGAAGCTATTGACCTAGAAGTTAAAAATGCTCTACAGAACTGGGCTGAAGATTTTGTCCTACCTATTAGATTTCTAAATCCTTTTGTTCATCAAACTGATCGATGGCTTGAATATGAAGGAGGAAAGAATTTGATCCAAGATATGTTTCAAGGTCCATATCATCCGCTAAAAGGAATGGACTTCAACGGTACATCTTCCTATTCTGGATGTATCTTTAAACTCACTTTTGGCTCCAATGTGGAAAATCTTATCATGAGACATATTGTCCAATTCTATGGACCCAGTGGTTTTGGTTCTCGATTCCAGTACTGGAATGTTCCCAGTCTTATTCGACACTTATATGAAAACCAAATGCCAATTTGGATTCATACCAAAACCTACAGAATGAATAGCACTGATAATGATGCTATGGCCCATGGCATTTATGGACCATATAAGCTCAAAGTCATGAGTATCATATGGAAAGAAACAGTGGGATCAGTACCAATGCCTGAAAGCTGTGCCTCCAGTTCCAACCAACCTCACGCCAGAATACTACCAGGATGTTCACCACACCCTGCTTATGAAAGCTGTACTAATTGTGAACACCTCAATGCTCCAGGAAATCTTCCCAGATGTTCTCCTCATCCATCAAATCAGGCTTGTGAGAACTGTATATTTTATGCTTCAAAAAGATATATTGATTCCAGTGAAGACCCCAGCACTAGCTAATGGATGTGGCTTGTCATCCATCGAAGATAGCTATCTCTTTGTGTCAAAAGATAGTCGTGGCCCACACCACGGTAAAAGGGGAAAGCATACGGGCCATATAGTATGCACGAGATATGCCTCTCGTGATCAACAAGCAACTTTGTAAAAAGTTTATTCTTTTGAGTCTTGTCCGTTCGCCTTTATTCTCTGTTCACGAGTTATTGAGATCCACCAGAGGAATCTTATCCTCATATGGATAACCCTTCGGATAAAGGTTTGCTTTGTGTCGACTTTGTATGGTCAGACTTGAAACTCGGACTTAATCCATGAGGTTACAAGATCTACCTTGTAAGCTATATAAGCGACACAAGGCCGCCTCATTTAGCATTCGAGTCTTGAGTAAGTCAGTCTCTCCTAGCAAGTCATAGAGTTTAAGATAAAGTCTGAATCTTTAGGAAAGCTTAAGGCCAGAGAAGTATGCTCTTTCTGCATCTGCAGAAGTTAGAAATCTTTTAGGTTTTGTATTTCTGTTCAGCGAGCATTGTTATATGAGGATAATAAGTTTATGTATCTGATTCCGCTATATTAATACAAAGAATTCTCATTTGCAGCTGTGTTAAAAGTTCTTGTGCTTGATGTGGAATTGGTTACAAAGAGTACACACTTCATGGTTTTTGAAGGACTTGTTGTTGATGATGATGGCAAAGGGAATACCATAATGATAAATGAAGTGATGGAGGATGAATTTGGAGATTTGGTTTCCAGTGGTGTAGGTGAGTGGAATGGATTCAACCCATTTGGTAATATATTTAGTATCTATAATGATAAACTTTTGTCCATTGGAGGAAGAGGGGTTTATCTTGCCAATGAGGTCGAGGCCCTGAAGAGACTTGGTGTCTCAAATTACTACTTGAACCTCATGTTTAATCGTTGTTCTTCATTGAACCGTTCTGGAATTTCATCGGGTTCAATGGTTCAAGGCTTCATTGAACTATTCTGGAAGTTCATCAGGTTCTGGAAGTTCTTCGGGTTCAATGGTTCAAGGGTTCATTGAACCGGTCAAGAGTTCAATAGGTTCAAGGTTTAACATGAACAGTCATCGCTGTGACTGAACACCATCGGCGTATCGAAAGACTTTAACTATCGGCGAGAGTTGGGAGCTTTACACCGATATACAATTTGTGTGTATATCACAATTGTATGTTGTGACCATTTCGTGTGTATACTGCAAATGCATGTGAGTATCGTTCAGTGTGTATCTCACTGTTACATATCGCGCTTGTATGCAATGAACATACATTGCGAATGTACAAGTGTATCGGCATACAAAGGAGGTCAATGGTCGGGTCAAAGGTCGAATGCATCTTTCGAATGTATGTTGCAAATGCGTGTTGCGAATGTACATTGTAAATGTACATTGAGCTAGATACAATGCATGACCGGCTGTATCGATGATATTGGGGTATGATACTTTAGGTGACCGGCTATAGTGAGTCAACTAAATCATATACAAATCAATGAGAGATTGTTCATCGGGACAATGTAAGCTGTTTGGACCGATGGCGAAGGTCTAACCGATGAAGGATGGAGGACTTGGGCATCGCGGAGACATTGGACTGTCGGTGCAAGAAGTGAAGTGCTCGCCGATGGAGCAGATTAGTCCGATAAGGCTATAACTTGGCATCGTCGGCAACAAAATTGCCGACGATGGTATTACTGTGTGTTCGGCCATATAAACTGGAACATCGTCAGCGACCTGGTGCATGTGGAATTAAACATCTCACTGGAATGTGATCAGTTAGCAGCGGCGCTAAAGAAGTTAGATCGATCAGTTAGGGCAAAAGTTGAATAACTGTCTTTGCTCTTGAAGACTAGATATATAAACAGATCTACGTGTATCATTGCAGATTGATGAAATGATTCGAATTATAGAGTTTATTCTGTAGATGTGCAGATGAAATAAACGGCTTTGTATAATTGTAAAAGAATCGATACCTGAACAAAAAGAGTTGGGGATCTTTATTGTAATCCTTTTAGTTTACTGTAATAAAGATAGCTTCTATTGTGGTGGTGGGTTTTTTACCCAAAATGGTTTTCCCACATAAAACTGGTGTCGTTCTGTGTTGTCTTAATTGTTTTTTTTGTTTTTTTTGGTGTATTCATCTGTGGTTTTTTGAATTGAAAGTTACATGTCTGTATTATCTCCTTAGAATTATCATTAGGGAAGCTGTATTCTGCACCTGTGCTTTCCTTACAAGTGGTATCAGAGCCTGGTCAGTTGTGTTATCCTTGTTGGTAGGTTGGGTTTTTTGTGTTAGTTCAGTGAGTGGGAGTTCTGTAGAGGTCATTTTTTTTTAAATACGATGGCAAGTACATTAGAAAAAATAGACATTGAAAAGTTTAATGGCACAAACTTTGAGTTGTGGAAACTTAAAGTTGAAGATATGTTGGTCTACAGAGATCTTTGGATTGTTGTGTCTGGAACTAAACCTTCAGCCATGAAGCAAGAAGATTGGGACCTGGTAGATAGGAAAGCCAAAGGACTGATAAGATTAAGTTTATCTGACTCTGTTCTACTGAATGTCCATGAGGAGATGACTGCAAATGCTTTGTGGAAGAAGTTGAATAACATTTATCAGGGTAAGTCCTTGGTGAATAAACTTTTCCTCAGAAAGTTGTATTCTCTGAAGATGGATGAAGGAGCATCTGTAGTAGAACATCTAAGCTCGTTTAATACGATTGTTACACAGTTGACGTCTATAGGTGTAAAAATAGAAGAGGAGGACCACTGTATGCTTCTATTGTGTTCCTTACCTGACTCGTAGGATCATCTTGTGATGGCTATTGGAAGTACAACAACCATGTTTTCAACTGAAACTGTTGTTGCCTCGCTGTTGTCTGAAGAGATGCGGAGGAAATCTTCTGAGATGGCCAAAGAGGCCTTGTCTGTTCAGGCTAGATCAAAGGAAAGAGGCAAGAAGAAGGACAAGAAGTCTAAGTCAAAATCATAGGGGAAATCAAATCTCCTGGCAAGAAGTCCAAGGTGAAGTGCTGGAATTGTGGGCAGAAAGGACACATTAGGAAAGACTGCAAAGAAGAGAAAAAGAAGAAGAATTTCTCTGACTCTGAGTCTTCTCAGAGTGATGCTGATGCCTTCATTGCTGCTTTGGCAACGCATGCATCTGAAGATGTTTGGCTGGTGGATTCAGGAGCATCTTTTCATATGACATCTCACAAAGAGTGGTTCACAAAGTATGAACCGTATGCTGGTGGGAAGGTGTTCCTGGCAAGTGATTCGACACTGGAAATTGTTGGCTGAGGAAAAGTCAGACTCCAGTTCCTAGATGGCAGAATAAAGGGAATGAATGGAGTTTTACACATACCAAGTCTGGCTCAAAATTTACTTTCTGTTAGTAAGCTTAATGATGTTGGAGTGCAAGTTACTTTTGTGAATGGTGGCTGTAAGATGACTAGAGGTTCTATTGTACTGGCAAAGGGTGAATGCATTGGAACTTTGTATAGGCTAGATGCTAAACCAGTGTGCTATAATAATGTCTGTAAAATCTGGTAAAGCTACTATTGTAACACATGATGTAAACGCAATGGAAGTTAAACTTCCTGTAGAGAAAACAATGCTCTGGCATCATAGACTTGGTCACATAGGTGAAAAAGGTTTAAAAACCTTGAAAACCAAAACCCTGGTAGATGGGCTGATTGATTGTAATCTGGAGTTTGATTTCTGCGAACATTGTATATATGGAAAACAAAACCATGTTTCTTTTTACTCTAGTTCTCATAAATATTTTGGTGTTCTGGACTATGTACATTCTGATGTTTTTGGTCTAGTTAATGTTCCTTCTTTATCTAAATCAAGATACTACGTATCGCTTATTGATGATTATTCAAGGAGGGCATTTGTATATTTTTTGAAGAATAAATCAGAAGTGTTCAGTCGATTTAAAGAATTTAAACTCTTGTGGAAAATCAGACTGGTAGGAAAATAAAATGCTTGCGAACAGATAACGGTGGTGAATATTGCAATGCGGATTTTGATAAGTATTGTGTAGACCATGGAATTAAAAGGCATAAAACTACACCTTATACTCCACAACAAAATGGAGTTGCTGAAAGGTTAAATCAATCGTTGATGGAGAAATCAAGAAGTATGTTGAGTTATGCTAGTCTTGAACAAAGGTTCTGGGCTGAGGCAGTTGCTACAGCTTGTTACTTGCTGAATTGTTCTCCTACTTCGGCATTGATTGATAAGACGCCTATGGAAGCTTGGTCTAGAAAGAAGCCCTCTCTAAGGCATCTTCGTGTCTTTGGCTGTGAGGCATATGCTCATATTCCTGATGTAAAAAGATCTAAGTTGGATTACAAAGCAGTCAAATGTATCTTTATTAGCTATGGAGTTGGTATTAAGGGGTACAAGCTTTGGAATCCTGAAACTGAAAAAGTACTTTACAACAAGAATGTAATTTTCAGAGAGCTGAAAGCTTTTGTTAGTGTTCGTCAGCCGGAGAAGACAGAAGAAAAGAAAGAAAAGAGTGTTGTGAATGTTCCTCTGACCCCTGTAAAAGAGGAACAACAAGCACCAAGTGTAGATGGTTCAGATGTGAGTTTGAGTAGCTCCGAAGATTCAGATCCAGAGCAAGAACCTGAACCTGCACCTCAGCTATTAAGGAGGTCTACACATGAAAGAAGACAACCAGATAGGTATGGATTTTCAGTACTTGATTCAAGTTGTGCTTATGCTTTACTTACTGATACTGATGAACCTAGGACTGTGAAAGAAGCTATTAGTTTACCTGATTCAAATTCTTGGTTGGAAGCCAGGGATAGTGAAATGTCATCATTGAAAAAAAAATGGAACTTGGGATCTGGTGCCCTTGCCTGAAGGAAGAAAACCTATGGGTTGTAAGTGGGTATTTAAAAAGAAATATGGTCCAGATGGTAGTATTGATAAGTACAAGGCAAGACTAGTTGCTAAGGGGTATTCCCAAAAGAAAGGTATAGATTATGGAGAAATCTTTTCTCCTATAGCCAAGCTGACATCCATTAGATTTCTTTTGTCACTTGCAGCAGCATATGATTCTGAAATTGAGCAAATGGATGTGACGACATCATTTCTTCATGGGGACCTTGAAGAAGAAATTTATATGTCCCAACCAGAGCATTTTGTGGTAAAAGGTAAAGAACATCTGGTATGTAAACTTAAAAAGTCTCTTTATGGTTTGAAGCAATCTCCCAGAATGTGGTATCAAAAATTTGATACGCATGTTTTATCTTTGGGATATATGAGATCTAAGTTTGATCATTGTGTCTATTATAAAACTGAAGGTGATCGGATTCTTATAATTGCACTGTATGTGGATGATATGTTGTTCATTGACAATGGTAAGGGGATGATCTCAGATTTAAAATCTCAGTTGTCCTTGAAATTTGAAATGAAGAATCTGGGGGCAGCAAAGTACATTCTAGGAATGGAAATCAAAAGGGATGGATCTAAGAGAAAGATTTGGCTCAGCCAGAGCAAGTATATTACCAATGTTCTTGATAAGTTTAATATGTCTGATTCTAAACAGTTAGTTGTTCCAATTTTGCAGGGAATGAAACTATCTATTGAAGATTGTCCAGAATCTTCGAATGGAATTGATGATATGGAAAAAGTGCCTTATGCAAGTGTTGTTGGCAGTTTAATGTATGCAATGGTCTGTACTAGACTAGACATTGCCCAAGCAGTGGTAGTTTTGAGCCAGTTTATGGCGAATCCAGGCAGATCACATTGGGATGCTGTGAAGAGAGTTATGAGGTATTTGAAGGGAACTTTTGATTATGCTATTTGCTATCATGGAAACTCAATTGGATCTCAGAAATCTATCAGCATTCAGGGATATGTAGATTCTGATTGGGCAGGGGACATTGATAGTAGAAGATCCACCAGTGGATATGTATTCATGTTAAATGGTGGTGCTATCAGTTGGATGAGCAAGCGGCAGGTTGTAGTTGCTTTGTCCACAACAGACGCAGAGTACATGGCAGCTACTTGTGCATGCCAAGAAGTTGTTTGGTTGAAGAGGTTGTGTTCTGATGTTGGTTTTAATGCAGGGTAGATACAAATTCACTGTGACAGTCAAAGTGCTATATGTTTGGCAAAGAATCCTACATTTCATGCTAGGACAAAACATATTGATGTCCAATATCATTTTTTTCGTGATATGGTGGAAGACAGGAAGGTGAAGCTGGAAAAAATTGACACTTTGGAAAATGTCGCTGATGCCTTAACCAAGCCAGTGAGCATGGCCAAGTTCAAATGGTGTTCGGATGGAATGGGTCTTTGGGCCCATAATTCTCAGTAATCATATGAGGATTATGAGGTAGCAGTAATCTCTTCAACAAGTGGGAGATTGAAGAAACTTGGTGTCTTAAATTACTACTTGAACCTCATGTTTAATCATTGTTCTTCATTGAACCATTCTAGAATTTCATTGAGTTCTAGAAGTTCATCAAGTTCAATGGTTCAAGGCTTCATTGAACCATTCTGGAAGTTCATCAGGTTCTGGAAGTTCTTCGGGTTCAATGGTTCAAGGGTTCATTGAACTGGTCAAGAGTTCAATAGGTTCAAGGTTCAATGTGAACAGTCATCGTTGTGACTGAACACCATCTGCGTATCGAAAGACTTTAACTATCAGTGAGAGTTGGGAGCTTTACACCGATATATAATTTGTGTGTATATCGCAATTGTATGTTGTGACCATTTCGTGTGTATATCGCAAATGCATGTGAGTATCATTCTATGTGTATCTTGCTGTTGCATATCGCGCTTGTATGTAATGAACATACATTGCGAATGTACAAGTGTATCGGCATACAAAGGAGGTCAATGGTCGGGTCAAAGGTCGAATGCATCTTTCAAATGTATGTTGCAAATGCGTGTTGCGAATGTACATTGTAAATGTACATTGAGTTAGATACAATGCATGACCGGCTGTATCGGTGACATCGGGGTATGATACTTTAGGTGACCAGCTATAGTAAGTCAACTAAAGCATATAGAAATTGGCGAGAGATTGTTCATCAGGACAATGTAAACTGTTTGGACCGATGGCGAAGGTCTGACCGATGAAGGATGGAGGACTTGGGCATCACGGAGACATTGGACTGTCGGTGCAAGAAGTGAAGTGCTCACTGATGGAGCGGGTTAGTCTGATAAGGCTATAACTTGGCATCGTCGGCAACAAAATTATCGACGATGGTATTACTGTGTGTTTAGCCATATAAACTAGAACATCGTCAGCAACCTGGTGCATGTGGGATTAAACATCTCATTGGAATGTGAACAGTTAGCAGCGGCGCTGAAGAAGTTAGATCGATTAGTTAGGGCAAAAGTTGAATAACTATCTTTGCTCTTGAAGACTAGATATATAAACAGATCTACATGTATCGTTGCAGATTGATGAAACGATTTGAATTATAGAGTTTATTCTGTAGATGTGCAGATGAAATAAACGGCTTTGTATAATTGTAAAAGAATTGATACCTAAACAAAAAGAGCTAGGGATTTTTATTGTAATCCTTTTAGTTTACTGTAATAAAGATAGCTTCTATTGTGGTGGTGGGTTTTTTACCCGAAAGGGTTTCCCATGTAAAACTAGTGTCATTCTGTGTTGTCTTAATTATTTTTTTTGTTTTTTTTGGTGTATTCATCTGTGGTTTTTTGAATTGAAAGTTACCTGTCTGCATTATCCCCTTAGAATTATCATTAGGGAAGTTGTATTCCGCACATGTGCTTTCCTTACAGGCCCCATGTAGAGAATGGCCATGGTGTAGTAATTGGTTGGCGAGAATGTGATGGTGCATGAATTAACTCCCCATGCTTCTGGAAAGCAACACACTTCTTGAGGTATTCACATGCATCTAATTCCATTGTAGGCCAATAATATCCTATTCAGAGCAACTTCATGGCTAAAGTCATGTTGTTGGTGTGAGCGCCACAAATACCATTGTGTACCTCTTGGATCGTGAGTGCAGATTAGTTTGAGTTAAGACATCTAAGTAATGTACAATCATAGCCCCTACAATAGAGCATGGCGCCAAGGAGGATAAAAAGGGATGGTTGGAGAATGAGGGCTCTACATTGGTTGGAGGAGAAATGAGGTGGGATAGTTTGGTTGTTGAGGAAGGTGTACATGTCATGGTAATAGGGGAGTTGGGACTAAGGAGTTCACATACCATTTCAGTGTCTGGGACGTCATATGCCGAGACTAGAAGTTGTTCCACTAGGAATTGATATTCTTGGGTATCAAGTTCCATTTCCAAAAGAGGTCCGATGGTATCCATAGCATCAACAACCTTGTTATTGATGTGGGGGACTTGTGCAAAAGATATAGCTCGGAAGTATTGTTTAACGATGTCCACCATATGCTTGTGAGGTATGAGATTGTCATCTTTAGTAAGAAATTCATCATTCACCTATTTGACAACTAGTTGAGAGTCACCGTAGACTTGCAAATATTGTATACTCCATTGGATGGTGAGTTTGAGACCAGAAATGAGTGCTTCATTTTGATTATGTTGTTTGTACAAGGGAACCCAATTCAAAATGCCTTAGGAATGAGGTCACCTTGTGGTGTGATAAACAAGATACCTGTTTCAGAGCTATGGGTGGTGAAGGAGCCATCAAAATATAGATTCCATGTTTTATGTTCCTCGACATCTAGGATTGACTCATCTGGGAAGCAAAATTCCAATGGTTGTTTTTCCTATCGTCGAGCTTCTACTAACTGATCAATGATGATTTTTCCTTCGACTACCTTTTGATTCACATATGTAATAGCAAACTCACTGAATAACATGACCCATTTTTCCATTCTGCCAGTAAGTGTTGCCTTATATAGGAGGTACTTGAAGGGATCAATTTTATCAATGAGGTGGGTAGTGACATTAAGCATATAGTGTCAAAGCTTTTGGGAAGCAAAGATGACAACTAAGCATGCTTTTTCATGAGGGTGTAGTTGATCTCACTACCTACCAAGGTTTGGTTCAAATAGGAAATGACTCTTTCACATTTTTGGTCATCGTGTTGTGCGAGGAGGGCACCTAAGGCATGTTGGTTAATGAAGATGTAGAGTAGCAAGGGCTTGTTAGGACTTGGGGCTACAAGGACTGGGGGATTGGTGAGATATTACTTAATCTAGTCAAACACTTGCTGACATGACTCATCCCATTGAAAGGTGGTATTTTCTTGAGAAAGTGCGAATAGGGCTGGCATTTATTTGCTAGTTAGGTGATAAATCAGTGAATGGCTTGGAGCTTCCCTTGAAGGTTACGCAACTACTTGAGATTGCATGGGGGAGGCATTTATACAATATCTTTTACTTTGTTACGATCTACTTTGATGCCACAATAGGAAACAATAAAACCCAAGATCTTTCCTAAGGTGACCCCAAAGATGCACTTTTTGGATTCAACTGGACCTTATATTCCTTGAGGCATTGGAAGATGTGGTGCAACACGGTGGGACCTTGAGTTTGAATTTCTCAAGGATATCATCCACATAGTCTTCAACTATGTCATGCATCATGTCATGGAATATGATTGCCATGGCTCACTGATAGATAGCACCGACATTTTTCAGCCCAAAAGGCATGACCTTGTAACAAAAGGTTCCCCATGGAGTGATGAAGGTAGTCTTATGTTGGTCTTCAGGGGCTATTTGGATCTGATTAAATCTAAAGAAACCATCCATTAATGATAATATTTCATATCTAATTGTAAGATCCATGATCATATCAATGTTTGGTAGAGGAAAGTCATATTTAGGGAATGCTTTGTTGATGTCTTGAAAGTCAGTGCAAATGTGGATTCCCTTAGTTTCCTTGCTAATAGGTGTTAGGAATAGCATGCAAAAGATATCAATTAAATGCAGATAAAGATTAAATAGAGGAATGAAAAATACACAGAAATAAAACAGCGAGAGGCAATTTTAACGTGGTTCACCCAAACTCAGGCTACATCCACAGAAACTCAGCCATCCAATGATTTATTATCTAGTGGAAAATAGATTACAATCTCATGAATTCCATACTGCAACATACATCCCAACCGCTTATAACAAGCTTTTTGAAAGCTCCTAGAATTAGGGTTTTACAAATTCATTTTTCATTTGTCGGTTAACTAAAATTAACTACCGACCCCGAATGTGAGAAAAAGGGAAAAAAAGGTAAGGATACATTATGAGTGTACAATATTTGCATGATCAGTCACCACATACCAACGATAGGGACCACATTAGAGACCCATTTAGGATAGTCAATGGGCTGAATCAACCGCACATCCAAGAGTGTCTACAATTCCTCTTTGACCAATAGGGCTACTTGAGGGTACATTTTTTGCAGCTTCTGGTGAACAAGTTTGGCATCGGGGTGAACCACAAGATGATGCATGAATAAAGATGGGTCAAGTCCTGGCATATCCATGCAAAGATATCATCATAGTCTTTGAGGGTGGTGGTGATGACTTTTTTGATGTCAGGATCCAGTGCAGATGATATCTTGTGAGTTTAGGGTCATCTTTTGTTCCCAAGTTGATGTTTGTAGCCTCCTCAACAAGGAGAGAGTAGCCATCCTATAACTGAGAAGACACTAGTGGAAGGTGAAGTTCATCGTTGAAGAGCTCTTGGGAAGTTTCCATGTTTGCTAGATCATCTAAATCCATCACAAGTTTATGCTGATCTAATTCTTCCATCTACTGGGATGTTTTAGGACTGGAGGGTTCCTCTTGTTCTCCAAAATAAGCGTAGGTGTTAAGTATGGTGGCAAAGACTTTCTTATGATCTCCAGGGGGATGTGGTCTCAGATCTTCATAAGTTCCATGAGGGCCTCATCATTCTAGAAAACATCGAATGTCAGAGGGTCACATTCATCCCAATCAATAAGTTCAAGGTATTTCAGGTCTAAGGAGATGGTGAGAATAGTGTTATCATGGAAGAGATTAGTGGTGACAAGCTCTTCAAAAGGATCATGAGTGAGGCCTACATCAATGTCATTAAGATCAAAGGAAGCATGCCCAACGAGGTCAAGGGTATCACAAATAGCATCATGTTGTTTCTCCTAAGGGACATAACCTAGCCCATGAGGGCTACTACTTGATGTGACTCGCAAAGGTTCACAAATGCCTTGTTCATGGAGGCCAAGGCCATTACCCCTATATTTCATGTCATAGCACATTCACATGCATATGGGGTATTTATTCTGTCTGAAGTAGGAGACATCCTCTTCATCATCATAAAGCTAGGTGTTGTTTGAGCCTTCAATGATCTCTTCTACCAATGAACCATTGGGGATAAAGATAGTAGGTCCATATTGCAGAGCATGGGAGGGGTTGCTGGATGTGGCACGAGGTCGACCATAGGATTAGGGTGAGAGGGGAAGCGTGGTGATGTTGAAGGTATTATGAAACTTTTACTCACCACATCCCTTATCGACGATCTTAAGGGATGTTTTGATGGGTGCTTGTTCAAGGGTCAGGTTAACAAAAGTGGAAGGGAGGTTGGAGGGGTCAACATAGGATGTGGATTTGGTAGAAGCGTGATGAGACACAGCCTCAGAAATGGGACAATGGTGGGATTTTTAAAATTGACCCTCTAGCATTTTATAATATTGAAATGGGTGCAGGTCCACAGGGATAGTGACTTCTAGAGCATTGTACAAAAATTTGATGCATTGGTAGTTGGTGGATGGAACAACTTGCATGGCATGAATTCATGGGCAGTCAAAGAGAATATTGTAGGGGAGGTCAAGCTTGACAACATGGCATAAGGTGTGCTATAATACAAGTCCTACATCTATAGGGAGGTGGATGGTTCCAACAAAGTCTCTTTTCACATTATTATATGCCTTGATAGTAATGATTTGTAGATGTAGGGCTTCCACTGAATATGCATGTTGTTGAACCAATCTAAAGGTATAGAGGTTCAATCATAACCCATTATCTATGAGAACTCATTTGATTTTATTCTTAGAGATGCTGGTTTCAATATGAAGGAGACGGGTGTACGTAGGATCGATGGATGACATGTCACTTGGGCTAAAGATGAGGTAGTGATCAGTAAAAAGATGGTTAATAAGGGCTTATAAATGGGATGGATCAATGTCATTAGAGACATGTGAGTCCTAGAGGATGTAATTTAGGATATCCTTATGAGTGGAGAATGATTTAAGAAGTTTGAGGATGGATATTTGTGTGGGTGTCCGCGCATGATGGTCAAGGAGGTCATACTTCTTTTGGGGATTGTCTAGAGGTGGGCCTTGGATGGTGACCTTGCCGCAACGACTGGTGATGGAATAGTTAGAGGATTTGATTTTGATGGTGTGGATGTGTTCATGGGATTGCTTGATATTCCCAAAAATAGACTCATAGTTGTAAGGTGTTTTGTGGTATTCAATTTTGTGGATTCAAAAAGTGTGGCCTTGGCTTTGCTTTTGGTTTCTTTAACATTGATCATGCTTGGGAAAGGGGTCTTGGTATATCCCTATAGCCTTGTTGGGTGATGAATCGAAGGGTCCTTTGACTTTTTTTTCACTATGGTCAATGAGGTCTTGGATGTAATGTTTTAACTTCATACATTTCCTTGTTGCATGACCCTTAATGCGATGATAATTAAATATTTATTTTCACGAAACCATGAAGGTTTGGGTTGGTTTTCATCAAAAGGCTGGGTGAGGGGAAAGTGATCATATTAGCCTTAACAAGTTTTTGGAAAATGACTTCAATAGGTTCACCAAGTGGGGTGAATTGTCTCTTTTTATTTTCCTTCTCTTGTTTGGTCTTTCCTACAGGGATAGTGATGGAGGAGCATTGTTGTAGGTTTTGGACATGCTTTGAGTCAACGAACCTGTCGCTAACTACGTTCTTATTTTTTCTAAAGAATTTTGGTTTTTCAGGTTGGGTTTGATCTTTAGAATATATTTTGATCAAATCCTTTAGCAATGAGGGCCTTTTTGATGTGAACACCCTTTTCAATTATTTTGTCAAATGTGGTCACACAATGCACTTGCAAGTGGAAATCCAATTCTAGATTTAGGTTAGTGATAAAAATGTGGACAAGCTATTTTTCCAAAATGGGCCAGGGAAATTGACTTGCAAGGCCCCTCCACCACTGTAGGAAGGACGATAAACTCTCACCCAACTATTGTTTAGTATTACAAAGGTCCATCATGGTTAGTTCATGTTTGATGTTATAGAAATGTTTGACAAATTTCTCCGCGAGGTCAAAAAAGGTGGTGATGGATCCTTTAGGTTTGTGGAGGAACCATTATAAGGCTTGGCCTTCTAGTCTTTGAGGAAAAATGTGAAGCAATTACATGTCCTCATTTGCAACTACTTGGCAGGCCATGTAAAATTCTTTAACATGTTCTTTAGGGTCGCCCCTACCTTTGTACTTGTCAAATTTGGAGACTACAAAGGAGAGGGGGAACGAGATTTGTGAGATGGAGTGGTCAAGGGGATAAAGACATAATTCCTCAAATGTGTAGGATTTTCATTGTGTTCCATCTTGTAATCCCTTAATGGCATCTTTCATGGCTCGCCACTCAAGATCAAAAGGGGGTTTGTGAGGCAAGGAAGGAGGGATTTAGGTGTGGTATTGTTGATGTTGATGGTTTGGGTTGTTGGAAAGGATGTGGTTGGTGTTTGAAGCATGGCCATGGTTAAGGATGGACACGTTGGCATAAGTGTAGATTGGTTTATAACCATGTTTGGAGTGGGAGTCATGGGCTTGGGATTTGTTTTGGGTGTCGATGGTAGATGTGGTTTGGGATGTGGAATGTATGTTAAGGGAATAGATATGGTGAAAGGGCCTTCTTGAGTCTTCTTTTGTATTCTTCCTCATTACCATGAGGGGTGACTTAGGTCGACTGTTAGTGTTGGATTCAATATGGTGGGTAAGATCATATCTTGTGTCATGAATGTCATGGATTGGGGTTCCATCATGATCATGACCAAGATTGGGGATCTCATATTATACTATGTTATCAAGGTTTGAAAGGTCATAGCTAGGGGGTAACTTGGCCCCTGCCTCAACTGCATGACAAAGGATGTCATTTTTGTTCGTTTCGATGAACTTATTGATAATACTATGTCCTTGTCAAGGGAATTCAAAAATTGATCATAGTCAAAGGTATATTCAGGCTGGTTGGGAACCTCACTATCATTGTCACTGTCATGATGGTGTGATGGCTCTCCAACATGGGAGTGAAAGGTCAAAGGAAGGAAGGGGATTTCTTCATTAAACTCCATCCTTTGCTTATCGTGTTGCCTTGTGATAGGAAACATGCAAGAAAGTGCTAGGAGGGTGTTTCGGGAAGATTGGTTAAATTATTTATATTAGGGTCTTTAGCCTTGGCCAAGGATGAATATCTTTGGGATGGCGGATTTTGGATTCAAGTCTAAGGTTCCAAGAGGGAATCCATTTGGAAGACTACAAGGATGGTTATGATGATCAGGTTGGTTTTGGATCGGGAGGTGACAAATGCTAAGGGTGATTAAGTTTTTTGGTTTGTGGATAATTGATGTTGGATGATTTGACTTGGGATGGTAAAGTGGGATGATAAATCCCAACGGTGACTAGAAGATTGCATTTGAAAATTTAGGATCAATTTGGGGTTTGGATTTTTTTTGGATAAGTGTTGTGGGGAACTTAGGAGTATCCTAAGGTGTGAAGAATGACTATTAAGATGATTGGATTTTATGGATTAGGAAGATGGATCAAGTTGGGCAATGTGAGGGAGCTTGGACTACTAGATAGTCCAGTTTTGGATCCTTAAATATGATTATAGATTGGTTAGATTTAGGGGCCTATGGATGATTAAGGTCCCAAGGATGGATTGATTTTGGGGTCTAAGGATGATTAATACCCCAAGGATAAGTTGATTTTTGGGGCCTAAGAATGATTAAGGTCCCAAAGATAGTTGATTTTATTAGATTTGTCAATGTTGGGGATCCAAAGATGATTTTTCCAAAGGGTCTAAGGGTGGATTGTGTTGGTTTAGGATGTTTTCTAAAGAGTAGAAGGTTAATTTGGAATAGAAGGAGAGATTATGTGAATGGCGAAAAATAGGAAAGGTGTCAAAACTATGTTAGAGATGTAGGGGGTCTAAGTGTTTTTGGAATCAAAGGTTTGGAGGTTTAAAAGGGACATAATGGTTTGGCTTGAGATGGGAAGGGATTGTGTAGGCTCGAGGGAAAAGATGTGAGATGCTTGGGATTCCAAAGTTTTGATGGGCTAGGGGTCCTTGGCTTCAAATGTTTTTCTTATGATTTATGTTTTTGTTAAGGCAACATTTTAGGACTTTGAGTGAATTTGATTTGGTTTAAAGTTCAAACAAGCATGGGTCTATCACAATAGAAAACAAATAAATCACATTAAAAGGTCCTACTTTAGTAAGAATGGTGTGTCAATTTTTGTGGGCCCACAAGTATACTATCTACTAAGTTGTGGATAGCTAGGGAATGTAAGGTTATGTACCACCTATACACCCCTTGCCATGGAGGCCAAGGCCCTTCCCACAATGAGCTCTATCTCAACAAACTTATAAGTATGATGTGAGAAACTTACTAGGCCTAACTGGTATCCGGTGTACCACAAAGAAGGATAGTCAAAAGGTCTTAAGCTAGGCTAAAAAGGATTCTAAGGATGTCCCTGATATATGCAAGGTATGTGGGGCCAAACTTTGTGAACAAGGATCTCATCTACAAGCATGTGTTCATGGTCAAATCTAATCCCACTTCACCTTGGTTCCTTATGCAAAGGGACACCAAGGCTATGCCAAGACATGGTGATGGATCCTAATGGGGTACAACTTTTGTTCTTCCCCCTTTGATATACCCCTTCAAAATGTGTGGTTTGGGTCATCCCCTAAGGTGATGAAATTCTTAGGTAGGCCCCTAAAGGGAAAGAACTCCAAGTGCTTTTGATTCCCAAGATCATCTTTCAACACGAGGGAAGAGCATACACAAACTTGGAATTCTTGGGGTAAACAAAAAGTGAACCAAGAGGTGCTTTTGATCCCCAAGGTCACCTTTTAGTGTGAGCGGAGAGCATACACTCTTCTCTTGACCCACAAAAACACACTAAACAAAGTTAATTTATCTTAGAAAATGAAAAGCGTGGTGTGAAAATGGATGTGTTAAAAGGGTGTTTTTGATTCCCAAGATCACCTTTCAACACAAGGGAAGAGCATGCACACACCTTTGAGCATAAAAAGTTCACCAAACAAAGTAAATTTTAATGCCCCAAGGAAAAATGTGGAAAACAAACACAAAGTTTACTAATAGGTCTTCATCAATCAAACCTACAAGAAAACTTGTTTGTAGTTTTGGATGTTTAGGGCTTCTACCAACGAACTTGCAAGTGGTTAGTGATCAAATTTTTAATATAATTCAATCCACAAGTAGAAAGAGGTTAGCCAAAATGATAAAAAAATAATGTTGGAAAATGTATGGAGTTACAAAAAATGTTGACAGACGCGGAAAAAAATGCCACATACAATGCAAAAATATGGACCTAGAAATAAGAAATGCCAAACTATGTAGAAACGACTTGAAAAATGCATAGACACTATTCAAAATGCAAAAATGTAATAGGGGCAACGTCTATGCCTAAACAGACTCACAAAAAAATGCAAGAAGAGTAAAAAAACTCAAAATCCTACAAAAAGAAGGTTAGCCCAGAATGTCAAGGATGCTCAGAAGTACTCCTTGCATGTCAAACTTAATGTCAAAGTCAAGCAAAGTCAATTAATCATCAATATTTTGCAAGGATTAAGCTCACACAAACCCTACTTAAAATTATTAAGAAAATGACAACCATAATGCTCAAAACTATTAGAGGGCCAAAAGAACACAGGATGATTTTTATTCATAACCTAACAGGCTTGAAAACCTACAAAAAGAGGGTTAAAGTTTGATCAATGCTAAAAATAAAAGACTGTTATAAAGCAAGGCACATGCATCATGTGAAATGTTGAAATGCCTCGGGAAAGGTGGAAGGACTATAGGGCAGCAACATCCGTATCAAGAACATCCCTAAACCTGCAAAACACAAAGATTAGTCCCAAAATTCTTCAAATCCCCGCAAGATAAGAGTTAGACAACCCCTTTAAAGTCACAAACAATCATACCCTGCAAGGAAAGTTAGTACAAATGATAAACAAAGGGACAACTATGCAAGAGGGCAACTAAGAAAACATCCTACAAATCTTTAGCCCAAAAATGATTAAAAATGTTTATGAAAATGATTGAAACACCCTAAAAGTCTCAACACAACACTTGTTAGAAATGAAGGTAAACAACTATCAATGGAAAGTTGATTACAACTATAATATAGATATTTAACTGTGTAGAACCAAATGGAGATGGTATGAAAACAACACAGAAATAACAGAACAAAAGATCAAACACATAACACAGTGTTTACATGGAGAAACCCTTTCGGGAAAAAACTCCACACAAGAAGAGATACACTAGTCTATATTAACTTCAAATAGAGTTTACAATACAACACTATCAATCTCCTCTCCAGTCTTCAATCTAGCAACACCTGTAATACTCATCCCAAGCCATAATATAATATCCTCATTAAAAGAGTGTTGCCTTCTAGGGAAAAATACCCTAACATAACTTTTACCTTCAAATCTGTGACTTAATGATGAACGGTCCAGATTGAGTATGGAATTACAATATTTTACAAGGCAATTTTCTAAGAAAATCTCTTCGGGGGGCACTTCCCCCGAACCCCCGTCAAGGGGCTAGGAAGTTGTCATCACCCCTCTAGACCCCTCGGTGATAGTAGTGGGGGGGAAAGCCCCTCCACACCTCCCGTCGGGTACAAGGATCCAAAATACGGCTGAAACAAGATCTCTACTTAGTGAATACTTCTTCCCTTATGGAAATTTACAAACAATAATAGGAGTAATTAATTACATGGGATTTACAAGATTGATGCCACCTTAATCCTAACAACACTAAGGAAAATGCTAGGGGACCTAAGAAAACCAAACACCTACAAAAGAAACATCTTTAGGGACATGTAAATATTGGAAATGTGCAAGCATAGCGAGCCAGGGCATAGACATCATGGGAAATGTGTAGATGTTACGGATGCATGTTACCTATGTTGAAATGATGAAACCAAAGCCCAGAAGATGCGAAAACATCATAGTCACCTACACAGACATTAGTACATAGGGTGAAAACATTGGGAACCTGGGAGCACATCCAAGAATGTCAAAAACCTACAAAAACTCACAAAAAACACTCCAAGGACAAAAGATTAGTACAAGACAAGAGCCCCACCAGGCATGCCAGAAATATATAGGCTAAAACTAGATCAATACAGGCAAGCAATTCATTAAAAAAAGCTCACTATCCAAATTCAACTACTACCTTCAGTTTGAACAAGAAATGAAATCAAACTACAATGCAAAGACACAAAAAACATGCATTATACCTCCATTTGTTGTTGTGGATATGCTCAAAAGACTAATGTGATATGCTAGTGATGTAAATGTGGGTGCTCAAGTGCTATGATATTGCCTAATTTGACAACATGTAAGTATTATGAGAATGTATGCCCAAATCCTTTGAGTGAGTCTCCTTAAATAGATTTTCTCAAGGGAGAATGGACAATTGTGTTTGAAGGATGAAGATCAACATTTAGGATTTGGTTCCAAGATGATACTCATTATCATTTTGACAAGTGGCATGATGAGAGGCCTCCTACAAGATGGATGGATAGTATTACCTTACAGTGTAGGATGATATGAGATGAGGACATGTGGAAGAGAGAGAGAGAGGATGCAAGTGGATGGTGGAGATGGAAGGAGAGAAATCAAGGGTCAATATTAACCCATGTAATATGCTCACACATGTGTGAGCAAGGAGTGGGGGTGAGGTGGAAATCAAAGATGCTTCCAAGATGGCATGCTCACACATGTGTGAGCAAGGAGTGGGGTGAGCTAGCATGCTCACACATGCGTGAGAAAAGAGTGGAGGTTAGATACATGTTAGGTGATTGATGGTTGAGATATTAATCCATGTAGTTGGATTGGATGGCTAGGATTAAAGGGGGAGGATTGAGGATGATGTGGATTATTAAATTAGAGAAAATGTTAATGGGAGTTAATTAGTTCTAATTAATTAATTGATTGATTAAGTTAGAGGAATGGTGACTAAGGTCATTAATTAAGTTGGTTTAATTAATTAACCTTAGGGATGAGTTAGTAATTAATCAGTTGTTTAATAATGAATTAATTATGGGAAGATGGGTTAAATGTGGGGGAAATTAATTAAATAATTTGTGGGAAAATAGATTAAATTAATTAAATAATTTAATTAATTTGCAAGGAATCGGTAGGATGAATGTTAGTGACAAATTTAGGGTGTCTACAAATAGAGTCATTAATTTTTAGGAATCAATATGCAAGGTGTTTATTAAAATGATAAGAAACAACAAAGCAAGCATGGATGGACTGTGGGTGAAATACATGTGCACTACCAATACAATTGGATGCATATTTAGTGCATGTGGCTTGTCAACTATAACATATTTGTGCCTTATTTAGTTTGGACAAAAGAACATGAGATGTTAGAAAATAAATTATATGCATGGCATGATCTATCTAATGGGCACATATATGCCCATTAAAATATGAGTATCACTATCGATTGCTTTGTCAAAATATGGTCATTATTAAACTCCTTTTAATTTTGTCTTTAGTTGTGCAATTGAAACAAGTTTTTTATGTCCTAGGTGTGATTAGTGCAATGCTCGACATCATTATATAACTTGAATATTGAGTAATTTATAAGGAAAACATTCTATTTATATAAAGTCTAATAAGAAAATGGAATTTTGTTGAATTGATTGCTTTTAATTAAAATCTTTATTTGTGATATTTGGTGGTATCTTGAAAGAATAATGAACATTTTTGTTTAGTAATAGTTAGCTGGTAGACTTTTTGTTAATTGGTAAAATTATATAGAATTAGTTTCTAATTCAGTTTACATTTTTTTCTTATAAATGTAAAGTTCCTTTCTCAAATAAATAAAAGGAGAATTTTTTGGTCTTGCATATCATTTGCATTGTGTTGATGATCTTTAGATCATCTTTTCTATTGTTGCTTTAAAACTTTATTTGGTATCATAGATTGTGATGGTTCTGTCCTTGTGAGGCATTCATCCCTACATATATGTATGTATATATACATTCAACAATAGATTTGTTGCATTGAGACCAACACTCACAATAGCATCAAATCTATTGTTGAATGTATATATACATACATATTGTTGTTCTAAAACTTTATTTGGTATCATAGACTATAATGGTTCTATCCTTGTGAAGCGTGGATCCCTACATTTTTTGCATTAAGACCAACACTCTCATAGCATTAAATCTATTGTTGAATATACACACATACATACATTTCATCCCTACATTTTTTGCATTGAGACCAACACTCTCATAGCATTAAATCTATTGTTGAATATACACACATACATACATGCATACATACGTATGTATGTATAAATATATATGTATATATACACACACACATATGTATGTATGTGTGTGCATATATGTATATACATATATATATGTATGTATATATATGTACGTATGTATATATATACGTACATATATATATATGTGTGTGTGTGTGTGTGTGTCTATACACACACATATATATTATTTCAACTTTATTTGGTATCATAGATTGTAATGGTTCTATCCTTGTGAAGCATTCATCCCTGCATTTGTTGCATTGAGACCAACATTCTCAATAGCATCATATCTATTGGTGTGTGTGTGTGTGTGTGTGTGAGTATGTATATGTATATATACAAATATGTATGTACCTATGTATATGTATATATATGTATGTATATATGTATATATACATATATATTATATATATAATATATGTATATACACACTTGTGGAGCTAGTTTCTATACAAAGGAAAGTTAACAAAGTGACTAAGCATTTCAAACCTTGAATACATTGTAAAGGAAACAAAGCGATTGAACATTTCAAATTTGAATATATTATAAGCAGGTCATTGGCATGTATATGACTCATTGGCCCAACCTGCAGAAATATGTTAAAGGGAAAGGAAAAAGAATGAAGAAATATGTGAACAAACAATGACAAATAGATGACAGTTTTTACAAGCACAAAATTTTAAAGGCTAAATATCTCTTTGAATAGGATAAAAAATTAAAATAATGAATTCAAGAGAACTTGAATTAGGCAATTTATTTGATATGTTGGATACTAAAACAATAGATTGATATATTCTACCATTATAATTTTCTTGCTTGCATTATAGATTATCTTTAACTGTGAGTAAAAAAGCACAAAGAAGCATATGAAAGAAATATCAAATCAGCAAAAGTGTAAATAAGAAAGAAAGTAATAAAGCTGAGTAGAATGGCAAGCAACTGGAGATTTGCAGTCATGAAGTTAATTGTGATGATATGTAGAGTAGTGAAGAGGGTGGAAGGAGGAGGATGGGAATGGGGGAATGCAACATTCTATAAAGAAGCTACTGGTGGCTCCTATGATTATGCAGACAAGCAAAGCTACTCTTTGTATGCATCTAGATATACAACCACTATGAGCACTACTTTTTTAAAAAAATGGGTGCAAATGTGAGGCATGATTTAAGATAAAATGTGTTGGGAACAAGTGGTGCCTATGTGGCTAGCGCTTTGTCAAAGTTACAACATAGTTTTGCCCTCCCAATTACTCATTACCCAACGATAATGGAGGGTGGTGCAACCCTACTCTTAAACACCTCAATATGTCCATCCTTTCTTTTGAAAAGATTGTTGTTTATAGGGCAAGAATTGTGTCTATCCTCTTCAAGAGAACTAGATGTTATTTCTATGGAAGAATTTACTTCAGCATCCATGGAAATACATACTTTACCCAAACAAAGACTACTTCAGCTTTTGTTATGTAGATACTCTCTTGGGATGATTTGAAACATATAAATGACTATTAAAAGCACATAAAATATGCCAGTTACACAATATCTTCAAATGAGAATTCTTCCAATGTGTTAAATTTGGAGTTGATGCTCTAAATAGAGTGCTATGCCCTTAACCCATTAATTGTATTGAAATATGTGTAGCTAACTTATGGATAGAATAATCATTAAATAAGTTATATAATCATTTATATAGTCTTATATAGGTACTTAAGTTAGCCTAGGTGGCATCCAAGGCATAAGTATGGTATATATAGGAGCTAGTGGTTAGTTTCTAATCAAAATATTGTGAATTGTGTTCAAATTGGAGACTTTTTGATGTTTCCCTCCTCAAAGTGGCTTATTATTCCCAAGTATTTGTAGCATATTTCCTATTATATTCTTCCCTTGTGCATATTATTTCATTACAAGTGGTATCAAAGCATGATCTTGTTAGACTTATGGCACACAACTGAGAGCGGGGGTGAATTAGTTGTGCAAAACTTTCTCCAATTTACACACTTATTAGCAGTATATTAAACATGAAACATAATTCATTCAAATCAAAAGCAGAAACTCATCAACACATAAGACACCAAGATTTTGACGTGGAAAACCCAGTTAAGGAAAAAACCACGAGGTGATTAACCCAAGAATGTATTCTCTGTTAGAAGAATAGAAAGAACAAAATGGCACATACTAATTAGGGCTCACTACCCGAGCACACTGCTCACAAGAAGCTCATTGCCTACAAGAGACACACTGTCTACAAAGAAATAAGTATCACATACATGAACTGGAGAATAGCATCTTCACCATGCTTGAATCAGTTCCATTAAGCTCAATACTTCTGCTCTGCCTTTCGCTCTCCTCTTCGCTACCACTCACTCATCTCCACACAAAAAGGCGAGTTCAAATTGACTTCGCAATCCTCATTTATACAAGGCATCGACTTAGGAATAATCATCTAATTCAGCAAACATCTACAAGAACATCCGCAAGACGTGTAATACATCCGGTCGGCCAGTCTCAGGAAGAACACCATCATCCAGTGGTTATTCTTCAAATGCGCACTCTAACTTCAATGCAAACCACCAACATGAACTGGACACAATCCAAGGATCACAACAACCTTTCCTGAATCACTTGAGAACATCCACTCTTCATCTGCTTGCTGGAATTCTCCTCTCCTTCATCCAGAGCTTTAAGAACATAGTCTGTCATTACTGTCACAAAGGAATAGGTTCTTCCAGACCTTCAAACCATGAACCAATTGAGTTGACACTTCACATGAACATCTTCAACACTCCCTCAAATCCGTAGAATGGGATAATGCATTACCGGATCTCATCGGACCTATCTGTGTCACTCTGTCACCTCTGAACACCTGCCAAAGCCGGTTCTACTTGAGCGGCCATAACTTCTTCAGATCTTCATGCGAACCTCTGAAATCTCTACTGGATCACCTACAGACACATCTACAAACCCTTTAATCCATATTTTCTGATTATCATCCTATCTTAGACTTTTCTCTTACAGTCATCATTGTTCTTCATTGTTCTTGATTGAGACTAATTTTCTCAATATCCTCAGCTCACGGCTCATCCAAACCTTATCATTAATGCAACAGGAGTATGTTGACATCAATGACAACACCGGTTAGGTCCATACTTGCAACAATCTCCCCCTTTGTCATTGATGGCAACATATGATGTGAAAAACCATCAAGACAAGAACTTCTCCTTACTGTCACTACTCCCCCTCTCAGCAACAACCATTCACATGTCTTCTCTTCCTTTACTGCTCCCCCTTTGATCATTAACCACTTGTTTTTCACATGTCTTCTCTCCCCCTTTGACATCAATGGCAAAGGGCTCATACTTGCAAATCCAACACTATAGAATCATACCTGTTGCTCCCCCTGAGTAGCAGCTCCCCAACATCAATCTGGATCACAAGATGTGACTATGATATCCACTAGACTGATGCACATCAGTGCACCTTAGTTCATCACCGGAGGGGCAATAACCCCTAACTTCTCCCTGAGATACTCAAAAGAGTCCTTAGGTAGAGGTTTAGTAAATATATCTGCAATTTGATCCTTGGATGACACAAACTCCAATTTGACTTCATTCTTGTTCACTTGCTCTCTCAGAAAGTGAAACTTGATAGATATATGATTTGTCTTTGAATGCAACACCGGATTCTTAGATATACTTATAGCACTTGAATTATCACAGAAGATTGTGATAGGTTCCTCATACTCCACTTTGATATCTCTTAGCATCTGCTTCATCCACAAAACTTGAGTGCAACTACCTACTGCTGCAATATATTCTAGTTCAGTTGTAGACAGAGATATTGCCTCTTGTTTCTTGCTTAGCCAAGAAACCAATCTCTTCCCCAAAAAGAATGCTCCACCATTGGTACTCTTCCGGTCATCCACATCTCCTGCCCAATTAGCATCTGTATATGCATGAAGAGAGAAATCATGATCTCTAGGATACCACAGACCATACTCAACCGTCCCTTTTAGATATCTAAAAATCCTCTTGATTGCAATGACATGGAATTCTCTAGGATCAACTTGGAATCTAGCAACAAGACCAACAGCTTGCATAATATCTGGTCTAGTTTGAGTGAGATACAACAATCCTCCAATCATTGATCTGTACTTTGTCTGGTCTACCTTAGGAGAGTCATCATCTTTGCTCAACTTACATCCGGTTGCCATGGGAGTATTCATTGTCTTTGAATCTTCCATCCCAATTTTTTTCAACAATTCTTTCACATATTTGGTTTGAGAAATGAAGATTCCTTTCTTTGTTTGAGTAATTTGCAGACCCAAGAAGAAATTCATTTCACCAAGCATAGACATCTCAAACTCACTTTTCATTTGATTTGCAAAAGCTTTACACATACTATCTCTTCCTCCAAAGATGATATCATCAACAAATACTTCAACAATCAAGATGTTTTCATGATCAATTTTGAAATATAAGTTACTGTCAGCAATACCTTTGTTGAAGCCAATCTTCAAAAGATACTTATCCAATCTTTCATACCAGGCTCTTGGGGCTTGCTTTAATCCATAAAGTGCCCTCTTCAACTTCCAGACCATATCACCATGATCAGACAACTAAAATCCATCTGGTTGCTCTATATACACTTCTTCTTCCAAGTCACCGTTTAGAAATGTAGACTTGATATCCATCTGATATACCTTGAAATCCTTGAAGGTAGCAAAGGCAAGAAATAATCTGACTACTTCAATTCTTGCCACCGGAGCAAAAGTTTCTTCAAAATCAATTCCTTCTATTTGAGAGTAGCCCTTGCAGACCAATCTGGCTTTATTTCTGATTACTTCACCAACTTCATTTAGTTTGTTCCGGAAGACCCATTTGGTTCCAATCACATTCTTGTTTCTAGGTCTAGGAACAAGATCCCAAGTGTGATTTTTCTCAATTTGCATCAACTCTTACTGCATTGCTTTGGTCCAGTTTTGATCATTGCAGGCTTCATTTATTGTCTTAGGTTCAATCTTTGAAATCAGACAATATTCATCTGAATTTTGAGCAATTTTTCTTCTAGTTTGCACACCTTTGCTTTTGTCACCTATGATCTGATCTTCAGAGTGGTTCAGTCTTACATACCTTGGAACTTTGGGAGTTTCTTGCACTTCTGTTTCTTGATCAGGCTCATTCAGACCTATCTCTTCTTCCTGATTTACCGAATCAGTTTGAATCTGACTTCCAGAAGAGGATTGAACTCCTTGAACCAGAACGCCATTCTGATCATCTTCATCATATTCATAAAACCTTGAGGATTTCTCTATTCCCTCATCAACCTTCACATTTGTACTTTCTATCATCTTTCTTAGTCTCTTGTTATAAGACCGGTATGCTTTGCTTTGAGTAGAGTAACCCAAGAATATTCCTTCATCACTTCTAGCATCAAACTTGCCTAAATCTTCATCTCTTTTGATGTAACATTTGCTACCAAAGACTTTGAAATATCTTACAATAGGAGTAATGCCAAACCAAAGTTCATAAGGGGTCTTACTGGTATTGCTTCTGATTTGAACTCGATTGAGAGTATAGACTGCAGTGCTGACAGCTTCTCTCCAATAGATCTGAGGAACATTTTCTTCCATCATCATGGTCCTAGATGCTTCCTGGATGGTCTGGTTCTTTCTCTCCACTACTCCATTCTGCTGTGGAGTCCTAGGAGCAGACAACTGTCTCTTAATTTCATGTTTCTCACAGAACTCTATGAACTCACCAGATGTGAATTCTCCACCTCTATCAAAACTCAGACATTTCAACTTTAATCATGTTTCATTCTCTACCATAGCCTTGAATATTTTGAATTTCTCAAGAGCTTCTAATTTCTCCATTAGAAAGGTTACCCACATCATCCAGGAATAGTCATCAATTAACAGCATGAAGTATCTATCACCTTGAATACTCCTAGTTCTTGCCGGACCACAAAGATCAGTGTGAACTAAGTCCAATAATCCGGTAGAAGACAGTTCCTTGCTTTTGAATGTGACTCTGCTCAACTTACCCAACTGACATTCCTTGCACAAGCTGTTAGTAGGTTTCACCAATTTTAGAAGATCTCTTATAGCCTGAGTATTGCTTATTTTGATGATATTATCAAAATTCACATGACACATTCTCCTATGCCATAACCAACTCTGATCAAATTGAACAAATAAGCAACTTTTACCGGTGCCAACCAAGTGGAAGATATTACCTTTAGTTTGGGTACCGGATGCAATCTCTGTTCCGGAGCTTTCAAAGATCTTGCATTTTCCATTCTTGAACCGGAGATCATAGCCTCTGTCCACCAACTGTCCAACACTGAGAAGATTGTGCTTCAAGCCTTCAACATATAGAACATTACCAGTTTTGTTCCTTCCATCAAAAGAAATAGTTCCTCTTCCTCTTATTCTACCAGCAGAATTATCTCCAAACTTCACCACTCCTCCTTCATACCTTTCCAAATCTATGAACTTATTTTTATCACCTGTCATATGGTGAGAGCAACCACTGTCAATGACCCAATCATCCTTTTCTTCAACTTGGGCAGCCAAGGCTCTTTCTACAACCTTATGATTGACAGATACAGAGGATATTGGTTCTTCTTCCTTGATGGCAATAAACACCCATTCATTTCTTGATTTGTTTCCAGTCTCTGATTCATCATCTGTTACTCCTTCATTATCATCTTCTTCATGAACATAGTAACAGTTCTTTTGGAACCTTGGCTTGTTAGGATTTTGCCTTGAAAATCTTTCCAGACACTTTGAGGCAAAATTACCAATCTTATTGCAGTTAAAACACTTAAAAGGTAATTTTCCTTCCTACTTACCGGATCCTCTTGGTAGCCTCTTTGCAATAAGGGCTTCAAGTTGAGTAGTTTCTACTTTTCTTCTTCCAGATCTTTTCTTGCTTTTTCATACCATGACAATTTCCTTGAAGAATTCTCTCCCGGATCAAACCTTTGTTTACCTTTAACAGAGGCACTGGCTTTGAATGTAGATTCAATCTTGGGGGGGTCATCTCCAAACTCTATCATTTCAAATGCAGCCAATTGATCTCTTGTGACAGTTGTATGAGCTCTGAATTCTTCAATGGCAGCAGCCTTGATTTTGTAAGAAGCAGGAAGGGATTTGAGAATTTTACCAACAATCCCATTTTCATCCAAGACTCCACCAGCATTTCTAATTCCACAGACCAGCTCATTCACTCTTGGCATAAAGGTGGTAATATTTTCATCATCTCTCATCTTTAGTTTTTCAAATTTCCCTTTTAGACTCTGTAACCTTGCACATTTAACATACTGGTCTCCTTCATGCAAAAGTTCCAGTTTATTCCAAATCTCAAAGGCAGTTGGTAGGTAAATAACATTTGAGAGCTCTGAGTCAAATAATGCACTTAGAAGAGCCTCTTTGGTCCACAGATTGTTTTCAGCATCTGTGATTTCATTTAGGGTTGTCGGACCACCCTGTGGAGGTACATACGCTTTTGTAACCATGGACCAGTACGCCATTCCCATACACTGCAAGTGACATTTCATGCGACCTTTCCAAAGAGAAAAGTTGGTTCCATCAAACTTTGGACTATCCTTCTTGTATGATGACATCCTGGATCTCCTCAAGCGGTTAAGCTCCTTTTAGAGCAACTTAGCTCTGATACCAATTCTTAGACTTAGGGCACACAACTGAGAGGGGGGGTGAATCAGTTGTGCAAAACTTTCTCCAATTTACACACTTAAATCCTCTTAGTGATTAGCAGTATATTAAACATGAAACATAATGCATTCAAATCAAAAGCAGAAACTCATCAACACATAAGACATCAAGATTTTGACATGGAAAACCCCGTTAAGGGGAAAACCACGGGGTGATTAACCCAAGAATGTATTCTCTGTTAGAAGAATAGAAAGAACAAAATGGCACATGCCAATTAGGGCTCACTGCCTGAGCACACTGCTCACAAGAGGCTCATTGCCTACAAGAGACACACTGTCTACAAAGAAATAAGTATCACATACATGAACTGGAGAATAGCATTTTTACCATGCTTGAATCAGTTCCATTAAGCTCAATACTTCTACTCTGCCTTTCGCTCTCCTCTTCGCTACCACTCACTCATCTCCACACAAAAAGGTGAGTTCAAACTAACTTTGCAATCTTCATTTATACAAGGCATCGACTTAGGAATAATCATCTAAGTCAGCAAACATCTACAAGAACATTCGCAAGACGTGTAATACATCCGGTCGGCCAGTCTCAGGAAGAACACCATCATCCAGTGGTTATTCTTCAAATGCGCACTCTAACTTCAATGCGGACCACCAACATGAACTGGACACGATCCAAGGATCACAACAACCTTTCCTGAATCACTTGAGAACATCCACTCTTCATCTGCTTGCTGGAATTCTCCTCTCCTTCATCCGGAGCTTTAAGAACACAGTCTGTCATTACTGTCACAAAGGAATAGGTTCTTTCAGACCTTCAAACCACGAACCAATCGAGTTGACACTTCACACAGACGTCTTCAACACTCCCTCAAATCTGTAGAATGGGATAATGCATTACCGGATCTCACCGGACCTATCTGTGTCACTCTGTCAGCTCTGAACACCTGTCAGAGCTGGTTCTACTTGAGTGGCCATAACTTCTTCAGATCTTCATGCAAACCTCTGAAATCTCCACTGGATCACCTACAGACACATATCTACAAACCCTTTAATCTGCATCCTTTGATTATCATCCTATCTTGGACTTTTGTCTTATAGTCATCACTGTTCTTCACTGTTCCTGATTGAGACTAATTTTCTTAATATCCTCAGCTCACGGCTCATCCAAACCTTATCATTAATGCAACAGGAGTATGTTGACATTAATGACAACACTGGTTAGGCCCATACTTGCAACAGATCTTGGCATCCGAAAGGCAAGAAACAAGATTTTTTCAATTTAGAAAAAAAATTCTATTTTTTTGAGGGTTGACCAAAGACATATTGAAGCTACTGCAGTCTAGATTTGAGATTATTTGGAGTAGATTTGAAGGAGCTACTTTGAAATTACGGTTTCCACCAAATTCACTCCTAGGGCTATAAAATAAAGATTTTTTTTAAAATTATGGAGGGTTATTCAAGGACATATTGAAGTTGTTATAGTCTAGATATGAGGTTATTTGGAGTAGAATTGAAAGAGTTATTGTAAAATTAGGGTTTCCACCAAATTTGCCCCCAAGGCTGCAAATTACCAAATTTCTTAGAGATTTTTCTTAACAAATGAGATCTAGTCCCTAGTAAGTTATAATAATTTTTTAGATCATTTAGATTTGTTTTGTGTAATTTATTGTAAAATTATTTTGCCACACCATGGTGGGGGCTTCAACAAGAGGCAAAGAAAGGAATCTAGTCACTCCTAGAAAGACTCCTAACAAAGGTGATTCATTAGTAGAGAAGGATACCATGTCCATGGAAGATATAAGGTAAGAAACCAACATGATGAAGAGGAAATATTATTAATGGTGGAAGAGCAAATGAAAGAAGTCACTAGTATGAAAGAAGACATGATGGCTTACATCAAGGACAAATGGTCTAACTCCAAGGATCTATATCTTAATCAAATAAGAAAAATGATGTTTTGAGCAATAAGGTGGATCATTCAAGCTAGCCAATCCAAATCCAAATGCTAGCACTCATAAGTGATCTAGGAACCTACTACTAAAGGTGGATATGCACAAGTTTGAGGGCAAGGATCCACTAACTTGGATGAATCAAATGGATAATTTTTTTATGTACATTAAATTCTAAGTGGGTAAAAAGTGACAATGGATTCCTTATATCTATAATTAGAGTAGTTCATTTGGTATAAGTGGTTTTGTGCTTAGAAGAGGAAGAAGGGTCTCAACGTCAATTGGTTAGTTTTTACTAATGAATTAAAATCGACTATGGTAGTACCATGGTAGAAATTACTTCATCCAATTAGAAAAATTGCACCAAATAGGATCTAACAAGGATTATATTTAGTAGTTTTAAGATCTATCATTACGAGTGGAAATAATCACAAATGAAAACTTGAATGACTTGTTTCTTGGTGGGCTCAAGGATCAAACCCAACATGAGGTGCACATATTTAATTGGATACTTGTATTTGAGTCTTTTACCATGACACGTAGGGTAGAGGATAATTTTTTAGCTCATATAAGGGAGGAATTCATTACAAAAAAAATATGGGAAGACTCCTATACTATCATCCCTTCAACCTACACAATTGACTCCTAAACAAATTGAAGCAAAAAAACCAAAGGCTTATGTTTTAACTATGATGAGAGATGTAACAGAAGACAAATGTTTTGAGAAGTTGTTCTACAGTGAGGGCATCAATGATGAAGAAGAGGCAATAATGGTTGTGTAAGACTGAGAAGATGTCTAACCAACTATCTCTTGTCATGCATTATCAAGTATTAGCACCCCACAAACCCTAAAACTAATGGGTTTCTATAAACAACAAAAGGTAACAGTATTGATTAACTCGGGGAGTATTCATAACTTCATCAACAATAATTTGGTAACACAATTGAATTGTTTTGTTTATCCAAGCCCAAGGTTTTAAGTTATGATTACAGATGGAGGTATAGTCAATTTAGGGAAATACCATAGTATTAAACTCACCATGGGAGACTATATGCTTGATTGTCATATGTTTGTTATCCCCTAGCTGGAACAAACATTATTTTGGACATTCAATGGCTCACTACCTTAGGAACAATTGAGATGAATTTCTAGGAGTTGTTCATGTGTTTTCACTCAGAGGGTTAAACATTTGAACTAAAAGAGTTCCATGCAAAGCATCTACATATGGTAAGCTCACACTAAATGAAAAAGATGCTTCACAAGGGGGTAGATAGGGTTGTGTCTCAATTATTGTCATTGGAAGTGCAATAGTCAGAGATTCATACATCACCAAATCTATAAGCTATTTTGAGGGATAGGCAAAAAGGATTGCTTCCCAAAAGAGATCTAGGTCAGACCATTCAATTAGTTTTAGGGTACCATCCACCATCCTTCACCTTTTATTTGAAGGTACACCAAATGATTAGAGCAGTGGAAGAACATAGTTATCACCAACAAAAGGTACTCTCTAGTTTCAAGGTGAACAAGACAAAGACACGATTGGTTAGCATTGAGGACAATGTTTCTCTGAAGAGGGGGGCGTGTTAAATACCATTAACCCATTGATTGTATTGAGATATGTGTAGCTGACTTATGGCTAGCATAACCCTTAATTAAGTTATATAATCATTTATATAGGTAATTAAGTCAACCTAGTGACACCCATGCATAAATATGGTATATATAGGAGCTAGTTGTTAGTTTATGATAAACATATTATGAATTGTGTTCTTATTAGAGACTTTTGGAGGTTTCCCCCTCGAAGTGGCTTAATTCTGAAGTATTAACAAGTATTTTTAACATATTTCCTATTATATCCCTCTCTTCTACAAGTTATTTCATTACATTATAGATCCCCTTTGATTATAAATATTGTATACTATTAAATTTCTTAATAAAGTTATCATGTTGTTAAATTTATTTTTGCATACCTCTAATAATATCAAGTTCCTTGGGATAGTATACATTTCCCACAAAAAAGTGAAAATTATATGCATCATGTTTACCCAAACAAAAGCTACTTTTGAATGGTCATGAATTAGTGCATGTATTCTAATCCTATGGTCCAACAATATTGCCACCATTTTTAATAGTGCATTATACCACTAATGAATACATGCACTAATTGATCATAAATTAGTGCATGAATTTGGTAATTTTATGTTTTACATATGTCCAATTCTTTAATGGGTTCTTACTTCCCTTCTTTCTCTTTCTCTAGAAAACTTTGCAACTATTATGGACCCTTTTTGGTAACATTTATGATATTTAAAATTGTACATTTTAGTTAGTGGGTTTCATTAGGATTTGTTTCATGTGAGCCCATTAAAACCAATTATGTGGATCCATTTGACCCATTTTTATGGGTCCATAAGAAATTATCCCCCATGCAATAGGCAAAAGAGATTAAGCAAAAACAACATAAGTAGAACCTTATGTAGTAGACTAGAACATGTTTTTGGAGGAAAGAAGCTCTATTGTTGATGTTGCCACAATAATGGGTTACACTTTCTGGGACATCCTGATTTTTGCTGAAATCACATATTTTTAGAAAATGTAATTATTTAGGCCTTGAAAGGTTCCATTTAAAGGATTTTAATTGAAGAGGGTTTGATCAAACCCCCTTAGATTCAAACCCCTTTGGATAGAACCCCGCTAGTTTTAAACCATACCTATAATGGAGTCTCCTTTACACCTATCAAAATGCTGATAAAAAACTAATTTTGATTTATCTTTTGAGGGATCAAATGAATTCATTTAAAATTTATGATTTATAAGTATGTAGTCCTTATTATAAGCTTCCCAAAAAATATAATTTTAAATATATTTAATTTGATTATTATATTTATTTTTTATTTCTTGTGAATGTATGTTTTTCACCGAACATCAAGTTCTCTATTCTACACACATGGAAAATTAGTAAATTACTGAAACAAGATTCTAAAAAATATCTATGCACTAGGTATTGATGTTCTTGTTTCAACAAAAGAAAAAAAAATAAATTTCGATACATACAGAAAAAGTTATGTTTTATGGAATACGCCTCTGTCTAAATTCTAATTGGTTTTACTTCAAAAATTAATTAAAAAATATATATTCAACAAAGCATTATGAAACCAAATGCATACACTATATATCGGTGTCAGCAATCTAAATTAAAAAGAATCAGAATTTTATCCTTTGTAGAAAAAAAGTTATGTGCTACGGAATACACATCACTTTAAAAAAACGTTGCTTACTATTAAAACCAGTTATCAAAGGAGATGCAAAAACAATTACAATTTAACTCCAATTTTTTTTAAAAAAATATATTTAGAATCTACAAACAAAATCTCACAAATCACTAGTTTGCATCATCTTCGAATTCCTAATGGTTTAGCAGCTATAGGTGTCAGAACATGAAGATTTAGTTCAAAATATTGATTTCAATGTCAAGTTTGGTCAAAAAGTGTAACCCATTACTGTGGGATGATACTTGTGCAAGTTTAAATACCATGCTTAGATAGAGGCAATGTGTCTATTGCCTTAGATTTGGTCTGAGTTTGCATTCAAACCCCCTCACAAAAGTAAATATTTTTCTATTTTGTACTACTTTCTTCTATTTCTAATAATATTATACTCAAACTTTCAAGTGTTCTTTTCAACAGTTTTGCCAAAGCTTTAGCTTGTATTTTCTAGTTGTTTAAAGCTTCACTTATATAATAGTGATTTCACACATTACATCAACTCTAACTTTATAGCATCGCAACCTTGCATTTATACATTTCTTTGAAGTTTCTTACCATTTTTAGATTTTTGTTCCTTTTCATCTTTAGCTATTCTAAGGATTAGATAAGCTACAACAGGTTTTAAGTTTTGTTTTTTAATAGTGGCATCTATAAGTAAGAAAAAGGTGCACAGGCCAACATCGTAGTCCAATGATGGTATAGAAGTCAAAATCATGCCCACAAAGGCATGAATTATACTCCTCTCCTAGTGTTTTCCCCCTTGATCATTCCTCCCCAACCTTTAAACTAAATTTTGAAAGTCATGCGTACCTCCTAGCCGCCTACCTGATCCACTTTAAGTAGGTTGCTGATATGACTTGTAGGGTCACCCGGGTGACCCTACAACTTAAGTCTAGGTCACTCGGGTGACCTACCCTTCTAAAAGGAGTGACCCACTTCCCATAATAAGTGACCTTATCATCTTTTGTCATGCGAGATTTCTTCCAATTTAGCCCAGTTTACCTCCATTTTTAGCTTATGATTAAGAGTACCTTCATGCACAACTAATCCTTGACTTTCCCTAACTAATTATAAACACTCATTACTCTTTTGTTTACTCCCTATCAAACCTTTGTCTTCTCCCAATCAGTCTTCTTTGATCTCCCCTCTAGCCTATGTTCTCTTCCAATCAGAACTAGATCACTCCCTAATCAATCCTAGCTATCTACCCAATCACCACCACCATTAGTGTTGATTCTAGACCTATAAACACCCCTCACCTCTTCACTATTTATAAGGATGCTACCCAAAAACTATATCACAAATCAAATAAACAACGCAATTTCACATTAATAAGGAAATGAATGAAACATCTTCAATATATACAATTCACATATTACATCTCAAATGTAAAAGTGTCTAATCCAGGTTACAAGTACATGAAATATAATATATAAGAATACAACGTAGGCTCTCATGCCCATGTAGTCACCACCATACAAATAATGATGTACAAATATAAGTAATGATATATGAAATGCATAATCAATGAAGTCTTTGACCGCCACTAACCCCAACAGTCATCCGCAAATTCAAGAGACAAGAACATGGTTTTGGTGCTTTTTCGCCCAACCACGAAGCTTACGCTTCCCTGAAATTCTTCCTAACACGAAGAATACCTAATGCAAGAGCATCACTCTAGTGATGTTTTTATAGCTCATTTTGATGTTAAGAGTCCTAGTTGACTGTTTAGAGGTCTTAGGGGGTCCATTGGGATCATTTCCAATGGTCTAGGTTGTGTAAATAGGCCTAGAAATTTAAATTTTGATTTTCCCACCAAAATGCAAATTTGAATTTTCTAGTGGATTTTAGCTTGTTGAAGGGTTGGGGTTTGTTCCTTAGCCTTAGAATTAGGTTTGTGAATGCAAATAATGTCTTAGAAGACCATGTAAGACCATGTAGGGTCTTTTTGCAATGTTTTCCAAGACTAGGTTGTGAATTAGGGGTAGAAGTTTCAAGTTTTAAGACAATATTATTAGGTTTTGTGGAGAACATGCATATTTTTTGATGTTCTAACTAATTTTCATTCATTGTGCATGAGAGGAAATGAAGAAGAACACTCCAAGAAATGAATGAGACAATTTTTCTCTGTTCTATACCCTATTTTTCTTGCATTTTTGCATTTTTTCTGATTTTCAAACAAATAACAGTCCTGTACAGACATGTACAGCCCTGTACCAGTCTGGGAAGTGCATGGAATTTGAGAATATTGTTGTTCAGGTCTAATGCATTGGTTTTGTTGTGATTTCATGGTGTTTTGTGTAGGAAAACAAGTTAAAATCCTCCACTGCCCTGATATAGACCTAGGGTTTCCAGTGGCATTCAAAAAAACTCATAACTTTTGACTCCACCGTGGAAAATTCACAAAATTTCTTGAGAAGCTCTATTAGATTGTTTGTCAAGTGTTTAATAAGGGAGAGTTCTTGAATCACTTGTATGTGTGAGATATTTAGGTTTGTGTGTCTCCACTGTCCAAAAAGACTATTAAAACCCTAAGTGCAATGAGGGTTTAAGGAAAAGGAACCTTCTTGAGTCCACCATAAGAAAATAAGGGTTTGGTGAGATCTTACAGGGTGTGTGAAAGGTAGAAAGAATCTAATTAAACACAAGGAGTGCATGTTGTCACATTCAGTACCCTAATAGGTCTATTGAGGGTTTAAACCTAGAAAGATAGGCTTACAGAACAAAATTACAGGGTATAGGTTGAAAATCCGATTGAAGGGTTTTTAGAACCTAAGAAATTTGTTATAGTCCTTGTTTATCCTCTGCATCATTATTGGTATCAGAGCCAAGTTAGCCAAGAAAGGCAATAAAAGGGTTAACAAACAAAAAGGAGAAAAATGCCTCCAAGAATCAATGTTGTTGAAAGGGTGGCAGAGAGAATAGAAACACAATTAGGAGAAACCCTTGCTAGAGAAATGAGGGAAATGAGAGTCAGTTTGGATGCAAAACTCACTGCAGTGGAAGCCAACCAAAGGAGAGGAGTGGTTACAGGGGATATGAGTGACCAAGATGAAGTGGTAGAAGAAGCACCTCAAGAAGAACCTCAGGAAGAGAGGGATGCTGATGATGTGAGGATGGAAAGATTGTTGAGGGCAATCAAAGGTGAAGGGACGAAGGTGAACATAGAACTTCCAGTATATGCAGGTAGTTTGAATGGTGAAGAATACCTTGATTGGATAGGGGAGTTGGACAAATATTTTGAGTTTGAGGAGGTACCTGAAGAGCAGCAAGTAAAGTTGGTCAGGACCAAGTTGAAAGGTCATGCATCCCTATGGTGGGATTATGTTCAAGAAGAAAGGAGAAAGAAAGGCAAATCCAAGATTACTTCTTAGGATATGATGATTGCCAAGTTGAAGGGCAAATTCATGCCTTGTGACTACATGACTCAGTTGTATAGGAAGTTGCAAAACTTGAAACAAAAGGATATGGGAGTGAAAGAGTACATGAAGAGTTCTACAAGTTGAGTATCAGATCAGGACACATGGAGGATGACACTGACAAGGTTTCAAGATACCTTAATGGATTGAAGTACATCTTGCAAGATGAGTTGAGCCTTACAAGCCCCAGGACACTTGAAGAGTGCTATAAATTAGCCTTAAAGGTTGAGGAGAAGATGAATAGGAAGCAAGAAAAGAAGAATAGAGGTAGAGGAAGGACTTTCAGAGGTAGAGGTTCATATGCAGGGAGAGAACAATCAAAAAGAAATCAAGGTGAGCCAAGCACCTCCCAAGAACAAGCATCAAGTTCAAGAGGAGGTTTTAGAGGAAGAAGGACTAATTTTAGGGGCAGATTTGGACAAAGAGGAGGAACAAGTGGTTTCAAAGGTAAATGCTACAAGTGCAACAAATTTGTAGGTCATCAAGCTTGGGAGTGTCCAGAAGAGAAATCAACTACCACCTTTAGAAATGAAAGAAGAACTCAAGTTGCTCAAGGAGGAGATGAAGAAAGTGTTAACTCCTCACCACAACCAAAAGAATTAGAAAAAGGAGAAGCCTTGCTGATGAGAAGGGCATTGATCAAGGTTCCAATGGAGAAGGAGCCACCTCAAAGGATGTCATTATTCAGGACTGTCTGCAAGTTCCAAGGTAAGTGTTGTCAAGTTGTTATAGATTCTGGTAGTACTGATAATCTAGTTGCTATTGAGATGGTAGAGAAACTAAACTTGAAGAGATTACCTCATCCTAATCCATACAAGGTCTCATGGTTGAATAAGGGACACCAAGTACTAGTCAATGAACAGTGTTGGGTAGAGTTTCAAGTAGGAAGGTACAAAGACAAGTTGTTGTGTGATATCATCCCTATGGATGTGTGCCATGTATTATTTGGTAGGCCTTGGCAATATGATAGAAAAACAATGCATGATGGTAGGAAGAATGTTTATGTTTTGGAAAAGGATGGAGTTACCTATACCTTAGCACCTTTGAAGGAGGAAGATAAAGACCAAAAGGTTGGATCAAGTGTGATGTTAGTGGATGAAAAAGAGTTTCTAAAGACAATGGAAGAGGAAGAGATAAGTTTTGTAGTGATGGTCAAACCTAGGACTATCATAATAACAACAAGATTGATGAGTTGTCATGGGAGATTCAAGACATGGTGTAGGGTTATGTAGACATAGTTGTGGATAAACTTCCTAACTCCTTACCTCCAATAAGAGATATCAGTCATCATATAGACTTTATACCAGGGGCTAGTCTACCAAACAAGGCAGCCTATAAGATGACACCCCAACAAAATGAAGAAATAAAAAAAATAGGTACAAGAGTTGCTTGACAAAGGGTTAATCATGGAGAGCCTTAGTCCTTGTGTAGTTCCAATTATTTTGGCACCTAAAAAAGGAGGTGAGTGGAGAATGTGCACTGACTCTAGGACAGTAAACAAGATAACAATCATATATAGGTTTCCACTTCCAAGAATAGAGGACTTAATGGATTGTTTGAGTGGAGCAAGCTACATCTCAAAGATAGACCTCAAAAGTGGATACCATCAAATAAGGATCAAACAAGGAGATGAATGGAAAACAATGTTCAAAACAAATGAGGGCCTATATGAGTGGCTTGTAATGCCATTTGGTCTTTCTAATGCACCTAATACATTCATGAGGCTCATGAATGAGGTCCTCAAGCCATACATTGGTAAGTTCATTGTTGTTTACCTTGATGATATATTGGTTTTTAGTTCTAACAAAGAAGAACACTTGTATCACTTGAATTTGGTGTTAAGAAGGCTACAAGAGGAAAAATTGTTGATCAACCTTAAAAAGTGTGAATTCGTGAAGACATAACTGTTGTACCTTGGTTTTTGTGGTCTCAAAAGGGATGTTGAAGATGGATCCAAGCAAAGTGAAGGCAATATTGTAGTGGCATGCACCTAGAACAGTCACAGAGGTAAGAAGCTTCCATGGTCTTGCAAGTTTTTATAGGAAATTTATTAAAAGTTTCAATCATATATGTACACCTATCATAGACACTATTAAAGGGGATAAGAAAAAGAAGTTTGTGTGGACTGAACAAGCTGATAAGAGTTTCCAATATCTGAAAAAGAGAGTGATTGAGCAACCTATCTTGGCCTTACCTGACTTCAACAAGGTCTTTCAAATAAAATGTGATGCTAGTGGACATGCATTAGGGGTAGTCTTAAGCGAAGACAATAAGCCAATAGCATACATTAGTGAAAAACTGAATGATGCCAAGAAGAAGTACTCTTCATATGACTTGGAAATGTATGTAATGGTTCAATCCATAAAAAAATGGAGACACTACATTCTACCTAAAGAGTATGTGGTATATATAGATAATCATGCCCAGCAATTCATAAGCAGCCAAGAAAAACTCAGTCAAAGGCACATTAAGTGGGTTGAATACCTACAAAACTTCACTTTCACAATCAAACACAAGAAGGGGCGGAGTAACAAGGTGGTTGATGCTTTGAGTAGAAGAGCATTAAAGGTGCAATAAATTTAGTTAAAGAGTGTTGGGATTGAAGCACTCAAGGGGATGTATGAGGATGATGAAGATTTCAAACAAGTCTATGAGGTTTGCAAGCAACCTACTAGAACTAACCGAGAGAAGTGGTTGGATTACCTTTTTCAAGATGGTTTGTTGTTTAAGGGAGCACAACTTTGTGTGCCAAAATGTTCTATGAGGGAGAACCTCATTAAGGAGAAGCACTGTTGGAGTATGGCAGGTCATTTTAGACTTGACAAGACACTAGAGCAGCTAAGAAGGAACTACTTTTGGCCTAGGATGCAAACGGATGTAAGAAAATTTGTGGAGAAGTGTACTATATGTCAAACAGCAAAAGGGAGAAGCACTAATGCAAGACTATACCAGCCTTTACCCATTCCCAATAGGCCTTGGGAATCCATTAGTATGGACTTTGTTATGGGATTGCCAAAGACTCAAAGGAGTTTTGATTCAATTTATGTAGTTGTTGATAGGTTTTCCAAGATTGCGCACTTCATTCCTTGCAAAAGTACAAGTGATGCTTCATATGTTGCAGGTTTGTTCTTCAATGAGGTTGTTAGACTTCATGGATTGCCATTGAGCATAGTTTCTGATAGAGATAGTAAGTTCCTAGGACACTTTTGGAGGACATTATGGAGAAAGCTTGGTACAAATCTCAATTTTAGCTCAGCTTACCACCCTCAGACAGATGGCCAAACTAAGGTGGTCAATAGGAGCCTAGGTAAGCTACTAAGATGCCTTTCAAAGGATCATCCTAAACAATGGGATCTTGTATTAGCCCAAGAAAAGTTTGCCTATAATGACTTAGTGAATAGGAGCATTGGTAAGAGTCCATTTCAAGTGGTCTATGGCATACAGCCAAGAGGAGTGTTTGAACTAAGAGACATCAGTGGTATGGAGAAGCAGAGTGCAGAGGGTGAACAATTTGCAATTGCCATGCAACAAATACATTAACAAGTGAAACAACAGCTACAAGCTAGTGTGGAGAAGTACAAGCAAAAGGCAGATTTGAAAAGAAGAGAGGTCAATTTTAAGGTTGGTGATCTTGTATTAGCACATCTCAGGAAGAAAAGGTTCCTAAAAGGTGAATACACCAAGTTGAAGATGAAGAAAATAGGTCCTTGTAAGGTTGTTAAGAAGTTTGCCAACAATGCCTATGAGATAGAATTGCCTAGTGGAGTAGGCATATCACCAATTTTCAATGTTGCTAACTTATACCCTTACAAAGGAGATGCAAATGTAGTTGAAGGAGAAGGTATACAAAACATATCAGATGCTAATTGGGCAAAGGAGTTGCCACACACCAAACCGAGTTAGAGTGCATTCTTGACACCAAAGAGAGCAAAAAGACTAGAGGCAACCAGTATTACTGGTCAGTATTTGGTTAAATGGAAGTAGCTACGACATGAGGATGCCACATGGATGACTGAAGCAGACATCATAAAGCATGGGAGCACTATTGCAGACCTCCTCTCAGGCGGAACCTAAGTTTCATTCTTTTTCCCTTGAGAGTATGATGCAGGAGCATCATTCTAGTGATGTTTTTATAGCTCATTTTGATGTTAAGAGTCCTAGTTGAGTGTTTAGAGGTCTTAGGGAGTCCATTGGGATCATTTCCAATGGTCTCCCCGATCACACCAATAAACACATTCATCAGCCATATTTCAATCATCGGTGAACACTAGGGTTTCCTACGCTGCTACTCCTATAAACCTTTGCACAGTCTATTTTCACCGAACCCTAGCACATTAAAATGCTAGGCAGACTACTGTACGTGACCCGCGAACTGCAACATCTACACCGCCGAAACAAAGAAACAAACAGGAAACAAAAACAAATATATATACAATGAATCCATTCCATTGATTTCGATAGAAATCTTATCAGTGGAATGCTTCATATTGACATTTGGCAACAATGGAAAAATAGAAAGGAAAGGAAAGCTATGGCTATGTAATTCGTATTTACAGAGAATGGGAAACAAAATTGACAACACAGAAAAGATCAATTCCTCCTTAACAAAGCTTGATTACATTCACTCAGTTACATTCAATCACAATATCATCTGACTAATCACACTCTCAATCCCTAATCTGTATATACATTTGATTCATTTCTCTGGGTTTTTATAGATTCGCCCAGAGTAGTACCAAATCCATTCCAAGCGGTTGGGAAACACTACCACCTATTTTTGGCATTATTGCTATTTTTATCATTAGGCGATTACAATAGTCAAAAGTCACTTAGGACTTACAAAATGAACCTAGACATAAACTGAAATGAAAATGCATTGGTCAATAGACCTTATTACAACATAAAACAAAACATGAACTTAAATGACTTGTGTTAGGTGCCACTGCACCATACTCCCGAGGTTAATAGAACTCAAGTCCCTTGAGGAACTAAGTCTGAAATATGAACCCCATGCTTGATGATGTCTTCCGCGCTCATCCAGGTAGCATCCTCATCAGGCAAACCACGCCATTTGACCAGATACTGCTTGTAGGTTTTATGTCTAGTCTTCTTATGAACTTTGGTGTCCAAAATACATTCCAACTGAATTGGCTGGTTGGGTGGAAGATTAGAAATCCATTCTACATCTTCTGCTCCTGTCTCTGCTACATTGGCCCCTCTTAATGGAAACAAATCTGTCACATTAAAGATGGGTGAAAGTGCTAATCCAGGAGGAAGTTCAATCTCGTAAGCATTAGGCCCAAATTTGTGCACAACCCTACATGGACCTATCTTCTTCATAAGAAGCTTTGTTGGCTGCCCCTTAGGAAGTCTTTCCTTCTTTAGATAAGCCATCACCAAATCTCTGACCTTGTACTGTACGTCCCTCTTCCTCTGATCAGCTCTCTCTTTGTATTTCTGTGTGTTCTTCTAGATAGTGTCCCTTACAGCATCATGGATATCCTTCATGCTGACTGTAAAATCTTCTCCTTGTGCACTCCTTTTCTCCATGTTTTGGAGATCCCTGAGCTCCAAAATTCCCCCGGGATGAATCCCATATACAACTTCAAAAGGGCTCTTTCCTGTGCTCCGATTGACAGAATCATTATAGGCAAATTCTGCTTGTGGGATGATCATATCCCATGCTTCTCCATGTTGTTTAGTCAAACACCTCAAAAGATTACCCAGTGATCTATTCACCACCTCAGTTTGTCCATCCGTCTGAGGGTGATATGCTGACGTGAAAGATAATTGAGTGCCCAATTTCTTCCACAAAGTGCGCCAAAAATGTCCCACAAACTTAGGATCTCTGTCAGTGACAATATTCAGTGGCAAACCATGAATTCAAACTATTTCTTTGAAGAACAGACCATCAATGTGTGAAGCATCATTAGTACATTTACATGGCACAAAGTGAGCCATTTTACTAAACCTGTCAACAATCACAAACACACTATCAAATCCTCTTTGAGTCCTTGGAAGACCCAAAACAAAATCCATACTGATGCACTCCCATGGCCTTTGCGGAATTGGAAGTGGTTGATAGAGACCTGCATTAGATGAAGTTCCTTTTGCCCTTTGACAAATGCTACAAGTTTCCACAAATTTCCTGACATCAGTTTGAATCCTAGGCCAAAAGTAAAGCCTTCTCACTTGTTCCAATGTCTTGTCCAATCCAAAATAACCTCCAAGACTACCGCAATGTTTCTCTTTTATGATGTTCTCCCTCATGGAACACCTAGGCACACATAGTTGGCTGCCTTTGAACAGCAGCCCTTGCTGTAACAAATATTCAGAAAAATCAGAATGATAGGAATCTGAAAATTGTGAACAAACTGCATATATCTCCTTGAAGTCCTCATCATCCTGGTACATATTCTTGAGAGAATCCACTCCCACACTTTGCAACTGGATTTCCTATATAGTGCACACTTGTCTGCTCAAAGCATCTACCACTTTGTTGGCTTGTCCCTTCTTATGTTTGATGGAAAAAGTATACACCTGAAGTTGTTCAACCCACTTCATATGCCTGTGATTTAGCTTCTCCTACGAATTCAGAAAACTCAAAGCATGGTTGTCAGTATAAACAATGAATTCCTTGGGCAAGAGATAATGTCTCCATTTTTTCAATGCTTGAACCATTGCATACAATTCCAAATCATATGTGGAATACTTTCATTTAGCATCATTCAACTTTTCACTAAAGAAAGCAACAAGTTTGCCTTCCTGACTCAAGACAACACCAATGGCAAGGTTACTGGCATCACATTCCACATTAAACAACTTACTAAAATCAGGCAAAACCAAAATGGGTTTCTCTACTATTTTCTGTTTGAGAATATCAAAAGATTCATCTGCTGCTCTATTCCAAACAAACTTACATTTATGTCCTCCTTTTATGGTATCCAGAATGGGTGCACAAATGTGACTGAATCCTCTTATGAATTTCCTATAAAAAGTTGCCAACCCATGAAAACTTCTTACGTCATTCACTGTTGTAGGCGCTGGCCAAGACAGAATAGCATTTACCTTCTCTAGATCCATTTTCAAACTACCCTGGGATATCACAAATCCAAGGTATGTGAGTTCTTCCTTCATGAAGCCACTCTTCTCCATATTGATCATCAGTTTCTCCTCATGCAGCTTCTTCAACACCTGTTCCAAATGCTGCAAATGTTCTTCTTTTGTCCCGCTGAAAACTAGAATATCGTCAAGATAGACAACAACAAATTTACCAATAAAATCTTTCAATACCTCATTCATCAAACACATGAAAGTACTGGGAGCATTGGATAGACCAAATGACATCACCAGCCACTCATAAAGACCTTCATTAGTCTTAAAGGTTGTCTTCCATTCATCCCCTTCTCTAATCCTGATCTGATGGTATCCACTCCTGAGATCAATTTTAGAAAAATATTGAGCTCCTCCCAAACAATCCATAAGGTCCTCTATCCTAGGCATAGGAAACCTATATCTGATGGTGATCTTATTTATGGATCTTGAATCGATACATAACCTCCATTTGCCATCCTTCTCGGGAGCTAAAACTGTGGGTACAGCACATGGACTAAGACTTTTCCTCACCAGGCCTTTATCCAACAATTCTTGTACTTGTTTAGCAATCTCCTCATTCTGATTAGGTGTCATTTTATAAGCTGGTTTATTTGGCAATGTGGATCCTGGGATGAAGTCAATTTGATGACTTATGTCTCCCACAGGGGGTAGTACATTGGGCATATCCTCCACCATGATACTCTTATATTTGTCCAACAATTCCTGCACTTCCTTAGGGATTTTTTTCTTGTTGTTTTTAGACAAATCAGAATTGTCTTTGGGTTTCAAAATCAGAGCATACCCCTAGGTTCCCTCTTCTTTCAGAGTATGGAGAAACTCTTTCCCACTCATTAACATGATACTTGAGCCTACAGTATTTTCTACACCTTCTTCTGTTAAAGGATCCATCTTATACTGTTCACCATTCTTAGTGATCACAAAGGCATTGGATTTACCATCATGCTGGGCTTGTACATCATACTACCAAGGTCTACCTAACAATAAATGGCATGCATCCATGGGAATTATATCACACAAAAGTTTATCTCCATATTCCCCTATCTAAAATTCAACCCAAGCTTGTTTATCAACCAAGACTTGCTGCCCTTTGTTCAGCCATGACACTTTGTATGGACTCACATGTGGTAATCTTCTCAAATTCAGTTTCTCTACGATTTCTACTGAAACTAAATTTTTAGTTGAACCAGAATCAACAATTGCCTTACACTTTTTGCCGGAAACTTTACACAGAGTTCTGAATAGTGTCTTCCTCTAGGGTGGTTCCTTGTTCTGTGGCACTTTCAGCATTGTTCTTCTCATCATGAGAATCTCTCCATCTTGTGCTAGAGCTACGCTTCTCATAGGTGAGCTCACACTCTGACAATCTTCTTCTTGAATCAACTAGTTCCTTCTCTCTCCTCCATGAGAGCTTGAGGCTTTCTCCGGACACCTACCTGATGTGTGCCCAATTTGGTTACAATTATAACATCTTCCCGTGAAGACATTAGGACCTCTTCCTGGTCCACCAAATCTGCCTCTTCCATTGGGTCTCCTTCCTCTGAAACCCTCTCTGGAACCAGATTCTCCACTGTGTTCTTGCTGACTGGACTCCCCTTGATTCTTCTGGAACTGATTTCTGCCACCAAAGTTGTTTATGCCCCTAAAATTATTTCCACCTCTGCCTCGATTCTGCTATTCTCCTCTTCTTTTCTGCTTCTCTTCTACTCTCAACGCCACTTGGAAACACTTGTCCATGATTTCTGGTGTCAAGATGGTAATCTCATCTTGTATACTATACTTCAAGCCATTAATATACCTGGCAACTCTTCCTTTCTCATCCTCAGCATGTCCGCTCCTTAGGGACAATTTATGAAATTCCTTTGTATAGGTGGATACATCCATATCCTTCTGTCTGAGATTCTGCATTTTCTTGTATCTCTGCACCTCATAATCTGCTAGTAGGAACTGAGCCTTGATCCTTTCTACCATCCGACTCTAGGATGAGATCATGCTCTTGCCACTCTTCACCCTTTCTCCCTGGGTGTAGTTCCACCACGTGAGTGCAGCACCTTTCAATTTCGTCTTTGCAAACTTGACTCTCCTATTCTCTGGTACGTCCTTATACTCGAAGTAATTGTTCAAAGCCTCGACCCATTCGATGACTTCTTCTGTGTCCATCTTTCAGCTGAACATCAGAATCTCCATTCTTGATTCAGACGATTCCTTACCAAGTGATTTTATGGCCTCCAAAAATTGTTTCTGATCTACAGATATATCTGTCTGTCCTGGGGTTGTTTCCTCTTCCCCATCTCCTACTTCATCAGACTCCTCGTATGATTTCTTACCTTTTCCCAAGGTCTTCAACTCAGCCTGGAGTGCTTCCTTGACTCTAGTCTTGATCAGCTCCTCCATTTCCTTAAATTTCTTGACCACTTCGATGGTCATTCCCTTTGGAGGCATCTCGCTAGCCCCTCCTTCACTTTCTCTATCTAACATAAACATTCACAGACAATGCCAACACTTCTACAGACCTTTCGCTGGCTCTGATACCAAAATGATGCAGAGCGCACAATGGAAGTGGGCAAAACTTAACAATAAACTACCAAACCATGGTATATGCATAACATGACTTGCTATAGCCGGTTACTATACCCCAATTCACCGTTACGATCGGTCACTACTTGTATCTATCGAAAGATACATTCCCAACATGCATATCTCATATGCATTTGCAGCATACATTCTCCTGCACGCCCTTGTGATGTACATTCACCATGTACATTTGAAACTTACGCCAATGGATTTCTACTGTTGGCACGACTTGGATTATCGATTAGATTTACCACGGAGTCGCTGTCTCCTCAATCACGCCGATAAACACATTCGTCGACCAGATTTCAATCATCGGCGAATACTAGGGTTTCCTACACTGCTACTCCTATACACCTTTGCACAGTCTATTTTCACCGAACCCTAGCACATTAAAATGCTAGGCGAACTACTGTGTGTGACCGACAAACTACAACATTTGCGCTGCCAAAACAAAGAAACAAACAGGAAACGAAAACAAATATATATACAATGAAGCCATTCCACTGATTTGGACAGAAATCTTATCAGTGGAATGCTTCATATCGACATTTTGCAACAATGGAAAAATAGAAAGGAAAGGAAAGCTACGGCTATGCAATTCGTATTTACAGAGAATGGGAAACAAAATTGACAACACAGAAAAGATCGATTCCTCCTTAACAAAGCTTGATTACCTTCACTCAATTACATTCAATCACAATATCATCTGACTGATCACACTCTCAATCCCTAATCTGTATATACATTCGATTCATTTCTCTGGGTTTTTATAGATTCGCCCAGAGTAGTACCAAATCCATTCCAAGCGGCTGGGAGACTGATTCCAAGCGGCTAGGAAACACTACTGCCTATTTTTGGCATTATTGCTATTTTTAGCATTAGGCGATTACAATAGTCAAAAGTCACTTAGGACTTACAAAATGAACCTAGACATAAACTGAAATGAAAATGCATTGGTCAATAGACCTTATTACAACATAAAACAAAACATGAACTTAAATGACTTGTGTTAGGTGCCCCTGCACCACTAAGTGTAATGAGGGTTTAAGGAAAAGGAACCTTCTTGTTCTTGTTTTCCCTCTGCATCAATACCTGACCCTACATGAAATGCCTAGCAACCTAGGAACGGAAGGTAGGATAGAATCCGGTGCAACCTGATATATCTACATGCATTTCTAACATGAACATGCAATGTCCTACTATCAAGATATGATAGAGAATATATAATATACTAGCAAAACATTCATCTATTTCAATGAAACATGTGGCTTTGGCCAAAGCACTTAAAAGCGTATATCGATGTGTAGATCCCGAAAAGAAGATCTACTCTCTGTTAGCCCATATTTAACACCCGTCCTAGAAGGTAAACCCAAATCACACAAAGAAAGAAAACTCTTTCCTTAACAAGGACAAATTTAAGCATAATACGCATATGCCCAATAAAATTAACTCTTTTTCTTTCATGTAAAATGATAAACATCATGATACTTAATGCATTTATTTTCTTACTATGAATTCATTCAAGATTTAATGTAAATGCATAATACTTTTCATGCGAAAAGATAACTACGTGATTCTTTATGCATTTTAGTCTTCTACTATATCTTTTTTTATGCGATATTCGATGCAAATGCATATGCTATCTAAGTTTCATGTTTCTAACTATTTTCTTTATGTTTTTTGTAGTTTAAGGCTATAGAGATATCAGTCACATAGAAATGATGCAAGTATCTGTCTCATGTAAATATATGCATATATGTGTGTATATATAAGCATATATATGTTTATACATATGTGTGTATATATATAGGCATATATATGTTTATACATATGTGTGTATATTTACCCACATACATGTGCAATTAACTCAAAGAAAAAATCAAATTAAATTGATTTCATGTCATTATGCAAGATCCGATTTCATGCTACAGCTGTGATAAATTCTGAGATAAATTTGAGTAAGATCATTCATGTTTTTGCAGAGATTTTTTCTCATAAAATGGGAGATGCCAAATGTACCATAATTTCATAAAATTACATTGCAAACAATAGAGATAAACCTCTATATAAATATATAAAATGCATATACATATATATTCAAACAACAGAGATAAACCTTTGTATAGATATATAGAATGCATATACATATATATTCAACAACAAATATAAACCTTTGTATCAATATATAAAATGCATATACATATATATATGTATATATAAGTGTGTATACATATATACCTTTTGGACAACGAATTTAGGATCTGGAATTTACTGGTAAACATCACATACATCATCCAATTCACATGCTAATTTTGCAAGAATTCATCAAGAAGAATGTACATACTGATAAACAGAGAGGAAGATCTTTGTAGATTGTTGTGTGAATGCCCAATCTCCTTGTATGGTGCGTCCATTTTGTTGTATTTTGCTCAAACTCCTCACAAGAAGTTGCCACCAAAGATTTTCCCAAAAATGGAAGTAAATTTTTGCCAAAATCGTTGTTGTTTGTAATAGGGCTTTTGCCCTTTATTTTATGCATTTTTTCTGCCCTATTTTGGATGTTCAAGATGAGTCAACCCAACCAATGCTTCACCTAAGTTCTAGAAAAAAGACTTAACACTTTTTCATAGTATTGTGGGCACATGAACAACCCATCATGCATTAACAATTTTTTTAATTTGTAAACTTCACTTTTACCATTGTTTTTATAAAATTAGCTATGCATATATATATATATATATATATATATATATATATATATATATATATATATATATATATATATATATTTGTTTAATTGAAAAGAAAAATAATTACATTGTGAAACCAAAAATAGTCATTAAGACAATAACGTTAATATAAAAGAGATGATTTTGTTTTTCCTAAGTCATTTTTTTGAAATGAACATGTCATAAATAAGATTGCATATGCATGAACTAATCATTTAAAATATCACAACCATAATCATCATTTAAATCAAATGCATAATTTAACCTACGTATCCATGATAACACAAAATGCATAATGAAACCATTCAAAATGCAGTATGAATGCATCTATGTGAATATGTGTATAGGATTTCCATCATGCCAACTATTGTCAGGTGGCTAGGTCATCTCTACCCCAACCATGTTCTCGCCTTCAATCCTGCACCCTGCACTCATTTGCACTCAATTTCTCATCAATAGGTTAGTCCATAAACCATGATCATAATCAAAACATTTGAAATATACAATTCATCACTATTTAATCTAATTCCATGCATTCTCAGTAATCATATCTAATTACCATTCACGCACACACATACACCAATGCATTAAACAACATATGTCCTTCCATCCATTTTTCCATATATTATTATGCTCTTTATTAACAAAAATCGAGATGTGACACTATTTTCCATGCTCTTCTCATCACATAAGCTTCTTCAAGATTTTTCACAGGACTTTGAGCCTCTTAGTTTATTTCTTTAGTTTTAGTTTTTGCAAAGCTTCAAAGCTTACCCTTAGGAGGCTAAAGCTTTTGCAAAGCAACCTCCATTAGCATTCTTATGCTCTGTGTAGGACTACACGAGCCTTTTTTTAATTTCTATAATAGCTTCTAAGCTTGATTCATTGCTTTCACATTCCTATTTTTATCCTTGTTGCCAAGAGGAAGACCCCACTACTACAAAGGAAGTGATGGTTGTCATAGGACCTCTGAGAAAACAAGCTAGGCACTGATGCCCATTCATACATGTTTCTTCATGTTTTTCTTAGTAATTAGATAATCAAATCTTGCTCTTGAGGAAGTAAAACTTTGTCTATATTTCTGTTGATAGATTTTTATTCATTTTTAGAGTAGATTTGTTGTCATTGTACTTAGAGTAGTTACAAATTTCAATTTCAATAGTTTACAATCACTTCAAAATCAAACCACAACAATATTATAAAAAAGCATAGTTACATTGCATTAGGAAAAGCCATATAGCATGCATTCATATTTCCTTTTGTAGTAATTAATTCATCAAAAAATGGAAAAAGAATAAAAAATTTGCTTGCATACATATAGATTAATTACATTTAGAGACTTGTCAAAATATTCAAAAACAACAAAAAATGAGAGCAAGAATGACGAGCCCCCAATTTCATCATGAGGCACAAGAACATTTAACAAAGCAAACAAATGCCTTTGATTCTATTATAAGGCCTTGATCAAAACAAACAAACACCCCACCTTTTTCCTAGCATTCAATGTGCTCGAGTATAAGGGAAGACTAGGTCAAATTTGTGTTAGATGAGATTAGGGAAATCATACCTCTACCAATTCCTACTGAGGAAATAGCCCAAGAACAAGAACCTATCTTGAGGATCATTCAAAGAGAAACCAAACAAAGAAGACAAGCAGAAGAATATCAATAGAGACTGATTCAACAAATCATTCAACAAGAACAAAGGAGGTTAGATCGCCTCCATACCATTAACAAACAAAATGGGCTTAGGGATAGGCTTAGAGCAAGTGACTCTTTGGGTTATAGAAGAATTAAAACCACCACACCCATTCCATCACAACATCTGTCATAATAACCAACGATCATCTGCATCAATCTGTAACATGATCAACCCAACTGTCATCCATCACATTCTTCTTCCCCATGAATAGAACAACCCCCCAATTCTACCTCCACTTGACTAGCTCTTGCCACGAGAGTGGGAGTGACTAGACAAGCGCTCACTGCAAGGATACAGTTCATGTGCCATATCAGAGTTTGACTCACCCACATTGTCACTGAGTCACATTCTAAGCAACACATATTTTGATGAACCTAATGTGAAGAGAAAAACTTTCTAGTTTTTGCATCTTCGTTGCTTTGTTCCATCTCTGTCTTAATCCTATATTTGATGCCAAGATCAGACATATTTTGGTAAACTTGACGTGAACAACAAAAACTTTTGAGAGAATCTCTTCACATTTCGACTACTTCAACAAATCATTTTAGGATGGGTTCTTTCATGTTTGCATGCATTTTTTCCATTCCACTTTCATCTTTTGCTTCCATGTTCATCTTATTTATTTTGTGGCATTTCTTGTACCCCCAAAATAGGAAAAAATCACACATAGTCTAGAGGAACTTCTCCTCCAATTAAACTAGCACACCTTTAGATCCAATAGCTCCAATCTCAAATCAATTAGACTCTAAAGATTCAAATTCAAAGGGCATCCAACAAGAGCCTCACAACTTCTTAGTTTTTAACAATCCAACATACAAAGACATAGACACTAAACCTAACCAAATCCAATCATTCCAAGTGAGCATTCAATCTAAGATCCATCAACAGGACCAACCCATAACAAATTATAGGAAAATGGCCACTCAAATGGATGACGAGGTGAACCATCTAGAGAACTTACAAGAAGCTCAGGAGGCATGAGAAGCCCTCCACATAGCTTATCAAACTGAAAGATCCATGGCATGCCAAGTATCATTAAAAAGATCAAATTAGGGGGCAACCCAAAACCCCTCTCACCTAAATTTCCAATCCCACAACACGAGTAATGAAGCATTCAATGATGCCATCTAGTTATCCAACTTTCTCCAGATATCAACAATCTAGCTTACCTTTTTCAAGTACAATGAATGCATCAGGCTCCACCTATAGGGATAATGTTTCAAGGAATAAGACCCTCTACACATGACCCACTCTTAGGAACATACCTTGAGTATTTAAGGGAGCCTCTTGACTACAACATTCGTCATGTAATACTACCACATCCTCTCCCTAAGCTTTCAAAATTCAAACAAGAGGGTGACCCCAAATTGTATATCAAGGTCTACGTCACAGTAGTGCAAGAGCTCCTTCCTTGGGATAGAGTGGTAGAAAATATTTTTCCAAAGTCTTCGGAGGGTATCACTCTAAATTGGTATTATAAACTTCTAGAAGCATCAATCCACTCATTTAGGCAATTCATCGATCAATTTGTGGTTTCCTTTGACATAAACAAATTGGTCAAGATAGGAATACAAGAGTTTTTAACAATCAAACAATAAAGAACGCGTTAATCACACATTTCATCACACGATGGAGGCAAGTTCTCTACTCTTCAATTATCACACCAAACATGGATCATAGGGAACTCTATGATCTCTTCATACATGCTCTCAACAAGGACATACGCGGAGGAGTCCAAAAATCCCTTATAGATCATATGAAGAAGTGCTTGAAAGTGCTCTTAGAATTGACCAAACTACTATCAATAGAAAAATAAGGGAGTATGATGTTAAGGGAAGGTTGGTAAACCATGATAAAAAAAAAATCCTTGATAAACAATCAAAACATAGATGGGTCAACAAACATTTCACCATCCAAGAACAACAACGACTATGATTACAACAGTTAATACAATTTTGGTAAACCAAAATGTCAACTATCCCCCAAGAAGCAATGGTCTTTTATACAACAATCATTGCAATCCTTATTGAAAACCTCAAAATTACGATCATAATAAATACAACAACAATCATTGCAATCCTTATTTCACATGAGGAGGGGGCATGATATCAAGTCATGTTGAGAGTACCATCGCTTCATATCAAACATTCATGGAAGCATTCCCACAAGATGAAGGAAATAGTCCCAAAAACTATGAAAACACCTTAGGCCTTGTGGAATTAGACAAAGATCTAAACATTTGTACTACCCAAGGACTAGATGACATAGCTAAACAAGGTGATCTCTCTCTCTCTCTCATGGGTTATGATGAAAATTACATCACACAAAAAGTTTCATCCTTAGAATTCATGATAATCCATACTTTAACTCCCTCTCATCATATAATCTACTGATTTTAGCCTTCATAGTTACTAAAGGCCTCTTGTGGAATCCCATGCCCAAATTGGAGAAATAAAATATTAAATATTTAATATTTAATCAGCCATAATATCTAAAAAATATTAATTCTTTGAGGTCCACAATTAAATATTAAATAAATTATTTCCTATTTTCTTACCTTAGTTCACAAGAAATATTGGTATGGGCATATTCTCCACACAATTAATTTAATTAAAATGGGACATGACACCATATTCTATTGTAAATAATCAATATATACGAGTCTTAAAAGGCTTCATTTGAGTATCTTCACTAATGCCGAAGGGGAGGGTTCTAAAAATGAACCTACAATTATCTATAGACCAAGGACAAGAATTTTCCCAAGCCCACAAACAAATGAAACTCCTTCTAGGGTAGTAGTGGTCTAGAAGTTCCCAAGCATAATTATCCCTTCTAGTTTTGAAAAATTTAGCAATTGCATCTCTATAAATTTCAAAGATGAGAAGTCTAAAGACAAGTCCAAGGCCTTACTTGAGCCATCTCTAAATGCAAAAATTGCAACTAACTCATCACCTCAAAGATCCAATGGATCAAACAATAATTGGGAAGTACTGGAAGTCAAAGTAAAGGTAAATGAAAGGTCCCCTAATGAAGATGAAGCAAGTGTGGGTGAGTTTCAATGAAAGAAGATGATACACATAAATATTGGGACAAAAAACCCAATAGTCTTGGAACTTCCTAAAGATTGTATGGATAATGCCATAGATTTGCAACTGGAAGAGAATGCAAGATAAGTATCAATTTTGTTCTCCCTAAAAAGAAAAAAGAGCCCCATACCTTTTACGAGTTGCATTAGTTTTTATAGTCCATTAGAGATTGAGGAAACACATAAAATAAGTATAAAGGTGAGTTTGACTTCCTGAATTATGTTCTATCTAATGAAGGGGTTTCCTATTGGACAACATTTCATCATCAAGCCTTTTTCACACAAGAAAAAGATTAAGGTCCAATCCCCCAAAGACAAGCTTGAGAAAAAGTGGAGAATCCTCCATCCAATCAATTAAAGTGGAACACCTAGTACTCATAAGAGGAATCATAAAGAACAAGAAACACAAAAACAAGAGAAAGTTCCATATGTACTAGAAAGATTTATACATTGTCAAGGAAGATGTCAGTAACAATTATTACCTTTTGTGCACCATGGAAGGTGAAGAGTTTGGCAAAATTGTTAATGCCATTCATCTTTAAAGAAATATTATATCTAAAAACTTAAAGTACAAAATGAAATAAAATATGCATTACATTATGTTCATCTCACTCCATTGTGTATTAGGTGATTGTTCTTTTTCAATGTCCATCTCAATAGGCTCATCATAGGTTGCTAGTATATATGATGTCTTGACAAGGTCACAAGATATCTAGCTTATCATACAACATTTATTCCCCTACACTCCTAATAATTTAAATGGATCAACTTTGAGTTTTAAATTGATCTTTATCTTAGCCCTCCTCATTTTCTAGCTATATACACATCAAGTAATCAAGCCTACAATACTATCTAGAAGCTAACTATAAAGTGTCCCCAATTCTCCTCAACAAGGGGGAAGTCTTAGAATCTAGTAAGTACCCATTTGGTTTCATCTAAGCCCTTACTTGCTTTACCTAATCTTTGGTGATGATTCCTTTCTTCTTCCTAGTGTGGGGCTAGGTTAAGGGGGTCCAATACTCCAAAAATAAAAAGTTAAAAGAAAAAAAGAAAGGAATCATTACACAATGTCTATACCCTTGAGCCTGGACCTCAATTGAAGTTATGAAGGTGACATTCAAAATTGTTGAGTTATTTGTAGCTTCAATCAGATAACGTATTACCAAATAGCATGATCGAATGATATACATCGTCTGCAGTCTAAACGACGATTAGTAATTGTTGTCATCGATGAAACTGACTTCACTAGAAACGGTGATTGTAGGAGTCACACCTGTGATAGGCGTGACTCCTTGAGGAGTCACGTCTATCACAGATGTGACTCCTACAGTCACTAACATATATATATCAATGTCTTTGCCCAGCAATACGATGAATCGACACAAAAATCAGAAGTGTATGAGAAGTAGAAATTGCATCTAGAAAAACAAAAGATAGTAATAAATTAACTCTGCAATACAAATATCCAACCTTCAGAAAATATCCAAATCAGAGATTATAAGTTCGATTTGAATTTACATGGTATCAGAGCCAAGTTAAGCAGAATTCGGGCAGAAAATTAAACTTGAGAAATTTAGATTTAATACATCCCATTTCTCAAATGGCAGCAGCAATCCGATTCGAAGACAGATTGGAATGAGGAAATAACTTCTCATCATGGAAATTCAGAATTATGATGATACTAAAAGAAAATAAAGTTGATTCATTTGTGAGAGAAAATAAAACAGAACCAGAGAATGATCCTGATAAAATGACATGGATTGAAGGAAATGACAAAGCCATGAAAATCATAGTTGATGGAGTTAGAGATCATATCATGCCGATTCTGACAAAACACGAGACTGCATATCATATGTTTAAGTCACTTGAAAGCAATTATGAAATTAATAACTCCAACAGAACCTTAGCCCTAAAGAGAGAAATAAATCATATAAGTATGAACAAAGGAGAATCTATCAATGCATACTTTATGAGAATATATGCACTAAGGGATCAACTATCAACACTTGAGTAACAAATTGAAAGCAAGGAACTAACACTTATTTCCCTAGATGGTCTCCCAAATTCCTGGGAAACATTTGTTCAAGGCATTAGTGCAAGGTCCAAATTTCCAAAATTTGACCGCCTAAGATCAGACTGTCTTCAAGAAGAATCTAGACAGACAAAGAAAGGGTCAAAACAAAAAAATATAGATGAAGATCTTCATGTTCTAAATACAAACTCTCACAAGAAAGAGAAGAAGAAACACTTCAAGAAGAGGAAAAATCATCACGGGAAAGGTTCATTCAAGAAAGACATTTCTCGCATCCAATGTTTCAGATGCGACCAATATGGACACTATGCAGTTAGATGTCCTGACAGAACCAAGCAACAAGCATCTTATGCCAAAATAAAGGAGCATGAATCCGAGAAATATGTATTCTACTCTGCACTTTCAAACCAAGTAACAAATAAATCCAACACCTGGGTTATAGATTGTGGTTCATCAATACACATCATAGGGTTCAGGGAACTACTAGACACCATGGTAGAAGAGACTAACGAAGAAGTAACAATTGGAGATAACTCTGTACATCTAGTCAAGGGTGTTGGCACATGCACCCTCAAATTAAAGACTGACATCTCCATCCAACTTACTGGAGTATTGTTTGTCCCAAGCATCAAAAGAAATCTAGTCTCCATATCTGCACTTGAAGATAATGGATATAGGGTGACCTTTATGGATAGCAAAGTATTGGCATGGCCAAAGAATTCTACTATTAAGAAAGCCAAAACCATAGGTCATAGACAAGGGTACTTGTACGAGTTATGTACAGAATCAAATCTAGCCCTAATTCATGAAACTGCAGACTCTAATGAAATATGGCATAGAAGACTAGGACACCTAAATTTTCGTGCCCTATCTTCTATGGAAAGACTAGTTATAGGGTTACCCAAACTCAAACAATATAATTCAGGGGTATGTAAGGGGTGTGCCTTAGGAAAAAATACAAAGGGGTCCTTTCAAAATAGTTCTAGCAAAACAAATAACGTATTAGAACTAGTTCACTCAAATTTATGTGGACCCATGTCTGTACCCTCCTTAGGTGGGTTTCTATACTATGTAATCTTCGTTGATGACTTCTCCAGAAAGACATGGATCTATTTTCTTAAATGTAAAGAATCACAAGAAATCCTTAAAAGATTTAAGGAATTCAAATCCATTACTGAAAACTCTTCCGGGAGAAAAATCAAAACCTTAAGAACAGATAATGGGAGTGAATACACTTTAGACATTTTTAAAGACTTTTGTAAAAACACTGGGATTAAGAGGGAGTTCACTGTACCTTATAATCCTCAACAAAATGGAGTTGCAGAAAGAAAAAATAGAACCATTGTAGAAGCTGCTAGGGCTATGTTATTTGATCAGAATATAGACACTTCACTTTGGGCAGAAGCATCTAGTACTGTTGTATATATACAGAACAGATGTCCTCACTCTCATATTGATGACAAAACTCCTGAAGAAGCCTTCACTGGTACAAAACCAAACATTAGTCATTTAAGGATATTCGGTTGTCTTGTTTACATTCATGTGCCCAAAGAGAAAAGAACTAAGCTAGAACCTTCTGGGAGAAAAGGCATCTTTGTAGGCTATAGTCAAACATCAAAAGCTTATAGAATATATATACCTGGTCAAAGACAGATTGAACTAAGCAGAGATGTGATTTTTGAGGAAGACATAGCTTTCAAAAGAGCCAGAAATTATATCGAGACAGAAATTCAAACTTCCAACTCAGGCATAGAAGAGGATCTTACACCTGAGTTTCAGAGGGAGTATACTGAGGAAGATGTAAACCATGAACAAATCACATCACTAGGAAATCCCAAGAAAAGACCACTCTAGGCCACCAAAACAATGGAAGAAGCTAAAAATTATGCCACTCCATCAGGGACTTTTAGGGAAAGCACAAGACCTAAGAGATTCTCTAGTTATGTAGCTTTAATGAGTGAATTCATTAAATTAGAACCTTCTAGTGCTATAGAAGCTCTTAAGCACCAAGCATGGAAGGATGCCATGACAAAGGAGTATCAATCCATCCTGAAGAATGATGTGTGGGATATAGTACCTAGACCAAAAGGGAAATTTGTTGTTTCTTCAAAATGGCTATTTAAAATCAAACATGCTGCAGATGGCAGTATAGGGAAATACAAAGCAAGATTTGTAGCCAGAGGATTTTCACAAAAGGAAGGAATTGATTACGACGAAACCTTCACTCCTGTTGCTCGATATACATCAGTTAGGGCAGTTCTAGCTATTACAGCAGCCAAAGGGTGGAAAGTCCATCAAATGGACGTAAAAACTGCTTTCTTAAATGGAACCATTGAAGAAGAGGTTTACTTAGAGCAACCCGAAGGATTTGAGATTCACAATGCAAGATCCCATGTATGTAAATTAAAGAAAGCTCTATATGGACTTAAACAGGCCCCCAGAGCCTGGTACGAAAGAATTGACAGTTACCTCTTGAGATTAGGCTTCTCAAAGAATGATGCAGATCCAAATCTCTACTTCAAACAAAGCAAAGGTGATATGTTAATATTGATATTATATGTTGATGATCAATTGATTACAGGAGAAGATCACCTTATTGATCAGTGTAAGAAAGATCTAGCTTCAGAATTTGACATGAAGGATTTAGGTCTATTACACTACTTCCTTGGACTAGAAGTATGGCAGAAATCAGACTGTATTATTCTAAACCAAGGGAAGTACACAATTGATATATTAAAGGTTTGGTATGATGGAATGTAGACCTATGTCTACCCCCATGGAAACAAATCTTCATAAATTGAAGGAAGCAGCAGTAGATTCTCCGTTGGCAGATCCCACTCTTTACAGATAGATAATTGGATCCTTGATGTATTTGGTCAATATCAGACCTAATATTTGCTATGTTGTAAATGCCTTAAGTCAGTTTATGTGTGAGCCCAAGGAGATACATCTTGTGGCTGTGAAGCATATAATGAGATACCTTCAAGGTACTCTAAATTATGGCTTAAAATATGAAAAGGTTGACTTAGATCTACATGGATTCATAGATTCAGATTGGGCTGGAAGTGTAACTAACCGGAAGAGCACCTCCGGATGTTGTTTCAATTTAGGGTCAGTAATGATATCATGGATCAGCAGAAAACAGTCTTCAGTTGCTCAGAGTTCTACAGAAGCCGAATATATTGTAGCTTCTATGGCTGCTAGAGAGGCAGTATGGCTTAGAAAACTGCTTGTGGGATTATTTGGTAAACCTCTGAAACCAACTATCATCCACTGCGACAATCAAAGTTGTATTAAGCTATCCGTGAATCCAGTATTCCATGATAGATCTAAACATATTGAGATTCCTCATCACTATGTGTGTGATATGGTGGAAAGGAATGTGATTCAGTTGGAGTATATCAGTACAGGAGATCAAACTACAAATATTCTTACCAAACCACTCCTCAAGGTAAAAGTTGAATACTTCAGGAAAAATCTTGGTATGACTGAAATGTAAAATTCTAATTGATTTGTACTAATATATTAAAGATGTTTAATGTGTAAACATCTTGTGTCATATGTGTGATTCTATGACATTATGGGCCTACCCATTCTGTGTTTATTTCTAAAAGGTGACGATCTTTTGGATAATCTACACTTGTACCTAACATTATAAGGTGACGATCTTATAATGTTCATTAGATTGATATCATGTGACTTGATATTGGTATGAATCATGGAGTTATCATGATTAAGTTATGGTAGACATTATGTGACTTAATGTCAGTGCACATACCATAACTGGGATATATAAGGAGAATGTAATGTTCTCAAGTATAGTATATCCTTTAGTATCACGAGGTAGGTGATGCTACGTATCACGAGATAGGTGATACTATATATATCATGATTTATGTGATATTAAATTACTTTGAGTAATTCATTACAGATCAGATAATTGATATTCACAGAGATTATTGTTATATTGTTATCTTCCCGAGCTAAGAGGGAGTGTTGAGTTATTTGTAGCTTCGATCAGATAACGTATTACCAAATAGCACAATCGAATGATATACATCGTTTGCATTCTAAACGGCGATTAGTAATTGTTGTCATCGGTGAAACTGACTTCATTAGAAACGATGACTGTAGGAGTCACACCTGTGATAGGCGTGACTCCTTGAGGAGTCACGTCTATCACAGATGTGACTCCTACAGTCACTAACATATATATATATATCAATGTCTTTGCCCAGCAATACGATAAATCGACAAAAAAATTGAAAGTGTATGAGAAGTAGAAATTGCATCTGGAAAAACAAAAGACAGTAATAAATTAACTCTACAATACAAATATCCAACCTTCAGAAAATATCCAAATCAGAGATTATAAGTTCTATTTGAATTTACAAAAATAAAAGGAGTATATAAGAAAAGAACATACACAACCAAGTTAGGTGAAACAACCAAGCGTCTTGCCCACCTTCGAAAAGCCATCCTTGCTAAGGACACTTTCCTTTACCCCAGACTTGATCTACTATCCATCTTAGATATAAGTCTAGAAAGTGCTTATAAAAGTTTGTTACTTGTTGATGTCTAGTGTTAGTCTAATGGTTGGTCTATATCAGGATCAATCTTTGGCCCTTTGTAAATTTATTTTAGATCACCCATTCCATTTCCTAGATCTTAGAAACTTACTAAGTGGTCTATATACTAGTCAACCTACAATCCACTAAGACAAAAATCCTATAAAGAGAAATCACAATGATCATAACATATCCATATCATGCAATAAATAAAATTATGTCAAATAAAGTCGTGAGGGAAAATTAATGAATTCTAATAACTATATAAGTCCATTATCCATGTATAATGCATCCATACTATGCCCATAGTACATCCATACATATCCATCATGCATACATCATAAAGCTAGAAAATACACAAACTAAAAGAAGAAAAGCATAGTAATTATCCACATGTGTACATCCATAAATAATAAAGTCTAAATTCTAAGTCATCCATGTGCACAAAAGGAAAGTAATGCATACAAAATCAACCATGACAAGGTACAAGGATATACCAGTCTCAATAATCAAAACATGTCAATACATGTATATCAATCAATGTATGAGTACAAAGGTCCCATTAGGGGAGGCATATGCATAAAAAATAAATCTATAAATCTCCCCATGCAAGGAAGCAAGTCAAATTTGTGAAAGAAAAACTAGGAAGACCAAAATGCATCCAATCATCCCTAAGCCCTTGACTACTCGGGACTCCTAATCCTTAGTCATATGCCACTCTTAATTGTATCTAATCATGTTAGAGTCCTCTCCCTTTATCCTTGTGTCTAATAGTGGGTGGGTGTCTTGGTTCATGAATGAGAGAGTGTAGGATGTCACAAACTACCTCTTAGACCTTCAAAGCCCCTCAAAATCATGTTCTCTCGCTCTAATATGTGAATCCTAACTCTCTGAGACATGATCTCCTTGCCAGTATAGTGAACAAGGTCAAATTATGTGTTAAAGTATTGTGAGAAAATTCAAATCAAATATTAAAAGAGCAAGTGAAAGGAAAGAACTAAAATCAAAGTACTCACAAGGATCAACAAGCTACCAAGAGGGGTCACTCACTCTCATTTGCTCCTTTGTCAATTGAGTGAGGGGTAACATCTATTGAGGAGGAGCCTACTACAATGGCGCTTGCTATTATGTTGCCTCTCCCTCCCTCCCTCCCTCCCTCCCCTTCTTCTCCTCAACCTCAGTATTGTAGCCATCCCTCTCCTCCAACTCACTCCCTCCTTGTCTGTAACAACTCCCCTCCCTCCCTCCCCCTCTCATATTTTTCTCCTCAACCTCAATATTGTAGTCATCCCTATCCTCTAACTCACTTCCTCCTTGACTATGACAACAACTAGCTAATGAGCCTAGTGGCTAGATTGTTGTCTCTGTCATGGTCCCTATGCTCCAACCTATTTGAGTCCTCCCATGGAACTACTATAATGGGAACCCTAGGAGTAAGCGGATAGCAATGAGTTGTACCTAATTGAATTTTAGTAGACTCCTAGATAGATCTATAATATATAACCACTACAGGTAGCTCTACTGGCAAAACCTCCTTAAAATGTTTTAGGACCCACTCAACTAGGTCAATCTCCACTACCCTATGCCTATTTGATAGGAGTTTCTCTCCTACAAATAGTGTGCATTGCATCATCACCTAGCCATATACCATCCATCTCCATGTATGGAATAGTAATCATATCAACAATTGATCAAACTTGCCATTGTCCCTGTTGTTGTGTCAAAATGCCCCACCATATGCCACCTCACAGCTCTATGAATTGATGATCTAGAATAGGCATAAGTTGGTAAAGTTAAATGTTCTAAAAGACCCAACCCATGGTCAAAGTGAGGTGCCTAAATAATTATGCTCTGAATCACACAATCTTATAAAAATCATGATACATACGTGCTAAAATGTTGACACCCCATGCAAGAACTCTCCCTTGCACCACCAACTGAATAACCAGAGCCCAAACCCAAACAAGAATGTGTGCTTTCTTGTTGTTAGATAGTCTAGAGGTAATGAAGCCAATAATCACCTTTCTCAAAGGTATGATATCTATATTTAGGACTAATTTCAACTAAATCCCTATCCTCTCTCACAAGTCTGCATTCCCCATGTGGGCAACCCATGAAATCCACTGTGTCTTAGAGGTCCAATCACTCAAGACAAAATGATTCACATAGATGGGAACACCCAAATTTTGGTAGACATTAGACAATTGATAGTCCACTCTCTTGCAACACCAAGAAATTAGAAGGTGTTTTGATCAACATCCAAATACATAAGAATGTTGTAAATTTGGCTTGAACAATATATAATCAAAATTTGCGGAACTTTGTCCAACCCATCTTGTCATAGAATATCCAATTTGTGGGAGGAAGCTCATCTAAGACATGAGAAAGTCATAACTTCTCCTTGGTGGTGTTCCACCTAATGTATGGATCCTACTAGATATGGTTCAAACTTTCGTAGAAAGCTCCCAAAAAAAATTATAAAACCCCTCGAAAAACACAAAAAATGAACAAAATCAATGAACCAAAAATCAAAAGTTCAAGTTCACTATTCTAAATCACCCCTTTTAACAAGAAACCATCTTGAAACTGCTTAGGCTATCCCTTAGCCACCCTGATGATTCTATCATTGCTTGAGTAGTTCCTTCATTGGTAAAATAAGAGATTCATTGCCAAATTGGTGATCCTACCTATGAGCCAACAAAAGGAAAAAAAAATTGACCAAAAAGCTCAAAAATAAATGTGAAAGAAAAAATGAAAACATCCTCTTATTCCTAACCTAGACGTCTACCCATTGATCTTAACAACCCTAAATTTAATGGCCAAATACTTGCAAATTTGACAAAAAACAAAACTAGGGATAAAACTATTTTTCTCAAGTTACACACCTATGTTTCCACTTGAGCTAGTGCACTCGCCATCACTGTGATCCTTGCATCAAAACCTCTATGTAGACCATAATTTCACCCAAATCTATTATGATCCATCTAGAGCTTAGTTTTCTCTCAAATAAACAAGCACAAATGAATTTTAAAATGACCTAAGTTGAGTTCATAAGCTAGGCTTTAGTTTTGTGACATGTCATTTTCTACTTGCAAGTCCTCTAGGTGAGCTGACACAATTATACATTATATCCCTACCTAGATAGTATGTCCCTTTCTATATGTTTTTATGTCCCTTTGTCTATGTTTTTCACAAATTTGAGTTAATTTTATACTTAGGATACACTTGAGTCATGTTTTCTTCTTTATCTTACAAGTTTTGAATGAGTGATAGGAGCTCATGGTGAAGGTAGTATTTCTTAAAACTCACACCAACAATAAGTACTCTTGTCTATGTTTTCATTGCTAGTCATATTTTTGAAATTACTCCACATTGCACATGATCTTTTCTTCATTTTGGTAGGTCTAGATGTGAGACAACAAGAAAGGTGAGTTTATGTAAGGGTTGAGGTCCCACATGTTTATTTTGGCAAGTGACAGCTACTCATTCATGTAGACTACCTTTCCTGCGGGACTAAATATGTAAGTTCCTAAAAACAAACAAGCATACATGGCAAGTCCAATGATGACCCGATGGCCCAGCACACAACCCATGTGACATGATTCAAATATTTTTGAGCTACTAATCCTAATTAATGAGAATGCCTAGTCATCTTTTAGGAGCCCCTTTTTTCCTTTGACTTCATGTTTGTTGATCATTTACCTAACACTCATGCATTGTCACCTTTGAAAATTGCCTTTTGACTCCTAATTGATAAAATTGCCCACTTTGAATTGAACCGCCCCAATGATTCTACAATTACACAGGTAAATTTGTATCACCTCAATTATTCCATTACTATTAAATAGGTGATTATACTATTTAAATTTATGTGTGAACTTCTTCATGCAACCATTTGGGCACTATTTTTATTTTGAGAACTCTGTCAATTGATCTTTGAATGCACCCAACATGTCTAAACCCCACTCTCCACTAATTTTGGATTCTAGAGCATTAATAGAGTTGTTTTTATAATTTTGGGAGTCTTCTCTCATAATTTTGAAGCTTCTTCAACATATGCTACCATTTTTTGCACTAGCAACAACTTATTTAATTTCTTACCATTGTTCAAAGAGAGAGGTGCCATTATTTTTGAGTTGTCCACAACTCTTATAGCAACATTATTACAATTTGCCATTACCACACAACCTCTAGGCCCGTTATTCAATTATAAATCCAACAAGATTCCAACAAACAACACCCAAGTTCATCCTGCATTAACAATCTTTTGTCTTTAGTACTCTTTTACTTTATTTTCTCTTATTTCTCCCACCATCACAAGGAATTCCCTTCAATAGAGAGTAGGAATAGGAAGGCAAAGCTGGATACCTAAGGACAAAAATGAAATACCACATATTCTCAACATCTTGAATTATTTGTATTTTAAGTGTGGGATTTATTTGCTTCCATTTGTGATTTTTAAGAGTAGTTTGTTAATTGTAAAAGTAGAATAGTTTGTAAGAGTACATTAAATTATCCACAATTCTTCTCCAAGTCTACATCACTCCATTGTAGTTCCTTGGATTTAGGAAGAATAATAGTTTATTTCATTAGATTAGTTTGTTTTGTAAATCTCTATTTCATGACAGATGACACACCCTTCTTAGAAATCAACAAAAACAAGCACTTAAACCAACAAGCAACCATTTAGTTTTGAACAAGCAATCACCAAATTGATCCAGAGAACAAATAATCACAAAACAAAAGAAATACACAGTTATTTCCTTGCATTATTGAGAAATTAGTAGGTTGTACTATTTTCTCTTATTTTATAAAAGTTATTTTTAACAAGATGAGATTGAAGAAAACATCTAGGTTAATTCATTGTTCACCTATTCTTTTAAAATCATTGTTTGAAGTGTATTTTATACAAAGGAAAAACAAAAGGGATACTTGTTGATTTTAGATTTAGGTCATTAATCTATTCAATTTAAGTTGTTCTAGTTGCATGTGAATCATCCAAAAACATGAAAAGAGCAAAAAGACTAGTTACATCGATATAAATTTTAGTATTTATTAATTAGATAAATTGTTAGTTATTTGCATATTTAAAAGACAAAAACACAAAATCATAGATTAGATTTATTTTATTTGATTATGTATTGCTTATTTAGCACCTCATTTAATTCACAAACTTTATTTTGTAAGTAGTTGATTCATCCAAGAACACAAAATGATAACATAATAACTTAGGACCCTTTCATTTAAGTTGAGCATGCTCCAAAACTTAGTCTCAAAAGTCGTACATTCAACAAGCAAACAAGAAAACATCCAACCAAGCACAAAAAAACCAAACCTTTAACGAATCACAATCAATCAAAAGCATCCCAACCAATGCTCTAAGGAAATCTTTATTCACATCTTCTCTCTTGGCCATATTTAGCATATCACACTCATGTGTCTCAAGATTAGGGAGGATTAGATAGAGGTCACCTTAAGAGAGTTAAGGGAAAACTCACCTCTTGAATTCAACGAAGAAGAACAATCCCAAGCTATACAAAAAGCCCAACAACAAAATAATCAACAACTAGCTATTGAGTTAGCCCACCTAGAAGCTATATTTGAGATAGAGGCTCTCCATCTCGATGTATTCCTTCATAAAGAGTGTGTTGGGCAATGGAGTGTTGAATTCTAGGAAACAACAGAGCAAGGGTTTTATCTATGTAATTTTATTACTCATCTAGACTCAAAAATCTCAAACATGGCTTTGAAGGAGTGGATATCCAAGCTTTATTGTCATATGAGTATATATTACTACATGTTGCATCTAAACTTCCTTTGACCTAGATGGAGCCACTCCTAGTTTATGCATCTTGTGGTGATTTTAGGGTCCTTAACAAGGAACTCCTTGCAATCAATTGCCATGTGTAGAATCTCTCGTTGTTTTGTCAAGACACTCTCAAGGTGGTGTTGAATCTTCAAGTTGTGCCCATCAACATGGGTCCTGTAAGTTATGAGTGATTTTACTCCACTTCTAGACAACAGTTCAGTGTTGTGTGTATCTAAAAGGTAGGAACAAGTGCATGGTGTGAAGTTCCCATAGCTAGTGGATGGTGCTAGAGAAAACATTTGGGTCTCATTTGTAGTTCCTACTAGTGGTCAACCAATTGGCAAGTAGGGTGTGGATAAATAAGGTATCACTAAGTCTTAAATTTTATGCCCTAGTTTTTGTGTAGGTATCTATTATACTATTTAACTTGATATGGTTTTAAGTTATAAGTATTTCATCTTCAACCTAATTTTAATTACATAGTAATTATTGTTTTATAAACCATTAATAATGTTAATAATGTTGTGTATCTTTTCAAATAAGACTTATATCCTCTCTATAATAATGTAAATGCTTGATGTATGAGCTTTTTTCTATTTAATTTTCTTTAGAATAAGCCCTCTATACAACTCTAAATTATTTAAAAAATAATTAATTATAATTAACCTTTTAAAATTTGTATAAACTTAAATATAAACAATTTTGAAACTAAAGAAAGTTGAGTGATTCAACATAATACCAAGTGCTTCCAACTCACAATACATAAGCACTACACCAAATGTCACCAAGTTAGAGTGGAATAACCCTTATTATTATAAACAGAAGTATTCCACACTAAGAGTTAAAGCCATGAGACATGCCAACTAAAATGGCATTCCCATATGCCATATGTCATTTAAAGAAGCTGAAATTAGTAAGCCAACTCCAAATTTTGGAGAAATGCTTTTTGCCAAAAAGGGACAAAAAGAACAACAAAGCGATGGACACAAATGCATTGACATACAATCCTTTTTCTCTCCCTTTCATACACTAGAGGCAAGTTGCATATGCATATTAAATAAATTAATAATATTTCCTTGTACCGGCCTTACCAGTCAAAGCTTCAAATAAATTAATAGTAATAGTTTCTTTGTACCGGCCTTATAAGTCAAAGATTCGAAATAGATGGAGCTAGTGTTTGTTCGTGTGAAGAGACATGGACGCGTTTGAAGCGAAGTTAAAAAGGACAAAAAGCAAAAGGCCGTTTGGAAATATTTACACCTACGTTGTGGACCAATAAAGCACAAGTCAAATTATAATAATATAAAAAAAATTGTTTAAACGATGTTTTAGGGCATTTAAAATTCTCTTTTGACCAAAGAGAATACCTACCTTGTAAATCTAAATCATCTCTCTTTTAGTATTCATTCTTTTTCATAAAACTATTTGTTAATATTAAGGGGAATCACTATGAGGAACTAGTGGGATATCTTGGTAGATGCCATTGTGTTCTTAGTTGGCAATGTTACGAGGATTTTTATTCTAGTTTTAGGAGGGTGTAAAACTTATTAAAGGATTGTAGTTTAAGTGGTTAAGTATAATTGATTAGGATGATGATATACTTAATTATTTCACCATCTATCAAGATTCAAATTCCTTGGAGGTGCAATATAAGGTGTTGGCACCCCACTTGGTGTTGTGAATTATCATGCTTTCATGCTTTGTAATCCCTTGTTTAGAACCGATTGAGTCATCTACCTCTAGGGTTTGTTTCTCTAGGCTTGGGATGCACGTGTTATGTGTCTTGGTGGTGTGCTTGTGTCTCTTGGGAGTTGTCTCTATCCCTGGGAATCATGTTTTTGGCCTCGAGTTGTAGCTTCGTTGGGCCTTCATGGCTATCTGCAAGGTAACTCTAATTCTTGTGATTTTGCCTTAAGGAAATTTCATGCCTCACACCAAAATTCAAGTTCTTTGCCTATGCATGGACCCATGTGCACTTTTCTTCTATTTTGTTGTTAACTTCCTACCACCAATTGCTTAGTAACTTAAAGCACGTAGGCTAAATATTTTGTGCTATCATCACCACTTTGCCTAATCACACTTACCACTTATGCATGTCATCGCTAGCCCTGTGGTCTCGGCCCCCAAACATGCCCTTCTCGGCCTTTGTCTCGTAGCTCTACTTTAAACCCAAACTTGAGCACACGTTAAACTACTTTGCATTTGGCTTCTTGCATATGTGTTTGCAAAAGCTTTAAGTCCACAATAGTTATAAACCTAACAAACTTTATTGATTCTAGTCAAGTGGTGGTTTGAAGTCTGTGATTCCATACCTTTGTTTAGGGCTCACTCCAATGTTGCCACATGGCATCCTCCATGTGCTCCATGTGTCTCTTCCTTGTAGGGTCTAAGATTCTTATGTTTCATTCTAGATGTCAAATGCCTAGTCAACTACTTTTATCTCAGCATCTCACATTCATGAGCTTATCTTTTGGATTTTAGAGTTTCCTATGGACCCAAGCTTGTGAGTAAACTTCAATATATAATTTCCTCAGTTCCATCTCTTAACTAGTTTGGTGTTTGCTTGTATCTTGTTCTACTCCAATGTTGCCACATGGCCTCTTTAGCGTGCTCCATGTGTCACTCCCATGCGGGCTCTAAGCTTCTTATATTCTACTCCAAACTTCAACTCACTGATAAACCATGTTACATCCCCCTTCTCACATCCATCTAGTTCAAAGTTTCAAGTCCAAGGGGATTTTAGACCCAATTTCCCTTATGCATTACTAGTTGAGTGGAGATTTGAAGTTTTGGACCATAACTTTGATATTTGTGCAACTATTTTCCTTGTGATTTCTCTTGTGAGCTTGAGGTTATTTTGCAATGGACATATGGCAATGGCAAAGTCATATATATTGGTCCTCTAAACTAATGGCATTGCACAATGTGTCTCTTGATTAGTGGTGTCTTGTGGGCCCAATCTTTCATACCATGGTGTGACTCCTCTCGATGGCTTATGTGCACCACAATAAATGGGTGCCCACCACATATCACCTTTAGCAATAGTAGGCCCAATCTATTCTCAGTGGCAAATGCCTTATCCCTACAACATATCTATGAATGCTAGGTGGCACCTACATGGAATGGTAGTGGGCCCATCATGTTTTCTCATAGACTTAGACTTTTCAACATGACCATGTATCCCTATCAACATACGCCACGTGATGAGTTTCTGCTAGCCAACAACTAAAGTCCCCCTAGAGAGCATTTCTTGAAGTGTGCATCTCTATTGGATCACCAAGCACCAACCATGTGATGCTTGGGGATTCCACATGGTTGACTATGATCTTCTCGAGCTTCAAATGGTTTAACCACCCTGCCTGTTGTTGTTCCAATTACACTAGTAAACGTCATTTTAGGATTTTTCCCCACTAGTGTTGAAATCTAATGGTCTTTGGGGCCATGCCTATGGATTCTTTAGATTATGATCGACATGAATGCCCTCTCTTGGTCACCATCAATGCATTTATGACCCTTTCAATGGTGGTTCATTTCTACTAGGCAACATTTTGGTGATGCCCTGACCATGTTTTGTGTACCCTGAAGTTGGAATTTTCTTCCTATCATTGGCAACAATATAAATTTAGTGACCTCCTAGAGCTCTTCCTTGCACCTTAATTAAATGATTGGATGTGGTGTTCACTTGTGGGGCCGTGTGTAATACTGGAACCATGTGCAAGCTTAATGCAAGGTATTTTGAGCTATTCAAGCATCCTTATGGGGGCTACAATGTATTCATTGTTGGATGTGATTGAGGCATGGCTCAAGGTGGATTTTGCATGATGTATAGGTGCCCCATGTTGTTGCATCTTACTAGATTCATGTGGGAAGGGTTATACTCTGCTACAAGGAATGTACATGTATGCATTAACTTTTGATATGGCTACAAGATGGGGTCTCATAATGTTGAGGTCATTTTGCACTCAATGAAGAAGTTACCCATGATTTTTAGTACCCTACAACTAATCTAATATAGATTTTCTTATTGAACAAGTGTAATTATTTTCCAACAGCTATGTAATGACTATGTCAGTGCTTGAAGGCTAATGTGCTATGACTATATTGCTTATCCTCTATACCTATGGATTGAATTGTAATGAATTGTGATGCTATATAAACTTATCTTTATGTTGTTATTAAATTGATGGCCAAGTTGTTAGCTTAAGGGTTGTGACCTATTGTAAATCCTCTGGGTCTTATCAAAATTTTCTTTGGAATCAACACTTGCATATCCTATTATGTTGTCTCTTAAATTTAGTTTTTTGTAAGCTCATGAAAAGGAATACAATGCATATTTATGTTTATGTAATGGTGTCTCTATGCTAACTAGATGCTTTCAGCATGTGACATGTTATTTCCATGCCTGAAATCACATTTGTTGATTTCATGACTGTTGATGGCCAGATTAACACATGCAACATAGGTAGAGTGAAAATCACCTTACCACTCTTGAAAAGACAATTGATCTTAGGATCAATCACCTCCAAGGTCCTAGGGGTTGGGTCACAATTGTACTATGCAAACTTAGTGGTCAATATGGTATGTTTATTCAAGGGGCCTGGTATGAACTAAATCAATTCATATTGGTTCTTGTCTAAGTCCTACTCTACTGATGTGTAAAAAAAGAACAACAGATGTTAAGGTTATGCAAAAAATATGGTGAGCACTTTCAACAACAATTCTTAATAATGAAAACCTGAGAAATATGATTAACCTATAATGTTAAGATCAGTTTGTAACTCTACCATTCACATTACATGTACAAGATTCTAAGGAAATTTGATGAGAAACAGAGATGAATACATACAACCATTGTATTTCAAACGCAAGTTTATATATTAAATCCACAACTCATTCACATATGATTGATCATTAACATCCAATATTTCATCAAGCAACCAATTATACATAAAAATATTTAGGCACTGCACCATGCATGAACAGATAAATTTGAAGATGTCAGAACCATTTTATTGAATTTGAAAAGATGCTACAATCCCAGCAAGATGTTACACTAGAACCTGGTTCTCTTCTTCAAATGTCTCTTTCTAACTACTAAACTCTAAAAAGCAAATCTAAGTCTAAAACTTATGAAATTTTAACCTGAATGAAAGATGGTCGATCCCCAATACAAGATAGGCACAGGCCTTTAATGGGGTCATGGGAACGCAAAAACCTGAGATTAGAACTGAAGTTGACTTTCCCAAAAGTAACCATGCAATACTTCTTTGTTCACTTTTCCTCATGCAACCTAAGAAAACTAGAAGATGCTTTTCTAATTTTGGACCAAAGTCATGCAAACACTCTAATTAATACATGCAACATATACACTCACTCAAAATTGGGAGCCACTTTATAATTGTAGTGGGATCCTCTTACAATGCCTTAAAAGAATAAATTGAGTTGAATTCAAACACATTATTAGTCCTTCTGGAAATAGAAATGAAGTTTTAGTTTGAAATTTCTAGAGTAGAAGTGCCCTTGGCACTCTTTGTTTGTATTCTTTTAAAGCTTCTAAGCACTTATTTAATCGGTCTCCATCCGATCCATCCAGCCAATTCAACCTAAATTTAGAGTTTTCAAAATCCTCTTGTGCATAATCTATCTATGTTTTCATCATTTGGATATCCTTTTCAATAACCTTGAAGTTGGTTGTAACTTCTAAACATTGATCTAGAGTAGTATTATCAAAATTTATAGCCTGATTTAATTCTTCTTCCATTTTTCTCAAGAGGCTTTCCTTAATATAATCTATTGTGCCCAACCTTTGTCCTTCTAATTGTACCAATTCTGGACGAATGACATGAACTACAAAATCCTCAAAATTACCCTTACCCTGATTTACCTCTTTTTGTGCTTGTAGGATCTTTAGTTTATGCTCAATTATTAGATCAAATTTAAAGGCTATAATATCGATACACTTCTTTACATAGTCAGGCTCTTCATCTTGCAAGATGCCTTTAGCCTTTAATTCGGATAGGGCTATTTTATCCAAGGCTTGTAATTCTAGGAGATTTTGTTTATACATGCCCTCTTCATTCCTTATGCCTTGCATAAATGAATCTATCTCTTGTTCTACTAAAAGAGCTCTTTGATGCTATTGGCATCTTTGATCCAAAACTTTGTTAGCCTCCTCCAAAAACTTAGAAACCCAATTATCAATTGCATGTGACCTCTTCTTCATGATATGCAAGGAGTCTACCTCCTACTTAGTCATCAAAATTGGAACACTGGATGGAAGAGTGTCCTATTGTGACAAAGGGGTAATGAGCTCTTTGATAAACAACTTCATTTGTTCCAATTACTCTTTCAATTGTTCTTTGGTTTCTTTGTCTTTTTGCATCCTAGCACGACCACTATGTCCACTGCTGACCCTAAAGAAGCAATCTCTTCTTCCCTTGTCTGCTTGACGAAACTAACCCTAGATATTTAATAATCTATAATGGTGAGATCTCTATCATCCTTATCCACCATGGGTGTAGCTATCTCTGCTATCTTTTCCCCTAGTTCATTGATCCTTATAGTAGAGAGGGTTTTAGGATTCTTTGGAGTTCTACTTGAACTGTTATGGCTTGAATATCTAGTGGTTTGACCACTACCTTTTGCCTCTTTTCTAAGTTCAACTTGAGCCAAGTAGGCATAGCAAGATTTACTTGGGAACCCTAATCAATTTGTTCTGACAATTCTTTTTCCTTAGGCTATTCATCTTGATCAATAACTTTCTCACTTTGCATTCCTCTTTCAAGATGATTGTTTTGTTGGTGGGTCTCCTTGAGAATTTCTTCTTCAATAATACTTAGAAAAGGTTTCTCTATATGTTCAATCTCTTTATCAATTACCTTTGCAAGTTTATCCTTATCTTCCTCACTTAAGATATCCTCAACCTTATCCTCTACAGACACTTGTTCTTCATGTTGCTGATGTTCCATAGGAATATGTCTCGGTGGGCTAACTTGAGATTGACTTTTAATCATTTATTCAGGTGAATCCTTCTCTGTAAGTTCTTGCAGGCCTTCTTGCCCCATTGATGTTTTCTCATCAAGATCCTTTTGTGGAACTTCCTCTTTATCTGGACTTATACTTTATGGTTCTCCCAAGTGCATTGATCCATATTGGACCTTGTCATCTCCTTCAGATATTACTTTCACCTCATCTTGCATAAGTATTTTTTCATCTTTACTTTGCTTACGAGGAGAAGAAGCAATATGAAGTTGAGGGGAGTCCTCTTGTACCTCTATAATAGGGGAAATTAAAGGGCTCTACAAAATTTGTTCTCCCTTCTTCAGCTGCTCTATCACCAATTCTTTTGTGACTTTCTCGCCTTCCTGTTGTGCCTTGACTTCTACTCCTGTCTGAGCTTGTGAATGAGGTGGAGTGGTACATACAGGGTGAATGGGAGAGGGTGTCCTTTCAGGAGACGAGATTGATTTAACTCTCTTTTGTGGCCCCTTGAATGTTTGTATCTTGTACTAATGTTGGGTCAGGAAGTTGCCCAAGTGAAACTTGAGTAGGAAGAATTTGCATTAGAGGAGTGACCCCTATCCCTGCTACCACTCCTACATTAGGTCACATCACCCTTGGCTCCCCTCATCTTCTGTTTTCCTATTTCATTTTTGGCCTTCTTGTACACCTTAGGGTCTGAGGAAGACTCTATCCCTTGTTTCCTTTTCTTTTCTCTTTTCTCTTTTCCCTTGCCTAACTATGCAATCTTGGAAACTAACCAAGAGAAACTGAGATCTAGCACACCTTTGCTTATAGATTTAATAGATAAATCTTCCTTTAATGACAATCTATACTAGGGATTAGGTCATTGTCCAACCTTTTTAGGTCATATATTGGGTTAAGGATTTGACTGTCATCAAAAAGTTCTAGAGGAATGTCCTTGGTCTTGAAGGCTTTCATTTGAAAGGCAGTCATTCTATGATAACTTTTCTTTCTGACTTCAAAATCATCCTTGCAATTTGCCATAAATCTTCCAATGTTGGCTCATGATCATGAATTGATCATAATAACTTCTTGATTCTACCACTTGGATCCAAATTAGGCGAGGAGTAATAAGTCTTGAAGTTCATTGATGACAATTCTTCATCAAAGGCCTTAGCAGAAGTAATGTTTAAACACGAAGTAAAATCCTAAATCAAAAGGAAATTCACTCCTGGCTTGTGCTTATCTTGCAATTTCAAATGCACCTCAATCATTTGCCTAGAGAATTCTAACAATATTACCTTATCATTACAGTGTCTTGGTAATAGATAAGGGGATCCAAAAAGCCAACCACTCCGATGTAAGTTGACCTGGGAAATTAGATGAAGCATTGTCCCCATCCTTGAACTAATGTCATTGCCTCTACATACATCCCTGTGTTCATATATCATATCAATCTCCCAATAATAGTATAAATGAAAGCATTATTTATCCTTTTGAAATGTTTGGCAGCGTCTTTGAACTTCAATTGAGGATAAAAGTCCCATACCTTGTTCTGTCATGGTGCTTCTCCTTTGACTCCTCTTGTCTCCAACCTAGGGAAATGAGCTTGTCTAGCTAACAAATATACAATATATGAAGTCATGGTGAACTTTTTATCATTGATCATAGAGATGGGTTGGGCATGTAACCTGTCACTGACCAATTGAACCCAATCAAAGAATTGTTGATTTTTCAAAATCACATTGATAAATTGGAACATCCAATGCTAATAAATCCTAGAGTCAAACTTCCCCATCCCTCTATTCAACAGTGTGATCATGTCCCCAATTTTAGCTTGGAAATCTGACCTAGTCAGATTCTTTGGGATCTTGGTGATTAATTTTCTCTCCTTGTTTAGCCAATATCTATTCATGTGTCTTGTGTTATCCATTTGGTGATCTTCAAAGGCTATTTGGGATTCTTCCTTTGTTATCTAACCAACTCTACATGTTAGGGAAGGTCAAAAGTCAATTTGATCATAGCTAGAGTAATTTCCAAGATGATATTACATGTGTGTCATAAACCCTCCCATCCCCTGCATGGTAGGCTTGAGCACAGGCCGGGATTAGTTCTGGACTTTGAATAGCAAGAGGGAATCCTACCACATGTGCTAACCTTGACCCTGCAAGGATCATTGCTCTTGGGGAAGGGGCATCTACAAACACATCTTGATGGAATTGCTCTAGGCTTACATATCCAAGATCTGTGTTAGGTATCCCTTATACTGCAGAGGTAAGCTTGGAAGCTTTAAGGACTCATTGAAATTTGTACTTCATGGTTGCTAGTACTTTGTCAAGCTTATCAGTCATTTATTCGTACCTACAATGTCAAGAAGATCCACCATTATTCCTTTTATAGCATTAAAATCCATTAAATTTGTCAAATTTTGAGTGTTTTATTGCATGGCGGGTTTTCAAGTTTCGGGGGGACACTTGAACCTAGAACCTAGTGCTTTGGTACAATGAAACCCTAGGATTTTGTAGTCCAGTAAATCTTTTACTTATCGGTGAGAAACGGGAATCTGAGAGGACCAAGGACATTGGAACCAGGTGTGAAGGTGCGTGGAGAACCCAAGATTCCTAAGTCTGTCAAAACATTAAAACATGGGGCGCGGGGTTTGAGAGGAATGTCAGACATTGGGACTTAGTACTTAGGTTCCATCAAGTTTTGAAAGCTCGAAAAAGGGTTTTTACGTTATAGGATTGGGGAATCAGGAAAACGAGGAACCAAAGGATCTATGGACAAAAGTTCAACATCCTAAGCAAATTTTGGATTCTGATAGGAATTAAGAACTAATGGTCAATAACGCAAGAACCAAGAAATTGGAAGGATTGGGAACATTTGGACTTGATTCTAATGTGCAAGGAAACCCCAAAAACCCTGAATTGTTATGTTTAAACACGTTATAAGGCAGGCTTTCGGGGTCTGGATGGACCTGAGAACCTAGATGAATTTGAAGGGTGTTGAAGCACAAAGAAAACTTGGACAAGGATTTTCACAAAAGAATCTAAGGCAAACAACTTATTCTTGACAAGGGATCTCATTCTTTACTAATCTAACCTTAGAATCTAACCCTAATTTCAAAGGTGAACCTAGAAAATCCTAGGTCAAGATTCCAAATGGAAATCCAACCAAAACCAAACATGACAAACAAAAAATGAAAGAAAAAACCAAAGAAAATCAATGATTTCAAACAAAAATGTCCCACAGATGAACAAAAACTCAAAAGAAATCCAAAATAACTCAAAAGAAACCAACCTGGTAGGAATCAAAGGAGAAGATCGAGGAAGATGAAAGGTTCTACGACACTCACAATCCCCAAGACTCAAATTCTATCTCCAATCGCACAAATCCGTGAAGAAATATAGGCTCTTAGTTAAAAGAGGGTTTTGGAATGCGCTCTAAGCACAGAAATTTGGGAATTCAAATGCAAAATGTAAAATGGGAGGCAAAAATTGATTATATAGGGGAGTATTAAATCCATACGTAAAGCATTAATGTTTCTCCAGTGTCACAAGTACCAGGAAGTCGGAACGAACTCAAACCTTGGAAGCAAGTCCAAGAGTGCCTGAGTTCCCCGGAACTCCAAAAGTCCATAAAAAAGACAAAAGAAACAAAGTGGAAAGTAGGACCCGACGAGGACTTGGAACAAAAGTTCCAAAGTCTCGAAAAACCTTCGGAAGTCCGAAGTCCACAAAAAACAAAAGAAATAAAATAAGCAAGCAAGAAACGGAAAATGGCTAGGACTTGAAACCAAGTTTGGAAGTCCGTGAAAGCTTCGAAAGTTCAAACTTCCAAAAAAGATGTGGGCTAGGAACCTTAACAAAACCCGAGATCCCGGGGTTTTTGAAAACCCCAAAACTCAAGTAATATAAAATCAAAGATCCTAAAAGGTATCAAAGTCAAAAAAACATCAAGGATCAAAATGAAAAAGGGAAGAAAACATTGAAAGGGTGTCCCCATTTAGTAACCGAAAGACGGGGTGTGTATGCAAGGAATAATAGTGACATGCTAATTAATTAACCTACATAGCGGTTGTAAAATGATTCAAAGTATATTTGAATTCATCTTTTCAGCATGTCATATGGGTGTATCTTGTTTGACTATGGATTGTTGAATGATTGCCCTTGCATAAGTTCATCTAGTTACATAGAAGTCTATAAGCCTTAGCTAGAGACTAGCTTTGGTTGATACTTGCATACTTGGTTTCCAATTTGTGCTTGCAATTATGAATCTTTTGAGGGTAGGATAGTTGCTCAATTTCCCAATAGGATCAAGACATCAGTCTATGGTGGTCCCCTTGATTCCCTACCATCACTTTGATCAATCAAGAAACATCATTTTATATCTATTACAACTTAGTTTGCTATGCCTACATGCATAACTTAGTTTTATAACTTGGGTCATATCTTAAGGGAGTCCATACTTCAATGAGATATTCAAAGAGGTGTGCATGTAGATTTCCTACACATCTCTCCAGTCGCTTACTTTGGTAATAAATATCATTAGCAAGCTAGTGTCAGACAAACATTCAGAGGGTTGTGATAATGAGACCACAACGTGCATATGTCCATGTAAAGCATAAAGGGATTCATGATTAGTGATATAAACTAGTTTATATCTTTGGTTGCATAAGCATTTATGTTTAAATCTGCTTTTTGTGAGGTATGGTAGGTCTTCTCACAGCTACCATTAGGGCATGCTAGTCAAGGCCTAAGTCTCATCTTTTTATTTCTCTCTAATTGTCCTATGAAAAGACCTAAAAAGGATCACCCTCCTCTGTTCTAAAAGATTTAAGAAGAAGAGAAGCCTTACTCCTATGCATTAGCCTCAAGCTACCCTTTCCTTGTTGATAGTAAGCCTCCTTGTCCAAGATTTATTGTTCCCTCTTTGTCTTGCAAATACAATTTGTTGGGACAAGTATTTGACAAATCTATCAAGTTTGTTTTGTGAGCCCCTTATTGCAAACTTGGAGACCATTGTTGAGGACTTGCTATTCCTCTTCGATGATAGTTATTCAGCAGTTGTTATCTCTTCATCTATGGCTCTTGTTTTACAACAGTTTTCACATGGTTCTAGATTGTCACTTTCTTCAGATAGGCTTGGGATACTTGATTCGTTGTGGTACATTTCGACACCAACATCAAGATTTATGAGCAGCTTCCAGAGACATTTTGTATTTTCTTCCCTCATATTCCTTTTTAGAATGGGGAGATCTTCTACATACTCCATTGAATTTGTTTCTTCCTAAGGGGCGAAATGTTGTTTGATAATCCTAGATCATCTTCAACATTCAATGTCAATCATCTACCATCGGCATAGGAGACTACACATTGTGGGGTGCTACATTGTCCTCCTCTCTTCTAGGGGGATTTTTTCCTTGCATGGGGTTTTATCCTTCTCAATCCTCTAAGGCATATTTTATAGATGGGTACCTATCATCGCTATGCATTTGTCAGGACCCATTCATTTATCCTATCCAATCAAGCTACTCTTGTGAAAGGGTGTTGTTGCATATTTATTTTCTTACATTTAGTTTTTTACTTCATTGTATTAGTGCACACCTAGGACAAGCTTACTTAGGTAGGTGTCTACTTGGGTAGGTTGTACTTGCATCATGTGACTTGTACTACACATGTGACTACATCTTCTTTATCCAACATTGGTTGTATATTCACATCTTTTGGCGGAGTATCCTTTATATACCCACTTGTATCTCATTTTATTCCATCCTTGTAAATGCATTTGCATCCATGGTGGAATAACAATTATATTGCATTTCTACTTGATCTTCAGTTATGCTTTTATTATTGTGGCTTGTTCATGTCATTAGATTCTAGGAGGTTTCCCTATTGATAAATCTTACAACACAAACTCCTTCAATAGCAAGTAATGCTTCCACTTATGCAAAGCTTGAACTATGGCGTAGAACACTTGATCATAGACTAACTTCTACCTTACATCATTCAATTTCTAACTAAAGTATGTGATTGGTCTACCCTCTTGGCTCAATGTTGCACCAATTACTTTTTCATAGCATCGCAATCAACTTGGAATACCTTTCTGAAATCCAAGAGCACTAGCTTGAGCTCATATGTTACCTCCTTCAAGAGCATGAAACTCTTGATAGCAACAACATAGTTGAATCCTTCCGCCCGCATGCAGTGCATCAAGAGTACACAAATTCCATTGAAATTCCTAATGAACTGTAGAAGCTCATCAACCCATGGAAACTATGAACTTTTGTTGTGCTCTTTAGCTTTAGCCACTCAACCATTGCACAAACTTTCTCCAAGTCCATATGCAATCCATCTTGAGATACAATGAATCCAAAGTATGCTAACTCGTTCTTCATGAAGCTACACTTATTTAGGTTCACGCATAACTTTTCACTCCTCAGGTGCACGAAGACCTCTTACAACTGTGTAAGATGCTTCTCCCTCCTCTTGTTGAATACCAATATGTCATTGAGATATATGGTCACTAGTTTGCCCAAAAATAGCTTCAAAACACCAATTGTCAACCTAATGAACTTACCTTTTAGTCAACTCAAATGGTATCACCAACCATTCATATAAGCCTTCCTTTGTTTTGAATGTGATCTTCCACTCATCTATCCACTCTTGAGATCAATCTTCAAAAAATAATGCACGCTACTTAAACAAAGCATGAGATCATCCATGCATGGAATTGGAAACTTGTAGTTACTATTGATCATGTTTATCATGTAGGAGTTTGCACACACCCTCCATTCTCATCCCTTCTTCAGCACAAGTATTGCAAGCATTGCACAAAGGTTCATACTTTCTCAAATCAAACCTCATTCCAATAGTTATTCAACTTGGTTATTCAATTATGCACTCATATTAGAGCTCATCCTATGCAACACTTTATTTGGTAAACTAGGACCTAGAATCAAATCCATGCAATGAGATATGTTGTGCATCAGGGGCAACTCTCCTAGCATTACTACATCCATTGCATCAATGAATTCTTTGAGTAGCGCCTCAATTTATGGCTCCTCAAAGCTACGCAACTTTGTTTCTTCGACTTTTTGTGTGGGCTTGACTAATGCACAGTAGTCCTGCAAGTCCCTCACCTCCTTTAAGAAACTCCTTTGTTGAAATCAACATCACCTTGCCCTATATGCACTCTTATTCAAATTCAAATATCTTTATATACTAGTGGCATCTATCATACTTATTCAAATTGAGGTGTGCAAACTATTTACATACCTTAAGACTTTTTATGTGTCATTCTCCTCATGAGATGAGTGGATACTAAATTGATAGCAATCTTTTGTATAATCCTTCACAATCATCTCCCATTGATGCAAATTCTAGAGTTTCTTGAACAAGTCCAATGAGCAGATGATGGTATTTACTTACACTTGAGCTTTAAAATGTCCCATTTTAAACTAATAAAATGTAATTACATGGCCGACCTCTTGTTAATCTTTATCAAATATGTTGGCTGACTATGAGTAATGCAGGCCAGCCACTTTAAAGTATTTGGGCCAACTGAAATTGTATTATGGTTGACTCCCTTAGACGACTTAAAATAAAATTAATAAGTTTTGAAGGATGGTCAACTCCTTCCTAAGCGACTATGTTTAAGAGCATGTTGTGTAAAGGACACCTCCCTTGGAGAAGGCACGAAGATGGTAAAGAATCGTGTCTTTCAAAGAAAATCGTGTTCCTTCAAAGGCAGTAAGAAGGTACGAATAGAAGGGGAGTATCATGGGATTCAGAGCAGGTTTCAGAGGAGAAATACATAGAAGGAATCAGAGAAGCAATTAGGACTTCTGATTTGGAATATAACATCAGAAACAAATATAAAGGCAGATATCTGAAGTATAACAAGGGAAAAAAGAAATATATATAGCAGATTTAAATCTACAAGAAAGATTGGAGGGATATATATATATATATATATATATATATATATATATATATATATATGGAATAATTAACAGCAGAGAAGTGTTTATTGAAGTCATCCTATTATGCTATAACTCTCCTAGGCTTATATCACTTATCATTCAAGGAATCAGATAACATACAAAAATATATCTGCAATCAGTAGATAAGGGCAGAATCAGCAATCAATACACGTGCTTCTGAGAATATACGTGCTTCTGAGAATATAACAGTCTTATGTCTTAATAAGTATTGTGGTATGCTCTATCATGATTATTGTGTTTAATGATATATTTGTTGTTGTATAATCTCTACAGATCTAGATATATTTTGTAATTCTCATCAAGCAACCATAAGGAGTGGTAAATACCAATAGGGTGAGCAGATACTAGATTCCTTTCTAAGTACACCACTCCATGATGGATGCCTGTGTGTCTGCCACTTAGAGCCAAGGGGGTGAGTGTACGCCCTTGGGCTTAGAAAAGTAAATCTACAGGCCTCCTATTGTAGCTTTCCCTTAATCTCTACATGGCTTGGTTGTTGAGATGGATTCAAGGAGTTTCAATCATAAGAGGGATGGATAAGGTAGCATGGATAAGGAAAGTAGATACAAGTTTATCCACTAAGTAGACTACCCCATGTTGGATGTCTGCGTGTCTGCCACTTGGGGCCAAGAGGGATGGTATATCCACTCTTGGGCTTAGCATGGATAGCTCCGGGCGAACTTATCATGTTTCTCATCCAAGTCCTATTATGATTAAACTTCCACTATGCATTGTGGCTGATCTTCTATCATGCACTATAGATATTGTGTAATTTATATAGATTTGAAATAGTTATGTATCTTACATGGTTAAATAGATAAGATATTTATTATATATGTTTTGATCATATGAATTACATTTATAATATTATCTAACATGATTGCAGGACCAAAACCAGGATTTATCTTGTTTAAAGCATTTAATTGGTAAGTTATAACCCTAACTATATTAAACTTGTGATTCTATGGCAAGATTTAGGGCAATCCCAAAAGGGGACATTATAGCCTTCATCAACCTTGTTTTCCTTTTTCGTTCCTGCCCTTTTCATGCATGCTTTGTTGTCTATAGGACAACTTCTCTACTATGAGCATGAGTTGATAGGCCTCCTACACAAAAGCAGCTACAACAAACAAATCTCATCCTAAATTGAGGTGTGCAAACCATTTACATACCTTGAGACTTTTTACTTGTCAGTCTCCTCATGAGATGAGTGGATACTAAATTGATAGAAATCTTTTGTATAATCCTTCACAATCATCTCCCATTGATGCAAATTCTAGAATTTTTTGAACAAGTCCAATGAGCAGATGGTGGTATTTACTTACACTTGAGCTTTGTCACCATGTGATCCCACATTGAGATCTTGTGCTTCTTCCTCTATATGTGGTGGTGTATTGACACACTTAGGGTCCTATATGGATCCATACTCAAATTACTTCTCCACCTCGGTGATCTAGTCCATCAAATCTTCTACATTTAAACTTCCTGAGGAAATTTGGAGATCAAACCTTGGTTTGCTCCCTACCTTCATGAATGCTAACGAAAATCTATCTTCTACAATGAGTTCATCCTCTAAACTTGAAGCACCATCTCCATGTGCTTCATGATTTGCTCTCATCATCACTAACATCCTTAGTCACAACTGCTCCTCACCTTTGCATAATCTCAATGACTCTAAGTCTTGCCTGAATGGCTCTCAACACATTAGCCAAATCATTATCATGCGATGCTCTCAAGTTTTTGTCATTTTTCCTTCCAAATCTATGGGCCATTTTTTCTCCTCTAGACCACCTATAGTACAACATAGACACAAATTGCTTCCAATTGCAAAAATGATGCAGTACCAATAACAAGTCAAATGAACTAGTTAAGGGATGCACAAAGTACACAACAAAACACAAATTAGATTGTTATGGAGAAAAAGAACAACAAATTTCATTAATTTGCAGAATGGTTTCAATTTACAAATTGGCTACCCATTCACAAGGAGATTAGATCAAGTGCAAAGACTCTCTATGCAATGAATGCATCCCCCTTTCATAACTCCACAAGCCTCAGACAATATGAAAGTAAGACGATCCATGCCTCAGCCTCTCAATCAAAATTTGGTCTTTTTATTTATCAATTGCAACCATTCAATTTCCAACTTATCATGCACTTGCTATTTGCTAGCTCCTACCAACTAAGTCTTCAACTTTTGGATCAAATGCATCATATTGAATATAGAAAACTCGATACATCTTCCCAAGTGAAGACCCATTACAATGCCCAAGACAAGACAATTTCCAATGAACCACCAAATTCACCCAAAAATCATTAATCAACTCAATATGTGTTTCTTCCTTGTCAATAGTCAACTATGTTTTCCAAGTCAATGTAACCAAATTTGTATTTGAACACCCTTTTTACTAAGCTCTTAACCTTGTATGCAAGCTCTAGGGTTAAACACACTTTTAACCAAGTGTGTATGAATGAGAACCATCAATGCAAAGCTAACACCTTATGCACAAACTCAAAAGTCATTGTGCAATCAAAATATTCATGTGCATTGATAAAAATCTTCAAGAGATCCTTCGACAAAATATTCATGTGCAGTGATAAAAATCTTCAAGAGATCCTTCGACAAAACAACATCACATGTCAAGCCAACAAGCCTACACACAACACAAACAAATAGAAACAAGCAATCCATGTGCACAAACAAACAACTTGCATGCAACATACATTTTTGGGTGAAGCAAGATTACACAACCCCTTAGATGTTCCACCATAAAAAAGAAGCTCAAAAACACAATTTTCAACTAGAATGTGAAAATGTGTGATAGAAGGGGAAAAGTGTGATTTTGTGGTAAGAATGTGAAATAACAATCAAGGTGAAGAAATGTGATTCCTAGCTAAAGTGATATAATTGTCAAAAGGTGTAAAATGACATGGAGAGTGAAAAAACATGATTTTCAACTGAATATGTAAAAATTTCAAAATTGCTAAATTGTAAAGCTCTCGCAAAAGTGTGATTTTTGAAAAAAAAAAGTGTAAGATTGTCAAAAATTGAAAAAGTGCACAAAGGAGTACAAACACAATTATTAACTAGAAAACTAAACACTGCAAAAATAGAAAAAGTGCAGAAGGATGAGAAAAGCATGATTTGCTTCATAATGCGTTGAAGGGGTCAAAAGTTCACAAAATTGCACAATAGAGGAAAAACACAAAATTTGTCCTAAGGTGCAAAAGCACAATCTTAGTTAGCTTTTATTAAAAAATAAATAAAAAGGGAAGGAAACAAGCAGAGAATGTGGTTCTTCATGGCAGGGAAATTCTCGGTTATAAAAGAAAGAATATAATCCATTTAGATACTCATTCTATTTGATAAAGGATTTCATAGCCTTGTGTGCTAGGGCTTTCGCAAAAAATGTCTAGGGTTACCAAAAGATCGTTGTCATCAGCTTGCATAGTGTTAGGGTTAGTTTGGCATGTTTTTGTTGAAGAGGTCATTCTACAAGATGTCCTTGCTTGCAGAGAACTAAGGTGCTAGGGTTTTCCAAAGGTTTTTCCTAAACATTCAAGGGAAAATCACACTTTAAGTTTTTAAGTTTACAGTAAAAAAATCACCCCCAAAGTGGGTAGCCATCACCTACAATGTTTAAAAACTAGTAAAAAATTTGCAAACTAGGGTTTGGAATTAGAAGTTACCAACAGATTTTTACCATATCACCTAGGGTTTTCAAACGCTGCCAAGTTAACTAAAGAGAATCAGATACTAAAAATTCATCATTTTTGTAGTGTTAAGGATTTGTCAAGATTTTGTTCTCTTCCAAAAAATTTGACCTGGAGTGTCAAATTTTAAATATTGACCCCCCCCCATCTAACTTTGTCTCTAATTATCCAATAATCAAGGATAGAAACCTACGGCACATAAATGTACAAGAGATGCATCTCAAGGAAAGGGCAAAAAGGGAGACTAATCGATGTGCAGCTTCGAGAGAGTGGATTGGTGTGGGCAATTGCTTTCCTTATCTCGGCCAAAAAGCACAAGCTCACTATTGCTTGTGCTTAGCATTGACACTAGAAAGAGCAAAATTTCAATAGTAAGTAATGAAATCATTTGAAGATTTAGCTTGTATTTACTGGAAGAGGTCCTTGGTTTGTTGCCATTGGAAAAGGTCCAAGCTGTAAAACTAGACGAATGTGAAGTTGTATGGAATACCAAGCCATAAGAATGCTAGAAATAGGTCAAAAAGTATTGGTTAAGATAGCTCCAAAAAGACTAGAAAAATATAAGAATTTACTTCAAGAAAGATCTAAAGATTATGATTGCATTGCTAAATCGGATGACAGGAAGCCCGAACATTCAAAAATCAGATGTTCTGCTTGATAAGCATTATCTGTGAAGGTACGAATTTCTTGGATTGGAGTCTTTTAGTTAATAATTGTATTCATTAACAATTATGTGAGTTGAAACAAATTGGTAGATTTCACATATAGTCTATAGTATGGTAAGAACTAGATGCTTTGTCGAGCTAACCAAGGTGTGGGCTTGTGATATCATATAAATATACAAGCATCACCTACAATTAGAGCATATGAAATCAATAAAACATTACAAAAGAGTAAATGGTGCTTTTACAATGTACTCCATACAAACCTTGGATAATCAAATGCATATCAGAATATCAAAACGTGTGAGAGCAATAATATCAAACTTGATAGATTGACTGATTTAATTTCCCTCCATATATATCAAGGTGTGTGGTTTTGATTCTTGGCCTTATATGTTGCCAAGGTACCCAAGTGATCAAATGATATTGATGGAATACTATAGGCAATTGGCCATGGTACACACCGTTCTCAACGGTAGAGACAAGTGCAACATCAAGTTTCCAATCAAATTAGGTATCTACAAATACTCAACAATCACTGACATGAGGTATATGAACATAGAACTAGCTAAATTTAACCTCAAGCTTTTTAAAAAAAAGAGGACTTAACCCTTCAAAAGGAATCATGCTTGAGAAGTAAAGCACATATGCCCATGTTCCATTAATTGAAGACTATTGGACAAATTGTACAAATGAATTTGACGTCAAAAAACGTGACTATAGTGGGATGACACTCAATTAATCGACTTGACTTTAAAGGAGGTGTCAAGAGATGTTTTAGACTTGGAGGCATCAAAATGAGTTTTTTGGTGGCTATATGTCACCATTTGGCTATTTTTGAGATTTCCATCTCACCAACTTGACTATTTTTAAGTTCTTCAAAAGCATCCAATTCGCCCATATCTAATAAATTTAGATGATCTCAAAACAAAATTGCCTTGTTAGAAATTTTTGTTCTTTAAGATAGACATATATTATGCCATTATGTATAACAAATTGGGCCCTATTCAACCGAGTTTCCCAAGGACTATTTTCTATTTTCTATACTCGCACCCTTTCGACATCTTTATTTAAAAGGTATATATTGATAGGAAATTTAGGCATGGAAAAAATATTGACATCCACTTTATAATTTGATTTCCAATATGAAAAAAATCACCTAAGACAGTATATTATTTTATAATGGATTTGTCATGATTTCTATATGATTTTCAAGAGGTCATTTCATAAAGTATGTTGTATGAAGTGGATTTGGAATCCATACGAAATAGGGCTATGCAAATTGATCAACATTTGTCAATGGTGAATTAGTCAATCAAAGAAAGCACATCAATTGATAACAAGACCAAAATTATCATGAATAGAAGTGTTAAGTACCTCAAGGGAAAAGTGTCAAAAGAGAGGATTGCGAGCAACAAAAGAAAGAGGATGAAAGTCCTCTGCTCAATCGCAGCAAGGTCAAACAGAGTTCTCAAAAAATACTCCAAAACACAAGCAACATTTGATCTAGGAGTAGTCGTGGAAGTGGTGGAGATGAGGAAGATGATAAAAGAAAGCTAAAGGCAACATGTGAGATTGAATCACCTCTAAAAAGGAAGAAGCCAAAAATGGTCACAAATAAAGTGTCAAGTCACCCCCAATAATGCAGCGTCCTAGGTAGAGGCCCCCTAACATCCCTCTTCTTCTCCACATTCTAGCTCATCATTCACATGACTCTTTCTCCAATATCACATTAGAGTGGCCCTTTCACTACATCTTGAATGCCCTCTATATCATGGCCCACCCCTCATATTCCCTATCTATGTTCTCTAAATCCATCATGTCACACTTTCCCCACTCTCCTTACAACGACTACTTCCTCTTTTACATTGAATGCTCCTATGGGACAGGTGCAAGTGGAAAACACTCCAAGTTGGGTCAAGATAGTTGTCTAGAAAAAGGGGGGAAATATGCAAGCAACCACCTTGAATGTCAGCTCTCTATCTTCCCTCTTGCAAGGATCAAGTCCTAAACAACCCAAGAGATATATTGGGCTGAATAAAAATCATTAGGGGCATGTCGTTGCAAAAACAGCAATTATGCCAACAAGAAAAGAAATCCAAGAAATAAAGGCATTAGACTTTCGAATCATACGATCAGATTTGACCGTGCAAATAAGGTAGGGGGATCCAAAGCTTTTACAATTTGCTTTGTATTATATCCATCAAACGGTGATCAGAGATGAGAAAGATAAAGCAGCTCTAAATCCTTAGATCAAAGAGACAAGAATACATTGCCCATTTAATCAAACTCTTGTCTAGGAGTACTTCAACCCAACCATTAATGCCAAAGGAACCAAAGAATGGTATCGAGTGACAACAATTAAATCAATCAGTTGCATATAGGAAGTTCACTAGGCAATGGATCAATCAAGTTTTTGTAACAAAGTATACAAACTATTCACGAATCTTATAAATTTTTGGGCAAAATCAGAAAGGCTAGGGACGATATTTCAGAATAAAGCATAGAATGCTCAATGATCATCCCTTTTTGAAGACTTCTTGGAACATCTGAACAAAATGTTCCTTTGGACACAAAAGAATTAATCAGGATTGGGGTTATAAAGAAAACAAAAGAAAATGATATATTTGAGCGTACTAAAATGTATAAATTTGTGATCAAACTTCTTAAGTCAACAGTCGAGGCTTTCATGAGTCCCCTTTGGATGTTACTTCTTCTCCTTCAACTCCTCCTGCGGCAAATATCTCTGATTCCTCTGCAGGGACTTCTGTACCGATTCAGGTTGATATCCCCGAGCCTCACTGCGATGGGATTCCTGCTCCTGAATTACCTCAAGACATAAGACAGTCTTCGACTCCCTTGAGCCTTCAGTCTCCCTCCTTTCAGGAGACATCTGTGGTGGAGGCTACCTTAGAGGATGTTCCCTCCCCTAGACCTAAGGACCTTGTTAATGATGTAACTTGGATGTTGGTCCAAGGAAAGAAAAAAGGACTCCCATTCCCGTGTTAACGGGGTGAGGTTTTCTAGGACTGGGTCAGGAGTAGTTAACTTTTTTACCTGTTTGCTGGTCTGTTGTTGTGTTGTCGGTCTGTTGTTTTTGGCCAGGTTGGGCCTACCTTGCTTTGCCCTTGGGGCTTTTGTTGTAAAGAGATCAGGACCCTTGTTTCTTGCTTACTTAATCAAAACAGTCGAGGCTTTCACAGAATAGAACTAGGTAAAACTATATGATGCTAAACAAGACATTTATTCTTTCATATCTTTTATACTATGTTCATGTTATGACGATGCCATGAAGGGAAATTATCTAACAAAGGAACTGAATTTAAAAGGTTAGTGAAAGAGAATACCAGGGGATCACAAGAATTCAGCATGGATAACATGGACAAACTTATTGGAATTTCATGGCATATCAGCATGGATGAAAAGGAGCAGTTTCCCGTTGAAAAGTTGATTATTGTGGGCCTTGATTATTCAATTTTCAACACATCGTCATCTATTCTTGGCATGAAAAAAAACAGCTTTCAGATAATAGAACTAGAGAAAAATGTATGATGCTAAACAAGACATCTATTCCTTCATGTCTTTCATACCATGTTCATATTACAATGATGCCATTGAGGGATATGATGTAACAAAGGCTCAATTTCAAAGGTTAAGTGAAAGAAAAGTTCAGAGGATCACAAGAATTCAGCACGGATAACATGGACAAACTTATTGGAATTTCTAGGCATATCAGCACAGATGAAAAGTAGCAGTTTCCCATTGAAAAGTTTATTACTGTGGGCCTTGATTTTTCAATTTTCAACACATTATCATCTATTCTTGGCATGAAGAAAAAATGGGAGGCACAAGGAGGGTGAACCACATGGGGCAGATGTCATGACTCTAGAAGAAGAATTGCAAGAGAAAAGGAGGTTACAAGAGCAATGTGCCCTGAACCCCACATCAGATGAGAAGACTCTACCTCACACTGAGGACACAAAAGTAAGGTACAAGGCCTTGGAGACCACATGGCGTCTCCCCAAAAGTTCATGATTACAATAGGACATTTCAATCTAGGAACCATAGAGAGAAGTCAATGGAATTAATGAGCAAGAAACTTGCAAATGGCACAACAGAGACAGAAATATGGGCAGACACCCCCAGCCACTAATACCAAACAACAGGGAGAAATGCCGCAATCATAGCCAAACACAACATTCTTTAAGTCTATTTGTCTGTGGGCTTAAGTGTCCCCTGACTACTGAGGTTAATGGCACGCCAGTTGCAGTACTAAACCCAAAAACTTCAACAGAATCCAACATAATAGTCTTTTGACTACCAATTATCCAAAAGAATCATTGATGCGTCAACGAGGCAAGACAAATTATACATAGAGCTCGAAATGCATGGAGGCACACCAAGGCCTAGAGGGATGCAGCCCAAGTAGAGGCAGTGACACTTAAAGTGCAAGTTAACACCTTGTATCTCCAATAATGCCAAAAAATGCAGAAAATAGCATACTGAAGGGCCAATTTCAAGCAGCATCCTTGCTTCTTGTGCTCCATAGAAAAATCATTAGCACAAAACCCAAGCTAAATCCTATTCCCACATTTCTGGCCTCACCTGCAAGTCTATTGTAAACTCAAATAGAGGATTTGTCAGCATTAGTTAAGCTACTCTCACAATCAATGCCAAGTGTTGAGGAACTTCTTCAACAGGCAAAGGTTGTAGAAAAGAGGAAGCTAAGGCAAGCGCAAAGGAGGAGGTGGCCAAAGCCAAGTAGAAGTGTATACCTATCACAAAAATAACAAAGAATATTCAAAACTTGATCGACCAATCTGTGGTTCACCATGCAGATTTTGAGTGAGTTATAAAATTGTGTGCAAACTCTTGCATGCATCACTTCAGTGCCAAAACTAGCTCACATTGCAAATGAATTCATTAATAAGGTGATTACTAATCAATTCATTAATGGTAAGAGCCTTTGCAAAGGTCTTGTCAATTGTTTTATGGCATGCTAATTTATAAGGCATCGTAGTTAAATCAACAGTACTGGAAATCTCAAAATAAATATTTTCAACCCTTGATGGAAGATTCTCCCATGTTCATTTTGTGGTCCAAGATCTACTAGTACTGAACATAAGAACCTGTGTTGCACTATATGCTTAGGCCATGCAAGACATGATCTACATACGAATGCTCAAAATAGAAACAATCAACAGCCACAAACATGACTTCCAAGCGACCAAAAAATTGGGTTATGAAATATTATGACTCACGCAATGGGTGTCTTGGTCAAACTTGTGTTTAGGAATAAGAAATAAAAAATACACAGTTGTCAAAGCAATTAAATACAAACAAGTGATTTAAATTGTGCCTGGCAAGAACAGACTTGATATTCTAGCTACCATTTTTTTCAGATCTGACAATCTGGTTGTTTTTGAAACTTCTTTTATTTCAGACTAATAATACAATGAGAGAAGAAAAACCTTAATGTATCATAAACATCCACTATAGATGCAGAGAGAAACTAGATGAAAGCAATGAAATTGCACATTAAATAGCTATAGAATCATATAGATGTATTAAAGCATCCGGCCACCATATAGTCAAAAATAATCTTCATCCATGTGTTAATGTGGACAAAAGAAAATTAGCTCAACCTACAAATTTGATTTTCATGTTATTCCTACACTATAGTATAAAGATCGACTGTGTATTTCTTCTATTTCACATCCTCTTGTTTCTATAATAGTACTCTAGTCTAAAATCCCCAACACCCCCACATAACTAGCCTGCATCCAAAAGCCAATATACAACTTAATCGGGTACACTAGTCTAAATTAATATATTTAGTATCCAGCAGACTCCTCAAATGCTCTTTTTCTTCAACGTCCTACTTACAGAAACTTTTCAATTTATATTATGCTTCTCTTAGAACAGAAATTGCTATGCTTTCCATAAGAATTATTTTTACACTTTTATAATGCATTGGTTAAATTATCACTCCATGAAGACTATCGTGGATCCAGAGAGAATATTGCAGAAAGGAGACAAACAAGGCCTTTCTTTTGACAAGAAAAACGTCTATTTTTAAAACTGGCCCTTAAATTCTCTGTATAATATTTTTACCAAAATAATTCTGACAGTTGTTAGCTTAGACACATTCACCTGTAGATGATATGGGGCATTCCTTGTCCTCAATATTCTTTAACACTGGAAAAGGCTTTTCCCTCCATACTGCATAAACCTCGTCTGTCCTGTATCTCTGTGTAAACGTTGATTCTTCCATTGTTGTTTTTATTCCATGAGCAAAAGCAAGTAAGCCTGTATAAGCAATCATTGCTCCATTATCAATGCAATACCGCTCATCGGTTGCAAAAAGTCTGCCTCCTCTCTCTGAACACATTATCCGCATCATTTCTTGAAGCCTCTCATTAGATCCAACCCCACCAACAATAAGAACATCTTTCTTGTCACAATGTGCCATAGCCCTTTCTGTAATTTCAACCAACATTGCATAGACAGTCTCCTGTGTGCCATAATATAATGGGTGCCATACAAAAACATGGATAGTTAGAAGGTTATCAGAGCATATAAATAAAGTACAGCTAAAAACATAGATGCTTAGAGCAGCATTTGCAATTTAGAATCTTAGCTAGGAACTTTCCTCATGGGCATTAATATTAAAGCTCTAGCAAAACACAAATCTGGAACTAGATCTGGAACTTGGGGCATTTTGGAGATAAAATTAAGCAATCGGCGGTATCAACATGTTGATGGTATGTGTTGATAATTATTGTGGATCTTGGTCACATCGACAAGTTGTATGTTGATATTATTTAACTCACTTGAGTTAACTATAGGGTCAATAAATGCAGTTGTCAGTATCGACGTGCCAACGAACCCACTAATTAATACAATATATGTTGATATGATACAAGTGAATATTAGTCATATCATATTTGGAAAACTCGGATTCGGCAAAAACTCGCCAGGCCCAAAAAAATGGACTCGGCAAAAAACTCGGCAACTTAAAAAATTGCTTAAATTCATGAGAAACACATTTTTTTGCAAAATTCAATGACAAGATGTCTCCAATCCATAAATGAGTACAAAAGTGTTTTCTATTAAATTTGATTGATTTGAATGCAAATTGAGTACAAAATCACATCCTCATGCAGAATCCTGATGGTTGATAGCTTGATACAATAGATAGCTGACAAAATGAAAATAGTAAAATTAAAAGTAAATACAACATTTTACATCTTCCTCTTCCCTAATCTACTGAAAACTAGGGGAGAGGTAGAGGTTCTAGTCCTTGGAGTCCACTGTGGCTCCTTGCTTGGCATGGAAGGCAGTGGCTTGACCTGCATCCCGGTAGATGGCAATGACTCCTACTCAGCCTCATCAATGTCATCCAATCCTCTAGATCTCCTCCTGCACCCACCTCCTCCAATGCCTACCTCTCAAAATCAAGAATCTCATCTTCAATAAACAATGGAGGCTGCTCATCCCGCCCTGTCCAATCACTCTATCTCATCCAAATCAATGGGATCATCTGATTTGTCCTCTACCCTACCTGTGTGCAGCCAAAGGTTGTATTGCACAAAGACAACATCCTGTGTTTCAAATTTCCCTTCGGAATTTGCAAAAAAATCCTTTCGAATCTTCAAACGTTGATGATGGACTGTTGTGGGCAAAGTGGGAGGGGCGTTGAGGGTTTTGGTGAGCAGAAGAAGTCATAAAATGAAGAAAAAAGGCATTGAAATGGTGTTTTAAAACGTTGCGCCTTCACTTTTTGATGCAGGCAAGTCGGTGCCAGAAACTCGGTGAGTTTTCTGGAGAGTAAACACTGCTATTACTCACCACAATGAAAAACCCACGAGTTTTTCAAGACTCGGCGAGTCTTCCATTTATGAGTCATATCAAGTTGTATGTTGTAGCAGTTAACTCATTTCAATTATCTATTGGAATGCAATCATCTTATAGCAACCCCCCATGTTTGTCAAATAAGTCAGAATGTCCATGTGTAGGCCTGATGCAAGACTTAAGAACATTGGTAGCCTTGTAACTATCAATTGAACTCTTCTATCCAATACAAACAAGGATGATTAAGATACTGCAATGGATTTGTATTTTAATATTTATGCAACGACATCTATTTATAAAGAGAAAATGAAGTGATGTAAGGATAGAAAGACAACCATATGCAAAACTATTGATGAAGATTCAAAACAAACTTATTAACTAAAAGTGCTGCATATTAGACTCTTGACAGACACATGCAATGGAGAATATTCCTACAGAAATATACAAATGGCTCACCCATTTGATACTATATGAAAGATATGAATGCACAATGGGTTTTGTAATATGCCCCCCAACCATGCTAAGTTACACTCAAAGTTGGTGAGCCTCAGGATGGCAACCTTGGCTACTGATTTGGCTGCATAGATTAATGAATCGAGTATTATATGCCCCCTATGCCTTGATACGTAGGTGACTTTTTATATCTTTTCCCACACCTATCTACATGTTTTGGATGGACTGCAGTTGCTGTAGAGATGAAAATTGTATATACTTGAATTCAAATTCCAAAATTCTACAAATATTTGTCTACATGTCCGCGCTTACAATTTGTACTCTCTAGAATTTAGTGTGTTCTACTAAGTACAAAGTATTCCAATAACATGTAATGTAAAATTAAATGTGTTCAGCTTCACCTATACTCAGATTGAAGTTTGTGCTACTAGTCCTATCACTGGATATGGAAAGTGGAAGGTCTTGAGTCTTGATACTGCTTTAACTCCATATCCAACAATGCAAAATATTTTAGAATCTAATGTATTCTACCAAGTACAAAGTATTTCAATAATATGCAATGTAAAATTGCTTAAATGAGCCCAGCTTTGCATACTGAGATTGAAGTCTGTACTACTAGCTTACTATCCTTGGACATGGAAAGTGGAAGGTCCTGGGTCTTGACACTGATCTAATTCCATATCCAACAATGCAAAATCTTCTCCTGTAATAGTGGACTCAATAAGAACTTGATATGACCTCACAAAATACTTAATAGAAAACCAAGCAAAAACACACACGAATTGCAGTGAGGCAAAAGATAGTTGCCAAAAATGTGTCTATCATACTTTTCGATAGCACACTGAAATACATATTCAATGATGAGGATGAGTGCTGGATGGATAATTCCAAGAACATGCAAGGAGTGCTAGAACCGGCCATGCATGTTACACCTGTTGTCATAAAAGGTTCCCTGTAGTTATTTACAATGAGGGTGGTATTTACAAGGCGAGAGATCAATAAGAGGAGTGAGTCTCATCATTTCCTCGTTATTATAAAAATTTACAAGGATTTACATTTGCAGGATTCATATGATTCAAAGTAAAAACCTCTTAACTAGCTCACATAACTCAGATGTATGGTACACATGTAAATTTTATGAAAAAACTCAGGAAAAAATTACTTATCCTTCTTGTGAAAATTTTCTGTGGGATAAATTATGTATCCATTAATGTCTCATGTATTCCTTGTGTTCCCATGGTGTCTTTTTATTAAAAAAACCCGAGAAGGCTGATTGAAAGAAGATGCCCAAAATAGAAGATTCTCAACTATTTAAACTTAAAGTTGAATTGGAGATACAGTGAGTCAACCGTGGTGAGGGTGATAGTTACAATGGAGATGAGAGGTAGTCTAGTTAGGAGAATCTCAATAACGGAGATTTGACTGCTGGAGTTCTCATCTAAATCAAAAATTAAAATCTACAAATGATATTAATAATTAAAAAAAGATGCAGAATAAATTAATTACAAAAGTTCATTCATTGAATGGAATAGAATTTTATTATACATTTGAAAATTTATAGCAGAGAGAGCAGCCACTCTCTTAAGAAGAAGTAGAAGAAGCACAAGGAGACGGTTTGATAATGTGCATCTGCATGGTAATCTCAAATGCTCGCATCTTCTTTGACATGCAAAGCATATCGTGTAGTGGAGAAAATCTGATGATACGACAAGTAATTATATGAAAAACTATGTGGTTTGAAAGCAAAGGGACTTGAAAAGCCATCTGTGGGCCCAAGATATGCTCAAATGAGGGTTTCAGATGGAAACAAAAAATGCAATCTAGATCCCAAACATGCCCTTTTGATAGAAGCAAAAACTGATCAGGGGAAACATACATACCTGCTAGAATAATCGGGCCAAATTGAGAAGTCGATTTTTCAGGCATTTTCCAAGATGACCCAAAACTTCAATCTAGAGGCTGAAGCTTCTTTTGTGATAGAAGACAAAAGTGATCAGAAGTAACATATCTACTTGTTGGTAAACTTTCATACCAAGTGTGGAGAAATTTGATTTCCGGGACTATTAGCATTTTAATTCACACCTTTAAATGTGACACAAAACGGAAAAGATGTTGAATAAAATCACTCTTCAAATTAGAAGGGTAAACTCCCTGTAAAATAAATTTTAATCCACTATGAACAATATGTAATTGCATTCTACAAACATTATAGTGTTTTCAAGGGTGATTCACATTCATGCTGAACTAACTTTAAATGTGTATCTTTTTGGGTTTGCCTAGTGTAAAGGCCAAAATGCTCTTTCAACATTAGGCAAAGGATTTTATACTTTTTTATTTAAAATAAATTCTAAACTAGACACTTGCATTGCTTAGCTAAAATTAGAGACTGGACAATTCAAGAACACAAGGATTGAATAGATTTAAACACAACACAAATGCCTTGGTAAATTAAATACAGGAATCGATACAAAGCCACGATTTCCAACTTTGAATAGACCCACAACACAAAGCTTGCAAATTTGGTAGAAGTAATTTAATCTACTTCAGCACACATGACAAAACCATTCATTAGTAACTAAAAGCAAGATGGGCTTAATAAATTCTATTGAACGGATAACAAATTCACACTAACACCGAATACCCAATGAATAGCAATTCCAACATGATGTAAACATTAGAATTACCATTGATTGATGAAATTAAGTGCAAAAAAAATATATTTATACTATTTAAAAAGCTACATGAAAATAGATGAAATAAATTAACTGCACTTCTAACCTAACTATGACCGCTTGCATGATCTGCAAACATTATTACAAATCATCTGGTCCACTAATTCTAATGTGACCGCCAATTCAACTAATGATTAAAATATTACAATTATCCATCAAAAGCTCACGTCTCTCACATGATGAGATAGACGATCAAACAATAGTCAACTCCAAGTGAACGCTAAAAATAGTGTGAGCTCTGATAACAAATTGCAAACTTTGAATATGCTCTCCTTTTTTCAAATGGTGACAAACTATTTTTAGAGCAAGCTAAAAATCAATGTTCCACGAGGATGCACCCCCCCCCCCCCAAAAAAGCCAACGTTTCCAAGAAGGTGACGTTTCTGGGACATCCCCTTAGAGAAACGTCCCCTTTATTTTTGGTCTTCTCGGAGACTCTAGGATGTCCCCAAGACACCCAGGGGACTCCCAGACGTCTCCTAACTGTCCTTGACACTCCTAGACATCCCCCATGGAAACTAAGGCAAAAAGTATTTTTTTTTAAATCAGAATTTGTTTTGGATCTTCATGCTAGTAAGCCTAACCCTAATGGTCTATGGGCCCTATCCACACCCTAAGCAGTCACAAAAGTGAAAAAAATCAAAATGAGAAAGGCTAAAGGCTGCAAGATTGAGAGTATTAGGATAGGAAAAGTAAGGACTTGGTATTGCATAAAACATAGTGATAAAATTGTGAAAATGACGTGTGCCATGAAGGTTTGTGTGGTATCGAAGGTCCTTGTACATAAGTGTGCTACCCCCAGACTCCTACAAGGGGCATTGCTCCTTGACCCCGTTGGGGCCTCCACCCCCAAACCCCCACCCACCACCATCCCACCACCGTCATCATTCATACTAAGTGGACAAAATTTGCCACTCTTAGGGGATATTCAGAGGAGGCCAAGATAGACAGGGAGACTATGGCACAAGAGGACCCAATTTTGTGGTGGACTATCTAGCCATTCGTTTGTTGTCCCAAGTTTCTAGTTCTTTTGCTACTGAGAGGAATTGGTCTACTTATAGCTTCATCCACTACATTAAGAGGAATAGGCTTACCTCTAGGAGGGCAGAGAAGCTTATGGCTATACATAGTGCCTTGCGTCTCATTGATCGCAACACACTTATGTACAAGGAGAGTCCAACAGCTAGATGGGATGTAGAGCCAAAGGAGCCAACACAAGTTGATGATGATGCTACACAAATAGGGCTGGTCAGTATCGGTTTGGAGGAGCTTGAGCATGTGGAGTCTAGCAGTTCTAGTGATGAGGAGCTTGGCAAGAACTTTGGGGATGATTAGAGGCATCAGGCCATTAGCCATTGACTCAGTCATTTGTATTTTGTTTTTGAACATTGTAATCATGAATCATTATTATGAAATTTTGAAAATTCGACATGTCACATTTTCATTGTTAATATTCATTGCAATAATTGCAATGTGTTTAACGTTCAAACTTTATTGTTTAGTAGTTACTACTTACTAGTTTACTTAATATGTAAAAGTTTCATTTGTAATTCTTATACTTATTCCTTATACATCTTTTTATTGAAATGGTGAGCACAATAATAGTATTGCAGATCAAACCATTTTGATAAATAACACAAAATAATATATGATATTATATTGATTTCCAGATTCATATTACATTACAATAAATTTGCTTATAAAGCCTTTTGTTTTCCCATGTACAAACTACTTAGGGAATAACTTCCCACCAACCAACTAACCTAACAAGAGATTTATTTATTATTAACTATTATCTAATTTGTTTATTATAAACTATATAAAATATGTAATAAATCCAACATTCCCCCCCCTTATTACATCAATTCGAACAAAGGACAAAGCACTGCAAGTACTGAACACAGCAGCGCTTCTGGAAACTTTGATGAAGCGCCTTCACCAATTCTCCTCGCTCACCCAAGAAACACCAAACTGAAATCATCAGTGGATCTCCTAACTGTCAAACCTGAAAATCCTCTGTACAACATGAGATAACATAAATATTCCCATCCTCCATGCACAACGAGAGAACAACTTTCCTCCGAGAGTACACATCTCCTCCGAGTGTGTCAAAATCCCTCCTCTAGTGCTACATATGAGAGAACAACTCTCCTCTGAGAGTCCACATCTTCTCCAAGTGTGTCAATATCCCTCCTCCAATGCGATGAGAATCAAATCCCTTCTCAGGTGTATAAAGAACTGAACCACTGTAGATGTGACTCCCACTCTATTTCAAAGATTATACTATCCACAGATTAAGTGTAGATACACTAAGCCCACCCTATTTCAAAGGTTTCACTATCCACAAATACTGCCAAGAACTACCAAGCCCCCCCTTGCTCCATGAAGGGATACAAATTAAAACTGGTGCTTCTCATGCAATGTATCATCTCTAAGCAAGAAGCTAACTCGAGATGATGAAAAATCCTCCTGCCTCCAACCTCCAATAGAAAGGTGTGCTTAGTCTTTAAGCTTGATAAGTTTTTCGCTTTTTGCCTTCTCCATTATATTCAATATTTGCTTCATAACCCTTTTTAAGTTTTCATTTTTCATGTCACGTGCAACATTTATCATCAAATAGAATATAATCCAAAACACCATACGCTACTAGGTAGTCAAAGTTTGAAGGTCCGATTTCTTTGAGAATTGCAAGTAATGCAAAATAGAATCCATAGGAAGACATTAGGTGTCGGATTCCACCGAAAATGCACCTTTTACAACATAATTATAACCTTATACCTCCCAATTACAAAAACCCCACCTATAAAATCTTATATCTCCAAAGCATGTAATTTCAACTTTAACAATAACAATTATTTCTCCCTTAACAACATTAACAAAAAATCTGTTTCCAAAATTCAAAAATAGTTATGAACCTTATTCTTCCAAATGCAAAACACACCCTTATGTCTCCAAAACAAATAATTAATTCCTATGACCCATTTAAAAAACATTAAAACAAAGAGATTAATGTATATGTGCACCTTTTCTGCAAGGCTTATGGAAGCCAACTCACAACATTGTCTCCTCCAACGCCTTGTAATGGATTTGCAACGCCTCCACAGATGTGGATTTTAGACGCCCTTTGATATTGAAGCTGAAACGCCTCTTTATGCACAGCAAGAATAAAAATAGGCATAAAAATATTGGACACCTCCTTGTATATTTAAATTTGCACGCCCAGCACTCCTTTGGACTGCAAATTGAAATGCCCAACACTCCTTTGACTTCAAATTTTAAATGCTCAGCAAAGAATTTAATATCTTATATCTTTTACGTGTCTTCATCATGGGGTTTATACGCCTCTTCTACTTCTCACCATATCCATGAGACTATGTTTCCACATTTCTCACTCACAACTTGCAACAGGGAGATAAAACGTCTTGCAACAGGAAGATAATGCACTGGTTTTGGATGCTTTATGGAGTATTAGACGCCTCCAAAACTTCTAACTTTTCTTCATAAATATTATATCTTCCTCCTTTATGAACTAGGCGTGAGTTTTGAACTGCTATGCCCTGTGGAAATACAACCTTCAAGCGGCTTTAAACATTTGCTTCACGCCTAATTTGGACGCCTTCTCACAATTCATATCAAAGATTTCTATTCACGCCACAAGACCAAATCGATGCTCTGATACCATGTAATATCCCCTTCTAGACTCATGGTTAGTCCATCATTGAGTTCCCATGGACTAGGAGTTTGGTTAGGGAACTGGAGTTAGTTGACCTTAGAGGTATTTGTCGATGGAGGAAATGTGGTCCGGATTCAGTGGTTCCAGTTGGCACCTTCTGAGTTGGCTCAGATTGGTCCTGGTCATTACTTACTATTTTTAGTAAGTTCGGGGTCAGTGTCGGTTCGGCATTTTCAGAATGGCATCAGATTCATCTTGTCGAAAGCTTTCCGGCGAGCTATAGATCACTTCTTTCCAACACCGTCTTCATATTTATTTTAAAGTCCAAAGATTTATTAATGTTATATTTAATATGGACTTCATAATATTTGGGGGAAAAAGCGACTTATGAGAAAATGAAGACATAACTTAAGTTGTGACCTTGGGCGCCCTTCCCTAGGGAAATAAAGTTGATTTTAACATGTAAATTCCCTCCTAAAAGCCCAACGCCCATCTTGGAGGGAGATAAAAAGGGAAATTAGAGCTCATTTGCATTATGCTTGCTTATGATATTTTCTTGTGAGAGCTCTACTAGGGTTTGAGGGTTTGAGCATTTCGAACCAGCCTTTTGGAGACGAAAACCTCCATTAGTGACGGCATTCTACAGGTGTGCAATACCACCCAAAGGTGCCATTGACAGTGGATGCATCCAGTATTCACAGTGAGCTTCAATAGAGTTTGTATGACGAGGGTTTGAGGAGAACTTGACCATATCTCCTGCATATTCTTCTGAGCTCTTCATAATCTGAGATAAAGATCAATTGCTTGAGGATTTTGGGAGCTGGTAACACATTGTTTGGGCTGTCATTTATTGCTAATGCTGGCTGTACTGCTACAGCCAGGCCGTACTCTTTGTGGAGACTGATTTTGGTGTGTTTTTGGCATATTCTCCCTTCCATCTTGGTCGCCCAGCATTGGAGATTATTGCAGATCAGTTTATGAGCAGTTTCAAGGAGTTTTGAGTGGTGTTCATTGTAAACTTCACCTTCAGCCAGCCATACACCTTCCATGGAGGACGTGGGTCATTGTGGACTCACCAATCTTTGATTTCAGCTTCTATTCCTCACTCAACTTTGGCGTTTGGGAGTATTGATGCTGCTGATATTATTTGTATTTCATATATTTCATACTCCTGGGAGATTTGAAGTGTTTCTATGCTACCCACTTGCTGGTACCCTCTTAGCATATGTATCAAGTTGCAAAAATCCATATGGATATGTCATAGTAATTGATATTTGGCTATTCTACTATCTGGGTCTTTGTTATTTTCTTCATATCTATTGTACTTTTTCTGGGTTTTGCAATATATGCTCTATTTTGTATGCTCCGGCAACACATCTGCAGGAAAACTAAAACCCCTTCTGCATCTTCTCTCTAGTCTGAAAGAACACACTAAAAATAATAAAAAATCACATAAAAAGATTTTAAAAATATACAAACAGGTACGGCACATTACATACCATATTAAAATGGTGAACACAATTACAATATTGCAGATCAAACCATTTTGATAAATAACACAAAATAATATATATGATATTATATTGATTTCCATATTGATATTACATTACAATAAATTTGCTTATAAAGCCTTTGGTTTCCCATGTACAAACTACTTACGGGAATAACTTCCCACCAACCAACTAACCTAACAAGAGATTTATTTATTATTAACTATTATCTAATTTATTTATTATAAACTATAGTCTAAACTATATAAAAGATGTAATAAATCCAACACTTTTTATAACTAATTTTTCAAGTACTACATGTATTTGCGCCACCCCTCCTCCCCCCCCCACCGTCCCCAAACTTAGGCCCTTGGTCCCCTCGTCCCTGAAACCCGTCCCCTCCATCAGGAAACTCCGTGGAACTATGCTAAAAATAGAATTTCTTGGAAGGCGTCTCTTAACTATGACTGCTTGCATGATCTGCAAACTTTATTACAAATTATCTGGTCCACTAATTCTAATGCGACTGCTGGTTCACCTAACGATTAAAATATTACAATTATCCATCAATAGCTCACGTCTCTCGCATGATGAGATAGATAATCAAACAATAGTCAACTCTAGGGGAAAGCTTAAAATAGCATAAACTCTAATAAAAAAACTGCAAACTTTGAATATGTTCTCCTTTTTGAAAATGGTGAAGAACTATTTTTAATGTAGGCTAAAAATAGAATTTCTTGGAAGGCAGCTCTGAATGACTCTAGTGAAGCTTTCATGATGAATCCTCTATTCTAATGAAGTCTAGCAAAAACCTTTTAACCAAGGTTGCACCGAGACTGGTACTAGTACTGGTACGGGAGACTGGTACCGGTACTGGTACGTCTATTTTTCAAAAACAGGAGACGGGGGGTACTTGGAGACACCATTTTTTTTTTTAATATAATTTAATAATTTTAAAAATATATTAATATGCTAACATTAAAATTGAAAATATCATGACATTGAACTTTCAAAACAAGAGAATTAGTAAAGTTTAACTGTTAACATTAACTTTGAAGTTTAAATAGTAACACACAAATGTCAAAGAGTTTCATACTACATATCGATATTACATATTGAAATTCAAAAATGTTCATAGCTTGGTAGGCTGATATTTATATAGAAAACAAAAATCAGAAATCAGATATCTATGTCATCATTCTATGTCATCCATCTCTAGGTCCTCAGCTATGAGGCTCTCCAAATACTCATCACTCTCAAGCTCAGGTTCCTCTGATGGTAGTAGAATTGGGGGTAAATCATTGAGGCCATCTGGTTCAACCACTTCATCAAGCAAGGCTGCAACTTCTCCATCAGGTGAACTTTGGTCCCATTTTGCAGAAGGTCCCTCCTTGTACCCAGGTTCTACACGAGAGAGAAGGCGAAGTGAGCTATGAATGTACACTAGGTTCTCCGCTTTCTTTGACCCTAACCGGTTCCTCTTCAGTGAATGAATAAAACCATAAGTACTCCAATTCCTCTCACAAGATGAAGAGCTGGCTACTTGTGAGAGCAATCTTATTGCAAATGATTGCAATTCAGGGGTTTCACCTCCATGGTTCCACCACCACTCTATAGGGTCTTTCTTTGCATGCATATCATATATGGCTTCCACGGAAGAAAAGTCACCATGTCACCATGCCCACGTGAAAACTTATTCCATTGAGTCCTCATAATTGAAACATCCTCACCTCAGCCATAAATCTTTTTTATTGCAGCCCAAAATCCCTTCATTACCTCTCTATCCTCATATGGAGCCCTCTTATTGGTCGCTTGTAGATCATACCATTCAAGATTTAAGGCATAGGCAGCACAATGAAGGGGTGTGTTAAGTTTGTTCCATCTTCCATGTATCTTTTCTTCTAGCAAGGGATATAGAGAAGGATCTCTTGCATCTGTTATTTTCTTAATTCTTTCACACATGGAATCTATTTCTTCATAAATTTCTCCCAAACATGGCTTGTCTGAATCTGCAAATTTGATCACCTCACATATGGGCTTAATGAAGTCCACAACAAATCTAACATCAACCCAAAAATTGGCATCAAGGACCATACCTCTCACCTCAACTGCAGTATCTGATGTAGATTGTCTCCAAGCTGCCCATGCATCACTAACTACTGTGGAACTCAAAGCTCCTTTGACTTCTTGGAGACGCTCAAGAAGAATAAAATAAGAAGCAAACCGTGTATCAGCAGGTTTGAGAAGTTCCACCTTGGCAAATTTCCAATAAATGGCTTGTGTGTGGTGATGGTTACATATGAACATCTGTATTTTTCTGCCCTTTTCAATGATATCTAAGATCCACTGGAACTTGCCAATATCTTTGAGTGCATTATTCAACGAATGCACACAACATGGTGTCCAAAAAATATGCCTATACTTTTTCTGCACCAACATGCCTGTTGCCTTACAAATAGGGGCAGCATCTGTAACAACTTGGACTACATGTGATGCCCCCACCTCCTCAATGCCCTCACATAGCTGATTATGAAGGAACTCTGCATTTTTTTCTTGCCCTGAACAATCTATTGCCTTCAAAAAATAAGGCCCTTTGCTGCATGTTACCATGATATTAAGTAGTGGACGATTTCTAGCATCTATCCACCCATCCATCACAATACTACATCCTTCTATAGACCACACTCTTTTCATTGGTGCGGTTTGTTGCTCTAATCGGATTTTTTCTTTATCAATTAGAGTAGTGCGAAACTTTTGATACCCAGGTGGTTTATATCCAGATGGCCCATTGTTGATGGCTTGGACCATCTCAGTGTAGAAAGAAGAGCGAGCAACATTAAATGGTATTCCATTTGCATAAAAGAAGCGTGCAATCACTTCATCAACTGCTTCTCGACCTTGCGCATCAAATAATCTTCCAATGGGGTTTGAGCTGCCACTGTGTGATCTCTTGCGAGAATATCCCCCTGCTAGATCTTTTGTTGTCACATCTCTAGAAGACACATCGATCTCTGACTCTCTAGTTTGATATTGAGTTGCAGAAGATGCCCCTGTTGTTGAAGCATGAGAGCTGAAATGAGACACTTTCCCATCAGCCCTTTCTTGCTCCTTAACAGCTTCATGTCGTTCTACATCATTTTTACAAGGATCAACACCTTTTCCAGGTATGTGAAGGAAATGAGCCTTCACCCTCGTGTAAGTACCTTGATATAGCTTAATATCACAAAGCTTAAATGTAATGATGGCTGTTCCACCCGACCCCTTCGGCCCTGGAATGCGATCGCAATACTTCCACAGGGGGTAGAGAGCTTGTTTTCCCCCACCTGACATGTCTCAATGTGCAACAAAATTAGAAAGACAAAGGCAAACATTAAAATTTAAAATTAAAACAGTTAAAAAATATTATTACGGTCAAACAATTCAGTCATTTTTCAATTTTAACAGTGAAAAAAAATTTAAAAAGTTCAGAAACTCTGAAACACTAAAGGCTAAGTTCAGTGAAAAGGATTTCGATTTTATTTTCAGTATGACAGTATGTATTTGAAGCTGACTGTTGAACATAACTAGAAAAGATTGGACATGTTCTAGTCTTTAGACTTTTGAATTTAGTAAGACACTCAAGAAATTTTGGATTTGGGAAATTTGGGAAATTTTGGATGGTTTCTGCTTTTGTTATAGCGAAGTGAATATTAACCAGATTGATGTCAGTTATGTTAAACACTCTTTTAAGGTCAGTGACAGCAGATTGACGATGGTTAGATTGCAATTTAGAGTCAATATGATAATAAATTAGGCCAAAGTTTCAAACTCTTTGTCATGATTCTTTGAAACTTACAAACAACATTTTGGATCCCCAGCCGTGAGTGACATGATAATGTTTAAGAAATCAGCACATATAGAATAGCACTCACAATAGCTACCAGAAAATAAAAATAAAAAAATTGCATGTTTAAAAAACAGATATTACATCCCAGGAACACGTTTTCCTAACAAAACTAGAGTATAGTAACTCGTGAGGCTGTAATGTCCCCTCTCTGATGGATGTGAGTGGTTATGAGATTAGCCCATCATGGCGACCCTCGTGGGCTAGTTCAATGGATAGAGGGTCTTTTTGTCCGTCATTCTTTTGCCAGTTCGGGACATTGGACATCATCAGTGCTCAGCTGGTATCATGTTGTGGCTTCTATTCTTGGCTTTGGTCATGTTTGGAGGCACTTACTATTTTTAGAAGGTCGTATGCTGAGGGGTTGCTATTTCAGGCAGGGCACTAGTCGATTGGACTTCCATAGTTATTTGGTGACTTGGTGGATTGTTTTCATGGGGAGTTCATTTTTTTTTTAATGGAGTTAAGTAATAAGTGTTATATTATAACTTATGTTATAATTACACTTTATATCTAATAAGGGGGCCCATGAGGCCAATACCCTCATTAAGTGTCACTTAAATGAATTTATTTTATATTTGGCACATAAACCAAAGTTTGAGAGGAAACAATAAAAAAACAAATATAATTGGAATTATGCATTTGAAAAGAAATATATTGAATTTCCAATGTTATATATAATTCTCTTCACAAAGTTGGCCTTATTATTATTTGAGCATTTGATATTTGGTGAAATTGGTCTGAGAGCTTGGCGTTGGAGAATTCAAGGGTTTGGGCTTGGAGATTGAGGAATCTTCAGGTTTAATGGCAATCTGAAGTGGTGCAAGATCCACTAAAGTTGCTGGGTTAATCAAGAAGGAATTGATGGAATGAGATTAAGAATGTTTGATTGGCTGAAATTGAAGATTTTAAAGATTCCATGATTTTTTAAGGGCTGCTACAGTAATCCGTACGGCTGCTACAGTGTTCCGTACCGCTGCTACAGTGCAAGAAATCGATTTTCAGGAGGGTCTGATATAAAAAATTCTAGATCTGAATTATGACAGCAATTTTGGTTTTTCAGGTGTGCATGTGCAACCTTCACAATTGTCAGTACATCTATTACCTAGTTGAGCAATCTCTAGCTTTGGATTGCAAATTTAAATCATAGTTTCTTTTAAATTATTGTTGCAATTTCAATTTCCTGTGCATGTCTTTCAAAACCCAAAAAATACAAAAAAAACACATATTTCAAACAAAACAAAAAATCTTTTCCAAGGCACATTCTTGCAGCAGATCTGTATTTTGGCTTGAGAGGCATCAGGCTTCTTACAGAGGCTAAACCCTTTCTAATATACAAAACCATTTTGAACAAAAAAATAACCTGAGGTGCAAGTATATAACACTATATAATAATCTTTAATAACCAACACCTTAATAATCCAACATAAGACTTGTTACATAAAATCCTAAAAGCCTTCTCTTGTGACAAAACCAGAAGTTTCAAAGCGTATTGAAGGATTAACTTCAACTCTAATCTGAAATAGCGGCTTAGAATTCCTAGGAAATGCTAGTGGTAGCTGGTCGAATATTAGCTGAAAGATCAAGAGAGGCTGATGTCTACAATGCAGTGTAGACCCCCTGAGATAGAGACAAGTTTGAAGGAAACATAAGAGCTGTTGTTCAATCTCTTATAGATAATGGTATTGACATAAAAGTATATCTCAATTAGCTTTAGGATATCTGATGCCAGATGCACACATTTTAAGTTATAATCGGGCCTTGTTTTGTACCGGTATATTGGCTCTGAGGACTTTGTTAATTACGAGGATCCTTTGTTACCCTGGGCACTTAGAAAGTTAGAAAATGAAGAAAAAAATTTTAAAAAAAACGACAAGATTCAGAGCTTACCTTAATGGTGCGGATGAAGATTGTGGGCGAAAATGGCTATCGCAGAGTGGGCGTCGGGACCTTGGCTGGGAGCGGCGATTTTCTTCTTGGGCGTCGTGACTGAAGGAACGGCACAAAAATGAAGTGTTTTGACGTTTTAAAAATCACGGACCCCTAAATTTATCGACGGGGTACTGGGAGACCTCACGGGGTGCGCGGCTCGCGTCTCCTACGAGGAGGATATGTCTCTTTAGAGTCTCTGAGACGGGAGACGCGTCCCCGTCTCCGAGACGCGTCCCAGGTGCTAGGGTTCAGGACTCCGTGCAACTATGCTTTTAACGAAACTCCAAAAATCTTAACAATTTATGAATCTTCGTGATTTGAATCTGAAACCCTCTATAGAAGTTCTAAAAATTCACTTTGACACTTTCATTGTTGACAAAGTTTTGGCAAACCCTTGAGATTTCGAAAGTTTAATTATTCAATGAACACTATGCTTGAATATGAACATCCTCTCGTTCAGTCTTTTCAAAAATCACTTTCTCCTCAGCTTGATCACTAAAACTAGATGTTGAATCTGTCATGCAACTTCATTTCTGAATATGATTTTTTTTGTCTTGAATTGAATGATGCAAAATAGAGGATCTCAATTTTGAAAATCTTCAACCACAATTGCTACAACTTAAAAATCATTATCCCGATGCTTGGAATCAATCTTAGAGACTTTCGATAAATTAGAAAATTCACTATATTTGCTCATTAATAGCAAAAATGAATTTGCTTGTGAATTATTATAGATGCTAGTTTCTTTATAGACATTCACTTTGTTTTTTTTTTTAAATCAGCTCATTGTAGTATGTCCCTTTTTTTAATAAAGAAAAATAGTAAATATTGATTAATAATAATAAATTATTAAATAATAATCAATATTTTTTTCAAATAATTATCAAACCCGATACCAAGCGCACTTTTCATTGTGTGCTGCATCTTTTTTTTAAAGGGACGAATGCTGATAAGAAGTGCATCTTCCTTTAGGCGCGCTTTTGTAATGCTAACCGTTGTTTTTTTAAATGAACAATAGGCCTTACAAGGTGTGCCTCATATGAGGTGCACTTCATAAGACTTGCTGCCTTCTTTTATAGAAAAGTCAGCAGCACTTATAAAGTGCACTGACCTTTTTTTATTTTAAATTTTTTTTAAAACTTTTTTTTTTAATTTTTATTTTATGTTTTTTTTACTTTTAATAATAATTAATATTATTAAAAGTACTTTTTTTACTTCTTAATTTAAAAAAATTAAATAATAATTATGAATAATTAATATTTTTAAACAATAATAATTAATAAATTATTAATTATAAGTTAATATCATTAACAAGAATTTTAATTAAAATTATCAACTAATAATGATAATAAATTAATTAAGTTAAAATTTACAGACAAGTTACAAATATTTGGCAATTCAATATTTTTTGGATTTTAACACGCCCTGTGACTTAGCTAGAAATTGACCATTTCCGATTTTGACAAATAATTCAACACACATAAATGACAATTTGACGATGACATTTCATGTATCACAATTGAGTTTCAGATTGGGTACAATAGGCACAAATTGCAAGGCAGCTCAAAATTGCTATCTGGAAACTGATTGTTGTGGTGCAGAAGACTAGATTGCTTAGAATGCTTTGGTCTATATATTCTAAGTTTTTAGGCCTTTTTTTTTTGGTTTTTTTTTTTTTTGCCTGATAACAAAGAAGCCAGAAATTTACAAGGTACAGCAACAAATTTGAAAGAGCTTTTTAGGACCAAAAAAAGCAGAAAAAAAGACAACTACCAATGGACCAAATTGGAAAACTCTTGTTCTTGGATCCTGGAACTTTAGGAGGCTCATTTGAGCAATGCTGAAGGTTTACTTTGGCTATTTTGATGTCCTTGGACCCACTGGTGCAGTTCATAATGTTTCATGAGAGATTCTTGAAACTAGTTATTCATAGCTGTGATACCATATAAGATTTTAGAAGAATCTGCACATATAGGATTCAATGTAAAAAGCTATAAACTAGCTTGTATAATATTTGTAGGATTCATCAACATTAACTTCATCAGCTTGAACCAATACATCTGTTACCATTCAAACCCACGTGAAGAGTGACGAGAAGAAAAAGGTCTATTGTTCATGTTGCAATGACTACCCAGTTACAAGCTACAAAACACCAATGCTAACAATATTGTCTTGTAAAAATTTCTCAACAACAAAATACTAAAAAACATAGAATCAATTCATACCCAGAATGTAGTTGCAGTCATTATGCTGATGACCAAACCACATATTATCATTCTTCATGTATGTTTCCCCTCAAAACTCCCATAAACAGCCCAGTCAAAGGGCACTATATGATGACAAAGAACACTGACTCTGCTACAGTGATCCAGACTCTAAATCCTTACTGCAGACGATCAAGCAACGCCCATAACAGCAGATAATACAAACAAAGCTGCTCCGAACTGAACATCTACCCTACTCAATAATATTTGATCACCTCACTATGCCATTGGCGAACAGCAAACCCAAACTCCATTCATACCAAAATTTCAGAATACATCGAACTCCATAGTGCATAAGGACGATTTCTGATTGATTCCCAAGTATAGTTCTCAGCTAGGGATGGTCTCTCACATCTGAAACTTAATAAAAGACTGAGACTAAACAGCCTCCCAATTCCTATGCTAAACAGCAAAGGTTCACAGTCCAAAACATGAAAATTGCATCCAGGATTACCTTCAAAATGAGCGAATGTTCTCTTAAAACCCCACACACCCAGCAAGAATAGTAAAGGCATCTCGTCAGACCACCCTCTGATTCCACTCAGCCAACGCCAACCAGAAATAGCAAAGAATCAAATTAATACCCATAGAGGAGCGCTCCCCCACTCCAACATTAAGTCAAAAATAGATGTGAACAGCAAAGGGGGCCCCACCACAAACCCACGCCTACTGGAGGCAGAAAACTGACTTATTTAAAAAGAATATAAATTTATCATGATTTAATTGGTCTTTTTAAAGTCACATTTCCCTTATTAATTAGTTAGTTTTTGAGAAATAATAAAAAACTAACCCAATTTCAGTTTTTTTCTGTCACTGAGAAAAAGAGGACATTACAGTCCTCCCTCCCTGAAGTTGCTTGCCCTCAAGCAACTAGCAATCCATAACCGACAGAACCATCCTGAATAATGTCACTCCAGCATCCCAAATTAGTCTAGGAGGTTTGTGAACTCCCAAATACCATGTGCCCTGCTGTGTCACAACAATTGTAACCTTCTCCACACCTCTTGGAAAAAGGAAAATAATCCTTTGCAACAAATCAGCAAATTCTTCATCATAACACCCCTTGGATTTAACATGCCTCCACTAAACCATACTCATATAATCGTGAAGACTCGTGAAAAATCTCATTGTTCTTACTTCAAGAGTCTTTGAATGATGAACCAAAGCATGCGGAAGTTCGCTGTCTGGAATGAACACCAAGGGTAAACTATCGTTGTTCACATCACAAACCTTCATAAGATAAATTCTCAAGGTTAGGAAGGTCTGAAAAAACACCAACTTGCTGCTGTTCGTGACTGAAATCAGCGATGAACAATCTGACTTTAACAGCCTGCCCAAGGAACAACAGTTGCACCAAATGAAATTCCAAGAATGTTCATGAAAAATGAGCATTGTATTGTTCAGAATCACCTCAGAAATGGTTGGAGAAAACTTCCAAGCAACCTCCAACTGCGAATAATCACTTTCCTTGACACCAATGTCCTGCCAACTCTCATGAATGTGAGCAGCCCAGCAACTAAGATGGCTGATCTGCAACCAATTAGCAGGGTTATAGCTGATAACCTGATCAATTCCAAGCCAAGGAACCTCTCTTTGGTCACCAAATCTCTCCAACATGCTTAGTTGGTGACCTCTATGTTGAATTTGAAGTACTGAAACAGCTCCACCATGCTTGTGCTGTGCAACTCTGCTCCTCATATGAGCCTCATCAAAAGACCTTCTAAAGTACCCATAGGCATCTCTCCCCAAAAGAATGCCTCTCAAGGAACAAGTCCAAATGTCATCCTCAAACTGTTTCTCCAAAGTACTAAGATCAAACAAAAATATTGTGTTCATTTTAAATACATCTTCATGCACTTCATGGTAATTTATAACCTCTTTGTCATTTCCTTGAAACTCATCCATGATAGCGCCAACATCTAAGAGCCTAGGAGCAATCAAAATTGCACCCAATCTATAGAGTGGGTTAACCATTAAGTGGAAAACATGTTTAGATCCTTCTGTTTCCCATACACCGCGAGAAACAAGCTTGAAACTCCCACTTTTTGCTGTTGTTCTGAACATTTCAGCAAGCTCAAAATCATGTTTAGGAAACTTTTCAAAGTCTGAAATGTAGAAGTATCTATGCTTCAACATGTCCCATGTAAAAACTTCATCTTCAACTTTACTTACACCTTCTTCATCTGGTGGTCTCCCTGAAGGATTGCCAACCACAAGTCTTTGCACAGCCTCATGATATATTTGCACATCTTGAGCAAGCTGAAAACCACACTCCAACCCATGTTTTTCAACTTCTCTCGGATCCCATATCTTGATATTGTCACTAACTGTGTTGCTACATGGAAGAGATGTTTCATCATCCATCTCAAAGAGAGGAATATCAAAAATGTGAGAATCATTACTTTCCTTTTGCTCACACTCATCTAGCTGCCCCCAATTAGCATGTGCAACTCCTGTCTTCCTCAAACAAGCCTCTAAAACAAATTCCTCCTGAAGACTATCAAGCTCATTAATTACTTGCTTGATTTCTTTCTCTCTTTCTTCATTCTCTAGCTCCCTGGAAAGTTTTGTACTAGCAAGCTGATCTTCTACCTTCATTAGCTCCATTTGGGTACTTTCTAATATGACCTTCGTTGAATTGAACTCAAGAGAGAGCTCATCAATCTTCCTTTCCTTCTCCTTTGCAAATTCAATGACCTGATCTCGATCCCTAATTAAGTGTAAGTACTCAAACTTCACCATCTCCATGGAGTTTTTTATTATTTGCAAGTTTGAAGAAGTAGCTCCATCCACACAACTTTTCTGCATGAGGTCTTCAAGGACCTTATGGGTGCTGTCCAAACTAGTGAGGACATGAATTTCTCTCTCAACAAAGACCAAGAGTTGATTCTTCAACTCGCACAACTCTCTAGGACTTTGCTCACTCAAGTGTCTCGATTCTTCACGTAGCAAAGATTCTGAAATTTCCTCTTCTCTAGGAGCAATAAGTTCCTTGAACTCTGTCTCCTCTTCACAGTCACTTTGATCAAATGATATAGCAGCTCCAAACTCAAGCAAAGAGTCAACACTATGGGCTGATTTAAATCTTTCAACAGACTCCACTTCAACGTCCTCTTCTTCTAAACTCTCTGAGAAGTCAAACTGTTGTCTTGAATTGTCATTAATAGAATGGAAAAGATGCTCCTCATTAGGTGCTGCCCCCAAAGTTTTAACAGCTTCAAACTCTTCAACTTCTTCAACTACACTTTCCTCTATGTCTTCAACAAGACATTTTTCTGCAATAATTTCAGGCTCACCTGATAAATCGTCTTCTAGCATCGTATCAATCATTACCACTTCTGTTTCTAGCAGCATGGCATCTTCATACTCATTAAATTCCTCATCAAATTTAGGACTTGCAAAGTCCATTCTCTCAGCTTCCATTTCTTCTTTGACTTCTTTAGGTAAACTCAGGTACTTTTCCTCTACAATTGCCTTTGGAAAGTCAACTTCCCCATCATTTGTTTTTGATTCTAACATCTTCTTTTCTGACTCTACCTTTGTGGCCTCCAATTGTTCTTCTTCTTTATCCTTGTTGTCATATCTCTTCCTTAGATACCTTCGTAAATCTTGCTTGAATTCAGGATCATTCAACTCATTGATCAGTTCTTTAAACATGTCACTTAAAGACCTTTCCATTGTAGACATTTGACATGCAACTATATCTTCGGTCTCCACTCTAACATGCAAGTGCAGATCACTCACATGCAACTACTGCTCAGCCCTCGAAACTGACATGCGAGCATCTGGGGAGTCTCAAAACTGACATGCAAGTACTGGGTACTAACATACAATTGAAAATTCTTATATGAACTTCTACACAAGGGTTAGCAATTCCTACAGGCTAGCAGGAAAACCAACTCTGATACCACTGCAATGACTACCCAGTTACAAGCTACAAAACACCAATGCTAACAATATTGTCTTGTAAAAATTTCTCAACAAAATACTAAAAAACATAGAATCAATTCATACCCAGAATGTAGTTGCAGTCATTATGCTGATGATCAAACCACATTATCATTCTTCATGTATGTTTCCCCTCAAAACTCCCATAAACAGCCCAGTCAAAGGGCACTATATGATGACAAAGAACACTGACTCTGCTACAGCGATCCAAACTCCAAATCCTTACTGCAGACGATCAGGCAACGCCCATAACAGCAGATAATACAAACAAAGCTGCTCCGAACTGAACATCTACCCTACTCAATAATATTTGATCACCTCACTATGCCATTGGTGAACAGCAAACCCAAACTCCATTCATACCAAAATCTCATAATACATCGAACTCCATAGTGCATTAGGACGATTTCTGATTGATTCCCAAGTATAGTTCTCAGCTAGGGATGGTCTCTCACATCCGAAACTAAATAAAAGACTGAGACTAAACAGCCTCCCAATTCCTATGCTAAACAGCAAAGGTTCACAATCCAAAACATGAAAATTGCATCCAAGATTACCTTCAAAATGAGCGAATGTTCTCTTAAAACCCCACACACCCAGCAAGAATAGTAAAGGCATCTCGTCAAACCACCCTCTGACTCCACTCAGCCAATGCCAGCCAGAAATAGCAAAGAATCAAATTAATACCCATAGAGGAGCACTCCCCCACTCCAACATTAAGTCAAAAATAGATGTGAACAGCAGAGAGGGCCCCACCACAAACCCACGCCTACTGGAGGCAGAAAATTGACTTATTTAAAAAGAATATAAATTTATCATGATTTAATTGGTCTTTTTAAAGTCACATTTCCCTTATTAATTAGTTAGTTTTTGGGAAATAATAAAAAACTAACCCAATTTCAGTTTTTTTGTCACTGAGAAAAAGGGGACATTACACATGTCCAACTGTACTTGTTTCGTGATTTGTGTCATCCATCTCAAATCCTTGCTCATAACTTCCATATTCTGAAACAAAGATTGGATTCTTTCTTCCATAACCACTTTTAGGGCTCTTTTTCCCTTCCTTGCTTTGAGTGCATTCTAAACAAGATGTTAAAAAGCACAGGCTATTGGTGTGAATAGAGGTTTTTCCTAACCGGTTTAGTTAATTTCCCCTTGTGTGAATAATTCATATTATTTAACTATTTATTAGTTAAATAATATTCACACATCACACATAATTCACATGTTAAGTTGACTTAGTAAGTCTTCTAAATGTTTCTAGTTGTTGATAATTGTAGTGAGTTGTCTTATCCTACACATGTGCTCTAGTTGGCATCCTATCCTCTAGTTGTCACATGTGATAGGAATGTGACACTTGTCACATGAGTACAACTCCTTGTTTCTCATCCTTGCCTTTATAGGCAAGTTTCTCTCATTGTATTTCATACAGTTTGGTGTATTGAATATTTGCTCCATTGTTTTGGCTGTTCTCTTTTCTCATAGTGTGGAAGGTTGTCTTGATTGCAGGGATCTTGGTTTGTTGAGTCACATTGACTCTTAAACAGGCTAGCAAAATCACAGATCTGATACTGCTGTTTTGAGCCAAACGAATTTCTGAAAAGTTTAAACTCACAATTTTGTAAATGAAAATCTTCCAAAAAGCTGAAAAATTATTGTTTAGAGTTCAAAATCTGTTTTCATGGCAGAATAAAGGCACTGAAATACTGCTCTGGTTACAGCCTACATGAAACGCTATGCTGCAGGCTTGGGTTAAGGTTCAATATGGCTGGGTTCAGTGGACAATATATATACATATAACCATAATTTGCACAAAATGTACAAAATTACATACAGAACTGAAAACAGAGCTGAGAATTGATAATTCAATGTCAATTGTCAAGTGTTAAAGACAAATCAAAATGGTTTATATTGGCACACTGCAGATGGAAAATCAATACAAATCTTCATATTGCTCTTCATCGAGAGCATCAACATCATCAGCTGGTTTGTTAGAACCACAAGCAGTGTCAGTGCCACTCCCGCTAGCTGCACCATGCAAGTTCTGTGTAGCAGCCTGATGCTCCTCATCCTCAATTGAGACTAAGGAAAGCTGTTAGTTAAGATTTTTTTTAAATGGCTTTTTTATATTAAGAAAATGACTTTTTTCTCTGGTCCCAGGCAGGATTTCCCTAGGCTCGCCCAGGGTCTTCTACCAGTCTTGTGGATTTGGCCCCAGTACATCTGATATTTTACTTTTTTCCTAAGTTGCCAGTTCAGGTATGGGGTTAGGTACAGGTTAGGTGTTCAGGTTCCCTGGTAAGGCAAAAAGAAAATTCCCAAGTTTTAAACTAAAAATATTATTAACTTGTAGTTTTGAAATAGAATTATAAGCTTCAATATAGTTTTGAAATATAATTATATCAATAATATAATGATTTAAACATATATACATATGAGTTAATAATAGTTAAAGAAAAGACAGCACCAATGGACGGAACAACAGATCTAACCCCAAAAGTACAGAGCCTAATTTTGTAAATCAAAATAGCAACAGTAAATAAAATTCCATCAGTCATTGCAGGAATAAAAACCAATGCAAGAGCAGCAGTTGCAATTGTTGAAGGGACAAACATAACAGCCGAAACAGATGCAGAAAGAGCAGCCCTCACAGCCGGGTGCCTTGCTGAAGCTTTTCCTGGTGCTGCCTTTGTTTAAAGTGCAGACTGACTGACTTCATACAAAAACTGTCAAGGGGCTTTTTTGTGTACGCACTGGGCACTGCATGATATACTGCAAGGGGTTTTTTTTTTTAAGAATGTTTCTCTGTTTTTGCAGGCGAATATTGTGTAGTTGTAGAACATTTTGCCATTCCGAAATTCACACACTTATGGAAGAAAAAATTACAGATTTTAACTGCCTTTTAAAATACTTTCTTTTTCCGGCCCAGGTTCACCCTGGGCATATCCAGGGTGAACCAGATCCAGGGCCAGTACCCAGACCCGTTCGGTGCAGGCACGACCCCCACACCAGGCATACCCGTTAACATATGAGAAAGTACAATCAGTTATAAAAATAAGTACTAGGGTAAAAAGATCCTAGTTTATGAAAAGTAACTAAACACAAAGGAAAGGCAAACAAAGCAAGAGAAGAAAAACTCTTTATCTTTAAGACAAAGTAGAAATATGAATAGCCCTGCAAGGGAGGGAACTCTCAAAGAAACAAAGGAGCCATTGAAGATCAAGCAAGAGACCACCGAAAGGAGATTCCTGGTGTTTCCAAGTCACCCTGTCCCCAATGTTTCTTAATGTTATACCCTCCGTATTCTTGTTTCCTAAAACATGTTTGCTGTCATTTCCCATTTCCAGTTTTTGTAATGTCTGGTAAAAGTGGAAATTTTTAGTTCGCTCTAACAAGGACCTCTACCTGACTGCTAGCTAGTTTAGAAATTTTGTTTTCAAAATTGCATTTTAAGACAGGTGAAAAGAAGTTTTAGTTCAAGGTGAAGGACAAGGAGACAATTGGAAGAAGATACTTGTTGGCGTTTCAATTCGCACCTCTGGAATGTGAGTTGGAAACGGACAGCTATGCACAGATAAACTGCTCTCCTATTATAAAGGGGAGTTCCCTATTTGCTGACGTTCGCTTAAAAAATAAATAAAACAAATTTGCCTATCTTTTTTTTTTCTTTTTCCGCTGAGAGCACAAGGTTATAAAACTCTATTTCGCTGCAGAAGAGGTTTTTCTATTTTAAAACTTCTAACAACAACTAGGCCTAAACTAAATGACGCTTTTGATTGTCTAAGTAAACACAGAGCACAGAAATCAAAAGTGGACAAGGAATGATTTGTTTTAACACAAAAAAATAAATAAATTTCTCCCAAATTCCCATCACAAGACTCATTGTACTTTAATGATGAAAGTTGAAATAAAATTTACACAAGCCACACATCTGACGACAAAACTTGATGAGTAGTGAGATAGAAAATCAAAGCAAAGGCAAGCATGAGACTTCTATTCCAATATCATAAAGTTGATACAACTCCAGGACAGCAATATTGTAGCAAAAGGTAGCCATACAATATGCGATCGAACACTGGAAACAGATAACACAGAGTGAACAAGTAGCTGAAATAACAAGTTCTGCAAGTTAGAATAGGCATAGCAAAATTTGCTATCACAATTACCATTACTTACAATGGGCGAGGTTGCCCTTATTTATACTAAATCAAAAGAGTAGGGAACCCTAAAATCTCCTTGATTTACCTTAACTAACTTGCCAACTCGCAAGCTTTATTTCTATTATAAGACAAAGATTACAACTAACAAATGCTTTAAAGCAAAGAAAACTCCAACTAATACAAAGTGATTTCTTTCTAAATAAAGAATGGATGAGCTCTAGATGAAAGCAAATGCTTTAAAACAAAAAGCATTGAGTTAAAGCTACTTTTTTGTGTCTCATCCTCATCTTCATTGTTGTCCCGTTGGTGACATCATCCATAGATATTTTGGGAAATAATATCCTCCAAAAAACATAGTTTGAGTGAAAAAGTTGGCACATGGGTTTTGTAGGCAATCTCATTCTGAAGCGACCCAGATCATCAAATTTTGAAAAAGCAGCGAAAAAGCAGATTTCCGAAAAAATAAAATTTTCCAATCTTCAAGTGGATGAAATTCCAAATGGACCCATTTCGATGAAAACTGAAAAAGCTCCAGCCCTGTTTCTGAAAAATGATCTCCTAAAAAAATGAAACTTAAAAAAGCGTGCCTCTGTGCTTCCCAATCCCGAAACTATGAAGAACACTATAAAAGCACTCCATTTGGGTTCTCAAATCTTCATGAGAAGAAAAATATGCTTTCTTCCTCTGGATCCAACCTGCAAAAATAATGAATAAAAGCGGCCAAAAGCTTGTCTTTATAGAACTTGAGGGTAAAAAAGCAGCTTTCTTTGTGAAAGAATAAAGCTTCAATCTTTTCCATGAAGAAAGCATCTTTTAAAGCACAAATCCAAGTAGATGTCTTCGAATAGGAAGAATCCCTATTTTATAGCTGCCTATGGCTTCATGTGTGAGATGATGAGAAATATCTTCTTTGATGATGTCATCAAACATGCAAGGTTGCAAAAGTGTTAGCCAATTTTTCCTTTGTTTTCGACACTTTTGCACTTGTTTATACTCCAGTATGGCCTACCCTTGATTTCAACAAGACGGCAAACTGTCACCGTTGACTAATCATGGCACCTTGAAGATTTATCAACCGTGATTCAATCCCTAGCCACAAACTGACGATCTGACGTCATCTGATTGTAAATCTAACTTCTGAAACCTATTGTCGGGCAAAGATCAGGAAAGCGATTGCGAGAAAACACTGTCAAACATAAAAATTTACCAAAGCATGAAAAGTTGGGCGCCCCTAGCCTCCAGGGGCACCTGGTTTTTTGTGCCTTAGCCGTTTTTTGGAAAATTTCAACTTTTTCAATTTCTCGATTCCCACGCGCGTTCCGATGAGTGACTTAGACCCTTGTTTGGCTGTCGATTTCTAGCTTCTGGAGCAAAACTGAATCTGATGATCTGGTATACAGGCAAACTTGATGAAAACTGAGCTGATTGTACCCTCTGTCTGCCTCAGAAATCGCGCCAAACTGATTTGTTGTGAATCTAATCGGGCTGACGGAGGAGGTTTTGTCGTTTTCCGTAAAAACATGAAAAAATGGTTAAGGCAAGAAAAGATGGGCGCCCCTAGCCTCCAGGGGCGCCTAGAATTCTGTACCTTAGAATATTTTTGATATTTTCAATTTTGTATTCCATTCCTCAATTTCCGTGCCAACAAGTCATGTTTGATCATCATTTTTTGTCGTCTGGATGATTGCAGAAGCAAGACGAGAGGTGATCTAAGTTGTCTGAACATACCTGAGATGAAATCCCAGCTTTTACCGGCATTCGACTGAGTTTGGCCAAGTTTGACCACCCGGAAACGAGCTGACGGAGGCTTTTTGACATTCTTCAAAAAACGCATAAAAAATTCTAAGGCGTGAAAAGATGGGCGCCCCTAGCCTCCAGGGGCACCTAGAATTTAATGCCTTAGCCAAATTCATAATTTTCAACCTATGTTTGCAATTTGCTCCGTTTCGCGTGCTAGCAGCTGCTTCCTGTCGCCGATTTCGATGTTTCGCCAGTCAACTGCCACTGGATGAGGGATGGACTGGATAGCCTGGGTACATCTGACGTGGATTCCAGCTTTTCAGGGCCTGTTGACCAAAATGACTGCTTTTGTCCACCCCGGAACTAAATGACAGGTATTTCTAGCATTTTCTTGAAAAACGCAAAAAAAATCTAACACTGCTAAAACTGGACGCCCCCAGCGTCCAGAGGCGCCAGAAATCCACGCCTTAGTCAAATTTATGATTTCCAACTTTTCTTTTCATTCCGGATCCATCCTGCTCCGTTTCCCGTTCTTCGTCAAATCGACGACTGTTCATCAGTTCTGCGTTAGCTGAATAGCCCTGAAAGACTTGAAACTGATCTCTGGCAGATGAACTTCTTCCATTGATGGCTACGGAGCTCGTGCTTCGTCTTCTGAAAAAGCAGAATTGACCCAGTAGAGAAAACTTGACCTTTTGCAGATTCCGTCTGGACCGCCTTGATCGTGAAGCAAAATCAACCAATCAGAATCAGGCACGACCCCTGAATCGAAGATTATATTTTTAGAAAATTTTGCCAGTATCCGTATCTCAAGAAACCCAGAAAACCTAATTTGACGTCTATTTTTAGAAATTGACTTTTTGACTTTTTTGACAAATTTTCTAGACTTTCTCAAAATGCCTTAATGAAGCAAAAATTTTGATTGGGTACAACAATTGGCTCTGTCTGGGGACCATGTCGGATACTTACGGCATAAGAGAACCGAGAATCTCTGGACTTTTCGAGCTTTGGACCAGTGCCTTATCCATTGGGCAATAGAGTCAGGTTACTTTCCTAAACACCTAGAACAAGACTTTTTCCCTACATCACCTAAAACCGGACTTCCTAGAATCACCTAAGAGTTGGAATTTCCCAGAACACAGAACACAACTATCACATTACCAAAAGGGGAAAAACATTAGGACATAACGATCACAGTATGAAAAGGGGAAACACATTACACACACAAACGCTCTTTTTCCGAGCGAGGACAAGAAAAACAAAAACTGTTACACAAAACCATCAACTGATTCAGAAAAATAAGAGCCTTTTCTTTTGAGCTGTGTGATTTGTCTTGGCAACACATAGCTTTTCTTCCTCTGCAACAGCTTCTCAAAGAGCCACAATTCAAGTGGATAGTCACGTTTAGGCCATGAGAAGTTCATGATGAACTGATTAATACGCCAGAGCTCAGGTGGATCATCTTCTTCCAAATTGAATAACCTCTGCAACAAGTGAAAGTACAAAACCTCTTTTTGAAGATATGAAGCAATATCTTGTGGCCAAAGTATACTTGTGGGAATGGTAACCACCACATATAAAACCTGACGTTCATTTATGCCTTCAACATACGCAACCTTGAACTTAATCAACGTATCATCCTCTGAAAAAGGTCGAAGCTGCTGATACAGAATCTCTGTCACTGGTTCCTGGCTTACCAGATCTTCAACTGTTATCATCAATTTATCTAGTAATTCAGGCACTTCTTCACCTTCATTGGTCATGTTTTCGTCCATCCAATCCTCAAAATCTGCTAAATCATCAAGGTCTGAATGCTCGAGCACCTGATCATTACCAAAATATACTTGATGGATAACATCTTCACCTAATAGCTCACTTCGCCATCCATCATTTTGAGTCTCATCAACCTTGACAGAGCAATCTTCTTCAATAAACGTATCTTCCTCTTCAGGAATATCTGACAGTATTTCATCTCCAGCGACCATGTAGCTTTCTTCTAATAAGCGAGCAGTATCAAAAACATGATCTTCAGAGCTATATGTTTCTTCTCCATAAGTCTCTTCATATACTGCATTTTGTGTTGACTTTATCATATCTGTGACGTCTCTTTCTTGCACAGGTTCATGGATATCCTCTGAAAGTTTAGCATCATCTTCTTCACTAGTGTCTATGGAAACTTCTTGAGACAAAGATGAAGACGAGCTAAATTGCAAAAGAAAATTTACAGTATCCTCTACTGAAGAATCACTCTCCAAGTGATGTAGAAAACTGTCAAGATCCAATGATGAATCTTCCATATGATCTCCGGTTTTGAGAAATTCCTGCAATGATGAATCATCTTCAAAATGAAGAAGATCTTGTTCTTGCTCCAATTGCAATGCTTCTTTGGTCTCTTCTCCTTTGAATGTATCTGACACAGGTTCTTCAAACCAACCTTCAAAAGATGAAAAGAACAAATTGGATTCATCATTGCTCTCTGCAGTATATTTGATCTCTTCCTAGTAATTTTGATCTTGTGAAAATTGTTACACTTCTTCTTCCTCAGAGAAAGTATGCAAGTCGTACATTTCTTCAAGGTCTTCCATCAACGATACTTCTTCATATTCGAAGAAATTATGCAAATTTTCAGCTTCCGATGAACATTCATGTTCCATATGCAAACACATGATGTCACTTGAAACAGAGTTAGGAAAATGATCCCTTTTAATATTTGATTTACACTGGTAAAATCCCTTCCTAGAGCCGCCATCGGATTCGTCAAAGAGACGTTCAGGATTATCCAAAAATCCTTGATTTCCATTTGATGTTTTTAATATTTGCATGAATCTTCTCATCTCAGGGCAATTTTCTCCATCATGTTGGTTTGTTACGTGGAACAAGCAGTAGATTTGTATTGCAGAAGACACATCTGCCTCTTGATGCATAGGTGATACTTGACGCACAGGTGAAGCAGGTTGATCACTGACATAGTTAATGAAAGAATCTAGTATACTTGAAGGAGATGGGACTTGCTGAAGTAGTACAACATTCAAGAGCACCAGTGGCTTGATTGAATCTCTCTGGATCTTTCTTGAAGTGATCATATGATCTTCTAATTCCATAGCATACTCCTGAGCTTCTTGCAGTTCTGTAGCGTGTCTTTGCTTGAGGTAGAAAGAAATTTCTGAAGATTGTGCATTTGTGAAACAACTTAGTAGAATTTCTGATGAAGGATTCAGGGTGTTTGCAACTTTTCCAACCAAACGGTTGAATCTGGCCATGAACTCTCGCATCGGCTCACTTTTGTCTTTCTTGATGTTTGAGAGTTGTGCAAACAAGACATGACTATCTTCTGCGGGCTTGAAACAAGTGAGAAATTCCTCCCTCATCGACTCCCAACTTGTGATAGAGCTGGCAACGAGGTGATTAAACCATTCAATTGCTGAACTTTGCAATGATTCCACAAACAAACGCACTACAACATCTTCATGTGCAACGCCAAGAATTCCACAGGCGGTGGTGAAGGTAGAAATGTGCTCATCAGGATGCTGCTTGCCATCACCATGAAACTTCGAAAAACTTTTTCTTGATCCTTCAGAAAGCTCATGATATTCTGCTAGTGCCAAAGGTCCAACGTTGTTACCCCAAGGTAATGGGGGTGGACGCCTTTGATTCTGATTATTGCGATTGTTATTATTTGCATCACCCATTGCTCTAGGCTGGATTACTGGTTCCTCTTGAGGTTCTTCCTGCTTGACTTCAGGAACTAACTGGACTTCAGGAACTATGTTAATTGCTTCTCCAACTTCTGTAGGAATAAGATCTTGGAAAAATGGATTTGTAGTACCGTCTTCCCCCCTTCTTGTATAAACCCTGTGAGCCAGGATTATCTACTGCCACGCGGGAGGTGGTAATACTGGTCTTCCGGATGCAAGATCTGTTTTGTTTTCTTCTTCGTCAAGAATAGTAGCCGTGTTTCTCCACTAAGCAAGACTTTCTTTTTGCGCAAATATGGAACTCCTCAGGCTACTAATGATATCCGTTTGCTCTCCTTCCACTCGTTCAAGATTTGGTTGAATAGCAGGTGGTGTAAGATTTGGTTGTTGAACTGGAGCAGTAGGACGTGTTGTGACCAAATTACACATCGCCCCATTGCAAATGGGGACCCCCTTTTTTTTGAAATTCCAGTGCTTTGCTAAGTCTAGGATGGTGTCCTTTGCATGATGAAGTCAGTGGTGTTTGAGTCTTAGAGCCCCTTGGTATCTTGATCCTGATGTTTAAGATCCTGAAAATTGGCTAAGTCTGAAATCTGGTGGATCCTCAAAAATCTACAATCTGCATGTTAAATCTGGTGGATCTGAGACCTATCTCTAAACTTATACTTAAATATATTTTTTAATATACCTTACCTTGGGCACTGTCAGTTCTGGGCGCGAAATTGCTCCAGGATCACCTCAAAACTCCGCCTAGAATTTAGGGCGCCTTCCATCATCTAGACAACCTCAATATTGCGCCTTGGGCAAGGAAGGCTTCAAATCAAAGCGCCTTGATTGAAATGGATGTCGGGAAGCTTGAAACACTGCAAAGTTGACAAGGAAGAGGTATCTAGATTTAGGCACCCATTGCATGTTCAGGGGATCATAAGAATTGCGCCTTAGGTTGAAGGTCATGAGTTTAGGCGTCATTCCTTGTTAAAGCCATCTTGTTTGGACGCCTAGGAGGAAAGTGGATCATTCAGGTAAGATTGAGCGCCCAACTTGGAGAAGACCATTACTTATGATCTTAGACGCTAGTTTACCTCCAAAAACCCAAAGTTGCGCCTTAGTATGAAAAGAGTCTAGGTGCCTATGAGAGGAAGCAAGAAAATCATGAAATCTGGAGGTAAGCATCACATTAAACTTTAGGCACCTTAGCATGAAGAGATGTTCAAACTAACCCAAAGTTGCGCCTTAGTATGAAAAGAGTCTAGGTGCCTATGAGAGGAAGCAAGAAAATCATGAAATCTGGAGGCAAGCATCACATTAAACTTTAGGCACCTTAGCATGAAGAGATGTTCAAAAACCCAAAGTTGCGCCTTAGTATGAAAAGAGTCTAGGTGCCTATGAGAGGAAGCAAGAAAATCATGAAATCTGGAGGTAAGCATCACATTAAACTTTAGGCACCTTAACATGAAGAGATGTTCAAACTAACCCAAAGTTGCGCCTTAGTATGAAAGAGCATGATATGTTTAAACTAACTCCTATCAACACTGAAAAATTGGCTAAGTCTGAAATCTGGTGCATCCTCCAAATTCTATAATCTGCATGTTAAATAAAGTGGATCTGAGACCTATCTCAAACATCTTGAAAGGTATATTGAAAAATATTTAAAGTATAAATATATTTTTCAATATACCTTACGCTCTGGGACTACTATTTCTAGGCGCGAATTTGCTCCTAAAGACCTTAGGCGCGTTTTCTCACTTGCAAACACTCAAAAAGTGTGCCTTGATGGGAGGAGAGGTCCAAGTCAATTGTGGATGGTGCCCAATTTGCACTAACTAGAATTGGCGCCCACTTTAGTCCATATCACCTCATCCTAGCGCCCTATATCTGGATGGTTAGAGTGACATCATGTTGGCGCCTTAATCAACACAAGGCGCAAATTCTTGTCAATTGCACATCTTGAAGTAAGTGGGCGCCTTGAGTTAGAAATCATCATCATTAGCGCCTATATTGGTAAAAGAGGATTTTTAGCGCCTTGATAAGAGTATGAGCGCCCAGGGATTTGAGAGGACTACATTTGGCGTCCATTCCTACCTGTTGATGGTTGCTTTTCAACAAGTCAACAATTAGAGTAAAATACTGAGTATCTGACTCTCTCTTGAGCAAAGCCTCTCGAATGCTGAACTAAGTGATCAAACGAGATAACTCCAAGGTTCCTTATGATGTTTTCGGTAAGAGACAGCTCAGTGATTTAAGTATGATTTTGCTGTTAACAAACAAAGGGACTTACACAATTGTTCAAGTAACTTGTTGTTTCAAGGACTATGGAAGTGAATACTAGAGAATCTAAGTACTGCAATTGATGCGTATGATTTAGCAATAGAGGTTCTTTGGTTCTAATCCTAACTTAATGGTAAAAAAAAAAAAGGCAAAAGATGTAGGGTTTAGAAACACTAATCTAATCCTAAATGCAAGGACGTTTACTACTTGAAGTGAAATCGAACCAGATCCTGTTTCGCCAAGATAAAACAACTACGCAAGATAGGTGCAATCTTCAAAGGTATACAAGATGTTTAAATCAATTATGCTCATAAAAAATTCAACAAGCATAAAGATCAAATTGACGTTCAATCGTTCAGACTAACCATGCACTGCAATCCACAAGCCGTAGACTACAAATGGTATGAACTTAAAGACTTCACTACAAAGCAATAAAGCAACCTTTCATTAACTAACTTATACTTTAAAGAAAACTTGTAACTTAACTTAATATCGGTTTGAAAATTGAAACCATGCAACACTCGGAAACATAAATAGAATCACCAAAACAATGAATCCTTTATTATCTCAGAGAGCTCTTACAACAATTTCAGAATTTTCCAACCTCCTCAAATGAGAGCAATGAGAGCTCTTTTACAGACCTCAAAGGAAAAAAGGGTCAAGATCGATCGGCCGAATCAGCGGACCAGATCAAGCCACATCACAAGTAGTTATAACAAACTATCCTTTATTAAATGAAGGAGGCTCGCTTTATTAAATGAAAGAAGCTATGAAGGAGAGAACAAAGGCACGCTTTCCAAGAAGATAAGGAAGCCACATCATGTGCCCTTTATGTAGTAGTACTATGAGATACAATGAATCTAGACACAATTTGAACAATCTCCTCCATTGGTACACTTGTCGCCGCCTTAATGGATCCTTCTGCCACTGCTACATCTGACTCATAGACGCCAAGTGTCTTCTCCCAGTCGTTTATCCAAGACTTATTTTCCCCAAGACGATATGCAAGTGTGAATATACTATCCAGTTGACCCTCATCAAGTCCATCATATTGAAAGTAGAATGCCTTAACTTGTTGCTTCATGTTCTCAATAGTAACATTTCCATAAGGATTACAAATTGTTGTCAAAGCAGTGTATATATGATTTTCTGTTCTTAGAACACTTCTTATCCTGGACATATCTACTTCAATTTTATCAACCAATTGCCCCTTGTTGTGAAAGGAGAAATACCAAGTGATGAAGTCATGTGGAGTATCTCTATCAATCACCTTATCATGAATTAGATCTTCTAATGGAGCTTCCATTAAACTTTTGAGCCGTGGCATGTATTGCTCTTTGATCGGTTTGAACTCAGCACAATTTCTCAATAAAGCTTGGACTCGATCTTTAAGCTTAATGACTCTGTCATACACTTGCACAATTTCTTCAAGGTGAGTATATGTCTTTTCTTCTGTCTTTTCTATCCATCCTTTCATCATCTGAGATGAAGTTCTCATGTTTTCAACTTGGGATACTGTTTCTTGTGGAAGAATAGACGGAGGAATTGGGGTAGCTTCCTTCTGTTGGATAGGCTGCATGACTTGCTGAATGTAATGCTTCAATGTATTAAAATCTTGTTCAACCTTCATCCTTGCTTCTCTTTCCTGTTTCAACATGCTTCTCACACTGTTCACTAACTCTTGTAGTTCCTCCTCTACCTGTTCCCTTGTGATTGGACCCATGCCAATAGTAGTCATATTGTAATCCTCAGGTGTCATATTTTCCAACTCCTTGTCAATTCTAGGAATAGCTATATGTACCTCTCTATTTCCAGCGGAATCTTGAGTGATTTTGGAAAGGACTGTTGCTTTCTTCTTCTGATTACTCTTTTGTACATTTACAAGCAATTCCTCAACTGGAGCAGGCTGATAAGTTTCTACAATTGTACTTTCTTCAATCCTTTGCCTCAACCAAGGTGGGAAAGCAGAAAGATCTCGCTGTCCTTGAGCTTGACTGTGTTGAACACGAGCTACTTCCTCATTAGATTCTGCTTGACCTACTTCATCTTGACCAAGATCATCATTCTCCTCTATTATGACAGTGGGGCTTGATTGAATCTCTTCTGACGGAATCAAGGCAACTTCTTCTATAACTTCTATCTCTTGTATTGGATTTTGAACAACTGAAGCACCTTCTTGTGGATTAGATGAAGTAGATAGATTATTCTTCTTTTGAGGTCTCCGGCTTGATTCCCCTTGATCTTGACTAGGTCTTTTTCTCTTTCTAGCTGGATTATTACTTTGATCATTCCCACTATGTTGTGGTTGGCTATGTGTACTATGCTGTCTTGGTTCTCCTTCATCCATCTTATTGTAAGTGAGAACTTGACTTTCATCACTCATCTCTTGCAATAGTTGATTTATACATACTTGTGTCATGGCTAAGACCGGCTTTATCAATTCTTCTTCGGACACATCCTTCTTTGACCAATCAACTGTATAAGGCAAATCCTTTATCTTATCAAATTCATCTATCAACAAAGTATCATCTTCGGTGAACTGGTCTGGAATCCTGAAAACTTTGGAGGCTCTGACTAAATCCCAGGCGAGTCTCGAACTTTGAAGTGTTCGGAGATCATCTTCATCTTGGGCACTGGCCCAGTGGTCTTCCAACTGTTTGACATGCTTGAATTCTCTGTTGTATTTCCACCAAACTTGGAAAGGATCAAAGTTAAGCCTCTTGGTGCCATGAGTTTGCAAATGATATGCCTGTAGCTCTATCTCAGAATATTCAGCTGCTGATAATGATGGACATTCCAGATTTTGTCCAAGACGAAGTGGAAACTGGATTCCTCCTTTCTTCTTCAACTTCTGCAACCTGATGAGTTCTAGGAGTTGCCTTGTAACCTCTAACATCACCATCCTGTTGGTTGGATATCTGGGTAATCTGTATGGATATGATGTAAACTCTTGGATCCTTAGGTAAGTGTACCTTTCATGCTGAGTATACCAGTGTCCATATGCTGAAATGAACTCTCTTGCTGCATTAGACAATCTTTTATGAAATTCTCCCCTTAGTTTCTTCATTATAAACATAGCAAATGCATCATTGAATCTTGTATAATGATTGATACTCTTGAGGTGCAACTGAAGATAACATTGATGCGATAGGTATTTATTAGGCCCAATGCCGACTTCTTCTTTTTTGGTCAAACCTGAGTAGACTTCATTTCTTGCGAGAAGGTACACTACGTAGGAACTCATATGACAAGTCTTGGTCTTAGCAAAATTGATGAACTACTCATGTATACTCTGACTGATAAGTCCAGCCCAATCAATCATCTTCCCTTTGAGAACTGACTTGATGAAAGAGTACATCCAAGGCTGAAAGGTGGCAGATTGAGGCATTCCTGTCATTCTATTTAGAAACATGATCAAGTATCCAATTTCAGGATGAAAATCTGACTTGTGGAACTGCGGAGGATTATTCATATTGAACTTCATAGCTGGATTGGCCATCCATTCTCTCCTTATCTCTTGCAACTGTGTCTTAGAGTCGACATCATATTCCTGTTGACCTTGTTGTATTGAGATACTGATCATCCTCTCCTTAGTTGGAATGTTGAAAGTTTCTTCAACTGCCTCCTTTTGCAAATAAGTTAATACCGTTCCATCTTTGGCTATAATTTGCCTTGTATCTACATCATATTTCTTGACACATTCGATGATCATTTCTGGACACGGCAAAGCTGGCGGAAAACAAGCAGCTTCAATGGCTCCACTCCTCATGATGGCTCGAGCAAGACTACCTCCGTTGGGTTCTTCAAGGACTGACTTGATATCTTCCAAGTTGCTGCTCCCCATATTCGTGTCTCCTACATTTGTCCACCTTGAGACGAGCTTTGATTCGGGAATCTTCCCCTTAGCATCCATCCGGATCTTTGCTTGTCGCTCCTTGGAAGTCATTGCCATGATCCTGCAGACTTGACGCGAATGAGTAATTGCAAACACAATCTAGACTTCACTTCAGCTACTTTAGTGGATTAAATTATGGAATTTTCCTTTACAATTATGAAATATTGCTATCTAGATTCAAGGAATCTATGAAAATCCACTTATCCTTCTTGAATTTTACCAATATTTGAACAATTTTAATGCATTTAATGAAGGAAAAAGAAGAAAATCAGATCAGAAAATATTCAGATCAGACTTACTTGATAGGCTGCTTTGAATTTGATACCTTGCAATTTGATCCACCACTTGTTTAAATTTGATAAAATCAATCTTGTACTTCTCTAAAAACTTCTTGTTGCTGCTCCTTGAAGACAAATCTGCTCTTGGAAAACAAATCTGCTCTTTGAAAATGATAAAAATGAAAAGGAGATGAGGTATATATACATAATTTGCTTTAAAAACTTTACCTCTTCCCTAGGCCGACCTCCTTTATTATAGTGCAAAAACATTTAATTTTGATTGATCTTCATTTAATAAATGCAATTTTCATGTTTTCCAAGGCAAAAATCATTAAATGTTTCTAACTTCCTTGGATTGGCGCATTAGATCAAGCATAGAGAATCCTCTAGCATTTGACATGTGTGGCGCTTTGGCTCAAGTTTTAAATCTTCTTATCATTTCGCACTAGATGAAGTTTTTGATTCCTCTCAACATGTCGCATTGGATGAAGCTCTAAGACTCCTCTTCAACATGTCGCATTGGATGAAGCTCTAAGACTCCTCTTCAACATTTCGCATTAGATTGCACTTAGTTTTCACTTGCTTAAGGGAGTGGCGCATTGGATAGAGGATTGAAATCCTCAAGAGTTTGGCGCATTAGATCAGCAATTTGGATTCTTCTCAATCAAACTTTACTCTCCCCTCATGTGTGGCGCACTAGATGGGTAGTTAGAGATCTTCAAAAAATGAAATTTTATTCTCTTCATGTATGGCGCACTAGATGCCAATTTCGATTTCTTCTTGTTGAGCGTTTTGATAAGGGGTCTTGGAAGTGGCGCATCACTTCACTAGGTTGAAATCTTCAAACTTTGATGTATTTAGATGGCCTTTACCTTGAAATGGATCATGCATGGTGTTGGCGCATTGGTTGAGCTTGTTGAATCCTCTAAAAACACATCTCACTCTACCTTGAAAACTTAGAGGTATTCATGAAGTTGGCGCATTAGATGACCTTGTTGGAAGCCTCATGATGTTGGCGCATTGGTTGACCTTGGAGAATCCTCTAGAAACAAATCTCACTCTACCTTATGTTGCGCATTAGATGACCTTGTGATAGGCGCATTGGATAATCTTGTTGTAGGCTTGGAAACTTAGAAGTATTCATGAAGTTGGCGCATGAAATAAGACTTTAAAATCCTCAAAACTCAAACCTTGAAGGCTTAACCTTTGGATCTCACCTTCCTCCTTGTAGGGCGCATTAGATCAAGTTTTCAAATCCTCTAGATTGCGCTTTGGATAAGGATCCTTCAAACTTCACCTTGAAACTACTTGAGCGCATTAGATCATCTTGTTGAAATCTCTAGAGTTTCTCCTCTTTGGTGTGGTGCACTAGATGAAGTTTTCAAATCCTCTAGACTTAGCCTTGGAGACTTGACATAGAATAGGCGCATTGGTTGAAGGATCGGAATCCTCTGGTCTCTAGCGCATTGGATAGGTAATTAGAATCCTCTGATCTCATATTTTGGTGAAGTGGTTCTAACACTTGTATTGAATGTTTGAGTTTGTCAATTGGCGCATTAGTTGAAAGGATAAAAACCCTCAAATTTTGGCGCATCACTTAAGCTTTTGAAATCCTCTTTGAACTAGACCCTTCCTCAAGTCAACAAAACCTCAAGACTCCCTCTTCCTTCTTGGTGGCGCATCAGTTGAGAGATTGAAATCCTCAAGTTTCTCTTCAAAATTTAGGCTTTGGGATCCATCCTTCTTCCTAGCGCATTGGTTGAGCTTTTCAAATCCTCTGACACTTATCATTTTAATTTGCTCCAAGATTGGTTCCAAGACTTGTCCTTTCATTTTCACACTAGTTAAAGGTATTGAAATCTTCATTTTCTCCTTCAAAATGATACTTTTGACTTGGGCGCACTAGATGAGTGACTGAAATCCTCAAGCATTTTCGCACTAGATCAAAGTTGTAGATGGGCGCATTAGATCATTGATTGAAATCCTCATGCTCAAGCGCCTTTTTTCTTCGTGATTTTGCGCCAAGATTTTGCGCCACTTAAGTGCCCTGTCGCACTAGATCAACTTTTTGAATCCTCTGGAATCGTCAGGCATTTTTCAGGATCGCGCAAATAAAGGTATATTGAAAAATATATTTAAGTATAAGTTGAGAGATTGAATTTCTTATACTTTAAATATTTTTCAATATACCTTTCAGGATGTTTGAGATAGGTCCCGAATCCACCGGATTTAAGATGCAAAAAATAGAATTTGGAGGATTCACCAAATTTCAGACTAAGCCATTTTTTCAGGATTTTCAGGATTTCAGGCTCCAGGCTTAGTCTTTTCAAGGTCTCAAACATTCTTCAGGATTGACCTCAAAAGTCATTATCTAGATGGGATTTTATCACAATTCTTCATCACTGCAAGTTTATTTACCTCTTAATCTTGAACGAACGATCATATCGAAGGAAATCACTACCAGATCGGCAGAAGGAGATGAGTCAGGTCATCATCAAAATCTCATTGAAAAACTCATTGAAAACTCATTGAAAGCACAGAGCTCAAAAAAGGGGGGGTCCCTATTCCTAATGGGGTGATGTGTGATTTGGTCACAACACTACCCTTGCATCTAATGGCATCTATCATGAGCGCCTTGGTGAGAAATGACCCTCTAACATGTTAAGGAAATGTCAAATCTAACCTTGGGCGCATCTGTTAGTCTCCATCACATTGAATCAGCGCCTCACAATTAAGTGAGTTCCAATCACCTAAAAATGCGCCTAGAAGGTCAGGAACAAGCAAAGAAATGTTGGGAAGCAATTTGCAAATCATAAGATCATCAAATGGCGCCTTAAGTTGGAAAGATCATCAAGTTGCGCCTAGGAGGAATAAGGATTGAAGGTTTCGTTGTAAATAATCTAAGGTGGCGCCTAGGAATGAGGGAGCCAAAACCATGGTGTACTGATCCAAATCTTGAAAAATCAACTACTTTAGGTCTAGGCACCTTACATCCTCCATGCCAATCTTTATGAGCGCCTTAGAAGAATTGATATAAAACCACTATTTGATTAAGGCGCCTTGAAAATAACAAACTTAGAGCCATTTGTGTTGGGCGCTCATGCTTATTCCTACCACCTAAATTGGCGCCTAAGGGAGAAAATTGTAGTGAAAATACATTTTGAATGAACCTCATAAGAGGGATTAACTTCTTTAGACCCTTGCAATTGTTAGAAATCATTTTAAGTGATAAATGTGGGACTAAATGATGTTAGGCGCCCTTTGTTCCTCTTTTTTCCTATATTTTTATCTTATGAAGTCATTGATATATCGTTTACCTTGTCTTGTAGGATCATCAATAATGCTAAGGAGTTATCCAAGGAATCACCTTCAAGCGAGGAGTAAGGAGCATCATGCTAGCCGCCTTTGAAGATCATCAAGTTGCATCATTGAAGGAAGGGGTGTTGGTGAAGCCAAGAAGTCATCAAGGACAAGTATCTGGGTAATCTTCAAATTGCAGAGGAAACACCTCAAGTTCAAGTATACTTCATCAATGGCATCATGTTCGAAGACTTTCATCCATCCAAGCTTCATGTCAAGTTCTACAAGCTTCAAGTCAAATTCTTACAATCTTCAAAGTCTCCTTGAGAGGTCATCTATTTCACATCCAAAGAAGGTGTTATTATCTACACTCCAAAGGGTCAATTCAAAGGTCATCATGAAGGATTACTTCATCAAGTCTTCTACATCAAGCAAAGATATTCATCCATCATACTTCAAGCTCTATTCAACCTTCAAGTCCAAGAGAGATCTCTACTTCATGTCATCATCATCTACTCTTACATGAAAGAAGCATCATCATCACCTACTCTATTACTCACTCTTCAAGAAGGAGCATCATCAAAGAAGATTCATATCAAATTACCTACAAGAAGGAGAAAGAATCATAAAGTTAATCAAGTGAAGCAACAAGTATCATACATCCAGTCTACAAGAAGAATGAACAAGGCAAGATCTATAAGATGTATTCCTAAACATACAAGTTCAAGCAATCACATTGAATACATCACACAAAGATGATACAATTTTCAAAGTATGCTGAGGTGGCATCTATGTGGCGAGAACACATCATTTTAAATGCATTAAATGTATCATTTAATAAAAGAAGTCAAAGGGATTCCTATGTGGAAGATATTTTAAATGCTTTCGCCTTACCTTATCACATTGGAAAATGTGCCTTCATTGCCTCTCTCTTTTATGCTAAAAATAGCAAATTGTTGTAACTACCTGTGAGGTGGCACGATCTAGACCCTTGGCTATCAAATTGATCTCAGCCATTCATTGTAAAACTGGACACTATATAAAGGCCTTGTTGCCTCATTTGTAAGATATAGATTTTAGATTTTAGAAGTAGAATAGGAGAGACTCTCGAAATTTTCTGAGAGGACTTGGAATTGTTGTAAATATTTCTCAAGAGTAATGCAAAACATTGGAAGTTTATTTGGTGTTAAGTGTTGTCTTGTGGAATCGCATGGTTTCTTGTACTTAATGAAATGGAGAGATGTTTCAAATAGATTAGAAATAGATTAGAGCTCATTGTTGTAATGTATGTATGTGTTGAATATTTGATCAACTCCTAGCTCATGCTTTTAACATTCATCGCTGGTGAATTGTTGTGTAAAGCTAGTCTGAGCCATATTTGTATAAGTTCGATTATGAATGCTTGTTTGAGCTGCGTCGTCTTATGGGTGCTCATATGAACCTTCATGATTTGAAAACCATTCGCGTAACCTTAAGAGATTGCACCAACTTCATGTAGTTGTAGGCATCCTTGGCGAAGTGAAGTTAGGTTAAATCAGGAGTTTGTCTGTTCAATACAATATCATTCCTTCATTGACCTTAGATTAGTTTTCTGAACCCTTACCTTTTGCTTTTCTTTATCATTGAAATCCTGTACATATGTCATCCACACTGAAGGAGAGATAAGCTGAATGAAAGAAGAAAGATTTGATGCAAGTCCCTTTGTGTTTAACAGCAAAATCATACTCAAGTCACTGAGCTATCTCTTACAAAATCATAAGAAAGGAACCTTGGAGTCGTCTTGTTTGATCACCTCGTTCAACATTCGAGAGGCTTTGCTCAAGAGGGAGTCAGATACTTAATTGTTGACTTGTCGAAAAACAAACATCAACAGGACACCAGAGAGTCATTCCCATGACATAAGCCTAAGCTTGCTTGAAGTTTTATGCCTCGTGCCCCACGGTGGGCGGCAGAAAACTGTTGGCGTTTCAATTCGCACCTCTGGAATGCGAGTTGGAAACGGACAGCTATGCACAGATAAACTGCTCTCCTATTATGAGGGGGAGTTCCCTTTTTGCTAGTGTTCGCTTAAAAGATAAATAAAACAAATTTGCCTATCTTTTTTTTTGTTTCTCAGCTGTGAGCACAAGGTTATAAAACTCTATTTCGCTGCAGAAGAGGTTTTTCTATTTTAAAACTTCTAACTACAGCTAGGCCTAAACTAAATGACGCTTTTGATTGTCTAAGTAAACACAGAGCACAAAAATGAAAAGTGGACAAGGAATGATTTGTTTTAACACAAAAAACTTAAATAAATTTCTCCCAGATTCACATCACAAAACTCATTGTACTTTAATGATGAAAGCTGAAATAAAATTTACACAAGCCACACATCTGAACACAAAACTTGATGATTAGTGAGATAGAAAATCAAAGCAAAGGCAGGCATGAGACTTCTATTCCAATATCATAAAGCTGATACAATTCCAGGCAGCAATATTGTAGCAAAAGGCACGCATACAATATGCGATCTAACACTGGAAAAAGATAACACAGAGTGAACAAGTAGCTGAAATAACAAGTTCTGCAGGCTAGAATAGGCACAACAAAATTTGCTATCACAATTACCATTACTTACAATGGGCAAGGTTGCCGTTATTTATACTAAATCGAAGGAGTAGGGAACCCTAAAATCTCCTTGATTTACCCTAACTTGCCAACTCACAAGTTTTATTTCTATTCTAAGACAAAGATTACAACTAACAAATGCTTTAAAGCAAAGGAGTAGGGAACCCTAAAATCTCCTTGATTTACCCTAACTAACTTGCCAACTCGCAAGTTTTATTTCTATTATAAGACAAAGATTACAACTAACAAATGCTTTAAAGCAAAAAAAACTCCAACTAATACAAAGTGATTTCTTTCTAAATAAAGAATGGATGAAAGCAAATGCTTTAAAACAAAAAGCATTGAGTTAAAGCTGTTTTTTTGTCTCATCCTCATCTTCATTGTTGTCCTGTTGGTGACATCATCCATGGATATTTTGGGAAATAATATCCTCCGAAAAGCATAGTTTGAGTGAAAAAGCTGGCACATGGGTTTTTTAGGCAATCTCGTTCTGAAGCGACCCAGATCATCGGATTTTGAAAAAGCAGAAGATTTCCCGAAAAAACAGATTTCTGAAAAAATAAAAATTTTCAATCTTCAAGAGGATGAAATTCCAAATGGACCCATTTCGATAAAAACTGAAAAAGCTCCAACCCTGTTTCTGAAAAATGATCTCCTAGAAAAATGGACCTTGAAAAAGCGTGCTTCTGTGCTTCCCAATCCCGAAACTATGAAGAACACTGAAAAAGCACTCCGTTTGGGTTCTCAAATCTTCATGAGAAGAAAAATATGCTTTCTTCCTCTGGATACAACTTGCAAAAATAATGAATAAAAGCAGCCAAAAGCTTGTCTTTATAAAACTTGAGGACAAAAAAGCAGCGTTCTTTGTGAAAGAATAAAACTTCAATCTTATCCATGAAGAAAGCATCTTTTAAAGCACAAATCCAAGTAGATGTCTTCGAATAGGAAGAATCCCTATTTTATAGCTGCCTATGGCTTCATGTGTGAGATGATGAGAAATATCTTCTTTGATGATGTCATCAAATACGCGAGGTTGCAAAAGTGTTAGCCAATTTTTCCTTTGTTTTTGACACTTTTGCACTCGTTTTGACTCCAGTATGGCCTGTCCGTGACTTCAACAAGATAGCAAACTGTCACCCTTGACTGATCATGGCACCTTGAAGATTTATCAACCGTGATTCAATCCCTAGCCACAAATTGACGATCTGACTGCAAATCTGACTTCTGAAACCTGTCACCGGGCGAAGATCAGGAAAGCGGTTGCAAGAAAACACTGTCAAACATAAAAAATTTCCAAGGCATGAAAAGTTGGGCGCCCCTAGCCTCCAGGGGCGCCTGGTTTTTTGTGCCTTAGCCGTTTTTTGGAATATTTCAACTTTTTCAATTCCTCGATTACCGCACGCGTTCCGGTGACTGTAGACCCCTGTTTGGCTATCGATTTTTGCCTTCTAGAGCAAAACTAAATCTGATGATCTGGTATATAGGCAAGCCTGATGAAAATTGAGCTGATTGTACCCTTTGTCTACCTCAAAAATCATGCCAAACTGATTTGTTGTGAATCTGACCAGGCTGATGGAGGAGGTTTTGTCATTTTCCGTAAAAACATGGAAAAATGGTTAAGGCAAGAAAAGATGGGCACCCCTAGCCTCCAGGGGCACCTAGAATTCTGTGCCTTAGAATATTTTTGATATTTTCAATTTTGTATTCCATTCCTCAATTTTCGTGCCAACAGGTCATGTTTGATCATCGTTTTCTGTCGTCCGGATGACTGCAAGAGCAAGACGAGAGGTGATCTGAGCTGTCTAAACCTATGTTCCCCAGGGACGCGCCCCCTACTTTTTTTTGGCCGTACCCGTATCGGGGATGTCCCGGGGATGCGGGGACGGCCAGGAAACGTCCCCTAACCGTCCCCGTTTCCCCGGGGACGTCCCCTTTTTTTAGGGGACTCAGGGGACGGCTAGTTGTCCCCGGTATGGCCGGGACGTCCTGTTGTGACCAAATCACACATCGCCCCATTGCAAATGGGGACCCGCTTTTCTTGAGCTCCGATGCTTTGCATGACGTTTTGGATGATGCCTTAGGTTCGTTTCCTCTGCCAATTCAACAATAAGTTTCTCTCCTAGAAGATGTTGCTTTATAACTGGAAGTCTCATCTGGAACATGAATTTGCAGTAATGAAGAGTCTTGATCAAATTCCATCCAGTTCATGAACACTAAGATCAATCCTGAAGTATGTTTGAGACCTTGAAAGTGACTAAGTCTGGTAGCCTGAAATCCTGAAAATCTTGAAAAATTGACTAAGTCTGAAATCTGGTGGATCCTCCAAATTCTAGATTTTGCATGTTAAATCCGGTGGATTCGAGACCTATCTAAAACATCCTGAAAGGTATATTGAAAAATATTTGAAGTATAAGAAATTCAATTTCTTATACTTAAATATATTTTTCAATATACCTTTACCCTAAGAGACCCTGAAAATCGGCTAAGTACTTCTAGAAGATCTCACAAGTGTGATCCAGTGTGCCAATCCTAGAGGAAACCAAAACACCTATCCAATGCGCTCCTATTAAGAGGATTCAAAATTATGATCTAATGCGCCATAGATATAGAGGATTCAAACTCTTGATCTCTTGCGCCACATCCATTGCGCCTTAGGAAGGAGGATTTAAGTCTTGAACTAATGCGCTCTAATCAAAGGGGATTTCAAGATTCTAATCCGATGAGAGGATCTCCAACACCTCAACCATTGCGCCACTTTGTAGAGGATCTTAAAACCTCCAACCATTGCGCCACCTTTTAGAGGATTTTAAAACCTACATCTGCTGCGCCAAGTCTTGACAAACTTCAATGCAGATCCAAAATGTTAAAGTGATGCGCCCTTATGAAAGATGATAAAATCAAGATTTTAGAGCAGATTTCAAGGAGATTTCAAATCCCTTATCTAGTGCACCAGCTCTTAGGGGATGTGGAAAATGTGATTCAAGGCTCAATTCCTTTATCAAATGTGCCAATGCTATGAGGATCTCCAACTGCTGATCTAATGCGCCAGCTTTTGGAGAGGTCATCTAAAAGATAAGGATTTAAAATTTTAAACTACTGCGCCATTTCCATGTAGGATGTATGAGGAGGAAGACCTTCATCTGCTGATCCATTATGATGAAGAACTCAGAAAATTGATCTAATGCCCTATTCAAGTAGGAGGATTGAAGTATTAAGATTGCAAGGAGATCTCAAAACCATCATCTACTACACTAAGGAGATAAGACAGAAGATCTCAGTTTCTGATCTACTGCTCCAAGAAGGACGAGTTTAAGAGTTTAAAGGAGGATTTAAAGACTTCATTCAATGCTCTATTTTCTATATTACTTTCATCTTCTTTAGACCTTAAGCAAATGATTTCTTATGTGTTTATGTTATAAAGTTGAAGGATTGATGTTGTTTCTTTCTCTATGTTGCAGGAGTATGAATGAAGTTAAGGAGTCATCAAGAAGAAAAGCTTGAACCACCTTCATGCTAGGAGTGAAGTCATGTAGCTGTTTCAAGGGCATCCTTCATCATCTTTGTGTTGGAACTCTTCATCAAGTGACATCATGTTCAAAAGACAAATTCTACTTCAAAGTCTCCTTGGGAAGTTAGCTGCTCTATCATAAGGAAGGTGTTATCATCAAGTTGGAGCATTTCATATATTCTACTTCATTCAAGATCATCTTCAAGGAAGCATGTCATCAATTACGTCATGATCATCAAGGACAAGCATCTGAAGTCACCTTCAAGTTGCAGAGGGAACACTACTCCAAAGGATTATACCTCAAATCTTCTACATCAATGATATCATGTTAGATCTACATCAAGTTCAAGGATACTGGCAAGTACACTACTTCAATATCAATGGCCTCATGTTAAGATCATCGAGTTGGAACACTTCATTGACACTTCAAAAGGCATTCATCCATCTAAGCTTCAAGACTCTACAATCTTCAAGTCCAAGAGAGATCCTACTTCTAACATCATCATGTATCCTATAAGAAGGAGAAACATCACGAAGTCATGCAAGTGAAGCAACATGTATTCATCCAGTTTACAAGAAGATGAACAAGGCAAGATCATCAAAACAACCACATCAAAGACATCATGCAAGGTGATACAAGTTGGGAATTCATCAGAGATGCTAAGGTGGCATCTACGTGGCATGTACACATCATCATCCAGTCACAAGTCGCCACGTCATTTCAACTACATTCAATGTATCATTTAATAAAAGAAGCCAAAGGAACGCCTATGTGGAAGATGTTTTAAATGATTTCATCTTACCTTATCACATTGGAAAGCGTGTCGTCATTGCCTCTCTCTTTTGTACTAAAAATAGAAAGTTGTTGTAACTACCTACTGAGGTGGCATGATCTGAGCCCTTGGCTATCAAATTGATCTAAGCCATTCATTGTAATCTGGACCTCTATATAAAGGCCTTGTTGCCTCATTTGTAAAGGGTAGACTAGAGATTGTAGGCAATAGTTTTGTAGGAGTAGAATAGAAGAGACTCTCGAAATTCTTTGAGGGCTTGAAATTGTTGTAAATATTTCTTAGGATTAATGCAAAAAACATTGGAGTTCATCACTTGGTGTTCAAGTGTTATCTTGTGGAGTAACATGATTTCTTGTATCTTAATGAAGTGGAGAGATGTTTCAAAGTAGATTAAAAGTAGATTAGAAACTCTTTGATGTAATGTATGTTTGTATTTGGATATTTGATCAACTCCTAGCTCATGCTTTTAACATTCATCGCTGATAGAGTGTTGTGTAAAGCTAGTCTGAGCCTCATTTGCTTAAGTTCGATTGTGGATGCTTGTTTGAGTTGCGCCGTCTTATGGGTGCTTATATGAGCCTTCATAATTTGAAAACCTTTCGTTTACCTTAGGAGATTGCACCAACTTCATGTAGTTGTAGGCACCCTTGACGAAGTGAAATTAGGTTTATCAAGGAGTTTGTCTATTTATACATCATCATTGCTTCATTGACCTTAGATTAACCTTTCTAAACCTTTTATCTTTTTATTTTTCTTTATCATTGAAGTCTTGTACATATGTCATCTACACTGAGGGAGGAATAAGCTAAGTGTATGAAGAAGTCTGCATAAGTCCCTTTGTGATTATCAGCAAGATCACATGTAATCACTGAGTTAACCCATCACGAATCATAAATAAGGAACCTTGGAGTTACTTCACTGGATCACATAGTTCAGCCTTTGAAGAGCTTTATTCAAGAGAGAGTGGGATACTCTAGTGTTTTACTCTATTGTTGACTTGTCTAAAAACAATCATCAACACATCCCCCGACCATACCGGGGACAGCTAGCCGTCCCCTACGGCCCAACAAACTCCCAACTCAAAAAATAAAAATAAAAACACTTTTGGCAGGAAACAAAGAAATAGTTAGCAAGGCTGCACTGAATTGTTTTTGTATTCATTGATCATTGCCATATTTTATTTTTTCCTACTACAAATTTGTCAAATACTTGATGTACTGATCATTCCATCTCCTTCACTGTTAGTGATGTAATCTACATGGGAACCATTGCATCTACATTTCCTTCCTACGCAGCAATTTCTTGTCTAAGTTCTTTAGCTTGGATACACACAGTTCATCCATATTTTGTTCGTATGTGATTGATTAACTTGCGATTCTATTTTGTTGAAGCTCATATACTTTGAACTGGTCCAAGCCAATTCTCATGTGACAAGTTGAAAACTAAGTTCAAGTGTAATGTTATGGTTATGTATGCATGTTTTAATGTTCTATAATGTGTATAATGAATGCCTTATCAATGTTATCATCTAAATATTTGAAATTTCCGTATATTTTAAAAAAAAACCTTATTTTAGTAGCCGTCCCCTGTCGTCCCCTAAAAAATGGCCAAAAAAAAATGTCGTCCCCGAAACTCATCCCCCCGTCCCCGGTACTTGGGGGAACATAGGTCTGAACATACCTGAGATGAAATCCCAACTTTTACCGGCATTCGACTGAGTTTGACCAAGTTTGACCACCCGGAAACGAGCTGACGGAGGCTTTTTGACGTTCTTCATAAAACGCGTAAAAAATTCCAAGGCATGAAAAGATGGGCGCCCCTAGCCTCCAGGGGCACCTAGAATTTAATGCCTTAGCCAACTTAATAATTTTCAACCTATGTTTGCAATTTGCTCCGTTTCGCGTGCCGACAGCTGCGTCCTGTCGCCGATTTCGATGTTTCGCCAGTCAATTGCCACTGGATGAGGGATGGACTAGATAGCCTGGTTACATCTGATGTGGATTCCAGCTTTTCAGGGCCTGTTGACAAAAATGACTGCTTTTGTCCACCCTAGAACTGATCGACAGAGGTTTTTCTAGCATTTTCTTGAAAAATGCGAAAAAAATCTAACACTGCTAAAACTGGGCGCCCCCAGCCTCCAGGGGCGCCTGGAAATCCACGCCTTAGTAAAATTTATGATTTGCAACTTTTCTTTTCATTCCGGATCCATCCTGCTCCGTTTCCCGTTCTTCATCAAATCGACGATTGTTCATCAATTCTGCGTTAGCTGAATAGCCCTGAAAGACTTGAAACTAATCTCTGGCAGATGAACTTCTTCCATTGATGGCTCCGGAGCTCGTGTTTTGTCTTCTGAAAAAGCAGAATTGACCCAGTAGAGAAAACTTGACCTTTTATAGAGTCCGTCTAGACCGCCTTGATCGTGAAGCAAAATCGACCAATCAGAATCAGGTACGACACTTGAATCGGAGATTCTATTTTTAGAAAATTTTGCCAATATCTGTATCTCAAGAAACCCAGAAAACCTAATTTGACGTCTATTTTTAGAAACTTTCTAAAAATAGAAATTTCTATTTTTAGAAATTTTGACTTTTTGACTTTTTTGACGAAATTTTTCTAGACTTTCTCAAAATGCCTTAATGAAGCAAAAAATTTGATTGGGTACAACAATACTCTTCTCTGACATGTTGAGAGACAATCATAATTGCCTTCTGCATTTATTGATAAAATGTCCTAGTGTTCCACTATCTATTTTGTCTTGGTTTTAGGCAAAAGTTTAGGTTGGGTGAAAATTCTGGGAATGGATTTGGCTATTTGATATCCTAGTTTCAACTCATGGATGACATGTCGTCAAAGCTACTTGTCGATAGAGAAGATGACAATAGGCTATATCTGAATATGCTACTAGACAAAAATAACCATTTTACTGAGTTGTATGTCAATGGTAACTAAGTCAATTGTTTGGGTCATTTATCAAGTCAAACTATGTGTCGCCTGCAACTCTCATAAGAGACGGAATTAAACATAATGTTTTGGTTTGGCAAACTCTTACATATAAAAAGAACAGTGTGGATGATTCAAATACTTTTCTTTTGTGTATTAACATTTATGGTGATGATTTGTATTTGTGTTATTTAATTAGACTATATTGAGGTTGAACCTCATTGTAAACCTCTTGACTCAATAAGAAGCACTAAAAATGAGAAGTTTTCACTTGTTGATTGTATCAGTATCCATCCACATCAAATTCACAACCTCATTACAGTAAAAAGGCAAAATTAACATAATAGCTTGTCAAACCTGTAGAGAGAAACACAAATCTGCAGGTGTACACTCCTCAGACTCGAGCTTTTGTGCAGCAGCAGCCTCAATATAACTGAGTATGCCACTGAAGGACACGTCCATGCCTTTTACAGCATATGGCAGTTCAACAAACTGGTTACCCTTCTTTGCTAGCTGATGCATGCAACAAGTAAACAGTCTTGATAAGAAGTTCTTTTCCATTTTCAGATGCCATTATATTTGTGGGTCTCAGCTTTATACATATAGACAGTATGAATGATCATGGAATTTTAAAAAAGTCTAAATAATATTAAAAATAGCCTTTAGATAAAATCACAAATGATAAAACTCTGAAGTAAATTCAGTACATGAAATCTAATCAACATATTATGAAGAAGACAAAAATTAGGAGGTTTCTTAAATCACAGTCCAATATAGTGCCATTAATCAGTTCCCGTGCATTACACGGATAATATAAACATAGCCAACATAGCAATCAAAGACATTAGCAATAAATATGAATCCAACTTTCAATCTGAGAATACAAAATCAAAAATAACATATCATAAACTCCAAAAAAGAAGCAGAATAGAATTAATCTAAGTCACAGTACTATTATTCAACTCCTATGCTTTATACAGATAACATAAACATCGCCAATAAAGCAGTCAAAAGATAATATCATAATAGTGAGACATACAAATCCAACTTTCGAACCAAGCAAAAATACTGCATCGAAAGTAACATAACATAAAGCACAAGCTGACTGTGATGCCAAGGATGGAGCAGTTTTCCATTTGGGTCCCGGATTTTGTCATGGACCAGGCTATTTCTAGATTGAAAAATTAGCTGTTCGGTAAATTCTTCGGAGCGAAGCCTAGCATCAATGTCTTCAGAACTTGGGCTAGAAGAAAAAATAAGTTTGAGATTTTTGCTATTGCCAGGGGTTTCTTTCTGATCTCCTTCTCAAGCACTGGAGATTGTGAAAAATTCCTTTCGGGTGGCATGTGGTTCCTGGGCAAAAGGGGGCTTTTTTTTAGAAAGTGGATACCGGGTTTTGAGGCGGAGATGTGTATCTGCGATATTCCTATGTGGGTGAAGCTCCCAAGCTTGCCCTTGGAATCTTGGGAGGAGGAGGTTTCGAAAGGTATTGCTTTAGGCATTGGTCAGCTCATTTGTATAGATCATGCTACCCTCTCTAGGCGGCCCCTGCTTTATGCTAGATTTTGTGTCCTTGTTGACTCAGGTAAGAAGCTTCCATCTTCTTGCTCCTTGTCTTCAAAATTTGGAGTTTGGAAGCAAAAGATTGATTATGAGGACTCTCCAATCATGTGTCGGTTATGCATGATGGCTGATCACTCTTTCCATGGGTGCTTGACTAGATGATTCCATGTTAAGATGGATGGGTTTGAGAAAAAAGATAGTGTTCCAGTCGAAAAGGTATCGTATCCTAAAGAGCGGGAGAACGAGATCAATGTTGCTTAGCCTTTGGATAAGAAAGATAGTCATAATATGCCCGGTGACACGTCTTGGAAGCAATCGTTAACCCTCCCTTCAGAAGGGTTGGTCTATAGAAAGAACACTCTGGCAAGGAAGTAGATCTCTAGTTTGGCTTTTGGGGTTGATGTCAGTTGTCGACCGGCCAAAAAGAAACATGAGTATGAATCCATCAAAAGGGGTGGTCCAATGCCCCCTAGAACGTTTTGGGTTCAAACCGCCATGAGTTGTTTTTTGTGTTGTCCTGCAGCTTTAGAATAGTTTGTTCTTAAGCTATTGTCTCTTGTTACAACGTTGCTCCTATCTTGTTGTGGGTCAACAATGGGTTTGCTGACATTTTGCTGGTTGTTACAAGGTTCCAGATTCCCCTTAAAATCTGTTTTTACCCCTTTTTAATCAAAAACATGAAGCATAAAAAGAGAAAAAATCACAATTGGAGTGTTACAAGTCACAATCCAAGATGTAAAGTACACCATTATTCAACTCCCATGCATTACACATATAACATCGGCATAGCCACCACAGCAATCAAAAGATGTTAGTGATACAAATACATCCTACTTACAATCCATACTAAACTTTGGGAACACATTTGCTAATATAAAGGAATACATAGAGAGAGAGAGAGAGAGTGTGTGTTTATACATAAATAAACAATGTTAGACATGTATATGTAACATTGGTTATATAAAGATATATAAATGGTGTTCTACGTATAGAAGATACATATAAATATGAGCTATGGATAAATAGTGTTCTATAAAAAATTTGATTATCCCCCACTCTCTCTTGGTCAACCCAATTCCCATTTGTTCTCCATTTGAGTATTTTTTACAGCGCCTGTCCTCCATTTCTTGTGTTATGTCCCCTTTTTCGAAATGGGATTAAAAATAATAATAATAATTAATTAAGAGTCATAATAAAAGGGTCACTTAAGTAATATTATGAAATTATAATAAAGAAAAATAAGGAAAATTTAAAAGGGACATTGCAATGATATTAGAGCTAGATCTTGCCAGCTTGTGAAAGAGAAGCCAACAATTGAATGCAGATTACATTTCACCTACCACTTCTAAATATATAAAAGCAATCTTCAGGAAACAACATTATTATATAATTGTTGATGACCTGTGTTGGTGTGAAAAAGGTTTATTCTTTAACTAGTTCCTTAAAAAGACCAAATAAAACTCTCCGCCCACCAACCACCTCCGCAGGCCGCTCAACCGGTCCTCCACCCGTCCGACACCAAGGGCAGGGAGCCCCTCTCAATGCAGTTTTCAATTTTGAAGGCAAACTTCAGAAGGCTTTTTCTTGGCCATACGGAGGTCTTTTTTGACGCATTTTTTTTTAAATGCAGAATTTCATGTTCTTTGCAATGGTGGAGGTAATTTTCAGTTTGTACTTCTGATTTTTTCCAGATTTCAGCTTTCTCAGTGATCTTGCTATGCAATTCTCGTTTTGGGAACTTCAACAGGCCATATCTTGGGCATACAGACTCCTTTTTGGATCAAATTTTTTTGAAAGTGTGTATTTTTCGCGTACTTTGTAGTGGTTCCATCAGTTTCCTCTTCTTGCGTAGCAGAATTGTATTTTCAGCATGTGATCATTTTTTGGACATTATAAGCTTCCATTGTATGCACTATTTGATTTGTAAACGCACTCAAATAAAGTGCCACATATTGTACTTATATTTTGGGGTTCTTACACATCATGTTGTGTCATTATTGTACTCGCACAACTTTATAGAGTGCCATGGGGGGTTTGTTGTGTGCGCCTTGTCTTTGCAATCACAACCACATCTACCTTCATGTGAGTGTGCCTTGTTTTTGCATACCCTTTACTAGTTGCAGGTACTTCTTTATGCATCTTCAGATGTTGCTTCTTCTCCTTCATGCACTATTTTGTGACACACCACTTCGGTGGATCTACCATATCTCCACCTTGTCAGCATAATGGGGGTATCATATTGTTTGTACTTGTGATAATGTTTCCTTGGTTTTGCCATGGAGGTGGCCTCTCTTCTTCAGATTGATCAAGTTCTTGAGACTATCGGTACCTTTTGGTGTGCCATCTGTATCTTCAACTGTCAGATTGTTGTCTTATTTGCCATTTGTACATCGTTCGAGTAGTGTCATTGGGGTCACTCATGCAGATATGTGCCTCTTTGATCTTCATCTTCATCCTAATTTCATTGGAGGTTCTTCAATTTCAGCAATATAGCAATTGTTCTTCAGCAGTTATTTGCAGCTTTTTCATGCTTCGGTGGAGTTCATGTTCCTAATCTTTTTGGGACATCTTTTGTGGAGGCCTCTCTCTCTCTCTCTCTCTCTCTCTCTCTATTGTAGGGAGGTTTGTTCTCTCTTTTGGCGAGAAGTTTTTTTCCACAAGGTTTTCTCCTTTTCTCCATTTGTGAGAGATCTTTTGTACATGGGTACCTCATCAAGCTTAGTTGTCACGACCCATCTCTACATTTGTTTGTTCCTCCCTAAGTTGCACTTAAGAGGGGGTGTTGGTGTGAAAAGAGTTTATTCCCTAACTAGTTCCCTTTTAGGATCTATTTACACTTAGTTGTTTAAGTTTACTCAAGGCATTCACTTGCTTGTCTCAAGTGATAAGAATAAGACACTTGTCATATTCTTATGTGTTATAGGTTTTCATCCTTGCCTTTATAAGCAAGGGCTCTCGTGTCTTTATTTCATATGGAGCATATTGAGCACTTTTGTATGCATTGTTTTTCTTTGGCAATATAACATTATTATTTTGCTAGTCTCCATGGAAGGTTGTTTCTGGCATTGCAGATGATTCTCGGCTCCTTTGAGTCTATTGTGTGACTCTTACACCCTGTGTAGATAAAGTAACTTTGGGGAAGTTGCGACATACAAACAACTATATTCTGACCGCTTCTAATAGGATTCAACACATTTCATTGAAGGAGAATTTGGAGGTTATATGAATTGTTTGAGAAGAGTTGCCAACAAAAACTAAGGATTGTTATCATTAGGAATTATTAATAATAGGAGATGGATGCTGATAAAGAAAAAAAATTGATACAATGATAGACATGTTGGGTCAGAGGCTCCACATGATGCAAAACGATGTGAATAATAACAAGCACTTCAAAAGATAATAACAATAATCAAAACAATCACACACAAAGACCAGTTGTTGGGTCTATTGATAGACCTCTACATCCTCCTATTATTCGTAAAGAAGTTCTTGTGGTGGAATTTCAAAATTCGATATAGGAAGATATCAATGCTAGTTATGTAGATTATAGAAATCTTCCTACTAAGATCCAAAAGGCAATGTCTTTCACAAATTTCATGAATATGAAGAGAACCAGAAATGTATCAAGACCTGAGCCTAGACCTCACAAGAATTTCCCAATTTTTAAGAATTGGCGGAGCAGAAGAAAAAAGAACATTGAGAACCAGAACCCCAAGAAGTCATCAAAAGGGTTACAACATTAGAGCAATCAGTGCCTTGGTGCCAATCCCATTCTAAGGTATCTTATCCTAATCAACAAAAGAAGATTTCTCCTATTGCAAGAAAGATTGATGATAGCCGAAACAAACTTAGAAGAGAAAATCTTTGCTGCTTATGCAAGGAATCTTAGGAGCCAAGCCACGAGTGTCAAAGCAAAGAAGTGATGACATCAAAATAAGAATCAGGGAGACTTGATGAAGAATCAAAAAATAAGGTGGAGTATGAAGAAGTAAACACATCAAAGCCACAAATTGAAGAAAAGGTTTCAATAGTTACTACTGTCGGTTTTCAGTTTGCTGAAATTGTTAGATCAACAACTAATGATAAGCAATTTGGGAATCCTGACACTGACAGGGAATCAAAAATAATGGACTCAGAAGACAATTGTTCAAAATTAGGCCAGTATGAATGGTCTGAACAGGAAACTGATTTCCCATCTGAAAATAAGAATAATTTTCAATTTTTCCACTGGGTTGCAAATAACCCACTTTTTGAGATAGATGTAGAGAGATTTGTCCACTGGGATAACCCACTTTTTGAAATGGCGGCAGAGACATCTCATGGTTCAAGTTCTGCAACTTGTGATAATATCAGAGTAGTGCAGCAAAAGTTGAATGGTGAAATGGTTCTTCATAAAGAACAACCCCCAGGAAAATTAGACATTGCAGAGACAAAGGAATTAGTAGAGTTGAGTATGACTCAAAAATCTTTGCAAGGCAATATGGATTGTCAAGCAAAGCTATTTGAAGAGAAGAAAGATGAACTTGTTAAGAAACCACATCAACAAGAGTTAGCAACAAATTGGCAGTTAACAAAATACACTGCATCATTAGAGACATTCAAAATATTTCCAAAATTGATTTGGGATCCCAGTATCTTCAAGAAAGAATCAATCAAGTGAAGAAGAAATTATGGACCATCCTAGTTTGTGATTGCTTGAGGACAAACAATCTTGGAAAGGGCGGACTGTAATGTCCCCTTTTTCGAAATGGGATTAAAAATAATAATAAATTATAATAATAATAATTAATTAAGAGTCATAATAAAAGAGTCACTTAAGTAATATTATGAAATTATAATAAAATTAAAATATTAAATAAAAATCTCTTATAATTACAGATTATTTTGAATTAATTCCTCTCAAAAGTCATGGAAAAGAGTTATGTCTTTTGGAGGAAAACTTCATTTAAAAGAGACCAAGCAAGGAGAAGGAGACATGTATTGATGAACAATTTTATTTCTGATTTCTACTCATTGGCGCATTGGACTTTGGTTTAAATAACCTGGAGACAAAACCCCTCGTAGCAGGAGATTGAAGGATAAAAACCCCCTGATTTCCATCACTAGATTAGTGGACGAAAACCCCTGATTCAGGTAGATTTGGAGACATTTCAAAGGCATTTAATTGAAGATAAATGGCTGCAAAAGGGGATTGTTTTACCAGCTGTTGGAAAGAGATAATTTGGTCATTCTAGACTATTTTCTGAACATTAAATCTGATTTATAGAATTAATTATCAGCAGAAATTTCTGAATCATAAGGATTTCATATTTATACTAATCGTGCAAACTATTATAATTATGAGCTAGGGTTTATTATATTTAAAGAAAAATAAGGAAAATTTAAAAGGGGCATTATATCTTGCACCATTGTCATTTCTCATTATGGGGAATACATGCACACGCATGTACACACTGTTTTTTACAGTTGAAGATTTTTGGTTCTTTGTTTGATTCAGTTTCATATGAGTAGGTAATTAGTTCATTTTTTTGTTTTTAAAATATGATTTTAGATTTATTTATGTCACTTGAATGTTAAAAATGAGTAATCTAAATTTGCAAACCTATATAAGTGTGGTACAATATAGAAATTTAATCTCAATTTGCAAACCCTAGGGCCAACACTAGTGCTCAAATTCAAAGCGAATGGAGGAATTGTATAAGTAGAAGAGTCTCCTTGACCCATAGCTTCCATCTCTTCTATTAGTCTCTTTCTAAGGCCTTTCTTTTCCTCAAAGTACTCTAGCTATGTTTGGACCTCTCAATAACTTCAGGCATGTTAGAATCGCCCCTTTCAGATATATGTATTAGGTATTAATAAATAACGGCTTAGGCACAGGGTGATGTTTAGACAAGAAAGAGTCATCTTGAAAATATCCTATTTAGAGTTGGTGCTCTAATGGAGTATTGCTCCTCAAAATGGCACAATGAACAATAATAGAATTGCATTCTCTTGTCCATATTCTCTGAATTGTTCTCTTGTTTGATACTAGTGGTTTTGTTATAGCTTTGTAGGATTTTCATCTATCAGAGCACTTCTTGGGCTCTGTGCACAAATTATGACTATGTTTTTCATAGCAACAATGGCAGTGGCAATAATTCTTGGCAATTTACAATCCTTTTTTTGCAACATGGTGCATAAAAAAACACCTTTGAATAACTGAGGGAAGTACTTTGGCTGAAAATCAGCCCAGGAACTTATTGTGAGGAGTACCCCAAGAACCCCCACGTAGTTGGAATCTGAAGGAATTCTGCCAACAAGAAGAGTCAACAACCCCGCACCATATATTTTAGTAGGTTTTGCACTCATTGTATACAATGAGCTGTCGTTGGGAGGTAAATCCATGGCTGGAATACTAAAAGCGACTACCCCAGAAAGAAAACGGTTGGTACCCAGAGAGCAGTACAGATCTGACAGTCTCTATGGCTGGTGAGGTTTGCCTTTAAAACCCTAGGAAGCCACAATATTTGGGGCCCAATTACTCAGAGACCATAGATTGGAAAATCCAATTTTTCAACTGTGACTTTTGCAGAAAAATTCAATATAGGTGGGAAAATAGTAATAAGCCAGGAAAACAAGAGTAGTCAAGCCAAGAATTTTCAAACACATACTTTTTGCCACAAAAAGAATTTCAAGAAACTATGAATACCTAGCATTAAAAAATAAATAAATAAATCTCAATTGGATGCAAAAAAATGTCATCCAAGGGAGATCCAAAGGTTGAAGCTGGCATACAAGACCTCCATAACATTGTTTCCCATATACAACGCCAATTGGATCAACTAAATTATAGCATAGACCATGTAGACCTTGCACAATTGAGTGCTACACTCAATTTGTTGGCCATTGGAGATTCAATTCAGTCCAGCTCAAATTCCTCCCATTAGCAGCATTCTTCTGGTAGCTTATGGGGCCACCCAAAGCCCTCAAAGATTGACATCCAAATTTTGTAGTGAAGGAGCCAACACATGGTTAGGCATAATGGAGTGTTGCACTGATGTTCATTGGATTCCAAATGATGGGCATGTCACTACTGCTAGCTTTGTTTCAGAAGTGGCAGCTCAATGGTATCTCTAACATACAAGGTCTCGCTCAGAAATGTCCAAGTGGACAGAATTTGCAAAAGCCCTTCTTCCTAGATTTGGACCTTGCATCTATGAGGATGCAAAAGGAAAGCTCTTCAAGCTAGTCCAAACAAGAACAATAATTGAATACATCACCCAACTTGAGGTTTAAAATTTGACAAAAGGACTCTTGGAATTCTTCTCTTAAAACTCGTTTCATCTCAGAGTGAAAAACAAAGATTCAAGTGGAGGTCAAAATAAATAAACCACAAACCATGGTAGATGCTATTACAATAACACAAGTTGCAAAGGGCAAGCTAGCAGCTCACAAAAAAGTTTGGGGGCTCTCTTCTCAGTCATTTTGGTAGAAGAAGGAATTAGAAGATCGAGGAAATAAGCCCACCATTACTCACAAGTTATCATGGGAGGAGTTGGAGGAGGACAAGGGACTTGTTGTGACGTTTTCACACATTGCCCCATTGCAAATGGGGACCCCTTCTTTTTTCCGCTTTCTGTCTTAGTTTTGTTTTAGTGTTTTGGTTTTCTTTGAGTTTGTAGGTTTGGTAGTATTGATTTGTCCAAGTTTCGCCAAGTTCTTGCTCAAATCCAAGAAGTGATTGAAGAAATTGCATAAGGGATGGATATTCAACTAAGGAATCCCTATGCCTTCATCCTAATGCATGTCCCTGAAATCCTGAAATTGACTAAGTCTGATGTCCTGAAATCCTGAAACTGACCAAGTCTGAAATCTAGTGGATCCTCAAAAATCTAGAATCTGCATGTTAAATCTCATGGATCCGAGACCTATCTCAAACATCCTGAAAGTATATTTAAAGGATAGGAACTTAAATATATTTTGAAATATACGTGATTCCAGGTACTGAAAAAAGGACTAAGTATTGAAAAATTGCAAATTCCATGCTCCTAAGGAAAATCTGCCAAAATAGCCCAAATTCCAAGTGTATGTGGAAAATCCGCCAAATCTAGGTTCAAGGTTTTGGTTCAAAATGAAAATTCCAAACTCAAATCTTCTAAGAATCACTTGAAATTTGCGAAAATCCATTGAAAACACTCGCCAAGGAGGTAAGAAGGTTTGAAGTGAAAAATCCACACCAAGGCAAGGTCGCAAATTCCATGCTCCTAAGGAAAATGTGCCAAAATAGCGCAAATTCCACTAGCATGTGGAAAATGCACCTAGACTTAGTGTTTATCATGAAACTTCAAACCAAATCTTTTAGACAATCACTTCAAAGTTATAAAAAATCCATTGGAAATCACTTGCAATTCATGCAAATTTGTGAAGAAGTTTGAAAGTGAAAGAACACCTTAAGGCAAAAAGTCGCAAATTCCATGAGTATGAGAAAAATGCACCCAAAACGCACAAATTCCATGCTCATGTGGAAATTGCGCTCATAGAGAGTTCAAACCTTTTGTTTAAAAATGAAAATTCAACTCAAAAAAAAACACTTGAAATATATGAAAATCCATTAAAAAAACATTTGAAATTGCTAAAAGCCCATGCCAAGGGAGTAAGAGGAGGTTTGAAAGAAAAAATCCAAGGGATAAAAGGTGGAAATTCCTCACACAAAGGGAAAATGCGCCCAAAACAGGCGCAAATTCCAGCTACATGAGGAGAATGCGCCTTTCCCAGTTCACCTTGCACTCAACAAAAACCCGCCCAGGTTAAGAGGTAGGTCGGCCTTAGCAAAAAGTTGAATTGTAAACAAGAAAAAATCATTGAAACAGGAGGCCGACCTGCACTAGGCCGACCCAGTAAGATGGATAGGTGTGAGCACTATAAAGGAGGGTTCAAGTCTTCATTTTCCACATTCAATTTCAAAGCAGAAAAGCAGATTTAAAGAGCAGAATCAGCGAATTAGGAGCAGAGATTGCAAGGAAAAAGGGCGAATTTCCAGCATTAAACAAAGGCGAATTCCTCATCCAAGGAGGGAAGCATTAAGGAAACAAGGTGAACTCATTAGGAGCAGCAACTTTATGCATCAAGAAAGGCAGATTTTACAGCAGCAAGCATATCAAATTCCAACAGCAGCAGGGGCGAATTCCTTAGAAGTAAATAAGAAGAGTAGAATTCCAATCAAAAAAGAAGATAAATCAAGTGAAAAAGTTAATTTTACTCAAACTAGTATTAAGAAATGCATTATTTTTGTATGATTTAGACATGAATTCTGTACTTCCAAGGTGAATTTTCCTTACATTTGAAATGAATTCTTTGGAATTGTCCTTGATCCTCACTTAAGTATTTGCACTTTACAGGTGAATGGTGAATGTGAAAGCCGGATCCACTTCAGAAGCAAGGGTAATGTTGTGAAGATGTTCAAGGAATTGTGAAGAACTTCCAAGGCTGGTTAAGGAAACTAACATCCAATCAAGAAGACCTCACAAGAATTCCAAACTCGGAGAAAGAAATTGCCTCCAACAACAAGGAGAACTTCACCGCCAGAGTGAGAGAAGAACTCCATCATCCCAAGGAAGCGGAATCAATCCATGGAAATCCAAGAGTAAGAAGAGGAACAAGCATGGCATCACAAGGACAAGGATTACATCCAAGAACCCACGCCAATCCAAGTTAATCCAAAAGGAAATACAACACAAGACAAAGTTTCCAAGTTCAAGGAATATTCAAAGGATAAGCATGCTGAGTTGGCGCCAAGTCATCATCATCCAATCCAAGCGCGCCACATCATTATGTCTAGATACACTGAACTTGACCATCCAAGATGAGGATAAGGATGGAATTTTCTAGAATATCATGTTGTAAACATCTCATTGGTCGAAAGCGAAAGTAGTTGTAACTACCTTGTGTTGTCCAAATCTTGGCCGTTGATTCCAAAATCAATCTGGGCCCTCCATTGTAATTCTTGAGCTCTATATAAAGCTCATTCTTCTCATTTGTAAAGGGGATTATGAAGATACATTAGATTGAAGTAGAGTAAGAATAGAGTAGAGGAAGCTCTTCTAAGTTGTTGGAGAGAACTCATGAAATTGTTGCAATCACTTCCAAGATTAATACATTTCTCATTAAAGCTTGGTGGCAATTGTGTTGTTTTGGAACGTTGCATGGTTTCTTATTTCTTGAAGATGATTGAGGTGTGTTTCCAAGTAGAAGTAGAATAAGATTAGAAAGTTCATTGATATAGTGAATGCATTGTGAAGATATTTGATGAATTCCTAGGTTCATACTTTTGATGGTTTGTCGCTGGCAAGTCATCGTGCAAAGTTAGCATGAACCTCAACTCGTTGCAATAGTTAGGTTGTTGATGCTTGTTTAAGTTGCACCAACTGTGGGTACTCAAATGTATGTCTGCAATATGAAAATCCTTGGTCATCCTTGGGAGATTGCACTTGTTCTACAAAGTTGTTGAATTCATCAAGGCGAAGTGGAGCTTGTTATAAGGAATTTGTCTATCTTGGCATCATTCATTGTCTCATTGTACTTAGGAGTAGCATAGATTCTCTCGAAACCCTTGATCTTTTTGCATTTTCTTTGTAATTGTGAATTTAGGAGGTTTCTTTCCATGAAAAGGAGTAATAAGTCGAGTGAGTGAAGAAGTAAATCCAGCGTAAGTCCCTTTGTGTTAACAATCAAACTACTGAGTCTATCCATTGCAAGTCAAGACCTGACATCTGGAACCTTGGAGTCATCTCACTGGATCACATAGTTTAGCCTTTGAGCATCTTTTATCAAGAGAGGATAAAGTACTTAGTATTTTATTCTGCATGTTGCCTTGTGCATAAAAAACACATCAACAGGACTCTATTTTAATTGTGACTAAAAGTGGGAAAAAGGCCACATATGTATAGAAAAAAGGATGTATCTAATTGATTTAGCAGGGTGCCTAGTGATACAGACAAGTTTTCAAACAGGGAGGCAAAGTTAGAATTACAGCAGGAAGAATCAACTGTGGAGGCTCACATCTCCATTCGTGCACTCGCAGGTTTTTCATCCCCCCAAACATTGAGTCATTGGCTACATCAAGTGTTAAAGGGTAGTGGTTCTAATTGATGGAGGTAACACTCATAATTTCGTCAATCAAAAACTAGCCAACAAACTCCATTGCTATGTCCATTCCTGTAACAATTTTTAGATTATGGTGGCCAACGGTAATATTATGTCCTATGGTGACAAGTGTCGTAATGTCAAATTCAAAATGGGGAACTATCAACTAACTTCTAGCATTTATGCTCTCTCTAGGTGGTGCAAATGTTATGTTAGATGAGAAATGATTGCGAAGTTTGGAACCTCTTGTGAATATTCTCGACTTTGGATAAAATTCAATCAATAGGGCATGGAGTACACTTGCAATGTGTGAAGGTTGGGGAAGTTTAAATAATCAGTTCCTGTCGCATGGAGAATTTGTTGAAAAAAGAGACACTGAGGCATTATATCTCAATTCCACTACATCAAAGCTCACTCTCCCTCCCTTCCTCCAGATTTGCAAGAAATATTGCATAGGATTCAGCGAGTTTTTGAAGAACCAAAAGGGTTGCGTCCAAAGTGGTCATGCCACCATGCAATTTCACTAATACCAAGCAGTCAACCTCCAAATATGCGACATTACAAATATCATTTTGAGGAAAAGAACGAAATTGAGAAGATGGTTAAGGAGTTACTAGAGGTTAGAGTAATCATACCCAATATATTCAACAACTATTGTGATGGTTCCTAAGAAAGTTGCAAGATGGTAGATGTGCCCATACTTTCAAGAACTCGATAAGTTGACAATAAAGGGCAAGTTTCCCATTCCAGTCATAGATGATTTATTGGATGAGCTCCGTGGGGCTAAATTTTTTACCAAGTTGAATCTTCGATTGAGCTGCCACCAAATTCAGGTCAAAGAGGAGGACATTCCTAAAACAACTTTTAGGACACATGAAGGTCTCTATAAGTTTTTGGTGATGCCCTTCCGCCTTACTAATGCTCCTACTTTTTGGAGTCTAATAAATAAGGTGTTTAAAAGGATGGATTCACAAATTCATCTTGGTCTTTTTTTATGACATTCTCATTTACAGCTGCACTTGGGCTAATCATGTCGAGCATGTGGAGATTGCCCTCAAGATTTGAAAGGATCATTCCCTTTTGCCAAGTGCTCTAAACGTGCCTTTGAAGTGCAAGAGATAGGGTATTTAGGTCATATTGTTTCACTGGAGGGAGTACAAGTGGATCCGAAAAAGATTGAGGCCATTAAGATTGGCCATAACCCCAATCAATCAAGAGTCTACATGGATTCTTAGGCTTTACAAGCTACTACAGAAAGTTTATCAGGAATTATGTTAAGATTATTGGACCCCTTACTACAATGCTCAAAAAGAATTCTTTCCTTTGGAATGAATAAGCAAATATGGCCTTTCATGCCCTCAAGGCTGCTATGCATTCCACACAAGTTTTGGTAACGCTAGATTTTCAGAAAATGTTTGTCTTAGAATGTGATGCCTCAGGGATAGTTATGGATGCGATACTAATGCAAGAGGGACAATCCATCACTTTCACTAACAAACAACTCACATGGAAGAATTTAGCTAAATTAACTTATGAAAAGGAGATGATGGCTACTTTACATGCAGTTCAACAATGGTGTTCATACCTCTTGGGCCACAAATTTGAAATCAAAACAAATTATAACAACCTTAAATATTTCTTACAGCAACAGGTGTTATCCCCAAAACAACAGAAATGAGACAATAAGATGTTGGGTTTTGATTATAAGACTGTTTAATAAAAAAGGCAAAGAAAATGTGGTGACAGCCACACTTTGTCATAAATATGAAGAGGACGGTGCATTGTTTTCCCATTCTGTTTTGGTACCCACTTGGTCGGAGGAGATTCATCAAGAGTGGGAAGAGGATCCTAAATTTCAAGATATTATACAGCAACTAAATACGAATCCTCTATCAATACTGGTGAGTGCTGAAATATCACGACAGAATTTATTTATGTAACAACTTCCAACTCAAGCAACAGTTACTCAAAGAAATCCACTCATCCCCCACAACACGTCACTTAGGATTTTTGAAGTCATATGAGTGAGTCAAGCAAAATTTCTTTTGGGATGGTTTAAAGAAGGATGTCAAAAAATTTCTGGCAGAACATGAAGTGTGTCAACACAACAAAGGGGAAACAATCAAACCTCCAGGATCTTTACAACCCCTTTCTATTCCAGAAGTTGCATGGACCAATATTTCCATGGATTTCATTATGTGGCTTCCTAAGTCTAAGGGTTAACAAGTCATTTTAGTGATTGTCCGTCATCTGACTAAGTATGCACAATTTTGTGCCCTATCCCACCCTTATACTGCAACGGTTATGGCAGAACACTTCCTAGACATCTTCAAGTCACATGGTATGCCATGTTCCATTGTAATCTTCACGAGCAACTTCTCGAAGGAATTATTTAAACTGCATGACACTCAACTGAACATGAGTATAGCAGATTGTACTCAGACAAATGGTCAAACAGAGATAGTAAATAAATGCATGGAAACTTACCTACGTTGTTTTGTGTTGAAGCAGCGCAGGCAGTGGGCTTGATGGTTGCCCTTAGCAAAGTGGTAGTACAATACCATCTATCACAGTGCGTCCAAGATGACCACTTATGAGGCCATATTTGGTCAACCCTCATTGTCCTTGTTTTCTTATGTTCTAGAGAGTTCTTAGATACATGTTGTTGATAGCTCCTTGTAAGGAGAAAATTCTCAAAGTTCTTAAGAAGAATTTGCAATAAATGCAAAACCATATGAAGTAGAAAGAGGATCAACATAGGTTAGAGTGGAGTTTCAGGTTGGCGATTGTCTTTTTGTGTCTATAGCCCCACAAATGGTCCTCATTAAGAGACAAGGTGGGTCATAGTTGGGTCTAAAATTTTATGGCATGTATCAGGTGGTAAAGCAAATAGGGGAGGTGGACTACAAGCTAGCACTTCCCCCCTTCTCAAAGATCCACCCAATTTTACATGCCTCTTGCCTCAAGAGAGTTATTGGGCAAGCCACGAGGGTGTAAATAGAGCTTCCATCATTGGACAAGGAGGGGTCACTCTTTTTAGAACTAGAGGTGATCTTAGACAAATGAAGTAGGCAACTTCATAATCGAGCTATTAAGGAGGTTTTGGTACAATGGGAAGGGATGCAGCCTAAAGATGCAACATGGCAGCCGGCAACCATTATGTTTAAGTTTCCTCACATCAAGCTTTAAGGTCAAAGTTTTTTTGAAGGAAGAGGCAATGTAAGAAAACCCCTTTCCAATATATATATTAATAAATAAAGGCTTGAACACATATGCTTTGTAAATCACTCCACTAGCTATTTAGAATAAAGTAATTATCCCACATGCATGGGAAAGTACTAGTTGTCTTTAGTTGAGAGATATAAATTGTGGTGTATTATCCCACATGCATGAGAAAATAGCAGTTATCTTTAGTTGAGAGCTATAAATTGTAGTTTTTAGGCAAGAATGTCATCTTAAGAATATTGTAGTTGGAGTTGGTGCTCTATTGGAGGATTACCCCTTGAAGTTGCATCGTGAAAATTAATACAAGATGCCCTTGTGCATATTCTCCGAATTGTTTTGTTTGATATTAGTAGATATGTTATAGCTTTGCGGGATTTTCATCTACATTTGCAGGTTCCTTACAAGACAACACTTGTATGCACAAAGAAGCATCTCGGCTAGGTATACGAGCAAGGTGAAATTTTAGATGATTAATGCCTCCCCAACTAATTTTCATTTTTCAATAATTGCAAATCAATTACCCTTACTTAGCCCCAAGTTGGCATGTTTCCAACAATGATCCTTTCTTATTGGTGTCAATTGTCGTTGATGTGGAGGACTACCCCTTCAAGGAGGACCTACTGAATATGATCAAATCCCCTATCAAAGACAAGTTTGCTATTGTTGTTGAGAATAATAATCAGTCACTTAATGTGGAGACCAATGAACAGATCCCTAATGAGAGCCTGAGATCCTCCCCTATTTTGAGTATTGTCAGCAGTATGGCTTCCTTACCTCTAAATTTCGAAGATGGGGAAATCCCACAAGAGGATCCCTCAGAAAAACAAGCTGCCTCCGATGCTGTGCTTCCCTCTGAGGCCTCTTTCCCAGCGCCGACCATGACAGACAATTTTTCCCGTGTTGGGGCAAGGTCTGGGATTGGATCCCCAATCAACAACACTACGACCCTTACTCCTGGGGCAGGATCTAGCGTTGCTGACCAAGAGGGATGGAGTACGATCAAAAAGAAGGGTAGAGGCCCAGGAAAGAAGGTGGTGGATGTGGGTGCGGAAACTAAACAAGGCCGTCCATCCTATAGGGAAACAAGACAAAAGGCGGTTAATAAGGACATTGCTATGGGCAGACAGAAGACCTTGGAGTTAGGCTCCAAGAAGAGTCTGATCAAATGAAAATTTTGTCATGGAACATCAGGGGCCTTAATAACCCCCATAAGCAGTTTTTGGTCAAGAACTGTATTTTTGAAAATAGAACCGACATTTTGCTGCTCCAAGAAGTCAAAATGCAAAATGAGATCTTCCAATCAGTGGCTAGAGGCCTTTGGACGAATGCAGAATATATGGGTAGTGATGCTTGTGGTGCCTCGGGTGGTATTATCACCATGTGGAATAGCAGTACTGTCAAACAGCCATGGAGACATTCATTCATTGTCCCCATTTTCATATTGGAACCCTTCTTCTATTTTACAAAATATACTAGCTTTGTTTACGAACTGGATATTGCAGAAATTGAAACCCTAGACAACCTTAGACACTTACAAGCATGTGGAAACAAAGAACGATCAACCCTTGTAACATCATTCAACAGCCTATTTATACATTTCAAAATCCCGTCGTTTGCAACCAGTCGGGATTTACAAATCACAGCATTAAACACAAGCAAGTGCATCAAATCCCTAGAATTCTACCTTAAGCCATGTGCAAGGCAAGCTAGAAGGAGCAAAATGTGTTTCCCGCTCAAATTGGTCGATCTGGAGCTATTGCAAGGGTTGTTGGCAGCTAGGTTTCAACCACCACATTCATGGTGCCCATCGTCACTTTCTTTGGCCATCGTTGAAACATACAGATGGATCCACACCCACTAAATAAACAATTAGTTTTAGGCGGGAGAAACCTAAGTGAACAATTGCAACGGTCAAATCTGGCATTAATGGCGATTCGAGATGTTGGGAAGTTCTAAAGTGTATTGCAGGAGCTCTGGAAAAAATGCGGAAATTCGATGTAGGACGGGATATGGGAAGTGAAAGGATGAAATCCTGCATGAACGAGAAATTCTGCGGAGTGAAAGTGAAGTTGGCAACTTTGCGGAACTAAAGGTGGGAACCAAATGTAAACGTGGGAAAGGGAGATAGGACCGGATTTGGAAGTTAGGCAATTGCATGAGAGAGATCCGAATGCCTATCGGGTTTCTGCAAAGGAGGAAAACAAATGATTGGTATCAGAGGAACGATTGTGGGATCTAAATGCAGAACAAGATGTAGGAACATGATCTAGAGTAAAGGGAACACATCTTGCAATCCAAGGAAAAAAGTTCGCAAATAGGAGGGTAAGGAAGAAATGAAGGTGCGGGAAAAAATATAAGGAAATGGATACGAAAGTGAAGGCGCCAAATGAAAGGGATTTGGTAGCAAGGGAAGAACCCGTAGAAGGGATCAGGAAGAAATTGGAAAAAAAGGTGAAGGACCACAGATAGAAAATAGATGAGGGACCTATTGTGACCTCATCACACATCGCCCCATTGCAAATGGGGGACCTCCTAATTTTTTTGTTTAAGTTTAGTTTGGTTTTCGAGTCTTAGCTAAGTCCTGGTTCAAAACACATGCAGAAAGGGACACTAGATAAGTCAGATATATGTCATACCTTAGAATGTCTCATAGAACACTTTGAGTGATCAAGGCAGGAGTAAATAAGGTACATCTCCTCGGTCAGAGTCTTCATATGAAAGGGTTGATATCAACGCTTGTAATGTTTTTGACTTAAGAATGATGAACTTCATGTTAGACTTTATGAGTTTGAATGATTTTGAGGTTTTAAGAGACAAAATCCAAAGGGCACATCCAAACCCGCCCTACCTGGGCGGCCTCAAGAGGGGGTCTTGGACTCTGTCTCCTGCCACATGAAACTCTCCACATGCTGCCTCCAGGACTGCTCAGGGGTGTAAATGGTACAATTTGCAAGTTTACTTGGTCAAGGATGAAGGAAGAGACACTCAGAAGGTGAAATGATCAAGTTGAGATGGATGCAATGTTTCTAAGTATGAAAATCCAAGGGTGGTGTCCTAACCCGCCTAGTCTAGGCGGTTTCATAGGGTGTCCATGGATTATGTCTTGTTTCAGGAGATTCTCTCTAGACACAGCTTCCAAACCCACTCTAGGAATGAGTTGCCAAGTTTGTAGTATCCAAGTGCTTAGATGATGATCAAATTACAAGGAAAGTCCATTTGGAAGAGTTTGGGTGTATTTCAAAGTAGAATCCATGCATCACCTCTCAACCCGCCCACGCTGGGCGACCTCATGAGGGAGTGATGGACAATGTCTCCTGCCACATTAATCTCTCCACACACTGCTCTCAAAACTGCCCTAGAAGAAAAATGGTTAAGTGTTGAGGTTTTCATGCACAAAACACTGAGGTATGGTGATCTATAAGTAAGATTTATAAGTTTGAGTGAAGTCAAGTGGGTAATAAGCAATATTCCAAGTGTCACTCCCCAAACCGCCCTACCTGGGCGGCTTTGGCATGAGGACATGGACAATGTCTTCATCACCTCATGGATCTCTCCAGATAACACTTACAAAACCGCCCTAGGAGAAAGTGTTAAGTTTTGAAGTGTTTCAAACACAAAGCATTAAAAGGTGATGAAGTTTTGAATGAAAACTTGAAGGTTTGAAAGCACCAAGTGACTTCTAAGTCAAAGTCCAAGGGTCACCCCTAAATCCGCCCTACCTGGGCGGCCTCAAAAGGTCCTTGTGGACTATATCACCTAACACATGAAGATCTCCAAACACTCTCTCCAAAGCCGCTCAGGATGAGGAATAACATAAATTGCTAAGTTTGTTTGATTTCAATGATCAAGATGGTACCAAGGAGAGGAGATAGTCAAGTTGAAAGGGTAAGAAGTTTCTAAGTGTTGAAATCCACATCACACTCTTAAACCCGCCCTACCTGGGCGGCCTCAAGAGGCCCTTGTGAACTGTATCACCTGACACATGAAGTACTCCAGACAGTACCTTCCAAACCGCCCAGGGTGAAGAACAATGCAATTTGCAAGGTTTGTGTGCTAAGTATAGTCAAGATGACATCACAAGGAAAGGTTATAGTCAAGTTCAAGGAATGAGAAGTGTCTAAGTGCCAAAATCCAAGACCTACTCTCAAACCCGCCCTACCTGGGCGGCCTAGAGAGGTCAGCTTGGAGTTTTGATGTCAAAGCAATGCAACTACTTTATCTTGACTCCTTAACTCATCATGATGCCTCACATCCTAGAGAGAGTCATTCAAGAAAAGGGAAGCTTGAAAAATCAATAAGTCATGAAGATGGAGGAATGAACAATCAAGTGAGGTTGAAAATCCAGACACCTCTTCCAAACCCGCCCATGCTAGGCGGCCTTGAGCTCCATGATTGGACAACTTCACCTCATGCACATCACACTCTCCAGACATCAACCTTAAACCCGCTCAAGGAGAAAACCTATCAAATTTGCAATGTTTTGAGTTGAAGAACAATGAGATCATGAAGATTTAATGAAAGTTCATAAGTTTGAATGTATTTTAAGGCATTTTGAGGAATAGTCCAAAGGTAACCTCTAAACTCGCCCTACTTGGGCGGCCTCAAGAGGTGTCCACTGACTGTGCCTTGTCCCATATGAAACATTCCATACACTGCTTCCTAAACCGCCCAGGGTGAAGAATAACATAAGTTGCAAGTTTGTTTGATGAACAAGATCACACTCAAGAGATGAGATAATTAAGGTCATTCTAGGAGAAGGAAGTTTGAAAGTCACTAAGTCATGGAGGTGGAAGAGGAGTGTCAAGGTTAAGATAGAGATGTCAAGGTTAAGATAGAGAAGTGTGCACATGGCAAAATCCTTACTAGCACTCCCAAGCTGTCGGATATCACTAAGACAGATGGACAAGATCACTTGACATGCAAGATGTGTCTTTAACCTCACAAACCCCTCAAAATTGGCTAAGTCTTAAGGGTGTTGGAGAGAAGGTCTTCATGAGGAGATGAATGAGCAAAGTGAAGCAATCCATACACACTCTCAGGACTATCTTGTCAAGAGACTCCCACCTTCATGCACCTCTTTCACATGAAACACTCCATACATTCACTCTAAATCCGCCCATGCTCTAAGAGTTTTACATAGCATTAAAGGAGGTTGAACTATCCATATCACAAGTGAGGAGCCTTGAAATTGTTAAAACCAAGCTAAAAAATGCCTAAGTCCTGAAAATCCATGCACCTCCTTGAATCCCGCCCTTCCTAAGCGGCCTTCATCTCCCTGCTTGGACTACATGTCCACCACAACACTTCATCCACCTATCACCTCTAGATCCGCTCAAGAAGAATGTTATGAGAGTTTGTAGGGTGAGCATTGAAATTGGATGTTGATCACTCCACACATGCCTCCTCAATTCATTCATCCACTAGAGGTAAGTTGTAAGGTCAATCAATGAAAAGTGAAAGTTGTTAAGGCAAGTTTAAAAGGGGTTACATTGGCCACTCCATACAACATCTTCAAGGCCGCTTAGCATAGGCGGATTCTACCATGACATAAGGATAAGTCCATCAAACATTCCAAACTTGTCTTCTAACCTCAATCAATCATTCACCAACATTAAGTTATGCAAAGACAAGTTTGGGAGATCATCAAGGTTAGGAAAAGATGTTTTAGAGAAAGAATCCACACCATGCTCTCAAACCCGCCCTTCCTAGGCGGCCTTAGGAGGGGGTCTTGGATTCTTCCATGTTCTCACATATAGTCTCCACTTAACACTTCCAAACCCGCCCAAGCTGGGCGCTCCTAGCATATGCATGTGGAAAAGGTTTTAAAAAAAACTTTAATTTCCTCTGACTAGGCCGACCACATCCTCTTGGCTGACCTGCTTTGAGTAAAGGCAGCATTTGGTATATAAGGGGGTTCAAATCTACATTTTAAATCAAATTCAAATCCAAAATTAGTTTTGATTTGCAGCAGAGCAGCAGCAGCTTTCAAGAAGACAAGTCAAAAAAATTTCAAGTATCTTCAAGAATCAAACTTTCCAAAATTCTGATTTTTCTAAGGTATGTTGTTTTGAAATTCATTATTTTTGTCCCACATGCATGAGGAGATAAGACGAATGTTAAGAAAATCCTTATTTTAAGTGTCACATCAGCCTAGTAACACATGTTATCTTCTCTTGTAGGAGGAGGTAGAGGATGAATGCGAAAGAAAGACAAGCCTTGATCAAGAGTGATAAGCAAGGAGCCATGCCGGAGACGAAGATCATGTCCAAGTGGAGGAACATGAGTGACACCAACTTGGGTCACATTCACATGGAGGAGATCAAGAGAGAGCTTCACAAGCCAACCCACTCAAAGGTCATCCATGAGATGCTTCGCAATGGGATCGTCCAAGCCTCATGCTTTCCACCCGCCTTGCTGAGTTCCGAGCTTATGTGGGAATGCGCTAGCCATTACAACCAAGAGACTAGATGCATTGAAACGTCCGATGGAGAAGTCTTAGCTCACTTGAGGAGGGAGGCCATCGCCGAAACATTCAACATCCCAAAGCATAGGAAGGTCACCGTCTACACTCGAGAGCAAACTCAAATGGTGTTCACTTAGGTGGTCCTTCTCTAGTGGAGAATGAAGAAAGAGAAAACCAAGGAGCTCCACAAACATTAGGTCAAGCAAATATGCATGAGGTTCTAGCTAAAGAAGTCTGATCAAGTCCCTCCAAGGATCAAGAAGCTGTTACACATGAAATTGATATGCACATTGAAGTGTCTGATGAAGCATCGTCATCAGAGTTAGAAGCTAGAGGTCAAGAACAAGGTGTTCAAGAAGATTTGTCTGCCTTGCCAGATTGGTTAAGGAAGAGAGTAAAGGAGACTTCAATCGTGTAAATTGCGCCAGAGGTCAACATACAAGAGTTGTTAGGCAAGACAAGGCCAAATAAGGGAAAAGAAAAGGTGACTAGACTCTCCAAGATTGCGAGAGATAGTTCTGGATCCAAGAAAGTACACATTGCAGTGCCTAAGGTAGACAAAACAATTGATGACATTGTTCCTAAGGAATACGATGTAACCACTATGGATTTGGGACCAACAACAGAAGAGCAAGAGTTTGAAGAGTTGGAGGAATCGGTTTCAGTGGTCAAAGAAAGATTGAGGCATGAAAGGGAAAGAGGAAATCGATTGGAGAAAGAAAACCTCGCCTTCAAGCAATATATCCAGCAGTTGATGAATCCAATTCAACAGCGTGAAGGGACATCTACTCCACCTCCCATGCTTTCACAAGAATCCGTTGCTTAGTTAGAGGGTATGAGATCACAGTCCCAAGAACTGAAAAGCTGGATAGGAAGAGTTAGAAATCAAATAGATACATTCATTGATGGACTTATCCAAAAGTATGAAACCGTTGCTCAGTTGTTGGAATAACTTCAAGCAATTTCAGCAGCATGTTCCAAGTTCGATGATGTCAAGAGAGAATTGCCACACTTGGAATATTTGATGAACACTCCACTGTCAGCATTGATATTGATAGAGGAAGAGGTAGTTGAAGAAGGTTCATCGTATGATTTCTCTACTTGGTACTTCACTATGGACATAAGAGAGCAGCTTCTTGACAAAGTTAAAATGGATTGTGTTCGAGTGGATAGTGTGCTTCAGAGAGCTCATAATAAGATAGTTGGTGTAATGGATGGTATGTGTGATCTCTCAAGAGAGGTTACGTTCCATGACATGAAGAATTACATACATTCTCATTACTTCAACACTATTCACTTCATTTCTGATGAACAGCTGAACAACATCTACTCCTTGATCTCATTCGTTGGTGGTAAGCGGTTTGGTATAGCTGAGCGGGAGAGGACAATTGATGAGCATACACGAGATGTGAATAAGGCAGAAGGAACCATTCGGAACGCGCCAAGTGTACCGGTTGCTGACATGGCGAAGGTTGTTCCAAAGTTCGTGGCATAGGTCGAAAAGAATAAACATAAGAAATAAATGCCACATGGGCAGTCCACATAGGCGCCAAGGTGTCACCTTGGAAAACGTGCCTTTATTGCTCCTTGTATATCTCTAATAATAGAAGGTTGTTGTAACCACCTTTGATGTGGCATGATCTAGGCCATCGAATCCAAATTGATCCTAGCCATTCATTGTATTTTGAGGCCTATATAAGCCTCATTCCTCTTCATTTTGTATAATGAGTTTTGAGCTAATTAGAGCTATTGCTAAGACTTTGCTGAGATTAATACAAGTTCATTGTTGAGCCATTCATGGTGATATTGTGTTCTCTTTGCAAGTTGCATGGTTGCTAAGTACCCACTCGCATTCGATGTTTTAACTTAGTTTATTTCTTTCAAAGTTTGTTAGTTTTAGTTCATGGAAGTCATTGTCTTTCAATTTCTTGGTGAAATCTCTATATGTTCATACCTTTTATGATTTGTCGCTGGCAAGTTGTAGTGTAAGGTTAGTCTGAACACATCACAAGCTTCACTTCGATTGCTCATAGAGTAATTTGAAAACCTTTAGCTTATCCTTAGAAGATTGCATCACCTTTGTGGAGTTGTTGTCTCATGGCGAAGCAAAGCGTGGTTGAGATTTCCAGGAATTGATGATGATAGCTTGCACTTAGATTAGATACTCTTTCTAAACCCACATCTTTTGCACTTTTTTGAAAAACATTGTTAGAAGTAGGACCAAGAGCTGAATTGTTATATCATAAGTTTATCATAGCATGTAACCTTGAGGCAATTGTTATCACCTATACGAGTGTAAACGGTATTTTCCTGTCGTTGAACACCAAAGTGTAAGTCCCTTTGTATGAAACAACAAATCACATCTTTGCCAAACAAGCTATTCCAAATCAAGAATTGAAGATAAGGAACCTTGGAGTCTACTCAGTTGATCACAAAGTTCAGCATCTGAGTGATTTTGTTCAAGAGAGGATAAAATACGCGAGTATTTTTTGCTGCGTTGTTTGTGCAAGGAAAACACATCAACAGGACCGAAAGTGAAAATGGTGGGAATCAGATATGAAATTGAAATATTAAGTCCGGTTAGCCAGGGAAATTCCACAAACAGGAAGGAAGGCAAAAGGATGAAAAGCAAGGAAAAGGATGTGGAACTGGATTGGAAGAAAGGTGAGGGATCGGATGTGGAACTCGATGTCAAACATATAAAGTCTAGGAGAGATTCTGGGAAACTACAAAGTGAAGGAATCGGAAAGAAGGAAGGGAACATGATTTTGCAAAAAAGGGAAGGGGACATGAACTGGATGTTAGACTTGAAATGGGAAGTCCGGTACCCAAGCAGGATTCCACAAATTTGAAGAAATGGGTGAAATGAAAAAGACTAAGGGAGGCGATAGAATTCTGCAAAAAAGGATGCGAGAATAGGATGGAAAGTTAACCCGATTGGGATTCTGCAAAAGGAGAAAATGAAGAAAAGTGAAAGGAACAAAGGGCTCAATGAAGTTCATAGGATTTTTTAAGGGAACAGGGGGTGGACACATGATGGGATATGAAGAAGACATATCCGATAGTGAGGAGAAAACCCACAACATACTGGAAACCATGGAAAATGACTTAAAACCTCCCAAACTTAGAATATTTTCGGATTTTTGCAACTTCCAACATACAAAAGGAACATAAAGTGGGGATAAAAGGCAAAACTTAGATTAAAATCGACAAAAGAGGGAACCCCATTTAAAATTTCAATTAAGTTATACATGATGGGCAAAATAGTACAAAAGCAAAAATGGGCAAGGACTTAGATAATTTTTTGCATTCTCATAATGGGTCCCAACAAAGTACACTAGAGATGAACGTTGTCATTGCTTTTTATGAGGAAAAGAAATTAGATAAGAAAATGACAATTGAGGCAATTACAATTGTGTTGTATTCTCCTCCTAGCTTAAAGACTAATGTAGTAAGTTCTTGTCTTGGCACACAAATACAAGGTTCATCCATTAGAGAAAGTTCTAGATGAATGCAGTCACGAGAGTTCTTTGTTCATCATAATACACGTAGTGCACAACCTTTGCTTGAATGCACTATGTGGAGTCAATTTAAGCATCATGAGGCAAGGATGGCATGCACCAATTTTTGGCATCATAACAACATACCATTCCATGTTGCAAGGAGCCCATAATGCATTTACTATTGCTAGAAAAGAGTTCAAGGCACCTATTTCATATGAATTTATTGGGCCCTTGTTTGATGAAGTGATGAAAAACACCGTAGTAATAGCAAAAGATCAAAGGAGAATTTGGCACAAAACAAGTTGCACTATTTTTTTGATGAGTGGATGGAAAGTAAGAATTGCACATTGATCAACTTCCTCATGGCTTCATATGGACAGTCACTTTTCTTGAAGTTGATTGATGCCTCCCACAAGGTGAAACATGTTGAGACTTGTGGCAATATATTGGGCACAGTGATCATGGAAATGGGTGTGAAGAATGCCATTCAAGTTGTAACCCACAATGCAATAGCATATGTAGCAACAAGGAGACTTCTTAAGAAGAGGCACCCTACCATTATTTGGGGCTCTTGTGCCACCCATTGTATTGATCTTCTACTTGAGGATATAGCTAAACTTGGATGGGAGAAAATTGCGGTGCGAGAGGTGAGAAACATCTTTAAATACATCTACAACCACCCTTGGGAGTTTAACCTGAGGAGAGAGCACACCAAGGGAAAGGCCCTTGTGCGACCAAGCATCACACCTATTACCACCAACTTCCATTTATTGCAAAGAATTTCATGCTCAATATCTCTTAAGCAAATGTCTGTGAGCACTATGTAAGTGGAGTCTTCATACTTAAAAGGCTTAAGGGGAAAGGGTCGTGAAGATTGGTTTAACTTTTAACAATGTACCCCGAGGATGATTTTTATGCAGTTTTGGGGACGGGGAACATTTTTCAAAAGGGAGGACAAGGACAAGGACAAAACGTCTGCTCCCCATCCCAATAAAATTAAAAAATGGGGACATCCCAAGGACACCTCCCCAATGTGGGGGGCGTTCCCTTGTTTGGGGGCCCCAAGGGGACAACTTGTTGTCCCCAATGTCCCTAACAAGCCCCCTTTACCCCCAAACTGCCCTAAGAAGTTCTATATACCCTAAGGCTGACCCAACAAACACACTAATGTTATGATTCTAATACCAACATAACTACAATTTTGAAATACCACTCTATTTTTATGCTATAGCTGCCTTAAGGTTTAGGTTGATATTTGTTTTTTGCCCATTGAAACATACAAAAATTGATTGAGCTTGTAAATAACAAGCAGACTTCAGATTTAAGTAATTTTCAAAATGAATTTTTTCATTGCATTTGCCTTATCTTCCTTATTATGGATGTTTCAAGTTTAGTGTTGTCTTCAATAAACAGTGCATAAAACTCAATTGAATTTGCAATGTACGCATTTTGTTGAAGTGGATGTCCTGATCATCTTTACTTATGAAATTTACATGACTTTCAATAGGTGGGCAGATGAATGGAAGATTGTAATATCGCAGGACAAGGAGCCTCGCAAGAAATGGCTTTAGAGTTGTGTCCTTAGTACAACATGGAAATGCTAAAGTATTCCATAGTGAGAGTTGAGTAACATATATGTGGACTTACTTGATGATACAATGTACAATGATATGGTTTGAATATTGTACCTGCCCATACCCAAAATTACTACAAATAAGGAGTCGTGCCGGATACATCTATATTTGGCATCCTAAAAAAACTGGGCATATCTAGGTAAAATCTTTCAAATACCCCTAAAACGTAAAAAGGCCCTAATTTTTTTTTGCATAAATGGAGTTGCGAGCAGGCTAGTAGAGGACAATGACATGAACAATTGGGCAGCACGAGCAGAAGCTCAACCAGATAGGAATTTTATTTTCCTTATTTTAGTCTATGGATGTCGATTTTTAGCATCTATAATCAGTCATTTTCCATTTCAATTTGTGTCATGCCCACCCATATACACATATACAAATGGGCATAAACACAATGCAACTAACTTTTTTTTTGTTACAACACTTAGATACTAAAAGTTACACTTCTCACATTAGTGAATTATGCACACTCGACATTATTGTGCATGAAATTAGAATAAGGGCACACCACTCGAGACAAAGAGAAACAATAACAAAAGTGGGTGTGATGGAACCCCATTCATAACACCCTAAAAAAGTGAAGATAATATAACTCAGTGCCAACATTATTGTGCATAGCATTGCAAAGGGGAAAACATGAACAAGTCCATAATTAATCAACCAATTCATGTTCACAACTAGCAATCAACTACTATTCCAAATATAATATCAATGTTTACATCGTCTATAATCAAAACAAGGTAAAATTGCACATCCACGAGTGTTTTACACAAATAAGTCCATTAAAATAAGATTAGAACAAGAGGGAAAGGAGTGAGCCTCGCACTCTCCCCCCCTAAGATTAGGCTTCCTCCTGGAAGCCCTCACAGATTAGGTCGATACTATTACCTATCATCCGCTCGTCGTACCCTATCCTCTACCAGCAATTTTCATTTTCATTGCTTGAAGTCATCATAGAGTCAATTGGACAATTAATTCATTGTTTGGTGTATCCTTAAAATCTGTCTCCTAAATTTATATTTTATAGAATTTATATTTATCCTTCTGGCGCTATTTGTTGCTACATCTAGAGAGTCCCCGAATCCAAAGGCTTATTCCATTGGATAAGAAATGTGTTGGCTCAACCTGTTATTTTATCCTTCATTATTAAAAAGTTTTATATTATTAGATTAAGAAATTAAAATAAAATATAAATCCTATAAAGCTAAAAAAGAATTAAAAATTAAATTAAAATATAAATTTGTCATAAAAAATCTAAATTCTATAAAAAGATTAAAGTAATATTACCCTGTTTGGCATATACAGCAACATTGCTCCAAACCATTAAATACAATAAAGAATTTTTCTTTGTTTTTCTTAGCTTTCGTGAATTCTATAAAAGTTGTTATTTTTATTTTTATTTTATTATTTTTTAAGTTTATTGTTATTTATTATTAATTTTTTTAATAATTATCATTCCTTCTTAAATTACTAATATTTAAATTTTAATATATTTTTAACTTATATTTAATTTATTTCATTGTAATTTTTATTTTTTAAGTTTATTATTCTTTATTAAATTACTAATATTTGAATTTTAATATATTTTAATTTATATGTACCTTATTTTATTTTAATTTTTATTTAGATTTAAATGTGAAAGTTATTTTAATTATATGTTTGTCTTTTTTTGTGTAATTACAATAATAAATATAAATTAGTAAAGTTAGATTGTTAAATCAATTTATAATTATTTATGTCTTATTAAATTAAATTATTTTAGAATATTAATCATGGCATCGTCGTCGTCGTCGTCTAAAGTTGGGGAAAGGAATAACAAGTGGATCAAACCAGACACTAGATCTCCATAGTGGAAATATGTCATCATTCTTGACAAAATTCAAGGTGGTTGAGGTTATAAATGGACATGCTAGGAGTGCCTAAAGGAGTTCAAAGGTTCCTATACTAGGGTTCGTGAGCACCTTTGCCACAACACAGGGACAAAGTGTGCTATATGTCTTAGTCCAAATGTTGATGGCCACCCAGGAAAGGGATTGTCACCTGCAAAATTTGCAAAATATCAAAAAGGACAAGATGAAGCTAATAATCTTGTTCAAGCATCAAAACAAAGGTCAGCTCTAAATAGACCCCCTTTGCATCCACAATTAGCCTAAAGGACATCTACAAGTCATAAGAGGAGCAATTAGAACCTCTTGAAAAATCATTTAATTTGCAAAGTCAAAAGGATATAGACCAAAATATTGGCCAATGCTTGTATGCAAATGGGATTGCATTTAATGTGGTGTGCCTCCATATTGGCAAGAGATGGTCAAGTCAGTTAATGAAGCACCAAAAGAATACAAAAGCCCAACCTATGAGAAGGTATGTACCACCCTTTTGGCTGAAGAAAGAGACATTATTGATAGACAATTGCAGGTGATTCGAGCTTCATCGAAAATATCAAGGATTTCCATCATTGGTGATGGATGGAAGGATGCTAGAAATAGGCCATCGATCAATGTGATTGCAATAAGCCCAAAGGTGGCCAATGTTCTTCAAAGCAATTGAATGCAAGGCTGATGAGAAAGATGCCCAATTTATTGCCAATATTCTAATTGAGTCAATGTGGCCAAAAAATGTTGTTCAAGTGATCACAAATAATGCAAAAGTATGCAGAGCAACAGGGTTGGTCGTGGAGGCAAGATTTTTCAACATTTGGTGGACTCCTTGTGCAGTTCATTCTTTGAACTTGATGCTACAAAAAATTGGCAAAATCCAACTAATACAAAAGATTTATGAAAAAGCCAAAGAAATTCAAATGTTTATTTGTAATCACCACATGTCACAACCAACTTATAAACAATTTGCTAAGTTGGAGCAGCTAAAGGTAACTTTTCTAAATTCTAAATTATATTTTGTATTTTGAAATATATCATTTTTATGAAATGTCATAAAGATTTTTTCTTAATTGAAGGTGATTGAGACTCGTTTTACCACACATTACATTGTTATTAAAAGGCTTGTGGATGTGAACAAGCCTTAAAAAGCATGGTAATTAGTGATATTTGGTTAGTTTCGAAGCAATCCCAAATAGAGAGAACAAATAATACCAGGGCAATCATTCTTGATGGTAATTGGTGAGCTCAAGTAGACTACTTGCTCTCTTTCATTGAGCCGATATATGCTTTCATTCGTCATTGTGACATAGATAAACCAATATTGGGCGACATCTATGATTGCACAGATACGATAGTGGAGCAAGTCAGAGCCATAATCATAACAATAGAGCAAGACCCCTCTGAATTTTTTTACAAGCAGATATATGAGATAATCAAGAAGAGGTGGGATAAAATAACAACTCCTTTGCAGCTTTTGGCATATGCTTTGAACCCCAAGTACTACCATGCTGACATGTTGGCAATGCCAAATAGAACAACACCAAATATGGATTTTGAGGTAGTTGATGGATATAAAAAAGTTTTCAAGAAAATGTTTACGGATCCTAGAATTGCAACAAAGATTGAAGATCAGTTTAGGACCTTTGCATCCTCTAATTGAACTTATGCAGGTGTTGATGCAAGGGCAACTAAGAAAGAAATGGACCCTGTGAAGTGGTGGAACTTTCATGGTGCCACAGTGCGACTAAACATTTGCAAAAAATGGCTATTAGACTTCTATCACAGGTTTGACATTATATGTATTAGAGTGAATAATTTATCAATTCACTATAGCTTAAGTGTACTTTGGTTGATGAGGTTAGACATCTTGTCTAACTGAATGTGCAACCTTTTAGGCCTTTAGAGGTTACATAGTTGTTTGGTAAACCTCATGTGCATACCTTTTGAGGTTGGAAGACTTTCCATCTCACCTCAAAGGGCACTTTGTAGTCATCCAACACTTGTCACCAAAGGTTGTTGGTTTGCACATTCCAAGTGATCCAAAGGTTGACACCTATAGGACACTTGTCTACTTGTATGTGCCACATCATGGGGCACTTGTCAATCTACATGCAAGGTGGATTGCCTCATCCATGCCTACATAATAAGGCATTCCTATATAAATTATCAAGTGAGAATAATATATGTTTATGCTCAAATTAGGTTCCTCAATATCATTGATTTCTTATCTTTATTTGTCAATTTCCATATTGTGGGAGTGAATATCAAGTGTTGCAGAGAATCCTCGGCTATTCCTACATGGAATCAGAGCCATGTTGCAAACACGCTCTTCGTTTTGAGGGGATCCGGAGGTGAGGTAAACATCCGTGTGTCCTGGAGCAAAACTGATCTCACGAGCAAAAAATTTTTTATAAAATTTGCTTTTGCTTTGTAATTTTGTGAAATGTTTTTGTTTCAAAATGCAATTTTTTTTGCAAATTGAAGATTTGCAGGATTATTCTAGGTCGATTTTGTCAAATTTTTCGCAGATCAAGTGGCCTATTCGACCTCTACCAAGACTATTGCGTCGATTGGAATATTTTTATGTGTAGGCATTAGCAGCAAGAGGGTCGATCTGCCTCTGTTGAAGTTTGCACAAGTCGTGAGAGGGTGGATTCATTCTTTATTGGCGTGGAAAGGGTGTTTTTTTGTGTGATTTGCAGAGCCAGAGGTCAATTGAAAGGTTTGAAGGCGCTTTTTGCTGCAGGAACCTCACAAGGAGGCATTGCCAGGCATCCAGAGGGGCATTTGGAAAGCATTTGGAGGCGTGTGGAAGAGGTCTGATCTACAAGGCCAAAACCCCACGTCCACGACCTTGGAGGAGGTCGAATCTGCAAGGCGCCATTGGCCCTAAGGAAACCTTTGTTTCACCTCCTGTCTGGAGCGGTGTCCAAGTCTCTGCAGAGCATCAAAACCCTTGTTTCACCTTCGTTTGAAGGTCTCTGCAAGGTGTATGAAGCCCCTACAACACTTCCAATCGCATCCTCACGGAAGGACCCTTGTAAGAAGCGTGATCTGCTGCATTCTTTCTCTACATGCCGCCATTTTCTCTGTTTGGCCGCCCCTGCACATCTGTTTGGGCATTTTGCCTTACATTTCTGCCTTCAATCTCTTTGTAAATTTGCCCTAATTTTGTTTTCTCATGCATTTAAACTTATGCTTTAAACAAAATAGGCATGCAACAGCATTTAAAATTATGTTTTTACAATTAGGGGGTACTTAAATTGGGGCAAAATTGCTTTTAAGGAATTATGGTTCGTAATAAACCTTTGTATTTTCGCTTGTCGAAGACGATGGGAGAGGTCCGGTTTGGCAGGAGGCCAATACCCCCCTCAAGTAAAACCATTGTATTGTACTTTCCTTTCCGATTCCAACAAGTCATTGGAAGGCTAGGTTTTCTCTTGCCACAGGCATTTTTTTTCTGTTTTAGTGCAAATGTATTAAAATAGGCCATTTACGGGACCTTGTTTGTGTTATAACTTTTGCTCAATTGCTTGAAATTGCACACCGTTTTTTGCAAAAATTAATATTTTCGCATTTCTCATGCATTGGACCTATTCGCATTGTAAAACGCATTAAGTTATAAAGTGCCAAAATTGGGGGGGGGTCACCTACTCAGGGGGACAAATTTCATAATTTCAAGGGGGTTATCTTCTTTCTTGCAATGGCTAACCTATTAACTCCTTTTAATTACCCTTCATGGAAACATGCAATGGATTTACAACTTAAGCAAAAGGGTTTACATAGAGCAGCTACAGGATTGGAACCTAAACCTACCGGGGCTTCTAAAAAGAGGAAGTGGTTTAATAGACTTGATGAAGCCTCTGGCACTATTTGAATGGCCATTTCTCCAGACCTATTATTTCATGTCAATGATGTTAAAACACCTAATGAAGTCTTAACAACATTAGAAACATTGTTTGGCAAGCAAGATATAATGCGGGGTCATCATTTGGAGAATGAATTAATAAGTCTCAATCCTAAAGATTTTGTGACAATTCAAGTTTTCTTCACCAAGTTAAATTCATTACGGTCACAATTGAAGATATGTAAGATTGACAAAGAAGATGATCAATTGATCCTCACTGTATTATCAAAGTCAGGCCCAGATTATTCAATGTTTTTTTCAACTTTTTATGCCACACAACGCTCATTAGGAAGTCACTTCACTATGCCTTCAATTGTTGAGTTTGTTGTTTCTCTAACACGAGCAAGATAAATTAATTCAAATGGGCACACTAAAGTCTTCATCCAATCATGCTCTAGTTGCTAGTGGTAAACAGAATTCAACTCCTAAGGTGAAAAAAGCAAACAAGGACCTATCTAAGGGATCAAAATCAAAACCTCAACCTCAAATTGAAGAAACTACCCCATCCAAAGGGAAAAAGCCTAAGGAAAGGCCCACTTGTAGTTATTGTAACAAACTTGGGTATGAAGAGCACCGTTGTTTTGAAAAGGAAAGAGATAACCTCAAACTCCGAATAGCTGAGTTAGAACTTCTTACTAAAAAGAATCAAATCAACTCCTCAGGTGGTTCATCCTCTCCATCATCTTCAAATGTGAATAAGAACAAAGGAATGGCATTGGTTGCCTCTACTAATATTGTATCACCTAAGTGGCTTCTAGATTCAAGGGCTTCTCATCACATGGCAAATTCAAAAGATATGTTTTCCACCTATGAACCAAGTTCGTATCCACCTATTCTCATGGGAAATAATGCCTACATGACAACATTTGGAAAAGGCATTATAGAAATTGGTGAAGGCAAAATCAATGATGGTTTGTATGTCCCTTCTTTATCCAATAATCTCCTTTCCATTTATCAAAACACTCATAGTGGGACAGTGAAAACAGTTGAATTCACGCCTAATTCAGTGATCGTAAGGGAGTTGCAGAGTAGAGACATTGTTGCAATGAGAAAAGCAAATCATGGGTCCCACTTATACTCTTTCTATTGCTTTGGTTCTTCAGATATTGCAAACTTGCATGATGATCTTCATGCATTACACTTGAATAAGGAGATTCACTATGGATATTTGAACCTTGGAGTTGTTTCCTCCACATCGGTTCTTCCTGAGATCACATCTCCTTGTGAACCTACATCTTTGGTTCCCATAGACTTCGATCAGCAGGCTACTTCCATCAGTCTTCTAGCACCAATTTTTTGGGATGAGTACTTGACAAACATTTCATGTTTGTTTGATGATTCTCACTATGCATATTTGGTAGACACTTTTTGTAATGTCCCTTTTTTATCAGTGATTATTGAAAAAAATACATTAGCCTTATTATCTATTTCCTGTAGGCTAACTTGTGGGTAAGGAAATGATTAACTTAAAAGATCAAATAAGTTATCCAATATGTTATTAATCAAACTATTCATTTGGAAAAAACTTATATCTTTTTTGTTTAATTAAACCCACTCCTCTGAGGAGTGTTGGACTTGGTGGGCCCCCTCTTTTGATGGACGCCTATTTTGGTCATTGGACAGTGGAGTGCTTAGATATGGATATTAACTGTTTTTTTCTATACTTGCTTGGGCATGGGTTGTGGGGAAAGCATGATATATTGACCAATCACTCATTTTGAATTCTCCTTCATGCAATTGGAATATGAATTCTCATCTGGTGTTGTTTAGCAGAAATATTATGGAGGTAGTTTAGCCTCAAACATCATCTGGTTTCGGTTGTGTAATATCAACCCTAGCTGGGTAAATTGTGATTTTCATCCAGAAAATCAAAAGAGCATAAAAGGAGTTGTTTAGCAGTTGTATGGATTTGACCACTTTGATGTGTTTTGATGAATTCTCAGAAGATTTTGGATTGGTATTGATTCTGGTGTGGTTGAAGTAGATAGCAGCATTACAGAGGTATTCTGAAAGAACTTTATCATATGTTAAGAGCCCTAAGAGTGTCGTACGAAGGGGCCATACAAGGGAAGGTGTACTCAGGAGAAAATATGAAATCATTTTAATATTATTTGAAAGATTTGAAAAGGTTTCTTTGTCTCCTAGTGGGCAGAAAAAGACAAAATACTGGCTGAGTAAGCAGGTTTTGGTAGGGAAGAGCTGGCCGTACTCCTCCTCTAAGCTGCCGTACATCATAAAGGGTACGTGGGAGTTAGGAAAATCATTCGCTGCCTATTTTGGTGGTTTATTGCCTTCGTTGGAGTCGCCTAAGTTAGATGAATCTATTCCAAAAGATTCTTAAGTGAAATCTGATGATCTTAGGAAGTTATGAACAAATTTGTGGTTTCCTGGTTGCCGTACCTGCAGGAATTTTAGATGACAGCAACTGAATAAGCTTCAGACTATGCCTGTTTCGTCATTGTAACATGGTTGCCTGATATAGTAGAAGATATTACCAGCTTTTGAAGTGTTGGAATTGCATTATGATAGTGATCTGGGTAAATTGTGTGGGTTTCTGGGCATGTACAGCAGTCTAAAACTGATATCAGACTTTAGTAGCAGCAGTCCCAGCATTCTTTCCAATCACTTATATCAGCAATCTTTCATTGATTGACATTCTATGAACATCTCTACATGAAGACAACGGGTATGTTGATATTGATGCAATCAGTTTTATGATGCATTTAAAATCTTGAATTTGAATGGATATTCCATATTCAATATCTGCAGTATTGTTGTTGCAAACTATGTATCATAGTATGGTTATTTGATCAATGTCAAAGCATGTGTTTAATTGTCCATTGAGGGAAATGCATGGAGCAAATAAAATCAATGTAATCATAGAAACAAGCATTTAGACAAGAAAATCTCATCTTTTCAGTCATAACCAGCTTGTCTGACAACTGTTTGACGAAATATCAAACCATTAGAAATCAGAGAATTCAGGGCAAAACTAGGGAGGTCACTTCACTTCTGATGACAACCATCTCGATGCTATTGTGCATCCACCTTCATCCCTGGCATCAGTTCTTATGGAGCAGATTTTAGAGGATTTCAGTATTATCATAGAGGCTCATCATCACTTTGTGAAGGCTTCATACTTATCTTTCGATTTTGTGCAACATCCAAAGACTTATCATCTTCTTCTTCCATGGGAAGATTCATTGCACCTATTTGTAGTTCCTTTTCTTCCTAAGGGGAGAAACATTGTTCAACATTCACGAAGCAGCTTCAGCATACTTCATCGAGCATCTACGAGCACTGCAGCATATCTTATGGGGGGGCTTTCAAGTCTCTCTTTGTATCTCCTATTTTGGAAAAATTTATTGTACACATGTGATAGAAGTTGTCCTAGGGGGCTCATGATATAAGTCCTTCTTCACTTGTTTTTCTTTTTCATGCATTTTGTTTCTCCTTTTGGAGAGGAGTTTTGTTTCTATAGGGTTTTCTCCTTTACTCCACTTTATGAGAAACTTTGTACATAGGTACCTAACATGGCCTAGTAGTCGAGACCCATATTTATGTATCTCTTGCACTTTTGTTATCTCCCCAAGTATCACTTAAGGGAGGGTGTTAAGAGTGAATAATTTATCAATTCACTATAGTTTAAGTGTACTTAGATTGATGAGGTTAGACAACATCTTGTCTAACTGAATGTGCAACCTTTTAGGCCTTTAAAGGTTACCTAGTTGCTTGGTAAACCTCATATACATACCTTTTGAGGTTGGAAGACTTTCCATCTCACCTTAAAAGGCATTTTGTAGTCATCCAACACTTGTCACCAAAGGTTGTTGGTTTTCACATTCCTTGACACCTATAGGACACTTGTCTACTTGTATGTCTCACATCATGGGGCACTTGTCAATCCACATGCAAGGTGGATTGCCTCATCCATGCCTATATAATAAGGCATTCCTATGTAAATTATCAAGTGAGATTAATATATGTTTATGCTCAAATTAGGTTCATCAATATCATTGATTTCTTATCTTTATTTGTCGATTTCCATATTGTGAGAGTGAATATCAAGTGTTGCAAAGAATCCTTGGGTATTCCTACAATATGAATTATCTTCCAATTTAAATTATTTTTTGTTTTATTTTTAATTTGATTTTTTGTCTCTTTGTAATTTGTAATATCAATTTTTTTGCAAGTTTCGAGTTCTTCATCTATGAGAAATTGGAGCACATATGGCTTCATCCATTATGTGAAGCGAAATAGGTTGGCAGCTAGTAAAGCAGAGGACCTTGTATATGTACATTCCAATCTTCGCCTCTTGTCACATTCCTCCACAGACTACATGAAGGGACCTAGTAAACTTTGGGATGTGCAACCTAAGATGAGTGACATTGATGTATCCATCTATTGACAAAATTCAATTCCATTGCTGAGAATTCTGACACAACAAGAGGATCCTCTGGTGCATCTTCATTTGGTTCTGAGAGTGTAGTTGGTGGTTGTACTCATTCCAACTATCCTAGCTCTACAAAGAATCTTGATGATGTGGAACTCCAATATCAAGATAATAGTGATAACATTTTTTATAGCATGTGATTCTATCGATGTATTTGTTTTGATGATGAAACTATATCTAAATATAAACATTTTGAAATATGTAGCAATTACTTGTCTATATTGCTTCTAAAGTAATGAAAATCTCCTCTAATAGCTTATAAAATTGTGTTGTGTGTGTGTATGTTTTTTTATCTATGTTACTACTTTTTCAGTAGTTCTGCCAAGGTACCGGTCCGGTATGGCCTTGGTTCAGTCCTCCCGGGGATTCGGCCAGGGTCCTGTTTTGGGCCTGTGAGTCCGTTCGGGCCGAACCCGTGGAGAACCCGGCGTGATTTTTTGGGAAAAGCGCTTTTTTGGCATTTTTTATTTTTATTTTTGCATTTTTTAAATGTTTTATTGCTTCAAACGACGTGAGCACAGAAAGAAGACACTAAGTGGCATAAGCAGAGATAGGCAAGAGTAGACAGACAAGCGTGTTAGGTCTCAAAAACACAGGTTGTAAGCCTTAAGAGCATGCCAAGCTCTTTGGTAACGTTTTTGGCTAATGAAACGAGGTTAATTAATGTGGTTGAGAACCCCCTGCACTTTAGGTTCTACTAGACCTAGGCGGGTATACCTTCAACAGTTAATTGTATTAATCTATTTCCTAGTGGCATATGAATGAAAAATAGATAGAAGAGTAATAATTGATTGAAAAGATTATGACTTGAGATTGGATGTGATCAGTGCCTATTCCTATTGGGCCAATGGGGTCAAGATTTGTGTGATATGTGGACTTATCTACTTGGCTTAACTCTAACTACTTGGCACTTTTGGATGTTTATACCTTGTATAAACGTGCTAGATTGTTGGTTATCAGGCTCTTCTTATAGATCCCATTGACATCTTTCCAAGTTATTGTGATTGTCTGAAAGGATTTTAATTCTAGCTTGAAGGAAACCAACTAAGATGACTTATTTAAAGGGTTTTAACTCTGGGTAGAGACCAATAAACAGAAATCGCTTAGAAGGACTTAAATCAACATCTCACAGAAACCAATCAAGCATACCACACAGAGACAGCAAATGTGCCTTGATAAATCAAGATGATTTAAATAACTAGAAAAGATCAATATGGAGACAGCCAAATAACTCATAAGAATGAATATCAACAAAGTAGTTGAACACCAAAGATAGATCCATTGATCAAACCTTCTTGCCCATTAGATTATTTCAAAAATTCATAGAAGTTTATGTATTTTGTTCTGCAAGTATGACTGAAAATATAATAATATTGTATGTATGATTTCTATCTCATGATCCCCCTAAACTTGGTCTTGGTTTCCCTTATATGTACGGGAAGCGGACAAGCTTCAGTCCGAAACAAGATGATTTTTCCTAATTTGCACCTCTTCAGATAACTAATGTTTGTTATAAAACATGATTAAGAAATAGACAAAGAGATTAAACTAGGCATCCGCATTAGTCATGATCTAAATCCGTCAATCACCATAGAGAACCCGTGACCGCAGGCCTGGCAAGGTTCTCCTCTCCAATGATGCAATATTTGTTAAATGTGCTTTGCCCGCTATTCCAAATGTAATATGTATTGATTTCTCCTTCGTGCTTTAATATACAAAATTCTTGAATTAGCATTGGTAAAATTGAGGGTCAAACAATTCTCCAGATTTAGATTCTTTCTTAAGCATTGTCTTCCATTTTTTAATCAGCTGAGGATGTAGACATGGTTGGTACAACGCCTCCTGACCCTTTATGCTGCTCTGGAGATGAACAAGTTAATCTTGGCAATATGATCAATATACTCTTGAGTTGCATAAGTATCTGTAGCTGAGATTATTTCTTTCATAGCAAATTCAAGAGTAAAAATCCTTTCTAGCTGCTCATGTGTGTTCTTCATCACGTGGGCTCATCATTGACCTTGTTCAGAGCCATTGGTAGTAACTGAGCAAGTTCATCTTTCCAAATGTCTTGTTCTCTCAGATTGCCCTCATCATCAAAGAAACTAGGAAAAGCCAAATCCAAAGGTTGATCAAAGTCACCAAGGTCTTGTACTAGCACAGAGTTGAATTTCTCATGCATGTTGATCAGCTCATCATAATTCTTGAAAACATGTGTATCAACATTCCCTTTGGCGATCAATTCTTCCTTCTTTTCTAACATTCTGAGATGCAACCTTTTATGTTCTTGATAAGCAACATGTGTTCCATTATGTACCGCCCACACCTTATCAGCATTTGCCATCATTTTCTCAAATCTGTTCTTGATTAATTCTGAGACCATCTTATATTTGACAGATTTTATTTCAATCTCTAAATAGTCATTCCTCTTCTGAAGTTTTTCAGATTTCACTCTCCAATAGGCAGTGTCAGCTCTGGCCTCTACTAACCTCTTATCTGCTTCTAAAAATGGTGAATAACTGCTTGATGAGGATGGCAGTTTGTCTTTATAGCTAGCAACTTCCTGTCTTAGTCTCTCATTCTCTACCATGTACATCTTATTATTTTCTTCATCAATCTCTCAATTTGGGCCTTTGCAAATCTAGCAACATTAACATTTAAATCAGCAGTCTCCATAGGATCTATGTCCTCAGCTCGTATCAAGAGGTGACCAAATGCTTTAATTGGATCATTAATAATCAGAGGTCTCTTATTAAGCAGGTACAAGGCCCACATCAGTAATGTTGCTTTATCAGGATCATATCCTGACCCTGTTTTAATCTTATCCACTCCTTCAATACTTAATTGCACTTTTTTGTCCTGGTTTCTTCTAAAGCTGTCAAAAACAATGGCTGAGGTCATGTCCCACCCGGAGACTATCATTACTCCTGCTTCTTCAAGTAGTGCTCTCCCCTTTTCTGGAGTTATAGTCTCCATCTCCTTGTCTATCTCTGCCTGCAACTCTTTCAAGGCTTCTGCTTCTAGGTCAGGGGTCAGATTCTTTATTCTTTCCCTAGTTTGTTTGCCTTTGTATTCATACAAGAATGCTTTAAACTAAGGGGTTTTGACAAAATCGTTATCAGAAATGAAATTCTTACTTGCACTGTGCCTAATGTCATCAGAGAGTTCATCAGAAGCTTCCATCATGACAGCTTCCCTCTCTACAGGGGGTTCATATTTCTCAATCATTACCTATACATCCCCATCCTCATTTTCAACTTCTTCTTGCTCATCGTCAACAGAGAAACTGATGTCTGGTGTAGGTTGAGGAGATAGATGGCTGAGCGGAGCTTCATATTCGGCTTGTGTATCTCTAATGTTCCTGTTTCTTCTTTCAAAAACCCAAGGGGGGACATCCTCGATCAATTCTGCTGCATGTACAACTAATGTGTTTATCCTCTCAATAGGATCATCAATCTCAAGAAAAGCTCCTTGATTTGTGGGATTTTTGGCTATCCTCCAAGCCTTTGCTAGCATTATTCTATGATACATATTTCTTTTTTCAACTGCACAATTCTCATCAACATTTTTGATCAAATCGTCATCCACATATAGCACATGATGATACCCTTTTAATTCTTTACTAACTTTGACACTGTTTATGAAATGCTCAGGATCAAAATTCTCTCTTGCATTTCCTCTTGGCATTTTGTAATGTTCTAACTTTTTATCAATTGATTCATATCCTTTCTCCGAAACAACTGTGATATCTCCAAAACGCAAAGTACCAGGCATCAAGGACTACTTATTGTAACTCTTAAGATACATAAAGTTAGAGTAAGCTAATTGCCTCACAATTTCTAAATAGGCAATTCTATCAGGACAGGTTTTTGGTAGCAAGAGTGGTGCTCCCTCATACCCAAAGACTCTAATCTTTGTGCAGTCACTGTAAGCATACCAATCACCCCAGTTGTGATTGATTTTTCCACTTTCATCCTTGTCTTTTGGCCTCAAAAATTTCTGCACTTCTATTGACAAGTTGTATTCACATGGATGGCCCAACAAATTATACAAAGGCTTCACAAAATGCTCTTCAAAATATAGATAATAGGATCTTTCACATCTGCTATCCCAGATAGCTGTCCACATCTATATAGGTTTGATGTTTCCATCCCTATCCAAGTCTCTTACTCTCAAACATTCATCCCACATACACATATTCTGTCCCTCACACAAAATAAGATGCATAAGCAAAGTGTAATGCATAAATTTACCACCTCCATTCTTTACAGCAACCAAATCATTGTGAAGATCATTGGCAAGGTATTCAGCATAGTCCAGAGGCCGTGCATCTTGGCTTTGCACATTTGTGGTTAGGACCATTGGTGCAACTTCCATAAACAGGGGAGCATCCAAGCCAAGCACTTGGCAAACAGAATAGTAGGTGTATCTACAATACTCCTCAAACAATTCTACAGAATTGGGGGATCCTCAACCCGTGAGAATACTTTGAGCCTATTCCCTTCATCTCGAGGTCTGTGTAGGGGTAGCCTCCATCTCTTATAACTATTGCTCAGATTATAATATTCATTTAACAGGTCTCTGATTGTGAATTTCATATCAAAGCTAGTGTCCAACTGAAACACCATGGATATATAGTTCTTGGTGACAGGAATGAAACCAGACCCATCTTTTAACTCAATCATACGGGTCTGTGGATTGTATTTTCTGGCCAAAGCTTTTAACAACTCCACATTGATAAACACATTTGGCACTACCAGCTTTCCTAGGTTCAATCTCCATGGGTTGAAGACAGGTTTGTGCCTATGCATTTTCATATAGTGATACAGAAACAGATCATACCCCCTTATTGGGGTCCATGTGTTACCTATTTGTCTGTTTGTATCCTCCAATTTCTCAGCGTGGGGGTTTAGTTGGGCACTTCTTCTAGACTTTTGTCCAGAGCCTGGGCATTGATCTAGTAAGTCCTGGTTTAAATGCCTGTCTTCAAGTTTTTGTCTCTTGCCTTTAGGGTTTTCGATCACATCTTCCATGATATAAGTTTTGTAAAAGAAAGCCCTATTTTCGTGCTTATTATTTGAACAAGTTTATGTACTCTGTAATTTCTAGCTCGAGCTTAGAGTATTTACTTGGTTAATATCTTCTCTGGTTCTGGAATCACTGCCTTTAGCCACGCCCTTCGCTTTTCTTAATTGCTTAATGGTCTCACGATTTTCTGATTTTGATTTCCATATACTTGGCTCTGGTTCATTTATGGCGTCTCATGGCAAATTTCGTGCCATCGGAGAGACAACTAATTTTTTGAATATGGGTCGTTTGATCGCCGCCAAACATGTCTTGTCACTATTCCATCGAGATGACCAATTTTTTGATCCCATCGAAATTTCTTTCTGTCCCCGATGTCTTTTATTGGTGATTCTTTTAGATCCGTCGGGATTTCGAAGTGACCTCAAATGACCTCATACCGATATCACAATATTTCTTCGAAACCTTTTTGTGAAAAATCTCTTCGATATCTGCTTGCCTCTTCGATGTGTCCATAAATTTAGATTTATTGAAGAGACCAATACTTGGGTTTCCCCGATATGGATCCATCCCTTCGATATTTGCTTCCTTAACATATCTTTCCCTTTTCGGCAAGACTGGGGATCACCTCACTCTAATATCTCGGAGTCATTTCGAAATCCTTTATTGTTACCTCTGTATCGAATGTCATCTTTTTTATCGATGGGACAGATTCTCTTGTCTCATCGATAGCTATATTTCCCTTCGATATTTATCTTGTAGGCTTCGGCATATAGACCAAAAAATCATCAGGACCCACCATATCAGTATATCGGAGGGACTTATGTATTTTCCTACCGATATGACATTCTTCTTTCGATGATGTTAAAATATATCACATGCTTGTGCATATTGGCTCATCGAAGAGACCCATGAACTAGTCATTCCGACAGAACGAAGTCTTTCTAAAGTCAAATATTCTTTTCGATTTGTTGAAGGGACTATGTTACATGTCCTGCCGATGTATATCCATCTCCTCGATGAACTCTTTGTGCTCTAGCGATATCAAGGGGACCCTTAAATCATTCATTTCGATATCTTATGGTCTCTTCGATATTCTTTGTCTTTTGACTTCGGCAGTGTATACTAAATATAGTTTTTAGGGCCCACATCATCGACAGATCGAGGGGACTTTTATAACCTCTTACCGATATAATGTTTTCCTTTCGATATGCTTTGATAGTGTATGACATGCTCTTATATATCGGTCATCGAAGAGACTTGTTAACTAGTCCTTCTAAAGCAATGTAGTTTCCTCAATGTCAGGCAAATCTTTTGCCCTCTCAATTTTTTAATGTCACTTCGATATATTGATGAATTATGAAAAAAATTTAAGTCCCTCAATGATTTATCTCCCGGATTATGGAAGAGACCCTATGTACTCTCCCTTAGATATGTAGCGGTGTCTTCAACACATCTTTAATTGGATATCGAAGAGACTCCACAACGAGTTTCTCCAATATATCATTCTCTCATTGATGTTGTTCATATTTCTTCTTCCAAGGGATCTTGGGATGGCTCTCACAAACATATGCAATTTTTTCATTTAGGGTAAGGGTGACAAAATGTGGACTTATTAGGGTAATGGTTTATAGGTCGGAAAATTGGAGTGTTTTGGATGAGGAAAAATGACATGTTTTAGGTGATCGGATTAAGGTGGAAAAATGGAAAATTTTTAGGCTAATTTTTTAGTTCTAATAAAGTGGAGGGGCTTTCCATGAATGCGGTTTCTTACATTTTGCTGCATATGATTTGTTTATTGCTGCCATATCCTATAGGAATCAATAGCATCTGATTTGTTTATTGTTTACATTTTCCTATGATTTGCTTATAGTCTCATCTCTACCAACAAATCATTCCTATTGATTCATATTGATTTATTTACTACTGGGTATGATTTGTTTGTTTAATGTCTAATCAGTTATTTAGCTATATAATGAAACATAAAACCAAATGGCAAACATTGATTATTATTCTTTATTAATGTCTAATCTGTTATTTATTATTAATTTTATTTTTCCGTATAATTATTATTTTTTATTTAGATTTTAATATATTTTTTAATTTATATTTAAATGTGAAAGTTAATTTCATTATTTGTATGCAGTCTCGCAAAATGAACCAGTAGGCCTCATTTTGTGATGTCCCGATATTAAGGCTCTGTTTAAATTAAAGATTTAAACATCATGAAGTCGCTTTTATAAATTTGAATGATATAAATCATTATATATATTATTAGTATATATATTATTTAATAAATAATATTAAATAATAATATTATACGAATATTTTAATATAATATATTTATTACTTTTAAAATAAACAAATATATGATAATATATGTATATAATATAATATAAAATAATATATATATATGTGTGTGTGTGTGTGTGTGTATTATGTTAATATATAAATATATATATATATGAGATAACAATAAACTATTATTTAAAATATATATTAACAAGAATGTCATAACACATATAAGTCTAATTAATATCCTACACATGAGAATCGGGCCTCTTTAGGAGTGACGCCGATCTCATATAATTAAGGACTAAAAGATATCAGCGAATGACTTTACCAAACATTGGAAGCCAATGGACATGTCTCAAAAGGAATCGCTGCCTTAGGTGATCGTTGGAAATTAATGCAACCTTCTAAGGATTATAAATGGGAATCGGTCATTCATTCCAAGCGAGGGAGGAAGGTGATTGTAGAATATATATTATATAATATATACACAGCAAGAAAATCATCCAATCTGAAAAAGATTACGGAGCATTACAGAAGGGCAAGGGGCCTGGCTCGATTGGTGAGCGCTTCCTATGGTAGGCACGAGGTCCAGTCTCCCCCCTGCCCACCTGATATTGTAGCCGGTTCATAGCTCCGGTCAAAAGCGTTTACCCATGTTGAATAAAAAAAAAGGAGCATTACAGCAGGCCAAATTAAATCAGACTTATCAACATACAAGGTAAGAACATATATTTTAATATAAAGGCAAGAGCATGTAAATTGGAAGTAAATCTGAAGGTAAAGGCACAGCAAAGGTAAAAGTAATTAAATTGAATATAATTGTTGAGTAAAGATTAAAATAATAAGAATTATAAAACTATATATATATAGTATGCATAATCAAGAATGATTACATTATTATTATACATATATAAGAATATATATATATATATATATAGATTATTGAAGATATGTTCATCTCCTCATTCTATTTCCTGCAACCGTAGGGTAGGATAGTTTTGTTAGGGAAAGGCGAAGTAATTCCATCCCAATGGATTGGAGATGGTTGTAATGTCCCCTTCTAGCAAGCCAAAAATTTTGCAACCTTGCACAATTTCAACTTACAAAGAGAACATTAGTATTCAAATCTTCTTTCAAAATCACATGTCATCATTTATAAACATAAGCCATTTGTTATCATAGATTGATTATATACATTTCATGATTCTCTAGAAGAGATATACTTGGGCCTTTGTTAATCAAATCCTCCATCTTATGAGAGTGAATCCGTTAGGGTGCAATGCCAATGGTATAGGTCGTTCTTCCTTCGAGGGGTACTCTAGACCCAGGCCACTCTAGGACCTTCCTTTGACTTGGGGCTCTCTAGACCACTCAAGTCAAAAGACTACCTCTTGCTCCCTAAGGTACCATCTTGAGACAAGGGCTCGAAGGGGTACTCTAAACCCATGAACCCGTACCTATCCTTGGTCGATTGCCCGCCCCTAATCTTCCTTACTCTTCATAGTGGTGAGTGGATTAACACTATTGCCCTTATCTATCTTTCATATTTCACATGCTATTCTTACGATCATTATTCATATGCCTTGCATATTCTCTATCATAATATTTCACATGATCTATGATCTTTATCTATACATATTACACACTTGCTATCTCTCATATGTCATTTATTAACAACTTATGTGAGATGAGATGAGAGTTGCCATTATCCATCATGGGGCTCTAATGTCTCCCATCCTTACTCAAGAAGTACCTTTGTACTCTTGGAGCTAAGGCCTCTGTGAGACTCCTTGGTGTTGTGACCAAATCACACATCACCCCATTAGGCATAGGGACCCCCCTTTTTTGAGCTCAGATGCTTTGCATAGGGTCCTGAATGTTAATAATGCGGAGGATTAGATTGTCAGGGAAGACTCGTTATGAGTAAAGGTGTACTAAGTCATCATGGGGAGAGTGCCTAGGAGATATCACTAAATGACTGAAGTTTAGGCACCCTTTTGGGAGAGGAAGGCCATGAGCTTGGAGCGCCTAAAAGGTGAAGTAAAGTCATAGGATAATGAAGATGAAGTACCTTGGAGCCAACTTGAGTGGACATTGCATCATCTGGATCATCATGGAGAGATGCGCCCAAAGTATGATAAGTTTGAAGAAACCCTGGAATTAGCATAATCACCTCCTTGACCAAATCTGCGCCTTCATCTAGGACTAGCGCCTTGATGAAGCCAAGAGTTCAAAGGACTAGCGCCTTGATGAAGCCAAAAGTTCAAAGGATTTGCGCCTTGATGGGAGACCTCTGTATCTGGATGGTGAAGTCAAAAGGTTCTAGCGCCTTGAATGGTTGAATTGCTTAAGGATTTGCGCCTTGATTGGAGTGGCTATTAGGAGGCTTTGAACCTTGAGGATTGGTCAGAGAGTTTGAGTGCCTAGGTGAGGAACCAGTTAAATTTCACCTTGAGCATTCATTCAAGCTTGCATGAAACAGTTGATTCTTGCGCCTCAGAGAGTTAGAGCGCCTTTGGTGGGGAGGAACAATGAGAAGTGATTTGAGCGCCTTCAGTTGCTTTAGACAAGTTTGTGCACCTTGAGGAGGTTTTAGCGCCTTCAAGAGAAAAGTGCCTTAAGGATGTTGTAGTGCCTCAACATATCTTCAATGAAATTGCGCCCTGAGCACCTTGATCAACTTGAAAGGTCTTAGACTAGGACTTCTGTGCCTTGATGATCTAATGACCCCCTTTGGTAGTGTTCAGAGGTTGGATCACCCCTTGAGACAATGAAAGTTTAGCGCCCTGGAGGTAGAGAGAGGGTTTGAAGAATGAAGTGTTCTGACGCCTTAACTTCAAGAGATAAAGTCAATTGACTTGATGATGAGATTTCCTTAGTTGCAAGAGACTTCATAGTGCGCCTTGATGGTAAGACAAGATGATCCGCCTAGTAGAGGATGAGCACCTTTTGCGCCTTGGAGAGTTTGAGTTGGAAGAGTTTAAGTTGAAGGTTTGAGTTGAGAGTTCTAGTGCCTTAGAGAGAAGTGAGCTCCTTAAGGATGTTGTAACACCTTAGTTCTGAGGGTGAGCGCCTTAGTATCTTGAAAGACCTCTACCCTTTTAGCACTCTGAGTGTCTTAACGACTCCTGCGCCTAGAGTAGATGTATGCGCCTAGCAAGTTCAGAGAGGAGTAAATGCGCCTTTGATAGAGTGTGTGCACCTCGGAAGAGATAACATCACTTTGAAATCACATGGTCTCTTTTGCGCCTAAGTCTGGGACCCTCAATTGGAATGCCTTGAGTGATGTTGGAGCGCCCAAGAGGTGATATGCGCCTTAAGGTGAAGTCAACTTATAAGAAATGAGTTCTGGCGCCTAGGTCTTGTTAAGGAGAATGAACTATCAAAATGCGCCTAGAGTGGGAGATGGTGTTTCTGGCGCCTAGGGAAGAAGGATCTAAGTTGAATCACCTTAGTCCTTGAGGTGTTAAGCGCTTAAAGTTGAAGGAGTCATCATCTTAGAATGCTTCAGGATCATCAAGTTGCATCCTTGAGAGAAGGAGTGTTGGTGAAGTCAAGGAGTCGTCGAGAGCAAGTACCCAAGTAGCCTTCAAATTGCAGGAGGAAACATCAATGACATCATGTTAATCATATTAAAGTGGACTTCATCCAAGCTTCAAGTCAAGATCTCTCAATCTTCAAAGTTTCAAAGTCTACACTCCAAGAGGGTCACTTCAAGGGTCATCATGATGGATTACTTCATCAACTTTTACATCAAACAAAGACACTTCAACTATCATACTCCAAGTTCCAGAAACTTCAAGTCCAAAAGAGACTTCTACTCCAAACCAAGTTCAAACTAAGATATGCGCCTTGGAGAGTTGCCTTGAGTTTTAACATGGGGGTTTTAGCGCCTAGATCTCCATTTTGCGCCCTGGGAAGACATGATAAAAAGATGAAGAAGGCGCCTTACCACCATGAGGTGAACGTTTTAGGGAATATGATGTTAGGAGTGTGATAGGTTTGAGCGCCCTTGTGCCTTAGTTGCACTAATGTGCGCCTTGTAGTGAGAAGATGATTTTGTTTGAATCATTTGAGCACCTTGAGGAAGAGCTTCCAAGTGCGCCTTGGAGGTAGTCAGTGTGTTAACCTATTTCTAAATGCTCCTTGAATGAACCTTGGGCGCCTTGGTTGAATAAGTGATCTTCTTCTTGAATAGGTAACAAAGTGTAAGGTGAGAAGGTTTGAATGCCTAGATGAGTTTGAGTTATGAGTTTGAAAGTCTAGCATCATAGAGAAAATGAGCGCCCTTGATGAAGTATAACCCCCAAATCAAGGCGCACTTTCTAAGGTTGGGCGCTCATTGAAACCTAAACCACCTCTTTTGGCGCCCAAGGTTTTCTTTTGTTTTTCGAAGTTGCAAACATTAAATGCTAGAGAGGCCGACTTTACTATTAGCCGACCCCATTTAATAAAGGTAACAACCCCTATATAAGGAGGCGCTCACTTCCCATTTTCACTATTCACTTTGTAAATATTCCAAGGAGCAGCGAATTTTCCAAGGAGCAGCAAATTTTATGAGGAGGGCATTGATTTTTTAAGGGAAAAGCAGAATTTTCAGAGCAGACCTGCTTTTAGAAGGCTGATCCTACATTGTTATTCCTGATTTTTGACATTTTTTAACTGATTTGCATCATTCAACCCGGAAATTTGCATTTTCTAAGGCAGAAATTGGACACAAGGTACGTCTTAATCACTTCTACTTTGTAAAATTACCTTGTATTTGTTTTATTTTGCAAATTTATATTCAGAAATCAGATAATGCTTCGATGTAAAATGACTTAGAGTATGTTGTTTTTCGTTCATAAAACCTCTTTTGTACTTGAAAATTGAGTTGAAACATGATAACATGATAATAGTGATGTAGAAGACTCGTAAAATCCATTATTTCAATCCACTTATTCGAGTCTAGTCTTGCAGGTAAATGGGAATGACGGCCAAAGAGAGACAAGTCCTTATCAAGATGGACGCCAAATCCAATATACCGGAGTCCAAGCTAGAAACGCAATGGAAAGATGTCGGTGACACCAACATGGGACATGTCAACCTGGAGGAGGTGAAGGACTTCTTGCTCGCCATCACCAGGAACGAAGATATCAAAGCCATCACAAAGAGCGGGATTGTACAAGCAGCTTGCTTTCCACCTGCCTTGCCAAGCACCAAGCTAGTGTTAGAGTGTGCTCAACACTATGACAAAGAGAAAAGACAGATTATAGCAAAGGATGGAACTGTTCTCGCCTACCTGCAAAGGGAAGCTATTCAAGAGATCTTCAACATCCCAAAAGCAAAAGGAGTCTTCATATGCCCTACAACTGCTCAGATGACTTTTGAAGGCAACTCAAAGGTCTACATGCAAGAAATCAGGAAGAAATGGATGAATGATTCGTCGATGAAGCTATACAACTCAGAAGACCCCAAGTATCACAAGGCTGACTTCAAGCAAGAGATAAGTTACTTAATCATGTTCCTGAATCGAGTAACAGGTAGGCCACAATCATCTACTTTCGAAGGATGGATGTATACTTATTTTGATCATATGTTTACAAAGAACAAGATGATTGACTGGGCTGGTCTTATAAGCCACTGCCTGGATGAACAGTTTGAAAACTTTGATGAAACGAAGTCTTTCTTTATGACTTCCTATCTTGTTTATATTCTGGCAAGAAATGTAGTCTACAAAGGACTAACAGGTGCTGCCAGGAACTTCATTAAGCAGTATGGAAGGTATTACATCCAGTATGACAAATTCACCTATATCAGGATTCAAGGATTTACATCATTCCCATATAGACTGCCTAGATATCCTTCCAACAGGTTGGTGTTGTTAGAGGTTTCCAGACAACTGTTAGAGTTTCATAAGATGCAGAAAGCAAGAAAGAAAGCAAGAGTTCAATTTCCTCTTCAACTGGGTAGATACTATTCTTGTCCATCCTTACAGGCAGCCGAGCATTCAGAAGTTGAGCTTCAGGCTTATCATCTGCATCCACATGATTCAAGGAGAGAAAACTTTGATCCACATGGAGCTATCAAGCAGTCTTACTCTTCTTACAAGCATAAAGAACAACTGGAGGATCACTGGGCTGATGCTATAGATGATGATGATATCAGGATGCAAAAGTGTTCAAGATTGAAATGGGACTGAATAAGAACTACAAAGGTATTAAAGATTCCTGATCAGTTAGAAGGTGAAAGAGCTCTTCTTGGTGATGAGTACGACAAGATCCGCAATTTGCCTTATGAAGTCAACTGGGCAGATAGAGAAAAGGTTGACGATGAAGGATTGATAAGGCCAATCATTGCTATCACTGAAGAACAGATAAAAAACAAGTACAAGCCTTGCTTGATGAAGGTAAGAGACTCACCTATGCTAAAATGGGAGAAGTGGATCAGCAAGAACAACATAAAGCGCCTAGTAAAGATTCACGAAGCAGAGGGAGTGAGAAAGATTCAGGACAGGGAAAGAAAAGAAAACAGCTTGAGATTGTTCAAGGAGAATCCAGTAGAAAGAAGAAAAGGATAAGTATTGAAACTGCTTCCTCTAGACAGCTAGGTAACATCCCACTGAATCAAGACTTAGTGATACCTGCTGAAAATGTAGTTCCAGAAGCTCCAATGGAAGAAGTGCCTTCTAGCCCACATGATACTAAGATCATCGATGAAGCAGACACTGAAGATAAAGATGAGGCTGAAGAGGAATCATTGCCTGTACAAGGAAGACAATTACAACAGCAGCAAGATCTGTCATCATTGCCAGAATGGTTACAGGAAAGAATCAGAGAAAATTATGAAGTAGAAAAGTGTCCTCCCCTTCCAGTTGATGAGTTACTCTTGGACATGTCGAAAGAGAAACTAAAGAAGAAGGCAAATATCCTTTCAAAGATCACTAAAGATGAAACAGGTGTAAGGAAAGTGCATGTAGTAGTTCCTAGGCTTGAAAAGAATATAGAGGATGTAACACCTGATGATTATGACATCAATACAATCAATCTGGGTCCTTTGACTGGAATGCAAGTTGAAGAAGAGCTTCAGGATTCGATTAATAATGCTCGAGCTATCATAAAACAAGAGACAGAAGGCAGAATCAAAGCTGAGCAAAGATGTCGAGCCTTAGAGCAATACATTCAGCATTTAGTCCATCTTATTCATCAGCAGGAAAGAGTAATTACACCTCCATCTCTCCTTCCTCCAGAAACAGTTGAACACCTAGAAGAGTTGAAGTCTTCGTCTCATAAAATGAAGGATTGGATGAAAAGATCAAAGGAGACTACATTTAGATATCTGGGAGATATTATGCAAGTAAGTGATAAGATTACTAGTCTTAAGGAGAGGGTACTTGCACTAATGACAGCTTGTGTTGAATTCAAAGACCTCAAGGATCAATACTTGCCACACTTGAAGAGCTTGATGGAAACATCAGTTGATGAGTTGTTACATGCTGAAGTCATCGAAGAAGGTAAAACATATAACTTCTCCTCCTGGTATTATGGCTTTCGCATCAAAGGACAGTTGCTGGATAAGATAGAAATAAATATGTCGAGAGTCAGAAGTGTACTTCAAAGGATTCAAGATGGAATACATACCTCTTTAATGAAGATCTGTAATCCATTTGGGGAGATAACTTTGGATAACATGAAAGAACAAGTTCAAGCTTTCTATTTTCAAGAAGATGATGTTACAGATGAAAGACTTGATAGTATATTTTCACTTGCTGTCCACCTTGGCGACAACAAAGCAAGGATAACTGATTGGGAAAAGACACTTGGCCTCTATTCAGATGATGTACTTGAAGCCGAAGGAACTATTCAGAATGCGCCGAGTGTACCTTTGGAGGAAATCAAACAAATAGTGTCCAAGTTCATTGAATGCCAAGCTTCTAGTGATGGATATTCACATAGGGATTCTTCATAAGATAATGATATATCATTCTTATCTTCTTGCGAGGCGTGCCTTTGTTCCTTTCTTCATAGCCTCCTTCATTTAATAAAGTTGGCCTCTTTCATTTAATAAAGAGAAGTTTGTTACAACTACTTGTGATGTGGCTTGATCTGGTCCGCTAACTCGGCCGATCGATCTTGACCCTTCATTCCTTTTGAGGTCTATAAAAGGGCTCTTGTTGCTCTCATTTGTACAGTTGAAATTTCTGAAATTGTTGCAAGAGCTCTCTGAGATAATAAAAGATTCATTGCTTTGGTGATTCTATTTGTGTTTCTGAGTGTTGCATGGTTTAGATTTTCAAGCGAACATTACGTTATATTAAGTTTTCTTTAAGTTTATGTTAGCTAATGGAAGGTTTCTTTATTGCTTTGTGGTGAAATCTATAGGTTCATACTATTTGTAGTTTGTAGCTTGCAAATTGCAGTGCATGGTTGGTCTGAACAAAATTGGACATCAATTTGATCTTTATGTTTGTTGAATCCTTCATGAACATAACTGATTTAAACATCTTGTACACCCTAGAAGATTGTATCAATCTTGTGTAGTTGTCTATCTTGGCGAAGCAGGATCTGATTTGATTTCACCTAAGCAGTAAATACCCTTGCATTTAGGATTAGATTAGTGTCTCTAAACCTTTCATCTTTTGTCCTTTTTTATCCATTCAGTTAGAATTAGGATCAAGAACATCAATCGCTAAATCATACGCCATCAGTTGTAGTACTTAGACTCTCCAGTATTCGCTTCCATAATCATTGAAACAACAGTTTATCTTAACAGTTGCGTAAGTCCCTTTGTGTTTTAACAGCAAAATCATACTTAGTCACTGAGCTATCTCTTACAAAATCAAAAGAAAGGAACCTTGGAGTCATCTTGTTTGATCACTTCGTTCAGCATTCGAGAGGTTTTGCTCAAGAGGGAGTCAGATACTTTGTATTTCACTCTAATTGTTGACTTGTCCAAAAACAATCATCAACACTTGGTACTCTAGGTAGCCAAGGCCATTAATTCACAATCCTTGCACTATGGGTACCTCATACCTCATGTGACAAGGCCTCTATATGATAAATATCCATGAATGGCCTCTTGGCACTTTCTACTCTTTCCCACATATGGTGTTAATAAACCACTTATGAATTCAAATCATAAATTGAATAAGTAAATATAAATTCTTACAAATCATAAATTGAATAAGTAAATATAAATATTACTTACCTGTAGCTTTACCTGGAATTCCTTACCTATGTATAATTTTTACTGTATTGTTGTTGCCGTTTATATATTTTATAATATATATTTCACTCCCTTTTACTACTGATGTGCATATCTCTATATATTAATTTATGATATCTTTCCTACTCATGACTCAGAAATATATATATATAATGCAGATCTAAATATATGTATTTATCCGATACTCTTTTTATATTTTCTTCCGATGATGATTTCCTTCTATCTCACAACCTTTATTTATTTCCCTTTCAAGGGATATGTTGGACGAGACACGTCCCTTATTATGCTTGGTGGTAAAAGACATACTTAGCCTCTTATAATTTTTATTACTTTATATTAATTCCTTTTTGTGGTAAAACTAGTTCTAACCATTCGTAACTCCCTTATCATAAGAGGATAGGTTAAAAGATGTTTATTTATATTATTATTTATTTATATTATTTGTATTTATATTATATCATTATAATAAATATTAAAATGATATATTATTTATTTTATATTATTTATATTATATCATTTACATCATAATAAATGATATATGATTTATATTATATTATTTATATTTATATTGCAATATAAGATAATAATAATAATATTTGTATTTATGTGGGTGGTTGGGAGGGAGCCTTGCCACCTCATCATGGGTGGCAAGGCCGAGGCATATCAGGAGGCAATGATGGTTCGCAGAGGCAGAGAATAGGCACAAGTGGAAGGGTTGGCGCATTCATTAAGGCTAGTGTGAGTTTTGGAATGAGCTGGGAGTCTAGTTGGACGTCGAGAAGCTTCGACAGGCCCTTTGATAAGCAGTTTGCGGAGGTTGTAATCTCTACCAGTTTTCTCCCTCCGTTAGCAGTCAAATGCCTTCGCATTTTGTGGTTATAATTTCTGTAGAAGCCATTCGGTGTGGGGGAATGGACACCCCAATTAGGCTTACTAGTAAGAAAAGGCAGATGGCCTTTATTGGGGCTGTCACCGATTTGAGATTGCAGCGAATGCTTCGCCGCTCGGATGAGCTGATGGTCGGGGCGGTGAAAATGCTGCTAGGAAAAACCTTCATGAATAACAGTGAAAGATATAGGGTGGATACTGATATTTCCTCACGGGTGTTGGCCATGCTCCTTGAAATTGGAACGGATAAAACAGAGGCAGTGATGATAATGAAAGGAATCTTCAATTCTGAGCATCTAGGGGACCTAGATTTCTCCCTGCAGGTTGCTAGGCCAGGCGTTGGTATCCCACGACCAAGAGACTAGCCTTTGCTCGCTGATCCAGGGGAGGTTATCAAACTGTTTCCATTCATTCTGGATTCCAGAGGCTTTGAGTTGGTGCTGATGAAGGAACAAGCCGAGATAGCTGCGGATTACATTAAAAAATCCCTTGGTATGGCGCCGGTGGATGGGCTCGACTGGGTTGAAGGCTTCAATAGGAAGTTGTCTGATTATAGCAATTAGAGGTAGTTGGTGCCTTAGCTTCCTTTTGTATAGTTGAAGCAAGGTTTATATAGGTTTTTTCAGATATAGGAAGGCTATTACTTCTAGTGAATAGGTAGCGGGGGACCCTGTGTGGTTAAAGTAATTGATCCCCAGTTTGGGTGGGGCTCCTGTATGGTCCTCTTTACCAACCATGGATAGGCTGTAATCTTTGTATTTTTCTACCAAAAACTTTAATATAAATCTTTATTACGTATCAAAAAAATATATATATATTTGTATTTATATTATTAAATATATTTATAATATATTATTTATTAATGTGATTGCTGGTGTCAACCAACTTAATTGCTGCACTTATAAATATCCTCCTTCGGCCTCCCCTTAATCTTTTTAAAGTACATTATTTATATAATATATATAGTATAAATAAATACATTTGTTATTAAGTATGGGAGCTCTTTTATCTTATTTTATTCACAAGCATATAATATGGTGGGATAATGTTTTTGTCTTATTAGACTTTTATCTTTATATGAATTTATTTTGAATTTGACCTTTTGTTTAACCGTATTACTTTGCCTTATTCCAAATTACTTTACTTTCTAGCTTTAATGGGTAAGATTCTTCATAATATTTATTTTTATATATAATAATATATCTTATTAATTATTCACATAAATATTATATTAAAATATTTATATTTATAATATATCTAGTTAATTAAATATATATATTTCATATATTAAATTAATAATATTATTTATTAACTAATACATATTAATAATATATTTTAAATAAATATATTATATATTTAGTTTATATAAAGCTAACTTATTATTTAAATAAATGATTCAATTATAAATCATTATAGGGACATGACAATAGTTTAGCGCGCCCTAGACAAGGCTGTTAAGGACAGGCGGAGTAATCCCATCCCAATTACATTGGAGAAGGTTTAGCGTACCCTAGACAAGTAATTCCCCATCCAAGGTTGAGGAGTAGAAAGAAAAATAAGAATTAAGACTTGAACATAGTCGATACTGAATTGTGTTATGAATTGAACTAAATATTATCTTAATTTATTGACCTTTAATATTTCTAATGTCCCTTTCTAGTGATATTATTGTATGCGAGTAAAGAAATCAGGAATATCCTAAAAGGGGGCATTACAAGTGGTATCAGAGCTTCGACCTGCCATCTTGTGAAATAATCTTATGCAAGCATACACTAGGAGGAACCGTCAACTCTTAGAAGAACAAATGAACAACAACATGAAGACCTTCATGGAAATGACCACCAAGGCAATGATGGACCAAAATGAAAGAACTACTAATGCTTTATTAGAGCAAGGAAAGACAACTCAAATGCTCCTAGAGACACTCCAAAAAGTGGGTAGCACCGTGGATCAGCTCAAGGCTCCTTCAAATCATGGGAGGGAAGTAGTCTCTAATCAAGCTGAAAATAGCAATTCTTCATCAAGCTCAAGGATTCTGCTACCATCTTTTCTACCTAGTGAACAAACTTCAAGAAGGGAAGATGAAGCTCCACAAGACATGAGCACTGAAGACATTGCTAGGGCTTATGCGGGTCTAGAACCCGAAGTAAGAAGAGTTGTATCCTTCAATGATTTTAGTAACTCAAAAAGGAATGAATTAGCAAAAAGATAAAGAAGACCTATTAACAACGATTTAAAGCAAAAAGCCAACAAGGTGAATCTTCCAAACTTTGATGAAAGCAATAAATTCACCCCACATGCCTGGCTTCAAAAGTTGAACGACTACTTTCTACTTAGCCCAATGACCGAAAAGAATGCCCTCCAATTCGCCATCCTACACTTGGAGGGATTGGCCTACGAATGGTGGCATAATGGGAAACACACTCAAGGACATCGAGACATAACTTCTTATAAGAAATTTTCCCAAAAATTCATCAAGAGATTTGATCGAAGGCATCTTCAAGAAGATTTTAAAAAGTTGACACATTTTAAACAACAAGGAACGGTGGAAGAATACATAAATGAATTTGAGAAAATATCTATAAGAGTTTCAGGAGTCGATGAGGATAGACTCACTGATCTATTTGTTGAAGGATTAAAAGATTCACTTAGAGGACTAGTGAGTGCCCTTAAGCCAATAACCCTTGAAGATGCAATCGAAACAGCCTTGAGACTTGAGACATCAACAAGTAACATATCCTCAAACAAACACAACAAACCTGTCCACAAAGAGGAAAGATTCCACAAGACCTCCTCTTCCAAAAAGGAATTGGATGAGCTCAAAATGAAAAACTTATGTTTCAAGTGCAAGGAACCCTAGACTCATGGACACACTTGTAAAGGGGAAGCTGAAAGGGAAAAATTATGTTACCACTATAAGGAAAAATGGGAACCAAGACACAGATGTACCAAGAGAGGTCGAGCCCAAAGGATAGAAGCAACCACTGATGAAGAGGAAAAAACTTCAAGTAAAAGAATGAAAGAAAATTGTACACATTATTTAAATACATGAGAAGAGATCCTTGACTGTCCAAGTCTTAGATTGCTTGAGGACAAGCAATTTTGGGCGGGGTGGACTGTGATGTCCCGATATTAAGGCTCTGTTTAAATTAAAGATTTAAACATCATGAAGTCGCTTTTATAAATTTGAATGATATAAATCATTATATATATTATTAGTATATATATTATTTAATAAATAATATTAAATAATAATATTATACGAATATTTTAATATAATATATTTATTATTAAAATAAACAAATATATGATAATATATATATGTGTGTGTGTATTATGTTAATATATAAATATATATATATATATGAGATAACAATAAACTATTATTTAAAATATATATTAACAAGAATGTCATAACACATATAAGCCTAATTAATATCCTACACATGAGAATCGGGCCTCTTTAGGAGTGACGCCGATCTCATATAATGAAGGACTTAAACGTATCAGCGAATGACTTTACCAAACATTGGAAGCCAATGGACATGTCTCAAAAGGAATCGCTGCCTTAGGTGATCGTTGGAAATTAATGCAACCTTCTAAGGATTATCAATGGGAATCGGTCATTCATTCCAAGGCAGGGAGGAAGGTGACTGTAGAGTATATATTATATAATATATACACAGCAAGAAAATCATCCAATCTGAAAAAGATTACGGAGCATTACAGCAGGCCAAATTAAATCAGACTTATCAACATACAAGGTAAGAACATATATTTTAATATAAAGGCAAGAGCATGTATTGGAAGTAAATCTGAAGGTAAAGGCACAGCAAAGGTAAAAGTAATTAAATTGAATATAATTGTTGAGTAAAGATTAAAATAATAAGAATTATAAAAATATATATATATAGTATGCATAATCAAGAATGATTACATTATTATTATACATATATAAGAATATATGTGTGTGTGTGTATTATTATTGAGTAAGAATATATAAGAATATATACATGTATAAGAATATATATATATATAGATAGATTATTGAAGATATGTTCATCTCCTCATTCTATTTCCTGCAACCGTAGGGTAGGATGGATTGGAGATGGTTTAGCGCGCCCTAGACAAGGTTGTTAGGGAGAGGCGGAGTAATCCCATCCCAATTACATTGGAGAAGGTTTAGCGCCCCCTAGACAAGTAATTCCCCATCCAAGGTTGAGGAGTAGAAAGAAAAATAAGAATTAAGACTTGAACATAATCGATACTGAATTGTGTTATGAATTGAACTAAATATTATCTTAATTTATTGACCTTTAATATTTCTAATGTCCCTTTCTAGCGATATTATTGTATGCGAGTAAAGAAATCAAGAATATCCTAAAAGGGGACATTACACATTTTGACCTGCCTCAATTCATTACATCTATTATAAAGGTAAAGTGAGATAATGTCAAACCTAAACAATTGGTATATTAGTTTTGTTGATAAATTTTACTAATATTATTGTATGAATATCAATAAATTAATATAAGCATACAAAATGACTATTTTGACAGTATTGATTTTTATTAGCTTAACTATAGATATCCACTCATAGAGTTTGCCTCCATTACTGGATTAGCTATATGATATTGTTGTGAATGTGCTTTCATTCTGGCTTTAAATTTTCATGTTAGCTCATCATCAGCCTAAGAAATATCCAAATATATAAGAGGTAATTGTGACTGCTTAGGTCCAAGGTTGCCAGGCCACCTATTTGGGGGTACAAATCTCCCATTGCAGAAGCAAGGCTTTTTAACATTACCTTATATATGTTGCTTCAAACTTCTTAATACCAGTTAAAACAATCCATGGGATTCAATGTTATAAACTTTAAACATTCTAATTTTGATCAACTGAAACATCATCAATGCCTCAACTGAAGCATTGATGATTTTTTATAACAGTGATGGCTGATTGTTGACATTTGACATTCTAATTTTGAATTGTAATATATATCATGACATTCATGTTTGACTAATTGACATTGTAGTGTTTTTAATTTTTAATACTAGTGTGGTTTTGTTTATTATATGATCATGTTCATGATGCTATGGTATTCTGAACTTAATTACTGCTGCAAATATGAATATATTTCTGATTTTTATATGTTTTTGTATGGACGAACCCAAAATGAACCCACACCCAAAAAAAATTGTGATCGAACCCACAAACCGAACCCTCGAACCCAAACCCGAACCAGTACCAGGATTGGTAACTTAGTTTTTTATGAATGTCGCATCCAACCATATCCATATTGGGGGGACCTTGAAAAATGATCGTATTTGTATCCATACCGTATCCATATCCATATCCATGTCTATGCTGCTTTGATTTCAGATTTCTTACTCTTCCCAACGACAAGCAAGGAGGCTATATATTTCCCAATGCATTGCCAATAGGTCATTATTTCATCACTAGCTGGCTTAAGAAAACCTAAGGTCTTGTTTATTTCATCTAGAGATCATTTTCATAGTCTACAGCAAATATCATAAGATGGATACTTCATATAGTTCCTCCAATTAAAGAATGACACACAAATCCATTTGCACCAGTTTTCACTTGCTTTACTAAGACCTTACATTCTTTGTATATGAGAATAGTCTTATTTTGCCATAGACCACCCTTGAGCAGCTATGCCTATCTGTCCATAGCTTTCTTACTTTGTCGGAAGACAAGAAGAGAGATTGGAAGTCATACAAATCGAAAAAAAAATCACTCTCTTCCAAACTGTCTTCAATCATATACAAGATAGGTCCACTTTCATGACCATTTTATTCAATGGATGTTAAATATGAAAAAGACGCAATTGATTAAAAAATACAATAAATATGGAAAAAAACAGTTAATTATATATGTAAAACTAATAATTTATAGGTGACTCTTGGACTTCTGTTGCAGCTTTTAAGTTGATTAAAAAAGTCGAATATGTTGAAGTGGATGTTGTGTTAGGGGAAGAGGCCCCCTTATCGCCTACAATGGTATGGGCCAGGCTAAAAATTCCATCATACTAATGAAAAATAATAATAATTTATAATTATTAAAAATAAATGTACAGATATAAAAGAGGGCGGTCCCATGACCGCAGTTTACAGATCAAAAATAAATAAATAAATAAATGTACAGAATCTACAGATAATTTTCATGACATACACAGCCATCAGGATTCAATTATTCATTTACAATAATTTCATAAAATATTTTTTTTTATTTTTTAACATCCACATTTATTTTTATATAAAATAATGAATGCTGTATATTTTTAAAAATCCGACAGGCTAATGCAGTGGCACCAAATCCACCATTTGGTAACCTTGATCATATATACTCTTCAATCTAGTCTAACCAGGGGTTTATGATGCCAAGAACCTACCCAATATCAGTTTCAGGATCTCATTACCGTCAGATTACTTTGTTACAGGTAACCAGGTCTCATTTTAAACATGAGCATTGTTGTGAACAATGCAAAGGGTGTATTAAAATTGCAAGAGAGTGTACAATACAGTGGCACCAAACCCATCGGATTTAGTAACCTTGATCATATATACCATTCAATCTACTCTAACCAAAGGTTTATACTGCAAACGACCTACCCAAGAAGAATTTTAGGATCTCGTTACCATCAGATTACTTTGTTACAGACAACCAAGTCTCATTTTAAAAATGAGCATTGTTGCGAACAATGTAAAGGGCGTACTAAAATTGCAAGGGAATGCACCCTAATAATCGAGAATTAAGTTAAATTACAAAGTTTTTGTAGCAAACTGTCTAGTGATTTGCAAAACAGCGCACCCTAATAAACAAGAACCAAGTTAAATTATAGAGATTTTGGAGCAAACTGTGTAGTGATTTGCAAAACAGCGCACCCTAATAAACAAGAACTAAGTTAAATTACAGAGCTTTTGGAGCTAACTGTGAAGTGAATTTTAAATCGACATTTCTGACCATGATCCATGATCCATGATCCATCTTCAGAACAACAAAAGCAGTAAAATATGAGAATAGAGTTACCTGTTCGATATTGTAACCGGGGCTAGGGTCATTGGAGATTTTCAAAACCCTAGCAAACCTATCCAAACAATTTCCCACAGCAATATCGATGGTCTCTCCGAAAATCCGGTAGCGCCCTTCACTGTAAGCAATGACCTGCGTATTCCCCCCACTGACATAGAGCACAACAGGGTCATGGGCGCCAGTGACAAGCCTGCCCATCTCAATATGGGCTACACAGTGGTTGACCCCCACAATAGGCTTCTTCCAGAGCTGAGAGAGAATCCTCACCACCACTGCTGACACCTGGAGGGGCGCTCCCATGCCGGGGCCCTTGGTGTAGCATAGGCACTCTATGTCATGCCCTGTAATTTTGGCCTCCTTTAATGCCTCTTCAACCAGAGGAAGAATGTGCTTCAGATGGTGTACTGCTGTTTCTCGAGGCAGGAAGCCATGCCCTGGTGGAGTTATGTATGTGTGCCGCGGATTGGAAAGGATTGTTCCGTCTAGTTTAACAATTCCTATTCCTATCTTGTTCGCAGAGCCTTCAAACCCTATCGCTATCATGCTCACCTTCTCCCGAATTTCACAGTCAGCAATTCTGATACAACGCCTCTGTCAAAACACCATTCCAACTGTGTGTTTCCTACCTTTCTTTTTCCCCAATGGATTTGTTCAACAAATTTGGAGGATTATTTGTTCTTCCCTGTCAATTTGATTATCTAAATGCTCATACCAAAATGTGAAACATGGCTGAATCCGTATTATCTGAAAATTGGAGGCAAATATGTTTCATATTTTACAGGGTTTTAATTATATATTATTTCTAGTAAATCATATTTTTATTGGAAATGTTTCATTGTATCATATAAACTAGTACTTGCACAAAGGAGGTGCAATGGTTATTGGGATTGCAATTTATATAGAATGTTATATAAATTTGAAAGTAGCATTGGGTCAATAGAGAAGCTTAACATTTTATAAGAGGTTTTACATTCTAATTGTAAAGTAATCTATAAAAGTTTAATACAACATCAAAAGGAGTTGCTAATCAATCTTTAAAAAAAGTTTACTAATGTGTTAATATGAAATAAAGTCCCAAAACTAAATAATTATATTTGATAAACTCTTGGAGAGGGTTCTAGTTGTGCATAAATGTCTTCTATAATTTAACATTAATAATTGTTCTTTTGTTTAATGTCTAAGGACATAAATTGACTCTTCATCTCAATTGGTATTTTAGGACAAGAATTTTTTTGTCAAATTGTAGTTACAACTTTCTTGGTAGACATTGTCATGTCCGAATATTTACAACCTCATTTTAAAGGATGACAAAGTTGCCTTTGTAAAATATCAACACAAATGATAGATATTAATAAATAATATTAATATAAATTAAATATTATTGTAGATATAATATAATATAAAATATATTATAATAACAATATATTATAATAAATAATAAATAAGTATTAATAAAGATATATATATTCTGATTTTTAATAATTAATATAATATGGATCGTCAGCAATAAAAAGCAATAAAAAGGAAATAAAAAAGGAAGGAAATAAAAAGGAAACGGTAGTCAGCAATAAGAAAAGAAGTAAACAGGAAATCAGCGAAGGTCAAAAGAAATACCAAGTAACATCATAGGAGTGGAGCGCTAGTGTTTAAGAGAAGTGATAGCAAGATACTAAGGGTACAGCAGTACCCCCTCTGAGGTAAGTACCACAACATAGAGACATATAACAGATTTAATAATATATATATATATGTGTGGGGGGAATAAACCAATGAATGTATGTTTGCATTAATAAATGAATGTATGAATGATGAAACTATATGGAACTATGGGGGACATAAAATATATTTTCTGATTTATATATATATATATATGAGAATAAGAAAGAAAATCACAAATACCATTTTAGTGACAGCATAACATCTAAGGAATAGCAGATAGGAAATTATATATATATATAAAATAAACCAATGAATGTATGTTTGCATTAATAAATGAATGTATGAATGATGAAACTATATGGAACTATGGGGGACATAAAATATATTTTCTGATATATGTGTGTGTGTGTGTGTGTGTGTGAGAGAGAGAGAATAAGAAAGAAAATCACGAATACCATTTTAGTGACAGCATAACATCTAAGGGATAGCAGATAGGAAATTATATATATATATATATATATATATATATATATATATATATATATATATATATGAGTATCAAAGAATAAGAAGGATGATCACACTCTAACATAATGGAATCGAGATAGAATAACGTAAATGTGTATTGGGCATATAAATAAGAAATTGAATATCATACTTGCATTATGTTTGGAATGTGTAAATCATGATGATTAAAGGAATTTATATTGGAATAGGCAAGATATAGTAAAGTAAATGAAACTGTGGCATGATATGAATTTAATATTATGATTTATATATGGACAAGATAATTGGAATGGAACTCTATAAGTGGTTATGGGCATGGTCATCCTAGGGATGAGTAAGTGGCCTTGTTGCTAATATATGGAAATGAGGTTGATAGTTAGGACAGTAATTGACCAACCATAGGTATGGCTCGTAGTGGTGAGAAATCATCCCCGAGACCAATGAATGGGCCTTGATTGATGAATCAAGGAATAATAATGGGCCTTTGATTGATGAATCAAAGGATATAATAATGGACCTTTGATTTAAATATCGAAGGAATAATAATGGGCCTTAGTTAATGAATCAAGGAATGATAATGGGCCTTCGATTGACAAATCGAAAGAATAATGATGGGCCTTTGGTTTAATAACCAAAGGAATAATAATAGGATACATGATAGTTGATATGACATTGCCTCCTAATGAATCATCTCTCATAAGGTGGAAGGTATGATTAACAATAGGCCAAAGACTATCTCTCCCAAGGTAGATCATGAAATATGGAAAATGGACTTGTGAAAGATGGAATGCATATAATTATGATTAGTTAAAGTAGTTACATATGGTTATGGTCAAGTATTCAAGGGAATTGAATACTAATGTGCTCTTTAACAAGTAGAAATTGTTTGCAAGGTTGCGAAAATGTTGGCTTGTTAGAAGGGGGCATTACAGACATGTATGCAAGATGTGGAAGCACAGACAAGGCATGCAAATTGTTTGAAATAATGCTTCAAAGAGATATGGTTTCATAGATTTATTGATTGTCACATTATATTTTATAATATATTTCTAAATTTTATTATGAATAAATATTATACTACCTGTAGGGAAAAAAGTTGAATTTAAGAATAAGAAGGATATTACCTACACCAATCACTTTGGGAATTTATAAAATTCATAATTGATAGAATTTGTGTATCAAGAAATGCTATATCCCACAATGGGTTGAATTTGAGGCCTGTATAACTGTGGTCATTGCATTACTAACAGTTGAATTCAATTTTTAAAAATTCAATGACTTTATTAGATAAGTTTTGACAATTTTATAAATTATAATGAAGCACTTGAGCAATGCTAGAGAGATTCCATGCATGAAATTTTAAACTTATTGCAAAACCAATAGCTAAATTTATTCCTAGGTCTACATCGAAAGTTGTTGGATTGTGGTCAAATCCTATGAATGTGGAGCTGAAGAAATAACCACTAGTCTTCTATTCTCCATCAAATCATTGCATTTTCTTTTATTTTCCTTGTTTTCATGATTCTTTGTGTTTTCATAAGAATGATGTCTTTCTCATCAATTGTCAAGAAATTTCCTCATCCATAGATGAACACTACATATTTACTGAATTTTTACACAAATTTTTAACCTTATGCAATTTAATTTTATATACATTCCTTTTACAAATTTTAGTGCCTAAATACTAAAATTTTGATAAAAATAATCTCAAAATAAGAGAGATTAAGTGATTTAAATTTCACATGCTAAAACGTAATAATTTTCAAAAATTTAAATGGTTACACTGATTACAATTTATGTAGAATGCCCTATAAATTTGAAAGTAGCATTGGATCAATAGAGGTCTCGCAGCATTTTATAAGAGGTCTTAAGTTGCATTCATGAGTAATCTATAAAAATTTGATACAAAATCAAAAGGAGTGTAATTAATCTTTGTAAAAAGTTTATTGACTTGCTAATCTATGATAAAATCTCAAAATTAAATGAATATATTTGAAAAATATTCCTCTCAAAGATGCTTCATTTGCATCCAAAAATAAATCTTTTTATTTAGTGAGTTTTGAAGCCCCTACATCTGATGATTCTATTACACCAGCAAGTAATGGTTAAGATTTTCTTTATTTGTATCATATGATTCATTTTTGGGTGGCTAATATCCATACTAATGAGACAATTTTCCATCATTGACCTTCATACTTCAATTGCATCAAGATTAGTAACATCTTACACAAGCACATTATACATTAGTTGCATCCTGTTCTATTTTACTAAGCCAAAGTATCACCCTTAAGGAAAAGTTTCATGGTGCATGCTTGTTTCATGTCTAAGGTACCAAATAATCACACCTGAAGCAAATTGTAGATTTATGCAAATATGACACTGAGCACCACCACAAAGTGCAATATTTCCACTTAAGAAAAAACATTTCCCATGATTAAAAAAATTCCTAAAAAGCTTCTCTTATAGGCCAATTTGTGTTGGGAATTAAAGTGTCTCAACCTTTGCAAATTCCTAGCATTATTTATTTATTTGTATAATAATTTATTGCCTAATGTTGTAATTACTTGCACATTCAGTTTGGTTACTTAGTTGAGGTGGCACGGTGACATGTCATCTTACTTGGAATGTGACTTGGATGCTCAAGTCAAACCTACATGGATTTGGGCGTCCCATTTGAGGTGACACTAATATGCCATGTGTCGGCATCTTGTGGTGTGTGGAAGACAATATTCCATATGACAGAATCTATGATGCGTAAGAGCTAAGTTTGGAGATTCCTATGACAAGTGACGACAAGTGTCGGTGAGGATCTTTGCATGAGGAAAGGCATCTTTGGCACCCAAGTTGGGCTATGACATGTTGTAAGAGGAATATGCTATATTTAGCATTGTATGACAGATTCTCTTACAACATTAAAGGTTGTTATCTTGGGAAAATCTATGACAACTATAAGATGCGTAAGAGCATCCGTCATTGTCTATTTTTAGCCTAGAGCGCTCCATATTGGGAAAGTCAAATCTGCCATGTATGACAGATGTAAGGGATGTATGTGCAACAAGGACAAGTGTCCTTTGATGTGGGATAATGGCCATGTGGCCAATGTGGACGCCTATCCCAATATGCTCTCAATAATTGCCTTGTAATCCCTATATATTGCATAGTTTGGAGTTGTAGTTGCATAGTGGTTTTACAGGTACTGTTATGCTACCGGAATAACTCCAGAATTGACATTTGAAGACTCTTGAAAGAACTTACATTGCAAGTGTATTGTAAACTGTAACTGTTTCAGATAATACATTGTACAGGTTTTAGAGTGTGGGGTTTTTTACCTGAAAAGGTTTTCCCCACGTATATCTTGTGTCAACTTCTCTCTGTCTACATTCTTGTTTTATGTTTGCTACTATAATATCTCTGATATATGTTTCAGATTGTTGCAATTGTAAAGGTTGTAAAGAATTTGCATACCTCTCCCCTCATTAGATTAGTTTAAGAAATAATTTCCGCACACCTAGCTTCCTTTCAGTTGGTATCAGAGCCTAGCCAGTTTTGGTCCTAACTGCTAGGTAGGAGTTTTTTGTACTGATCTTAGATTGAGTGGGAATCTGTGCAAAGTATTCTATAATCTCGTTGTAGGAAGGAGATGGCAGGCACATCCAGAAGAATAGAGGTTGAAAAGTTTAATGGCAACAATTTCGAGTTGTGGAAACTCAAAATGGAAGACATGCTCGTTGATAGAGACCTATGGGAAGCAATTTCTGGTGTAAAACCAACGGTAATGTCCCAAGATGGTTGGGATCCCAAAGATCGTAAAGCCAAGGGTCTTGTGAGACTCTGTCTGGCTGATTCTGTCCTGTTAAATGTTCACGAAGAGAAAACTACGAAGGATCTGTGGAAGAAACCTGGTGATGTTTATCAGGCTAAATCCCTAGTAAACAAGTTGTTCCTACAGAAGAAGCTATATTCTCTAAGGATGGAAGATGGAGGATTTGTTGCTGATCACATGAATGCCTTCAATATGTTGGTTGCATAATTGACATCCGTTGGTGTGAAAATGGAGGAGGAGGATCGGTGTATGACCCTGCTTTGTTCTTTACCAGATTCGTGGGACCATCTTGTTATGGCCATCGGGAGTACCACATCCACTTTCAAAATGGAAGATGTGGTGTCTTCGTTGTTATCTGAAGAGATGCGGAGAAAGTCATCCGAGTCAGCCAAAGAAGCTTTTGCGGTTCGTGGAAGACCTAAGGAGAAAGGGAAAAAGAAAGATAAGAAAGCTGGGAAGGGTACATCCAAATCCTATGGGAGATCCAAATCTCCTAGAAAGTCCAAGGTACTATGTTGGAACTGTAGGAAAACTGGGCATTTCCGAAAGGAATGCAAAGAGGAGAAAAAGAAGAATGTCCTAGATTCAGATTCTGACAAGTCACAAGATGATGGCGATGCCTTCATTGCAGCCTTGGCCACCCATGCATCTGATGATGTGTGGCTGATTGATTTTGGTGCATATTTCCACATGACCTCGCATCGAGACAGGTTTACAAAGTATGAAGAGTTCAATGGTGGAAGAGTGTACCTAGGTGACAATTCTCATCTGAAGATTGTTGGTCATGGAAGAGTCTCAATCTGATTCCCTGATGGACGAGTGAAGGGGATCTCTGGGGTAATGCACATCCCGAGCTTGGCACGGAACCTACTTTCTGTAAGTAAATTGAATGATGTAGGTGTGCAAGTTGTCTTCTCAAAAGAAGGATGCAAGATGACTAGAGGAGCTATGATGCTTGCAAAGGGTACTCAGAGAGATACTCTGTTTCAGCTGGAGGCATGCATTTCACAATGCAATAGTTCTTCTGACTCAAAGAAAAGAGTTGCAGTCACTTCATCCCCACCATTGGAATTAGCAACTGAAAGATCTATTGTGTCAAATTCTGATGGTAGTACTTTTTGGGTACCTAAGGGTGCTCATGCTTTGGAAGTTAAGCTTCCTACTGAGAAGACAATGTTATGGCATAAGAGATTTGGCCACTTTGGTGAGAAGGGTCTTAGAACCCTGAAAAACAAAAACATCGTTAAGGGGTTAAATGATTGTAATCTTGAGTTTGACTTTTGTGAACACTGTATATATGGAAAACAAAACCGTGTTTAATTTTATTTGAGTTCTCATAAGTCTTCTGGTGTATTGGATCTTATTTATTCTGATGTGTTTGGTCCAGTTAATGTTCCTTCGATCTCTAAATCTATATATGTTGTATCTTTCATAGATGACTACAGTAGGACATGGATTTATTTTCTCAGAAGAAAATCTGAAATCTTTAGTCGGTTCAAAGAGTTTAAAGCTTTTACTGAAAATCAGACTAGTAAAAAGATTAAGTATTTGAGAACTGACAACGATGGTGAGTTTTGTTCGGCAGAGTTCGATAAGTTTTGTAAAGAGCAAGGGATTGAAAGACATAAAACAACTCCATACACCCCATAGAAAAATAGAGTTGCAAAGAGGATGAACAAGACACTGATGGAGAAGGCTAGGAGTATGCTTAGTGGAGCAAGCCTCGAACAAAAGTTTTGGGCCGAAGCTATAGCCATTGCTTGCTACCTAGTAAATAGGTCTATTACATCAGCTCTTGTTGGTAAGACACCTATGGAGGTGTGGTCTAGTAAGAAGCCTTTAGTTAGACATCTTCGTGTTTTTGGTTGTGAGGCATATGCACATGTGCCTAGGGAGAAACAGTCAAAATTAGAGAACAAGGTTGTTAAGTGTATTTTCATTGGCTGTGGTGTCGGTGTGAAAGGATACAAAATTTGGGATCCTGTGGCTGAAAAAGTGTTGTATAGCAGAAGTGTTATTTTCAGAGAGCTAACACCTTCTTCCACTGTTCTACAGCCATAAGAGAAAGAAAAGAAAGAGGATGTGGTTCAGTTTCCTTCTACCCCTGAGAAGATTGAACCGAATGACCATGTTGACCCTGATGATGAGGAGAGCTCTGGTAGCTCTGAAAGTTTAGAAGATGAAGTATAACCTCCACCTCAGCCTTTGAGGAGGTCCACACAAATTAGGAAGCAACGTGAGAGGTTTGGTTATACATTACTTTATTATAGTTGTGCTTTTGCTTTGCTTACTAATGCTGATGAGCCTAGAACTATGACAGAGGCTATGGGCATGAAAGATGCAGGTTCTTGGAAGGAGGCCATAGAAGATGAGATGACTTCTTTGGAAAAGAATAAAACTTGGGACTTGGTGCCTTTGCCTAACGGTCGAAAACCTATTGGATGCAAATGGGTTTTCAAGAAGAAATTTGGTGCAGATGGCAGTGTTGAAAAGTATAAACCCAGATTGGTTGTGAAGGGGTACTCACAAGTGGAGGGAATTGATTATGGTGAAATTTTCTCTCCTGTTGCAAAGCTGACATCTATTCGGTTCCTATTATCTCTTGCAATTGCTTATGATCTAGAGGTGGAACAAATGGATGTGAAGCCAACTTTCCTTCATGGTGACTTGGAGGAAGAGATTATATGTCACAGCTAGAGCATTACATAGAAAAGGTAAATAAAATTTGGTTTGCAAGTTAAAGAAGTCTATGTATGGTTTGAAGCAATCTCCTAGGATGTGGTACATGAAATTTGATGTCTTTGTGTTGTCGATTGGATATCTGAGGTCAAAATCAGATCATTGTGTGTATTATAAGTTTGACAATGATCGTATTCTCATTATTGCACTATATGTTGATGATATGTTGTTGATTGGAAATGGTAAGAATATGATTTCTGATTTGAAGTCTCAGTTGTCAACACAGTTTGAAATAAAAAAAACTTAGGGGCAGCCATGTACATTATGGGAATGGAAATCAAAAGAGACAGAGAAAACATAAAACTTTGGTTAAGCCAGAGTAAGTATGTGAAGACCGTGTTGGATAGATTCAACATGGTAGATTGCAAACCATTAAGTGTTTCTGTTTCATTGGGGACAAAGTTATCTATGAATGATTGTCCAAAGTCTCCTTCTGAGACGGAGGATATGAGTAGAGTACTTTATGCTAGTGCTGTTGGCAGTTTGATGTATGCTATGGTCTGTACAAGACAAGACATTGCCCAACCGTGTGGGAGTCCTTAGTCGGTTTATGGCTAATCTTGGACGGGTACATTGGGATGCAATAAAGCGAGTATTCAGATATTTGCAGGGTACTTTCGAGTATTCCCTATGTTATCATGGTCATCCTACAGGACCTCCGCATTTTGTATGTATTCACGGATTTGTGGATTCTGATTAGGCAGGTGACATTGATAGTAGGAGATCCACCAGTGCTTATGTGTTTACTATGTTTGGTCGTGCAATTAGTTGGATGAGTAAGTGACAACCTGTGGTTGCTTTGTCCATGATAGAAGATGAGTATATGGTAGCAACTCATGCTTGTAAGGAAGCCATTTGGCTTAAGAGGTTGTGTTCAGATATTGGTGTTCATGCAGGATATATTATTATTTGTTGTGGCAGTCAGAGTGCGATTTGCTTAGCAAAGAATCCAACTTTCCATGCCACAACAAAGCATTTTGATGTTTAGTTTCATTTTGTGCAATACATGGTAGAGGATTGGAAGGTTATATTGTAGAAAGTAGACACTTTGAAGAATGTTGCAGATGCATTGACAAAACCAGTGGGCATAGAGAAGTTCAGATGGTGTTCGGAGTCTATGGGCCTCTTGGCCCCTAGCCGTTAAATCTTGTCATTTCTTTTGGCTCTTGTAAGGTGTTCGATAAGTGGGAGAATGTTGGGAATTAAGGTGTCTCAACCTTTGCAAATTCCTAGCATTATTTATTTATTTGTATAATAATTTATTGCCTAATGTTGTAATTACTTGCACATTTAGTTTGGTCACTTAGTTGAGGTGGCACGGTGACATGTCATCTTACATGGAATGTGACTTGGATGCTCAAGTCAAACCTACATGGATTTGGACATCCCATTTGAGGTGGCACTAATATGCCATGTGTCGGCATCTTGCGGTGTGTGAAGACAATATTCCATATGACAGAATCTATAACGCGTAAGAGCCAAGTTTGGAGATTCTTATAACAAGTGATGACAAGTGTCGGTGCAGATCTTTGCATGAGGGAAAGGCATCTTTGGGCACCCAAGTTGGGCTATGACATGCTGTAAGAGGAATATGCTATATTTAGCATTGTATGATGGATTCTCTTACAACATCAAAGGTTGTTATCTTGGGAAAATCTATGACAACTGTAAGATGTGTAAGAGCATCCGTCATAGTCTATTTTTAGCCTGGAGCGCTCCATATTGGGAAAGTCAAATCTGCCATGTATGACAAATGTAAGGGATGTATGTGCAACAAGGACAAGTGTCCTTTGATGTGAGATAATGGCCATGTGGCCAAGGTGGACGCCTATCCCAATATGCTCTCAATATTTTCCTTGTAATCCCTATATATTGCATAGTTTGGAGTTGTAGTTGCATAGTGTTTTTACAGGTATTGTTATGCTGTCGGAATAACTCCAGAATTGACATTTGAAGACTCTTGAAAGAACTTGCATTGCAAGTGTATTGTAAACTGTAACTGTTTCAGATATTGTGCAGGTTTTAGAGTGTGGGGTTTTTTACCTAAAAAGGTTTTCCCCGCGTATATCTTGTGTCAACTTCTCTCTGTCTACATTCTTGTTTTATGTTTGTTGTTGTAATATCTCTTATATATGTTTTATATTGTTGCAATTGTAAAGGTTGTAAAGAATTTGCATACCTCTCCCCTCATTAGATTAGTTTAGGAAGTGATTTCTGCACACCTAGCTTCCTTTCAATTTGTATTCAAGGATCTGAAAATAACAATGGCAGTCTTTTATCATCAATTCCATTTTCAGTGACCCTTGATCGGATTCGGATCTACAACAACAACTAGGCTTGAATTGTAACAGAATGTTGTGGTCAACAAAGAAGTTAACTTTTGACCAAAAAATTATTATATTTACAAGTAGAATTTGATGTTGGATTCACTCTCCAGAATGAAGTGCCATACCAGTGGAAGAGAAACATTGTTGGAGTTTCATAACTAAGCACCAATATGTAACACTGAGTTCTTAAGATCACATAATGTTCTTCAATAGATCAATTCTCCTCTGTAGAGAACTACCAATATGAAAACCTGGATATACTATACACAATACTGACAAAAGAACTTGACACCAATATCCCACCTTTAATGGTTCCCACACTACATGTAGATCTACAAGGAGATTTTATAGCCACCTTCTCACTTTGTTGAAACTGAGTAATCCAATACTTACTTAAAGATACAAGAAGAAACCTAGTAGATTTAAAATGACTAAAAAAATTGAGCGGTGGAATCTATTGTGCTCAAAGAAGCAATTTCCAATATGTGAATAAATCTCAAGCTCATATTTATTTATTTCATAGGGCAATTACCACTACGTTGTCACATCTAGTGGATGGTGGACATCAAATGTATCAAAATGTAACACAACATATTAATTTGTTTCAATTTTAGAATCAATGTAAGGACAGGTCTTGTGGATGTTATTAAAATCTTCAATGCCAAATATGCATGCGTCCCCTTGAATTTCCTCTGTTAATTTCACTCTTAGCTTTAGTATTCTTAAATTGTCTCTTATTGTGGAATGCAAATTGAGATGAGTCAATTTATGTTCCTAGATTTGATTAAATACTATGTGACACTTGATAAAAACTATGTCTAATGACCTTGAAAAAAAAAACCTTGTTGAAGGGTTAACTGATTGTAATCTTGATTTCAATTTTTGTGAGCATTGTATTTATGGTAAACAAAATCATGTTTAGTTTTACTAGAGTTCTCATAAATCTTGTGGTATATTAGATCTTATTCATTCTGATGTGTTTGGTCCTGTAGATGTTCCTTCCATTGGAAAACCCACATATTATATTTCATTTATTGATGACTATAGTAGATGGACATGGGTATATTTTCTAAAGAGTAAATCTAAAGTTTTCAATTGATTTAAAGAATTTAAGGCAACGGTTGAGTTACAGAATGGAAAGAAAATAAAATGTTTGAGGATTGATAATGGCGGTGAATTTTGCTCTAATGATTTTGACAAATTCTATAAAGATTGTGGCATTCAGAGATAAAAGACAACTTCGTATTATCCATAAAAGAATGGAGTTACAGAAAGAATGAACATGACACTAATGGAGAAGGATAGGAGAATACTTGGTTGGTCTAGAACAAAGGTTTCGAGATGAAGTTGTTGCCACTGCTTGCTACCTGATTAACAGGTCTCCTACATCATCTCTTGTTGATAAAATGCCTATGGAGGTGTGGTCAAGTCACAAGCCTTCATTGAGACATCTTAGAGTTTTTGGTTGTGAGGCATATACACATGTGCCAAAGGAGAAGTGAACAAAGTTTGAAAACAAGGCTGTGAAATGTATCTTCATCATGTATAGTTATGGTGTGAAAGGATACAAGCTTTGGGATCATGCTGCACAAAAAGGTAATATATAGTAGAAGTGATTTTTAGAGGAACTAAGGCTTCTATTACATTGTAGCCAAAACAAAGTGAACAAAAGATTTGATTCAACTTCCTTCTATGCTTGAGAAAGTTGAATCAAGGCCCCTAGATAGATAAGAAGTTGAGAAGAGCTCATCTAGCTCTAAATCTTTAGAAGAGGAGGAAGAAGCTCCAACTCAACTTGTTTGAAGGTCTATAAGGCATAGAAAACCACCTAAAAGGTATTCACCCGATGACTGGAGATGTATTTTTTGCTTTGAATACTAACATGGATGAATTCATATTTGTAGAAGAGGCATTAAGTATGAATGATGCTGAGTCTTGGAAGATTGCTATGGATGAAGAAATGAAAGATTTGAAAAATAATGATACATGGGATCTTCCTTCTCAAACTGAGAATCAGAATCAAAATTATTTTTTCTTCTTTATTTTCTTCTTTTCACTCCTTATGAAAGTGTTCAAGCTTACCGCAATTCCAGTAAATAACTTTGGACTTTCCAAGAGATTTGGATCTCCCCTTGGACATGGATTTGTCACGCTTCTCGCTCTTCTTTCCTTTTTATTTAGGTCTTCCACAAACATTCAAGGCCTCTTTGGCATTAATGGATACCTTCCTCCTGATCTATTTAGAAAGCAAAGAACCCACAACATATTCAAATTTTAACACAACAGAAGTACTCCTAATAGCCATAACAAGAGAATCCCACAAATTAGACAAAGAACAAAGCAAGATCTGACATCTCTCCTCCTCATCCATTTTTACACCAACTAATGCCAATTGAGGTACCAACATATTGAATGCTTCCAAGTGGTCTACAATTTGTCCACCATCTTCCATTCTCAAGGAATACAACTTCTTCTTCAAGAAAATCTTGTTCACTAAAGATTTGGCTAGATATATTTCACCGAGTTTATTCCATAGTTTCTTTGTAGAGGAATATTCATGGACATTGATTAAAATAGAGTCTATCAGACACAATCTGATTAGAACCTTGGCTTTACAATCCATAACATCATTTTGAGCAGCCAAAGTAGCATCTATAAGCCTTGAAACATGCTCATAAATAACATCCCATAGATTTTGATCAATTAACAAATCTTCCATCTTCAGCTTCCACATCTCAAAATTGTTACTAGAAAATTTCTCTGCCTCTATTCTCCCTGATGTGCTCACCATCTAAAAATTCTTGCAATGAGATCAAAAAGTATCTTCTACGCAAGCTCCCACTAAAAACTAGATTAGTTCAAAAAACCTAAGAACCCACAACTAAAACCAAAGGTGATCAAGCTCTAATACCACTTGTAAGGAAGCTAAGGTAGCGGAACAACTTCCTACACTAATCTTGAGAGGATTTTTATGCAATTTTTTTCAAATATCTACAACAATTACTAAAATTATATAGAAATAAACATAAATAGCAATCATACCACAACATAGTGATTTACACGGGAAAAACCTTTTTGGAATAAAAATGCCACACTCCAACAATAGCTCATATATTATTCAAAAATCTCAATATTACAATATACTTGTAGAGCAATCTTTCACAAGAGTATCACTAACCAGAGATTTGGAGGCAACTTAACAATATCTATAAGACTCTCACACACAACCTCCAATATCAAGCACCTAATATATAGGAGATATAATACATGAAACCGTCAAACGGTAATTACAAAACCATGAGTTAAAACTACCCAAATCCTTAGGGTTCCATTATCTCCAATCAAATATGCCTTATGATGTGTCATAACATGCATCAACATGTGTAACTCCCTCTTACAACTCTTTTATGTGTCCAACACGTTTTTACATTTTCCAATATGAGAGGCCCCACTTTCGAAGACCATAACTTTTGATCTGGGAGGTCAATTGGGCTCATTTTTTTAAATTGTAGAGATTGAAGAGACCTACACACTAGGCATCCCCGTAGGTAGTGCCAAACAACTTGATTTGTTTTTTTTTAGGCCAAAAACTAACTCTATAGCCCAAAAATTGAGTTTACTCAATTTTATAACTAAAAATTGCACTTTGTGTAATTGAAAGGTAGAGACACATTTCCTAACATTCCAATGGAGGTTGTACTACAGGTGGCTAGTCAATCTTGGAGTCAACCTCTTCATTTCAAGGGCATCCCCTTTCGATGCTAATGGTGTTTTTCTATATGACATTTGGTCTTGAAGTGTGTGCACATTAAGGTCTCGAGATCGTCTTCGTGGTGGAATAATTATCTTCCTAAGTACCTTACCATTGATTTTGCAGGTGACAACTCTTCTTTGAATGGAATTGTACCTCTCCCTGATGCATGCATTGATCCTACCATGGCATGTGTGTGTATTGCTCTAGATTTTCTAGTTGTGGCCTTTGTTTAGGTGTTGACTGCTCTAGCTTTGGAACCCACACTCCCAAAGGTGGTTGGTGTGGGTGATTCATCTCTAGATCCTACTACATATCCTTGGTGCCTTGATTCTTTAGACAAGGATTCTTTTTTTTGTGTGGTGCCCTAGGTAGGGACATAAATGGTGGATTCCCCTCCCCTCTCTCCTTGGTTTGAGGACCTAGAGAACTATGAATCTTGGACTATTGTTCAAAGGAAGAAGAGAGATCTGAATCCCAATTATGTCTCTCAGTCACACAGTTAGATTAGGAATGTGTGGATGACTAGGTCAAGGCTTGTCATTATTTAGGCTAGTTCTTTTTGTGTATTGTCATTCTTGGCAACTTGGTTGTAGCTATGTTGTTTCTATTTCTTCTAGTTGTTCCATTCCTCATGGAAATCATTTGGCTTTCCTTGGGTTGTTCTATTGTAAAAGGGTTTGGGCCCTTTCAAAAACCCATTTTTTTAAAATATCAAAAAACACGACACACACACATATGTGGTAATTCATGCATCCCAATATCATGTTCACCAAATAGTACTAATAGTATATCTCCTCACGATCATCCAATCATAAGTATAAGACATGTATAGACCCAATACTTAATTATGACATTACAAGATTCATACATCAAGATATGTACTAGAACAATACTAGTTAACACCTAATCCATCATACTCAATTAGATTAATAGTACCATATGTATCATGATAATTAAATCAAGATCTATCACCATACATCTATATATAACATCTCATAGCATCATATAGGAAATAATGAACCTAAAAACATCTAAAATCATCTATAAATATCATATAGCACGTCAAATATTGTGTAATCCCATATGCATAAGGTGCCGTAAAAAAAGATTAATCTAACATCATAATAATATCCTGATATAATGGGTACACCAAAGGAATCAACGTAGGTGGGACTTACAAAATTAATCACCAAATATCTTGGAGGTATCCACACCCTTATCTATATAAGAGTGATTAGAACAAAGCCAAAGTAAATGGACAAAGCATGTGTCTAGTCATGGTTTGTAGAAGAGGAGAAGAAAGTAGAGAGAATCTTCCAACCAAGGACAAAGAAATAATCAACAAAAGAAGGACAGGTTCTTTAAGAAAGGTACCATTGTTGTGCATCAAAGTAAGAATCCCATAAATAATTGTAGTCATTATATTATTGATGGGAATACTAACACTAGGTGTTGGAATTTGCATCTAGAATTGCACACCCAAATAACAAGGCCGTAGATAACTCCAAGAAGTCTATGGTTACTCTCAAATTAGAGATGGAAATTAAGGGTAGGTTGGCTATATAAAAGAGGCTAGGTTGCATAGCCACCAAGGTCATGAATACAAAAAAAATCCTAAAGATATGAACATGCTTTTCTATCTAGAGTTACAAGTCAAGAAAACAAAGGTGAGTACATTGTTGATCTCAACTATCAATGGTATTTGATTTCAAAAAATGTCAAAAATCTTGTTTTAAAAACATTCTATCATCCTCTCTCATATCCATCAGGTTGGGTGAAGTAGGGTGTGGAATTTCAAGTTATGCAGAAGAACAACTTTCAAACGGGTATTAGTCCACATTTCATCGATGAGGTGGATGCAAATGTGATTCTTCTTGATGCTTTGAAATAATGTTCAATTTCTTCTTGAAACTCCTTTACCTAACATTGACTTGTATAGACAATCACTTTTAGAAATTAAGAATGTCAAAAAATAACTTCAAGAGTTAATAGCACAAGGGGTCATTCAACAAAACACTTCACCATGTGGTTTATAGATTGTCATGGTACAAAAGAAAGATGACTCTTGCAGTATGTGCATTGATTATAGGGTATTGGACAAGATCACTATAGAGAACCATTATCCCCTCCTATGGATAGATGATTTTTTAGACTAGCTTCAGCATGCTAAGTTTTTTCACAAATTGGATATCAAATCCATATATTCTCAAGTTTTCATGAAGAAGGACATGATGAGTGGAAGGCCTCTTTCAAACCAAAGAAAGGTCTATATGAATGGTTAGTTCTTATTTTTGGTTTATGCAATGTTCCAAATAATTTTATGAGGTTAATGAGTGATGCATTGAGAGATTTCATAGATACATGTATGATAGTTATCTAGAGGATATCCTAGTTTTAACTTGTAACATGGGAAGAACATCTAATCCATTTGAAGCAAGTTTTATAAATGTTGATGGAAAAAAAAATTTATCATTAATATGAAAAAATGTAGTTTTCCAAACAATAGATAGTGTATTTGGGACACATGGTAGGAGGAGGTGAACTAAGAGTAGATCCCACCAAAGTGGAGGTCATCACCAATTAGCCTACTCCAAGGAATGCCACAAAAATAAGGAGGTTTGTAGGTATAATTTAATATATAAATATAAATTTATTCTAGCCTTCTCATCTATAATTGCACCTCTACATCTAGTTGCAACCATGGGAAAGATTTTTCATTGGGGTCAAGTAAATGATGAAGATTTTGAGTTTTTGAAATAAAAAATTATCGATGTTCTCATGCTCATTCTTCTTAATTTGTAACAACCCTTTGAGGTAGAATCTATTGAATGTGAACTTGATCTTGGTCCTATTCTCTATTTCATAAATGCGAGTAATTGAATCACATGATGTGAGTGAAAATCATCTAGACAGCGTAGTTTTACTATGTATTAGCCAAGATTAATGTTAGTGTGCAATTTGTGGGTGGATGTTGGCTTGGTTAATGGTACACGTCATATTGTACAAAATATAGTCTATTATCAATGTACTCAATCATGCCATTGTGTGTAATTTTGGAATTTGATAATTATGTGGGTGTGTCATGGGACATTAATAACCCAAGTTTTGTCCTTATTTTTCCTACTTCAAAGATCAATTAGACAAAATTCCTTGTCAAAATAGCATGGGCTCTAACCATACAAAAATCACAAGGGTTCAAATTGGAAAGGGCCATGGTATATGTTGGTGATTTAGGGAGGGTGCATTTGATGTTCATTGTAATCTCTTGAATTGAATTTCCATTCATTGTCAATATCACCACCATGCTCATTTGAGTGATACTCTAGGATAGATATGTAAGTTATGCTAACAACAAGAAAAATGAAGAGCATCCATTGTGGTCCTTGTCTCTAAGTTGATCCTTGAGGAAACATCCAATACATGTTTGTTTTTCATGTGATTCGTTATGATAAATCAATATTGTGTTATTAAACTATTGTGATGATCTTGGTACTTAAATTGAAATTGTTCTTTCAATTATGTGCATGTAATTGTAGCTATCTAAAAAAAACTATTAATATGATGTTATGTTCATGCACCTGACTATCATATGATTTGTTAATATGATTTTAGGCTATAGAGTACGATAATGACATTTAAATGTATTTTCATGTTATTATAATACACATTGTGCTTGTTTTTTTAGTGTCATGGTCAACCTTTCTCAGGATAGTGTTTGTATTATACACAAGATATTGCAATTGTATATGAATGGGTTGTGATAATAAAGGAGCATTAAACATTCAATTGCATTCAATAAGTGATGATGCATCTAGTAATGTGTATGGTATAAAAATAGACAAGTCTATTTTTTTCTTTTAGTTTAAAAAATTAACACATGCTTTTATTTGACTTTTTACATATTGTACACATTGTTGTGAAACAACTATGGTGCTACTAGAAAGATACATTCCTTAATAGAAAATTAAGAAATTAATTTTTTTGTGGCTGATATTTATTGTATCCATATTGGGTGTCTTTGTAAATAATCATCCATGTTGATAAATTATAATACATTCAAAGTCACCTATGTCACCCGTTTTTAATACAACCATTAAAAATCTCTTAAATTATTACACCCATGGGATTCCTAAAAACTAGTAACAACACCTGGAGTTTCTAATGAATGGTTGATAAGCACATGTATAAATAACCTTGTTAGCCAAATACTATGTCAAATGATTTTACTAAGAAACGTGCAGTGCTTGACCGACAAGACTATTTATATATGTGTCAATTAGCCATGCAATAACACCTTTAGGTGCTATTACTAGGAATAAACCTTGTTTAATAAACGAGTCTACAATTTTGTATTAACAACCTTTTCATTTAGTTGCCTCATTTTCTCATAATCTATTGATTTGCTCAATATAAATTTTTCTCAATACATTAATCAGGATCGAGAGACACTTCACTCTTATTCTTATTTCCACCACTAGATATTTTATTTTCACCAATTCATATTATTTTTACAATCATATATATAAGCCATCATTACATTTGATTACAATTTTACAAAATGCAAAAATTATTTATCATATAACATTTGGAACCCGAGAGTTCATAAATGCCTTTCTTGAGGAGGAGGAACTACTCGTCAAGCACTAGAATGTGTACAAAAGAGAGGATCTCCCAATACCGTGGAATGAGGTTATTTATCAGATAACATTTTGAACCTGAGAGTTTATAAATGCCTTTCTCGAGGAGGAGGAATAGCTCATCAAGCACTAGAATGGGTACAAAAGAGAGGATCTCCCAAGCTTCCCTTCATTCCTACTCTCCTCACTTGATAATTCAGTGAAAGAGGACTTATGCAACAAGGCTGGTATCCCTCTACATCAGGGGCTCATCTTTTGCTTATACCAATCATGCCTAAGCAATTCCCCCAACACTATTGTGTGGCATCTTGATGAAGATAACCCTAGCCCTAATGAGAAGAAGAAGACCGTTGTCAAAACCACCTTGTAGTCTCATGTGATTAAAAAGAAAACTATCATTAAACTTAGGAAGTCTAGGAAGCCACCTAATCTTGCTTCTAACCTTGCTTCTAGGGGGGTCAAGAAGTCTATTGGAAAAAATGAAAAAGGCAAAAATGTTGTTAGTGATAGCTCTATAGTGGCTATAAGGTCGTCTAGACTCTTTGGTGGAAAGAACGAAGCTAAGGCCATGCCTCTAGTTAATGAAGGGAACATAGTATTATCCAATGAGGAAAAGGGCAATCTTTATGAGTTGTGTGCTTCCAAGGAAGATATTTTAGATTATGATGATAGTGATTTTGCAAAGGAACACAATGTGGAGCACTCCAAGACTTTGCCTTCGAAGGTTTCCCTTGAATCCTATAAGGGGGTGAAGAAGACCCCAAACAAAAGAGATAAACAACCAATGTGTCGCTCACAAAGTAAAAAGAAGAAAGTGGAAATCGACCCAGTTGATAAAACTAAAAAGATCAAAACAAAAATGTCAAGATCCCTATCACTAACCCCCAAGTGGATAATAACAAGATGGAGAGGGATGTGAACAAGAAATGTGGTGCTCCCTGTGCTATATGTTATATTAACGAAAAAAAGATTGTTATTCTTCAACAAGGGTTGATTGCAATGAAAGGGAAATTCAGAGAGTTGGGGGATTCTATGAGAAGTATGGTTAGTTTGAGCAAGGAAAGATGTAGAAAGTGAAGGATAGAGGTAAATCAAAGAAAGGGAAGAATATTGCAGAAGCTAGTGTTGATACCAATTCTCTGTATGCTAAGTTTTATCTGATGTTTGAAGAGAGGGAAATGGTATTTGTAAGCGCTAAAATGGTGCATGACCTTCCACGAGGACTCCATGATGACATGTAATTCCAATCACATACACAAAAGCTTCAATAATGATGTCCCCTCAATAGCACTCCTTTTGGTGACACGTGGCGATGGGTTTTTCCCTTGTTGATTCTTCAGTTTCCTAACCATTCTACTTTTCCCCTTTGTCAATTCTTCTATTTTTCATATTTTCTCCTTTCCTACATCTATAATTTTCACCTTTTCTTACTAATTCCACCATTTGACACCCCGTTCTTAAGGTCTCTAACCTTGGGAAGCCTTTAGATTGGCCTAACAAACCAAACCCAACTTTCAGTATCTGCCCAACTTTCCTCCTCTATGGATCTCCCCCTATTAATGACCAAAACTCTCTGTAAGATCCTGCTTGAAGTCATCCTACACCCCATTTCAATTGCCAGATCCCCATTTCAAACCCTGACTAACCTTACACAACGTTCACTTTCCACCCAGGTGTCACCTAGGGCAATCTTCCATGGTGAAAGGGGTGACACTGGGGCAATCCTTGTAGATTTCAAATGTGAGTTTTTCCTTCGATTTGAGTTAAAAAAGGCTCTATTTTTTCCTGGTTTGCATGTAATTTCGAGCTATTCTTAGAGGAGGTCATAATAGACTCAATCAACACTCCAAATCATGCAAATTTAGCGTAATATATTCTAGTTAACTCTCCTTCCTCTCATGCTAACTCCATTTCTTCTTATGTGATAAGATTTCAAGGCTAGTTCACTCTCCAATCTATTCAATCATCTATCCAATCAAGCAAGTTAACTCTCCAATCAAGGGAGTTAACTCCTCAATCTCCCCCACCCCTCATGTTCTCTCCTAAATTATAAATACCCCCCTCCTTCAAGCAATAGGGGAGGAAAAGTCATTGTTCAATCAATCTCTTGCTTTGTTTTTGCTCTCCCAATAGCATGCTTATGCTCACTGCAAGACTCGAGTACCTTTTTCTTATTGTTTTTGTTTTGCCAAAGCCTTAAAAGGCTTCACAGAGTTGTTATGCTCACCGTTTATCAATCCATAGTGCTCTTAGCTCTCAATTGGCTTCATTCAAATCTTTCAAAGCTCTTTCAATTGCTTCTCCATCCCACTTGCCACCAAGAGGACGACCCCGCTATTGTAGGAGGACAAGGAGGTTGCCATACACAAGGATTCCTGAGGTAGTGGAGGTTCACGCGTCTCATATTCCAAGTTTTTCATGCTTTTCAATAGTAATTAGATACTCAATCTTGCTCTTGGAATAGTAATCTTGTTATTGCAAATTCCATTATATGTTAATTTAGATTGTTAGATTAGCTTATTTTGAGTAGTTTAATTGCAATTTAGATTAGTTTTATTTCAAGTATTTCTTTTAAATTCTTAGAGTATCCCAAAACTGATCTTGAAAAATACAGAAAAATAGAGTAATTGCATTAGGTAATTTCATTCTAGCCTGCATTCATATTCCAATTCCTAGTTTAATTAGTTCATTTTATTTCAAAAACTGGCAAAAAAGAACAAAAGTTGGTTGCATACATTGTAGCTTGCATTTCATACAAAAAACCACAAAATACAAAAAATTAGAAAATACCCAAAAAAAGCAAAACAAGTTCACAAACCCTCGATTTCGTCACGATGTCAACACAAACTTAACACAAGTCAAAACACCTTGATTTCATCACAAGGTCAACCAACTCAACAAAATAACTAGAAAACCTTAGTTAACGTCACTAAGTCTAAAATCAACTCCAGGTCAACTCAAATTCATTATCTCAATTTAGGCATTCGAATGTTCCTTGGAATTAGAGGTGAGTGGGTGAGGGTGGTCCTCGAGGAGATTAAAGAGTTATACCCTAGGCCACAACTAGCACAACAAAACTGAGAAGAGAAAGACCACATGCTTAGGTTACTTCAACATAGGGAACAAATAGAACAATGTGTTCAAGCCATAGAAGAAAGACTACAACAAACAAGATGCATCAACGATTATAATAGACACCCATCAAGACACTGGAACACTAGAAACCCCAACAGAAGACAAATCACAAGTGACCCTTTGGGTCATGTCATTATCTCAACCATGACTACCATAGAAAGAATTAGGCAAATCCAAAACAACAATAGGTCCCTGATCAAGCCAACCGCTCTTCATGAGGTCATGCTCCTGAGCGAACAGTTGAGCACTCAATTTTTGCCCCCACTCGATTGGCTTATGCCAAGAGAGAGAGAGAGAGTGACTTGGAGGTCGCTAGAGGCAAGGAGAGGGTCCATATGCTGCATTAGAGTTGACTCATCCATGCTTGTGCATGTGTCATGTTTTGAAGGGTACATATTTTGGTGAACCCCAAGTGAAGGGCAAATAGGACTCCTAGGACAAGTTATTTACGTTTTGACTTCAAGAATTCATTCTTCATTGCTTTTGATCGATGATTTCACTTCACACGTCACTTCCATCATGATCACATTTACTTTCACATTCATTACCATTTTCACACTCATTTCATCCATCTTCTTCTTTAGCTTTCACTTTGTTCATTCCATTTATTCTGAGGTGTCTATGGCACTCCCGAATATGTTGGAACTAGAACTGCACCTACAGAATCTCCCTTCAATGGAACTTGAAACTCCATCTTTCGATAGGTACGTGCCTCCCAATCCAATGGAACCCATCTCAATTTTTTATGATTACGAAGATTCAAATTACGAAGGTGATAAAAGAGAACCTAGGCGTTCATTGACATTCAACAACCTTGCTTGGGAACAAAATTCAACTATTCAAACTAGAACATGAAGGGTACAAGCGAGTTCAAAAATCCATCTAGTAGACCAACCTTCTATAAGTAATCAAAATACCCATCTAGATGATGAGGTAAGATGCTTGGAGAAACATTTGCAAGAATCCAAAGATGCTCAAGAGGCTTTACAAATTGCTCTTCAAGAGGAACAATGAGAATACGTAGAAAACACATGAGGTGAAGCTCTGAGGAATGACGAGACACAAATAAGCGCAACACCTACAGGGCTTATTGCAACCCTAGTTCAAATAATTAGAACTCTCGAAGAGGAATGAACTATTCAAGACAAGAGAGTAAAGTCTCATGATAACAACAAAGTAGAGCAAGACTAGGGGGCATCTTAGAATCCCCCATACTTGAACTTCTACTCGTGAAATGGGAGTAATGACATTTTCCCCAATGGAAATCAAGTTATGCAAAATCAACAAAACATTCAAACAAATGACACTGCATCACTTAGATATCAAAATCCACCTATGGGGCTAATGTTATCAACCCCACAATCGCAAAGTTCTTTTATTGGAACATACCTCGAATATCTAAAAGAGCCACTTGACCACTCCATAAGAAACGTAATATTGCCACATCCCCTCCCTGAGTTGCCAAAGTTCAAGGGAGAAGGAGATCCAAATTCTCATATAAAACCTTACACTATAGTAGTAAGGGAACTCCTCCCTTGGGATGGAGTCATTGCTAAAATCTTTCCAAAAATGTTAGAAGGGATTGCCTTGGATTGGTACTATCACCTTCCCAAATCTTCTATTCACTCATTTGACAACTAATAGGAGAGTTTGTCATGGCTTTCGACATGAACAAACTCGTGAAGACAAGGATTCACGAGTTCCTAACCATGAAACAAGAATCAAGTGAGTCAGTGGCATGCTTCGTCACAAGGTGGAGACATGTGCTCTACTCTTCCACAAGTGCCCTAAATATGGATCATCATGAACTATGTGATCTCTTTCTACATGCCCTCAATAGGATATGCGATAAGTACAAAATTTGCCATGAAAATCATATGAAGAAGCTTTAGAAAGTGCTTTAAGGATCGATCAGGCTGCAATAGATAATGGGTGTAGAACTTATGGTGTGAATGGAAGACTAGTAGGATATAAAGGTTGAAACAACACCTCCACCATAAAGATACTCAAAAACAATAGATGGGGTAACAAACCAACCCCTGATCAAGAACAAGGTCAGATATGATTACAACGATAGGGATTACTATCCTCCTAATGTCAATGCGATTGATCAACCTCGAAATAATAACTTTTATCCCAGGGATAATCATCAAACATGGAATATAAATGACAATAGGTATGAATGCCCCTCTACGAGTACAACCAATTTGTTCCTTTCACAGGACTGGGAGGCATAGTATTGAGTCATGCAGAGAATACAATAGATTCATCGCTAGGCTACCAGAGGACCAACAACATTTTTTCATTGAAATATTCCTAAATCCACAAGAGGTCATGCCAAATAATAAAAAAGATTTAAGACATATGCAATCTCCCACGGCTCCACAGAATGCAAACATGAAGATCTTTCAAGATCCTTTTCCCTCTCATATAAACATTGAAATAAACAATCAGGATGCAACAACTAGTTCTACAAGAACAACTGAAACAAACATTCCCGTCTAGTTAGGACCAAAGGGAGAAATTAGGATGTTAGGACTGGTCGAGGTATTACATGATGAAGAGAACAAACTTAACAATGAACAAAAAGAATAAACTCATGAAGGAGTAGTGTCATCTGTGGAACCTATCCCTGCTCCAATTGGGCCTTATGAATTGATTGAGGATTTAAAGAGGACATACACTAACATAACATTCATCGATCTTCTTAGAAATTCTCCATCTCATCGTTTGACCCTTCTAAAGGCAATAAGATTAAGATACCTGGATCAAATTACTCCACCGCTTAGTGAATAAATAAACCAAATCAACTTTGATGTAGATCCACCCAATGCACCCAGGATTCTTCTTTGATCTAAAGCAAATGCCTTAAAAGGCGAATCTAACTAAGAAGGGGGATCCCACTCTTTATTTACAAGTATGTATCTATGATACCTGCATAAAAAGGACATTAATCGATGATGGGGTTATCGTGAATATAGTTTTGTTCTCCCTTCTAAAGAGAATGGGGCATGGACACACCAACATTACTATGTCCCATGATACTTTAAGAGGGTACGACAACCTAAAAGCTACTACAATAGGAAATATTACATTGCCTGTTTTGTTGGGATCGAAGATGATCCCTACCACCTTCTATGTCATTGACAAAGATACCAGATATAACTTGCTACTTGAAAGATCGTGGATTCACCGAATGAAGGTCGCGCCTTCTACATTATTTTAGAAAGTCAGATTCTTGCACTTCAGAAAAGTGTATGTTGCAAAAGGAGATCTAGAACCCTTTTTAAAATTGATTCAACCAAAAAGATAGGGATTCCAATAGATTATGAACTACCAACGAACAAGATTTCTGTCTCGGATCCCACACCTCAATTGATATAGATTAAGAGGATAGAAACGCCACTAAAACTGTCAACAATGCATAAGTGAGAACATTTGAAAAGGAAGAGTCGTCGAAACAAAAGGAAGTGGTACCCAAGGAAACAACAATAAAAATCATGGAGTGGTTGGAAAAAGAAGGACCATTACAATTCCCTCTAGAGATTCTTACTATCAACATGTCTCAAAAAGATGAACAAGCTAATAAGATTTTCCCAAGCATAGGAGAAAAAACGCATCAAACATAGTGGCTTGACTTTGAAACAAAAACATTGGATTTAATAAGAGTAGACCCACACGCCTTCTTAGATCTGGAGGAGGATCATTCTGAAAGTTATACTCCTTTAACACCACCAAGGGAAAGGACATCAAGCGAGGCACACGTGTCATGAACATGAGAAAAAAGTGATTCATACACGTCACTCTCACCTTATGAGGATTCTTACACACCACTAATTCCACCCATGGAAGTAAAAGCACAAGATCAAGAAAAAGTAAACTCGATAGATAATGAAACAACGAATATTCCTGAAAGCTTACCAAGAGCCTTTATTTCTCCTCAAAACCTTAAACAACCCTCTACCTCGACTTCTGTACAATCCAACGATGTAGACAAATGGCAAGTACACTTAGTGCAAATAGAGATGGTATAAAGACTCCCAAATGAAGACAAGGTGAGTGAAGGAGAATTCCAAAAGGAACGTAAGATGTGAGTGACCATAGGAACTAAGGATCCTATCATTTTTGAATTGCCTGAGAGATATGTAGGATATTCGATAGATATACGGTTGGAACCAAATGGAAAGACAAGCATAAGCTTTGTTTCTCTAAATGAACAAAGAGAGCCGCAAACTCCCTTTGAATTGTTCCAATTCTTACAGAGTAGTCAACAACATCCTGAGGTAAAGATATACATGCAAGACGAGTTTGACTTACTTGTTGAGCTTTTCAGTTGCGATGGAGTCTTGTATTGGACCCCCTCACATCAACAAGAATTTCAGGCCCTATTACACATCACATTAATAGGGGTAGTCCCTTAAACAATTAAACCATGCTAAAGTCAACATGCAGGACCCTATAAAATAGGAGAACTTGTTCTCCGAAAGGGGAGTACTAAGAACAAAAAACATAGGAAAAAGATGAAATTTCATGAACACTGGAAAGGTCTATACATGGTCAAAGAAGATGTTGAAAACGACACTTATCTTTTGTGCACGATAGAAGGCAATGAATTTGGTGAGACAGTCAATGCCTTTCACCTTAAGAAATATTACGTCTGAATTTTTAAAAAAAATTATCATAAAACATAAAAACACCAAAAAATCAAATATTAAAAAAAATTCAAAATCAAAAATCAAAATCAAATCTTTCATGCATTTCTATTTCATTCTGTTTAATCCTGCATCCTTGTGAGTGACACACTCTTGTTAGATTTTTGTCTCTGTAAGGAGTTTAAAATTACTTAGGTATAGGTAGATTACCATATCTTTCGACATCCTTGATATTCACAATTGTCAGTTATCATTGCCTTATTCGCACACCCTAAGGATTCAAATCGAATCCTAGCTTTTAGCTCTATAATGATCCCAGTCTTAGCAATCCATGTTGTTAAGTCTAAGAAAAGTCAATTTTCAAACCTACAATACTCAATAGAATCTTTAAAGTAGACCTCCCCCATATCTTCTTAGTAGAAGGGAAGTCCGACAAGATAGTGAAAACTTTTGGTGGCGCTCAGCCCCTTATCTCTCCTGGCCAAAAAAGTCAAGAAGATCATAACTTTGAAGGAAGCAATCTAAAATATGAGTGAATAAAAAAATGAGTGATCAAGAAAAAAAATAAGAGTGTGAGAGAAAAATTGAGATTATAAGCTCCAAAGTAGCTAAATGTCTAGAGCATCAATAAAGTTTCAAAGCATCCCATCCAAAAAGCATAAAAAATGTCAAAAAAGTGAGAGAGAGAGAGAGAGATGATCGTCCATACTCTTGAGTGGAGATAAATCTAAGCTTGAAGCTACGAGGATGGCAATCTAATAGAGAAAGTAAGGTACTAAGCACACACACACACCAACTGAGAAATACTAGGAGTCTAGCTATCTTTAGAGCCATCTTTTACTCTGAAGCCTTTCCTTTACCCCAGGTCTATTTTGTTGGCCATCTTTGATCTAAGTCTAGTGAGTGCTAATAAAATTTGTTGCTTGTCTGAGTTGAAAACTTAACAATATGTTTTTTCTAGACAAGGATCAATGTTCAACCTTTAACAAAGCCTAAAATTCAGAAACATTCCATGTCCCATCCCGTCCCAACTTGATTCCTAATTCCTATTTCAAAAAGTTAAATAAATCTCTTATACCAAGATAATTTGCAATCCCTTGAAGCAAAAATCCTACTTAAGAGCAGTCACATTGTTTGTTCCATCATGCATTGATCATACCAAAAACTAGAAAAATGAAAAGTAATAAGTCTATGTCATAACTCGTGGCATTCCATAAGTTTAAAGTGTGTTGCATTTCTGCTTGTTTCCCTACATTTCATTCATTGCATTGCATCCATATATATTCAAAAAAAGACCAAAAAATATCATAATCATTTGCATTCATGTAAATTCCTAGAGATCATAATCAGAAAGGTTCTAAACCATCTGTTAGGCCTCAAAAGTGCAGGTCGTTAACCCTAAGAGGTTGCCAGGCTCTCTTGACGTTTTTGGCTAACTGACACAGGGTAGATATGGCTAAACCCCCGTCACTTCAGGCTCTGCTAGACCTAGGCGGGTAAACCTCTAATTAATAAAGCAGATAAAGAGATGATCACTACTTTGATCAGAATTAATCTAACTATTGATAATGGCACAAATTATAAAACATATGAAAAGACAACAAGTTAATTCTAAATGATCTAAATTGTAATGCTAAAATGATAATGCAATCTAATTAAGTAAATCTAAAGTAAATTTGTATAAGTGATAATGAAAACACTAGACCAGTGCCTTATTGAATATAGAGTCAGTATGATCATGAAATAAATGACTGTTTGTTTGGTAAAAACTTGAACTATCTGGCATGAAAGAATAGGTATGTAACTTGTACAACCCTGCAAGGAAATAGTTAATATTCCATAATTATATATATCCAATTTATGAAATCAAATTACCTGCATTCATCTAAAAGGATTTAATCCCTCTTTGAAGGAACCTATCAGAATAATACTGCAATTGTAACAGATTTATCAAAAAACTGGAGACAAAATACAAACCCTAACTATATGACTCTTCTTACAGATCCATGACAATGTCTTCATAGTTACTATGACAGATTTAAAGGATTTAATTCTGAAAACAGAAACCAGTTAATCTTATCACACTATAATAACAAATGTGTATAGACAACTTGAAGATATACTTGATAACTCAAATTGAATAACAGAGAAAACTTTGAAAGGAGACAGTCATATAATTGAATAAATTAAACAAATAGTTGATACCGAAATCTGCAGTTACTGCTTCATGTTCACAGACTTGACTTCATCAGAGAATGCTTGCACATGGTCTACCAAAAATAAAATATATTAAAAGTGAACTAGCATTGCTGTTCAAATCTTATATATAGTATCCCCTGTTCTATTCTGTAATCTCTCCCTATTCTCTATATCTTTTTATTCTGGTCTTGGTCATCTCTTATAAAGAGAGGCATACAAGCTTCAGACCAGTTACAATAGTTGTGACGGTTGATAACTGAACAACAGTATTTGTCTTAATAAAACAGATTTAGGAAAATTAATACTCGCCTTTAATCATCAAATGGATAACCATTTCAGGGTCAAACAAAGATCTTTAACTGTAGTTCTACTTAATATCCTTCGAGGGTTTCTTTATTATTCCTAAAAAGACCAGATAAAATACAAATTAATTTCTGATCAAATAATCAAAACAAATTTATTTAAACATATGTATTTACTTAAGTAATTACTTCCCTTATCGATATTTTATTCAGCTCCTCAAGATCCTTTCATGGGTGTTTATATAACTTGATCCCTGCTGTGTATATCCTACAAAAAACCCATATTTCAACTGTCAGAAGAATATCTTAACCATTCGGATTTTAATGTCGTTTTAGGGTTTCTGTGTTTTGTATCGGCAAGACTTTCACAACATGTCCCCGACATCGTTGTGACTATCATGTCGACGAGACTCGCAGGCTTTGTTCCAACTTATTCGACTTCGCCAATACAAAATTTTTTCTATATTGAACTCCTTTTGACATCCGGCTTGTATCTTTGCTTGTATATTTAGAATGTATCTTCGCTTGTATATTGGCTTGTATATCGAAGATATACATTGTTATTATACAAGCCCAATGTGCAAGCGACGGGACCCACTACTTGTCTCCAACCTTCATATACAATGCCCGATACATACAAATTCAATTGTATCTTCCTTTCGGACTTCTTATTTTATAAATCAAAGTATGTAGCCCCTTTCGATTTTTGACTTGTATATGCATCCTCTGATATACTTTAAGTCCTGATGCATCCTTTTAACCAAATTTCACTCTTTCCTGGATTCTGCATTATACGTACACAACAATGTATTTATCCGAAACATACAACAATAAAACTGTATTTCATAACATTTCAGTTCCGCGCTATGCATATCGCCTTATATGTACTGCAATGTATGTATACCGTAACATACATACAAAGACTTAACGTTAATTCATAATTATTTTAGTTCCAGGCAATGTATATCGTGTTGTATGTACCGCGTTGTATGTTGCGTTATGCCAAACATACAAAAATAACATACAAGAAACGGACCCGACAGAAAATGCATTTCAACTTTTAACCTCGTTGGTTCCACCTTGTATGTAACCATAAAACGTTAGCCAAATGCATACAAGTAAACAATGCATCAAACCGATGACTCCTTTATGCGACCATACCACAACCCGATATACAAGGGACTTTGCATATGCATCATACAATGACACAACATACAAACCAATTTGTATATGAGATACTTTGTATATACAAACATACAAACCCATACCACAATGCATTTACCAAAAACACACATAACTTGCAAAATATAGGAAATTTTAAGATGGTTCAAAAAGCAACCCCTATTCATTTTCGACAAGAAATTCACCCATATTTAGCTCTGGTACTTAATGCCATTTTTCCTTTATTTTCAACAAGGTTTGTAACTTTTCACTTCCTTGTTTACGGTTCATCTTTAATGAGCACTTCAACCATGTTATATTAAGTCTTTAGGAATTAGAATAGATCAAATCCAAATATTTCTATCAACTCAATTGTTAATTTATACTTGAAAACAACTGTGGATCTTTCCATATATGCTCACATACTGAAATCTTTGGATGATTGAAACTTAATATTTGCCAAAAAGTAGCTTGGGAATTTCAGTCCCAACAGTGGCTCTTTCTGGGGATGTATGCCCCTTGTGGCCATAGCAAGATCCCAGATTACTGGAGGAGTAGACCAATGCCTTCTTCATTTGACAATGGGTGAACTATGAAGGGTGAAGATACTGGGTTATTGCTTCATGAAAAATTTTTATTTCCTGATAAGAGAGCTCTTTAAGCAAGTTATTTAACTCTTCTAAACTACCGTGCATGGAAAAGACCATTTAGAGAGTTTAACCAAAATTGTCCATGCACTAGAAATTCTTTTCTCTCAGGTTCTTTTTAAAAGAAAAAATGTTTCAAAAATTGCCCATGTACTGGTAGTTCTTGCTTCTCACCAGACATGTTCTGTACATAATATGAATCTTCCCCTGCCTTACCATTGATGACAAAAGGTCCAATCCACAGGGCATCAAATTTTCCATGCTTCCCCTTTTCTTGATTTCTGGCATTCCAAATAAGCACTGTGTCACCTACCTCAAATTTTCTAAATGTTGCTTTTTTGTCATATAGGTACTTCATCTGCATTAGCATTTTTTTATTCTGTTGTATCACCTATTCCCTCATTTCGTTTAATTCCATTAGTTGTTCTAGCCTTTCCTCCATCGGTTCTAAGACATCCCCATCCTCTTAGAGGATAAACTTACACACTGGCAATAGGTTGTGTATTGGGAGTCTGGCATGAGTTCCATATACTAACTCAAATGGTGATTTGCCAATGGCTTTCTTCACCGTGATTCTATCAGCCCATAATGCCAATCTCAACTTAGAATCCCAAGCTTTCTTGTTGTTATCCAACATTCTTTTTATAATCTTCAAGATACTTTTATTACTAGACTCAGCTTGCCCATTTCCTTGTGGGTGGTAGGGAGAAGAGTATGAGATCATAATGCCATAAGATTTACAAAAAAATTTAAACTCATCTGATCTAAAACACATCCCATTGTCAATTATAAGCCTCAAAGGTACCCCAAATCTAGTTAAAATGTTTTCCAATAGGAAGTTGATCACAACCTCGCTGGTTGTTTGTTTAGTGGGCACTGCTTCTACCCATTTCATGAAATAATCGGTGGCTACTAATATCCATTTATGACCACCACTTGATTTCTCCATAATTTCTCCTATAAAGTCAATTCCCCATTGGTGAAACGGGGCATCAACTTGCATAGGTCTCAAGGGTAATGCCCCTTGATATTTTAGCTTTCCTGAGAATCTTTGACAGGCCTCACACTTCCTAGTAAAACTATAGGCATCATTGAAAATGTTGGGCTAATAGTATCCAGCCCTTAATATCTTGTGTGCTGTGGTTTTAGCTGAGAAATGGCCACCACAGACTCCCTGATGCATCTCTTTTAAAGTAGATTTTGCTTGCTCTTCATCTAAATAGAATAATAAGATACCATCTTTGTTTTTCCAATAAAGATCTCCCTCTATAAGCACATATTTTGAAGCATGTAATTTTAGAGTTCTTTTCTTATTATCATCAAATCCGTTAGGGCATTTCATATGCTTGAGGTAATACACTATGTCAGTGTACCAAGGAGTTTTCTCAATACTTATTACCATGTCCTCTTCATTTTCAATATTACATACTTGGGCAGCCTCAAGATTTGTTTCATTCATCAGTTTTGCTAACCCTTGTCCCCTTACTAGTTTTATGATTTGAATTTCTATATCAAATTCCTGAAGTCGATTTATCCACCTCCATCTCTTCCCAGTTACTTCACTCTGCATGAACACATCTTTGACTACTGCATTTGGTACATAGGCTATCACCTTAGCCCCAACCAAGTGAGGTCTAAATGCCTTGATAGCTTTCACCAATGCATAAGCTTGTTTTTCTGTGATATCATAGTTAAGTTCTGCATGTTGGAGTGATTTACTGAAAAAAGAAACAGGCTGCTCATAACCCTCATTATTCTTTTGTAACATAACTGCTGCTACTGTATGAAAAGATGCAAAGGAAAAGATCTGGAAAGGTTTACTAAAATTGGGAGACTTTAGTACTGAAGCTTCTTTAATTGCTCTTTTTATGGATGCAAAGGCTTCTATGCATTCATCTGTCCAATTAACCTTTGCATTTTTCTTAAACATTCTAGATATAGGGTTAATTATTTCTGCAAAGTTCGGTATAAATTTTCTCACAAAGTTTATTTGTCCAAAGAACGATTGTATAGCCTTGACTGTCTTTGGGATAGGAACTTTGTCTACTGCCTCTAGTCTCTCGGGATCAATCCTAACTCCATCTTTGAATACTATGTGCCCAAGTAATTTCCCTTATGTGACTGCAAATTTGCATTTTTTGGGGTTCAAGGAAACACCATATTCTAATGCTCTGATAAATATCCTCTCAAGGTGATTCACATGATCCTCAGCCTTTTTCGAGTATGCAGTAAGGTCATCCTGATATACAACCATGATATCATTTATTAGACCTGAAAAAGCAATGTCCATTGCTCGTTGGAATGTGGCTCCAGCATTTGTAAGGCCAAATGGCATTCTTACGTATACATAAGTTCCCCATGGGGTTGTAAAGATTGCTTTGTTTTGTTTAGATTCTTTAACCTTTACTTGGTTGTATTCGGAGAACCCATCCATCATGGATAATAACTCACAACCAGTAACTCTCTGTAGTAAAGTTTCCATATTGGGTAATGGATAATTATCTTTGAAGGAAGAAATATTTAAATTTCTAAAATTGACACAAAGTATAATATCTCCATTCTTCTTCCTAACAGGAACTAAATTCAAGACTTAGGATGAATGCCTAATAGGTTTAATTATGCTAGCTTCCCTGGGTTTTATAAGTTCCTCGTGCATTTTAGGTTCTAACACAGGGTTGATGGGTCTTTGTTTTTGTCTATAGGGCTTAGCATCATATTTAAGTGGAATTTCGTGTTGGAACAAATCTTCCCTATATGCTTGGAGATCATCATAAGACCATGCAAATACATGTTTATATTTTCTCAATAATGTAATTAACATGCTTTTGATTGTAGGGGTTATTTTCTTTCCAATGTAGACCTTTTTAGGTGACAATTCAGTTCCCAAATTTATTTCTTCCACATCATCCTCCTTTATTGTTACTTCTTTGGTAATGGATCGATCATTGGCATCAAAAACTCTTTCCAACGCTACTAAGCCCTTTGGGATTTTATTTGTCTTAAGCTGGACAATTTATTTCCCAAATAAAGTCTCTTTACCATCATTCTCCTCAACAAACGCATTAAGATCAATCTCTTGATTCTCATACTGATCTATACAGTGCAAAAATTTGAGTAAATCAACGTCACTATCAAAAACCTGCCAGTTATATATGTTGTCTGGGATAGTTGGTCTAGTTTTGAGCTCAACTTTTGAAATACCTGTCAAGGTAATGTCATCCCTCTTCAAAGCTATATTTGCAAGGAAGTCAGCCATTATATTTTTTGACCTATCTATCCAACTTATTGAAAAAGCATCAAACAATTCTATATCATCCAGGACTACATTTCTGTATTGTTTCAGTCTTTTGTTTTTTGAAAAATATTTACCTTTGACTTGTGAAATAATCAATTCAGAATCTCCATACACTGCTAACAATTTGATTTTGTGTTATCTAGCAATGTTTAGCCCAATTAAAAGTGCTTCACATTCAACTATGTTATTTGTGCACTCAAAATTCAGAGAAAAGGAATATTTTAATGTTTTTCCTAACGGTGATATAAACAACACCCCAACTCCATTTCCTGCCTTACTACATGCGCCATCGAAATACATGGTCCATACTTCATTTTCATCAATTTTGGCTTCGTAGTAAATTGGGTCTGTATTATGCAATTTAGACTGTTCTTCCACCCTGAATGTACTGAAGTCTGTGTCACAGAAACAAATCATTTGATTTGGATTAATCTTCTCTATAATGTCTTCATACCTTGGCTCCCTATAGAGTTTAACTGCCTATGTTCCCATTGGGATAGTAGCATAAGATAAATCTAATTGCACACTTCCCCCTACCATGGCAGTCCATTGTCTAGATAACAACATTCCATAGTTAGGTGGGATATCTACCACAGTGATGTCAATTTTATAAAAGGCTTCAGGATGAGATGCTAATTTTATCTCAACATCTTTCATGATTCCAACAACAGGGATAGATCTATTAGCCATTGTATAACATTTACCGAATGTAGTGTCCACCCACATTCCTAACTCTTTCATAACAGCCATGGGCATTATGTTTACTGCTGCTCCTGAATCAAGCATACAATTCCTGACTAATTTGTTGTTTATCAGCAAGGTAATATAGAATGGATCTATTTGAGATGGATTTTTCATTAATGTTTCACCCAGGTATACCTCAGGTATTTTGATAGATTCTTGTTGCGTATTTATTTTAGGACTATGTTGTTCGGGTCTTTTGTCTGATACATTTGATATCATCTTTACCACTATGTTTTTATATTTTTCCACCTTCATCATTTCTAGAAGTGGCATAGATACTTTCATTTGAGAAATAACTTGAGCAATATCAAATGAGGGATTTATGTTTAGTTCCAACCCATCAACTTTTGTTAGCTTCTTTTCCTCAGTTTTTGTGTTGTCCTTCTTTTTGTTCGATGTGTCAACAGGAGGTATATCATGAGTTGTTTTCTTAGCTTTACTTTTATCATTTTTATTGGAAGTCTGATTTTTTATAAATATACTTCTGGGAGTTCCTTGTTTAGCATTTATTGTTCTATTTCTTAGATTATAGCTATTTTTGGCTTGTGCTACCGCAACTAATGTTAAGGCTCTTTTGTCTTCCTCAGAGGGTTTTTGCCAATTGTAACTTTGTGTTGCATTGAGGTCATATCCACAATTTCCTAAGTCTTCTTCATGGTCGGAAAATACTTCTTGTTCTCCTATGTTCACATTATATTTTTGTGCTCCTACATCATATTCATACCCTACTTCCTCACCGGACAAATAATCCTCTTCAACAGTGAAAGGTGTGATACCCAACATATTTATAGTGTGATGATCCATCTTAGGGTTATAAGATGCCTCATCTTTTTGTATTGATTGTGCTACCACACAATAATCAGGAGAGTGTGGTAAATTACAGGGCATACACCATGGACCATTTTCTATCACATGGACTCCACTTTTCTTCAAAGAGTCGGGAGTGTCTTTTCAATAGTTATGTCTCTTGTTAGTATCCACGGGCTTTCCATCTTTCCAGTTCGTATGATATGGCATATCATGGAGTCTTGGTCTTTTGTTCTTATGTGAATATTCTTGCTTGTTTGCAGGAGGATTAGGATTTTGAGGAACTCTTATATTATCTCTTTTTCTGATCATCCCAGCAGCCTTTTTATTGTTTTCAATAGTGAGAGCCATTTTTTGTACTTCTGCCAAGGTTCTAGGACTTTTGCCCCTAAGTTCATAACCTGTCTTCGGGTCAAATGCTTTCAAATATATGCTAAGGGCTGCTTGGTTGTTCAATTTGGATTCTTGTGGGACCTTGTTATACAGTTTAGTGAATCTCAAATTAAAATCATACACCTGTTCATTTTGATGCTTTTGAATAGTTATTAGTTCATGAAGAGCAAATTTTGGGGCACATTGATTTCCAAATTGTTCTAAAAATTGATCATGGAAGTCTGTCAAGGAATATATTGAAGCGTCTAGTAAGCTATTTACCCAGTCTCTTGCTTCATTAGTAAGAGATATCATAAACAGTTTCATTTTTATATCTTCATATTCGTTACCAATGTCCTGTATAAAAGCATTGAATCGTTTGATATGTTCTTCAGCAATCAATTCACTGCTTCTTGTAAACTTAGGCACATTGTTCCTCCAACTATTATCCATGGGAAAAGGATATAGCTGATATCCAGTCAAATCAAATTATCTGGCCATACTCGTAGGATTGGGAGGTGGTATATTTGGGTATGGCAGATAATATTGGTATCCAAATGGAGGTTGTGGATACATATTGGGTTGGGCATATTGCTGATGATACATATTCTGTTGTGGGGGAGGTTGCTGATATTGATTGTTATGTCTATGCCCTGGCGGTGGATGTTGTTGGTGAACATTCCCAGTATTTGCAGGTGGAGGTTTATTGTATGTAGTGTGGGGTGCCATGTTTACATTTTGATGGTGAGGTGGAATATGGTGATGACCAGGTGGTGGATAAGGATTAGCTATATGCTGAGATAGGTTGTGTGCATTGGATGGTCTTAGATTTTGCGGTGGAATATTTTGTTGGGCATGGCTAACATGTGGCGTTGCTGAAGTATGTGAACTACTTGCATTTTGATGTAACCCCATTTGATTACTTATTTGAACATGTCCACCCTGCCTATGGGGAGGCACATACTTTGAACTGGTTACATTAGTTCTAGATCTTATTTGTTTTAGCTCTTGTTTCATCATTTCTTCTTCTTCTTTCAATCTAGCCAACTCAATTTCTTCCTATAATCTAAGTACCTCTTGCTGCATCTGATCCTTAGTTCTCATGTCTTCTGGCTGACAATTAAGGATTTTTGTGGATGTTACCTGATCTATTAATTCATCTTAAGCTTCTTCACCCTATTGCAGTGACGCTTGGTAGTCATGTTCTACTTGATTTTGGTCTATCTCTCTCATAATCTGAGCTTAATGTTGAAGTTGTTCTTGAAGGGAAGTTCTGTACCATCAGATTTGTCATGATCGGGATGAGTATACTGCTTGTTGGGTTGGAATTCATTTCATTCATGCAAGGGAGTGAAGCTGTTATGAGTTGTTATTGGTTGTTCTGAGGTATTCTCTGGAGAAATTTGGTTATTAGTACTACGAGATTGACTTGATATCCTAGTTTTCTTAGTAGGAGCCCTTAAAGGTGGGGATGATTGCAGTTTTTTACCATCAGCTTTAGATCTCCAACCATCCATTATGACACTTTTATCAGAAAACTGATTTGAGTTTTGTGTAGAGTCGCCACCTCTATTTAGAGGACTAATCAATCTTTTGGGTTTTTCCTTCCACCAGCAGAGTTATAACTTTTAATTATCTGACTCTAATAACATGGTCTACCACCAGGTTTCTCTATGTTTTATCCCCAGTGGAGTCGCCAATTCTGTTAGGTCTAAAAAATGCAGGTCGTTAACCCTAAGAGGTTGCCAGGCTCTCTTGACGTTTTTGGCTAACTGACATAGGGTAGATATGGCTAAACCCCCTTCACTTCAGGCTCTGCCAGACCTAGGCAGGTAAACCTCTAATTAATAAAGCAGATAAAGAGATGATCACTACTTTGATCAGAATTAATCTAACTATTGATAATGGCACAAATTATAAAACAGATGAAAAGACAGCAAGTTAATTCTAAATGATCTAAATTGTAATGCTAAAATGATAATGCAATCTAATTAAGTAAATCTAAAGTGAATTTGTATAAGTGATAATGAAAACACTAGACCAGTGCCTTATTGAATATAGAGTCAGTATGATCATGAAATAAATGACTGTTTGTTTGGTAAAAACTCAAACTATCTAGCATGAAAGAATAGGTATGTAACTTGTACAACCCTGCAAGAAATAGTTAATATTCCATACTTATATATATCCAATTTATGAAATCAAATTACCTGCATTCATCTAAAAGGATTTAATCCCTCTTTGAAGGAACCTATCAGAATAATACTGCAATTGTAACAGATTTATCAAAAAATTGGAGACAGAATACAAACCCTAACTATATGACTCTTCTTACAGATCCATGACAATGTCTTCATAGTTACTATGACAGATTTAAAGGATTTAATTCTGAAAATAGAAACCAGTTAATCTTATCACACTATAACAACAAATGTGTATAGACAACTTGAAGATATACTTGATAACTCAAATTGAATAACAAAGAAAACTTTGAAAGGAGATAGTCATCTAATTGAATAAATTAAACAAATAGTTGATACCGAAATCTGCAGTTACTGCTTCATGTTCACAGACTTGACTTCATCAGAGAATGCTTGCACGTGGTCTACCAGAAATAAAATATATTAAAAGTGAACTAGCATTGCTGTTCAAATCTAATCTATAGTATCCCCTGTTCTATTCTGTAATCTCTCCCTATTCTCTATATCTTTTTATTCTAGTCTTTTTTCAGCTCTTATAAAGAGAGGCATACAAGCTTCAGACTAGTTACAATAGTTGTGACGGTTGATAACCGAACAACAGTATTTGTCTTAATAAAATAGATTTAGGAAAATTAATACTCACCTTTAATCATCAAATGGATAACCATTTCAAGGTCAAAAAAAGATCTTAACTGTAGTTCTGCTTAATATCCTTCGAGGGTTTCTTTATTATTCCTAAAAAGACCAGATAAAACACAAATTAATTTATGATCAAATAATCAAAACAAATTTATTTAAACATATGTATTTACTTAAGTAATTACTTCCCTTATCGATATTTTATTCAGATCCTCAAGATCCTTTCGTGGGTGTTTATATAACTTGATCCCCACTGTGTATAACCTGTAAAAAACCCATATTTCAACTATTAGAAGAATATCTTAACCATTCGGATTTTAATGTCGTTTTAGAGTTTATGTGTTTTGTATTGGCAAGACTTTCACAACATGTCCCTGACATCATTGTGACTATCGTGTCGGCAAGACTCGCAGGCTTTGTTCTGACTTATTCGGCTTCGCCGATACAAAGATTTTTCTATATTGAACTCCTTTTGACATCCGGCTTGTATCTTTAGAATGTATCTTTGCTTGTATATTTAGAATGTATCTTCACTTATATATTGGCTTGTATATCGAAGATATACATTGTTATTATACAAGCCCAATGTGCAAACGGCGGGACCCACTGCTTGTATCCAACCTTCATATACAATGCCCGATACATACAAATTCAATTGTATCTTCCTTTCGGACTTCTTATTTTATAAATCGCAGTATGTAGCCCCTTTTGATTTCTGACTTGTATATGCATCCTCCGATATACTTTAAGTCCTGATGGATCCTTTTAACCAAATTTCAATCTTTCCTAGATTCTGCATTGTACGTACGCAACAATGTATGTATCTGAAACATACAACAATAAAACCGTATTTCATAACATTTCAGTTCTGTGCTATGCATATCACCTTGTATGTACCGCAATGTATGTATATCGTAACATACATATAAAGCACAAACATACAAAGACTTAACGTTAATTCATAATTGTTTTGGTTATGGGCAATGTATATCGTGTTGTATGTATCGCGTTATTTGTTGTGTTCTGCCAAACATACAAACATAACATACAAGCAATGGACCCGACAGAAAATACATTTCAACTTTTAACCTCGTCGGGTCCACCTTGTATGTAACAATAAAACATTAGCCAAATGCATACAAGTAAACAATGCATCAACTCGATGACTCCTTTATGTGACCATACCACGACCTGATATACAAGGGACTTTGCATATGCATCATACAATGACACAACATACAAACCAATTTGTATATGAGAGACTTTGTATATACAAACGACTTTGTATATACAAACATACAAACCTATACCACAATGCATTTTACCTAAAAACACACATAACTTGCAAAATACAGAGAATTTTAAGATGGTTCAAAAAGCAACCCCTATTCATTTTCGACAAGGAATTCACCCATATTTAGCTCTGGTACTTAATGCCATTTTTCCTTTATTTTCAACAAGGTTTGTAACTTTTCACTTCCTTGTTTACGGTTCATCCTTAATGAGCACTTCAACCATGTTATATTAAGTCTTAGGAATCAGAATAGATCAAATCCAAATATTTCTATCAACTCAATTGTTAATTTCTACTTGAAAACAACTATGGATCTTTCCATATATGCCCACATACTAAAATCTTTAGATGATTGAAACTTAATATTTGCCAAAAAGCAGCTTGGGAATTTCAGTCCCAACACCATCAATAAGCACAAAAGATAAAGGTAGTCATGATCATAAAGAAAGTTTCAAGAGTGCTAGTACAAAGTTGATATAGAGAAAAGAGTAGAGCCAAGTACAAATGCTCTAGGTCTCCCCATGCAAGGGGGCAAGATATAATTAAGCAAAATATAGATAAACCTCAAGGATGATTTTGACTAGTAGAGCCACCGGGGCTCCGATCCCAATCCCTCATATGACTAGTAGCATTAGAACCTCTATGGGTTCTGTGAGAAAAAGAAGGAACTTTTCTAGGAGCATGAAAAGGACTTTTGTCAACTCAAGAAGCGTATCTGCAAATTCCAAGACTCACTATCTCCTGAAGAACAAAAATCTTGACCTTAAGTTCCCTAACCTCAATACGTAAAGAAGTGATATCCTGGCTGGCATAGTATGTAGGTGCAAGAATATCTATGTGATGACCAGCCCGAGAAGGAAGACAAGCATCGACAAGTAGAGACTTGCGAGAATGACCCATGACTGAAACTAAAATATCCAAGCTCAGATCATGAAATAGTTCCCTCCATCCTATAGTAGTGCCTAAAGAGAAGAAAGAAGAGAAGAGAGAGTTAATCAAACGATCCAAGTATGCAAAAATGACAAAAATAAGGAACAAAGAAAGAGGCACTCACAAGCATCACCTCTTCCCAAGAGGGGTCATCTAATGCGTGATCACAAGCAAGAGGTGTGGCAGCTTCCTCGTCAAGAGGAACCTCTCTATCCTCTCTCTCACTGACCTCATCGAACATCCTCTCCCTTTGGATCATAGTCAGAATCAGTAGAGTCAGAATTGTCAAGAGCAATCAATTTGTGAGGAGTAGACCCTCTCCTCCCCCTACGAGTAGAACCAGAACCATGAGGTGCACGAACTGGCCTAGTGATCAAGACACCAAGGGTCAAAGGAGTCCATATGCTCATACCCTACTCGGAGTCTCTCATCTCCTGAGTAGTATGGTAATAAGTAGGAATTGGGGGAAAGTCCTCTAGAAAGTCATCACCAAAATGATGTAGGACTCTCTCGATGTGGTGAAGCTCCACATGACCGTTTTGATCCAAACGCTGAACTACACCCCTACAAAATGCTCTGATCTGTGTGTCATCAAGCCATGCACCCTCCATCATGCTAAAATTTCATAAAAACAAGAAAATTCTACCCGATTTCAACAAACAAAAGCACATTCATGCTCTAAACGACAAAACAAACATAATGTAACAAGAAAAATTGACAAAAATGAAATCATTACAAGAAAATTGACAAAATATAAACTAGGGTTTTGAAGGTAGAAAATCACACTATTCATACTCAATTCTCAATAGAAGAAGGATTCATCGCCATTGTTGCCATCACCATGACAAAATCTCTCCAACGACCGTTTGCAGGCATGATTCTGTCAATAATCAATCCCTTTTCACAAATTTCTTTACTCCTCTTATCTCTTCTAGCTTAGATTTTAATTATGCATTTAGGAGTAGTTTATTACTTGTGTAGTGTTTTTGTGCCTCATTTTATGTGCTTGCATCCTTACAAGTTACCGATGGCAAAATAGATAATTAGTCAAACTTGCGACTCAACTCATGGTATGTTGGTTCATTTTCAATTTCATTGTTATGTTAATATCTCAAATGTCTAATTGATGCGAGTCTTTGCAGGTACAATTGCAACAAATCGACGGCATGACCTAAGACCTATTTTAGGAATGATACCTACCTTTCATGTAGACTACCATCCTTGAGGGGCCAAATATGTAAGCACTAAAATGATGCATTAGATTCCACGAGAACCCCGTGATGCCATGTAATCTCAATCACGTACATAGAAGCGTGAATAATGACATCCCCTCAGTAACACTCCTTTTGAAGACACGAGGCAATGGGTTTTTCCCTTGTTGATTCTTCAATTTTCTAACCATTCTAGTTTCCCCCTTTGTCGGTTCTTCTGTTTGTCACATTTTCCCCCTTTCCTACATGTCTAATTTTCACCTTTTCTTACTAATTCCACCTTTTGACACCCCGTTCTTAAGGTCTCTAACCCTAGGAAGCCTTTAGATGGCCTAACAGACCAAACCCAACTTTCAGTTTCTACCCAATTTTCCTCCTCTATGGATCTCCCCTTGTTAATGACCAAAACTCCCTAGCAGATCCTGCTCGAAGTCATCCTACACCCTGTTTTAGTTGCTAGATCTCTGTTTCAAACCTTATCTAAGCATACACAACCTTCACTTTCCACCCAGGTGTCACCTTTGTGGGTCGCCCAGGGTGACCCTTGTGCATTTCAAACGTAAGTTTCTCCTTCAATTTGAGTCCAAAAAGGCTCTGTTTCTGCCCAGTTTGCATGTAATTTCAAGCTATTCTTAGAGGAGGCCATAATTGAATCAATCAACACTCATAATCAGGCAAATTTAGCATAATCTATTCTAGTTAACTCTCCTTCCTCTCACGCTAACTCCATTTCTTCTTCTGTGATAAACTTTCAAGGCTAGTTCACTCTCCAATCTATTCAGTCATCTATCAAATCAAGAAAGTTAACTCTCCAATCAAGGGAGTTTTAACTCCTTAATTACCCCCACCCCTCATGTGCTCTCATAACCTATAAATACCCCCCTCCTCCAAGCAACAGGGGAGGCAAATTTATTGTTGCAATCAATCTCTTGCTTAGTTTTTGCTCTCCCATTAGCATGCTTATGCTCACTGCAGGACTTGAGTGCCTTTTGCTTATTGTATTTGTTTTGCCAAAGCATTCAAAGGCTTCATAGCATTGTTACGCTTGTCAGTTACCAAGCCATAGTGCTCTTAGCTCTCAATTGGGCTCATTCAAAGCTTTCAAAGCTCTTTCAATTGCTTCTCCGCCAAGAGGATGACCCCGTTGCTGCAGAAGGACAAGGAGGTTACCATACACAAGGATTTTTGAGGGTAGTGGAGGCTCATGCATCTCATATTCTAGGTTTTTCATGCTTTTCAATAGAATTAGATAATCAATCTTGCTCTTGAAATAGTAATCTTGTTATTGCAAATTCCTTGATAGGTTAATTTAGATTGTTAGATTAGCTTATTATGAGTAGTTTAATTGCAATTTAGATTAGTTTTATTTCAAGCATTTATTTTCAATTCTTAGAGTAGCCCAAAATCGATCTCGAAAAATACAAAAAATAGAGTAATTGCATTAGGTGATTTCATTTTAGCTTGCATTCATATTCCAATTCCTAGTTTAATTAGTTTATTTTATTTCAAAAATTGGAGAAAAAAAACAAAAGTTGTTTGCATACATTGTAGCTTGCATTTCATAGAAAAATCCACAAAATACAAAAACATTAGAAAATACCCCTAAAAAAAGCAAAACAAGTTCACAAACCCTCAATTTCATCACGAGGTCAACACAAACTTAACACAAGTCAAAACACCTTGATTTCATCACAATGTCAACCAACTCAACAAAACAACTAGAAAACCTAGTTAACATCAGTAAGTCTAAGAGTCAATTCCAGGTCCACTCAAATTCACTATCTCAATTCAGACATTGGAATGTGCCTTAGAATTAGAGGTGAGTGGGTGAGGCCGGTCCTCGAGGAGATCAAAGAGTTACACCATAGGCCACAACTAGCACAACAAACCCGAGAAGAACAAGACCACGCACTTAGGTTAATTCAACATAAGGAACAAATACAACGTGTTCAAGCCATAGAAGAAAGACTACAAGAAACAAGATGCATCAACAAAATTATAATAGACACCCATCAAGATGTTGGAACACTAGAAACCCCAACATAAGACAAATCACAAATGACCCTTCGGGTCATATCATTACCTCAACAACGATTGCCATAGAAAGAATTAGGCAAATCCTAAACAACAACATGCCTTTGATCAGGCCGACCGCTCTTCTCGATGTCCTACTCACAAGTGAACAAGACAGCCCTCGGGTCTTGCACCCACTTGATTGGCTTTTGCCAAGAGAGTGAGAGTGACTTGGAGGTTACCAGAAGCAAGGAGAGGGTCCATGTGCTGTGTCAGAGCTTACTCATCCACGCTTGTGCTTGTGTCACGTTTCGAAGAGTACAGTTTCAAGCCTTCATGGCTTGGCCCAATCTCCCAAGACTTAGTTGTGCTCTTGTTGTTGGTTCCTTGAGTTCTATTGGTTTTTTGTTGTGTTATGTTGTTAGTCTCGTTGTTTAGCTTTGGTTGTTTGTGTTGAATCTTGTCTTGGAATCTATTTTGCTTTTGTCATTTGGCCTTTGTAAGGGTAGGGATTGTTATGGGTGAAATAGGTTTGATCAATTAAGATAAATAATAACCCAAACAACAATGGAATGTGCGAATAACAAGAATAAACAAATGAAAGCATAAAACTTACAACCTTGTTACCCTGCGGCTTCCATTGGTTGCCTATTCTTTCTTGATCTTGACTGATGAAGGTGGCCCTCAGGGAGCTTGCTTCCTTGCTTCGATTCCTCAAGATGACAAGGAGAAACAGCTATGATACTTTGTGTGATTGAAGATGAGCTTCAACACACTAATGATGGATGATGATATGAGAAGATTTGGGCAGAGGTTTGGTACCTGAAGTGGTCTCCTCTAATGGCTTAGAGAGGGGTCCTATTTATAGGATTTTGGAGATGAGGATGGAGGGTCAGGATTCACCTGATCAGATCAAGGGCTAGGAATAAAAGTGAATATTTTATTCCTTAGTGGATGAATTAAAAATTCCCACTTTGGGAAGAGTGGAGGTGAGTGGGGGACATCTGAATTAAAAATTCAGTGAGTGGGAGACATCTGAATTTAAAATTCAGTGAGTGGGAGACATCTAAATATTAAATTCAGTGAGTGGATGAGTGGGGGACAAGGTTAATTAAGTGGCATCTTAATTAACTTAAGTCTAGGTTAATTAGATAATCAGGATTTATCTAATTAATCAGGAATTAGGGAAATGGATAAATCAATTAAATGAATATTAGGAATATTCATTCAATTAATAGGATAGGGTTGTAAGGTTAAATGGATCAATTAGGTGAATTAATTGATCACTAGGGATATGCAGATTGGGGGAGTGGATTAGTGTAGAGGTACGGAAATTGGTTTTGCAGAGCAGTCCAATTTTCGGTGTCTACATTTTGCCCCTCTTTGAAGCAATGTGTTTTTATCACGTTGTTTCAAAGAATAAATAGTCTGATAATGATACATGCCCCAGTTTGCCCCTGGTACAGGTTATGATGATAGGATGCCCCCTCGGGAGATTGGACGGGGAGAAGGTAGAAGGCGTGAGACGGACAATCTCACGATGAGATAGGTTGACAGGGGATGAAATGGGTGGATGCAGAAGAAGGGATGAATGATGGTAACACACACAAGCAAGTAAGCAAGTATGCCCAAATGATATAGGAACAACCAAGGTATTGGCCCTGTCGAGCGGTAAACCAACGATATAGGTTGATGTCTGGTGTCAGGAATGAGACATGTCGTATAAGACTCCGGGTCTAGTTTCGACAATGTGACATCCTATCTAAGACATATGATAACGATATACAACAGTGTTGTCATGGCGGGGAGTGATATATCCCTAGACCAACACAGGAGGCGTGTTGTCATGGCGGGGAATTATGGATGCCTAGAGCAACACGAAGGATAGTTATGACTGGTTGATATGGTTTACGACCTGACAAGGTTCAAGACCACTGATTGTGATCGGGTCATTTGACAAGATTGACTTGACTTGATTGACATGGATTAAGGATAGACTTGCAATTGGATACGGTATGGAAATGGATATGAAGTGCAGTTGGATACGGTATAGATATGGATATTTGTCATCTTGATATAGCAAGTATTTTGAAGCGCTTTCATCATTGGGCTTTATTATGTTGTAAGAAAATACAAGCATCTAGGTATAATTAAACCGAGATGACCTGAGTATTATTTACATGGATTTTGATATAGCAAGTTAATACAAGCATCTAGCCAAAATTGAATCTAGATGACCTGAGTACTTCTTGCATTTTTTAACAGACAAGGATTGCCCCTTTTCATGTTTAGACCTCGGAGTCCTCGATGATCTTTTGCCGATCATGTTGTTAGACAAAAGTCGTCACATTACTAAAGTTTAATCCACAAGCAGTAGACAAAGAAAATAATCATGCCCCCATCTTAGCATCTCTAGCTTTTGGCATCCTCGAGTAGCATAGAAAGGCATGATAGCATAAATCAAGACTCTTAATCTAACCAACACAAAACATTCTTGCATTTAGATGTGTCTTTTTGCCATAATTGATATGAGATTTAGCTTGAGTGTTTCGGTATGGTGCTCTATTTTGCCTTGGACAGGTTGATGTTTTGCGTCAAGATTTTTGTTGTTTTGAAGCGGGCTTTGCTGCGTGCGCTTGTCTAAAGAAAGGTGCAGTCACGGACAGATAGAGGGACGGATGACAAGACATGGGATGAATGGGAAAGTGGAGCCTCGGGGGCGCATGAGAATAATGGCCTTGCCTACGTGACGACGCAGAGGCAACGTAGTTCGGGAAGAACCCTACTGGACCTAAGATATGGATCGGATGAGACGTGATATGGAACCGATATGGATCAAATAAGACATGATATGGATCAGACAAGACATGATATGGATCAAATATGACTCAGATATGGAACAGATAATATTGATGAAAAGGAAGCACCACGGATAGGTAGATGTATGGGTGATAGTAAATACGGATGGTTATGAGGATGGGCAATAGTGGATAGAAGGAAACAAGGATTTGATCTCCAAGGACTATGTCGCATAAGTGTAACATGCCCCATTGTATGTAGAGTACGTAGGATTTTTTCATGACAATGCTAAGGACGATAGGAGGATGAGAGGATAATGAAGGGTTTGCCTGGTTTGGAGGGATAAGGTATGTCAAGAGACATCTAGAACATTTGTCAACATTGTGCCCCCAATCTTTATCAAGACCAAATAATAGAGGAGAGGAAGATTGGATGGATGGACGGGACATGATAGGAAATGGTATGAAAGGAAACTGGTAGGAGAAGAGTGATATGCCGATGAGACAAGGTGCCCCCAAGTGTAGGTGACATAGAAGATCAACTTTACACATGACGCTTGTTTGCCAGGTTTTCATCACGGTACTTATCCAAGGCACCTGTTTGCCAAGTTTTCACCATTGGACGAAGGGATTTCTCTTTACTTTTTTCATTTTTTGTTTTTGAATATGTAGATAGGAGAAGGTGGATATGGAAAGACTTAAGTATAGAGTTCCTTGAAAGGTGATAGTCCCGCTAGATAGATACTGTCGAATGGACAATGTCAAGTGTTCTCACAGATGTTGGTAGTGGATCGTATGAAAGTGATATGGCGTAGGTAGATAGTGGATTATGATGTAGCATACAGAAGGACTTATCCAAAGATGGAAGGAAGGTTTTATGCGAAAGCATGGACCATAGGATGAGGAAGATATGTAGGATAGTAGTAGAAGGAAGGGGAGATGGAGGTAGATGAAAATGTTGTGGAATGGAAGGGAATCATGACCAACGATTGCTCATACCATGGTAAACATTGAAGCTGGTGATGGGAAAGTAGTGTAGGAGGCAACAGAGACTTTTGCTTGTGGATGAATGATTTAAGAATTTATGGACCCACATAGACTTAGTATTTTTCTGATTTTTGTTTGCCATGTGGGATGGAAGAATTTCAGACTTATCGATGGAATGGGAGAAAGTGGATGGTTGAGATTCTTGAGAGGTGGATGCCTCATGTAACTTTAGGGATTTTTGCTTAGGTACCCAAACCATTTTGTTTTTAGATAGTACCTGTGAAGGTATGGGTTTGGGTGTATGCAACTTTTGTGTAGCTTTTGGATTAATCATTTGTTGCGTGGGAACCCACACCTTTTTCAATTTGGCATTGAGGTGTATGGGTGTATGCAGAGTTTGCACAGCTTTTGGAATAATCATTTGTTGCTTGGGGATCCACACCTTTATCAGTTTGGCATTGAGGTGTATGGGTGTATGCAGCTTTTGATATGGATACTTCTTTGATTCTTGGCTTTTATATCCTAGGTCATGAGGACTCTTAGGATTTTTGACTTTATAGGTAGAGGCATCCACATATTTGTCATTGAATACCCGTGGGATGGTAGAAGTGAGGTTGGTGGAAGCTCTTTGTCTAGACACCATGTGCATTTGTCGGCCATGATTGGGATATTTAGAGGAGTTATAGATGTATGGACAAGGTGTTGGAAGCAGTGGTGGTAAATGGCATGGAGGAGTGTTAGGAGTTGAAAGTAGCAGAGGTAGATTGGATGGTGGGATATTAGGAGTTGGAAGTAGCGGAGGGAGTTTGGATGGTGGAATATTAGGAGTTGGAAGTAGTGGAGGGAGTTTGGATGGTGGAAGGTGAGGTGGAATGGCGACATATGTTTTGGGGATATGATAGTGTTTACGATGGAAAGTGGTAGACTTAGGAGGAGTGGAGGAAGTACCAACATCTTGAGTTTGTGCAACTTGGGGTATGTATCCAAGGCTGTATGAAGGTGGAGGAACATTGACATGGATAGGTTCCAAAATACCTTGTTCATGAAGGCCTAAGCCTTTACCTTGATAGTTCATCTTCTGGAGTATGCAGTGGACAGCGGGATTATGTGTAGGTGGAACACTAGACACAAGTTCTTTATTGGATGGAGAAGGTGAGATAGTGGATAATGGTTGTTGGTGTTCTAAGAAAGAACATTCATGCATGAAGGTAGTAAGACCAAGGATATATGGTGCAGAATTTGCTACTTGGTCCATAACAGATGGCAGAGGAGTATTACTGGTTTGATCTTCTATGCTTGCTTGGGAGGCAAGTGTCCCATCGAAGGAAGTGGAAGTTGTTGGATCTTGGGTAAGACTAGATGGGGTGCTAGGATCAGGACCATGGAATACGTAAAGTGGGCTAAGAGGATCATCATGGTCTGCTTGATCATAGATAGGTTCTTCATCATAGATGGGATTTTGATCATAGATAGGATTTAGCATGATGGGATTAATGTTCTCTTGTATAGGTTCGTCATCAACGATAATATCTTGATCACAGGAGAGATATAGGTTATGCATGGTTGGAAACTGAATCTCTTGCTCATGTATAGGATCAAGTGGCTCCTGGAGAGGTTCATTATTATGGATATCATCTTGATCATAGAAAAGCCATTGGATCTCTAGTTCATGCATAGGATCAAGTTGCTCATGGATAACTTCTTCATCAACACTAGTATCTTGATTAGGAAAAAGATATAGGTTATGGATGGGTTGTATGAAAGTGTTTTGATCTTGAGTTGGACTGGGGCTTAATGTTTCCACATGCTTAGGATTGAACTCTTGACATACCTCTTGGGTTGCTTGAATGGAAGTGGAAGGCTCTCGGATAGGCTCTTGGTCAACAACTTGAGAACATGATGACTCTTGACTTGGATTCATAATAGGAGACTCTTGATTAGGCTTGATGGCTTGTTGGTCACATGATGGGCTTGAAGGGCTAAGAATGTTAATTAAGGGCTCTTGGATAGGCTCTTGGTCAACAATATGAGGGTGTGACGGACCTTGACTCTAGTGCATGGTAGAAGGCTCTTTGAGAAGCTCAAGGGGTTGTGGATGACATGAAGGCGTTGTAGGCATTGACAAGACATTGGAAGAATCTTTGGTAAGGTCAAGGACCAGACTTTGGGGACATGGTTGACTCTTTGCTAATAGCCCTTCGAGCACATCCTTCGTAGGTGTATGGGTAGATGGATGAAGGGATGGATGAGTGGATTTTGCTTTTTCCCTAGCTTTGCTGTTGTTGTATAGATGTGGAAAATGTTTTTCCCACCACTCATCTGATTTTTTTTAGTGTGCCATTTGAAGTTTGAGGAACTAGATGGTGGTGTTGTTGTAGGACTGGTATGCTTTGGGAGAGGTGTCGTAGGATATGGTGAAGGAGGACTAGGCGCCAAAGTGGTAAATGATTTCCCTCTTGAGGTGGCGGTTGCCTTGTCATGAGTATGGGAAAAAGACATAGGAGTTTGTGGCAAGGCATAGTTGGTGCTGGCACGTTCAGCTTGCAAGCTTGTCAATTCTTGTCCTAAGATGTCGATTTGTTGAATAATTGCTATACAATCTTGGGGCGAGGGACCTAAGTTTATTTGCAATTTCAGAAATTGCAATTTTTGATTAAGATATTCTAATTTGTTTGCCATTGACCCAAGACTGGAAAAGCTTACTAGTGTGGATGTGCAAAAAAACAAATGTGTCACAAGTCGAGACAAGTGTGCTTGGAAGAATGAGTTGAATGACTTGTCTTATGTGTTTGATGTTTTAGTTTGATTTTGGCAATATTTAGCAAATGATCACATGTATAAACAAGAAGCACTCACACAAGACACAAGCAACTTGGAATTTTGAATTGGAAGAATATGATAATGATTAAACAAGCACACTTGCAAAACAAATCAACATGCCCTAATGCCTAGTTTGATGTAAGGTATGGCCAGTTAGGTTTGGTTAATGTTTAGACGAGGTTGACTAGGAATTTGAAAACGAAATCTTGCCACACAGCCGGGAGAAGGGGGTAACCCGCCCTTCACCTTCACTTCCCAAAGGTAGAAAGTTCTTTGGGGCTTAGCCAAGAGTGACATGATTCTGATATCAAAGAGGGTGTCTTTCGATTCAGCCTCGGATGAGGTCGTCCCTAGGGGTGATGAAATCCCCTAGCAGGCCTCCTAGGATAGGGATTGACAAAAGCGAATCAAGTGAGGTGTTTTTGATCTCCAAGATCACCTTGCGGTGCAAGGAGAGAGCATACACACACCCACTTGATTCACACTCGCAGTTGATTAATTGACCCTTAGAAATTGAAATGTGATGAAAAACACATCAAACAATGGTTCTTTTTAGCCCAATTTCAGGATGTGATTGAAGACACTGATTTCAATGTGTGATTGAAGACAACGTTCGTTTTTAAGGCCCAAACCAAAGTATGTTTTTGCAACCAAGGTTATGATGGAATGAGAAATAGGATGAGTGCACCTGATTAATTCACTGTCCAAGTTGATGTGTTTGCTACACCTGATGTTTGTCTAGTCCCGAATGCTCACCTGCAAGTCACAAAAATAAAAACAGAGCAAGTAGACTTCTAAGAGGATTGTAATGCAAAAAATTGATAATCTAAGAAAATTTGATGAAAAAAGAACTGATACAGGAAATCAGATTGCATAAACAGATTCTTTAGGAGATTCTATGCGATTTCAAATTTTTTTGCTGAAAACTGATAAAAAATGCAAGAGATATGACAATTTAAAGTTTGCAATGAAGTTTGACATCGACTGATAAAAAAGGTACCGTCACCAAGTGAAAACCTCACAACTGCGAAGTTCTCGGAGTCCTTTTTCCGATGACTATTCGTTTGCAAAAATCTGCCTCCGTATGCGAAAGTTGTGCCTGTTTGAAAAAAACAACCGATTTCGGCATGTAGAGAGCACAAGAAGTTGGCTGACTGTTTAAAACCGTTGGTAGTTATGTCTAAAGTGATCACATGCAATAGTTTTCTCCTGGCGATTTGCTGTGGACTGGCGGTTAGGGTTTATGAGTTGGCAGTTTAGATTAGGGCCCCTGGTCACTGATATGACTAGGGGCTAGATCCACCAAAAAATAAAAATAAAACAAATAACTACAGAAGGGCCCGAGTTTAGGGTTTGTTTTTTTTGTTTGCTTCTGCGTTTGGTGTTAGGGCTTAGGCAGGATGTTCGGCGGTGCTGGGGTTTGCAGGGAGAGCGGCGGCAGAGGACGGTGGTCGGGCGTTGGGAGGATGGAGGCGAGCGTGGGAGGAGGGAGGACTGGAGGTCGGCGGGAGAGCAGGGGTGTGCAACGCAGCGGAGGTGGAAGGGGATCCCGATGGTGGCGACGGGGGAGGGATGAGGGCGGCGAAGTAGGTGTGAGGGTTTCGGGGTGGTGAGAGGCAGTTGGAGGTGGCGCTGCAGGCAGCGCATAGGTGGTTTGGAGGTAGCGGGGGAGGGCGGCCGGCGAGGGAGCGCCGCGGGAGAAGTGGTGTATCGGGGGTCGCTAGGAAGGAGTGAGACAGGGTTTGACGGAGCTGGTGGTGAGCGGCGGCACCTGTGGAGCTGGTGGTGAAGCGGTGGTCGGGCGGTGGCTTAAACCTGCAACAAATAAATGTTAACCCTATAACAAGACCTGTAAACAAAAACACAACCACCTGCAAACAAACGATGGATGAAGACACAAAATGCACCGATTAACACAGACAGGGTACGGTTCCGTACGGTGCGGACTGTACCCTAAAAAAATTCAAATTTTTGCAAAAAAAATTCTCAGAACCTAGGGGTGTTTACTGTCAAAATTCATAGAAACAGCGTCCGGAGCGCAAAAATGATGTCCGTTTTTGCTCAAAATGAAACCTGCAACACTTTCTCCACAAAACTTAATAAAAATTGTTAGAAAAGGGGTTAGAAAACGAAGATTCTGACAATGAAACCTTCACAAAATGACGATCAGATTCGAGAACAGTACGGTGGGCACCAAAATGTTATGGGTGAAATAGGTTTGATCAATTAAGATAAATAATAACCCAAACAACAATGGAATGTGCGAATAACAAGAATAAACAAATGAAAGCATAAAACTTACAACCTTGTTACCCTGCGGCTTCCATTGGTCGCCTATTCTTTCTTGATCTTGACTGATGAAGGTGGCCCTCAGGGAGCTTGCTTCCTTGCTTCGATTCCTCAAGATGACAAGGAGAAACGACTATGATACTTTGTGTGATTAAAGATGAGCTTCAACACACTAATGATGGATGATGATATGAGAAGATTTGGGTAGAGGTTTGGTACCTGAAGTGGTCTCCTCTAATGGCTTAGAGAGGGGTCCTATTTATAGGATTTTGGAGATGAGGATGGAGGGTCAGGATTCATCTGATCAGATCAAGGGTTAGGAATAAAAGTGAATCTTTTATTCCTTAGTGGATGAATTAAAAATTCCCATTTTGGGAAGAGTGGAGGTGAGTGGGGGACATCTGAATTTAAAATTCAGTGAGTGGAAGACATCTGAATTTAAAATTCAGTGAATGGGAGACATCTAAATTTAAAATCCAGTGAGTGGATGAGTGGGGGACAAGGTTAATTAAGTGGCATCTTAATTAACTTAAGTCTAGGTTAATTAGATAATCAGGATTTATCTAATTAATCAGGGATTAGGGAAATAGATAAATCAATTAAATGAATATTAGGAATATTCATTCAATTAATAGGATAGGGTTGTAAGGTTAAATGGATCAATTAGGTGAATTAATTGATCACCAGGGATATGCAGATTGGGGGAGTGGATTAGTGTAGAGGTACGAAAATTGGTTTTGCAGAGCAGTCCAATTTTCGGTGTCTATAGGGACCCTTGTTTTCCCTTTTAATATTATCAAAAACATTTTGAACCTAATCAAACTACTAGGCTGTTATTTTAAATTTTGAAATGCATGTAAAGTCCTGCTAAAGGCAAATAAATTAAATCAAACATAATTAACCTAACAAACACTTTAAAATATTAAAACCCAATTTGAAGCCAATATTAAATTTTGTAATATCATTTTAATTCTTTAGATTTACTCAAAGATGTAATTTAGATCAAGAAGACAAATTGGGAAATTTAAAATAACTTTATGGAAAAGGTAAACTTGGATATTAAATATTTTGTCCAAGAAAACAAATTTAACTAAAAAAAACAAAGCAAATTGAGGAACAAAGTGATCTATATGGTCAAAAAGTTAAAAACTTAGGGGCCCCAAGTTCAAATAAGACTTGGGCATGTTGTGGCCACAATCTTCCTCATCAAAGTTTGTGTCTATAGCTTCTAGCATAGTAGCATTTTCACTGTCATCCTTATTGATGTTCATGATCACCCCTTTTCTCTATGTGGTCTCCATGACATTAAGCTTCGCCCAAAGACATCACATCATATCACCAAGGTCTATCAAGCATAGTCCTCTAGTTGCTTTGTTGTTTTTGGCTTCCCTTCTTCCTCTATGGACCATAGCTCCTCTAGTCCACCTATAATGAGACAACTGCACAAAGGTACTTTGTTATGGAACTCACACAACTCTCACTCACAAATTTTGGTTTTGCTATGATACCACTTGATGGAAATGGCAAGTGGGCCAAATTGACGAGCTAATAGTTGCCCAAAGTACACATCAAAAGTACAAGACCGGGGAAGAACAAGAAGAATTTAGAAAACTCTATTTTAAATTATATGTAAAAGAATTATATGTCCTATGGGTCACTCCAGAATGTATAGAATTCAGACAAACCTATGCTACCCAACCAATGATATTCAACTTACTTGTAGAGACTTTGTGAGTTGCAATATAACCCCTTTGTAAGCTCATCCCAACCTATGACTATCTTGCTTTGCCTTCATGACAATCAGATTTCTCGAATTCAATACCAACTTGAGCCCAAGAATTCAACACAAACTTCAACAACTTGTTCTAAGGGTACTAAACTATTTTTAGGCTAATGCAACAACGTTTTAGCTTCTTCACATGTGCAAGAACAAAAATGGTAGTTATGTGCTTCATACTTGTAACCGAAGCTTCAAGATCTTATGATGCTTCAACTTCTATCTGCTTGCCTATCAATTCTCTAGCTACTTTCAAAACACCTCTACTTACCATTTGCACACATTTTACACATTGCACCATCTGACACAATTGACAAAAGGTGTTTATCATTATCCACCTTCCGGCCTCTGAATGGTCTATTCACTTAACCTTCTTCTTAGGCATGAACTGAATCTGCATGGCCTCTCCAAGAGTCTTCACCTTGTGTGCCTATAGAGCACCATTATCCTCGACCTTTTGTCTTGGCATTACCACAATAGATTCCTAGGTTTTCAAACCACACTAAAGACATTTTTCAGCAATGGGGCACAAAAAAAGAAAAACTAGGTGGCAACAAGGGCGTCCAAACAGACCAGAGCTTGCCACCTCACTCACCGACAGAAAATGCCCTAGATAAACCACACCCAATCCCAACTGTTCAAAGAAAAGAGAAATGGGCGATCCTCAAAACCGTCAGTTGCCGCATTCTCACACTGAGGAGTGTGGCCATGAAAATAAGCTTGAAGAGGCCGAGAAGGGAGTAATGCAGTCCGTAGGAGACATTCTGTCATCTTCCGCCATCACTGTGAGGGAAGCCGTGCTCAGCCAGGTCAGCGTTGTTGCCATACAAGGCGAAGAAGAAATTCTGTCAGTTGACAGGAATGTTTCTGCTTCGGAGGAGGTGGAAGAATTAAAAGAAGAGGAAGGAAAGGATAAAGTGGGGATGGAGTCGGTGGGAGAGATGATTACAGATAACGTTACAGAGACGGACGAGGCTTCTATTTTGATCAACTCCATTGTTCGTGATTAAAATTTTGTTTTTGCTGTTATAAGACAAGTCACAAGTTCGAAGCTCGGGAGCTTCACCGTTGGGTGTGTGAAAGCTAATTCAATTTTGTTTATTTGTTTTTAATGTCGTTATCATTGAGATGGTAATTTTACTTTGATGGATATCGAGAACCCTATATTTTGTTTCTTGATGGAACAATCTGTTAATTTTATCAATATGAAGTTATTATTATTATTATTAGTAAATTTTGTTTCAATCAAGATTTAAAATCAAAAGTTTATTAGCCAATAGGCTTTTAGTTGTGAGCATGATAGTGCTCGGAATTGTCTCACGCCGTAAAATTTGTGCCGGGAACTGCTGGGAATTGTCTCGCGCTTGCCAGAAACTTCCCAAATTCCTTAATAATAATGCTGCCGAAAAAAATAAACCCCTGAAGTCGGTGGAAAAAAAAAAACCCGAATGAAAATCTTCTGGACTCGTCGGATGTTCTCACGCCGGGAAAAGTCGTGCCACCTAGATGCTTACCAACAGTCATCCTATCAAATATAGATTTGCGGAGTAAACGTCCAGATCTTTCATAGATTTAGGAGTAGGAGTAAATGAAGAGTAAATGAAGAGTTGATTGACAGTTTTTATACCCTTTTATTGCCGGCCGTCTCAAACAGTCTATAAATAAAGAGAAATTTTGCAGATATATGACAGCAGACACAGACAAGCAGCTACAGGCCACAGAGAGTTCTGTATCTGTATTTGTAAGTTTGTTTTACTTTTATCTTGTCAGAAATAAGTTTCTGTTTTAAATATGAGTTTATAAGACCCGTTTTTAAAGAAAGATTTGAAAGTGCTGCTAAGTTGTTTGTGTATTTGAAAATTTTGATCTTTTTATATAAGAATTGAATATGTTATATAATATTAAGATTTTAAAATATATATAATTCTTGAAATAATATATATTGGTTGCTGTTTGACATTTTAGCAGACGATTAAGTGAAATTTTTGGATGTTGTGATGTCAAATACTGCAGTGAATGGAACCAGAAAATGGGACAATGTGATGAATGAAAAAATATCTTGAAATTAAACAGTTAACATTTTAGGTTTTCTGAATTTCCTGTTATAGCAAGAGAAGGATTATGGAATACATTAGAAGCTTCAAATAAATTGCATTTGCTATTGTTTCTGTGTTAAGAAGGCTAGGGTTATATTATAACCTCTGGAGAGTGCAAGAATTTCATGCCAGACTATCAAATTATAGGTCTGCACTAATTGAATGTGGAACGTCAATTGCTTTTATCTTACAATCAAAACGGAAAGTACTTCCACAGTAACTATAAAATTCTCAAAAATAATTTTCAAAGTTTGGTCTCTTTCTGTCTGATTGATGAATTTAATGTTTTTGCCGAGATTGGCTCTCACTTTTTTATTTGATTACAAATAATTAACTTTCTCAACTTAATAATTGAAATTGATACAGAGGAATGGTTTTGAATTTATGGCAAAGAAGCCAAGGTTTATGTTTAGATAAGAGGGATTTTGGTTTAGGTCTCTTGTGCAGCACTAATTATAGTGCTTAATTTAATCCCTCAATTCCATTATTTTTAATTAAAAAAAAAAAACATTTTTTACAGCCACACTGGCTTTTCAAGTCATTTTGTGTAGCTATTGCTATTGAATGTCTAGAATCTGTATTACTTTGTTATGATTTTTATGCTTTTGATTTTAGATATATAGACTTATTTGTACATAGATTCTTGACAATTTTAGAGTACACCATATGCTAACTTTCCTCAGACACAACATCAGTCTCATAAATTTTGGACAAGTTGCTTAAAAATACAAGCTTTAATAGTAGAAATTAACAGCTAAAAATTTTGCTTCACAGTTTCCGAGTATAGGATATGCAAATTCAATGAAACTTTTTTTCACAGTTGAAATTATTAATAAATTTAAATTATTAACTAATTTGCTGAGCAGTTTCCAAGAGGAGGTTAGCGCCTTGCAGAATGAGATATGAAAGAGCAACTTTTCAGTGCAGATTTTCTGTTGCTGGAAAAATAGAAATTCTATGTAGGCTTTGTGAATTTCTGGAAGTAATATACAATATACACAGAGACGCGTAAAAAAAAAAGTTACCTGGGAAGTGTTGTTGCTACAAAGCGCTCAGCAGGGAAAGATGCCACAGGAAAAAAAATTACTACATAGTGAAAGAATGAATGAATGCAAATTGATGTATGAAAACTAGAAGAAGGCAGGTGGAAGCAAAGTAGAAAACGTGTCAACATGAGTGAGCAACATCTATTGATTTTTTTATTGAGCTACCTTTATTTATTTTAGCCTTACTATATATTTTTTTCATCTATTGATTTTTTAATTCACTTTTCACCAATAAATTTTTAATTTTTTAATTCATATTTACACAGCTTTGTATTTTTTAATATCTACTTCAATATTAAATAATTCTAGATAAAGCCGAACAAGATATATAGAATTATTTTATAATTCGATTGCACTTCCTGCTGCAAATTAAAAATTGTACAATTTTCACCTTTTAATTTTATGTGTAAACCCGGATGCTTTTGTATTTGAATTTTGGTCTTTGCTCAAATGGGAGTGTGTCAAGCGTGGATTCTTCAAATGGGTCTGCTATAGTTTTGGATTTAGATATTTACATTTATAAAATACAAATAAATTTATATGGTGATCTATATTTGTTGGCATTTACCGACTTTGGAGATAGTTTTTGAGAGCGCATGGATATGATTTATACATTTTAAACAGTACTCCATCATGTCCTTATATATGATTTACGAGTTATGATTTTTGTTTCATTGGATGAAATTGACTTTCTAAAATAAGCACCAAAACATTTCCATCATTTTCCAACAAAATGAAAAAAATCAAATACCAAAATAACACAATAGATGGTTACAAAATATGATGAAAAATAGTTGCCCACTCTTTTGGGATCTATAACTATTTTTTATTTCAATTGCTTTTTAGCTATGGAAACTCTTTTAGAAGAGGCGTGGTTGAATGGGACTGCACTTGTACTCCTATTAGAGAAGAGCTCACTGCTTGCATTTCTTTTTTAGTGATTTTTAATGAGGTACAATTATTTGATTAAAAATAATTTATTTATTGTATTGGAGAAGACCATATTAGATTGTTATTTGTGTTATATGTTGATATATGATCATTTCTAAGAATGGAATTTAACTCACTTCCTGTTTTGGGGGTTTAGATTGTTATTTGCACATAGAAGTTTTAACAGGCTGTAGACTTTGATAGGTTGTTGCCTTTGGCTGTTCTTCTCTTATTCATTTGTATTTATTTTTTGCTTATGCTACTAAATATTTGGTGAGATCCAGATAATGTGAAGTGGGTGGATCCTCGGGGATTGCCGGTGCAGTGTTGCTTTACATTTATAATCATAATTGCTGGTGAGGCATTTGGGTTTGGTGGAGGCATCAATACTAGAGTTAGTTTTCACATATGACAACTACTAGGACAAGCACCGATGCAACGATCAGTACGGACGAATGGCCTTTTAATTCACGAGGTATGGGCTTATAATCTTGAAGAAGAAATCATGTTAATTCGTGAAATCGTGGATGATTATCCGTACTTAGCCATGGACACAGAATTCCCTGGTGTTGTTAAACTTGTGGGCACTTTCAGAAACGGTACAGAATATAATTACTCCATGCTCAAAGATAATGTGAATCTCTTGAAGTTAATTCAACTGGGTCTCACATTTTCTGATAAGAATGGCAACTTGCCCAAATGTGGGACCAATCAGCAATGTGTGTGGCAGTTTAATTTCAGGGAATTCAATTGCAATTTTGATGTACATAATCCTGCTATCGAGTTGCTTAAGCAGAGTGGTATTGATTTTGGGAGGAAAGAGCATGTTGTTATTGATTCAAGAGTTTTTGGGGAGCTTTTCATGTCCTCTAGAGTGGTGCTCAATGAGAATGTGCAGTGGATTACCTTTCACGGGGGATATGATTTTGGGTACCTGTTGAAATTGCTCAAGAGCCAGAATCTGCCTCTAGATGAAGCTAAATTTTCAAGCTATTCAGGTCCTATTTCCCTACAACATATGATATCAAGTATTTGATAAGGTTTTCCAATCAGAACCTCTACGGTGGATTGAACAAGCTGGCAGAGTTAGTGCAAGTGGAGAGGGTTGGACCTAGCCATCAAGCTGGCTCTAATAGATTGCTTACTTCATGTATTTTTTTGGAAGCTGCAACAGGGCTTTATCAATGGATCTATTGAGCCTTATTCTGGTCTTTTGTATGGTTTGGGTATTTATAATGGTGATCCCTAATACTTGATTGCCTCTCTTTGTGTACTCATCATGCCGTTGGTATAGAATCTTTTTTTCTGCAATCTTTTTTCTTTGAAAATGAGTGGGCTATTTTCTTGCCATTTGAAATGCATTGTTGGTTGAATATCTGTAGTGTTGTGCATAGTGTTATGTAGTTCCTTCATTTTCTTTTTGTTTTCTGGTCGAACATATATAACTCCTACACGAAAAAGATGAGAAAATGTCTACATATCTACAAAGTTAATTTTAAATATTATGTTGCAGATGAACATTACACTTTATTTAGATATTGAGGAAATAATTTGTAGAAAAAACTAATTGAGTCGTTATTCTTTCGGAATTGTCTCACGCTGTAAAAAAAAATTCACGCTGGGAAATTTTCTAAACTCTCCGGTTGCTATCGGCGTATTCCTTGAACCTCCTAAAGGTGCAAGTGCTAGTTTGAATGATTATAAGAGTTTCAGTTTTGTTTTGTTTTGTTTATTTTTTTATTTTTTTATTAATTTTAATTTTATTGTTAAGTGTGTTTATATCAATGTTCTGGATTATACATTAGGATGAGGAGAAATTGTAATATTGACCTTGAAAAAATTTAGACAATTATGAGTTGTGAAAAATTCATATTTATTTTTATCTTGTAATTTGATTATAAATGTTTATTACATGAGTTCTTGAGTCTTCTATTGCAATATTTTTATAGGCCTAATGGGTAAGTCAATTTTATTAGCATTTTGGTTAATGGCAAAATGGGACATAATTATTATTACATGACTTTTGAGTCTTCTGTTGCAATATTTTTATAGGCCTAGTGGGGTAAGTCAATTTTATTAGCATTTTGGTTAATGGCAAAATGGGACATAATTATTTTCCCTCATACGGATTCATTTCAAATTTTCTTAAAGAGTTATCATAGAAAAATAACAATGGCATGGGTCTACTCTGTGTTGTGTGCTCTTGAATATAAAAATTAACGCTAACTAATTTTTTTAGGATGAAAAAGAAGAAAGCAATTTTA